>CM057751.1:24398270-25898270 GCA_030064425.1 Trapa bicornis
ATAGTAGAAACAAATATTTATTAAATGTATCACTTACTTAAATTTAACCATTAAGAAGAAATACCTCCAACAATCAATGAGGCATGCACACTTTTATAATGTGCATAGTTATGAAATTCAACCAAAAAATTAATAAAAATGGATTTGATAGTATATTATGTAATAGACCTAATATTGAGGAGGTGGAAGGAGCCACTTTGAAGCCACTATGAAGGTAAGGGAGAGAAATGGTTTTGCTTCTTCATCAGTCAATTGCTTTACAAAGTTAACCCGCTTGTCCTGATCTGCTCCTGTGCCAATATTCTTGTACTCTCCAAATTCACTTATCCTATATCCACAATTTAAGAATGAAATAAATGAGTAGGTCAATTAATATTAGTACTCCATTCATAATTCTTAAAGAAAAAACATGCTTTTGAGGAGAAAATTGTTCTTACTTCTCGCGCTCAACGCCGAAATTGTTTGTCCAACCTTGGGATTTAACAACTTCGCTCATCTCTGTGTAGGAAAAAACGACCGTAGGGGAAGTCCTCCACAGATGACCCAAGAATGTGCCACTACCGGTTCCGTTAATGGTGCAATGGACGAAGGAGAAACCCGTGTCTTCAGCCTTGCTCTCCCTATCTTGAGCTGCGATGAAGGAGAAACCCTCATCACCAAGACAATTGAGATGAGTATTTAGGTAGATGGATGTGCCGGCACCAAAGATGAAGTCTACGGTGCCTTCAACGTAGCAGTCTTTGTAGAAATGGAATCCACGGGCATCACAAAGGGTATCTTGGAACCCTAAGAATTGACAATTATAGAATGCAGCTTATTCCCAGAGATTCTCATGGCCACTCCTTGTCCATTCGGTTAATTAAAACCGGGTCTTGGTGAAGAGTTCTTTACACAATCAATAGCAAAACAAACCAACAATAGAGTTAAAGCCACCTTGACCTTTTTTATTATGAGTATTACATGTCATTTTATCTTTGTTAAGGAGAAAAAAAGATTAATCACTTGAATGGTAGAAAATGCAAATCTATTAATAAGAGATATATAGATTCCACTAAAATATATACAAATTACACCAAGAGATTTACAACTATTTCTTCCACATTCTTGTAAAAACTTCAAGTATACCCGAATTCAAGAAGACCAATAAAAAAATATGCTAATACTAAAAAATATATCTATATTAAAAAACATATCCCTAATATTTATACTATATTATAAATTTAGGACAATTTCATCAATATAACACACTAAGTAATATGCACCATTCCAATGATATGCTATCAAAAGGTCAATTTAAAACTAATATTAAATAAAAAATATTGTAATATGTATATATTTCAGTTTAATTTGTAAATATATTGATCTAATCTATAGATTTGTTATTAGATACAGAATATTTTTAAAGTGTACCAGTAAAAATTGTCAAACTTTTTTGTTTCTTGGCGTAAATAAACCCTAAGAGAAAATTGTTTCAAAGAATTGATTTATCCAAAATTATTAAAAAAACATTTTTATGGCAACACCCTTAAAATATTTTAAGACCAAGGCAAAACAATAGTAATTGTACTGATGGAGTGACAGTAAAAAAATTTTAAGACAACAAAGAAAAAAGTTTCTTTTTCAATAAAGTAGAAATACTAAGTATACTTTCTATATCAATAGCCTATTTAACATAAGCAAAAAATAAGAATACCTCAATTATAAGATTTGCAGCCATGAAATAATCTGAATCCACAATCAGACTTGCACTATCCTCGGTCCCATATTTTGATGCAACACCGTTAAAAGTGAGTGTGGGCATATCCTTTGGGTCGCCTAATAAAGTGATGAAAGGTTTGGTACGTTCAATCCAGATCTTCTCATTATAAACTCCACCACCAATTGACAAAATGACGCAATCACTATTGCCTGGAAGTACGCTCTTCATAGCATCTGTTACACTCTTAAAATCTCCGGAACCATCCTTCTTCACCTTGATGATCTTGGGCTTATCCTCTATCACCTCTAGATTAGGGTCAACTTCTCCCTTCCTAGAGGCAATTGGCTTGATAATGTCTTTGAACCAATTGTCCACCTCAACTTTTCGGTAGGGATCTCGAAGGCTTTAGTCACCGTTATGAGGGAAACAAAGATCATCACGATAGGTTCAATTCTGATAGCCATGTTTTGTATTTGGGTTGAGATTATTAGTGAATTATGGTAGGAGTATAGAAAAGGTAGATTTATATAGAAGGTTTCAAGAAAAGATCAATATAGAGATTTGTAGCTAATGGTTGAGAGATCTTTATGGATTGATAAGTTGGGATGGAAAATGCTATTCTAAGATACCAAGTTGAAGATAGACAATAGAGAGCTCATCCATCAACTTGTGGTAAGAAACATGAGATACCATGTATCAATGTTGATCATGTCATCTTGGTGAATATTTTAACTTTAAAGATTGCTCAATCTTCGTATCCTATTATTGATTTCTTTTCTCATCATATCTTTCTACGATCATAATAGCATCCTATATGGTTGCATATTTGTCCATTTTACAAGTAGTGCATACACCTAACACAAACACTCTTATTGATATATCTCATTCACGAATGAAACCCATGTGTACTAGATCAAATCTGGTTGGTCAAGGATTAAAATTGCCACTTTGTCTCATCGATATCTTCATTTTCTTCAACTTATCACCGTATTTGTAGGTTATATCCTATGAAAAATCATCAACTTCACATTTATTATTTACTCATTCCATTGCTAAGTAGAATCCCACCATTAATAAGTTAAACAAGGTATAGCTTCATCGTTAATATGACAACAAGCACTAGAAGAGTAACGGACCCTCTGCATGTCTACAATACATTATTTATCATCTTCGAACTTAGACATCAATGAGTAGTAGGGTGCTAATATATTTACAATATAAAATTTCTTATGGATAGCTCAATTGAACAATATAAAGCATGACTTGTTCCAAAGGTTATACATAACAAGAGTGAGTTATCTATCTTAATGAATTTGTCCATGGTTATCTATCTTAATGTATTTGTCCATTTTGCTAAGCTATCTTGATGCATTTGTCCTCATAATTGCCATATCATTCAATGGATGGAAGGTGAGTAATGCATTTCCTTATGGAGATGTATATGCATATTTTTATATGTTAGTAATAAATTTCTTTCAGATATTGTGCAAAAAGAATTTCTTTAAGATGACTAAATGAAGTTTCACTCCCTAATAGAGAATTAAAAGGGATAAGGAAAATAATTATTTTTTAATATCTCAATATTGGTGGTCATGTGTAATTTTCACTAAATACTATGAAGTAAAATGGGAGGAAAAAGTGAAAATATAAAAATCATTGTTGGTTGTTGGAAAAGCCTCAATTTTTCATAAATATGATTGTTTTTATTCCATTTGACAAACTTATTTTTATCAAATCGATTAAGCATGGAGACTAATAGAAAGTGAAAGAACTTTACCAAGAAATTATCTACCATGTAGTTATGCTAAAATTAGTTGATCCAACAAGAAAATGGTTGAGAACGTAAGAAATCGATCGAATCATGTCAAACTAGTCAATAAATAATCAAAGTCAAATCGATCAAACAAGATGAACCGTGCAAAAAGCAATTAGGTGCCATGAACTTGATTGTCATACCTCGACCCAAATTGGTCGGATCCCCATGATCAACCTGTGACTCTCCAGACTTACTAAGGGTTGCCTCTTCTTTATAAACCATGAGGTGTAAGGTGTCCTTTAAACATGCATCTTTCCTAGAATAACATAAATCAAAACTACATAAAATTTGAAACTTCTCATACCTGTCTTACAGGTGTGATAGTTGGTGGTCTTTCGGGTAAGCTTTCGGGGTTACCTGAAAGGGGTATAAGGGAGGTGGTGAGTTCAACGACTCATTGAATGGGTATTTTAAGGTATGACATTTAGAAAAATAGTTTGAATTGGAGTGTGTTAGACTCATTATTTTTCTTTTAAAAACGGTTCATTCTCAAATTCGGTTTTCATAGCTATTTCTCATCTCAACGGTGTGTTTAACAGTTAACACACACCCTTTATCATGAAGGGAACACACATTCGTAGGCCAGCCCATCCAATGTACCCACTTGTGGCGTCGAGGCGACTTTACCAACCACCTAGATAGAAGCACATCTACTTCTACCCTGAGAATGAGTAGATGTATGCGACATCCGACCCTCAATCCCATAACAAAACATGTTGTCCGTATGAGGACAAAGACCTCATCCCGTCCTCACCCCAGTCTCATGCGCAATAAAGCTATGTCGAGCTTCTCAAAATTTCTAGTAGGACTAACTGTCCTTATCTCCACCAGGTCGTCTAGAGCCCTAGGAAGCATCACTACCCCTCTTGGGCATCTTGAATGTCCCGTAAAATAGTGCATGCACAAATCAATAATTTTCCACATAAGCCATATAATTTGTGGTGCCACTAGTCCAACGGCCCCAACCCTCAACTCAACCTGCAATTGTTTATCTTGACTAGTCTGAATACCTGTCATGTCGCACTGTCGCCAGTCCCTTGAGTATGTCGGTCCTATATCGGTACCATGGCCAAATAATTCATTCATTTAAGTTTTTCAGCTTAAAATTATGTTAGTTTACAAGCTCCTACTCGTGCCAACTGGCCTAGGGCCCACTGTTCGAGATTTTCAAAATCGGGCATATTAGCCCCCAAGTTCTAAAATTGAAGCCTTCAGCCTGATTGAGCTATTCAAGCTCCCATCAAGAAGGTCTCCTATAGATTTTAAGCAGTGGCACATAGTCAGAGGAGAGAACTTACGATAAAATAAACTTTTCAGTTGTCTATCACACCAACTAAGTATGAGTACATCTCCGCTTATAATCGATAAGTGGGTTTTTCCACTACCTTCGAGTAAGTTTCATCATACCAACCAGGTATAATCTACTTACAACCGGTAAGTAGTTTTTCCGCATGATTTCCACATCACTCATCTCATGTGTGATGGTTAAAATACCACTTAGCAGTGGGTTTTCATTTCCAAGGTTCTTATCATCCCAACCGGGTATGATAATAAATCTCACCCACCCAATAGTTTGGTGAATTTCCTCTAAGTCGGCTTGTTGCCTTCACGCGAACATGTCTTAGTTGGCGTTCTTGGTACTTCGTGTTCCTACATGATATGAACATCCTTTATTCATCCTGAATGTATAAGAAAACTAAACTTTTCATTTATTTGCAATTGGGTCCCTAAAGTTAGTTTTCTTTAATTTTAAGTCTCTGATGCCGGTTTTCCTCCGAATTGAGTCCCAAAACTCTAAAATTCACCTTAGGATCTCAATTTATTCAAAATCACAAAAAGGGGTTCAAGTTTCCCAAATTTCCAATTTGGTCCCCAACTTTTCCAAAAATTACCATTTTGCCCCTACTTTAGAAAAATGGTAAGTTTTAATTCCAAAAATTGCCCAATTGGTCCTCAAACATCTTTATCATGCTCAATTGGCCCTCAATTTTATGAAATTGCACTTTAGTCCCTCGAATTTTTGAAATCGCCAAATTTCCCCCAATTTAAACCTTCCAACTCTGTCGAATTTGATTTCATCAAATTGACTAATCAATTGAGTTTAATTGTTGAAATTGAAATTAGATTGGAGTTCCTACACCTTCATCTGATTCAATTGCACTTTGAATCACGCGATTTGATGCCGGAATGAGCTCAAACGGAGCATCGTCGGAAAATGGAGTAGTTGAGAGAGAATGGAGTTTTCAAGTGTGAGAAGGATGAATGAGGAGTGGCTCTTTATATAGGAAGCTCGGGACTTCTTAGCCATCTGATTGGCACCTTTATGGTGGTCATTCATTACCTGAAACACCATTGTTGGACACTTTTCATCTTTGTCGGCACTGCTCAATTTTCCGGCAAGTGAACAGAGTTACCATCTGAAGGAAGAAGACGACACTGTTTTGAATCGGACCAAACGGGTTCAAACCTTAAACCGGTCGGTTCGGGCCCAATTCAACTGAATTTTTCAAAATTAAAATTTTCTAAATTCATTTTCTATCCAATGGTGGTATCAATTCTTCGATATGAATTTTCTAAGCCACCTAGAAAAATGAATTTAATATATGGTTCAATAGTGCTTCGAACTGGTTCAATCTGGTTTGGATCCGGTTCACCTAAACTGGTTTGGTTTTCATCTCCAATTCATCCTAAAGCCCTTTTTCATGATTTTTGTGACTCTCTAGGTCACTCAGGATATATATAAATTTCCCAATTTGTCCTTTCTCTATTGATTTCGGTTCATAAATCGGTTCAATTCGACTCGGGTCTGGTTCTCCTAAACCGGTCTAGTTTTCTCTCCCAAATTGTCCTAATATTCTTTTCCAAGATTTTATTAATCCTTTGGGTCATTCAAGAGTTGTAAATTTCCCAAATTTTAGGTTCTCTAATGATTGGGTTTTGTGAACCTGTTCGGTGTTTCTCGCTCGGTTTGACCAATTCTTTTCCCGGTTTTCCTTAACTCAAAAGGGTGGGGTTTATAACGCTCCCCTTCTTTCAGGAGTTTTATCCCTAAAACTAAATCAGCATTTTTCACTCTAGGATAAACTTCCCTTAATGTCAACATAGACATATTAATACTTTGGTTGTCCTTTTACTAAGTCCACCTTAAATCACGCATTTAAGGAATTTATTTTCCTTTATATTGTTTACTCCTTCCATGGAGTTTTATCATAAATAGTATGTCTTGCCCATGAATCCAAAGGTATATCCCTAGGTTCACATCACCCTTTACTTAGGGCAAGATTCTTCATTTTGTAGTTCTTACTCAAGATTTTAGGATTGGGAGTTCCAAGATGCCCAATCGTTCCTTTGTTTAGTTATTCTCTTCATAGTTGAAACCCTTAGCTCAGCATTCTTTCAAGCATTACGTACAGGTTTTAGTGTTATTATCCCTTCATCCTAATTTAATGTTTCCTTCATCCGTCATTGATTACAACTTTAGTCTAATCTACGTTTGACCTCATCATGCTTATTAACTGATTCTTCCTTACTAGAGTCATATTTTTCCTCAGGACTGTTGCGCTTACATGTCCCTTACAATATGACATATTCTAGAATCTCTCTATATCTATTAGATTTCTATTACTCTTCTTTTAGGGTTGTTTGCAACTTTATAAACTTTCAGGGATCGTATAACTTCATCCCTCTTTTTGTTTAGTAGTATTCCTCGATTACCTTTACCGTTACCCAATCAACTTACATAACCGTGTTTATTTTCCTCACCCACTCGTCCTTTCCCAACTTCCTTATAGGGTCTTTCTAGTTTTAATAATTTGGGCGTGGACCACAACTAGTCTTAATATTAGTGGTCATTTACTTTAATCACTTCTTAACTCGAGGGCTCACTTCTCCAAAGTTTCTTTTCTTGGTAGGATTTATACTCCTTTCTCCGAAAATTCTCTTCTCATTTGTCATCGAGGACATCTCACCTTAAATGACATCCTTTGATGTCGTCTTCTCCTACTTAGCTTTACTTTTGAAACCCTACGTGCACATCTCTTTTGCACCCCATCCTCATTCTCACTTGTATCCCAGCACATGTCTATTTCCATTAGGGAGAGCTTACATCCTCTTTATTTCATCATTTCTTTAAAGTTTTGCCTTTATCCTCATTTCTCAATTATTTGGCCTTTCCACCTTTCTCTTCTTTGCTGAACTTTTAACCTTCACTAGGGTCAATTCGTTAACTGTCTCGTTCCTACTATTCTTCATGTTCAATTGTTTGGGCAATTGTATCTAGAATTCACCTGTTCTTGATTCCCATCATATTGACCTTCTTAGAGTGCAATAATTACTACTTCTCGGTCCTTCTTAGGGCATTATTTATCCTCATTGACCATCCCATTGTCACTAATTGTTTCCCTCTGTTAGGTTTTTTGAAATCCCTATTTGGATACTTTGCTCTTCCAAGTAGGTCACATTTAGCTATCTCGATACAACCTTAACTACTTATGCCCCTTAATGAGGTTCCCTATTTCGAGTTAATCCTCTTATAATCCACCTATTGGTTACTTAGCTTGAAAATTTTCATTTCTATAGTCCCACTTCCTATCTTTATCCTTTTACCTAGGGACTAACATCCTAACAATCACAATTTCCTCTCAAAGGTTAATTTCTCATTTTTCAGCTCTAACATGATATTTTTTTTTCTCAACCAAATGAGCTAACATTTTGTTTATTGAAATGCTACAAAAGTACTCTTTCCAATAGCAATAATGCTAGTGTCAAACCATGTTTGGATTGTTATCCATGTAATAAAAAAGTATCATCCCCTTAGAAGCAGAAAATTGAGAAATTTTCATAAGACAATTTTAATCCCTTATTACAACTAAAAATGTTTGCATTAACTCCCTAAAGACCCATAGATATTGTGTGGTCTTGGTGGGCCAATTGTCAACCTGAACGTTGCAAATGTGAAATTACGACCAGCTTTACCAGAATTCCGATCAATGGCGAATGTTGGCACTTTCAATTGCCAAATTGGATGTTGCTTGAGCCTACAAGATCCTTGACGATGTGAATTATCTTTTCATGCCTCTAACTTCTAGATCGCCAAAATCAATAAAATTTCAGTACTTTATCTATCTAGACAAAATTTATTATAAATTTATGTTCTCAACTAATTTCAAGCAAAAATAATCAATTCAAAACTTAAAATGATCATATGAACATAGGTAAGATTTTTAGAATGATGTTATGATAAAATTAGAAGTCTTTCTATTGAGATTTGAAGGAAAGAAAATTTGTAAATCTAAATTATAAATTCATAAATTTGGGGGCAAATTAAAATTAAATAAATTAGGAGAACTTAAATAAAATAAAAAGGAACTTAAGATTTTTTTTTGCTCAATAAAAAGGAACTTAAGATTTAAAAGAGGAGTTTAGGAAAAGTTTATGGGATTTTATTAATTAAAAAGAGGATTAATGGTTTTAATTGAAATTCATTAGATACTTAATAGTAAATATTATAAATTATTTTTTATTAAATTAAAATTAAGATATTTACGGATTAAAATAAAAATAAGGATGGATATAGATGTTATTGAATGAATTAATCTTAATTAGATATTTAGTGGAAGTTAATGAAAAATTAATAATAAGATATTAGGGAAATTTAACATTTAATTGAAATTAATAAGGAACTAAATTATAAATATTAGGGTTTTATTTTTTATGTTAGAAATGAGATATTTAAGTATAATTAATAAATTTTTAATTATAAGTAAGTAAATATTTAGATATATTAATTTTATTAAATGATTTAATTAGATACATAATTGTAATGAAATAAATCTAGTAATTTAAGTGATTATAGGTGAGTTAAATATAATTATGCTTAATAAATATTGGAGAAATTTAATAGAAGTAAATCAATGATTAAATAATTTAATTAATAAAAATTTAGAAGATTTAATTATATATAATGAAAAGTGAGAGGATCAAATTGTAAACAATAAAAGTTTAAGGGCTTAATAATAGATAAAGGAGAAATACATGGTTTAATTATTTATATAATAAAATGTATATGATTAGTAAAATATAGTTAAATAGATATAGAATTTGATTAAAAATGAATATATATGATAAATTAAAACATAAAGTCAAAATGGTAGTTTTGTAATGATTAGGAAAATTAATAACATATAATTGATCAACCTTAATAAACTAAAAGAGGCAAAGAGTCTATTTTTATAAGAAGGGTTTAAGCCCAAGGTTTATAGAAACGAGAATGCCTATAATTTTTGTAAGTGGATTTAGATCCAAATTTTAAGAAAAGCATGCTAAGGTCTGAGTTTTACAAAGATGGGCATATACCCATGTTTATGAAAAGGTGTATATACTAAATATTTTGAAAAATAATAAAGTAATGCCCTCTATGGTGTTAAAGGACTTTAATTATTTAATTATTGTGATGATTGTGATTGTCTTAAGAGGGTTGATCAAATAATAAGTCAATCTCTACTATTATATAATTAATCTGAGAATCATCGTTTATGATTTAGGAGTTTATAATGTTTATGATTTAGGAGTTTATGGAGATGTATATGCATATTTTTATATGTTAATAATACAGTTCAAGATGAGTGAATGGAGTTTAACTCCCTAATAGAAAATTAAAAACGGTAAGGAGAAGAATTTTGGACTAGAAAAATGCACACATCATAGTTATAAAAACTGACATCATGTAGTGATGATCTATATCACATGCAGGTTACTACGGTAGTGTCTCACCTTTCGACTAGAGACTCCACCCTTTTGTAAAATAGTGTCTTATATGCCAACGATCTAAAAAATATCATCAATTAAGGATAAGTATTTTTTTTAATATCTTAATATCGGTGGTGGAGTGTGACTTTTACTAAATAAAAAAAGTGAAAATATGAAAATTAATATAGATAAATGAAAAAGCTCAATTTTTCCTTAATATGATTATTTTTATTCTATTTGACAAACTTATTTTTATTAAATCGATTAAGGATGGAGCCTAATAGAAAGTGAAAGAACTTTGGAGGGTGGAGGGTGGAGGGTGGAGGGTGGAGGGTGATCGTGTAAAGAAAAACTTTTAGGAATTATAAAATACTCTAAATAATTATTTTGGTGTATCATGGAAATTGTTTAAAATGCAAGAATAAAATAATTATACGTGGTGGTATAATAAAATATCTTTAATTTTATCCTCAAAAAAAATTTTATTTTTGATTTCCAAGTGAATATTATTATGTTATCTTGAACGGTGGACTAATCCTTTGAATCGAGTATCGGTATTATCACTTCTATAACAACGTTCTCTTTTAGACCTTTCAATCAATTGATCCGACCCAAGAGAACAACTTTGATTAAAACTTGAGTAGTTTCTTGAAAACTCACTTCAGATATGAAACTTTGAGTATTCAAAAATGTTCTTATTATTTTCAATAATATAGTCTTATAACAAATCGATTCTTCCAAAGTGCGCCATGTTCATTCCGTTAGCAACAATATAATTAATTCTCCTGGTAAAAAATATTAGACATTCTATCATCTAAAACTAAGACTTTTGATGTTATTTGGCATACAATAATTTATACGTGTTTATTATGGATTTACGTCCCTTGGGATCTATAAATCTTTTGGATCTTATTAATCAAAGATATACAACTTTGCATTATAATTAGCTTAGTACCAATCAAGAATTCCCAAGAAATTCCAAGAATTCTTGTTATATGCTCGTTCCAACCCTCAACTTATTTTTTAGGTTCATTGATATTGAATCAATTGAACGCACTTCTAACACTTATTCGACTTTTGGAAGACATTGTGTTATATTAACGAATTTAGATTTTTCATATATAAAGGTAACTAACATATCATGAACAGTTGCTTCTAGAGTGACTAAATAAGGCTTAACAGACCTTATTACTATAGAGTCAAGTTAAACAATCAAAACTTGACCCGATTTTAGACGTGGTCCTTTTTTGGCTATACATAAATTTTTACAAATAAACTTTACAAGGCTTATTATTGTAGATCTTGATACTATAGGATCCCCTTCAAAATTGGGTGTGAAATGACTCAAGTAATTACACCAAGTAAAAAAGAAATTTTCACTTTTAAATTATTGAAAATATCAAAAGATCCATATTTACTCATTACTCAAGGTAGCAGTAAAAACTAAGTAACATTTCATTGATTAATTCATTTTTTTCTTTAGATTGTTTTTGAATTCTTTATTAAATTTTAGATTACTACATAAATAATAAATGAAATGTAAAATTCTTGAGTAGTCTACTTAGCCTTAATCGATGAACCCTAAAATGTTGTAATTTATAAGAGATTTATTTATCTATACACACCTCCCTTTGATCTTTTAGATCCTAACATTACCTCGATGGATATGCTACGATGTTTTTAAAGTTTATACACAATTGATAGACTGCTACAATCATGACATATTTACTTACTTGAATATAATTATTTTCTTTTAAAAGAAACGTAATAATTCATTTCCGAAATAAGTATTTTTTTTACGAAATACAAATAAATAGTAATTTTGATTTACTAAGGTAAATCCCTTGTTGGGAAATATTTAATATACCCATAATTCTGAGCTTCATGTTACTTATTTCAAGAAATATGTCAGATCCAGGGCATCCCAATTTGATGGGATGATAGTCTTTCATTTCGAATATGTAAAATTAGAATTTCGATCAAATCACACATTGCAGTATACTATACCTTCTAATTCTTTAAAGGGTTTATCTAAAAGATTCACAATATAATTATGAAAACGTTTTAAATACCACACATGAGTTATTTGTACACTTAAATTCGACTCCGCATTGTTCACAAAATTTTGGATTTTTTTTTCATCTCCAATTACTCGATAATTTCCACAAGCACAAATTCCAACTTATATATGATCAAAAATTCATTCACAAAATAATCCATAGTATAGGTATTGTCACCTCTTCAACTATTTCTCCATTAGGGGGATTTCATTGGCCCAAGCACTTATTTGTTGAGAAGAAACGGATCCAATTTTTTAATTGTTGATGTTTATACTGATCAATTATAGAATAAAATTTTGAATTCATTCCAATTAACCTTCCTTCCTATCCATATGGAAGTTGGACCAATCCCACAGGAGTTCTAATACAAGTTGTTAACATGGAGGAAGTAATATAAATAATAGACAGTTAGGAAAAGAATTTGAGAAAAAAGAATATTAACATGGTAAATATTTTATAGGGCAATTACTAGATAAAATAGGAAATGTCGGAATATTAAATTATTATGAGAAATAATTACTTATATTTATTTTGAGTAATGTTCTATTTTGTGGAACTTAATAACTCCAAATGAAATTTCAATTTTGGGGAGAAAACTCTTAGAGAGTAGTAGAGTAATTGTAATACTAGAATTTAAAAGAAAATTTAAACCTAATTGAACTGAAAAATTGAGCTTGAAAAGAGAATAAATTAAATTAGTATTTAAAATGCAGTTAAAATTTAAGTATCCATTTCTTGAGTAAAAAATCAATTTTTTTTAAAAACATCTATTAAAACTAGTCAAAATGGAAGGATTTCGGATTAGATTACAAAAGAGTTGTGAGAAGGGTAAAAAGGTAATTTAATTTTTTGTTAAAAAAGTAGCAAGGTCAATAGATTCAGGTTAGGTTAACCTGACTCAAAACTAAGGGTTCATGTTGCTTCTCCCTATCCTTTCTCATACGAGATTTCAACTACAAACTATTATAAAAATTGACCTAATTGATTGAATTTTTTATTAAATTACACACCACAAAAAACATAATTGAAATGAAAACTATCACATTAGTCTCTTTACAAGATTAATTGAATTATTTCTCACTCAATAAGTCAAATTGCTCATGCAAAGTTAGAACAATCATTATTGAACACACCTTTGATCACTAGAAGAAGAGTTATAGAATGTATGAATAACATATAATAATTATTTAAATTAATAAACTTAATAGTAGGTTTAGTGAAGCCAACATTAGTGTTTGAAAATACCATGTATTAGAATTTGTTAACTATTAAATAGCTTTGATAAAGGAATTGAAAAATGAGATATTATAAAATTTTGTATTAGTCATTTTAGGTATAAATAATATCAAGAGCATTAATAAATTAATTGTTGCTATTCACACTCATGTTCACCCACACCCTCATTATATTATTTGTATTTATGAAATTTTTAAATTTTTAGTGAAATTGTATATGTTTTATATTATTTATAATTCACTTTTTATCTATACTAAGGTAGTAAATGTATCTAATATTGTAGAATTAATAGTATGTGATGAATTATACGACGAGAGATCAAGTGTAATATTAATGTAATGATAAATAATATATTGAAATTTTATATAGGATTAATAGAGTATTTAAATTAATATACATAATTTATTTAGGTGTCGATTTTATTAAGTTTGAAGTATGGGTAGAGATACGAAAATAATTTAATAATATTAGAGAGAATTTACAAATATGATCAATATTGTACCTATTGATTTGTGATTTTAGCTCGAAAGTGATTTTTTGTATATTAATCAAAAAGTCATGGCAAAGCTGCTGGAACGAGCTCAAAGCTTGACCTTATGATTTCATTAGGTTTTAAGTTGAAGTGTCACTTTAGTTATTATGGAAGCATTCTCTAAATAAGAGAATTGGTTATACCAAAATTTTGAGAAGTTAGGTTTCTCCATTGGTTTAGTAAGAGATAATCGCCAAATTAAACCCTTAAATAAAATGCAAATCATCATATTGGCCTATATTACCAATTGTATGATAATAATTTAAATTGATGTAAATAATTATTTTTTATTTATAAAAAATATCAAAGAGTACATGTAAAATATATTGATGTGAGATTTTATTTTGTTGATGAGTTCCCTATAGATGATGAGGTTGAAATGAACCTTTATTACAATTAAGATTAAATGGTTGACATAATTGTGTAACCTTTCAATGTTAAAATTTTTGTGAAGCTAGGAAGAAGATGAGAATGAATTTGTTGACTAAAAAAAATTGATTACCAGCAACCATATGTTAGAGTATTTTAATATTCTTATTAGTAATTCTTTTAGCTATATAATCTATAAAAGGAACTCATGTGTGTATTCTGCAGAAGAAAAAAAAGAATAAGAGAACTACTCCAACTTTATTACTTGTCCAAGTTTGCCCTGAGTTTCCCTTTGTCGTATTTCCTCTCTTGTGTGAGATTCTTCCTTGATTGAGTATCCATCAACTCCGAGTTAACCATTTGTATTTGAGGAACATGTGAACGTAGAAGAAACCCTAAATCGTAAGGGGGAGAAAGCAAGAGTTTTCAACAGTTTTGAGGAGAAGAAAAATGAATAAGAGGGAGGGATCAAGATTATCAAGTGGGGTGGATGATGAACTCTAAATAGCTTTTATTGAATTCAAAAGATGGGTCGACCCCCTTTACTATATATATATATATACCCACAAAAGCTATCTTCTATAGGACTTTAGAGCCACTAAATTCATAAATGGAAATTTATGTGATGGGATAAAGTTGAATTCCAACAAGAACGAAGTAAACAATTATGCGTGTGCATAGGAGTCAACAAATGGAGATGAGTGGACCAACGGATTAATCATAAGATTGTGAGCTCCATTTAGTTGACCAACTAGCGGAATGATGATAAAGGGTTTTTTAGGGTCATGTCATATTCACGTACTATTAGTACTATTCCAACAACAACATTCGTACAAGTTTGTTATATAAAAAACAATAAAATTTTGCAACCATAATGTTTTAAATTTTTAAAAATCTTAGTGATATGTTTTTGAATAAACAAATTATAAAGGGGCATGTCATATTCACCTACTATTAGTACTATTACAACAACACTAGTACACCTTTGTTATATAAAATGTGCAACTATAATGTTTTGAATTTTTTTTTTAATTTTGGAGAGTATATATGTATTAACTTTTTATCATCTATCATATATATAAGTTTATTATATATTATATGTTGAGTTTTATTCTTATATGTGAGGACCGAATCGAGTCAATTTAGGTGGCTGAGTGAGGGGGGACCGAGCTTTGTGTTCATGTACATGCAAGTCTACGCGTGGACTGGAACTCATACAGTTGGCTGCTTGGTTGTACCTCTAGATGGGAGGCTCCAGCATCTTGATAATTGTATTAAATTAAAGCCCGCCTTGGAAGAGTCTCCCGCGTATACAAAAAAATTGGTGGTTAGAATAAAAAAGTTCAAACTTTTTATTTCATTTTATTTAGAATTCAGAATAAAAATAAAATTTTTGTATACATTTATTATATTCTATTTTTTATATTTATAATTATTTTTTTATTTTGATAATAAAATCTCAAATTATATAAAATAGAGAAATATTGTTTATTTATAAATTTATAAATTTTATATAACTTTTAATTAAAAATAAGTATAAACTATTATCAATAAATAATATTTTTTAAAATAGTATTAGAGCAAATGATCTTATACCCATATCGATCTAAAACTTAAAACAAAGTTAACCCTTATCCAATACAATAAAAATAATACTAATCTTAAATAAAGTGCTCGCTGCTAAAAATAAAATCAAACATTTAATAAAAATAAATAATTGTTATTAATTTATTAAATTGTAAATGTTATATTCTTTACCGGTTATTAATTTTTAGTAAATATTTACCAAATCAATACATTCTCCCATTTTATTTCATTACTAGAATTATTAAAATGAAACTATTTATTGTATCTTTTTTATTAGTGATTTATAACGATAGTCAAATGCATTAAAATATAGTCATTTAGATCTCGAAATTTAGATGCGTACATAAGTATGTAAAGAAAAATGGAGATAGTTTTGTTTTGTTGTGGTGTTCTGGCGTTGTAGGGGCCCCTTTGATTGAACGACTCGCAGCCACAGAAAGAGACGATTATGCCAGCTTTGGAAGGACACATATGATAGAAACCTGGGGTGCCCTCAGAAGTCGTCAAACCGTGGAAGTTAATGGCCGGACATATCACTAGAAAGTGACCAAAGCTGGCCGGAAATCGAGTATGAAGTCACCGGAATGAGGAAGCACTCGATGTGCGCCGATCAAAGGCGAACGTGCTAGATGGTGGCTTAGGCTTAGGCTTCCGGTAAAGATATCCAAAGAACATGCCATAATTCTCCTTACACATTATTTTTTCTAGTCAAATGAAGAATGTGACAATTGAATTCTCTAAGACGCAACCAAACAAACCAATAAGCACATGGCCATATGTATGAACTAAATCATCCTCCACGGTATGGATCGTTGATCAAAACTGCGTATAGATAAACCCTATGCCGTATGGAGCAGTTAACTTATGACACAGGCATTCGGGTTTTCCTCAATGCTCATCATGCGGTTGCCCCAGTACGGCGGGTTATAGCACGGGTTATTGGTCTGGTTGCACTGGCTGTAGTAGGCCTTAATGAGCTCGGCCATCCTCTTCTTCTCCTCCTCCTCCTTCTTCTTCTTCTCTTCGGCCTCCTTCTTCGGATCTGGCTTCTTTTCGGGCTCCTTGGCCGGACCGACCGTGAGGATCTCGGTGTGACACTTGACCTTCTTGAGCCTGGCCACCACTCGGACAGGGTCAACTTCTCCGACCACCGTGAGTTTCCCATCCTTCACGTCCGCTGAGAGCGATTCGATTCCTGAAAAAGAACATACACCGCACTCGTCAATGAACTAGGAAGGCCGGCAGAAAGAGACGAGGAGGTCTCGATCATCGAGCTCGTATGGATACCTGGAAGACCAGAAACCGCCTTAAGGACCTTCTGCTTTCCCTTTTCATTGTTGAAGCTGGATTTCAATACAATCTTCTGCGTGATTATAAAAAAGAGAAAGAACACCGTGAAAAGCCTGTTGAACTGCAAAAGCCAACTCCGTTCCCACACCCTCAATAGGAACTTGAAAAAGAATTAGCTGACCCACCTTAGACATTTCACTATGTGATACTGGGAACTGCAGCACAGCTCCTGGCGAATTGCTATGGAAGTCCAAAGAAGAGATGAGCAGAGGAAGAGGAAGAAGAAGACTAGAGAGGCAGGGGAAACTATCAGGGGAGGATGATGGCGAAAGAATTTATACTTGGGCGAGTAGGGGGTTGATGGGTGATGATGATGAAGTCTATGTAGAATTATTGGGAAGTAGTTGGACCAGTGGACGGGTTTACCATAAATAACCAGCTCCACAAGCTTCATTTAGAGAATTCAACCACATAAGCTTCATATCTACCATATAATTTGCATGCAATTTGTCTATCCAATCTTTGAGTTGAATCCACTGCAATCCAAATCCAACCTATAATGGATGAAAGACAAAAAAAACAACATACAAAATCATATTGTACTTTAAAAGATTTTATATCATAAGGAAGATATGTGATATGGTTTTTTTTCTTCACAATTCACCAACTCTACCATCTACACACCTACTTGGTAAAAAAACATATGTACACCTAATTGGTAAAAGAAGATTGTATGATTATATCTTATCCTTTAACATTTTCATTGACCTTTTTGTTCTATTTTCCACCAATCAATTTTCCGAATTTAGGAGTAAAAATTCTTAAAAAAAACCTTAAGAAAGTATTATGCTTCACACCAACTCATGCTATGTTATATAATGCAATATTTCTCCTTTACAAAAACAAATTTCTACTTTAAAGCACAACTCATACCACTCATACATACATAAAATATAATATAGTATTTGAATATTACTTATATTTGAACTTCACTATTATACAAAAGAAATATGTTTTACACTTTTTATAGGTCCAAATTGTATGGTAGACTGGTAAGCATAAATTCAATGGAATATTTTCAAATATGCAATTCAATTATGTTGACGGTGAAGACTCGTTGAATTTCAAGTCTTCAATAATTTAGTTGAAAATCCACATTGACCATTATTTTGTTGCTTACCGTGTTACTTCCTGGTATTGTATTGTTTGGGCGGCCCACAAATCAGACACTTGAATCATTTTCTATCATTATTTTTAATCTAAAATATTATTTTTTTAGGAGATTAGCCGACGAAAAGGAAAAGCCCATAAATCAGACACTTGAATCATTTTCTATCATTATTTTTAATCTAAAATATTATTTTTTTAGGAGATTAGCCGACGAAAAGGAAAAGCCCACAAATCAGACACTTGAATCATTTTTCTATCATTATTTTTAATCTAAAATATTATTTTTTTAGGAGATTAGCCGACGAAAGGGAAAACTTACGTTCTATTCACCTGTATCTTAGGTTCTATTGAAGAGTCGCCTCTTACGTTCTATTCACTTGTATCTTCTCTATGGATCTTTACTTGGCTCCTCCTACTCCTAATACACCTGCAGTAGTTATTGATAAGATTGTGGCTAAAAGGAAAATTAGTAATACACTTTAATGGGGTATTAAAATGAGAATTGAGAAACACTAAGTAACTGATTGTGAGATTGGTGGAATGAGGAGCTAGTTCATATACTAATCACAATCCCACATATGGTTCATACTAAGGTTTGGTGTCCTGCAATAAACTCCTATAGATTCACAACCATTGTGAGATCGGGGAAAGACAATTGTGAGATTGGGGAAAGAAAGGCTATAGGAGGAAATCTCAAGTTACAAGTGATTGCTCAAACTTTGGAAGATTATAAGGGATTTCAATACAATTCTAATACTACTCAGATTATGAATTTAGGAAGTTAAAGGTTAATATTTTACCTAATTTAACAAAAGAGAATCACTCTATTTGGTGTTGGAATACTTACACTATACTGGTTTGTGGGAATTTGGAGAGAATAAGTTGGAAGAGGTGAAAAAATTACTTATCTAGTAAAAAATGAAGTGATTTGAAAGGGTGGAGCATTACCTCCACTCCTCTCTAATTCTTTTATTCACAATACAATCTATCTAAAAGTGAAGTAATATTTCATTTCCAATAGATTACCATCGCTACAAAATTTTAGATATTTAGAATAATTTGTCAAATTATTTTAATATCTTTATTTATTATTTATATTATTATTTATTTATTTTTATTCTTATATACTTTAGATAAATTTATATATTAATAATATAAATATATTTAATTTATAATCTAAACCCCGCTGAATCCCTCAAGAGAGAGGATTGACATCCAAAGCAAACCAAATGCCCTCTTAGTCCAATTGAATAAGGCTTGGCAGTAATTTTTTTGAGAGCAACATGCTTAATTAAAGTGACTTTCAAAAGATGATTAAAATATGAGATTAATTCATCAGAATTATAAAACACAGATCAAGTAATATAATTTATCATATTAAAGATAAGAGAGGTGTATTGCTGGAAAATGAGATCCAGATTAATTCAAGTTTCTATAACTTCTTTACACAGCTGCATAAATGTGAAGGGATTCAACATGTGAGCAGGAAAATATTAGAATAGTAGTCACTCCTACCATAAATGCTTCATTAGCTATCTAGATTAGTTCAAAGTAATT
Organism: Trapa bicornis; assembly: GCA_030064425.1. Classification (NCBI taxonomy): domain Eukaryota; kingdom Viridiplantae; phylum Streptophyta; class Magnoliopsida; order Myrtales; family Lythraceae; genus Trapa; species Trapa bicornis. The sequence continues at coordinate 24,418,334 of CM057751.1, forward strand.
GTAATGAGCAATTTTTTAAGTAGTAGCAAAAAAAAAGTAGCCAATTTAGATGAGTTTAATGAAATATTCTATTATTTCTACTGATATTAAGGTACGAGTAATCAGATAAATAATATAATATTTTTTAGTAAAAGTAAAATATCATCTTTTTTAAATAAAATAAATATTATTTTAATTCCTAAAGTTAAGTTACGTAATACTTTTCTTAATTCTTTTACTTTAAAATTTCCTATATAAAATAATTTCTAAAGTTTTAGTAATCTAGTTCAAGTCTATTATGATAATCGAATTGTTTTTATCTCGATAAGTATGATTAACGATAATATTTCGATGATATATGAGTGTTTTCAATATCTTAACATAAAAAATTAAGAAAAAAAATAAGTGGAATAAAATTAATATAAATATAATAAAATCTTATAGTAAAATAAAATTTATTATAATTTTCCTACTAAAATTAATTAGTAACTATCAAAAGTTTCCTAACTAAATTGTTATTTGTGTACGGTTAATTTCTTATAAATTGTTTATCAATTAAATTCACTTAAATGTTTTCTTACTCAATCAACCAGGATTAAGATAGTGAAATTTCTATTTGTTTACGTTTAATTTCTTATAAATTGCTTATCAATTAAATTCACTTAAATGTTTTATTACTGAACCAATTAGGATTAAAATAGTGAAATCCCTATAATTTATTAACAACTTGTCTTAATAATGTATTAATTAATATAAAATTTTTTAAAGATTGTCTTATAATTTTACATTTATTTATTCGATACCTTATTTTTCGTAGAAGTATGGCAAATTAATCTAACCAAATTACTTATAATCAATGTAAATATATGAATTATCATGTCAACGCATTAGCCTTATGAAGTCCTCAATTTATTATAGTTCTAATACAAGCTTACAAACGTGACTAATGATTCAATCTTATTTAAGGGTCTGAATCATTAATTGAGAATGGATCAAGACTATAATGCACCAAAACTTGAAAATAGAGAAGTTGACAGTGTTAATAGCTTGGGTCGGGGTAGGTTTTAGCATACCCGTGCCCGACCCGAGCTTGGGCCTAGCAGACCCACGCCCGAATGAATCCAAGATTGGGTCTACTTGGGGGACCCAGACCCGACCCGATCTCGGGTATTCTAGACCCGAGACCTGATCGGACCCGAGCCTCGGGTCTAGAAGTTGGATCCGAACCCGATGTCCGAGTTTATTTGGACCCGAGTTGAATCTATCTTATATTTTTTACTAAAATAAAAATTTTTAATTATTATAATATATAAATATTTTAAAATATTTTAAAATTTTAATTTTAAAAATATTTATTAGCTTTACTTTACCTAATAAATTACTATTATAATTTTATATTAAATTTAATTTACAAATAATAAAAAAAATTATCTAAAAATTGATGTGGTTGGTTATAAAATGGAAAATAGTATGGATTATATCCATATAATGGTTCCATATTAATACTATTTATTTATTTAATATTTTTTTGTATAATTATTGATATAAATAATTTTATTTATATAATTTAAATTTAATTATTTAGTTAAAAATAAATTATAAATCTCTTAATTATTTTAAAATTTTGAATATAAATTATATATTATTAAATAATATAGTTAATTAAAAATATAACTTAATATAATATAAAATTTTTTATTATAATTACTTTAATTATTTATAAATTTATTAGGGTTTAATAAAGAAAATATAATCTATTACAGTATAATAAAGAAAAAATAAGTAATATATTACAGTAATAAGATATTTATAAATATATTATGGTAAAATAAAGGAAAAATAATTTATTAGTATTTAATAAAGGAAAAAAGAATAGAGTGAGAATATTAATTATAAAAAAATAGAATAATTTTTAAATAATATTTTTTATTAAAATTTTTTAATATTTTTTTTTAAATTTAATTAAATAGCGTATTTTATTTAAAAAAAGTAAACAAATTTAAAAGTAACGTGGGCCCACTTTCGGATCCACTTTTCTAAACCTGAAGCTCGGGTCTAGTCAGCGGGACCTAAGCCTGCAGAAACCAGCAATTCGAGACCCGAGGATGGGGTCTCGAGTCCAATCTATGTACTCGAACCGACCCGAGATTTCTCGGGTCCACTCGGATTGGATAGGGACTCAAAACTCGGATCTCGGGTTCCATTAACATGCCTAGTTGACACCAGCCCCGTAGCAACATCATCATTTGGCTGTAAATGCTAATCTACCGTATAGACCTATTACTAGCCCTGTGGCAGCATCATCGTCTCGCTGTTAATACTAATCTTCCATATAAACCTATTACTGTGTGTTTGATTATTTTATTTGTGTTAATATTGAATCTGTTGACTTGACTATTAAACTCATCTAGATTCGCTACCTTTTTCATTATCAATTGAAATATTGATCATTATATTTATTCTCGACTAAACTAGGTAGCTAATGAAGTATTTAGGGGTGAGTAAGATTTTAATGTTTTTCTGTTCACATGTTGAATTCCTTCACATTTATACAACTGTGTAAAAAAATTATAGAAATTTGAACTAATGTGGATCTCAATTTCCAGTAATACACCTCTTTTATTTTTAATACAATAAATTATATTATTTGATCTTTGTTTTATGATACTCTCATGAAATAATCTCATATTTTAATCATCTTTTGAAAATCACTTTAATCGAGTATGTTGCTACCAAAAAAATTACTCGTCTTGCCGAGCCTTATTCAATTGGGCTAAGAGGGCATTTGGTTCGCTTTGGATGTCAATCCTCCCTCTTGAGTAATGAAGTGGGTTTAGGTTGTAAATCAAATATAAGTTAGGAAGAGTTTGTGATATAAATACAACTCTACCATAGTAATTTTGGTTGCACTGAATAAAACTTTTGACCCATACTATCCAAATCCAGCTTTAATCGGGAAATCCATACGATTGCCACTAATTGTATACACTCATCTGGGAGGAACCATTTGTTTAGGTTTGACTTTGGGTGGTTTTATACACACCACTATGAGAGGAACATGTTCTATCCACTCATTACGGATTACTTTCATGGGGGACCATTTGTTTTGGTTTGAATTTGGATGGTTTTATACACTCCACCGTGAGAGTGGACATGATCTATCCACTCACTATGGATCACTTTTGTATGGCGAAGCTAACACACCAAGAGGCTCACACAAAATTCCTATCTAAAGCTATGATTGGATTAAGGGGTTTATAGGAATTTGTAGATGAAGTGTTTGGATGGTGAGGGTTTGGATTTGTAGGTGTTTAAATTTTTTAATAATTAATCGTAATTGAAGGAATAATTATTATTAAAAAAAATTAGAAAGATAAATTTATTATTTTTAATTAAATTAAATAATTTATTAGTTATTATATATTATTAAATTATATTAAAAATATTTTGTACAATAATTTTTTATTTATAATATTTGTATTATAATACTTTTCATAATTCTTATACTCTAAAATTTCCTATATAAAATAATTTCTAAAGTTTTAGTAATATAAATTAAGTTACTCAAGTATCAGTTAGTATCAAATAATCAAAATTTATCTCGAAAATCATATATAAATATTTTCATTATCTTAAAACAAAAAATAAAGAAAAGAATAAATAGTATAAAATTAATATAAATATGATCAAATATTATAGTGAAATAGAGTTTTTTATAATATTTTCTATTAAAACTTATTTTTAAAAATTTACTAACTAAATTATTATTTGTATACGTTCACTTTCTTATAAATTACTTATTAATTAAAAATAGTGAAATCTCTATAATTTATTAATAACTTGTCGTAATAATATATTAATTAATATAAAATCAAATTACTTAAAATCAATCATAAATACATATTTGTCAACTTATTAGCCTTATGAAGTCCTCAATTTATTATAGTTCTAATACACCCTACTAATGATTCAATCTTGTTTAAGGGTCAAGATTGAATCATTAATTGGGGATGGATAAGACTATAATGCACCAAAACTTGAAAATAGAGGAGTTGACACCAGCCGTGTGGCAACATCATCGTCTCGCTGTTAATGCTAATCTACCATATAGACCTATTACAGTGTGTGTTTGATTATTTTATTGGTGTTAATATTCGAACTGTTGACTAGTTTAATGTAATACTACTCTATTTGTGATATACACACTGAATTTGTTCCGTGTTTTACTGAACTGTTGACCTCATGCAAGTGGAGTATTGGGCCTTGAAGAAGGGCCCAACATGGACCCATCCTGATTGAACCTAATGACATTATCGCTTAAAGTGAGCTTTGCAAGCCCCACCCACCACATCACATGCATCTTTCAAAATGGCAAATCTTTCTTAAGTCCCACCAGATGCTCTAATGTTCCCAAATGGGTTATTAGGTCCCGTGTGGCATCTGCCATGGGAGCTCAAGCTGGAGCAAAGGCGGAGCTCTGTTATGGCAGCAGCAGCCAGCTAATCAGTGACCCAAAGCAAAGAAATGAACGACTTTACTAGGACTTGGGCAGGAAAGTGGTCTTAGAAAGAGGCAACCTTTGCTGCTTTTTGCTAAACTTTCCAGAAAGAAAACATTAGCTCCTGCTTTTGCACTTGAATGGCTGTCATTCTTGCCTCTCCGTATCTTCCTCTCAACTCATTCAGCCATGGTCAGAACAGAACGAGACACTGTGGGACCCTTGGAGATTCTTTGGTATCATGGCCAGATCTCTCGTATGATCCAAACCTGCAAGAAAATGAGCAACTTATTCATCTTACTCGGTCCTGTCACTGTCGCAGATCCTATCACCCAAAAAGATGGGACAGATGTGCAGATTACCTCAGGACTAGATGAACAAATGATAGTTGTCTTGTCCCTTCACTTGCACTAAATCAAATCCCACATGGAAGAGAAGAGAAGAAAAGAGAAGAGAAGAGCATCTCAAAGGGTTACATATCAAATGTACATTTCTTTACTTCCATGCCTAAAGAATAACAAACAAAGGGATGGATCACAAAGAAATGCATATGAAATTCTCTCCTGTTTCTTTTTCCTTTTCACCAACCCAGAAACTATCGCATGGATCACCTCTGTGACTATGCGGAAAAAGACACAAACTGATATAACCAGAAAAAAATTTCTCCTTTTTTTTGGGGGTCTTTTACGCTGATGGAGAAGACGATTATCCAACCTGGTCCAAGGCAACGAGGGCCTCCGTCCGGGACCGAACGATCCTGTGGAAAACTTCACGGATCTGCTGCTGCAGCGGGACCAGACCCTCCTCCATCCTCCGGCAGGTCTCGGCCAGCTCCGCCGCCTCGTCCATCTTCTCCGCCTCTCCGGGGTACCGGAATCCGCCCGCGAACTCTATCAACGACTGCGCCAGCTTTTCCATCCTCTGCATCTCCTCCATTAGCCCGACCAAGGCCGACCCTTTCTTCTCCTTCTTCTTCCACTCCTCTCCGATCTTCTCCTGTAGGGCGATCATCGACTGGGCCCACACCATTTGCCTCGGCACCTGCAATTTGCAAATGAGTTGTTACTTTAATATTTTTTTTAGAGTAATTTTTGTTTTATTGACAATCTCTTTCTCCATACCTGGAAATGAGGGGTAAGGCCGGCCCGCTCCTGACAGGGGATGACCGCCACGAGGGCCCACATCACGAGCACGGTCACAATGCTCATGATATAAACCGGCATGGGAAGCCCCGATGAATCCGCTCCACGTGGCACCACCAGATTGGCTGACATTGCCTGAATCTGCTTGGCCGCCGACCAGCTCTTCGGGAACCCCCAGGGTGACCGGAATTGCCCCGACGACCTGTCCTTCGTCGTCGTCGATCCTCCGCTTCTGCGACCGAAAGACCAGGTCCGCTCGGTGGACCTGTGGCCACCGGAGGATGCGCCGTAGCCATCCTTGTCGTCTATCCCCATGGCGGAGAGCAACCCCGTCAGGGCCTTCTTGGCCCGCTTCGCCTGGCCCTCGTTCAGGGGCCGATGCTTGAGGGCGGCGACGGCGATCTCCGCCAGCTTCTGGCACTCCCTAACGGAGTCCAAGCCGTGCATCACGGCGTTACAGATGTCGAGGGCCTTGACCCATCGGTCGAGGAGCTCGGGGAGAAGCCGGTCGAGCGGTGGTTTGGAGATCAGAGCCTGTTCGCGGCAAATGACGAGGACGGCCTTGAACTCGGCCTCGCAGCAGAGGAAGACGTCGAGCAGCTTCCGCACCCAGGAGATTGAGAGGAAGGGCTCCGGCGGCGACGAGGATGATTCGGAGGAGAGGAGGTCGGAGAAGAGGTCGGAGATGGTCCTCTGGAAGATCTCGAGGTCCTCGAGCTCCTGCTCGTGGCTGCCGTCCATGGAGACCACCTGGTTCCGGCGGATACTTATCCGGCCGAGGAAGGATCCCTGGTTCTCCGTCGCCGGCATCTCTACACGAAGTTCAGTTCTTTTACCTGAGAAAGGATCCGATTATGGAGAGGATGACAAGACTGTGTATTAAAAAATGGGAGGCGAGTGAATTAACGGTTGGAGAAGTTACAAGTGGGAGAGAGCGAAGGTCAAGGAGATTGGTCAAAAGACGTGACCATTTCCTGAGTGCTGACTGGGCAATACTCGGCAATGTCTTTGTATGTCCGCGCTTTTACCCATTCAAATTCAGCCACAATATTTGCATATCTACTAAATATTTTGGATATTATATTACTAATTAGTCTTATTTAAATACTTTAGATTTTAATTTTTTAAATACATATTTATCTATTTCCAATTTATTTTTATTTTTCCGTTTAGTTAAATTTAAATAATAACCGTCCAATATTTTCTATCACAAAATATACAAAATTATAGGTAATTAACTCAATATATTCTAATATTCAATAATTTTTTTGCTTTATCATTAAATTAAAATAAATAATTATAATAGAAATAGAGTCAAAATATATCAAAAATCATGGTACATAATAATCAACAATCTTTTAATTATTAATTAAGTGTTTCATCACTAAATTATTAGTAAAGTGTTTATTTGTGATTAAAGTGTGAGCTAATAATGACTTTTTTTTCCTTTTACAATTATATTCTTCTCAACTATGTTAAAAATAATTTATAAGAAAAGAGTTTTATTATTTAGTTAACTATACATTTTTAACATATAATATAGTTAACTATACAACTGTGTGCTTATGATATCTGTGATCACACTCGCTATTATATAATTTTAGAAATTATTATGGGTGAAATTTATATTTATTTAAAATTAATTATCGGTAAGTAACTTAATATTTATAATATTATAAATATATAATAATTTTATATTTTATTTAATATTTAATTATATTTTTAAAATTATATAAAAATTATAAAAAAAAGTATCAAATATATAATAAGGATAATGTTATCTGTTTCAAATATTATCATTAAAAGCCTAAAAATTGAAGTGTTCTCACTACTTACACACATTTTCCACCTATCCACAAAGACTCAATCTCCTACAACTATCTTTTAGTGATTTTCCTGCACGTGCTTATTAAAATGTCATAAGTGTATGAATAATACATATTTAGTCAAGCTGATGAAAGAAAAAAAAACAAAATGCCTAGTCAAGATCCACATTACAGAAGCTTCAGGTTCATGATGTCAAGTGAATTGTTCATTATTTTCTCACACTTAATATTATATTTTAAAATAATTTTTGAGTTTTATATTTTAGAAGTGTGGTAATTTCATGTAAGAGATTTTTAGAATAAAATTTTTATTTTTATAAAATATATAGGATTTCAAAATTATGTTAAATGATTAATTTATCATTTTTTAAATATATAAACTGAAAAAAGTTGTTTTTTAATGATATATAGCTTAAATATAAAAAATTTAAATTATAAGCATATAATCATTTTAATTTTAAGCGCATATTGTTCAATTGATTTGACTAAATAATTTTATTTTGGATATTGTCGTAATTCCTAATCTTGCTATATCTGTTGATGTGTTGCTTTCAGCTACTATTCATGGCCCCACAGGACCATCTTAAATGGATTCCATCAAATAGTGGAAGGGAGAAAAATGTAAGCAATAATTTATCGTCATTCATTGAATTGGCAGACATGTGTAGAACTTACTATAGGAAATATTGTATCCATAATGTTATGTTGTATTGTAATCTATGTATACTCTAAGCACCTTAGTTACGTCTTGCATTGATATCTTATTTAATCAAAGTTTATCAAATATAATATAAAATTATTACTTATTTTAAACAAATACAAGTTTTATAATTTTTTTATCAAATATAGTCCAATATTAATATTTTCAAAATTACAATAACTGAACCTAAAAAAATAGCAAACTTTAGTATATTGAGAATCAAACATTTTTTTCAAATTTATCTAAAGAGACCTATTTTAATTATTAGTATAAAATATATATAAATACATAAATTAATTAGAAAAATATTATTTTGACTGGACTGTACTAATCAGGGTCATTGTCCTCCCTAGGTATATGCTCTATTTTTCTTCTTATTTTGTTCGTCCGATTCTACCATGTTCTATGTTATACTCACAGAGAATTCAATCCAATTTTATTGCAAACTTATCATATAACACCCACTCTTTTCCCTTAAAATTGTTGACTAGCTGCTTGCTGTTTCCACTAGTTTTCAAGCAATTTCCTCTTCTATAAAAAAATTATTTAATACATTTAATCTATTTTCAGCCTACTTGATCGATTAACTATTATTATCGATAATTTTTGCCCAAGAGAGTATCTTGCTCTATTTTTATACAACATAAATTTTAGTCTTGATCGTAATAGGATTTACACTAAACTAGTGGACAATCCAAGTTGCATTCATTCGTTAATGTTTCTCGTAGCCTACGCTACTCGATCGAGCTTAATTACATATACAATTGCATTTGTAACTATTATACTCTGTTTACAAATTAACAATTTATCGTATCACTTACAATTTTATAATAGCTAAATAATTTACTATTTTAGTATTTATATAAATACAATACTTAATTCAACTTTTTAATAAAAAATTAAAATTTTTATAAATTTAATGTATAATTTTACAAAATATTTAAAATAATAAGGATAATATTTACTATTAAATTAAGTATATTTGTGAATTATTTTTTAAAGATATTTATTTTAATGGTCTCGCTTGAAAAAATAGTTCCTCTTGATACCTTATTCACGTCTTATTTTTTACTCTATTTACTAAAATGTGTTATGGAAAAGTAAATAATACTTAGTCACTCTGAAAATTAATTATCAAATTTTTAATAGTTTTAAAGTTCTTTATATTCAAAATGTCTAATAGGGAAGTTATAAATGTTTTATTTCCAATTTTTTAAAATTAGTTTAAAAAACTAATAATTCACCTTTACAAAGTTATTTTTAATATGGTATTCAAAAAGAAAAATTATTATTAAATGATTTAGTATATTTAAATTCTATCATAAAATGGTAAATTAAATCACACATCTATGATAATTAATTATCCTGGTTCAGTTATGTCACAAATATCTCACACACTATCGATAGAGTCTATGATGTGGATGTGTGTCACGCGCGCTTACTCACTCGGTGTTATAACGGCTCCCCCAATCATAATGATGTTGATGATGCGTAATCAAACATTCGCATAGGTTGATAATACGATCTCAAATTTGATAAAATAGCAAAATGTTATGGATTTATAAGATTAAAAATATTCCACTACTTACAAGTAATAATTTTTAAGTAGATATGTGCTCGAACCCATATGGGTCCATAATACCTTCTCAAATGGTATTAAAAAACTAGTGGGCTCGCACTCATACCCGACCCGAAACTTGAAACCTGGCTCATGGTATGCCTGAGTATGGAAGAAAAATACCCAACTCGAGGCCATTGTTCCCACTCATCCTAGACCGAAAAAATAATATTCAACTCGTATACAATTATTGAAGGCGAGTTTAAAAAAAATTATTATCTCTTAATATAGTTGTCTCTTCAATTACCGGGATGGGTTGCCCAACTTACAATCATTCGTATATACTTTTCTGAAAATGTAGGTCATAGCTCATTTTTTATTTATAAACAATTAGGACTTAGCTCATTCATAAATATTAGGTTAAATTCTATTTTATAAGCATGAGTAATATCCATTTTTTATAAACATATACATTAGTTTTTTCCCATAAACACGAGTGTTTGCCCTTTCTTATAAACATAGGTATTAGCCATTTCTTAAAATTATGAGTATTAGTTATACTTCATAAATATAAAACTTAATGATTTCTTATAAGCATGAACATTAACTAGAATTAACCATTTTTTTATAAACATTGAAATTGATGGGTTCTTATCAATTTTTAATCTTTACAATATCTATAGTATTTTGATAAAAAAAATCTTTGTATTAGTATTTCTATATATTTCTTTAAAATATTTTTAAAATATATATATTATTATTTTATAAAAAGTGTTGGATACCATGGTTGAATTAGACGCAAAATTAAAAATCTAACTCATATGTTATTTAGGATGTGTTTGTCGCCAAAGTATTCTAAATTATTTAGCTTACATGATCCTTAGGTAGATGTATATGTTCATATAATAATAATAATAATATATATATATATATATTATATACAAAACTTTAATGAATTAGTCTATATTGGTATTCCTTAAATTATTCCATAATTTTTTATAATTATAATTTTATATATAAGGTATGACTTGCCCAATTTATATCGGTTAATCCTTTTTTCACTACCTATTTTTCTTGATATTATTTGAATAGTGAATTTTCCCTAAAATTTATTCAAAATGATCCTTAAGTCATTATTTTAAAACCATAATTTTTGTAAATGAAATTTTAACTTAATTAAACCAAAAATTAAGGTTGAACAAAAAATGAGAATTCGAACCAATAATTTTAATCGAATTAGATCATATAGATTAAATAAGAAATCATTTTCCTAACAAAAAATAGGATATTTAGAAAGTTGATTTAGATTAGTGGGGAACATATAAAATATTAAGGGATACAAATAGGATAAAAATATATTTTTGGAAAAATGTGAAATTATAAATATATATAAGAGGTCATCAAGTTGGATCACCATATTCCACGTGAATACCCTAAAAAACCCTCCACACACTCCTCCACAAAAACTTGCAATAGACATATGTGGTAAAATCAATCAAATGGACTTGATTTTTAGCCAAATTGCATGCACTACACCCCATTGTTGAGCTGACAACTTCTATAAAGATTTACTTATGAAATTAATTGAGCTATCTATTTTCCATCATATCAAATTTCTCTCCAAAAATGAAAAAATTTATTCTTGGATACACTCATAACATCCAAGTGATCGACCAAGCAATTCTTCCTCCAACTACCAAATGATATAATTTTTGTGTCAAAATTCTGCTAATGAATTACTCTTAAGTTTTTGTGATCCAAGTGAAAGTAGCTGAAAACCATCTTACGAGGCCATTTTTTCCCAACTCTGTTTCCGAGACAAAAATATATGTGCCTCATCACCACCCTTTCATGGCAAAATTTGGTAACCATAGGCCACTCTCGGGTCGACACCCATGCTAAAATAACCCTGATTCCCTCTCCTTTTCCTCCCAAAAGCCTTGGTCAACCTCCAAAAATGTAACTTTCGATCACCACGAGTCGATTTCCTCTGTTAGGTCTGTTTTGGAACCATTCGAGTGAGCACTTGGTCGTCCACCACCACAGAATAAGTTGCATATATGCTAGCTTTAAAATGCCTAACATCCAATACTAGTGGTGTCCTATCCGGTGAGTATTTCCAACAAACCCTCAAATAGGTCAATTTCAATCATTTTTAAAAAATAATCAAATTTAAATAAATTTGGTTAGGGTAAGACCCCTAACTCCTTTTACCGGCTCTTAAAAGATAAATGAAAGTAATTGGAGTGGTGTGAAATTTAAAGTAGGTTGAAGTTGCTTTCAAAATTTAGGGATTAAATTACAAACTTTAAAAAGTTTGGGAGATATTTATTATAAGGGAAAAGTTGAGAAATAGCCTATAATGAAAGATTAATGGGTTTATGAGGTAATTTTAGGATAAATATAAATGTTAAAATTGATTTTGAGGAGTTTAGAGACAAGATAAATATTCTTATTAAACAAATGGTAAAATTGTCATTTTTCCTCAACCGAGTAAAATAGTCATTTTAGCGTAAAAATAAGTTTGGTTAAATTGGGGGAAAATAATAATTTTAGAAAAATAAAAGATACAAAAAAATATAAGTTTTGTAAAAAAATTACAAAATGATAATTTTATAAATTTTAGCAATTTTATATATTTTTTTAGAAAATAAGAACCTATTAATTATTTTAAAAAAATTTGGGAAATCTTATACGTCACACCCCCAATTGTGGTTGTGTGGTAGGACTTGCCAATAACTAGTTATATTCTTCTAATTTTATAATAATTGGTGTGTTATAGTTATATGTATCATAAAATTTAATAATTAAAATAAAATACTTATTAAAATAACTTTTTAAAAATATTTATTTAAAATAGAGACAACTAATTAAATAAATCATACATAAATTAAGTATAGAATAAAAATCATATTTTAGTTTATTATAACTTTCTATAATACCAATATCAATGTAGCTTTTCTATGATTTGGTTTTAAGGATATAGGTGGAGATTTCCTATAACATTACTACGTTATGTTCACACATTATTCACTGTATAATCTAAAACATTTACATGTGATGCATATATAATTATTTTTAAAAATATTTTTACAATATTTCAATTATAATAAATATTAAGATTTTAGTTATTTTAAATATACATGTGTTAAATAACATTCATTTTATGGTTAAATTATGGAGTGATAAAATAGAATACATTTCTAACCGCAGGTATCAATAGACTATGATTGAAAAATAATCAATTGATAACTAGTTGCAATTAGGATTAAATTGATTTAGGTTGAAAACTTAATTATTATTTTTAAAATATCTCAAAAAATGGTGACAATGAAATTTTTAGTCCAAAATAATAGCAAGTGTATCAAATAATTTTTATAAAAATAAATCAAACTAATAAATAATTAAAATCCAATTCATTCCCAACTAATCAGTAGTCTATTAGACGCACTGTTCGCACATGAATGCATGTATCATCTTAATAAAATATATTTTTTATTTATTTAGGGTGTACAAAAAATGTATTAATATTTATAAAATAACAAAAAAATACATTTAAAATGAGATATTAACAATATTTGCATTATTTAGATAATATAATATAATATAATAAAGTGGTACTATAGTTTTCTTTTTTTTTTTGCTCAACTCACCTATCATCATATCCTAAACAGTAAAGAAGTGGGACCAGGTGAGCCATAATTATTATCAAGTTCAAATTAGATTTTGTTGCATAGTTGACTACATTAAAATGTGGTTTTATCCGTAGAATGAAAAACAAATCACTTTGAAAGCGTATTACTTATTAATTGGTCAATTTGGTTCAAGTTATGTCAATTACAACCAAATGCGAGTTTTATAATTAATAATTATATAAAAATACTGTTTAAGAGTACGTTTGATCTCCAAAATTTAGATCAATTATGGGGGTAGAGGCTTAATAATTATATCCCACAATTGAGATTTCATTTGCCATATCTTTTAAGCAAAAGATATTCCATTTGCCATGATTTGCGTGTTAATTGGGGCCTAGAATTTGACATAAATGAGGAAATTATGAATTTCAAGACATGAATATTCTGATTAATAATTTAATTAAATAATTTATTTGGTTATAAAAATGAAGTAGTAAAAATTTATATATTAATAAAGTAAAATAAAATGTATATAAATTAAGTAATTACGTAAATATCGTATTTCAAAATTTAACAATTAATTTTGATATAATGACAATAATTTCTCTACATAGTTAATTATTTTGAGCTTATAATTCCAAAAACTTATTTTAAAAAAATTATAAACTATGGTTAGAAATCATAACTTATCAAATTTAACCAAAGTTAAAATTTTGTAAAAAAATATAAATGTTTGTTTTTTGTCTTCCTATTCTAAATTTTTTTTTTATCTTTTTTAACTATTTATTTTTCTATTTTGTATGCCTGTATTTTTATTTTTTTTTATAATTAAATTGTACTAATTTCAAATTGTAAATATAGATTAATTATTCTATTTTATGTTAGCAATATATTATAGACAAAAATGAAAATAAATTAAATTATTATATATTTTATAATAATTTTACACAAATTATATATTAATAATGTGCATAAAAAATTTAAAAATAAACTTCTAAATTTTGGTTTGTAAAATCACTTTAACTATATAATCAAGCTATGATTTCTCCCATTGACTATAAATTGACACATTATTTATTAATGTCTATTATGGTTAATCTACGGACTGAAAGTATAAATAAATTATGGCATATAAAAAACTTAGAACAAAAGAGATTGGTCCATACTAATATAAATTAGATTGAGATGAACAATCCCTTTCTCTTCCTTATTTGAATTAATTAAAGTTTAATGTTTTTTTTTGTAACTTGCTGCTTGTCCTTGGCTTTCTCCATGGAACTTTCTCTATGTACTCTCATCCCATCTCTTAGGGCCCTTATTCTTACGGGTAAGAGAATTCTTATTCAGCCCAAAGCCAATACATAAGGAGTCTATCCACGAGCTTCTTCTTCTTTTCAAACATTAATTTTTTCTTCAAGGCGCTTCTTCATATTTTCTGGCCCACTTAAGCTTCCATTACACGTTTGATTATAATTTAGTATATCATTTACAAATATTTTCTCTCATTCTCACATTATCTCCAACAACCGTCAATAACTATTCTTTACTTCTATAATTTCATTAGTATAACAATCTCCTTTATCAATATCTTTCTCACTTTCACATGGCTTGGAGAGCCTCCTTGATCATCTGAAAATATTAAGGATGAGATGTTGTCCATGGCTTTCAAGGCTTCTTCTACTTCCACTTATTCTCCTCCTTCACAGGCTCATCAACCTTCTTCCTTACTTCCTCCTTTTCCCACTCCTCCATCATCTTCCTCAGACAACAGTGGTGGACTTGCGCTAATATGATCTCACACATTGAAAGGGAGACTGTTAGGTTTTTTGGTGGCTAGGGTTTAAAAACTTTTTTCTTGTGTAACATTTTAAATTTTTACAAAAAAAAAAGAAAATTTTCGTCAACCAGTCATTCCCTTCACTTCCCTTATTACTAGATCATTTGTTCAAGAAGCCCAATAGATCATTTGTTTCAGAAGCCCAGTTAGGCCTACATTTTTTTTTCCTTTTTCGTTCTCCACATTTTCATTTGTAAAATAAATCAAATTTCTACTTTCAACTCCATGGTATTTTTTTGCACTAGAATAAAATTAGTTCTTTTACTTTTATTTATTAGAGTTGTTTTAATACATTTTTCTTATTTTCACTATTTTTTATATTTTATAAAAAAATATTGTAAACACATAAATATTTCATCTTATTATATACTTAAAAATAATAATGGTAAATAGATTAATTTTTCTAATTTTATAAATTGATAATATTTTTTTATTTTTATTTAATATAAAACCATATTTTCAAGATATACACTCACCTATAATATATTTGTATACTTACCGCTTCTCATTTTTAAATTCGTAATTAATAATTATATGCAATTTATATATTATTCTAACACTTTCAAACAATTCAAAATAATAATTTTAAATTAAATATTTTTACTTAATAATCATATATATATTAATTTTTATACTATTTAAAAAGATATTTTATTTAAACAATATATTTAACTTATATTCATTTAAAAGTTATAAATTTTAATTAGTATAATAATTATAATTTTATAAACTTATAATATTTATTCAATACAAATTTTTTAATTATACATATTTAAAAATATAATCACATTTAATACTTCTCTATTTTTTTTATAATTATTTTTAAAAAAATATTAGTTAAATACATTATTATATTAAAATAAATTCTCACATCTTCAATTTACTTATTACTTATCTTGTTTTTAACAATCTCTCAATAATTATTTACAAAAAAATCACTTCCTCCTTTTACTATTGATATCTTTTTCTATCCATTTTATATTTGGAAGAGTAATATACAAGAAATTATATATTCGAATTAAAATACAATACATAATTACATATAAATTAAGAAATAAAAAAAATTAAATATATAAACAATCTTAAATTATATTAAAGGATACGGTTTAATTGCTTCTCTTTTAATTACTCGAATTCTATAATAAAATAACATAATAATAATAAGGAATATTAACTATTTATTACATATTTATTTATTACAATTTTTACTCCATTCTCTAATTATAAGTTTTTAATATTTTTTATTCTCTAGCTGCTATCAAATAGTAAATAATAATGATTAGATGAATGATATTCAATCGTAAGTTGATAAATATATTATTTTGCTAGGGAGTGGCAGTTGGAAATAAGTTGATAAATATATTATGTTGCTAGGGAGTGGTAGTTGGAAATAAGATTTCATGTTCATAACAAAAATGCAATTTAGAAATTTATGGGAATGCTATAATAGCTCAAAGTCAATAGTTATAATGACATAAATAAGTTTAAAGTTGACTCAATATATACAATGTATTCAATAATAGCATATAGACAAAGATTAATATATTTTAATATGAATTATTTAAGTATTTTTTAGATTCAATAAAGCAAACTATTCATATTCTCCCCATTTCATTAACCAAAACCCAACCCTAATGCAGGGAATTAACGGCGGACTGTCATGGCAAACACGCAATTCGGGATATGCAACATCCTCGGTTGTGTGCTTTCCCAATTGTCATGCTAAAAGAACTTCAATAGGTTAAACTCGACAAACCGTGATCAGCCCTATACATACACCACTGGACACACAAAAAGTGATGTATATAAATATAGAAAACCAATGAAAAAATTGGGTGAATGTGTGAATGCGTTTCTCTCACCCCTTTCCTCTTTACTATTCACTTCATGCTCAACTAGCTAGTCCGTGTTAGCATAGAATTCTTCTATTGCTCGTATACGAGCAAAATTGATAATAGTTTAAAAGTGTTGGGAATACAATTTATATTTAATAAAATAAATAATTATTTTATTAGTATATATTTATAAAATTTTTATTAAATATATATTATAACTTTAAAATAGATATAATCTTAAGAATTTATCGATTTAAATATTTTATTAAATAGTATTAGAGCTAATTAGCTAACATTACTACTCACCCCGAAAATATAAATTCGGATCATAATTTGCTTGATTATATAAAAAAATACCTTAACTCCAGTAAATTATTTTTACTGTTTTAGGTTGAAGTGAATATTAATAATATAATATTATATTAGATAAAATAAATAAGTGTTGTGATTTGAAAATATTACACTAATTATAATTTATAAAATTTAAATATAAATAAAATCGATTACTTATTGATAAATAATATATTCTTATAAAAATAAAAATTATGATTTTTATTGGATATTATCCTACCTAAGTATATATATACACATTAGTAATTAAGTCTTATATTTTTGAAAATATTTTTTAATTATATATATATATATATAATATGACACAATTTATCATATTATTTGAAAATAAAATTTCAAGTCATTTATGTTTGATAGGAGTGATATTTTCCATATTAGAATATATCAATTTTTTTAAATAAAAAATATTATTTATATTAAACTTATATAATTTTAAAATTTATTTTTAAATATATATAATCAAAAGCGACCGCAAATATATAACTAAAAAAATAGTTTAAAATATATTATTTAAATATAAAAAAATTAAAATATATGTGGAATGATGCAATTATTACTATATATATATATATATATATATATGCATGTTTGTATTCAAGTATAAGCATAAATATGCATGAATATGTATAATTATCAGCATATCAATAATGGACATATATCACATGTGAATGTAACAAAGCTATTAAAATATAATTGATGTGATAGTGGGGTGCTTGATCTAGTGAAAATATGAGCTGCACATTGTCTGATTCTTTCAATGAGGCCAATATCATTCATTGCCTTTGAAATTAGTAGAAAGAAATGCCTCTGAAATCCCAAGTCATTTGCCCATATGGAAGCTTGTATGGCCAATGTATTTTTTTTTTTATAATTTGCCCAATTATTAAACGTATGGAACCAAAACATTCATAGTGGTGTATATATATATATTTATTATATACGGTCACAAAATGTGAGACCAAAATAAATTGTAAAAGGGGATGATAGTGAGAAAGGTGGCAGCATGTGACTAAAAACAGGCACAAAGCCTCGTGGATGAACGTCGGAGTTTGTTTCTAGCCATGGGCCTAAATATTTTTCATTTTTTTTGTCTCCCCTACCCGTTAGAACGTGTCCCACCGTTGCCTTGCCTTTTCGATTTTCAAAATTAGATATAATTCAAATTACAATTTTCTTTTTCATTTTTGATAAGGGTAGAATAAATAGGATGCTTGTATATTGATTTCAAGTCGATGAATTACAAAGGGTATAGGTAGATGATGTACCCATAGGCTAAGAGATTTACAAAAAAGATGTACTCAATTTAAGTTATTGTTAATGTACACAAATTAAAAATAGATGCGAAGAGAATTTGATTATTTATTTCGAATATTTATTTTGAAATAAAATATCATAAAATTATAAAATTGGAGATATTTAGTAATTATTGTAGTTTATCTTCACTCTCCATAAAACAAATGTTTTGTTCTCTTGATAATTTATCTGAATTTATTTAATTTTATCTCTAATATAAATATTTAAAAAATTGTCATATTTAAGCTTTGGTGGATAATAGAATAAAAGTTTTCCCAAATAAGTGACTAGATTTAGATAAGTTTGATAGTGTATTACCCAAATATTTAGTTTCACGTGTAGCAATACAATACTTTTTAGCATTCCATTAGATTAAGTTACTGTCCAGAAATACAGAAAAGTCCTTGATGGACTATTGATTATCAAGATTGTGTGGAAAGTCACCTTTCAGATAGCGAAGATTGAGATGTCCACAAAAAAAAAATAGAGGTATAACAAGATGTTCATGAAGATAGCGAATAAATTGATTAACTGTCACATCGTAAATATAATACCCTGATCCTATTTGAACGGAATCATGTTAATAATTCGCTACTTCTCTTAATATTATAATATAAATCATTTTCGTTATCATAGTATTGTTAGAAGTGAGAAAAATATTTTATCGGATAAGTTTTCTAAACCGGTTGTAAGTAGATTATAATCGATTGGTATAATAAAACTTTCTCAAATGAAGTGGAAAACTCGCTTATCGGTTATAAGCGGAGATGTCCTCATGCCCGGTTAGTATGATGTACAATTGAAAAGTTTATTTTGTCGGTAATGCTCTCCCATGACTGTGTGACACTTTTTAAAATTTTTGGGAGACTTTATTGATGGGAGCTCGAATAACTCATATAGGCCGGCGACCCTAGTTTTTGGAACTTAGGGGCTAATATGCCCGATTTTAAAAATCTCGAACAATGGGCCCTAGGCCAGTTGGCATGAGCAGGAGCTCGTAAACAAACATGATTAATATGCCATGAAAACTTAAGTAAATGAATTGTTTGGCTATTGTACTAAGACATGATTGACATACTAGATGGACTAGTGGTAGTGCGACATCATAGGTCTTTGAACTAGTCAAAACAAATAGATGCAGGTCGAGTTGAGGGTTAGGGCTGTTGGACAAGTGACACCATAAATTATATGGTATTTTGTGAAAAACTGTTGATTGTGCATGCACTGTGTTACGGGACCTTCAAGACGCCCAAAAGTGGTAGTAATGCGTACCAGGGCTCTGGACGACCTAGTGGATATAAGGGCAATTAGTCGTACCAAAAGTCTTGTGAAGCTTGATGTAGCTTTAAGCGCATGAGACCAGGGTGGGGACAAGATGAGATCTCTATCCTCATATGGACATAGAGTTTAATTACGGGATTGAGGGTCGGATGTCGCGAACATCCACTCATTCTTAGGGTAAAAGTGGACGTACTTCTATCTAGGTAGTCGGTAAAGTCGCTCCGACGCCACAAGTGGGTACAATGGATGGGCTGGCCTGGCCTGCGAATGTGTGTTATCCTTCATGATGAAGGATGTGTGTTGGTTGTTAAACACACCATGGTAATGAGAAAGGACTATAAAAATTGACACACTCCAATTCAAACATTTTTCCTAAAAATAAAATTTAAAAACCCATTCATTGAGTTGTTGTACACACCCCTCCCTTATATCCCTTTTTAGGTAACACAGGAAAAACCTACCCAAAGACCCCAGATAACTACACCTGCAAGACAGGTACGTAAAAGTTTAAAATTTTATGCAGTTTTGATTTATGATATTCTAGGAAAGGTATAGGTTTAAAGGACGTCTTACTCATCACGGTTTAAAGAAGGGGAAAATCCTTAATAAACCGAGAGAGTGGCGGGTTGCTCACGGGGATCTGATCAAACTGGGTCAAGGTGTGACAACTTAAGTGGTATCACAGCCTATTTCCTCGAATACATAATCAAGACTAGAAAATATAGTAACTAATAGGATTGATTTTAAAATTTTCACAATAGCTCTGAAGAAAGAAATCAAGAGAATTAGGGCTGTAGTCTCCAACACTGCCCAACCACCCCTACCTGTAGAAACTCCCAGAGAAGCTTAAACAACTCCTCCTAGACTCAACGCGGTGCACCAGAGATTGTACGAGGAATTCACCCGTGTATTTGGGTAACCTAACCTCGTCCCTGAGGTAGGCACCAATTCTCGGGTTGAACTGGAGGAAGTGCAATCCCATCCTCCCCCTCCAATAGACATTCTTAGAAACCTCAAGACTCTCCAGCAACTAGGGTGTAAACCTTTCCTCGTAGAAAAGGATGTTGGAGCCACCATGGATTGACTGACAAATATTAAGAAGCTGAAGGGAATCGTCAGGATACCACTAGAGGATTTGATGATTCTAATAGAATTCTTCCTAGAGGGAAGCGCCAAACGATGGTGGGACAATGTCCAAAACTTACATACCACCATCCCCACTTGGGAACAGTTTGAGGAGAGGTACTCGGAAGAGTACTTGGTGCCTCATTTGATAAATGAGAAGAAACAGGAGTTCATCTGGCTTTGACAAGGGCTTAACTCCATATCGGACTACGAGACAAAATTCAACGAGTTAAGACCCTTTGCTCCTGATCTAGCTGGGTCGGCAGACATATGCCAAAGGTTCATGGACGGTCTCAATATGAACATCTGATACCGTATAGGAGTACTAGGACGCCCCACAGACCTGGCAACAGTAATCAGTATGGCTCATGAGTGTGAGCGACTAGTACAAACCCGATGTAGTCGGATGGAGCAGACGACCTAAAAGGAGGATAAGGGTCCAAACCGTCAAGGAGGACAGAAGGAGCATAATGGTCCAAAATGGGGAAATAGAATGGTATTTCAAAGGAGAAGGGACATG
Source organism: Trapa bicornis (assembly GCA_030064425.1). NCBI lineage: Eukaryota > Viridiplantae > Streptophyta > Magnoliopsida > Myrtales > Lythraceae > Trapa > Trapa bicornis. The sequence continues at coordinate 24,439,914 of CM057751.1, forward strand.
CCACCACATCCCACAGAGTGGTCCCCACCTTACCTCAAGGAAACCCTCGTTGTCCAAAGTGTCAAAAGAACTATGTGGGAGCATGCTTTGCAAAGTACTATCCCACACTTAGTGAGCACAGGCAGAGGAATACTCTTGAACCACATCAAGGGAACCCCGGGAACCCTAGGCTAGACGCTACAGCACGAGTACCAGTTTGGATATACAACCTCACCCAGGAAGAGGCTAGAAGAGACCATAGCACTGTAGCGGGTACACCCCAAAAGCCCCCAAATTATTCAAGAGAATCATGTAAATTGAAGATTTTTATTTAATAAAGAAAAGATTTCTTCTAAAATATACGCTTCTTCAATCAGGATATATACAACTATGGGGACAACAAGTCCATGCCCTCTTTGACTCCGGAGCTGAGAGATCCTTCATCAAGGAAGAGTTGATTTCAAGTGTTCAACAAGAACTCACTCCACTAGAACAAAGTCTTAATATCCTTGCACCTTTAGGATAAGGGTTAAGTAGGAATAAACAACTAAAGGGATGTGAGGTAAATATTGGAGGAATCAAACTTAAAGCTGACTTGATTCTATTACCCTTGAAGGAGGTTGAAGTAATCCTTGGAATGGACTAGTTAAGTAACCATCATGCTAGGATGGAGTGTGGAAAGAAGACAGTGACCTTCCACACTCCCGAGACGAATGGATTAAAGTTCCAAGGAGATAGAAGGAAAAATGAAGTACAAATGGTGTCCCATTTGAAAGCACAAAAGATGATACATAAAGGCTGTACAACTTTCTTGGCCATGGCATCGACGAAAAGTATGAAGAGAAAAGACTAGAAGACATTTCGGTAGTTAGGCACTACCTAGAAGTTTTTCTAGAAGAGCTACCTGGACTACCTCCAAGTCGGCAAGTAGAGTTCACTATAGAGATAATCCTAGGAACAAACCCCTTATCCCAAGCCCCATATCATATGGCTCAGGTAGAGTTGAAGGAATTGAAGTAGTAATTGGACAAGTTATTAGAGAAGGATTTTATACCTCCTAGCCAGTCTCCGTGGGGTGCACCTATCCTATTCGTAAAGAAAAAGGACGGATGTCACACCCCGACCCGGTTTGGTTGGATCCCCATGATCAACCCGCCACTCTCTCGGTTTATTAAAGGGTTTCCCCTTATTGTAAACCGTAAAGAGTAAGGTGTCCTTTAACCTGCACCTTTTCCTGGAATAACATAAATAAAAATTGTATAATAATTTAGGTTTATCATACCTTTCTCACAAGCATCTTAGTTGATGGTCTTTAAGGGTACGCTTTCCAAAATATCCTAAAAGGGATATAAGGGAGGGGTGAGTACGACTACTCAGTGAATGGGTTTTCAAAAGTTTAACTTTTAAGAAAATAATTATTATTAGAGTGTGCCAGACTCCTTTCTTTCAAAAATACCTTTATTTAAAAATCTCGGTTTTCCCACCATTTCCATATTTAACCACGATGTGTCATCACCCAACACACATCCTTCATCATGAAGGTTACACACATTTGCAGGTCAGCATGATCACTGAACCCACTAGTGGCTTCGGAGCGACTTTACCGACCACCCAGATAGAAGCACGACCACTTCTACCCTGGGAACGAGTGGATGTACGCGACATCTAACCCTTAATCCTGAAATCGATTCTTTGTGTCAGTATGAGGATAGAGACCTCATCCTGTCCCCACCTCAGTCTCATTCGCTTGGTGCTACTCCAAATTTCACAAAGACACCTAGAATGACGATCTGCCATTACACTCACTGGGTCATCCGAGGCTCTTAGGATGCATCACTACCCCCCATGGGCGTCTTGATGATTCTGTACTCATAGTGCATGCAAAAACAAAGTTTTCTTAAATTGCCATGTAATATGTGGTGCCATTAGTCCCAACGGTCCCGAATTTCAACTCAACCGGTAGCTGTTTGTTTTAACTGGTCCGGAGACCAGTCATGTCGTACTACTATTGGTTGTCTGAGTATGTCGGACCAACCTTGGTACCATAACCAAACAATTTACTTATTTAGGTTTAATGGCACATATATATCATGTTCGTTTACGAGCTCTTGCTTGTGTCCATTAGCATATGGCCCACTGTTCGAGTTTTTCAAAAACTGGGCATTCTAGCCCTCAAGTTCCAAAATCGAGGCCCTCGACCTATAAGAGCTATTCGAGCTCTCGTCAAGAAGGTCTCCCAAATAGTTTGAGCATTGGCACACAGTTAGGGGAGAACACTTCCGACAAAATAGGTTTTCATTGTCAATTATACCAACTGGTATAAGGACATCTTCGTTCATAATCGATGAACGGGTTTTGAACTTTCTTCGAGGAAGTCTCATCATACCAACCGGGTATGATCTACTTACAACCGGTAAGTAGTTTTTCCGCAAAATTTTCACATCACTTTCTCTAAGTGGTGATGATTAAAATACAACTAAACTATGGGTTTTTATATTGAGGTTGTCATGCCCCGATCCTGTTTGGTCGGATCCCCGTGATCAACCTGCCACGCTCCCGGTTTATTAAAGGGTCTCCCCTTATTATAAACTGTAAATAGTAAGGCATCCTTTAAACCTACACCATTTCCTAGAATAGCATAATTAAAACTAAATGAAATTTTAAACTTTACATAGCTGTCTTACAAGTATCTTAGTTGATGGTCTTTAATGGTAGGTTTTCCAAAATCTCCTGAAAGGGATATAAGGGATGGGGTGAGTACGACTACTTAGTGAATGGGTTTTCAAAAGTTTAGACTTTTAAGAAACACTTATTATTGGAGTGTGTCAAACTCGTTTCTTTCAAAACCATTTCATTTGAAATCTCGGGTTCATCACCATTTCTTTTTAACCACGGTGTGTCATCAACCAACACACATCCTTCATCATGAAGGTTACATACATTCGTAGGTCAGCACGACCACTGAACCCACTTGTGGTTTCGGAGCAACTTTACCGGGCCACCCGGATAGAAGTACGTCCACTTCTACCCTGAGAATGAGTGGATATTCGTGACATCCGATCCTCATTCCCAGAATAAATTATTCGTGTCCATTATGAGGATAGAGACCTCATCTCGTCTCCATCCTGGTCTCATGCGCTTGGTGCTACTCCAAATTTCGTACAATCACTTAGAATGATAAACTGCCCTTATACTCACCGAGTCGTCCAGGGCCCTTAGGACGCATCACTACCCCTCTTGGGCATCTTGATGGTCTCATATTCATAGTGCATGCACAAACAATATTTTCTTATCAAGCCATGTAATATGTGGTTCCACTGGTCCAACGGCCTCGACTCTCAACTCAACCCGCAGTTATTTGTCTTGATTGGTCCATCGACCTGTCATGTCGCACTACTACTAGTTGACTGAGTATGTCGGTCCTCTCTAGGTACCATGGTCAAACAATTCCTTTATTTAAATTTTTATGGCATATAATTCATGTTTGTTTACAAGCTCCTGCTCATGCCAACTAGCCTTAGGCCCACTGTACGAGAATTTCAAAATCGGGCATATTAGCCCCCAAGTTCCAAAACTGAGGCCCTTGACCTATAAGAGCTATTTGAGCTCCCATCAAGAAGGTCTCCCAAATAGTTTAAGCATTGGCACATAGTTAGGGGAGAGCACTTCCGACAAAATTATATTTTCAATTGTCCATTATACCGACCCGATATAAGGACATCTCCGTTCATAACCGATGAATGGTTTTCAACTTCCTTCAAGGAAGTTTCATCATACCAATCGAGTATGATCTACTTACAACCGACAAGTAGTTTTTTCGCATGGTTTTCACACCACTACTCTAAGTCATGATGTTTAAAATACCATATAGTAGTGGGTTTTCATTTCGATGTGCTTATCATCCCCAACCGGGTATGATATGAAATCCCACTCACAACCGGTAAGTGGTTTTTATCTTTAAGTTGTGCTCATCATCCCAACCGAGTATAATGTTAGTAAATCCACTCACCTGTTAATGTCGTGAATTCCACTATACCGATTCTTTATATTCATGCGAGCTTATCCCTGCTAGCGTTCCCGTTACTTCGTGTTCCTACACGATATGAACATCTCGGTTCATTATCCTTCGGCCTAATAGCCTTCATTCATTCCAAATGAATGAGAAAGTCAACTTTCATTTATTTGCAATTAGGTCCCTAAAGTTATTTCTCTTAAATTTTTAGTCCCTAATGCCGGTTTTTCCTCAAATTGAGTAATAAAAATTTTAAAATTTATCATAGGACCTCAATTTATTCCATTTCACAAAAAGGGGTTTAAATTTCCAAATTTCCAAATTTCCAATTTGGTCCCCAACTTTTCCAAAATTACCATTTTGCCCTTCCTTTACAAAAATGGTAAATTTTACCCCAAAAATTCTAAAATATCTCAATTGGCACTTATCATTTTTATCATGCCCAATTGACCATCAATTTTAGGAAATTACATTTCGGTCCTTTGAATCTTCGAAAATCCCCAATTTTCCCCCAATTCCAACTTCTTAACACAGTCGAATTTGATTTTATCAAATTGACCGATCAAACTTTTCCAATTGTTGAAATTGAAGTTGAAATTGACTTTCTACATGTTCATACGATTCTTTAGCAATGTGAATTGTAAGTTTTAATGCAGGGACGAGCTCAAACGTAGCTTCGCCAGAAAATGAACTATAGAGAGAGAAAGCTTCGATTACTCACCGGTGAAGGCACGACGGTCCGAGCTTTCAATCTGGGCAGATAGCTCTCATCTTGAGGTTAATCCTAGAATCAAGAATCGCATCAATTGAGGTCGAATTGAGTTGGAATTTCATCATTGAAATTTTGCCAGTTCTGTCTCTAGCATCGATTGAAAATTGTAGAGAGGGGTCGAATTGGCTTACCTTTCAGTCCTAATTCGACCGTGGAAGGGCTGAGGAAGTGTTGGGAGGGCTTGGTTTGGTTTGAGGATGGCTCGAAATGGCCGATTTCAGCTTGGCCGAAATAGGGCAACTTCGGTCCGTCGGAGCTGCTTCACTATTCCATCATGCTGGCACCTCTCCAGCGATTCTCAAATTGACTGGATTTTGCTATCAGATAGTTGTCTTCTCCCCGGTTCTAAAGAGCTTGACCTCTCCTTCCGAGGTTAAGAAAAATATTCAAGCCGAAGCTCTAGTTCGAGCTTCTTCGAGAAATGGAGCAGTAGAGAGAGAAGTGTTCAGGTGTGAGGAGAATGAATGGAGATGACCTCTTTATATAGGTGTAAAATTGTGTATTAAATGGGAGAGATATATTACTAGTATTAATATTGCCATAAGTTATTGGTATTAATTCCAATAATTTAATTTCGGTATTAAATTATTTGTTTTAATTCCAATAATTTAATTTAGGTATTAAATTATTTGTATTAATTACAATAATTAAATATATATTAATTTATGGCTATTTATGTTAAGGGGTACATTCGCGTAAAATTTTTTTTACCGAAATTTCGAGTTACAAAAAAAATCATACTTCCTAGGAGGTCACTTGAACCAATTTGGTTTTTCTCTTCTAATTTGTCTTAAGTTTCTTTTCCAAGGTTTAATGAACTCTTTGGATCACTCGAAAGTTGTAAATTTCCAAATTGCTTGTTCTCAAATGATCAGGTTTGCAAAGCAGCTTGGTTTTTCTCACTCGATTTGACCGGTTCTTTTCCTAGTTTTCCTTTGCTCAAAAGGGCGGGGTTTACAACTCTCCCCTCCTTTTAGGAGTTTTGTCCACAAAACTTAATTATCAACCTTGCATGAGGAATCATGTCCTCTGATGTCCCTTTGGTGTTTGCTTAACATGCAAACTCTTCTCTTATTCTTTCAATCAACCCTTTTTACACCCTTCACTTAAGGAATTTCTTTTCCTTTATATTATTTACTCCCTCCATGGAGTTTATCATAAATAGACATACCTTACTTCAGGGTATATTCTTAGATTTTGTCTCTTTCTTTGTTTAGAGCAACATTATTCCCTTTGAGATTCTGTACTCAAGATTGGGAATTCCAAGATAGCTAATCATTCCTATTTCTAGTTATCCTTTTGGTAGTTGAAACCTTTAGCTCGATGTTCTTTTGAGCGTTATGTACTTGTTACCATGGTTTTTCTTTATAACTTTTTTGTCATATTTTGACCCTTCCCTCATTCGTTGTTTATTATAACTTTGGTCCAAATTTTTATATTCGACCTTGTCATACTTATTAGTCGACTCTTCCTTACTTTGAGTCATATTCTCCTCGGGATTGTTGGGCTTACTTACCCCTTACATCATGACATTTTCTAGGACCTATCTCTGTCCATTAGATTTCTAGAACATCTCCTTGAGGGTCTCTCTTAGCTTTTTAACCTTTCAGGGATCGTATAACTTCATCCCTCTTTTATTTTGATAGCATTCTTCAACTATCCTTTTTACCATTATCCTCTCCTCCATCATTCCTTTGAAGTTATGTCTCACAAAATCGCATGGATTCCTCTTACCTACTCATCTTTCCCCAACTTCTTTATTGGGTCTCTTCGGTTCCAATTGATTGGGTTTTCCAATACTATACCAACAAGCTGGGATTCATCCTTTCTTAGGTCCATCCTCGTTCCCAATGACATCCTTTTCTCAAGGATTTTACCTTGGCCTTAATCCACTCTTACTTGTTCGTAATCATTTTAAAATTCTTTATACCGAGTTGATTCCTTTCAGTCTACATGTTGATTTGCTTGGTTTGGGGAGTTTCCCTTTTTATGGTTTCATTCTCTACTATTTTCTTTGAAGTAGAGACTTTTACCTTAGGAGTTACATGTTCCACCTTCTTACCATTTTTTGAGGGTTTCCTTTCTTCATTTCCTTACACCCTTTCTGTATTGGGGCATTTGACCGCTTTCAGTCCTCCATTGTCTTAAATTTTTCATTCCATCACTTATTCCTTATTTGAGTAGATTCCGCTTATCGGTCTTATTTCGTGTACTTCACCCTATGCCTAACCATCCACTCTTTAGGCTTTATTATACGCATGTGGACTGCAGCCTGTCTTAACAATCGCGATTATTCCTCCATAACCACATCTTATTTGGAGGGTTTACTTTCCCAACGTTTCTAATACGTTCTTTCCTTCCTTACCTTATTATGGATAGTCCATTCATTCTTACTTTCCACAACATCTCTTAATATGCTTTCTTGGGTTTCTTTCACTTTAGCATGCACTTTATTTGTGAATTTGTCTCCTCACCTCTCGTCACCAGGTTCCGTTTATTCTTTATTACGTCATGTATCCTTTCATAGGATTTCCTTGTTTGGGAGGATTCTTACCCTTTTCTCCCGTAATTTCTTTTTCATATATCCTTGAAGACACCTAACTTTAAATGATGTCCCTTGATGTTATTCTTGTATGCTTACCTTTACTCTTGAGATCCTACGGGTACGTCTTTCATACTTCATCCTCATTATCACTTGCACCTCAGCACATGTCTAGAGCTCGCATCCACCTAGTTACAAAATGCCTTGATTACCCTTTTCAAGACTCAAGACTTTATAGTTCCGGTTCTGGCCATTGATTTCTTTTAAGGATTTTCCTTCGTTCTTCTTTTCCAATGATTTACCCTTTTCACTTCTCCCTTCTTTATCATGGTTTAAATTCTTAGTTCTCTCAAAGGCTAGTTCTTTAACTACCTCCTTCACACTATTTTTCTAATCCAATCATCTGGGCAGTTGTATCACTCTTCCTTCATGCCTATCATTTTGTTCTTCATAGAATGTAGTCTTTACTACATCTCAGCCTTTCTTAGGATTTTGTTCATTCTCTTTGGCTGCCCTCTGCTACCAGTTTCTTCTTTCTACTTGTTTCTCTTGAAATTATTGTTTGGTTCTCCAGCTTTCTCCAAATAGGTCACACTGGGTCATCACGATACTTCCTTCCTTTTGAAACATTTCATAATTAATGGTTGGTTCCTTACACTCCACATTAGGTCCATCCGCCCAACCATAATTTCTTCAAGGGTAGATAGTCATATGCATCCCTCCAAAGTTTACTTTCATAATGTATTTCCTTATGGAGTGTTCAAATCTTCTTTGTTTCAAGATTTCTTGATAATTGTGTGAGAAGCTTGCCTATTCTCTTCTTGGCTTGAGTTTAGTCGTTAGTTTGACCTTTGGTCCCATTAAGGATTTCTTTCATCCTTCTTTTCCTGAGTGTTTGACCTTTCTGCCCCTCTCTTCATTTCTGGAACTCAATTTATGGCTTTCCCATGTATTAGTTCGTTAACTGCCTTGTCTCCACCATTCCTTTGGTCTAAGTTTCTTAGGGTAGTTGTTTTCTCGAGTCCTCCTGTCCTTAACATCCATCTCACTGACCTTTTAGGTTGTAGTTCTTTCTACCTCTCGGTCTTCCTTAAGGTGTCATTTACTTCCTCTAACTATCTTATTTTTATGGTTTGTTTACTTATGCTATGTTGGTAAGAGACTTCAATTTTTGAGTTCTCTGCTTTTTCCAAAAGAGGTCACTTTTCCAAAGTAGGTTAGTCTTGGCCTCCGATACTTCCTTCATTCAAGTAGTTTCTAATAAGGGGTTGGCTCCTTGCACTCCACATTATTTCCATCCGCCCACCAATGATTTCTTCAAGGCACTTGGTTGTATGCATCCCTCCAGAGTTCCCTTTCATAGCGTATTCCTTCTCTTCTTCACTCCTACTATGTCATTCCCTAGAGTTCTAAGGGACGTTTTTCTGTGTTTGCCCCTTATGAGAGGATTCTTAAGTACACTTCCCATGTACCTTATCCCTATTCTTAAGGTATCCTTCTTGATTTGACCTTCTTAAAAAGTTTTTGCATTCACCTCGTCATTTCTTGACCTCGTTGTGAACCATTTACGTAACCTGCTCCATGGTATCAGTCTCCAATCCTTCATGTCGTTCATGACCTTTGAGGAGGTATTGTCCTAAATCTATGAGGTGTGGAACACCCCTTCTTTCCTTACACCTACAATAGTTCATCTTGGTACTTGTCCTTTAGTAGGGTTGGGCATCTCTTCAGGTAATGTCCCATCATCCCTTACATGGATTGTTGTGGTTTCTTCTTTCCTTCGAGCAGGGCTTTTCCAGGGTTACTAGTGGATTGGTGCTTTACCGTTCTTAAGTCTGATCACTTTGACAGTTTTCTTGTTGAATCACCTTTACTAAGGGTCATGGTATGAGTCCTCCTATGTTTCTTGATTCATCTCCCATTATTAGGATGTGACTTTTCCTTAGTTTCTAAGATAGTGTAGGTTTGTTTTATTTTCCTTAGGCCATATTTCTAGTAAGATCATATCCTCAGAAGATAGAGTTTTGGAGAATTTGAATATTTTATTAATATGGGAATACAAATGGTTAGGCTCTCGGCCCTATCACAGAAAATGGTCACAAATTAACTAGGGAGCTATGGGATTCTTGATAAGCATCCTCCTTTATACTTAGGGTTGTGCCATCTATAGGTCCTAGCACCATTCTCCAGGATACTTTTCTATTTGGTCTTTTGACATTATTGCCAGGTCTCAGGCATTTAGGAAGCTTCTAGGGTTGTCTTCCTACGAAGGTAGGGTGTTGAATAGAGCCATTGTAAGTTTTCTTGGTTCCTCTCCTAGGAGCCATCTGAAAATTTTAGCATAAATCCTACTCTAGTTGTCACACCCCGACCCGGTTTGGTCGGATCCCCGTGATCAACCTGCCACTCTCTCGGTTTATTAAAGGGTATCCCCTTATTGTAAACCGTAAAGAGTAAGGCATCCTTTAACCTGCACCTTTTCCTGGAATAACATAAATCAAAACTATATAATAATTTAGGTTTATAATATCTGTCTCACATGCGTCTTAGTTGATGGTATTTAAGGGTAGACTTTCCGAAATCTCCTGAAAGGGATATAAGGGAGGGGGTGAGTACAACTACTCATTGAATGGGTTTTTAAAAGTTTGACTTTTAAGAAAACAATTATTATTGGAGTGTGCCAGACTCCTTTCTTTAAAAAATCCCTTTATTAAAAAATCTCATTTTTTCCACCATTTCCATATTTAACCATAGCGTGTCATCACCCAACACACATCCTTCATCTTGAAGGTTACATACATTCGCAGGTTAACACGATCTCTGAACCTACTAGTGGCTTTGGAGCGACTTTACCGGCCACCTAGATAGAAGCACAACCGTTTCTACCCTGGCAATGAGTGGATGTACACGACATCTGACCCTCAATCCCGAAATTGATTCTTCGTGTCTGTATGAGGACAGAGAACTCATACTATCCCCACCCTCAGTCTCATGCACTTGGTGCTACTCCAGATTTCGCACAAACACCTGGAACGACGATCTACCCTTATACTCATTGGGTCGTCCAGAGCCCTTAGGATGCATCACTACCCCTCATGGGCGTCTTGATGATCTCGTACTCATAGTGCATGCACAAACAAAGTTTTCTTAAATTGCCATGTAATATGTGGTGCCATTAGTCCCAACGGTCCCGACTTTCAACTCAACTGGTAGCTGTTTATTTTGACTGGTCTGGAGATAGGTCATGTCATACTGCTACTAGTTGTCTGAGTATGTCGGACCTGCCTTGGTACCATGACCAAACAATTTACTTATTAAGGTTTAATGGCACATATATATCATGTTCATTTACGAGCTCCTGCTCGTGTCCATTGGCCTATGGCCCACTGTTCAAATTTTTCAAAAACTGGGCATTCTAGCCCTCAAGTTCTAAAACCGAGGCCCCCGGCCTATAAGAGCTATTCGAGCTCCCGTCAAGAAGGTCTCCCAAATAGTTTAAGTATTGACACACAGTTAGGGGAGAACACTTCCCACAAAATAGGTTCTCACTGTCCATTATATCGACCGGTATAAGGACATCTTCGTTCATAATCGATGAACGGGTTTTGAACTTCCTTCGATAAAGTCTCATCATACCAATCGGGTATGATCTACTTACAACCGGTAAGTAGTTTTTCCACAAAATTTTCACATCACTTTCTCTAAGTGGTGATAATTAAAATATTACTAAAAAGTGAGTTTTTATACCCAGGTACTTATCATCCCCAACCGGGTATGATATATAATCCCACTCACAATAGGCAAGTGGTTTTTATCTTTAAGTTGTGCTCATCATCCCAACTGGGTATAATGTTAATAAACCCACTCACCCGTTAACGCAGTCAATTCCAATAGACCGGTTCCTTGTATTCACGCGAGCTCATCCATGCTGGCATTCCCGGTATTTTGTGTTCCTACACGATATGAACATCCATGCTCATTATTACTCAGCATAAAGCCTTCATTCATTTCAAATGAATGAGAAAATCTAAACTTTTAGTTATTTGCAATAAGGTCCCTAAAGTTATTTCTCTTTATCTTTAAGTCCCTAATATCAAATTTTTCCTCAAATTGAGTCCCGTAACTTTAAAATTTTTCTTGGGACCTCAATTTATTCAATTTCACCAAAAAGGGGTTTAATTTCCCAAATTTCCAATTTGGTCCCCCAATTTTTCCAAAATTACCATTTTGCTCTTCATTTACAAAAATGGTAAATTTTGCCCCAAAAATTCCAAAATTCCTCAGTTGCTCCTCCAACATTATTTTCATGCCCAATTGACCCTCAATTTCATAAAATTGCATTTTGGTCCTTTGAATTTAAAAAATCCCCAATTTTCAATAATTTTCCCCCAATTTCAACTCCTTAGCACAGCCGAATTTGATTTCATCAAATTGACCAATCAAACACCTCTAATTTTTGAAATTGAAGTTAAAATTGAGTTCCTCCATCCTCTTATGATTCAATAGCACTTTAAATCGTAAGTTTTGACACTTGAACGAGCTCAAACGGAGCTTCGCTGAAAAACGGACTGTAGAAAGAGAAAGCTTCGCTTACTCACCGGTGAGGGCATGCCAGTCCGAGCTTTTGATTTGGGCAGATAGCTCTAATCCTAAGGTTCATCCTAGAATCAAGAATCACATCAATTGATACTGAATTGATTTAGAATTTCATCATTGAAATTTTGTCAGTTCTCTCTCTAGCACCGGCCAGAAATTATAGAGGGGAGCCGAATTGGCTTACCTTTCAGTCTTAATTTGGCCGTGGGAGGGCTGAGGAAGTGTTGGAAAGGATTGTTTTGGCCTGAGGAGGGCTTGAAATGGCCGATTTCTGCTTGGCCGAAACAGGGCAACTTCGGTCCGCCAGAGTTGCTTTACTGTTTCATCACGCCGGCGGCCCTCGGAGTGAACAGAGACTACAGATGTATAGCTGACTTCTCCCCGATTCTAAAAAACCTGACTTTGCCTTGCTTGTCTCAGAAAAGACCCCATGTCGGAGTTTTGGTTCGAGCTTTGTCAAAAAATGGAGCAGTTGAGAGAATGGAGTTTTTAGGTGTGGAGACGATGAATGGGGAGGGGCTCTTTATATAGGGAGTTTTCAGGTGTCGTCCGTTTGGCACCGTTATACTGACATTGAAGACTTAAAATGCTCCAAACAAAAGCATTTCTTCTTCGCCGGTGTTTCTTCAGTTTTCCGACGAGTGAACAGTGCTGTCATCCTGAGGAAGAAGATGACATTGTTCCGAATCGGACCAGACCGGTCCAAACTGAATTCAAAGCTTAAACCGGTCGGTTCACCCCCCATTCGACCGAGTTTTTCAAATCTAAAAATTTCTAAATTCATTCTCTATCCAATGGTGGCCTCAAATATCCAATTTGAATTATTTAAGCCACCTAGAAAAATGAATTTAGGATTCGGTTCATTAGTGGTTCAAACTAGTCCAAATAGGGCAGCTTCGGTCCATGGGAGCTGATTCACTGTTCCATCATGTCGGCGCTTCTCCAGTCATTCTTAGATTGACTAGAGTTTGCTATCGGATAGCTGACTTCCCCTTGGTTCTAAAGAGCCCGACCTCTCCTTCCGAGGTTAAGAAAAATGTTAAAGTCGAAGCTCTAGTTTAAGCTTCACCTGGAAATGGAGCAGTAGAGAGAGAGAAGTGTTCGGGTGTGAGGAGAATGAATGGGGATGACCTCTTTATATAGATTTATAACTAGTATTAATATTGCCATAAATTATTGGTATTAATTCTAATAATTTAATTTAGGTATTAAATTATTTGTATTAATTCCAATAATTTAATATATATTAATTTATAACTATTTATGATAAGGCGTACGTTCTCATAAAAAATTTTGACCAAAATTTCAGGTTACAAAAAAAATTATACTTTCGAGGAGGTCACCCAACCTCACACTACTCTCAAGCAAGAACGCTTAACTTTAAAGTTCCTATGGATTCTTGTTCACCTAAACCAATTTGGTTTTTCTCTTCTTATTTGTCTTAAGTTTCTTTTCCAAGGTTTAATGAACCCTTTTGATCACCCGGAAGTAAATTTCCAAATTGCTTGTTCCCAAATGATCAGTTTTGTGAACCGGTTCGGTTTTTCTCACATGGTTTGACCGGTTCTTTTCTTGATTTTCCTTAGCTCAAGAAGGCGGGGTTTACAACTCTCCCCTCCTTTTAGGAGTTTTGTCCCCAAAACTTAATTAGCAACCTTGTATGAGGAGTCATTTCCTTTGATGCCCCTTTTGTGTTTGCTTAACATGCAAACTCTTTTCTTGTTCTTTCAGTTTGCCCTTTTTACAACATTCACTTAAGGAATTCATTTTTCATTTTTATTATTTACTCCCTCCATGGAGTTTGTCATAACCAGACATACCTTACCTCACGGTATGTTCTTAGATTTTATCTCTTTTTTTGCTTAAAACAACATTCTTCCCCTTGAGGTTCTGCACTCAAGATTGGAAATTCTAAGATAACTAACCATTTCCGTGTCTAATTAACCACTTGGTCATTGAAACCCTTAGCTCGACATCCTTTATAGCATTACATACCTATTTTCACGGATTTCTTTATCATGACTTTTTCATCCCATTTCGACTCTTTCTTCATTTGTTTCTCATTGCAAATCAGTCCAATTTATGTTTGACTTTGTCATGCTTATGAACCGACTTTTCCTTATTCTGAGTAATGTTTTCATCAGGCTTGTTGGGTTTTCTTGTCCCTTACAGCATGATGTTTTCTAGATCTTGCCTCTATATCCATTAGAACTTCAAAACACCTCTTTTAGGGTTATTCCTTATTTTTCAACCTCTCAAGAATTGTATAACTTCATCCCTTTTTTCTTTTGATAGTATTCCTCAACTATCCTTTTTACCATTATCCTCTCCTCCATCATGCCTTTGAAGTTATGTCTCACATAACCCCATGGATTCCTCTTACCTACTCATCCTTCCCCAACTTCTTTATTAGATCTTTTCGGTTCCAATTGATTGGGTTTTCCAATACTATATCAACAAGCTGGGATTCATCCTTTCTTAGGTCCATCCTTGTTCCCAATGACATCCTTTACTCAAGGATTTTACTTTGGCCTTAATCCACTCTTACTTGTTCGTAATCATTTCACAATTCTTTATACCAAGTTGATTCCTTTCGGTCTACATGTCGATTTTCTTGGTTTGGGGAGTTTCCCTTTTTACGGTTTTATTCTCTACTATTTTCTTCAAAGTAGAGACTTTCACCTTAGGAGTTACATGTTCAACCTTCTTACCATTTCTTGTATGGTTCTTTCTTCTCACCCTTATCTATGTTAGGGCATCTGTTTGCTTTGGATCCTTCTCTATCCACAACTTTTGCTTTATCCCTTATTCCTTAGATGAGATACTTCCGATTATTGGTTTTATTCCATGCATTCCACACTATGCTCGGTCGTCCACTCTTTAAGCTTCATATGCGTGTGTGGACTATGACCCGTCTTACCAATTGCAGTTATTCCTCCTTAGCCACATCTTATTTGGAGGACTTACTTTCCCAATGTTTCTCGAACATTCTTTACTTTATTAACTTAGTATGGGTTGTCCACACATTCATACTTGTCACAACATCTTTTTGATGCTAACCCGTTAACTTATTTCCATTTAAGGAGGGTTCACATCCTCATTGTTTCAAAATCTCTTGTTCGTCTTTCGTGAAGCTCACTTAACCGTCTCAAGACTTTAAACTAGAAATCCGGTTTTGGCCATTAATTTCTTTAAGAATTTTCCTTCATTCTTCTTTTTCCAATGTTTTGGCCTTTTCACTTCTCCCTTCTTTGTCGTGGTTTAAATCCAGGGTTCTCTCGAAGACCAGTTCTTCAACTGTCTCCTTCTCTCTATTTTTTTTTTATGATCCAATTATCTAGGCAATTGTATCACTCGTCCTTCATGCCCATCCTTTATCCTTCATAGAGTATAGTCTTTACTATTTCTTAGCCTTTCTTAGGGTTTTGTTTATTCTCTTTGGCCATCCCGTTGTTACTCATTTCTTTTTTCTACTTGGTTCTCTTGAAATTATTGTTTGATTCTCCTGCTCTCTCTAAGCAGGTCACACTGGGCCATCATGATACTTCCTTTCTTTGAAACATTTCCCAATTAAGGGTTGGTTCCTTGCACTCCACATTATGTCCATCCGCCCATCAAAATTCCTTCAAGGGTAGTTAGTCGTATGCATCCCTCCAAAGTTTTCTTTCATAGTGTATTTCTTTATGGAGCGTTGAAATCTTCCTTGTTTCAAGATTTCTTGATAATTATGTGAGAGGCTTGCCTATTCTTTTCTTGGCTTGAGTTTAGTCGTTAATTTGGCCTTTGGTCTTATTAAGGATTTCTTTCATCCTTCTTTTCCCGAGTATTTGGCCTTTCTGCCCCTCTCTTCTTTGTTGGAACTCAAATTATGGTTTTCCCGTGTATTAGTTCGTTAACTACCTCGCCTCCACCATTCCTTTGGTCTAAGTTTCTTAGGGCAGTTGTTTCTCGAGTACTCCTGTCCTTAACGTCCATCTCACTAACCTTTTTAAGGTGTAGCCCCTTCTACCTCCTAGTCTTCCTTAGGCTGTCATTTATTTTCTTTGACTATTTTGTTGTCACGATTTGCTTACTTCTGTTATATTGCTTCGAATCTCCAATTTGACTTCTCTACTTTTTCCAAATAGAGTCGTACTTGCAATCCCAAGATATCCCATTTGTCGTCAAACGCTTGACTTGTCTTTTCTTTTGGATGCAGTCCCTCTTTTTCTCCTAAATTATTGGAAATTTCTTCATTAAGGGAGAGTTCTCTTCAGCCACTTTTTATTCTGTTTATGGTTTTATCGAGGTCCTACCTTCAACACTTTTTCCTTCCTGCCATATTGTTGTGATCTTGAAAAAGTTTCCTCCTGTCTATGGTTGAAATTTCAAGCAGGAGTTGTGTTCCTTAGAAAGGTATCCTTTCGGATTTCCTATTGTCGTGGGGTGTTTATTCTTGGAAAGTATTATACTAAATCCTAGTGGGACAGTCCTTCATTTCATGTCCTATTTCCTTTGTACTTTATAATAGGTTATTCCTTGTTTAGTTACCCCAAAATTCTCCTACACTCCTTACCATGACGACTTTCTTGTCATGCCTTCTTTGCATAATAATCTCCTTCATTTATCCTTGTGTTTGGATACCTTGAGAGTTTCTTTTGGAGTCTTCTTTGTCAATTGATTACTCTAAGAGTCCTTCTAGGTTTCTCGATTCCCTAATTTAGTTTCCTTAACTTGGATGGGATTCTCCTTGGTTTTTATTGTTGTACAGGCTTATTTGGACACTTTCTTTGGGGCCATCTTACTTGAAGATCACATCATTTTATGGATATGGAATTTGGAGTACTTCATTAATAGATGAGTACAGTATGTTGGGTGTTTTAGCCCTATTATAGAAAATGATCACCAAATAACTAGGGAGCTACGGGATTCTTGATAAGTGTTCTCGTATGTAAGGTTATATGACCCTTTGCTTGCGTTTATGGCTTCACACTTGGCTTCCTTTATACTAAGAGTTGTGCCCTCAATAGGTCCTGGCACCATTCTTAAGTATACTTCCCCATTTGGTCTTTTAAGATTCCTGCCATGCCTCAGGCATTTGGAAAGCTTCTAGGGTTGTCTTCCTACGAAGATAGGGTGTTGAGTTGAGTCATTCCTAGTTTTCTTAGTTCATATCCTCGGAGCCATCTGAAAATTTTAGGATAAATTCTATTAGTTACTATATTTTCTAGTCTTTATTATGTATTCGAGGAAACAGGCTCTGATACCACTCTAATTGTCACGCCCCGACCCGATTTGGTCGGATTCCCGTGATCAACCCGCCACTCTCCTGATTTACTAAAGGGTTTCCCCTTATAGAATAAACCATAAAGAGTAAGGCGTTCTTTAGACCTAGACTTTTTTCCAGGAATATCATAAATCAAAATTGCATAGTAATTTAAATTAATTGTACCTGTCTTGCAGGCATTTAATTACACAAGTCTTTTAAGGTTCGGCTTTCCGAGACTTCCTGAAAGGTGTATAAAGGAGGGGGTGAGTACAACTACTTAGTAAATGGGATTCAAATCTTTTGACTTTTAAGAAAAATATTTATATAGAGTGTGCCAAACTCATTTCTTTTAAAAAATCCCTTTATTTAAAAATTTGGGTTTTTCCATTATTTCTTAGTTACCGGTGTGTCATCACCCAATACACATCCTTCATCATGAAGGTTACACACATTCGCAAGTCAATATCACTACTGAACCCGCTAGTGGCTTCGGAGCGACTTTTCCTGTCACCTGGATAGAAATACGACCACTTCTACCCTGGGAATGAGTGGATGTACGCGACATCCGACCCACAATCCCGAAATCACTTCTTCGTATCCGTATGAGGACAGAGACCTAATCCTGCCCCCACCCTGATTTCATGCGCTTGGTGCTACTCCAAATTTTGCACATACACTTGGAACGACGATCTTCCCTTATACTCACCGGGTCGTCCAATGCCCTTAGGGCATCACTACCCCTCATGGGTGTCTTAATGATCCCATACTCACAATGCATGCACAAACAATATTTTTTCATATTGTCATGTAATTTGTGGTGCCACTAGTCTAATGGCCCCGACTCTCAACTCAACTCGCAATTGTTTGTCTTGACTGGTTTGTCAACCTGTCATGTCGCACTACCGCTAGTTGACTAAGCATGTCGGTCCTATCTTGGTACCATGGCCAAACAATTCACTTATTAAGTTTTATGGCACATATATCATGTTCGTTTATGAGCTCCTGCTCGTGCCAACTAGCCTTAGGCCCACTGTACGAGATTTTCAAAATTGGGCATTTAGCCCCCAAGTTCCAAAACCGAGGCCCTCGGCCTATCAGAGCTATTCGAGCTCCCGTCGAGAAGGTCTCCCAAATTGTTTAAGCATTGGCACATAGTCAGGGGAGAGCACTTCTAACAAAACATATGTTTTCTCTATCCATTATACCGCCCGGGTATAAGGACACCTCCGTTCATAACCGATGAACGGGTTTTTAACTTCCTTCAAGGAAGTCTCATCATATCAACCGGGTATGATCTACTTACAACCGGTAAGTAGTTTTTCCGCATGATTTTCACATCACTTCCTCTAAGTAGTGATGTTTAAAATACTACTTAATAGTGGGTTTTCATACCAAGGTACTTATCATTGCCCAACCGAGTACGATATAAAATTTTCACTCACAACCGGTAAGTGGTTTTTAATTTTAAGTTGTGCTCATCATCCTAACTGGGTATGATGTTAGTAAACCCACTCACCCGTTAACGCAGTGAATTCCACTATATCGGTTCTTTGTATTCACGCGAGCTCGTCCATGCTGGCGTTCCCGGTACTTCATGTTCCTACACGATATAAACATCCTTCTTCACTATAACTCGACTTAACAACCTTCATTCATTTCCAATAAATGAGAAAACTCAAACTTTTTAGTTATTTGCAATTAGGTCCCTAAAGTTATTTCTCTTTAACTTTAAGTCCCCAAATGCCGATTTTTCCTCAAATTGAGTCCCAAAACTTTTAAAATTTATCTTGGGACCTCAATTTATTCAATTTCACAAAAAGGGGTTTAATTTCCCAATTTTCCAATTTGGTCCCCCAACTTTTCCAAAATTACCATTTTGCCCTTCTTTTACAAAAATGGTAATTTTTGTCCCAAAAATTCCAAAATTCCTCAAATTGTCCTACAACATTATTTTCATGCCCAATTGACCCTCAATTTCATAAAATTATATTTTGGTCCTTTAAATTTTTAAAATCCCCAATTTTCCCCCAATTTTAACTCTTTAACACTCTCGAATTTGATTTCATCAAATTGACCGATCAAACACCTCTAATTGTTAAAATTGGAGTTGAAATTGAGTTCCTACATGTTCATAAGATTCTATGGAACTTTAAATCGCAGATTTTAATGTAGGAACGAGCTCAAACAGAGCTTCGCCGAAAAATAGACTGTAGAGTGAGAAAGCTTCGATTTCTCACCGGTGAGGGCACGACGGTCCTAGCTTTCGATCTGGGCAGATAACTCTCATCTTGAGGTTCATCCTAGAATAGAGAATCGCATCAATTGATGCCGAATTGAGTTAGAATTTCATTATTGAAATTCTGTTGGTTCTCTCTCTTGCACCGACCGGAAATTACAAAGGGGAGCCAAATTGGCTTACCTTTCAGTCCTAATTCGGTCGTGGGAGAGCTGAGAAAGTGTTGGGAAGGCTTGGTTTGGCTTGAGGAGGGCTCGAAATGGCCAATTTCAACTCGGCCGAAATAGGGCAGCTTCGGTCCGCCGGAGCTAATTCACTATTCCATCATGTCGGCGCTTCTCTAGTGATTCTCGGATTGACTAGAGTTTTCTATCAGATAGCTGACTTCCCCCCGGTTCTAAAGAGCCCGACCTCTCCTTCCGAGGTTAAGAAAAATGTTCAAGTTGAAGCTCTAGTTTAAGCTTCACCGGGAAATGGAGCAGTAGAGAGAGAGAGAAGTGTTCAGGTGTGAAGAAAATGAATGGGATGACCTTTTTATATAGGTGTAAGACCGTGTATTAAATGGGAGAAATTTATTACTAGTATTAATATTGCCATAAATTATTTTTATTAATTCTAATAATTTAATTTAGGAATTAAATTATTGGTAATAATTATAATAATTAAATATATATTAATTTATAGCTATTTATGATAATGCGTACATTCGCATAAAATTTTTTGACCGAGCAAGCACGCTTAACTTTAGAGTTCTTATGGATTCTTGTTCACCTAAACCAATTTAATTTTTCTCTTCTTATTTGTCTTAAGTTTCTTTTCCAAGGTTTAATGAACCCTTTGGATCACCCGGAAGTAAATTTCCAAATTGCTTGTTACCAAATGATCGGATTCGTGAATCGGTTCGGTTTTTCTCACTCGGTTTGATAGGTTCTTTTCTCGATTTTCCTTAGCTCAAAAGGGCGAGGTTTACAAATGGACAATTGAAAAGTTTATTTTTTTGGAAATTCTCTCCCCTAATTGTGTGCCACTGCATAAAATTTTTGGGAGACATTTTTAACGGAAGCTCAAATAGCTCATATAGGCCGGAGGCCTTGGTTTTTGGAACTCGGGGGCTAATATGCCCGATTTTAAAAATATCAAACAGTGAGCCCTATGCCAGTTGGCATGAATAGGAGCTCGTAAACAAACATGATTAATATGCCATGACAACTTAAGTAAATGAGTTGTTTGGCCATGGTACTGAAACAGGACCGACATACTCGATGGACTAGTGGCAGTGCGACATGACAGGTATTTGGACTAGTCAAGACAAACAACTACAGGTCGAGTTGAGAGTAGGGGCCGTCGGACCAGTGGCACCACAAATTATATGGAATTTTGTGAAAAACTATTGATTGTGCATGCACTGTATTACGAGACCTTCAAGACACCCAAGAGGGGTAGTGATGCGTCCCAGGGCTCTGGACAACCTATTGGATATAAGGGCAGTTAATCATACCAGAAGTATTGCGAAGCTTGACATAGCTTCAAGCACATGAGACCGGGGTGGGGACAGGGTGATGTCTTTGTCCTCATACGGACACGGAGTTTTATTATGGGATTGAGGGTCGGATGTCATGAATATCCACTCATTCTCAGGGTAAAAGTAGACGTACTTCTATCTAGGTGGCCGGTAAAGTCACTCCGACACCACAAGTGGGTACAATGGACGGGCTGGCCTGTGAATGTGTGTTATCCTTCATGATAAAGGATGTGTGTTGGTTGTTAAACACACCGTGGTAATGAGAAATGGCTATGAAAACTAAGATTTTTTTAAGGATGAATATTTTTAAAGAAAATAAGGAGTCTGACACACTCCAATTCAAACATTTTTCCTAAAAGTAAATTTTAAAAACCTATTCACTGAGTCGTTGTACTCACCCCATTCCTTGTATCCCTTTTTATGTAACCCAGAGAAAACCTACCTAAAGACCCTAGATAACTACACCTGCAGAAAGGTATGTAAAAGTTTAAAATTTTATGTAGTTTTAATTTATGGTAGTCCAGGAAAGGTACAGGTTTAAAGGACGCCTTACTCCTCACGGTTTAAAGAAGGGGAAACCCCTTAATAAACTGCGAGATTAGCAGGTTGCTCACAGGGATCCGACCAAACCGGGTCGGGGCGTGACAAACTCTCCCACGATTCTCAACAGTCAATCCTCGTCTTCACTGAGCCTTTTTGGTAAGCAATTATTGTCACCATTCGTCAGAATAATACATTTATAGAGAGAAAACGCAAAAAAAAAATTTACTGATTTAAGATATAAAGCTAGTAGTTAGATTGGAGCTTTTTGGGCTTATAACCTAAAAAGAAAATATCTAATATTCAAAATTATTTTTCTGTGTAATTACAATATTTTACGTAACCAAAAAGACGTTTTATCCATCTATCGCGAGTTAGACAATTGTGCTCATATGCGAATTAGTTATTTTTTTATAAGAAAATGGTATTTAATTGATTGTCTAATATGAACCCACCAAATTAATAATCTAGATATCATATTATCTCTTTAAATTTTGTATCTTGAAATTTACTAACTGAGTTTACAACTCAGTTTCTTCAAATCTCCGTACGAATAATTAAGAAAACCTACAAGAAAAAAGAAAATCTAAAGTTCTAAAACAATGAGAAATTATTATAATTTGATAAATATAGTTGTTTTATAATTATTATTTTAGAATAATATTTAAGTATTAACACATTATTTCTAACTTGACTATTATGGTAGACTATACTATTCTAACAAATAAAATGATAACGAATTAATCATTGAGTTTTAACTAAATCTAGTTAAAGTGTAATACAATTAATATAAAAAAAATTGGATTATCTCGCTCAAGTGGAATTAACCAATTTGAGTTGGACTACAAAACTAAGATCTAATTTAAGTAAAAAAATAAAACTAAAATCTAAATTTAATTTTAAATAATAACCCGAATCGAATTTTAGACAAATGAACAAATTTGAGTATATATAAAGACCAGAATAGGGTCTTAATATTATTAATAATTTAGGATACTATTTGATGCCCAATTGGAGTGACGATATCCAGAACCATCTTAAATATGCGACTTGTACGGGTTTTTCAACTTGTACAAACTGGAACACTATTGTGTAAGGGGACAAATGACTTGCATAAATCAGGTCTTAAATAATAAATTCACAAATTTAATAATAAAACACATAATTGCACAATTAAATCAGAAAAACTTCACCAATAAATAGGAAGTCGATTTGTTCGATGGAAAGAGAAGAGCAAAAGCCAGTGTTAGAGTCCGGACGAAGAGAGGAAAAGAAATCTCGAAGTCGGCTCAATTTGAAACGGAAGAGAAGATGCCGTGTTGATTTAGAACTCGCTAATTGACGACGACTCACTGTGAAGAACTATGCAGTAGCGGCAGTTGGAGGAGTTGGGACTTGTCAACCGTTAGTTAAAAAGAAATTTCGATCACTATTGTTAATCGAAATTAGGTTGTTTTGATAGATATCGAAAAGAGAGAGTTTTAAAAAATAAAGGATTAGAGGGTCTGATTTGGAGTGCAGGTCGAATATTTGACATATATAATCTTAAAAAAAGACTAATAAGATGTATTGTGACTTATTTTAATTATTTTATATGAGTAATTAATTTCTTATATAAGAGTATATTATATCCACTACCTTTAATTTCTTTTGTGGTGGTGTGGCCTATTTTATTAATAAACATATATTATATATTACATTCCTTGGACTAATGAATGTTTTTATTAATTATACTTACTTTTATGCAATGATAATTGTTCATAAGAAACATACTTATTGATAGTATAATTAATAACATAATAAAATTTATCCAATTAATGATCATAATTTTGTAAATAGTTAGTTTTTATTATTGTGCTAACAATGTAGATATATGATATTTTAGCTTACCATCTTTTCCACTATTCATTATAATCTCATTCATACTATTAATATTTTTTGACAAAATATCAACAAGAATAATTTATAAAATTATTTTTAACATATTATAATATAAAAAATCTATTTTCATAAAATATCACTTTTTTTAAATAGTTATTATACTTGTAACTCGTAAAATAATTAAAAATAAATAATTTAGCACTATAACTAAATTAATTTATACCTAATAAAAAATATAAATAATATAAACACTCAAAAATTTGTATATATTAATAAATTTGATTCTTATATTATATAATATGGGTGATTAATTACTTCCCATGTATTTCTATTAAGATATCAAGAATTCAATCACTCCATACACTCTCTCCTAAAATTTGTTCTAGAGTTTAAATACATAAATTAAACATTAAATACTTTTTTTCTCAAAAACATTCATCAAATCTAAGTTCAAATAGTCATACTTTGTCAAATCTTACACGAAAAATCTTATATCCAAACTGGAGATAGAATACATTTAAAACATTAATGCATAAACTTATATATACATTATAGAATAATTATCAACAAAAAAAATTATTCACTATTAACAATAAAAAAAACCCAAATATCTATGTTACATAACAATATAACAAGTTTAATAATAAATTATATAATAGTTTTTTAATAATATAATATAAATTTTAATTAGATATATATACGATTACTTATCGATCCATAATACATTTTTCACATTGAATAATAGGAAGTGAACTCGTAGTTGTACCCGATCCGATACTGGAAATTCGGTTCGTGTTCTACTCTATTAAGAAAAAAAATATCCAACTTGATACAATTATATCCCTTAGGCAAGATTAGAAAAATAATACACCACTTGTAAATAGTTGTTCAGGTTTAAAATTGAATATAATAAATGTATGCATGAGTTTAATATAAATTTTCATATATTCTCATATTTTAATAATTAAATTATTTGTATCATTAATATAACAATTATCAAATTATATTAGATGGCAACAAAAAATTATATGCAAATGAATCATTCAGTTCTCAATATCAAATTAAAATTCAATCCCTATTACAACATATGATCAATCTTGATATTAGGTGCCTTGCATAGGATAAAGACTTTCTTATTATTATAACCAATAGGAAAATTAGCACAAAGGAGATCAGCATAGCATGAATACCTGAAAATCTGAGAGATCATGATCACTAGATTTGCTCCGTTCACCTCATCCTCAAATACAACTTCCAACCTTCCCCTCCCTCTTGCATATCACCTCTGAAGTTGATTGTTCAACAAAGAGATGATGCCGTGCACTTCATCATTTTGTTAAATTCTCCAAACCAAACATCATAAGGGCATTTATGGGAGGAGTTGCAACATGTTTAGATTCAAGAAAAATTGGTAAATTCATCATTTTTTTTGGAAAAAGAAAAAATAATTTGATTCTCTTATCTTTCTCTCTTCTCAAAACTATAATCTTTACTCTTAAAAGATTAGTATGAAATTCATCATCAAATAAAGACGGGTTATCTAAATTCATTTATAAAATCTAGCTTATTGTTTCATGCCATTACCAAAATATAAAATAAAATATAATAATTCCATCCCACTCTCCAACTATTTTATTAAATGTTTGATTGGTAAAAAAAATTTAATTTTTTTATACCAAATTATTTGGTAATATAAATTTAATGTAATCATTTACTTATTTACATGCAAATTTAAGATCTATCATCATAGAGATATGACTGCACCCGTCACTATTACCCATTAATGGAGGGTGTGGCATCCTCACCCGACATAGCACATAGAAAGAGATGGTGATCGCTTATTTCATGTCTGTGGTTTGCACATACTAGAAGACATCGGCTCCCATTTTGGAAAACTCCATGGGACCATCCGGTCCGAATAACTTTCCCGTTATTTAATATCTGTAATTTTTAGTTTAAAAAAAAGCATCTATAAAAATTCCAATAATTTTTAAATAATTAGTTCATATTCAAATATTATTAATACATGATAAAAATATAATTTTTATCATGTATAGTATTTAGTAAGCAAAGAATATCAGCTATGAACAAAATACGCTTTCTCTTTACCTATATATATGATTGCATCTTTTGAGTAGATTCATGCATGGAGTTCAAACTCTCAACACAAGTACAATTCCTCCATTATAATAAGACCTCGCCGCCCATAATTCATCACTTGAGCTCCTCCGTTCATCCGACAACGGCCATGGCAGCTGCGACCACTCTATCTCACTGTCTCGCCCGGAAGCCCTTCTGGCCAAAGCGGGTCACCACACGGCTCCCTTATTTGCCTCCGAATCCGGCGGTGGCGACTTTCATAAGTAATTTTTCAGGGCAGAGAAAGGGCCTCGGAATATGCATGGTGGTCATGGACGAGAAAGAAACAGGACATCATCTTGATGAAGCAGCAGCTCCAGCCAGCGCAGGAGAGTTCGAGGAAAAGCCCCAGGGCCGCCCCCGACTCAGGGCGGCAAGGAAAGAGGTGGAGCGGGCCACTTACCTCATCGCCGCCGTCATGTCCAGCCTTGGGATCAGCTCTTTGGCCATCGTGTCCATCTACTACAGATTCTCCTGGCAGATGGAGGTAATTTAACCATAAACCCAGTAGTAGTGAATACCGATTAGCTTTTGCCATAGAAAAATCAATAGACTAACTTATTCATGATATTGTATAGCATGACTCCATATTTCGAACCATATCAATGAGTCCGATCCTACTTACCGGATTTCATATCCATAGGGAGGAGATGTGCCGATCCTCGAGATGTTCGGGACTTTCGCACTCTCCATAGGAGCCGCGGTCAGCATTATAATGCTCCCATCAAATCACATTAATCTTGATATTTTGACCCACCGAACCCATCAATAATAATGTTGTAAATAGGTGGGAATGGAGTATTGGGCGAGGTGGGCTCACAGGGCTTTATGGCATGATTCCCTCTGGCACATGCACCAGGTTAGGTTGACCACATACTTTGTAATTGATTTTAATTTCCTCAATTTTATTTTAGTTTTTTTTATGGTTAGTATATATATTACTTTTATTTTGTGGGCAGTCTCACCACCGGCCAAGAGACGGGCCATTTGAGCTGAACGATGGCTTTGCTATCATAAATGCAGTCCCAGCCATCGGACTAATGGCTTATGGATACCTCCACAAGGGCCTTGTCCCTGGCCTCTGCTTCGGCGCTGTAAGGCCAATTTCGAATTACAATTTACTATTGTCAATATTAAAAAGAATTTATATATCTAATAAATTAATACGACTCTAACTGAATTAAGTAGAACTAAACTAGTATTTTAGCCTCCAACATGACCTAATATGAATTTTGTCTGATTGGACGACAAAGATGTGTGTTTATGTCCAAGGGCTTGGCAGTTTTGACACGTTGATGATGATTGATGGCCGACATATTTTAGTCTATTATTTGGGAATTGACCTCCCCTTTTGCTTTTTCCCTTTGCTTTTTTGGATTTTTAATTTTTTTTAAATTCAGGGCCTAGGCATCACGGTGTTTGGGATGGCCTACATGTTCGTGCACGACGGTCTGGTCCACCGCCGGTTCCCTGTCGGACCAATCGCCAGCGTTCCCTACCTGAGAAAAGTAGCAGCAGCTCATCACGTAAAATATTAGATTTAGAATTTTGTAAATAAAGAAAATTCATGTGGGTTATTTAGCCCATTTGATATGTTTATGTTTGTTGTAGCTCCACCATACGGATAAATTCAACGGGGTACCATACGGGTTATTCTTGGGACCGGAGGTAACCCTAGGCCTAGCCGGCCTCCATGACTTGTCATACAGCTTGAAGATGACCGATCTAACCGGTTATGTTTGTGATGGTTGCAGGAGGTAGAAGAGGTCGGGGGCACCGAGGAATTGCAGAAGGAGATCCATCGAAGGATGAGGGCATCCGAGCAGCCGTAGATGAATCTATCGGACGATGATCGGAAGTAGTTTGCCCTAGTGTGTACGCGAGAATTGTTGGTTGTTCAGATGTTGATATCTTCTATAGCTATCCCATGATGTCCCAAGGGGAAACCTATTATGTCCTACGTATGTGAGGTTTCAGTGTTGTCGTGCAGATAAATCACTCCTGTGGAGCCAATGCATCGCTGTTGTTAGCTTGCCTATATAGTTTCTGCTTTGATGTTTTAGTTAGAGTAGGAGTAAGATTGGGAAAAGACGTGGCGTGAAAAAGCAAGACACTTCCACTTGTGGTCGGATGGACGGTCGTTAACTTGTTTTGTCCACTTGAGGCAATCCTTTAAAATGATATTTCCTTCATCTTCCCTTCATTTCAAAGGATCATAAACTTTTAAAAAAAACTTTTATTTATCAATTTCATTTACCATAACTCTATCTTATTACATATTTTAAACAAATACATCAATTTCCGCTCTACATTAGTGGAATTTTGGTGGAGATATCTTATATTAGGGAGACATGTGGGGTTATCTTTCATTTTAAGATATTTTATTTATTTTTTTGTGTGACACATGTCATTTTAAGAAAAAAAAGTGATATGTTGTTTAAATTTAATAAAATATTCAAGTTAAATATGTGAAAATTTTTGTATTATACGGTAAAAAAACATTATGGGTTGTGTACGACAAAGTATTATATATTATATTAAAATATTATTTTCAAAGTAAAGGAAGCCATCACTAATCTATAATATGGATCCGTGTTTCCTTTTTTCTCCTCTATCTTTCTTCTTACACTTGGCTGCACCTCCGGTGCTGATCCATAGGCCACCCGCCTCGGTCCCTACAATACCGCGGTATCACTTGAATAAGCCATATCACTATTAGTGATGGAGCTGATAAAAAGATTGTGAGAGCATATTGAGTCTTCTAGGTGGGAAGTGATCTGTCAAGGCCAGTAGGTAGGTCGACTACTATGGACCAAATGCTTGTTCCATGCAAGCTGGGTGCCTAAACTCCGTAGCTGGGCTCGACAATTACAGGGGAAAAAGCGTGAATAATGCCGCCTACTCCTACTCCTACTCCTACTCCTACTCCTGCTATTAGGTGTCCCATATGGTAGATTGCTATATATTTCACCCCTATCACAACAAAGGAGGAATGATATGACCCACAAAAATGATGATGCTCGTGAAAGTTTTATCCCACTTGAGATTGTAGAAAATGAAGATTTTTAATATTGATTATATATCTTTAGTAATTCACATCATTTTTAAGGAATAGCCATAAACCCGAGTAGCCACCTCCCAAAAAAATGACTTTCCCCAGTCATTTCATACGTGTTTTGTTAGCTTTTGAAAGTGTTGATGCGCGTGAAGGATTCCAACCAGAAATATCTATAACTTACTTCGTTGTACATGTTGATACCATTAGAATGTATTCTTTATATATAAATAAAATAATAAATGAATACTTAATTAATCAATGTACAACTTTTATTATACAAAAATATTAATATATATAATTAATTATTAGTTACAAATTTTTAATTTAATTTATTTAATTAAATATTATATAATTTATTATTTCTTACCATCAAAATTGTTAGTACCAATAAAACGAATAATAATTTTTTTTGTAAGAAATCATTTCTCGAACAAATTTAATTGGTGCTAGAATAAAAAAAAATAAGATTATCACTTATATAAATAATAAATAAATAATTACAAAATAGAGTAATAAAATATAAATGTGAGAAGTTTAAGTTCTAAAAAATAAATTGAATCCATATTAGTTTAGCAGTAACATTTAGTGATGGATCGGGTAACTGTGTTAGTTCTTATTATTTTATAAAATTAAATTCTTGCCAATAAAAATTGGTAAACTACTAATATAACGTCAATTATTATGTTTAACAGTACAGTATAAATCGAAAAAATAAGCTAAAAATGAGAATTCTTCCAAAATTTTAAAAAAAAAACATGACTTGATATTATTTTAAGATATCATATAATTTGTTTAATTATCACCCAATAAAATTTAGTTTTTTGGTGCATAAATTTATATAAATAATTATTTGCATAATAAATATAAAGTTTGGCGAGTGTGAGATATTAAAAACAACTAACAAATTGAGTTACACTAAAAAATAACATCACCAATTTTGGGTTGGTAGAAAATTTAATTTTTTCAATTAAAATAATATTAAATGACAATAATATACTTATATTTTTCTATATATAATACAAAATATTATTTAATTTTCTTGTTCTTATTTCCTCTCCACTTTCTTCTTATTTGCTATATCTCATAGTCAATTTTAATATTTACTTAAATAAACTTAGTTAACTATTTTGAAATATATTTGTAATTTTTTGTTTTATCTACAAATATTCATACTTAAATGTTTTTTATATAATATATTATAAATTTATTTTATGTTTATATTCACTATTTTTATATATTGTATATTAGTTATTCTACATTATTATAGTAATTTTTTTGTTAATGTTTATATGCATTCAGTTTTACGTTTTATATTTAATTATTATTTTTAAATATTTTGAGATTTTACTTTATTATATTTATGTATTGGTATATATATATATTATGTGTTGTGTTTTTTATATATGGATTTTGTTCTATTAAATGAGACTATTATTGCATATAAATAAAAATAAACTACTAATCTCTTATGTTTGTTTACTATTTCGATAATTTTTAAAAAATATTCTGGTTAAAATTGTAATCCTCTTATTTTAAACAAACAAAATGAGACTGTTAAAACTATTATATTAAATAAAATGTTTGATGATTTTGTAAGGATATATTTATTTGAATATATATTATATTATTATTATATTTTGATACTAGTATATTTAATGTATAGTATTTATAAATAATATTATTATAGATTAATGATAAAAAAAATGAGAAATGACTCATCAAATGGAGTGCTAGATTACTACAATTGATCATTTTTTTTATAAACGTATTCTTGTATTAACATAATATATGCAATCGAGTTTAGACACTTTTATATCTACTACATATAATAGCTTTGTTGTTGAAATAAATTTAAAATTTGAAAAAATATTGAAAGACAATATTAAAAATGGTGAGAAGGTTTTAAAAGGACATTTTTTTAAAATGATTTGATATTTTAAAAGGGGTCTAAGTGAACTTTCATAAAATTCAACTAATAAGATATGGAATATTAAACTTTAAGTTTGAAAAAAACTAATTGAGGTATACACTATCAAAAATTATGTTATGTATATTTTATTATTGTAATTATAAATATTTATTTAATTTCTTGGTGGATAAATAAGCTAATTAAAAAATATAATAAAATATTTATATTAATAAAATATAATAAAAGTATATAGTTGAACTAGTATAGATATACAATCTGAGTTAAGATATCAATAACTAATAAAATTAGTAGTATATCAAGGAAAACTCAAACTTTTGAGTGAAGATAAGGGAAGTACAAACAATCAAAATTTGTGTAATTTTTTAAAGAATATGTAAAGATATTGAGATTGAAGTGTATAAGTAGGTATCTATTAATTAAATAGATTGTAAACTTAAATATAAAATGTCAAAATTTAATGAGAATGACTAAAAAATATAAGTCTCATAATATTAATTATGTGCTTATATTTTTTTTTGTAAAACTATTTTATTGCAACGTGGGTAGGTATGAAAAATTAATAGTGATTTCATTATTTTGTAAATGAAAAAATTATATATTAAATAAAAATATTATTATTATTAATTTTTAATTTATTTAAAATATAAATAGTATAATATAAAAATGATTTTTACAAAATATTTAAAAAATATAATTATTCTAAATTTTATTTTTTTCAAAAAAATTTAAAATATATTATTTATATTTTAAATATAATGGTAATTGAATTTAACTTAATTAGGCGATCATTTTACTATTCCAACTTATTTATAATTATTTTTACTTTATCAATAATTATTGCATGGCGTTACTCAAAACTTTATATTATTCTAATATCGATTATCAAACTATTAAATAACTATTTTAATTCTAAAACTTAAACTATGTGTTCATTATTAATTTTTATATTAAATTAATAAACACTAAGCATTTAATAAATAATTACTTAATAATATATATTAATTGTTAATTAAAAAATAATATAAAATATAAGGAAGAGAAGGGGACATCTGCTTCCAACAATCATTAATATTTTTTTCAATACATATAATTTATAATATATATATATATATGATCAATTCGATCTTTATTCATTTAATATTTTTACTAATATTTAATTAAATAATAAATTTATTTTATAAAGAAATGGTCTCCAAACTCATATAAACTAGTATAGCTATAAAAAAAATAGACAATATTATATTTGTAGGGTATACATATATATTACTAAATATAATGAGTTTAGAATCAAATCCAAATCTGTAATTGAGGTATAGGACTATGTAATTAGGTTATATGCTTAAATTTTATAACTTTACTAACCTTAATTCAATTATCTCTTATACTAAAAAAATTTCTTAATATTTTATTGTTTACTTGATAGAAATATCTATTAATTACGTAATTGAATAATATTTATTATTTTTTGTTTTATTTATTTAGAAATTATTTTTTCTTTTAAAAAAATTATTTATATGTGAATTAGAAAAAAATATCAAACTAATAAATAGTTATTGAATATTATATTTAATGAATGTACTATAAAATTATATATTGTGGCCTATTAATTTAACTTTTAAATATAAATAATTATAGTTTATTATATTGGCATTGATATATATATATATAGTTATATAAGTAAGTGATTAATTAATAAATTCAAATACAAAAAAATTTATTGATTAATAATCTATTTTACTTCACATATAAATAATTAAGGAGAATGAGTATCATATAGTATTTTTGTATATAAAATATAAATTTGAAAAATACATTTATCTCAAATTTTATAAAAAAATACACATGTAATAAAATTATATATTCAACTTGTAACACGCTAATATATTAATAATACTTTTATATTTTATTTAATGTTAATTAATCAATAATAAACACTTCCATCACCTCTAACATTATTCATCCTCCATACATTATCCTCCACCCATTATATACGTAGAAATATTGAATTTTACTCAACTTTATAACCTTGTTTCAAACTTTTCTTATTATTTTTTTTGTAAAAATTATATCTCTTTAATGTATATATCATAAATTATTTTTAAACTTATTTTTACTTAATTTTTCCCTTAAAAAATACACGTTTAATTTAAGTCAATTGTAGTTATATAAACAATTAGAAATAAATTATAAACCCATTTTTTCTTTCTTATATATTTAAATTCATATATATTCCTTTCATTTCAAATTTATAAAACTCAATACACTTCATTTTCAAGTTATTAATTCAAAATGTAAAATTTCCTTATAATTTTAAAGTTTTTTATTTTCTTTTAAAATTTTAAAAATTATATAAATTTAAGAATTCTTCTATTTTAATTCACTATTTGGCTCTTATTTTTTTATTTGTTCTTTTACAAAAAAATAATTATTTAACATAATGTATTTAAATTCTATTTATATCAAATTTCAATATAATTCTCATGTAAGAATTTAAATTGATTTAATATAAGTTTTTCAAATTCATACTATTGTATAGTAAGTTTAGAAGTTATTACAAAATGAAATTTACTTTCTATCATTTATATACATAGTTCTTCATTTATATTATAACTATTATCATACAAGCTTTAAATTTTCTCCAATTTCATATATTCATATAATTCAATATACTTTTATTTATCTAACTATTTGCATATATTTTTAAAACACATATATTTATTATATTAAAAATATAATTTATTTTTTTAATTTTATTTCTTTTTCATTCAATAATCAAATATTTTTTGTTACTTTCAATTTTTAAGTCAATATCATTTATTCAAACACGTTAAATAAATATTAAATCATTTTATTTTTCTTTAAATTCAATATTATTTTAATTATCATTTCAAATGTTTAAAATTCAATATCTTATTAAGTTACTAATACAAAATGTCTAATTTCCTATTGTATAATTTATTTTCTTTTAAATAAAATAAATCAGACTAAATATATTTAAAACATTATATTTTATAACATGGACTATATTATATATGTTTGAGTGCATATATCTTACTTCACATTCTATTACGTATTAAGAGGCTGAATGAGAGACATATACATTTATTATTCTAATTACTTAACACATCTTACCCTAATAATATATATAAAAGTGTTAAATTTCTTACTAAGTCAATATTATCCTAATAACTCAATCCACAATATATATTTTTTAAATTCATATCTCTCAAATATACATATATAATTTATTTTTCCTTTCAACTTTTTTTCTTATAAACAAATAATAATCTTATAATTTTTAAATTAATAATAATTATTCAAAAATATTAAATGAATTCTAAACATATGTTTCTCCTCCATGTATTCTAATTAATATATATACATTTAATTAATATTTAAATTGAAGATGATGTTAAATATTCTTTCAAATAAATATGTTTTATTTATATTAATATTTAAATTGAATATAATCATTAATATAAGTGTGTCTTATTTCATATTGTATCACCTATTATATATAGGAATACAATAATAGGTATAACAAATGAACATATCCTCTTTTTCTTTTATAGATATGAAAGTGTTGAATGTCTTCCAACTAAATTTGTTTTCTTATTAATTCAAGTGACTACATATATTTTTAAAACTCATATATCTCATATATAATATATAATTTATTTTTTTCTTTAAGTTTTTTTTGTTTATTTTTTTCATCTTATCCAGAATTATAATCTTACAATTCTTAAATTAATAATAATTATCCAAAAATACTAAATAAATTTTAAACATCTTATTTTTTCAATATTTAAATTCATACATATATTTATTTATTTACTTTTTAAATATAAAATATATGTTGATTTCTAATATCATTTTCAAATAAACAAATATGAGAAGTGACATATAATAATAAATATAAAAATAATATTATTTATATACATTTCCTATTTTCTCAATTCTTCATAAATTTACATAACCTATAATGTATGTATAGGAGATGTCTTTGAGTCTTCTCATTTATATTCTTATCAAGGTGGTAATATACACATATTGCTCAACACATCCTCCCTCATTATATAATATATGAAAGTGTTGAATGTACTTCAACTACATAACTTTATATTTCTCCATAATAAAATCTCTATTATTAACTCAACCTATCACATATAATTTTAACACTTGCATCTTATATATATATATATATGTATGTATGTATATGTATAATTCCTTTTCTCTTTAATCTTTTTTTAATTTTTTTATAATCAAATGATAATCTTTCATTATTAAATTAATAATCATTATTCAAAAATATTAAATAAATTCTAAATATATTTTTTTCTACGTATATATTCATTTTTTACATTTAAATTAAATATAATCTTAATAATTATATTAAATACATATATTTTACTTACACATATTAATTCACTATTTAATCCAAAATTTTCCTTCATCATTAACAACTACACACTCTAAATTTTATTACTATTTAAATTAAAAAATTTCTTCAACATCCTTTCAAATATTTAAAATCCAATGTCTTCATTTTTAAATTATTAAACAAAAAATTTATTTTACCTTTTTATAATTATATTGACTTATTAAATTATATTATTAATCTTTCATTATTAAATTAATAATCATTATTCAAAAATATTAAATAAATTCTAAATATATTTTTTTCTACGTATATATTCATTTTTTACATTTAAATTAAATATAATCTTAATAATTATATTAAATACATATATTTTACTTACACATATTATATCGTTAAAATAAGAAAAATACATTTTGTATTTTGAATTTAATAACGTATTATATTATAATTTAAAATGAGTGAAATAGATATATAATACTCATTTGTCATATATATATATATATATATATAAGTGTGAATCTCTTACAAGTATATAAGTTAATAAATTTCTATTATACAATATTTTCTTATTAACTCAAATCACTATATACATTTTTAAAACTCATATCCCTTATATGCATCAATAATATTTTTTTATTTTGAACTCATTTATTTATCTATCTATGCACTTTGTATATTTTAGTTCATATTTATTTATTTTATTACTATTTAAATTAAAAATTTTCTTCAACATCCTTTCAAATATTTAAAATCCAATCTCTTCATTTTTAAATTATTAAACAAAAGTATTTATTTTACCTTTTTATAATTACATTGACTTCTATTTTATTTAATATGCTTATATAGTATAAAATAAATAGATTTAAATTAATTCACTATTTAATCCAAAATTTTCCTTCATTATTAACAACTACACACTCTAAATTTTATTACTATTTAAATTAAAAAATTTCTACAACATCCTTTCAAATATTTAAAATCCAATGTCTTCATTTTTAAATTATTAAACAAAAAATTTATTTTACCTTTTTATAATTATATTGACTTCTATTTTATTTAATATGCTTATGTAGTATAAAATAAATAGATTTATATTAACAAACTATTTAATTTTGTAGAAAAATCAATCACTCGCTAGAAGGAAGGTTTGAACCTCCGACCTTGTGGTTAACAGCCACACGCTCTAACCAACTGAGCTATTCCAGCTTAATCTAACTTATGTTTATTTAATAATTGCTTTTATCTATACGTTTTTATATTTTAGTTCATATTTATTTATTTTATTACTATTTAAATTAAATTTTTTCTTCAACATCCTTTCAAATATTCAAAATTCAACGTCTTCATTTTAAAATTATTAAACAAAAATATTTATTTTACCTTTTAATAATTATATTGACTTCTATTTTATTTAATATGCTTATGTAGTATAAAATAAATAGTTTTATATTAATTAATTAATTTTTGTATTAAAATCAATCACAATCTCTCTAAACCCTTGATTCAGCTCACCTCCAAACCACTCAATCAGACATTAATAGGTGTAAAGAAAGGTTTGTAATCAATTATAGCAATTCGAGTAAGTAGATTAGAAATATATTTTTATTGAGTCAGAATGAGCCCATCGAAATATTATATATGTTATATATTATGTTATTATTAAGATAAATATTATTTTTGTTATTATTAAAATATATATAATGTAAGTATATATGTATAATCGTGGCAGACACTAGAAAAATCAGATGATGGTACCGCAATACAATCATTTGATCAATTGCTAGGTGGTTACATAGTAAGAAAACTTTGCAATTGATAGAAATATGTCTTGATAATGAGGGAGCGAAACAAAATGCACATTATTAATAACTGTGAATCAAGTTATTAAAGGAAATTGCAAATGTTAGGAAGACTAATCATGTTGTTTCTATGTGAATTGAATTGAATTTATCGATTTATTTAATTATATATAATTATTTTAAAATATTTAATTTAAGTGTATAATAATATATTTACACTTTTAATAATTTGCACTTCCACTCCATCGAAACGACAGATTTGAAAGTGTTTAATAACATCTCCAAACCCACCACTTCACCTCTCCTCCAAACCACTCCCTTCACCTCACCTCCAAATCTCTATAAATCCCTAATCTAAACATAGCCTAAAGGATAGGTGAGAGTCAACATTAATAGGTGTTAAGGAATGTTTGCAATCAGTCATAGCAACTTGAGCAAATAGATTATAAATATACTTCTATTAAGTTAGAATGAACCCGTCGAAATGTGAATGTACTTATATGCCAAGAAAGTGATGTAGGGTGCTTATATCCTTGATATAAAATTCTTATTTGAGGGAATTGAGGATGGAGTCGAGAGTAGCCGTAGAAGATCTTGTGAGTATAATATTATCTACATAAACCATAAGAAAAATTATACTTTTGAGTTTTGTAGATGAATAAGGATGTTTCACCCAATTATGCTTCAAGGCTAATGATGAATAAAAATGTACTCAGACAAAGAAACCATGCTCTATGTGCTTGTTTTAGACCATATAAGAGCGGACGAAGACGACAAGCACGATGAGTATGTGATGAAT
The DNA here is from genome assembly GCA_030064425.1 of Trapa bicornis. Lineage (NCBI taxonomy): Eukaryota > Viridiplantae > Streptophyta > Magnoliopsida > Myrtales > Lythraceae > Trapa > Trapa bicornis. The sequence continues at coordinate 24,477,348 of CM057751.1, forward strand.
CAATATAGCCTATTAATTGAATAATATAAACCTATTCATCCAAATGACCATGAAAAAAGGTGTTGTCAAAGTCCAGTTGTGAAATATGCCAATTATGTGTGACAATAATGGAAAGTATAATACAAATAGTATATGGTTTAATTACCATACTAAAAGTAGCATAATAGTGATACCTTCTTGTTCAGAAATATCTTGAGCTATGAGAGAGGAGTTTCACATTGAGAGCTATCAGGATGTTGCTTTAATTTGTAAACCCATTTACAACTCATAATATGCTTGTTGGTTAGAGTGAGAACAAGATCTCATGTGTGATTATTGAGAAAAGTATCATATTCAACATTTATTGAATAAACTCAACATGAGTATTTTTGTGATTACTTGAGGGTTTGAGGTTCCTAAGTAGAAGTAGTAAAAAAAGCTCCAGGGTTTGAGGTTTCTAATGTATCATCTTGTGATATGGTAATCATGCGACGTGTGGATGAAGTAGAAACATCCTCTGTATAAGCTAAAGATTCATCATTATATTGTTTAATGATAGGAGAGTAAGTATTATTAGGTGTAGATAACTCATCGTATATTGTTATTGGAGAATCATATTCAAGTATTTATGAAAAGTAGTAAGACGAAAGAAAATAAATAATAGAATTACGAGGAGTCATTAGAGTTGTACTACATGTTGACAAACACTTATCAAAAGAAAATTTTATCTCATTAAAGTATATAGTTGGACTAGTATAGATATGTACTCTCTGTGGGTCAAGACATCAATAGCCAATAAAATCAGTAGTATACCCAAGGAAAACACAAACTTTGGAGTGATATTGAAATTTGTGAGTTTGGTATGTTCGAATAACAGGGAAGCACAAATAGCCAAAAACTCCTAAATGAGTGTAGATTGGTGGAGTTTTGTAAAGAATGTATAAAGAGATTGAGATTGAAGTGTACGAGTAGGCAATCTATTGATTAAATAGATCGCAGTCTTAAATACAAAATCCCAAAATTTGATGGGAAGATAAGAATGATTGAGAAGTGTGAGTCCCGTATTAATTATGTGTCTATATTTGTTTTTGCAGAACCATTTTATTGTAGTGTGTGGGCATAAAAGACGATGAGTGATCCAATTATTTTGAATTTTATCATGAAAAGCTATAGATAAAAATTATTTGGAACCATCAAATTGAAAAAAAAAATAATTTTGGTGTTAAAGATATTTTCAACATGTAGTTAGAATATACAAAAGATTTGAATAGCCTACGAGCAATTTTTCATAAGAAAAAAATCAATAATATTTACTATAATCATTTGTGAATTGAATATAGTAAATATGTACAGTATAAGATCAGATTTGAGCGGGTCCCTAAATGTACTAATTGAAAAGGGTGAATGCTTTTATGATTAGTGAGAGGAAAAGACATTTAAGTTGTCACGCCCTAACTCGGTTTGGTTGAAACCCCATTATCAACCCGCCACTCCTTCTGGTATAAAATAGCAACCATTGTGGTACCGACGAGAATCAAGCGTAACTTGAAAATATTTTTAAAATAATTTATGAAAATACATTTTTCTATAAAATATACCGAAATATAATTATGGCATAAGACTTACCAAAGGACATACTCTTCACCCGCGTTCCTCTTAATATTTTCCTGAAAAGTTTAAGAGAGTGAGAGATAAGTTCTACAACTCAATAAGTGGGCAAAAATGGTAATTGTTCAAAATGTTTATCTTATTACCCCATTCTCTTTTATGTATTCTAACAATCAAGAACACACTCTTTAGCATTAAATGTATCATACTTTCGCAGAGTAGTCCCTGACTATTCCACTTGTGGTCCGAAGTGACTTTACCGACCAACATAATAGGAGGTTACACCTTCTACCACATGTTTGGATGAGATTCACTACCTTCATGTCCCTAGTGGTGGGACGAAACTTCTCTCCCTCCATACTCGATCTCAATGCGCATGAAGCTCCTAGAGCTTCTTAACATACTGGCACGACAAAAATTCCTTTATGCTCCCGAGGCTATTCAGTAGCCCTTAGAACCAACACTACCCCAAATTAGGTACCTCGATGGTCCTGTATTTCAGTATGCATAAATAATAGTCTTTTAAGTGAAATCATTTATTTTTGGTGCTATCAGCCCAACATGTTCCACACCTAGATTCGACTCGATAGCTTTATCACACAATTTAACTATTTATTAAAAAATTTCATAAGGTTTATAATCAAGATTTTTCTACTAGTTTAAGCTCGTTTCCATTGTACTTGGTCCCATTTGACGAGTTTTTCCAAAACTTGGCCTTTGGCCATATTAGTTTAAAAAACCGAGGCCTTGGGCCCAATAGGGTAATTCTAACTCTAAGTATCACATAATTTATGCTCTCATCAGAAATATCTACTAAAAAATTTGAGCCGGTTTAATTAGTTAGGAGAATCTATTTATAGAAAATGGTTTTCTAAACTTGGGAAATATGAAAGTACATTCCCAAATGAGTATAAAGCCAGAAATCTCCCTCGTTCGTCACATATAAATTTTCGATGTCTTGTGGCCTTTTCACGGTGGTAGGTAGAAGCCCTTTGACACGTACCTATATTATCACGAATAATAATTTATTAAATTATCTGAATATTTTTATTTAGGTTTTCATGTTTTATCCTAATTACATATAAGTCTCTAAGTTTATTCTATTGGCAATTAACTCCCAATTTAATTATTAAAATTTCTTAGTTTACTTTATTTGCAATTCCACCCATTACATAATTTTATCAAAATAAAATTATTTAAATTATAAATAAATCATAATAAATACTTTTAAGTACAATTAAGTCTTTAATTTCTTCTTAATCATCAATCGACCTTCAATTGATGTTAATTTCACAAGAATCCTCAAATTTTTGAAAATCCCTAATTTGCCCAATTTTGTTAAACTATACATTATAACCCCTAATTCTTGATTGATCAAATTGAGAGTTGAAATCATATTAATTTCCTCCTAGGATTCTTCTAATCATCTTCCCCATCTTACTACAAGCATCCTAAGATTTGAATTACTTCAATTGACCCAAAATTGAGCTTAAAAGAGAGTTTCGGAAAACTTTTTTTAGAGAGAGAAAACTCTGTTTACTCACCAATTAATAGACAATTATCGGAACTCTTAGTATGAGCGGTTAATGATCGTCGATGAGAACTGTGGTATATTTATAAGTTTATAATAGTTACACTACTTTCAAATCATAACTTTTAAATAGATATAGGTGTGATCCATTATCAATTCATAGCACCATTTTACATGGTATCAGAACTAGTGGTCTCGCACTCATACCTGATCCGAGACTAGAAACCCGGCTCGTTGTAGGCTCGAGTATGGAGAAAAAAATAAACAACTCAATATTATTGTTTACTTTTATCTAATACCGAAAAGATAATACTCGAATTATAAACAATTATTTGAGAATAGATTTAAAATTAAATATGACTTATATATATATATATATATTGTACAAACTATTATCGGTACACATTACCTTATTCCAAATTCTAATACGAGTTATTTATCATTTTTCGATCTAAATTAACAATTTTAATTTACTCTCAACCCGGGCCAATTAGTACTCGTTAAATATGATACCTCGAAACTCAATAATTTATGATAGTGTTCTCGAGCAAGTGGTGTTAACAATGCCAATCCATCACCATCTCTAAAATTATCCTAATCTCTCTTCTTCTTTAGTGACATGACTGACGGAAACCTACCACTCTCTTTTATCTCCTAAAAAATTAAGAGATGATGCTCTTTAGGGCTGCTAGGTAGGGAGTAGATTTGATTTGATTTGATTTGGACTAGACTACTTGTCTAGACTGATCTGGCATTGTGTGGGTGTTAGGGATACTGCCGGGGACAGCTGCCCGGTGGGTGAACCCAACAACTCCGTCGTGCACCCCTTACCCAATCAATCCTCCAACCTTCATAAATCTCTGATTGTGGGTGAGATTTGGCACCCTGGAGGGTGAAGATTCCCACCTTATAAAACTATTCAGAGTGTTGGTGCAGCTGCACGTGTGGGTCTGCAGATAATGATATTGCACAGGCTGGTTCAAGGATCGTCCTAGTCAGCTCCGCCGTGATAATGATCCGGTGGCCTTCCCCGGCGGTTATGGGCAGTTTTGGTTTATGAACCTTTAGCTTGTGAACTGACCCAGATTCGCATTTAAAAAAAATAGTGCAATGCTTTATTTACTCCTTAAATTTGACAAAAGGTGACGATGGAATATAGCATGTCATTTAGGGCTGACTGGACCAACACTGCACGAACAAACTTGGGGCCATATCCCGGTCTATGGCGATCCTTGCTTATGCTGCATCATCAACAACAGCGACATGATCCAGGCAAGATATGAATGTAGATGCCCGTCATGTCATGCTGCCTGCTGCAGTGGCCTTGGCGGATGGAACGAGGGCAATGGGGGGGCCGTACCGGGCCACTGTCCTCAGCCGCCGTCGGAAGCGCAACTTGACCATGTGAGGACGACAGCATCATCGGCTCAGATGTACTTGTTTGCTGGACAATGATATTGGGTTTGCTGCAATGCATATTACATTAAATCAAAAGAATCCCTGAAATCAAGGACAAGAGACACAGAACGGAGCCAAGGGCCAATTCATCGCCCACTACAAAAATATAAATAAACGTACTAAACCCCCCCATTAATGCTGCCAAAGTTTGCATTTTTACATCCTGAAATGTTTTTGCAGACAAATCCCGGCCATGGTATGCAGCTCAAGTTGCTGCAGGCTTGCTATTTGCTGTTTGCTGCTAAACCTACAGAAGAAACAGGTACAGGTACCATAATCCAGCATAAAGCATTATCTACAAGGGCCCAGATTCTGCGTGGTAAACAATGGAGTTATGCGGGAAGTGAAGTCAACACAGATAACAAGGTTGCCTATCTGGAGGGTAGACTGGCAGGAGAATCTCTTGCACAGCAGAGCTAGACAGCCTTAGCTGGCATGCCCCCTCAACGCCCACAACGCTGAAGATGCCTTCTCCTCATATACGTCTCTCCTCCTCCTCCTCCTCCTCCTCAAACAACAATTATCACTCCCTGTACTTCCTATAAAAGCCCCAGCTTGTGAAGGGACCGAACAATCCGACCACGAAATCCAGACACCCATTTCAGCAAGTCAAGAGAGGCGATAAGGACGGACGAAGACGAGGTTTGAGCATAAGCACTCACTCTTCTACCATGAACAGCAAGGTTGGAGATGCAGCTCGTACTGGTGCCATGGCCAAGAGCTTCAAGACTGGGAGGCCGCTCCCGAAGAGAGGGCAGATTAAGTCAAGGATAGCGGCGAATGCTTTCCACTCCATCGTTTCCGCCATATCCAGGGCCTCATCCTCGTCCTCGCGCCATCGCCACCCCTCCAGCAGGAGAGCCTTCTCTAGGGATTGAGCCAGTTATCAATGGTGTAATCAGAATGTAGTGTGTGTGTGTATTGAGCTATGATATCACGTGAATGCTCTTTTGTTTGCCTTTGCATCATCATATAATAGTATTCCCTTCTTTGCAACATATTCTTTTTGGATGTCATAAGGTATATATCTCAACCGGTCTATGGTTGATGCAAGTCCATTAACACCTAACCTATTAAACTATATCTGCACACTGCTGGTCTTGCACGTGTGTGGTGGCTTACAGAGCACAAGACAACTCACTACTTTTGAGCATCCATGAAGGAAATCATACAATATGTAAGTGAAACTATCCATAGAAATCATACAACTTCTCTCCAAGGAAAATCTAAATATCAGCTGGGCACATCATTTATGCAATGCACCTTTCATCAATACCCATGTAGATTTTTTATTCATGAAAGACACCAATATCAATGACTTAGTATGGCTATGGGAAGGCTAAAAATTAAGGTTAAATTTGATGATAATCCCAAAAATTGGGTATTTCTAGGCTAGTGATCCAAAATAATAATATTACATATAAATGACAACGCTGTTGGACCTGCTGCAGAAAAACCAAAACCAATAAAGATTATATGATGCACCCAGAGAATCAACCATTAATTCAATGCTCACTACAATTATAATAACAATAACAAGGCAACCCTTCAGTGCTGCCAAGGTCTACATTTTATCACAGACAGACAGATTGTGTAGTTTTATGGGAGCCGTATACATGCAGAGATCTAATTCTATTTATGGAGGGAGAGATGGCATTGTCAGGGAATCTACCATAGCAGGGAAGGACGGACAACCTGGCTGTCATGCCTTTTCAACCCCACAAAACTAAAGATGCCTACTTTCTAGTATGAATGGTAAACGCTCTAAAGCTTTCTTTTTCAGCCCTCACTCGGTGAAGTATGGCTACCTTGGGCACCGCACCCACCTACCGGGTCGCCTGAGACGAAAACCCCAAATGATCCCACGGCCACCCCGGTGGACACTTCCCCAAACTAGTCTCACCCTCACTCCATCATCACAACCCACATTAAAACTAGACAAGTCAATAGCTCTAATGGGTGGCGTGGACCATACACTGGGCTCCTGCAGGCATGAAATATGAACCCTATTCTTGAGTTGATCTCTGGCTTGAGCTTAAAGTTACTCAATGGGTTGATCTTTTTTGCTTATATTATCTAAATTATTTTACCTATTTCTCCAATAATTGACAATGATATATATTATTTTATTTAATTATTACAAGAGTTTAATGGTATACATATCTATGATGAGCATGGAGCATCCAACCTAAGGATAAGAGCCACTCTATGAGGATGTCATTCTCATCCATTAGGGATACTTTTTGGTATAGGGGCTCATGGCTAGAGTTTGATGACGTCATCCTCTAGATATTTATCCTCCACTTAATAATTATATATAATTCAAGAGCTAAAATTTTAAATATATAAAACGAGTGCCATTCTCCCTAAAGTTTTATTAATGAAAAGATTATCACTACTTGATTCATGGGAAAAAAAGTAACACTATTGTGGTGATCATAGCATAGCATGATTGTATAATTGATTAGGGCCCATTGAGTTAATGAGAGGGAGAGGAAGCTAAGAAAGGCACCAACCCCATTGGCCAGAAGTAGTGGCATAAACCGTCCATCCAAAAAGTGGACAAAATACTAATCACATAAAGCTAAGAAAGACACTTCACCTTGGCTTTGGCGTTAATGAAATATCATATTCCCCAAGAAAATAAAGGAAAATTTAGGGACCACCCGAAGGGAATATCTCGATATTTTCGCAGTCTCCTAAATCAGATGTCTCATAATCCATCCAATGGGAAGTCGGGTGCATCAAATATCTGCATGGAAAAACAAGTTGTGAATAACATTCATATTTAACCTTAGAAGGAACGACCCCCCACAAGTGACTTAATTTCACACTGCAATAATGGGAGGGGGAGGGGGCCTACTAATCAAGGGCATGCCCCCAAAGGTATAGGGAGGGGTATTCCATTTCTCTCATGTGCTCATAATGCCATGGCCAATCCGGTGGTTGATAGACTTCCCCTCATGCATCCTCCTACAAGTAGGTGGTCCATCCACGGAGAATTTATAACAATTATAGGCTCTTGGGGCACTCATCCCAACTAGAATTACAAGTAACTATAGCTTTTTTTCACCTTATAAGCATGAGGGTATAGCTATGGCTAAAAGTATAAGGAATATGACCTTTTCTGCATTAATAACTAGTAACTTGAAAACAACCTTCCTCATACACTTTTCAAGGACATAAAATGTTCTTTTTCCAATGTCAGAGGAAAAGACATATATATATATATATGTATATATCAAAACTATACCTTCCCTTCATGTATTAGAGTATATTTCATCCTAGAAAAACCCTAATTTATTAGCACCACCATATATATATATATATGTATGTGCTAGGGTGATGTAAATATACCATCACCATGATCCTATCACTTGTTTGTAATAAGAATGATGCATCAAGTAGTAATTAGCCGGCCAAGTCGTGAAGCAGTTGTGCGCCCATGAGGTTCCGGTAGGGTAAGTTCTGGCCCTCGCCGTCCAGGAGCGAGTACTGGACCACGGGCTGGCCGCATTCTTCCATGTGGTCTCTCGAGTAGAACAGCGAGCTCTGGGATGCTGATGGCGTGAAGGCGAGGCTTAAGCCGCCACTGCTGTCACCGTGCTGCTGCAAGCCGAGCGTCAGGGAGACCCCACCTCCGGCGAAATGGCTCCTGTTGTTGTCCACCTCGTGGTGGTTGTAGGTCGAGAAATCGAGGTCCACTGCACCGAAGGCCTCCCCGGCCCTGCCGAACCCGTGGTGGAGGATGCCGTGGCCATGCTGCTGGTGATCATCCTGATCAAGATTAATGTTATTACTCTGAAAGCTCTTGGAGAGGTGGCTGTGGACAACATCGCCCTTTGCAGGGCTTGTGACTATGGAAGACAGGCAGTCCGAGTCGATCCGGGCAAGGTGGCCGATGTTTGGCTTCTGATCATGATCCGTTCGACGGTGAAGCGTGGAAGGCAGTTGCGGGGTTGTCTGGCCGGAAGCCTCATCGAGGTCATGATCCGAGGATCCCAGGTTGTCTTCCTCCTTTAGCTCTTCCTTGTACATCTCTTCCACCATGGGCTTCCACAGCCTCACTCGTGCATTGATAAACCAATTGGAAACCTGTTGAAAAGAAGAAGAAATTATTAAACCAAAGCTTCTGTTCTTTTATAAAGGAACAAATTGAATTTGCAGGGTTTGGGAGAAGGATGTGGACGTACCTGGCCTCTCGATAGACCGGTTTGGCGAGCCAGCAAGTGCTTATCGACGTCGCTTGGGTACCTGCAAAAAGCCATAGAGAGCCATCTCAGAAATTGAATAATGCAGAGATGAACTACAGAGAGAGTTTTGGAGAATCATTTGTACAGACAACTACAATTTGACAGGACAACTGAATGAAAGAATCTGAATAGGGATGGGAGGAAGGTACCAAAAGGGATGAATTGTTTTGTTTGGGCAAGCAAATGATTGGAGCTACCAAGAGCTACATACCTCAATCGGCCTAGTACTAGTACTAGTACTAGTACCAGCTAAGCTAGCAATACTGGTATTAAAGTATTGACTTATGAGAGAGGGAGGCGGAGTGGCTTACGGATGGAGAAAGTGCTCAAAGAGCCAGGCTCGAAGGATGGAGACGGATCTCTCCGGCAACCCTCGCTGGGGCCTCCATGGGTGGCTCTCCATCATGGTCATCTGTTGGAAGGCCTTCTGCTGCCTCAAGGCCTGGTCGATTATTTTTAGCCTCGGGGTCTCGCCCCGGCTAGTCCCGGGGGCCGAGGGATCCTTGTCTCCCATGGCCTTCTTGGTCTCCTTTATCTGGCTGATGATGCCGTCTCTCAGGCACCGGAAGTGACTCGACATGGCCTTCGAGGCCAAGGCCGAGTACACCTTGGCTGCCCCTTGGCCAGCCACTGCCTCGAAGGATGCCACCACCGCCTTCATCTGGTCGCAGTAATGCCTGTACCTTCTGTCCACCTGATCATTCAATCATTCCATACACCTTCTAAATGATAACTCCATATATAATCATCACTTTGAAGCTAGAGGAAAGTAAGAACACAAGGCAGATCAAAATGGAAAGTGAAAAAAAAAAGAAAAAAATGGTCTTTTTCAAAGGCCCGCAGGAGGACCGAATTAACCGGTCTATAATCGACCGATAAAGCTCAGAACTTTCACAGATGTTGGGGTTTCCATGGAAAGGAGGAAGATAGAGCATAGACATATATACCTCCTCAAGAAGTGAGAACAGCTTTGCTTTTCTCTTCTGCAGCTCTATAAACTCGAGAGAGCTGAGAGGTTGATTCTTAACATTAGAGCTTCCATTGTTGTCTTCTTCCTGCAGCTGCTGCTTTTCAGGTTTCTGGGTGTTTTGGTTAAACTGTTTCTGATATTTATCAGTCCCCCCGAGGCTGCAGAACTCATTTAGAAGCTCCTGAACTGGGGCCAAGTACTTGGATCTCCCCACCTGTAACTGCCCCACTTGGCTAATTTGCAGCTGCGGCGGTGATTTCACGAGGGCCGACTCAAGAAGGTGCTGCTGATGGCCGTGATGGTCCTGATGATGGCTGCTCAAGGGCTGCCTCAGCTGGAACTGCTTAAGCCCAAAGCTCGAGGGATTTGAGGAGGAGAGGGAGAGGGATAGGCCCTGGCTCGGCCGTTCGTTGCCGCCACAGGGGAACACGAACCCTGCCGGTGGCGTATCCTCCACGAGCAGCTTGGTCTCCGGCCAGTCCCCCGCTGAGTTGACGGCCATCATGTTGCTGAAGATCTGATCGGTGTGGTAGCCTGGCGGGGCTTGAACGTAGAGGTGTGGGGCCGCCGCTGACTGATGGTCGGAGTAGCAGAAACTATTGGCCGCCGCTTCCGCTGCTGCTGATGAGGCCATGGCCATGTATGTAGTTGACTCTCTCGATTTCTTCCTCTCACAGAAGATGACGTATGACTATCATCCGAGTGATGGAGACTAGAAAGGACATATATCAGAATTTGATCAGCTGTTCTCTCCTGATGCTTTTTTTTTTGTTGAAGTCGAAGCAGAGAAAGAGGCTCGATAGAGAGAAACAGGAGATGGAGAGTTATTATGATTACTCGACTTGCCCTCTCAGAGATACTGAGAAATTGAGAGAATATGGCTGCCAAGAAAACCTGGGTGTGAGACTAGAGAAGCTCATCCTAGGAGAGAGAGAGGGATCAGACGATCATAAGAGGAAGCATCAAAGGTCCTCTCTTCAGTCGTCACTTTCAACACCCATTATCGTGAAAGAGTGTATGGAACGTGTGCACAGAGTATTATTAGTACACTCCATCTAATATCTAATGAAGAGACTGATTATAGGGGCCGTAGGGTATCAGTGTATTTGAAAAACAATTAATTAATAATTTGTAAGATTATAAGGGTATTGAAATAATATAACTTTATAAACTTACAATAAATTTAATATAAATAATGGTATACTAAAATTTTATAAATATGCTATATTTTCTTTATCTCTTTTCATAAATTCATTAGATAGCTCAACTATTATATTTAATAATAAATTAAATATATATTTTTAGTTTATTTATGATTTTATCAAAAAAAATTACCATATTATTTAACATTTCATTTGAGCTATAACAAAATGGACAAAAATATTGAACAGTGTGGGGAAAGGGAAGATCTTTGTGCTGCAGAGGAGAGGCCAATTAGTAACTAGGAAATGTTGCAGGCTTTTTGAGATCTCCTTGCAACTTTTTTTTATTTGGGATTTGAGTTCCATCTTTGTGGGGTATTTAGTATACGAGACATTCTTCTGCTAACGAAGAGTGTGTGGGGGCATTCTTCTACTATTTCTTTTAATTTTATAAAAAAAATTGGAAAATTTTCAGAGTGTTTTTGTATTTGAGTCTTATAATTTTAAAAATTATTTTTAATCTTATATATTAAAAAAGGTTACTCGGTATATATTTGAAAATAATTTTTAAAATATGATAAAATTAACATTTTTATCATAAAATATAATGAGTTATTAGAGTTGAAAGTTTTATTTTATCATATATATATATATAATTAAAAAATGATTTTTAACTATATAATTGAAAATGGAATATTTTTAAATAAATAGAACTGAAAATCATTAATACTATATTTTTAGATTTTTTTATTGTTAAGCTATATATCTTAAAAATAAATTTTTTTAGTGATATATGTTTAAAATTTATTATTTTAATATTATTTATTTAGAAAATTAATATTTTTAATCATTAAAAATTCCTATATACGAGAGAAAAAATATATTTTATTAAAATATATAATTTAAAAGTTATTTTAAAATATTAATTTTTTATAAGTTATTTGATAATTAATATAATAAATTAAATTAAATAAAAGTATTTATATAAAATTAGAAAAATTTCACACATTTACTCTTTAATACTTTTCATTTACAGCTCTATTCAATACGAGAATAAAAATTTGATCTCGTTTACACGAGTATTATGAAAAAAAATACAATGGTATTCTATATAATTATGTCCATATTTTATTATAATTTGACATAATATTTATAATAATATATTAATAGTTAATTAATTTGATACAATCTCACGTTATGAAAGGGATCGGATTGGACATATCAAAATTCCTTGGCCGGTATATCCGACCGGATAGGGAATTTCGGTTTCCATTCTACTCATGACCTTTTGGGAGGGGAATATATGCTTTGTGGAGGTGAGGATGAGGTTTGTGTGGGGGAATGCTTTTCCAAAGCAAGGCAGTGTGTGGTGTTAGGGCTGAAAGAAAGAGATGAGGAGGGTATGGTATGGTACGGTGTAGTGTGTGGTCCAATTTTTCCATCTAATTCTAATTTAATTCAATTCCTTCCTCCATTAAGCCACTCCATTCACATCTCTTCTCTCTCTCACTCCAAAAAATGGGACCACCATATATATATATATAATTCTTATTTCTTTTACTTTATGAAATTAAATAATAATTGAAGGTTGATTTATTATTTCGTCCCACGCGCACCAAAGGGGCCATGGATTGCCATGAATGAGGTCATGATTGGTGCCATTGTCATTGTCATATGGTAACAATGTGAATAGCTTTTCAATATATCTTATATTGAAAATGGAATTATTAAAATATAAAAATTCTAGTTAAAATTAAGGAAATGAATGAAATTTGTATTTTTTCTAAAAGTGACTAACCTAGAAGGAAAATGATCTCAACTAGCTGAATAATGATGACCAAAATACATCTACCTAATTTATGAAGGTGAGACTTGCCTATTCCTAGGAGACATTCAGTTTCTATTTCTATTGATGATTGATCAATTTAGGAACCCTATAACTCTAACAAATACCTTTTCATTTTAAAATTATTTATAATATATCATATATTTAAACAATATTAAATATTGTAATATATATAATTCTTATAACTTATAAAAAATTATTAACATTTAATTTGATTATACAATTTAAAGGTTTATGAGTGATTGTCATTTAAGATATACAATGGATATATACTAAAAATATTATATTTATAAAATGGTATGATAATATTATAATATTAAAGGTGTTGATGTCACGCGCTAGGGAAGGGCGCGTCGATTGATTCTACAAAATAATTGTACGACTTTAATTTTGGTCGGTCGGAGGCCGTGTGGTCCAGTCTTGACTCTTCCTCCTTTCTCCACGAGTGACTATTTTTTTTTTTGAAGAAAAGGCAAAGGAAGAAAAATGTCAGCAAAAGAAAAAAAAAGTATAATATTCCAATTTTCTTCCATAATGGTCCATAGATATTTTATTTATTTTTTATGACACATATAAAAAAAGTGATATATTATTTAAATTTAATAAAATATTCAAATTTAATATGTGAAAATTTTGGTATTATACGGTAAATAAACATTATGGGTTGTGTATGACAAAGTAAATATATTATATTAAAATTTTATTTTCAAAGTAAAGGAAGCCATCACTAATCTATAATATGGATCCGTGTTTCCTTTTTTCTCCTCTATCTTTCTTCTTACACTTGGCTGCATCTCCGGTGCTGATCCATAGGCCACCCGCCTCGGTCCCTACAATACCGCGGTATCACTTGAATAAGCCACATCACTATTAGTGATGGAGCTGATAAAAAGATTGTGAGAGCATATTGAGTCTTCTAGGTGGGAAGTGATCTGTCAAGGCCAGTAGGTAGGTCGACTACTATGGACCAAATGCTTGTTCCATGCAAGCTGGGTGCCTAAACTCAGTAGCTGGGCTCGACAATTACAGGGGAAGATTCGTGAATAATGCCGCCTACTCCTACTCCTACTCCTGCTATTAGGTGTCCCATATGATATGACCCACAAAAATGATGATGCTCGTGAATGTTTTCTCCCACTTGAGATTGCATTTGGTACATGTAACGTTGAAAGATAAAACTGGCAGAAAATGAAGATTTTTAATATTAGCTCCAGATATGATATTGGATCATATATCTTTAGTTATTCACATAAAAAATTTTAAGGAATAGCCATAAACCCGAATAGCCACCTCCCAAAAAATGAAAAAATGACTTTCCCCATTCATTTCATACGTGTTTTTTTAGCTTTTGAAAGTGTTGACGCGCGTGAAGGATTCCAACGGGAAATATTTATTACTTACTTCCTTGTACTTCTTGATACCCTAGTTAATTAATAAATGAACGATTTTTATTATACAAAAATTAATATATATAATTAATTATTAGTTAGGGACTTTTTATTAAATTTATTTAATTAATATTATATGATTAACCCTTTAAAGAAAGAATTTCCCCATTTATTAGTGGTCAACTCTGAGTCAGTCAACAAGTATAATTAGAAGTAAGAGATAGTGAATAGATTGTAACTATTTATCTTTGTAATAAGCCATTTTTATGAATAATAAAATTATGAATAAAATTTTTAATATACAAAAAGTTTTGTGATTCAACATATTACCTAAAAGACTGAAATACGAATAAAGGGAGAAAAACCTATAGTAAAAAAGGTTATAAAGGCCAAAGCATGTGAAAAAAAAAATAAAGAAAATCCTTAAGGACAACTAAGCTAAAAATAGGTGATAAGAAGAGTCGATTACTCTAAGCTCAAATAATAGGGATAAAATAAAGCTGTAGGAGAAATTAAATTGGATTTGTAAATTTAAGAATAAATAAGTAAACCCTTGAATTGGAAGATGAGATGGAAGAGAATACCCATAACCCATACCTTGAAGGATTAAACTTTTAAAGTGAATACAAGTGAAGTAAAGGGCAAGGTATAAAAAGGGGTAAAAGAAGTGTATTAATGAGATTACGAGGATAAATTAACCATAAGAAATGGGTAAAGAAAAGAATTTTTGAAGATGCCAGAGAAGACTAAGGAATGAAATCTTGAGAGAATTACCTATCCCAATAAATAAGTCAATTAATTCCCTAAAGAATTAATGGAGATGAAAGCCTATGAATAATAAGGAGGATGGGTTGATTTTCACCTCTACCTTAAGAAACTCAAATTTGGACGATGGGGTATAGTGTGTAGTATACGAAATAAGACCCTAGTAAAAGGAGTTCCTTGTATAGAAAATTAATTAAAAATGGATAAATTCAAATCCGACGACATATTGGATATGAACAAATACACCAATACAAAAATGTGTAATGATAGGAATAAAGGAAACCATAAAGGAGTGACAAGAAAGTTGAATATAAATTTTCAAAGATCGAATTCTCTAATTCAAAGGACGAAAGCAGAGATTGTGACAAACAAAGAGAACTCTTAAGGAATGATATCTACATAAGAGACCACTAGAAAGTAAAGAGAGAATAATTATGAAATGGTCACGAACAAGTACAATTAGACTAAGGAATAGAAACCCTTAAGTAATGATATCTACAACTAAATAAAGATGTATAATCTGAATTAGAAGGAGGATAGTCATGAGTATGCCACTAGGTAAGTTGAGAAATGATTGGGAAACCAAATAGTTGGAACCAAGAATGATCAAGAAAGAAATTGGTAAAAAGATTAGTAAAAAAAATACCTAAAGTTTTTGGAGGAAAACCTTGACACTTAACTAAAGATTTTCATGGGATAATAGAAGCTCAAATGAAGTTTCTAAAGAAAAGAACTAATGTAACTCACCTTTAAGGAACCAACGACTAATGAGATGTAAACTCACCATGATCAAGGAAACTTTAGAAGCCACTAACCACTGTGAAGGCCATGATACTCTAATAGAGAGGATCAATAAAACGATCTATGGAAAGATAAAAAATTGTAAGTTAAAAGAAGGAAGATTAAATATTGGACACAAGGATCAACATAAAACTAAATGGGCAAAATTAATGATGTGGAAACTAGAAGAGACAAGAAGGACAAGATCAAAGGATGGTTTGCCAAGGACTATGACGACAAAGGCGATCATAATGCCGATTAACCCAAGGACCGATCAAGCAATTTAGGGATCACAACCCTGTGATCGTGATTAACCTTAGAAGAAAACCTAAATGGAAAAAACCTAACCATAAAAGATATATGGTAGGAATAAATAAACCTACTCTCAATAAGCAAGTGTGAGAAGCTAATCATGATAAATTTCACGAAGTGAATGGATGCTCGAATAGAATGTAGAACCTCTGAAATTAGGAAAATGACAAATAAGATAAGTCCCTTAGTGACTAATCACTAAGGTGAAAGGATGAGCAAATGAACGCTCAAAAGAAAAGAAATAAGAGGCCAAATCAATACAGATTACCACTTCAAACTCGGATGCCCAAATATGCCATTAAAATGGTAATAAGATAATTGGTGGGTAAATGATAATCAAGATGGGAGAACGAAGGAATATAAGTCTAAAAAAGAGAAATATTATATATTATACTCCCTTAATAAATGCTAGAGATATGAAGGGCAGTAGTAAAGTACTAGTTGGGAATGATACAAAGTAATTGAACTACTCAACAAAAAATGATTATAAAGAAAGCATTGATAACTAAATAGGATGTATAGTTAGGTAAATAAAGTTAAGATATAATAAGAAAAAGTTATCAATGAACTTTTTCATTCAACCTAAATAATTACCACATTAATGATGAACTTAAGAAAAAAGATGATAAAAATAAATAAATTTAATATTTTTGTAAGTAATGTTTAGACGAAAAATGAGTAATGAAACACTGTAACAAAGTAAAAAAAAAAGATTGGGAGAACAAATTTAAAAAATATGATAAAATTATGTGAGAGTACAATTTAATGGACAAAATGAGATGGATTGGTAATAAGAAAATTTGAATGAACAAAATAGAGAAATATCTATTGAACATTGGAGTGATATTCATAATAATTAATGAAATAATATGATAAAATTATGTGAGAGTACAATTTAATGGACAAAATGAGATGGATTGGTAATAAGAAAATTTGAATGAACAAAATAGAGAAATATTTATTGAACATTGGAGTGATATTCATAATAATTAATGAATTTTACTAGATGCTAAGAAGCGATGAAATTATATAATTTTTATGAATTAAATATTTGACTGTACAGGGAAACACTTTTAAATGATATTATGCTAAAGTTCCTTATTATGACAAAGACACGTACATTGAGAGACGACTAGAAGCATATAACTTATGGAAGGAATATTATGTAAATCCTTACCCAATTCTATAAAATTAAAACTTCCTTGTCCACTGGTTAATAAAAGATTTATTATATGAATTTTCTTGCAACACTCAATAAATGCTTTATTATATGGATTTATTCCCCTTGCTCTTCATCTTCCACGAAAATTTTCTTGTTCATGGCTTCTACCCCAAACCTATTGTTTCCAACTCCATATCTCATAGTGCTCATGTCTATTAATCTTCAATGCTGACTCATCCTTTGGATGCCTCATCATCTTCCTCTCATGGATAAAAAAAACTACTTTTTAGTTCTTCTATTTTTAAATTTAAGATGCCACTTTCTTACTCAGTACACAACATATAATTAAATTTCCATGGTAGTGATCTGAAGATTTTTTTCCCTATAATACTTAATCAATACGATATTTTTATATTATTTACCAAAACTAAAATTCTAGCAAAATAATATTCAATATTTTCATTTTCTCCAAGATCTCAAAATCCCGTCTTAGAAATTAAAGGCATCGAAACTTAATGGATTCCTAAATGTCTCTAAAAATGTAACAATTAGGAATAATTTATAATATTTTACTATTATAATAAATAATTTTTCACCTTCAAATTTTTTATTTGCAGTTGTTTAACATCATTCAAATGAGTTTAGTATTTTTTGTTACAACAAACACTCTCGCATTAATAAGATTTTAAAATCTTATATAGCGAAAATTTTCATTAAGATACTCCAAATTTCATTATAATTGACACTAGATAAATTCAACCTTCTTAAACCATATAAATTTCTTGATTTGTAGTGAGCTTTTTGCAATTAAAAATTAATTTGCCTTTCAACATTGAATTATACTTCTCCATTTCCTAATCAACTAAAAGACAAAAAGATAACATATATATATATATATTTATATGGATCTTGCACTGTTGAACATAAAATTAGGTAGATATGATGGGCCAACCAACAGCCACTCTTGAATAGGAAGGATGAGGAGCAAGAGTCAAATGCACAAACAAAGATTGGGAAACACTATGAGTATCAAGAATCAAGATAAGTTGTCTAAGATTTTTTTAATCTTTCTTCAAAATAATCGGATGCCCTACTACAACCTTTATATATGCTAATTACGTAGTTTGTTATTTTTTTGTAATAGACCAAAATTCCCCATATTCCTTCTATCATATTTTGTCAAATCCACTTCTCTTACATACACGGTCACTTATTATAGCACCGGATTACATACTCAAAGTTTTTAGAACACATGATAAACTAGATTATAGGAGTTGTCACTTATTATGCCCCCAACATGTTTTTCCTTTCATCTAATTGATATTATGTCCGGTCGAATCTTGGCACTCCCTAAAAGGAATCCCCTTAAATTTTAATTGATATCATGTCTCGTCGATTACTAGCTATGTAGGGTTTGTTACATAAGGCCCCACTCAGTCTCACAATCTCGGGAAATTTCGGATTCTATATTGATCTGCACAATTATGGCAGATTTGGTGGGGATCACAAACTCTTAGTGTGGATGCCAAGTAGGTTAAATGATATTCTTTAACAATAGTATTTCGGATTCCATTAATAGAAAAAATGACTTGTATATATATTGAAATATTTTTTTTAAGTTTTATATATTAAAAGGTAATACTTTCGGTATCATTTATTAGGGTTTTAAAGACTAAAAATATCATTTTTATAAATATATAAGATTTAAAAGTTATTTTTAAAAATATGAATAAAATTATTTTTTTAAAAATATATAGAAGACTGATATAGGACCGAACACGTCATGTGTCCATGTTTAGCTTTGTGAAAAGCCCTTCATGGATATTGTGGAGAAGAGATTGATCCATATATATATATATATATAAAAGAAAGCTTGCAATGTGGAGTTGACCCACAAATTAAAGCCTCCTGCTAAGGATTCGTGCTTCGTCCCCCACTGGCGAAAAGCTTTTAGAGCTTCCAAAAGGTGATAAAAGGAGGCATGATGTGGCCATATAATTAATGTAAGTTGGAATTGTGGTCTAATCCCTATACTACTTTTTATTTGGATTGGCCCCATCAAAAAGGGAATATACTTGTGACAGCTTAGACGTATCGGTTGGATGGTTCGTCACCTCTTTTCCGTTTGAGGAGACGGTGAGTGCTCATCTTATCAATATAGAAAATTAAAATTCATAATCATAAGTATTTTATGTATAATTAAAGAAGAACCTAAATTTGGGAAGAAAAAAGAAACCCCAATTATTGGGCAAAGTGTTATAGAATTTTGGATATGAATGGAAATACATAAAATATGGATTAAATATTATTTAATTATGCGATTTAATAAAAATATATAAAAAAATAAATATAATCTTTTAAAAAATTAAAAACAATTTGAAAACTTAAGAAACTTCTAATTGCTTCTTAAAGGATGGTGACTAGTCACCATCCCAAATTGTCATCCACCAAAAAAAACATATATTGACATGGACATAATGATAAGAAAATTTACATAATAACAAAAACTTAATTTTATAATAAAATGTTGACTTAATGTGGAATGGAGTAATTAATAAAATAAAGACAAAATCTATTGAAATTTGTTAGAAAATGGTATGAAGTTATACTTTATATAGGTTAAACACATGATATAATCTATATAAACTAAGTTATGTTTCCTAAGTATTGAATTGAGTACTAGTTAACGAACAACAAGTTAAATTTCAAAAGAGACAAAACAGTCTTACTTATCCTTTTATACTCTAATATGCAAAATGTATAATTACTCTCGTATGTTTACGATTGAAATAGAATTTAAATAATAACTTTTCTAAATATTATTGAGATGATTGATTACTTCTACTAAAGATAATAGTCACATTTTTGCTTCATTTACATGGCATATACTCTCATAGTCCCTCATTAATCTTGCAATCTTAATTTTATGGTAGTGTAGAAAAGCAAATTGAAGATGATACAAAACACTCTTACCCGAGAGAATTTCATATGCATATATATATATTTTTATTTTTGTTTACCAATACAATGTATAGACCCATTTGAGACTTTATATTTATATATGTGTTATATCACTTGCTATTAACTAGTACAGAAATCTTCCTATTGACTAATATCTTTTTTGATATTAACTCTTATAAACAATAGTATTAGATAGGGTATTGTGGACCGATAAGTGATTGGACCCATATTTATTTAAAATCCACAACTTGTAAGTAGTGGTACCTTTCCAAGCTTATAAACCCACCACACTTCTCTAAATTATCCAATAAATGATCCTATTCTCAACATCCGCCCTCAACAACTATCTACAAGCCGGATATTATTCTTTTGGTCTTGGGCGAAGGGGAAAGTAGAGAAAGGTGTCATGCTCTCATTGGAGAGACTTGGAAGGGGAGAAAAATCAAAGAGATTGTATGATAGAAGATGGATAGATAAGGGGAGAAGAATTAGACCATGTGTCGGGTTTCCAGTCTCGGGTCGGGTACGGGTGCGAGCCCACTGGCTCTGATACTATATAGAGAAGGTATTGTTGACTGATAAGGGGTCGAACTCATTTCTACTTAAAAGCCATGACTTACAATGGAAAAAAATAGGATATCCCAAACGTTAATGCCAAATAGAAACAAACACAACATGACTGACATAAGTTGTAGGAAAAATGAGAGAAGATGTACGACTCTAGAATAGATCTTTGATAAGGAAATTTGTAGAATAAAATTCAAAATAACATGGGTTATCTCGAGTAAATTGAGAGATAGAGAGAAGATTTAAAGAAATTCAAGGAATATAATAGATACGATTGAGAATGAATTTATGAGATGGAGAGTGAAGATAAGTAGAACCAGAGAATAAAATTAGTAAACCTGTCTAGTCGCCGATCATTAGATTCTCAGGAAGGGTAAGATCGTCCTTAATAGTCATGTGAGACAAGTTGTTAGTGATATGTGTGGTAGTACCGGAATCAACATACTAATCGAGTTGATGGCGGGTGGGCTCCAAATTGTAAGAGGGATGAGCCTGAGGTGTGATGGGCTTGAGCTCGTATGATGGACAATGGGTAGCCATGTGGCTTATTAATCTACACAGTTGGCATGTAGGCTTGGAAGGCAGTAAGTTGGGCCTTTTAGATGGACTGCCTTTTTCTTTCCCTAGGAGGCCTTGTGCGCCCGGCAGAATCTCCATGTGGTGCAATATGTCAATGAGAGCTTGGAAAGAACCTCTGTTGCGATTGTCGACCTGCAAAATAAAAAGGAGGCATCGGAGGTGTTGAAAGGAGACCGCGGAAGCTTCGGACAGCTATAATAGCTATGGGAGGCTGAGATATGTTGGTAGCTCTTGTGATTCCAAATAGGGGTGTATACCCTGAATTGATTCCATACTTTTGAACACGACGGGCGTCTTGGGCAAGCAACAATGCCTTCAAGGAGCCCAGAGTCATGTCATCCATAACGGGCGACACAACAAGGGTGAGTGCCTCCCATTCCCTATCAAGACCATCAAATAATTTGTCTTTGATTTCATGTTCAAGTTTGGGGTGACCGATTTGGGCAAAGCTGGTGGCGACGATTGAGATGATGGAGAGGTAGGTGGTCATGGGTTGATCACCCTTCTGTAGCTCTCACCATTGTTGGTCAAGAATGTCCTTTTGAGCACGAGTTTGAGAGCTGTATAGAGTCTCCAACTTGTTCCATGATTCAGCTGATGTGAGAACACCAATGATCTACAAATTAACTTCTGTAGACATAGATATGGTTAGTGCAGTCAAAATGAACTTATCTCAGATCACCCACACATCATATTCTGGGTTGACAATCTCCAGTTCCTCATCTTCTTCTTTCACCAACAAGGTAGGTTTTGGCTGAGGTATGCTTCCATCGACATAGCCATACAATTGATAGGCTTGTAGTATATTACTGATGTTATTCCGCCACAAGTAGTATTTGGTGTTGTCAAGTTTGATTGGTAGGGAGGGAAGCGCATTGTGAAGAATGATGGTGGTTGATGAGCTCATTTTGAAAAAAAAAAATGCTTGAACAAGAAAAGATGATTCTATGCAGGAGCCAAATTTCCAAGAGAAGGAAGCTGTTGAGCGATATGCTCTAATACCATGTGAGAGAAGGTATTGTGGACCAATAAGGGGTCGGACCCATGTTTACTTAAAAGCCATGACTTGTAAGTAGTGGTACCTTTTCAACCTTATAAACCCACAATACTTCTTTATATTATCCAATGTGAGATCTTATTCTCAACAAATAGAATAAATATCAACATTTCCCCCTCCCCTCTAAACTGAATTGCATTTTGTAAATCAATTTATAAATTATATTTTACTTCTACTAAGTTTGATTACATTTAGGGTTTTTTTTACAACATTTAGGGTTACAAAACTCTTCATTTCATATTATTTTATTCAGCCCCTCCAAATTACTATCTCGGGCTACCCATAACTGAGAACTCACCTTACGGTCGGATTCATTTTCTTTTCCCCCAAACAATCTAATAAGATATATTTCATGGTATGCACAACTCAGCACAAACTAGGCACTCATGGCCAACACACATGTGCAACTCATGGTTCTATTCACATCCGAAGGATATGACGTAATACCGATCGAGCACTTTAGAGAGGGAGTGGCAGCCGTGTGTACTCTTCCACAACCAATACTGTAACACCAGACATTCTGGATCTAGGGTTAAGCCCAATTAGACCGAAAACCTCTATTGAACCAGGAAAAGAGACCTGAGAACAAAGGGTTGGAAGTAAACCATGTTGGAAACCGGTATAAACCCTAAAAATTGGAATGTGGGTAAGTCCACTAGATTGCCATCAAAATACCTCTATGGACCATGAATCGAGGGGTGGGAAAGGCTGGGGGAAAACTGACCCAAATCGAGATTGAACTAATTTAAGAGAAAAGACCCTGATTTTTAAGAGGATCTAAACAACCCATGAAATTGAAGATATTAAGCCCAATCAAGAGAAAATGGGAAGATAGATTTTTAGAAAAATGGATTGGGTCAAGAATTGGATGAATTAGAGGTGAATCGACCATAGGATGACTAAAATCGGTTGGATTGACTTAGAGTGGTAAAACAACTCAATTTTTAGCGTGGGCAAACCAAATATGAATTAAGAAATTCTTGAGTTTATTCAATAGAAAATTAGACAATGAATTCTTAGTTATTCTTGTTGGGCCAAGAATCGACTAAAAATGGGGTGAACCGGCCATAAAATGGCTAAACTAGTAGAGAAATTCAATGGAAACTGGTTCACTATAGCACAAGGCACGCGACATGCGCATGTCATCTCCCCTGCCCGACATTCGACCCGACAAAGGCTTAAAAACTCGAATTTTCCCAAACAAATTTCCAAAACCCACTACTTGAGAAATTAATTCATTTTGAGGGCCACATGATATGAAATGATGAAATGAATCTATGGTTAGGTAGCCACGTAAGTCTAGAATCCAACTATATAACGTTTGGATGTTCCCCATCGGTTTTAGAATCAGTATTCTCTTTGAAAAAATAAAGTGCTCCAATTTCTGGTGAGAGTAGTTGTAGAGATTGTCGTGCCTTCGTCCCGCCACTAAACTTGGTGTTCTTGGTGGCTTTGGAAAGTTATGAGAGCCAGCTTTCTAATGCCACCCACTCGACTACCGACATTCATTCTACCATCACCGATGAGATTGAAAAATACTAGACCCATGCTAACTCGAAATACAACAATTGCTTCGAGGGCCATTTTTGGTGGCCTTGACGACCAAACTAAGGTTAGGAAAAATTCAGGAGACTCCTTGAAATCTCAACTTTTGAATGCCACCAGCTTCACACACTTTGGGTAATTGTAGAGGCATAATTAAATAGTTGAACTCGGATATACTACACAAATAAAAAAGTCTCATAATATGAAATTTCGGGTAGCTCATACCTCCGTTGGGGACACACTTGGTGTTCAGTGACTCTATTAGGAGTCAACAATCGAACGGTACCACTGTTGATGACTAAGACATCATTTTCAGTGAGTTTCCAGCCCTGACCCAACTTCGGTTCACTAAGATGGGTAGTTATATTATAAGTTGATTGTCACTATTCCTACTAAGCTTGGCCGAATAGAGACCACGATGGCCTTAGGGAAGACCATGGGGTCTTATACCTAAGTTTGGAAATTTTTTGAGATAATTTGGTTAGAAAGAAAATGTCGTAGACTAAAATGTTAATAAGGAAAAGTTATAGCACCCATTTGTGAATAAATTTTCTTTGGGGTCTTCTTAATGGTTTGAAGGAAGTTTTAGGACCCTTAGGAAAGATTGGTGAAGTTTTGGATTTGGGTTGGCATGTTTGGAATGCTTAAGGCCTAAAAGTAATAAAAAAGAATGTTTAAGGGCTAAATTTTAATTAAAAGTGTTCGCATGCCTATAAGTGATTTATAGGAAATCTAAGTACCTAGATGAGGTTAAGGGGAGTACAGGGACCCAATTGGAAGTTTTGAGAAATTTAGGGTTTTGGAAAGATGGATTTAAAGAATAGAGATAAACTGGTAATTTTTCCCAAAATGTAAGTAGTGGAAAATATGATTAAAGAGGGGTCCTAAGATATTTGGAGTACCTAAATGGATACTAAGGGAACTTAGTGACTCAAATTAAAGATTTAAAAAAGTCTAAGGTCCCAAAAAGGAAGGATTTAAGGCATAAGGGGCAAAATATTAGTTTTGCCCAACTTAAGGACAAAAGTGCAATTTTGGGGAAAAATTAAGTACCTAAGTGGAATGAGCAAAAAAAATACCTAAGTGGTAGATTAGGGAAGTCTAGACACATAGTCAAGTATAATCACGAAAGGTTATGTCCCTAAAGCATATATTAACGTACCTTAGAGAAAGATTAGTTAAATAATGGTTATTCCACAAGTGAATCAAGTAAATCAAGTCCGAGGGAACAACCATAAATTCTTAAGGAACTTACAATTAACATTTATAGGGTTAATTGAGGTACTTGAACATAACTCAATTCCTTACCCTAACTCTTGTAGAGAAGGTACAAGATCACTCAAGGAAAGATTAGTGGAGCAGAGGAAGGGAGAAACATGTTGGAATGAACAAGTTTCGACGAAAACGGTGAGTGGAATTTTTGACCGTTTACACGCGTTGATATAAAATGCTAAATGTGATATGTTGGGAAAATATCTTTGAAAACCCCATAAATGCCAACATCGTAAACTTTATCTCAAGTCAAAATCATAGCTCAATCAGTTCTAGAAAGAACGAACCAAGAACCAGTAGTGGAATACGGTTAGGTAGGAACCGAGGGTAATAGAGTGATGAGATTCCATCCCTTACACCGCCATAAGGAAAGGACACATAGAGTCTTTGTAGCTATAGGAGGTGACCCTATGATAAAGAGGACTCAAGACTTGTCTAATAAAAAAAGATAAGGTCAGTATCGATTAAATGAGCCAAGGCTCATGTTTTGAGAAAGGACATAGGTCATCCAGTCAAACAAGGGAGTGTGACGCCCATCGAGTTTACATACCACAAACTTAGGGGACCAAGTGAAGGCCCTAGATAACCAATGTAAGAAGATTAATATCTAAGACCTATAAATGAAATAAGGTCCAGGTATGGGACTGGACTGTGGTCCATGGGGAATCATGAGTTGTACCCCAAAGAGGGTTGTGTATAGGGTTGACTAGTAGAGAGTTGAACCTCAGGGATAACCAAGGGCTTGCCCCAAGTACAAAGTATTGCATGAGGGAGATGGTCCTATGAGAATCGGGCTCCCATAGAAATCATTGTATGCAATAATGATGTAACCCCACAAATGAACAAGAAATGGAAATGATCTTGAGAGGGCCATTATCACGTCCCAATCCAGTTTGGTTGGATCCCTATGATCAACCTGCCACTCCTTTCGGTGTACCGATCATTTTGATATTGGCAGGAGTCGAGCGAAATCCTGAAATATTTTGAGACAATCTATAAAACATGCCGGAACATAACGGGTGCATGGAGCTTACCATGGGATGTATTCTTCCCCTATGCTTCTCTTCATATTTTCTTGAAAAAGGGTTTAATGGAGGAGGTGAATCTATAACTCAGTGAGTGGGTTATAAGATAAGGAAAAAGGGTTTACGAGATATTTACTTATCACTTCCATTTTCTTAGATTGGTTTTAGCACACAAGCAACAACCCTTTATCATAAAAGAGATCATACATTCGTAGAGCAGTCCTCGATTGTTGCACTTGTGATCCAGAGCACCTTTACTGATCACCCTGGTAGAAGGTCACACCTTCTACCACAAGTCTGAGTGAGCACTACCGCCTATCCCCCATACTTGTATTGCCTTCGTGTCGGCCATAGTGGAACGATACCTCCCCCCCTTCTTCCTTGGTCTCAATGCACATGAAGCTTCTAGATCTTCTTGACTTACTGGACAACAAAGTTTCCTTATGCTCCTTGGCTCATCCAAGAGCCCTTAGAATCAACACTACCCCATACCGGGTGTCTCAATGGGTTCATATTTCAGCATGCACAAACAAGAGTCTTTTAGTTAAGACCATTATATTTAGTGTTACCAGCCCCACAAGCTTGTTGACTCAGTTTTGATCCAATAACCACCAGCCTAACGAGTTCGATGACTCGACTTAGACTCGGTAGCTACTAGCCCAACGAGTTCAATAGCTCAGCCTTGGCTTTGTAGATATGTCACACAATTTACCATTTATTTAGATTTTTCATAGGCTCATAACTTGTCTATTTTTCTACAAATCTAATTCCATGCCCATTAGCCTTGGGCCCACTAGAGCAACCCTAGCAGTTCTCGGAAATAGTTCCCAACAAGTTTGAGCAGTTTCACGTAGTTAGGGGAGATTATTTCTGAAAAATATTTTACTATTTGAAAGTATGCTCATAATCTCCAAACGGATATGATGCCAAAAATCCCACTCACTCGTATTTCGTGACTCATTTAACCAGGCTAGATTACCGATACTTTTGGGGTGTTCCGTGGTTGTAGGTACAAGTCTCCTTTTAGTACCTACAATATTATGGATAACGGATCATTCAATTACTCGATTCATTTCATTTAAGTCCTTAGTTTTTCTCCTAATTGCATAGAAGTCCCTAGGTTTATTCTAGTGACAATTAATCCTAAATTAATAACCAAAATTCTAGATTTATAAGTTTATTAACTAAACTTAATTGAATTTGTAAAAAAGGCTTATAATTTCTTTTAATTGTAATTAAAATCCCCAAAAATATTTTTTAATTACAATTAAGTCCTCAATTTTCTCAAAATCACCAATTGGCCCCCAATTGATGCTAATTTCACAAAAGTCCCCCAATTTTAAAAAATTCCCATTTTTTTCCTAATTTCCACTAAAATTACACTTTAGCCTCCCCTGGATTCTTTGATTCATCAAATTGAACATCTGAAACTGGTGAATTCACTCCAATCATGCTACTAATCATTTTCTCCATCTTCCTATGAGCATCTTTGGCTTTGAATGATCTCATTTGACCTAGAATTAAGCTCAAATGGAGCTTTTCCAAAAAAACATTTCTAAAAGAGAGAGCTTCATTTTCTTATTGGTGAAGGGGCGGTGGTCAGAGCTCTAGATATGGGCGGCTAGTGCTCATCCAAGGGGTCCTCCTAGAATCAAATTCTGTGTTATTTGGTTGCATGACAATGGGAATTTGATGAGAGAAGTTTTTCTTATTCCTAGTTTTGTAACTCTACTATTCTCACAATAGGAGGCGGAATTGACTTACCTCAAAGGTTCTAGAGGGTTGAGGGTCGGCCGGGGAAAGTTGTGGGAGGGTTGGGCTGGTCGTAAAAGGTCAGAGGTGTCTGAAGTTTTGCTCGAGAGGTTTTGTTACTTTGGAACAGCTAGAGTGTCAACATAGTGTGAGCTCGCGGGTGCTTCTCCAGTGATCCTCAAGTTGAAAGGAGGTTGTAATGAAGTAAAGGACTTCCTCTTGATTTTAGAGAGCCCGACTTTGCCTTCGGAGGTTGCGGAAAAGGCCTACATGGGAGCTCTAGTTCGTACCTCGCTAGGAAATGGGTGCTTCGTCTTCTTCAGTCGTTTGAGGGATGAGGAGGACAAATGGGGAGGGGCCCTTTATATAGGGAGCTCAACAACTAACACGACTACTAAGCCATCCCTGACTCAGCTCCAATCCCACCCATCCATGGTCAGATTAGAGAGTATTTTCTATCACCAAAGGCTGAGCAGCTCGCCCGATCTTTCTCACTATTAGATTTTAGAGGTTGAAGATGACACTGTGTGCACACGTGTAAGATTCACAAATGCGAGCTGCCATGTGGCACACTATGATTGGTTGGCTTCACTGATGTAACTTCCCACTCAACGTCTCAGTCATCATTTGACTCGTTGAACAGCCATGAGGTGACCTCCCATTGGCCGCTCATTCCAACGTGGCCGCCGACTAGTATCTACTAGTCGTTTGACTATGACACATGGCATCCTCTGATTGGCCAATTTAAATAAGTCAGATTTCCCTCCTAATGCACTATACCTCTACCACGTGTCAGTCTTAGATTGATTGTGTTACGCCCGACCCAGTTTGATCGGATCCCCGTGATCAATCCGCCGCTCCCTTGGTTTAAGAGGGGTTCCACCCTTTCTTTTATCAAGAGGAGACTTGAGTAATTTAACCTTGTTCTCTGGAATAACATAAATAAATAAAAATGTGAGCTTAAAATAACTTTTAAGCATATCTGACAATGGGTAGATCCATGTATTTTTCTTAGTCATTTTCTCTACTCCTAAAAAGGGATATGAAACAGGGGCGAGTTTCTACAACTCAGTGAATGGGTATTGGGAGTGAGTTTTTATAAACAAAACAGTTTTAATCGAAGTGTGCCAAACTCATTATTTTATTTAAGATTGTCCTTTCATCAAATTCTGGTTTTTAAAATACTTTTTTCTCATTTTTCACATTAGGTGTATTTAGTAGTCAACATACGTCTTTCATCAGGAAGGGATCACACATTTGTAGGGCAGCCCGTCCACTGCACCCACTTGTGGCTCGGAGCGACTTTACCAGCTACCAAGATAGAAGCCCGTCCACTTATACCTTGGGTCTGAGTGGATGTTCGTGACATCTGACCCTCAAATCCGAAATCAACTCTGTGTCCTTATGAGGATAGAGACATCATCCCAACCCCACCCTAGTCTTGTGCGCATGAAGCTACATTGAGCTTCCATGATTGCTGGCATGACAAACTGCCCTTATCTTCACCATGTTGTCTAGTAGCCCTTAGGATGCACTTAATTGTCTCGAACCTCAAGTGTATGCACAAACAATAGTTTTCCACAAAGCAATTTATCTTTGGTGCCACTGGTCCAACGACCCCGACCCTCAACTCGACCTGCAGCTATTTGTCTAGACAAGTCCGTCGACCTGACCCTAATGCACTGCCACCAGTCCATCGAGTATGTTGGTCCTGTCTTGGTACCATGGCGAAATCACATAGTCCATTCATTAAGAATTTTCATGGCTTTAATATATCATATTTGTTTATGAGCTCCTGCTCATGCCAACTGGCCTTAGGCCCATTGCACGCGATTTTCCAAAACTAGATATTCCATCCCACAAGTTTCAAAACCGAGGCCTCTAGCCTATCTGAGCAGTTCTAGCTCTCATCAAGAAGGTCTTCCAAAAATTTTCAGAATTGGCACATAGGGGAGAACACTTCTGACAAAATCATCTTTTATTTCATCACAGCAACTAGAATGTGATAATACCTACGCTTACAACTAACAAGCAGGTTTTCTTCTTCCTTCAAGGAAGTCCTTCATACCAACCGGGTATGATTTTCTCCAGTTAATTGTACTTAGGTCCCTAAAGTTCATTTTTCCTTAACTTTAGGTCCCTAGTGCTAATTTCCCCCCAAAATGAGTCCCAAAACTTCCAAAACTTCACCGTGTGTCCTCAATTTACTCAAAATTATTTAAGGGGCTCAAGTTTTCCAAATTTCCAATTTGGTCCCCAACTTTTCAAAAATTACCATTTTGCCCCTAGTTTCCAAAAATGGCAATTTGACCCCAATTATTTTAAAAAATTGACCAATTGGTCGTCCAACATCCTTTTCATGGCCAATTGGCCCTCAATTTTGGGAATTTGCAATTTGGTCCATTAATTTTACAAAATCCCCAAATTTGCCTAAAATTTTCCCCTTTCAAACTGGTCGAATATGATTTCATCAAATTGACCATTCAATCGGGGTTAATTGCTTCAATTAGAGGTATAATTCAGTTCCTACACATCCATATGATTCAATTGAGCTTTGGATCACATGAATTGAGTCCGGAACGAGCTCAAACGGAGCTTTGCTAGAAAATTATGCGTAGAGAGAGAGAGAGAGCTTCGAAAGCTTACCGTCGGTGGTGCGGCAGTCTGAGATTTCTATCTGGGCAAGTAGCTCTCGTCCTGAGGTTTCTCATAGGATCAAGAATTGATACAATTCATATTGAATTGAGTGAGAATTTGGTTAGTGAAGTTTTCACATTTTCTCTCTCTAACGCCGATTGGAAACGATAGAGGGAGGCCAAATTGGCTTACCTTTCAGCTCTATTACGGTTGTTTAAGGGTTGTGGAAGTGTCAAGAGGGCTTGGTTTGGCATGAGGAGGGCTAAATTCAGCTAATTTCAGCTCGATCGAAACATGGCAACTTTAGTTTATTAGAGCTGCTTCACTATTTTATTCTGCCAGTGCTTCTTTGGTGGTCCTTGGATTGAATGAAGATTGTTGTCAGGTATCTGACTTCTCCAGAATCTAAAGAACCTGACCTCATCTTCTAAGGCTTAGAGAAACTCCAATGTCAGAGCTCTAGTTTGGGATTCGCCGGAAAACTGAGTAATTGAGAGAGAATGTAGTTGTCAGGTGTGAGGAGGATGAATGGAGAGGAGCTATTTATATAGGGAGCTCAGGGACTCTCTGATCGACCATTTGGCATCTTAATGACACTCATTCATAACCAGAAACACACTAAACAAAGGTGTTTCACCTTCGTCAGCGCTGTCCATTCATCCATTGAATGAACAGTGTCGTCATCTGAAGGAAGAAGACGACATTGTTCCAAACCGAACCAAACCGGTCTAAATCGGGTTCAATGCTTAAATCAGACGGTTCATGCCCGATTCAGCTGAGTTTTTCAAAATTAAAAATTTCTAAATTTATCTAAATTCATTCTCTATCCAATGGTGGCTTCAATTCTCCAATTTAAAAATTTTAAGCCACCCAGAAAAATAAATTTAGCAACTGCTTCAATGATGATTCAAACCGGTCCAAACTAGTTCAATCCGGTTCAAAACCGTTTTGGTTTTCTCTTCCAATTTGTCCCAAAGTCCCTTTTCATGGTTTTTATGACTATTTGGGTCACTCGGAATTTGTAAATTTCCCAATTTGCCCTTTCTCTAATGGTTGGGGTTTGTGAACCGATTCGATTTTCTCCCTTGGGTTAACCGGTTCTTTCCCTAGTTTCCTTATCTTTAAGGGATGGAGTTTACAAGTTGTGGCCATACGATGTGGCTTTTCCATGTGTCAACCACTAATTGGTCGACCGTTTCTTTGACATCCTTGTCGATTGCTGACGTGTCATCTTTACCACGTGTGAGCTCCTCATTAGTTAACCCTGCTGACGAAGCTTCTTCTTAGTTGACTGTTGAGTGAGTACACATGTTGCTATCTCATTGGTTGGTTGTTAATGACGTGGATTTTCTTCCTTTGACTATTGACTGAGGACACGCGTCATGCTCTAATTGGTCAGCGTTTT
The DNA here is from genome assembly GCA_030064425.1 of Trapa bicornis. NCBI lineage: Eukaryota > Viridiplantae > Streptophyta > Magnoliopsida > Myrtales > Lythraceae > Trapa > Trapa bicornis. The sequence continues at coordinate 24,509,342 of CM057751.1, forward strand.
TAGGCGCTGATTGGGTGCGCTTCGCCACGTGTCATTTGCTAATCTAGAAGGCGGTCTTTTGCCTAGCAGGACTGTTAATAGGTTCGATCAGATTGGGTTCGGTGACCCGAAATCGAAAATCAACTAGTTCATGCCTGATTCAACTGGTTTTCTAAAAATTAAAATTTTTCTAAATTTGCCTAAATTAAATTTCTATTAATGGTGGCTACAATTTCACAAATTGATGTTTTTTTAGCTATTTAGAAAAATGTATCTTTGAATTGGTTCTTTACGGTTCAATCTAATGCATGTCCGGTTCACCTTGAACCGGTCCAATTTTCTCATCCTATTCTATTCATAGTTCTTATCCATGACCTCTGGTCCTTATTGGCTATTAGGGATTTTCTAATTTCCCATTTTGGCTCTTATTTACCAATTCAAATTCACTTCGATCCCCGGTTTTCCTTTGAAATTTTTTATTCTCCTTTCCAGTTCCTTATTTATAGAGAACTGGGTTTACAAATTCTCCCCACCTTTAAGGAGTTTTGTCCCCAGAACTTGTTATGCCTTAATTAAATTAGGGTATCCTTCCGTATGACACTTCTTGTACCCTTCTAGGATCTAACCATTTAGTCAGAATATCATTTCCCTTGGAATTTTTCCACTCTTAATATTCTTCTCTTGCTGATCCGAAATTCAAACAAGTTCCATCTTATGAGGTGGATTCTTATTCTCCTTCTTCTTTTTGTTTTCCTTCAAACTCTCCATTTAACTTGGGAATTATTCTTTATCCCCCTCACTCAGGAGTTATTTAAGGGCATTATTTCGTGTAGGATTTCCTTGCGAGGACCCTCTCATATCTTCCTTCTCTAATGGTCACATCGAAACCTTCCTTAAGGCCTGGCAGACATTTTCCATTAGGGGCATCACTTACACTTTCTGTCCATATAGAGACACCTCCTTTCATCTTACCCCCTTCATTCCAAAATTTCATGCCTTATCCAAGTCCAAGATTTTGGTTATCCAATTTGAGTAGCTCATTTGCATATCCTTCTTCTTCGTGTGTCCTTCCCTTGGGGCCTTTGAATCCACCTTGCCCGCTTTAACCTCTCCACTCAAGGCATCTCATCTCATTCACAAGCATCCAATTACTTCCCATACTTTATTTGGGCATAGTCCTCATCTGACGAACAAGTTTCTCTCAGTTGTATCCAATAGATTCATTTGTCCAAACTTACATATACTCCTAGAACCTTTTCCTCCCAATGTTCGCCTTTCAATCTATCAGCTCATGGAACTCTGTCCCCCTTACCATTTGGTAGTATCTTTCAATCACCTTGAAATTTATCCAACATTCAATGCCTACATCTCCATCGTTCGTTATTCAAACTTTCCCAGTACCGAGTCTTCATCGTTACATTCCTTAAATGATATTCCCTCGGAACTTTGTCCGATGTGTCGGGCTCGTTCTCCTAAGCCCCTCTCCTACAATGTTAGAGTGGTCTAGCACTCAATTTCTTATAAGTGCATTCCTCTGGGAATATTAGCTTTATTTCACCTGATCATCTTTTGATCTTAAGTTCACCCTAACCCTCCTATCACTATAATTATAACGCGATCCTTATAGGGGCCGTACGATCATTCTATGATATGTCTTTCACCTCTATGCGTCCTTCAATTTCTGCATAGATCATTTCTAGGCATTCGGTCTACCCATTTCTCTTCAATAAGGTTTCTCCTTTACTTAGCATCATGCCTTTTTATGACCATTTGGCTTTTCCCAAGAATTTTGTGAATTGATTATTGACTTGTCCGTACCACTCCCTTATTGGTCATCCTTGGTTTCAAATTGTCGGGTTTCCTAATCCCTTTCACCGTTTGCCCACTTCACGTTGTATATCTCCACTTGTTTGGAACTATCCTTCCTTAAGGGTGTCTATCCCTCAGTCCACTGGTGCTTGTTCATGACCCTTCATATGATCCCCCTCCATTAATTAGGAGGGCCCCTTATGGAAAATATTTATCCCCTTGGTTTCTCCCTTAGAAATTCCCTTTGTACATCCCTTTCTCTACTCTCATACCTCGAGGTTGAGACTTCCATTTCTGGGACTACGCGCCCATCCTTCATAATGCTCCTTGAAGACTTCATTCCTTCGTATCCTTACTTCCCTTGATACCCTTGCATTTATCTGTAACTAATTCTTTGTTATATCTAGGTTGTCCTCTTGTAGCCAGTTTTCTAACTAACGATCTTTTGTCACCTAGGGCCTAATTTCATGTGCTCCCCATTATGCTCGGTTGTCTAACCCTAAGCTCCACTTAGTGGGAATGGGCTAACCCCTCCCTCCTTGATGTCTGCATATCCCTATCGTCTGTATTTCTTTACTTGGTTCAAGCACTACTAGGTCACGTACTTTTTTCCTGACTCCCTTCTGGGTTTCCACCTCTCCTCTTCAGATGCCTCTTCTTTTAATCCCTCGTTGGGGGTTTCTAACCCTTATTAATGACATTCTTAGATGCTAGCTTCATGTCTATCTTAGGTTTGATCTTCTCCTTTAAATTCTTACTAGTGTACTTCCTTTCCTTTGTGTTCCTTATCCCTAGTCGTATCCCCCTTCTTTTGGTTTAGTCGTTACTATAGGCTTCATGTATTCCTCCTTATGTATTTTCTCCTTGGCACCCTTGCCATGAATGCTAAATTTTGTTGCCCTCTCAGTTATAGTTTGAGAAGGATTCTTGAAAGAAAATTTATTCATCCACTTTGGTTGCCATAAGGATGGCTTATTACATAACTCGAGCAAAGCATGCCAATTTCCCTATCTACCCCTTCTATCCCCACGTGTTTATTGATCTAGAGTCTATCACCGACAAGTTGCGGGATTCCTCATTAGAAGAGGTGGTGGGCGGGGTTATCTTCTTGGGGGGGGGGGGGGGGGGGGGAGGGAGTGGGGGTATCGGCCTCCTTGGTACCTCCCACACCTAGTGCATGCGTTCATGCTAAGTTCTTTGTATTCTGACGAATACGCACTTCAACTGATTCCCTGAACTCGCCCTTTGGAGTAGTGGAGATCCCGTATTTTTCCAATACTACAACTTCATATTTGTAAGCTTGCCGCATCAAATTTGTGGGTTCGGCTGAGTACACATCGATGGTAGCTTATGGAAGACCCTCACATAGTTAGCATATGCTTCCTAGAAGCTCCTTTCTGCCTCTTCTTGGGTTTGGGTCCGTCTTGGCTCTTGGGGTTTTGGTGGAGACATTTCGCCTTCCATCGAAAATTGGGGTTTCTTGGAATTTTTCTTACAAACGAAATATTCCATATAAGTCTAATATTTTTGGGGGAAGGCTCATGCAATAATTATCTCTAGAATTGTTTCCAAAAATGTTTTCCCTAGCTATCTCGATTTTCAAAAATTGGTTTTTTCCCCAAACTCTAGTTCGAAAATCTTTCACTCTGAGACCACTCAAGTTGTCATGCCTCAACTTAGTTTGGTTGGATCCTTGTGATCAGCCCACCTCTCCTTTTAATGTACCGATCTTTTTTATACTGATAGGAATCAAGGGAAATCCTGAAATATTTTGATACAATCTATAAAACATGCTAGAACATAACGGGTGCATGAGGCTTAGCATGTGATGTATTATTTCCCTGTGCTTCTCTTCATATTTTCCTAAAAAAGGGTTTAAGGATGGGGGTGATTTTATAACTCAGTGAGTGGGTAATAATGTAAGGAAAAAGGGTTTACAAAATTTTAACTTATCACTTCCATTTTCTTAGATTGGTTTTTGCACACAAGCAACAACACTTTATCTTTAAAAGCCAACTCAGCATATCTACAGCTGCAACCACCACACCACCTGCAAGGACAACACCACCTCCAAGCCACTCAACATATTTGCATGAATTTGTTATCAACAGTGATCACCTCCATTTATTGTCTAATAAATGCCAACTCAGCATATATGTATGAATTTTTTATCAGTAGTGATCACCTCCATTTATTGCATATTTTGTATGTTTGTCATTTTGTATGTACAAGCAGTATAAATCACTATACAAGTGAAGAATGAATACACACATAAATTACCCACTTCCTCTTCCTTACTTTTATGGTATTAGAGCCTATCACTCAATAACTTCCTTCTCTTGGAAATTTGGCTCCTGCATAGCATCATCTTTTCTTGTTTAAGCATTTTCTCAAACACATAGCCTGCGTAGCACACTTCCTCAATCAAGCATTTTCTCAAACACATAACTAGCCTAAACACTCAAAATGAGCTCCTCAACCATCATCATTCTTCCCAATGCACTTCCCTCTCTACCAATCAAACTTGACAATACTAGCTACTACCTGTGGCGAAATAACATCAGTAATATGTTACAAGCCTATCAACTATATGGCTATGTCGATGGTAGTATACCTCAGCCAAAACCTACCTTGCTGGTGAAAAAAGAAGATGGGGAACTGGAGATTATCAACCCAGAATATGATGCGTGGGTGGTCTAAGATATGTTCACATTAACTGCACTAATCGCATCTCTGTCTACAGAAATCAATTTGTAGATCATTGGTGTTCTCACATCAGCTGAAGCATGAAACAAGCTAGAGACTCTATACAACTCTCAAACTCGTGCTCAAAAGGAAATTCTCGACCAATAATGGTGAGAGCTACAGAAGGGTGATCAACCCCTGGCCACCTACCTCTCCATCATCACAACCCTCGCCACTAGCTTCGTCCAAATTGGTCACCCAAAATCTGACCACGAAATCAAAGATATATTGTTTGATGGTCTTGATAGGGAATGGAAGACACTCACTCTTGCTATGTCACCTGTTCTAGATGTCATGACTCTGGACTCCTTGAAGGCATTGCTGCCTAGGACGCCTGTCATGTTGAGAAGTATGGAATCAATTCAGGGTTTGCACCCCTATTTGGAATCATAGGAGCTACCAACATACCTCAGCCTCCTGTAGCTGTTGTAGCTGCCCAAAGCTCTCACAGTCTCCATTCAATGCCTCTGATACTTCCTTTTTGTTTTGCAGGTCGACAATCACAATAGAGGTTCTTTCCAAGCTCTCATCGACATATTGCACCACATGGAGGTTCTGCTCAATGGAATGATAGAATCCCTAATGAGAGATTTTCAGCCCAACGACTTTCGTCCAATCCAACATTTGGGTGTCGTCTTGTAGGCTCCATTCGCTCTTCTGGAACTTGGGGTGTACAAGGCCTTCCCGGGAAAGAAAAAGGCAGTCCATCCAAAAGGCCCAACTTATGGCCTTTTGGGCCTACATGCCAACTATGTGGATTATTGGGCCATATGGCCACCCATTGTCCATCATACGAGCTCAAGCCTATCACACCTCAGGCTCATTCCTCTTACAATTTGGAGCCCACCCCCATCAACTCTGTAAACCCCGCACATTTGAGTTAAGGAAAAACCGGGAAAAGAACCGGTCAAACCGAATAAGAAAACCAAGCCGGTTTACATTTGGGAATAAGCAATATGAAAATTTACAACTTTCGGGTGATCCAAAGGGTTCATTAAACATTGGAAAAGAAACTTAATACAAACTAGAAAACAAAAATCAAATTGGTTCAGGTGAACTAGATTACAAAAGAACTTCAAAGTTAAGCATGCTCACTAGGAAGTATGATTTTTTTGTAACCTGAAATTTCGGTCAAAAATTTTTATGCGAACGTACGGCTTATCATAAATAGCCATAAATTAATATATATTTAATTATTATAATTAATATCAATAATTTAATACCTAAATTAAATTATTAGAATTAATACAAATAATTTAATACCGAAATTAAATTATTGGAATTAATACCAATAATTTATGGCAATATTAATACTAGTAATAAATCTCGCCCATTTAATACACGGGTTTTATGCCTATATAAAGAGGTCATCCCCATTTCATTCTCCTCGCACCTTAACATTTCTCTCTCTCTCTACTGCTCCATTTCCTGATAAAGCTCGAACCAAAGCTTAGACTTGAACAAAAGTTGGGCTCTTTAGAACTGGGGAGAAGACATCTATCTGATAGCAAACTCCAGTCAATCCGAGAATCGTTGGAGAAGCGCCGACATGATGGAATAGTGAAGCAACTCCGGCGGACCGAAGCTGCCCTATTTCGGCCAAGCTGAAATCGGCCATTTCAAGCCCTCCTCAGACCAAACCAAGCCCTTCCAACACTTCCTCAGCCTTTCCACGGCCGAATTAGGACCGAAAGGTAAGCCAATTCGGCTCCACTTTATAATTTTCGATTGGTGCTAGAGAGAGAGTCGACCGAATTTCAATGATGAAATTCTAATCCAATTCAGCATCAATTGATGCAATTCTTAATTCTAGGATGAACCTCAGGACGAGACCTATCTGCCCAGATCAAAATCTCGGACTGTCATGCCTACACCGGTGAGTAATCAAAGCTTTCTCTCTCTATAGTTTATTTTCTGGCAAAGCTCCGTTTGAGCTCGTTCCGACTATAAAAACTGCGATTCAAAGTTTCTTAGAATTGTATGAACATGCATGAACTCAATTTAAACTCCAATTTCAATAATTAGAATTGTTTGATCGATCAATTTGATGAAATCAAATTCGGTAGTGTTGAAGAGTTGAAATTGGGGGAAAATTTTGGGGATTTTCGAAATTCAAAGGGCCAAAATAAAATTTTATGAAATTGAGGGTCAATTGGGCATGAAAATAATGTTGGAGGACCAATTGAGGAATTTTGGAATTTTTGGGGCAAAACTTACCATTTTTGTATAAGAAGGGCAAAATGGTAATTTTGGAAAAATTGGGGGACCAAATTAAAAATTTGGGAAATTAAACCCCTTTTTGGTGAAATTGAATAAATTGAGGTCCTAGGATAAATTTTAAAAGTTTCGGGACTCAATTTGAGGAAAAACCGACATTAGGGACTTAAAGTTAAAGAGAAATAACTTTAGGGACCTAATTGTAAATAACTAAAAGTTTGGGTTTACTCATTCATTGGAAATGAATGAAGGCTATTATGCCGAGTAATAATGAAGAAGGTTGTTCATATCATGTAGGAGCACGAAGTACCGGGAACGCCAGCAAGGACAAGCTCGCGTGAATACAAAGAACTAGTCTAGTGGAATTCACGACATTAACGGGTGAGTGGGTTTACTAACATCATACTCGGTTGGCGATGATAAGTGCCTCGATATAAAAACCCACTATTTAGTGGTATTTTAATCATCACTACTTAGAGAAAGTGATGTGAAAGTTATGCGGAAAAACTACTTACGGGTTGTAAGTAGATCATACCTGTTTGGTATGATGAGACTTCCTCGAAGGAAGTTGAAAACCCGTTCATCGGTTATGAACAGAGATATCCTTATACCAGTCGGTATGATTGACAGTGAAAACTTATTTTTGTCAGAAGTGCTCTCCCCTAACTGTGTACCAATGCTTAAACAATTTGGGAGACCTTCTCGACGGGAGCTCGAATAGCTCTAATAGGCCGGAGGCCTCAGTTTTGGAACTTGGGGGCTAAATGCCCGATTTTGAAAATCTCGTATAGTGAGCCCAAGGCCAGTTGGCATGAGTAGGAGCTCGTAAATGAACATGATATATGTGCTATAAAACTTAATAAGTGAATTGTTTGGCCATGGTACCAAGATAGGACTGACATGCTCAGTCAACTAGCGGCAGTGCAACATGATAGGTCGACGGACTAGTCAACACAAACAGCTGCGGGTTGAGTTGAGAGTCGAGGCTGTTGGACTAGTGGCACCACAGATTACATGGCAATATAAGAAAATATTGTTTGTGCATGCACTGTGAGTTCGGGATCATCAAGACGCCCATGAGGGGTAGTGATGCGTCCTAAGGGCACTGGACGACCTGGTGGCTATAAGGGCAGTTCGTCGTTCTAGGTGTTTGTGCGAAATCTGGAGTAGCATGAAGCGCATGAGACCGGGGTGGGGATAGGATGAGGTCTCTGTCCTCCTACGGACATGAAGAAGTGATTTTGGGATTGTGGGCCGGATGTCACGTACATCCACTCATTCCCAGGGTAGAAGTGGTCGTACTTCTATCCGGGTAGCAGGAAAAGTTGCTCTGAAGCCACTAGCGGGTTCAGTAGTGATAATGACTTGTGAATGTGTGTAACCTTCATGATGAAGGATGTGTGTTGGGTGATGACACACCGTGGTAAATAATAAATGGTGGAAAAACCCGAATTTTTAAATGAAGGGATTTTTTTTAAAACAAAGGAGTCTGGCACACTCCATATAAATGCTTTTTCTTAAAAGTCAAAAGCTTTTAAAAACCCATTCACTTAGTAGTCGTACTCACCCCCTCCCTTATATCCCTTTCAGTAAATCCCGGAAAGCCTCCCCTTAAAGACTGTCAACTAAGATGCCTGTAAGACATGTATGTAAGTTTTTAAATTTTATGCAGTTTTGATTATTCTATTATAGGAAAAGGTGCAGGTTAAAGGACGCCTTACTCTTTACGGTTTACAATAAGGGGAAATCCTTTAATAAACCGGGAGAGTGGTGGGTTGTTGACGGGGATCCGACCAAACCGGATCGGGGCATGACATACTCGATTGGTATGTTGATTCCGGTGATACCACACATATCACTAACACCTTGTCTCACATGTATACTCAGGACAATCCTACCCTTCCTAAGCATCTAATGATCGGCGATGGAACAGGTTTACCAATTTTATCCTTTGGTTCTGCTTATCTTCACTCTCCACCTCATAAATTCCTTATCAGTCATATCTATTATGTTCCATAGAATTTTTTAAATCTTCTCTCTATCTCTCAATTTACTCGAGATAACCCATGTTATTTTGAATTTTATTTTACATATTTCCTTATCAAATATCTTTTCTCTCATCAGGAGTTGTTGTACGGGAGTCGTAAGGGTGGACTCTACTATCTTCGCACAAGTCGTACATCTTCTTCCATTTTTCCTGCTACTTATATCAGTCATGTAGCGTCTATTTCTAATTGGCATCAATGTTTGGGATATCCTGCTTTTCATATTGTTAGTCATGTGCTTTCTAATCATCCCTCTATGAAAAATATATCTCCGTTTCCATTATGTGAATCTTGTTCTTGTGGTAAAATTATTCAGCAACCATTTCCTCTCACCCATCATAAGTGTCATGCTTCACTTGAGCTAATTCATACCGATATATGGGGACCTGCTCCTATTCTCTCTTACACGGGTCATACTTACTATGTACACTTTCTTGATGATTATAGTAAGTTTTCTTGGTTTTACGTTTTGAAGTATCGTTCTGACATTATCTCTGTTTTTCGAGCATTTCGTTTACAAGTTGAAAATCAACTCAATTCCAAAATTAAATACTTACAATCCGATGGGGCCAAATAATTTTTTTCCAAATCTTTCTAGTCGGAATTGCAGGCTGCAGGAATCTCTTTCCGTATTTCATGTATTCATATGCCTCAACAAAATGGTTCTGGTGAACGTAAACATCGCCACATAGTCAATATGTGACTTATTCTCCTAAGTCATTCTCATACTCATATTAAATATTGGGATTTTGTCTTTGAGACAATTGTATACCTCATCAATCGTCTTCCTACTCGGTCTCTTGGGTCTTGTTCGCCTATTCAAGTTCTCACCCATACTCTTCCTCATTTTAAATCTCTTCGTGTTTTTGGTTGTCTTTGTTTTCCATACCTTCATCCTTATCTTTACCACAAATTACAACCCCGCTCTTTGCCTTGTATTTTTCTCAGATATCCCTTTAATTGTGTAGGTTACCGAGTTCTTGATCCTTGAACTGGTCACATTTTTATTTCTCGTACCGTCCACTTTAATGGGTTTGTCTTCCCCTTCTCTCATAACCCTTTGCCCCTGACTACACTCGTCCAACACTCCATCGCTACTCTCCTGATTCCCTGCCCTTTCTCAATGCTACCATTAGACTTAGGTATGTTTTCTCCTTCTCCTTTGAGTATACATGAGACTTCTTCACAGGCCTCTCCTATGGGTTCGCCTACTTCTCCTCTGCTAGTTCCCCACATGGTCACTCACTCTTAGGATGTCTCTCTTCCTCCCCGACGCTTTACTATCAACCCCTCCTTTTTTTTGGTGCATGAACCTCGCACCTTTGCTCAAGCTCTTCATGACCCTCTTTGGATGGACGCCATGAAAGTTGAAATCTCTATGCTTCTTCACAATTATATGTGGGATTTGGTTCTTGCCCATCGTGATCGTCCTATTATTGGCTGCATGTGGGTTTATAAGATTAAGGAAAATCCTGATGGTACCATTGCTCGACATATGGCTCGACTAGTTGCCAAAGGTTTCTCCCAACAACCGTGTCTGGATTATGATGCCACCTTCAGCCCAATCATCAAGCCTATCACCATTCGGGTCATCCTCACCATTGCGGTCTCTTCCAATTGACCTATCGATCAATTAGACATAAATAATATTTTCCTACCTGGTCACCTTACCGAGAAAGTCTACATGTCTCAACCTCTCGGGTTCTCTTACCCTGTTTATCCTCATCATGTGTGTCGACTTCGGTGATCACTCTATGGACTCAAACATGCTTCCCATGCCTAGTTCCTCCGCCTCAACTCGTTTCTTCAAACTTTGGGTTTTTGTGGCTTCATTGCTGATAGGTCTCTCTTCATTTATCGCACTGCTCATTCTGTTATATTTCTGATTGTCTATGTTGATGATCTTCTCATCATGGGCTCACCCACTATTCCTGTCGAGTCCATTATTTGTGCTCTTTAGGCTAAATTTTCTATCAAGGATTTGGGTCCGCTACATTGCTTCCTCAGCATTGAAGTCAAGCACTCCTCTCAAGGTATCCACCTTACCCAAACCAAATATATTCATAATCTTCTCTCTAAAGCTGCCATGACTACTTGCCGACCCATCTCAACTCCCATTAGCTCTGGCCCCCATTTGTTTGCTCTTTCAGGGACTTTACTCTCTGATCCAACCCAATATCGTCAGATTGTGGGTTCTCTTCAATATCTCACTTTTACACGGCCTGATATCACTTATCATATGCACTAAGCATGTTAGTTTATGCACCAACCCACGGATGCTCATTGGACTACCGTCAAGTGTATCCTTCGCTATCTCTAAGGTACTACCCACATTGGCTTATCTTTTTGGCGTCACTCACCTCATGATCTGCATTGTTTTTCTGATGCCAATTGGGCCAGTAACCGTGATGATCATCACTCTATTAGTGGATTTGTCATTTTTCTAGGTCATAATCTAATCTCATGGAGCTCCCGTAAGCAACGCACTGTTGCTCGCTCTAGCACTGAGGCTGAATATAAAAGCATTAGCAATACTACTACAGAGATTATCTGGCTTTACTCCCTACTTCATGAACTCCATCTACCTCTCTCTGGCCTACTATATTGTGGTGTGACAATCTCTCAGCCATTTATCTCATAAACAACCATGTTTTTCACGTTCGCACTAAATATATTAAAATTGATTATGACATTTTTTATGAACAAGTTAGCAATGGGCATCTTCGTGTTCATTTTATTGGTACCAATTCTCAATTGCTTGACATTCTTACCAAAGGCTTGTCTACTTCTCGCTTCTACTTTCTATGGTTCAAGCTCAATCTCTGAGATCTCCCCTTGAGCTTGCGGAGGAGTAAAAGCCAACTCAGCATATCTGTAGCTGCAACCACCACATCACTTACAAGGACAACACCACCTCCAAGCCAACTCAGCATATATGCAGGAATTTGTTATCAATAATGATCACCTCCATTTATTGCATAATAAAAGCCAACTCAACATATCTACAAGAATTTGTTATCAGTAGTGATCACCTTCATTTATTGCATTATAAAAACTAACTCAACATATCTCCAGGAATTTGTTATCAACAGTGATCTCCTCCATTTATTGCATATTTTTTTCTATTTGTCATTTTGTATGTACAAGATGTATAAATCACCATACAAGTGAAGAATGAATACACACAGAAATTACCCACTTACTCTTCCTTGCTTTTAATCATAAAAAAGATCATACATTCGTAGAGCAGTCCCCAATTACTGCACTTGTGGTCCAGATCACCTTTATCGATCAACTTGGTAGAAGGTCACACCTTTTACCACAAGTCTGAGTGAGTCATACCACCTATCCCCCATACTTGAATTACCTTCATGTCGGCCATAGTGGGACGAGACCTCTCCCCCGTATTCCTCGGTCTCAATGCACATGAAGCTCCTAGAGCTTATTGACTTACTAAATGACAAAGCTTCCCTTATGCTACCTAGGTCATCCAATAGCCCTTAGAACCAAAACTACCCTATACCAGGAGCCTCGATAGTTCCATATTTTAGCATGCACAAACAAGTCTTTTAGTTAAGACATTTATCTTTAGTATTACCAGCCCCACAAGCTTGTTGACTTGCCCTCGACCTAATAACCACCAACCCAACGAGTTCGACGACCTGGTAGCTGCTTGCCCAACGAGTTTAATAACCCGACCTTGGCTCGGTAGCTATGTCACATAGTTTACCATTTATGTAGATTTTTCACAAGCTCATAACTTGTCTATTTGTCTACCGGTCTAAGTCCTTCCCTTTGGCCTTTGGTCCACTTAAGAAACCCTAGCTCTTCTCAGAAATAGCTCCCAAAATGTTTAAGCAGTTTCACGTAGTCAGGGGAGACTATTTCCAGAAAATGATTTTCAATTTGAAAGTATGCTCATTAACTCAAAATGGGTATGATGTCGGATATCCCATTCACCCATATTTCATGACTCGTTTATCCGGGCTGGATTGCCAATACTTCGGGGGTGTTCCACGATTATTGGTTTGAGTCTCCTTTTCATATCTACAATATTACGAATAACAAATCATTCAATTACCCGATTTATTTCATTTAAGTCACTAGTTTTTCTCCTAATTGCATAGAAGTCCATATGTTTATTCTAGTGGGAATTAATCCTAAATTAATTACCAAAATTCTATATTTATAAGTTTATTAACTAAACTTAATTAAATTTGTAAATAAATCCTTATAATTTCTTTTAATTTTAATTAAAATCTCCAAAAATTATTTTTAATTCAATTAAGTCCTCATTTTCCTCAATCACCAATTGGCCCCCAATTGATGCTAATTTCACAAAAGTCCCCCAATTTTTTAAAATTCCCAATTTTGCCCAATTGTCCCTCTTAAAGGGAGATAGTTAAAATGAAAGGTCGGGAAGTACCCATTACTATACTAGGGTCTTGACGAGGTTCCTCTTGGATGAGGTTGTATTCCCTAGTTGGAGTTGTGGTTCTTGGGGTGGCCTCTTGTCTTCCATTCCTTTGGGCCCTGGTAGTCGAGGAGGTATGGTTCTTAGGAGGTTTTGCCCTAAATTCTCAAGGTGTGGGACAATCACTCACCATACGTCCTACTTGTCCACATCTATAACAGATTATTTCGGTACATGCTCCTACGTGGTTCCTCTGACATTTAGGGAATTGAGAGATTTCATTTTTCCTATCTACTTTCTCTTCCTTCCTCATCCTTCCTTCTTGTCCTTTTCCCGCTAGTGGATGTGGCAACTCCAGGTGTTGGTACCACATCCCTTAGTGGTTTTGGGTACCTTCACGCATAGTGTCCCCACTGTCCATAACAGGTTATTTCCCTGTGCGGACCTTTGTGGCTTTTCTTACACGTCAGGCATTGGGGAGTTTTCCTTGGGGGCTGCTTGTGGTTTTGTACTTCACCGTCCTTGGGGCATGCATTTCCTATAGGGCAGTCCCTCTTTCTTTGAGGAAAGTAAGGTTTCCCGAACACCTTGATAAATTACTTATAGAGTCTTCTCTACTCAGGGGTTACTCCTAGTGTAATAGCTTGAGTCCTCCTAGGCTTCTTAGCTGTCAGGCTCATCTCCTCATTTGGGATAGGTTTTCCCACGGGTCCCGTGGTGGCTGCGGCAATGCATGTTTGTTGGGCTCCTCTAGGAGGGGTCATATCTATAGAATGAAAGTTTACCATTGGTTAGGGTTATAGGGCTTCAGTTTTGAAAACTTTGTTTGGAAAACAAATGTAATGCCCCGACCTAGTTTGGTCGGATCCCCGTGGGAAACCTGTCACTCTTCCAGTTTATTATGGGTTTTCCACTTCTTTAACTCGAGAGGAGTAATACGTCCTTTAAACCTATACCTTTCCTGGAATAACATAAATTAAAATTGCATGAAATTTTAAATTTTACATACCTGTCTTATAGGTGTGACTAATAGGAGGTCTTTGGATAGGTTTCCCTTGGTTACCTGAAAGAGATATAAGGAAGTGGGTGAGTTCAACGACTCAGTGAATGGGTGTTTAAAATTTGACTTTTAGAAAATAGTTTGAATTGGAGTGTGTCAAACTCCTTAATTTCTTTTAAAACAATTCATCCTCAAAATCACGATTTCATAGCCATTTCTTAATCCTTAATCATAACTAGTGTGTTTATCGACCAACACATGCCCTTCATCATGAAGGGAACACACATTCGCAGTGCAGCACGTCCACTGCACCTACTTGTGGCGTCGGAACGACTTTATCAGCCACTTAGATAGAAGCTCATCCACTTCTACCCTAAGAATGAGTGGATGTACGTGACATCCAACCCTTAATCCTATAAAGAAAACTTCGTGTCCATATTAAGACAGTGACCTCATCCCAACCCCACCCCAGTCTCATGCGCATGAAGCTACGCCGAGCTTCCCTAACTGCTGGAATGACGATCTGCCTTTATCTCCACCATGTCATCTAGTAGCCTAGGACGCATCACTACCCTCTTAGGCGTCTTGAGGGTCTCGTACCTCAGTGCATGTACAAAACAACGGTTTTCCTCATAAGCCATTTAATCTTTGGTGTCACTAGTCCAATGACCCCAACCCACAACTCGACCTGCAGCTATTTGTCTCGACTAGTCCGTCGACCTATCATGTCGCACTGCCGCCAGTCCATCGAGTATGTTAATCTTGTCTTGTTATCATGGCCAAACATATCATTCATTTAAAGTTTTCATGGCTTAAACTCATGTTTGTTTATGAGCTCATGCTCGTGCCAACTGACCTTGGGCCCACTTAACAAGATTTTCAAAATTGGGCATATTAGCCCCCCAAGTTCCAAAATCGAGGCCTTCGGCCTATCTGAGCTATTCAAGCTCTCGTCAAGAAGGTCTCCTAGAAAGTTTAAGCAATGACACACAGTCAGGGGAGAGCACTTCTGACAAAAATAATCTTTTGATTGTCCATCACACTAATCGGGTGTGAGGACATCTTCGCTCATAATCGATGAACGAGTTATCTACTTCCTTCCATGAAGTTCATCATACCAACTGAATATGATCTATTTACAACCGTTAATTAGTTTTTCCACAAAATTTCTACATCACTCCAATCTGGTGTGATGGTTAAAATTCTACTTAATAGTAGATTTTCATTTTCGAGGTGCTTATCATCCCAACTAGGTATGATATAAACATTCCCACTAACCCGATAATGCAGTGATCTACTCTTGACCGGTTCTTTATCTTCACACGAACTTGTCCTCGCTGGCATTTCTGGTACTTTGTGTTCCTACACGATATGAATATCATTGTTCATTATCTTTTGACCTAATAGCCTTCATTTATCGTGAATGGATGAAATACTCAAACCTTTCAATTTATTACAATTAGGTCCCTAAAGTTCTTTTTCTTTAACTTTAGGTCCCAAATGTCAATTTCCCCCAAATTGAATCCCAAAACTTCTAAATTTCACCTTAGAACCTCAATTTATTCAAAATCACAAAATGGAGTTCAAGTTTCCCAAATTTCAAATTTGGTCCCTAAGTTTTCCAAAATTACCATTTTGCCCCTACTTTACAAAAATAGTAAATTTTACCCTAAAAATTCCAAAAATTGACCAATTGGTCCTCCAACATCTTTTCCAAGCCCAATTGGCCCTCAATTTTAGGAAATTGCACTTTAGTCCCTCTAATGTTTGAAATTCCCAAAATTTCCCCAATTGTCCCCCCCCCAATTTCAACATTCCAACCTGATCGGATTTGATTTTATAAAATTGACTGATCAATCGAAGTTAATTGTTGAAATTGAAGGTGGATTTGAGTTCCTACACATCCATACGATTCAATTGCACTTTTAATCGCATGAATTGATGTTGTAATGAGCTTAAATAGAGCTTTATTGAAAAACTGAACGTAGAGAGAGAAACCTTTGAAAGCTTACCGTCGGGGGCGCGACAGTCCGTGCTTTCAATCTAGGCAGATAGCTCTTGTTCTGAGGTTTCTCCTACGATCAAGAATCACCTCTGTCATGCCCCGACCCGGTTTGGTTGAATCCCCATGAAGAACCCGCCACTCTCCCGGTTTATTAAAGGGTTTCCCCTTATTATAATCCGTAAAGAGTAAGGCGTCCTTTAAACCTGCACCATTTCCTGAAATATCATAATCAAAACTGCATGAAATTTTAAACTCTACATACTTGTCTTGTAGGCATCTTAGTTGATGATCTTTCAGGGTAGGCTTTCCGGGATTTCCTGAAAGGGATATAAGGGAGGGGGTAAGTACGACTACTTAGTGAATGGGTTTTCAAAGCTCTAATTTTAACTTTTAAGAAAAACATTTATATGTAGTGTGTCAGACTCCTTTCTTTTCAAAAATCCATTCATTTAAAAATTTGGGTTTTTCCCTTATTTCTTAGTTATCGGTGTGTCATCACCCAACACACATCCTTCATCATAAAGGTTACACACATTCGCAACTCAGTATCACTACTGAACCCCTAGTGGCTTCGGAGCGACTTTTCCTGCCACCCGGATAGAACAACGACCATTTCTACCCTGGGAATGAGTGGATGTATGCGACATCCGACTCACAATCCTGAAATCGCTTCTTCGTGTCCATATGAGGACAGAGACCTCATCCTATCCCCACCCCAGTCTCATGCACTTTGTGTTACTCCAAATTTCGCATAGACACCTGGAGCGACGATCTGCCCTTATACTCACTGGGTCGTCCAGGGCCCTTAGGACACATCACTACCCCTCATGGGCGTCTTGATGATCTCATACTCATGGTGCATGCACAAATAATATTTTCTCATATTGCCATGTCATATGTGGTGCCAGGTCCAACGGCCCCGACTCTCAACTCAACCCGCAGTTGTTTGTCTTGACTGGCCCGTCGACCTGTCATGTCGCACTGCTACTAGTTGACTAAGGATGTTGGTCCTATCTTGGTACCATGGCCAAACAATTCACTTATTAAGTTTTATGGCACATATATCATGTTCGTTTATGAGCTCCTGCTCGTGCCAACTAGCCTTGGGCCCACTGTACGAGATTTTTAAAAAACTGGGCATTCTAGCCCTCAAGTTCCAAAATCGAGTTCTAAGAAACTTTGAATTGTAGATTTTAACGTCGGAAAATAGACTGTAGAGAGAGAAAGCTTCGATTTCTCATTGGTAAGGGCACGGCAGCCTGAGCTTTCGATCTAGGCAGATAGCTCTCATCTTGAGGTTCATCCTAGAATCAAGAATCGCATCAATTGATGCCGAATTGAGTTAGAATTTTATTATTGAAATTATGTTGGTTCTCTCTCTAGCACCGACCGGAAATTGCAGAGGGGAGCCAAATTGGTTTACCTTTCAGTCGTAATTCAGCCGTGGGAGGGCTGAGGAAGTGTTGGGAAGGCTTGGTTTGGCCTGAGGAGGGCTTGAAATTGCCGATTTCAGCTTGGACGAAATAGGGTAGCTTCGATCCGCTAGAGCAGCTTCCCTATTCCATCATGTCAGCGCTTCTCTAACGATTCTCGGATTGACTAAAGTTTGCTACGAGATAGCTGTCTTCTCCCCGGTTCTAAAGAGCCTCACATTTGTTCAAGTCGAAGCTCTAGTTCGAGCTTCACCGAGAAATGGAGCAATAGAGAGAGAGAGAGAGAGAGAAGTGTTCGGGTGTGAGGAGAATGAATGGGGATGACCTCTTTATATAGGTGTAAAATCGTGTATTAAATGGAAGAGATTTATTACTAGTATTAATATTGCCATAAATTATTGGTATTAATTTCGGTATTAAATTATTTGTATTAATTCCAATAATTTAATTTGGGTATTAAATTATTTGTATTAATTCCAATAATTTAATTTGGGTATTAAATTATTGGTATTAATTACAATAATTAAATATATATTAATTTATGTCTATTTATGATAAGCCGTTCGAAAATTTTACAGAGGGGAGTTGTAAACCCTGCACTTTTGAGTTAAGAAAAACCAGGAAAGAACCGGTCAACCCAAGTAAGATAACCGAGCCGGCTTACAAACCCGATCATTTGGGAACAAGCAATTTGGAAATTTACAACTTTCGAGTGATCCAAAGGGTTTATTAAATCTTGGAAAAGAAATTTAAGACAAATTAGAAGAGAAAAACCAAATTGGTTCAGGTGAACAAGAAACCATAAGAACTTTGAAGTTAAGCGTGCTTGCTCGAGAGTAATGTGAGGATGGGTGAGCTCAATAATTTATTGGAATTAATACCAATAATTTATGGCAATATTAAAACTAGTAATAAATCTCTCTCATTTAATATAGGGTTTTACACCTATATAAAGAGGTCATTCCCATTCGTTCTCCTCACACCCGAATACTTCTCTCTCTCTCTCTCTCTACTGCTCTATTTCCCAGTGAAGCTTAAACCAGCGCTTCGACTTGAAAATTTTTCTTAACCTCAGGGCTCTTTAGAACCAGAGAGAAGTCAGCTATATGATAGCAAACTCCAGTCAATCCGAGAATCACTACAGAAGCGCCGACATGATTGAATAGTGAAGCAACTCTGGCGAACCGAAGTTGCCCTGTTTCGGCTGAGTTGAAATTGGCCATTTCGAGCCCTACTTAGGCCTAAACAAGCCTTCCCAACACTTCCTCCACCCTCCCACGGCCGAAATAGGACTGAAAGATAAGCCAATTTGACTCCACTCTACAATTTCCTGTCGGTGTTAGAGAGAGAACTGGTAGAATTTCAATAATGAAATTCTAACTCAATGCGACATCAATTGATGCGATTCTTGATTCTAGGATGAACCTCAAGATGATAGCTATCTTCCTAGATCAAAAGCTCGGACTGTTGTGCCCTCACCAGTGCTAAATCGAAGCTTCCTCTCTCTTTATAGTCTGTTTTCCGGTGAAGCTCAATTTGAGCTCGTTCCGGTGTTAAAATCTGCGATTCAAAGTTTCTTAGAATCGTATGAACATGCAGGAACTTAATTTCAACTCCAATTTCAATAATTAGAAGTGTTTGATCGGTCAATTTGATGAAATCAAATTCGGTAGTGTTGAAGAGTTGAAATTGGAGAAAATTTGGGGATTTTTGAAATTCAAAGGGCCAAAATTCAATTTTATGAAATTGAGGGTCAATTGGGCATGAAAATAATGTTGGAGGATCAATTGAGGAATTTTGGAATTTTTGGGGCAAAACTTACCATTTTTGTAAAGGAAGGGCAAAATGGTAATTTTGGAAAAATTGGGGGACCAAATTGGAAATTTGGGAAATTAAACCCCTTTTTGGTGAAATTGAATAAATTGAGGTACCAAGATAAATTTTAAAAGTTACGGGACTCAATTTGAGGAAAAATCGACATTGGGGACTTAAAGTTAAAGAGAAATACTTTAGGAACCTAATTGCAAATAACTAAAAGTTTGAGTTTTCTCATTCATTGGAAATGAATGAAAGCTGTTATGCCGAGTAATAATGAACAAGAATGTTCATATCGTGTAGGAACGCGAAATACCAGGAACGCCAGCATGGACGAGCTCGCATGAATACAAATAACCGGTAAAGTGGAATTCACTACGTTAACGGGTGAGTGGGTTTATTGACATCATACCCGGTTGGGATGATAAGCACAACTTAAAGTTAAAACCACTTATCGGTTGTGAGTAGATTTACTAACATCATACCCAGTTGGGATGATGAGCACAACTTAAAATTAAAAACCACTTACCGGTTGTGAGTGTGATTATATATATCATACTCGGTTAGGGATGATAAGTACCTCGGTATAAAAACCCACTGTTTAGTGGTATTTTAATGATCACCACTTAGAGAAAGTGATGTGAAAATATTGTGAAAAAACTACTTTTCGGTTGTAAGTAGATCATACCCGGTTGGTATGATGAGACTTCCTTGAAGGAAGTTGAAAACCCGTTCATTGGTTATGAACGGAGATGTCCTTATACCGGTCGGTATAATGGACAGTGAAAACCTATTTTATCAGAAGTGCTCTCTCATGACTGTGTGCCAATGCTTAAACAATTTGGGAGACCTTTTCGACGGGAGCTCGAATAGCTCTGATAGGCTAGGGGCCTCGATTTTAGAACTTGGGGGCTAAATGCCCGGTTTTGAAAATCTCGTATAGTGGGCCCAAGGCCAGTTGGCACAAGCAGAAGATCGTAAACGAACATGATATATGTACCATAAAAATTAATAAGTGAATTGTTTGGCCATGGTACCAAGATAGGACCTACATGCTTAGTCAACTAGTGGTAGTGCGACATGACAGGTCAACGGACCAGTCAAGACAAATAATTGTGGGTTGAGTTGAGAGTCAGGGCTGTTAGACCAATGGCACCACATATTACATGGCAATATGAGAAAACATTGTTTGTGCATGCACTGTGAGTATGAGATCATCAAGACGCCCATGAGGGGTAGTGATGCGTCCTAAGGGCCTTGGACGACCCGGTGAGTATAAGGGCAAATCATTGTTCCAGGTGTTTGTGCGAAATTTAGAGTAGCATCAAGCGTATGAGACCGGGGTGGGGACGGGATGAGGTCTCTGTCCTCATACGGACACGAAGAAGTGATTTCGGGATTGTGGGTCGGATGTCGTGTACATCCACTCATTCCCAGGGTAGAAGTGGTTGTACTTCTATCCGGGTGGCAGGAAAAGTCACTCTGAAGCCACTAGCGGGTTCAGTAGTGATACTGACTTGTGAATGTGTGTAACCTTCATGATGAAGAATGTGTGTTGAGTGATGACACACCGGTAACTAAGAAATAATGGGAAAATCCCAAATTTTTAAATGAAAGGATTTTTGAAAAGAAAGGAGTCAGATACACTCCATATAAATATTTTTCTTAAAAGTTAAAAGTAAACCTTTAAAAACCCATTCATTGAGTAGTCGTACTCACTCTCTCCCTTATATCCCTTTTAGGAAATTTCAGAAAGCCTATCCTAAAAGATAATCAACTAAGATGCAAGACAGGTATGCAAAGTTTAAAATTTCATGTGGTTTTGATTGTGCTATTCCAAGAAATGGTGCAGGTTTAAAGGACGCATTACTCTTTACGGATTATAATAAGGGGAAACCCTTTAATAAACTGGGAGAGTGGCGGGTTGTTCACGGGAATCCGACCAAACTGGGTCGGGGCGTGACAGGGAGCCAAATTGGCTTACCTTTCCGCTCTAATTCAGCTATATGAGGGTTGTGGAAGTGTTGGGAGGGCTTGGTTTAGCCTGAGAAGGGCTCGAATTGTCCATTTTCAACTCGACCGTAACAAGTTAGCTTCGGTTTGCCAGAGCTGCTTCACTATTCTATCATGCCGACGTTTCTCCGGCTTTACTTAGAGCAAATGGAGACTATAGTCATATAGCTGACATCTCCCCGAATCTAAAGAACCCAACCACGCCTTTTTGTCTCAGAAAAATGCCCAAATTAGAACTCTGGTTTGAGATTCACCGAAAAATGGAGCATTAGGGAGAGAGTGGAGTTTTCAGGTGTAAGGAGTATAAATGAGGAGAGGCTACAAGATTCATTCTATATTAATCAAATTATATAACTATTATCAATTTGTAATTTCCCACAAATTACAAGTCGAGTATGATTTTTCCGGTCTCAAACGAGTGAGAAAAATAACATCGAGTTGAGTATTTTCTTTTATATTCGAGCAAACCACATGCCGAATTTTCGGTTATTAGTCGAGTACAGTGGGCCCACTAACTCTAATACTATTTTAAAATGTATTTGAATTATAATAAATCGATTTTATATGTATTTAAAAATTATAATTTATAACTAGTCAAATATTTTTAATATTATAAACTAATAATATTTCTCTATTTTATTTAATATGTAATAATATTCTTAATAATTATTATTATAATAATTATTTTTCATACTAATAAGTAGATTGTCCATCATCAATTATAAAAAATAGATGAAATATTAAATATATCCCAAAAATATTAATTGACAAAATTAGAAAAGATTGAAGATTAAAATTGTATTTTCCCAATATTTTACATATGATTAATAAGATAGGAAAGGTTAGATATTACCTAGCCATAACCATCATGCAAAAAAAAAAAGCTAGCCATAATCAACCCTTATATTTATTATTATATGTATTTTCTTTCTAATGGGTTACATGGACATTGACCATTCATAAAAATGACAAGACAAATAGGGGATTATATAGAGATGTGCTCCTCACCCATTTATTTTGTCTTCTAGGTTTCATAATGTCGTTTTTAAAGTCGTTTTTAAACTCTATAATTGACTTGAACTGTTTCATAATGTCGTTTTTAGCCCGACAAAGGGGTTTGGAGTTGAAGGGTTGTAGTTGGATACCAAAATATATAATTGTTTAATGCTTTTGTCGAAGAGAAGAAGTTTCTCCTGCTGGATTAGATTATATATATATATATATATATGCTCTTTCTTCCATAGAAAACAACTTAAGTCAACAATAAATACAGGTTTATCCTCCATATATGCTTATGCACAATACCCACTAATGACCCTTATCTATCCTCATCATATTCAACAAATAAGAATAATAGTCTTATAATGAGTTGAACATTAACTATTTGCATCATGTAAAACAAATAAGGATAAGAAAACTACTATCAATTATGGAGCTGACAAGACATTTATTTACACAACCTATAAATTCTAATCATACCTATACAAACTCATTATACAATACTGCAATTGTCTAGTATTCATTTCGCTTTTCATGGTATATCATCCATAGTGCTCCGTGGCCTTCAACTTTTTTCAACCCCAATTTGATGACATGCCCCTCAATTCTTTATCACACGACATCATACAAATGGCATCATATCCACTTGAGCATATTTTGTTCTCTCATCCCAGTTGAATTATTACCTCAAGCTATTCAATTCAGTCACTCTTTTTGAGAGTGATGGCTATTCTCGGAATACAATTGAACATCTTGTCTGTTGTTAAGCTTGTTATGGCAGTCGACATTGCGGTGGAGTTCTACGTGCATATAACACATGCTTTCATGGTTAGTGGTTACACAATCAACATTTTCATTTGGTGCTTGCTCTTAAAATTCATATGTAAATCTATACATACATTCTTACAGGTAAGCTGGGAGACAAAAACCAACGCATGAAGGAAGCTCTCGTGGGGGCCTCTGTATTCCGGTCCTCTCTCTTGCCCCTCACAATAAATTTGGTCCAAATTGGGCGACTGTCCATTGCAATAGAGATCAATAATTTTGTAACACCAAAAATTATAAAAGAGAAATTGAGCTATTTAGACCAAAAAATAAGTTTCAACAACATAATTAAATTAAAAAAATTAAATCAGATCTTATAAATTAATAAAAATAGCTCAAATAGACCTTAATTAATCTATTTAATGGAAATTAAGGGTTGAAGAATAATCAAATGAGAACAAAATTAAATTTGGAATAAATCGGACAAGGTTGAGTATAAATTATTTTTCCCAGAGATGAGAAAAGAGAAATTTTTGGTCATATACATCAAGAAATAATTTTAAAAATTAGGATAAAAGTTAATTGAATTGGAATAAATCGACTAATAAAAATTTAAAATTAATCAAAATAGTTAATTAATTCTCCAGAAATCGATTCAATAAAATGTTGTTAGCAGTTAGTGGGAAAGGAGACAGTTCACACATAGGGCGCGAATCACTTGTGCACCATATGCACGCATGTATCGTCTCCACACGATTATCCGACGACAAAAACTTAATTTCATTGTACTTTTTTCATACAATTTCTAGTACCACATGCACGCATGTATCGTCTCCACGCGACTATCCTACGACAAAAACTTAATTTCATTGTACTTTTTCACACAATTTCTATTAATTTGTTCTAAGGAAAAATAATTGCATAATAAGTTTATTGAGCCTATATTTGGATTGATAGACCTTCAGGTTATGAAGCTCTCCATATAAAAATAGGGACTTCTCTCCCCAAACTTCGACCGAAATTGTCCATACATACTCTATTGCTCACTTTTCCGGTAAACAAATTTGTAGAGCTCTTACAAAACCCTTTCCAACCACCAAACTTCATGATTTTGGTGGATTAAAACCACATTCAAGTCTTCTATCTTCCCCTACTCTCATCCGAATTCAATGATGACTCTATTATCACCAACATGTAAAATAGTATGACCACCGTGAAACCCGAAACAAGAGCAATATTTTTTAGAGACATTTTTGACGTCCCTAATGAACAAATAAGGGTGGAAAAATTTCACTCTCCCTCTAGCCTACCTTATCGGCCCAGTTAGCTCAAGTTAAGTCTCATGTTCGTACTTTTCTAGTAAATTTCATAAAATTTTCTAATTTTTACTAATAATAGTAAAACTTGATTTTAAGGTAACCTTAATCTCGGGTCGAGACCTCGTTAGAGCCAAAAGAAGTGCAAATGAGTTATCTTCGATTCTCCACCCGCGACACTGACCAACGTACTGACTTTTGTGAATTCTTGACCTTTTATCGATAATGTGTAATTTTTTAGCAAGTACCAAAATAGGGTCAAATAATAATATCTTTGCCAAGTGAGGTTAGAAAATGACATTGAGAGATGAACAGATGTTTAGAAGTATATTAGGATTTATTGATTAGCTCAAAACTAAGTTTTTATAGGATATGAAGTTTATGGACTCAAATATAATTTGGATAATTTTAGGGAACTAACAGTAAATAAGTGATTTTTGGGGTATAAATGAAACATGCAAAAAGTTTATGAATATAAAAAAGATGTGAATGGTCTAGGATTTCAAATAGAATAAGTTGGAAGTATAAGTAATTAAGTGTAACTTTGGAAGAGTTTAAGGGGTAAAATAATAAATATTTAAAATTTGGGCCTTAAATATAATTTTATTAAATTAGGGGACCAAAATAAAACTAATAGGAAGACTATGGATATGAAAAGAAGTTTGGAACAACTTAAAAGTCAAAGTACTAAAATGATAATATTGAAAACGTTAGAACCCAAACTATAAAGCTTAGGGATTTGAAAAATTTTATAATTTAAAAGAATTAAAATAAAATGAACAGTATAAAAAGGATTTACTAATGCAAATTGGATGAAACGGGTATTAATAGTAAAACTGTAATTATAAAAAATTATTTGATAATGTGCGAAATATTAATTTAGATCGACCTCAAATATTAATAAGTAATATAATGACATTTCTTTTGTTTTAAAAATATATGCTAAGTGATTGAGCGGTAGAATTTAAAGATTTTGGTAAATATGTCGGTACAAATAAATCTTATAAATAATTGTTAGTGAATTTACTGTTAAGTTCACTAAAGTTTTTATAATTTTAGAAAATGAATACATGTTAATTAAATTTTTAAAAATGAACTTGAGTCCCAAATTAGTTTTGAAAAGTGAACTAAATAATTTGATAAAGAAAAATTTTGGAAGTAATAGAACTAAGACCCTAATATATTAAAAAAAGGGTAGAGGTTGGTATTTTTAAAAAAAAGAACTAAGTTCTAATTGTCTACTTTGAGTAGAGCTCAACTTTTTATGTAACGTGGATAGTGCTTGGATTCACGGAGTCTGCCGGCAAAGCCCATATTAACTTCATGAAAATGACTGATTTTATTATTTTAAACTAACATTAAATTTGCATTCACACAACTATTTTAAATTTATATTTGACGAAATATACGAGATAACATTTAAAGTTTCGTAAAGAGGTGAAGTAATACTATGATGGTTACTCGAGCCGGAGCTATAATTGAGAATAATTTTTTATTCTAGTGAGTAATCGATCCTTAAGAGTATTGGCATTACTTATTTTTAGATCGGGTGTTGATTGGTGACATTCTCATTTGTTTAGTTAGTACCGGTAATATACTTCCAACTATCATAACTAATTGATTTTCAATTCGTTAGAACCAATGACTGACTTTCCACCATCAAGTTATTTTTGTTCTGTTGATACTCATGATAGACTTTTAAATAAAAAATTATTTTTATAAAGAAATTCAAATTTTAATTTAATGTCTATATTAAAGATAATATTTAAAAAGAGTAATTTTTAAGGATGGTTTTTCCATCTCATAATCTACGGGAAAACATATGATTTTTTTTATTTTCTGTAATAACCTCATATGTAAGTAAAGTCACGCTTGAGATTAGTCCTTATGAGTTCAACTCTCTCTAACCCCTCTCTAACCCCTTATAAGTGAAAATAGAACCTGAAGTCAGACAGAACAGGATATCAATGCCAGCTACGTGAACAAGATATAAGTCTCGAAGAAAAATTCCACGAAGGATCTATTTATTAGTTGTCATTATAATTTTTAAAATTTGTGAAAAAATGTATGTTATTAAGAAGTTTTAAATTTTATAAAAAATTTTAATATAAGTTTTATTTTGAATCTTATATCCTATACTATAATATTGAGAGTGGTAATATAAATGCTCGTATTCCGATCCGTAATCTAGATTAGAGCGTGAAAATTTAAACGTTATTAAAGTAATTATTTTAAAAAATACTACTTTTAAAAAGGATTTGAAGAAGGTGTACAAATGTATAATATAAGATTCACGTAATAAAACAAATACCTTAAGTCCTAACTTTTATAAATATATCTCCTTAGAGATAGAGACGAAATCAACTTAAAGATGAACCAAAGCCCCCAATAGAATACACTGTTGAATCCGTTGGGTACCCGACCCAAGGGACTGAGGAACATGTCACCGCACTTGAGGTGATGGGGTTTCGAGTTGAGGGAACCCTAACAACATACTTTCAACCCAATTTATATATGGGCATATATGAAATTCATGAGAACTCTTGGTATGAATCCTAAAAGGGTGAACACACCTTTCCCTACCAAGTCAACGTAGGTAAGAGTCCTAGAATTTGCATCACCACGGAGGCGACCATAGGCCAAGACTAAAACTACAAGAAATTGTCACCTGAAGTGTTTGAAATCCCATAGGCAAGTGGGAAGCACATCTTTCTCTAGCGAGAAGAATGAGGTTCTTTTTATGGATTGGCTGAGACTAAGAAGCTAGTGGACATCATGAAAGTAACAATGAGAAAAAGAGTAATCATGATTAAACTCTTTCTCGAATAAAATGTTGATTGGTAGTGGTGGAATATATGTGCCACCTATTCCTATCAGTCAAGTTTATCTGAATTCGAGAATTTATTTACAAAGGAGTATATGTTTGCCCATCTGGTAAATGAAAAAAAAGAGTAAATAAAAAAAAGGAGTAAGAGTTGTTTTGACTATGTCATGGCTCTAAAATTATAATAGAGTATGAGAACTGGTTAAATGCCCTTCAACCTTTCATAACAATTTTTTTTGCCTCACTGATATTTTCCAGCTCTTTGTGGACGACATATCATAGGAAATTTGATATTGTATGGGAAGCATAGATTGACCCACAGATTTGGCCATAGTTATCAGCTACGCCTACAAATGCAACAATATTCTCCTTGTCAAGTGACACTCTTCTAAGGGAGCGAGCAAGAGGAATGAAAGCAAAGTGAGATTATCCACTACATGGAAATTTCGCCGAGGAATGGAATTCTCCTATAAAAGTACTCCCCTAAGGGCACCATGTAATACCGCGTTTGAAGAATGAAGTTAAATTGAGTAAGATTGGGAACCCAATGTAAATCAGTGACTAAAATACGAACCAAACTAGGAATTACTCCGAGCATGGATCTCAAACAATTAGTCAATCTAGTTGAAAAAAGCCTAGAAGGATACCTTAAATCATGAGTTAAGGGTTTAAGATGGTTCAAATGAGAAATTGAAGAAAAATTGGATTGAATTGGACAAACCTTTTAACATCAAAATTTCTAAAAATGAATTTTTTAACTCAATTGGACCAAAAAATCGAGGTTGAATAGGAAATGAGATACCTACCTATCTCTTTATTCGAAAAACAAATCCTATATGTGAATGTGATATAACATTTTTTATCAAATGTGATAGGTCGCAAGAAATATGAGTAGGTTAGCACAATGTAGTGTGGTTAGCATGTTAGAAAGTCCAACCTGGAGAGTTAAAATCTACTATGCTTGTTAAATTATTATGTATTTATATATGGATATATCCTATGCTTGTTGATTAGGAGGACGACGTGAATGATCGATATGACACATGTGAGAGATTGTGTCAATATTTGGGTTAAACTAGAAGTGATGGAATAAGGGGAGTTGATTTTAGCTTCAAGTCACTCGGACCCGTGTAGGGATCCAAATATACCCATATTTGTGGTAGTAGGGGACTACCATGGTATACAAATGATCGAGTGCACAATCTCGACATCAAGGGGACAAATTTTTATAGTATCGAGTGAGTGTATACTAATAATGCTCATATCCTCATAGGCCTGATTTTTTATAGTGAGATATTCGGGTAAATGGTTGGGCCATGATAATATCTTAACTTGTATGTTCATGTCCAAGCAATAATGTATGCTTTGTATGTGTTAGCTTACCATATATATATATATATATATATATATATGATGATGATGATTTGAGGGTTTTATGAGGAAACTCAATGATAATAAATATAAATGAATTATCTTTATCCTATAAAAATGATTGCAAACTTCTTTATATAAATATCCCACATTGAGGATTTTTTACAATTAAAAATAGTCTGAGGAATAAAAAAATGAATGTTTATAAACACCGTATAAATATTTTGAGTAGAGATAAAATTAAGATTGTGGGATTCGATAAGTGGTCTTCGCACTTACTAAGCATTTCTCACCCTCCCCAAAATAATTCAAGAAAGAGAGAAGAAACAAAATAAGTGAGGATGGTCTCCATGGTCAGATTGCATCTCGGACGGAGACTAAGATCGATGTGGACATCCTTGAACAAAATTGCACAAAGGCTTTCCATTCTATTGAGAAAGAGATCCCACATTGGATAATATAGAGAAGTGTCGTGGGTTTATAAGATTGGAAATGTACTACTATTTATAAGTCATAACTTTTTAAGTAGAAATTGATTAGACTATTTATTGGTCTACAATACCTTCTCCTAATACATTCATTATTGTATGTTTTCTCGATGGATTTATATATGTTTATAAACTTATTTCACTACTATAAATGAAAGGATAAAAAAATATGTAAATTTTTATGTTTTATATTCTAAGAATTGTGTCTTGTTGCTACTATAATGGTGAATTTGCTCACTATTATAGCATCGAGAGGGTATGACAAGTTGTTATTAAACCTCAGTTAGGAATCGAGTCGAGGCATTACAAAACTAGATTGAGCCAGTTCGACAATCAATTTTTTTGGGAGACCTAAAAGTAACAAAATGGTAATATTGAGTCTCAAATATAAGTAAATGATTTTAGAAAAAAATAAAAAAAATAAAAGAAATTAGAAAACTGATCGAACCACGCATGAACCAATTATTAAACTTGTCATTTCATCGAAATTTGATTGAATCAGACTGGTTAACGATCCAAACTATGTCAAAATGATTTTAACCAGTCAAAACCTATTAGACGATAAGTGACTCGAATGGATTATACACCAAAATTTTGGGAAGTGGAATTTTCACTCAATTGGACTAGAAATCGAGATTGAACTACTAATGGAAACTCGAACTGAGAATTTGTGAATGTGTCTGATTGGAAATCGATTTACCGAACTAGAAGTCATGTTTTTTGGAAAAAAGTGGGTTTATACTAGTCTTGATCGGGGGACATAATTTAAATTACTAATAGGACCCAAAAAGGGTAAAAGGATAATTGGAAATTTTTTAAAAAAAGGGGGCCACCTAGTCAGGACACAGGACCCTACCAAATTCCCCCATTCCAGCCCGACTTACCCCTCATGCCCCTCCACCCAATCCCGAATGAAATCTACAATAGACAAGCCTTGAAAAATCAACCAAATCAGCTTGACGTTTAGCTAATTTGCACATAACAAAAGTCCATGATTGAGTTGACAACTCTCATATCAGTCTACCTAAAAAAATAATTAAGTTATTTCCTCCCTATCCATACCAAGAAGTGTTGTTAAATGTATAAAATTTACATACGGAGATCCACTATGTGTTAAATTTATTTTCCAGTGTTATTGCAAAATAGTTTTTCCATACTTTAATGAAGATTTAAGAAATACTAATACTAGTTTTGTAAACCCCGTATTTTTTAGTTAAGGAAAACTGAGAAAAGAACCTGTCAAACTGAGTAAGAAAATCGAGCCGGTTAACAAACTCGATCATTTGGGAACAAGCAATTTGGAAATTTACAACTTTCGGATGATCCAAATGATTCATTAAACCTTAGAATAGAAACTTAAGGCAAATTAGAAGAGAAAAAATAGATCGGTTCAGATGAACTAGATTCCATAAGAACTTTGAAGTTAAGCGTGCTTGCTCGAGAGTAGTGCGAGGATGGAAAAGGTCATTCTCGCACTACTCTCATATTAATTACAATAATTAATATATATTTAATTATTATAATTAATACCAATAAATCTCTTCCATTTAATACACGATTTTACACATATATAAAGAGGTCATCCCCATTCATTCTCCTCACACCTGAACACTTATCTCTCTCTACTGCTCCATTTCTCGGTGAAGCTAAAAATAGAGCTTCGACTTGAACATTTTTCTTAACCTTAGAAGGAGAGGTCGGACTCTTTATAACCAGGGAGAAGTGAGCTATCTGATAGCAAACTCCAGTCAATCCGAAAAGCACTGGCATGATGGAATAGTGAAGCAGCTCCGGCGGACTAAAGCTGCCCTATTTCGGCCAAGCTGAAATCAGTCAATTCGAGCCCTCCTTAGGCCAAACCAAGCCCTCCCAACACTTTCTCAGCCTTCCCACGGCCGAACTAGGACTAAAAGGTAAGCCAATTCGGCTCCCCTCTACAATTTCTGGCCGGTGTTAGAGAGAGAACCGACAAAGATGAAATTCTAACTCAATTCAGCATCAATTGATGCGATTTTTTATTCTAGGATGAACCTCAGGACGAGAGCTACCTGCCCAAATAGAAAGCTCGGACCGTCTTCCCTCACCGGTGAGAAATCAAAGCTTTCTTTCTCTGTAGTTTATTTTTCGACGAAGCTCCGTTTGAGCTCGTTCCGGCGTTAAAACCTGCGATACAAACTTCCTTAGAATTGTATGAACATGTAGAAACTCAATTTCAACTTCAATTTCAATGAATATAGGTGTTTGATTGATCAATTTGATAAAATCAAATTCGGCTGTGTTAAAGAGTTGAAATTGGGGGAAATTTGAGGATTTTCAAAAATTCAAAGGACTGAAATGTAATTTTCTAAAATTGAGGGTCAATTGGTTATGATAAGAATATTAGAGGGCCAATTGAGAAATTTTAGAATTTTTGGGGCAAAATTTACCATTTTTGTAAATAAAGGGCAAAATTGTAATTTTGGAAAAATTGAGGGAACAAATTGAAAATTTGGGAAATTAAACCCCTTTTGTGGAATTTAATAAATTGAGGTCCTAAAATAAATTTTTAAAGTTTTGGGACTCAATTTGAGGAAAAACCTGGCAATAGGGACTAAAGAAAAATAATTTTAGGAACCTAATTGCAAATATATGTAAAATTAGATTTTCTCATTCATTGAGGGCTATTAGGAGAAAGAATAATGAAAAACCATGTTCATTTCATGTAGGAGAATGAGATATCGGGAACGCTAGTGGAGGTCCAGTGTGTAAGGGATGAAACACGACTAAGTGGAATTTCACTGCATGATCGGGTGAGTGGGATTTTATATCATACCCGGTTGGGGATGATAAGCACATCGAAATAAAAACCCACTACTATGTGGTATTTTAAACATCACGACTTAGAGTAGTGATGTGAAAACCATGCGGAAAAACTACTTACCGGTGGTAAGTAGATCATACCTGGTTGGTATGATGAAACTTCCTTGAAAGAAGTTGAAAACCCATTAATTGGTTATGAACGGAGATGTCCTTATATCGAATCGGTATAATGGACAGTGAAAATATATTTTTGTCGGATGTGTTCTCCCCTGACCGTGTGTTAATGCTTAAACAATTTGGGAGACTTTCTTGACGGGAGCTCGAATAGCTCTTATAGGCCAAGGGCCTCGATTTTGGAACTTGGAGGCAAATATGTCCGGTTTTGAAAATCTCACATAGTGGGCCATAGGCTAATGGGCACGAGCAGAAGCTCATAAATGAAAATGATATATGTGCCATAAAACTTTAATTAGTAAATTGTATGGTCATGGTACCAAGGCTGGTCCGACATTCTCAATCAATTGGCAGTAGTGCGATATGACCGGTCTCCGGACCACTCAAGACAAATAGCTACAGGTTGAGTTGAAAGTCGGGACCATTGGACTAATGACACCACAGATTACATGGCATAATAAGAAAATATTATTTGTGCATGCACTATGAGTACGGGAACATTAAGATGCCCATGAGGGGTAGTGATGCATCTTAAGGGCCCTGGACGACCCAGTGAGTATAGAGCAGTTCGTCATTCCAAGTGACCGTAAGAAATTTGGAGTAGCACCAAGTGCATGAGACCGGGATGGGGATAGGATGAGGTCTCTGTCCTCATATGGACATGAAGAATTTATTCCGGGAATGAGAGTCGGATGTCGCGAACATCCACTCATTTTCAGGGTAGAAGTGGACGTACTTCTTTCTAGGTGGCCGGTAAAGTTGCTCCGAAGCCACAAGTGGGTTTAGTAGTCGTGTTGGCCTACGAATGTGTGTAACCTTTATGATGAAGGATATGTGTTGGGTGATGACACACCGTGATAAGAAGAAATGTGGAAGAATGTGAGATTTTAAATGAAATGATTTTTGAAAGTGAGGAGTCTGGCACACTCCAATACAAATTTTTTTATAAAAGTTAAAAGTAGACTTTAAAAAAAACCCTAAGTTGTAGAAACTCACGCCTCTTTTCTACCCCTTTTCAGGAAAAAAGAAAATGACTATGAGTAACACCGAGCCTTACCCTTTATTAAGTATGCTTAAGTTTTCCTTAAGCTTGTATTTTATTTTATATATGTCTTCCAAGGAACAAGGTTGAAATTTCGCCTGGCTCCTCTCGAGTAAAAGAAGGGGAAATTCCTCTTGAACCGAGAAAGAGCGGCGGGTTGTTCACGAGGATCCAACCAAACCGGGTTGGGGTGTGATAGGTTTTATATTATTAGCCTTAAATCTTATTGATTCTATAGTGGGGTGACACCCAATATTGTAGCATTGAGAGGATGTGGGAGGTTGTTTGTAGGATCAACCCTGGATTCGGGTCAGGGTGTGACACACCATCTTATTTTACAATGACTCAAGGTAAGAGGTGAATGTTTATTGACAACCGACTAGTAGTACGAGATTCTCCCAAGCTAACAATGTTGGGAGTAATGCGATGAGTGACTGCCTTGATGCCTAAGATGTAACTACAACCACAAGAGTCCATGTTGGTCACTTATATACTATAGATGTGGAATGCCTAGACACATCTTCCATGACTACAACAAGGGCAATTCACAATTCGTGACTGCCACAACCCCAACATCTTGTATCTCAATATATTGGACTCCTTAGGGAGTCTCGAACCTTTCATCAAGCAACGCTCCAAAGAGCAGAGGAGTTAAGGGACTTGAGAACCCACAAAGGGTCCCAACTCGAGTGTACAGCTTCCCATAGGAGGAGACTAAGACCGACCCCATTTTTGTAGTGGGTATGTCATGCCTCGACCCGGTTTAGTCGGATGCCCATGATCAACCCGCCGCTCCCTTGGTTCAAGAAGGGTTTCCCCCTTTCTTTAATCAAGAGGAGCCATGCGAAATTTTAACTATGTTCCCTAGAATAACATATATAAATAAATATGCAAGCTTAAAAAGAAATCAAGCATGCCTAATAGAGGGTAAATCCTGGTGTTATCCCTAGTCATTTATCTACTTCTAAAAAGTGATAGAAAAGGTGGGTGAGTTTCTACAACTCAGTGAATGGGTGTTTGAAAAAGAGTTTCAATAAAATAGCTTTTTAATTGGAGTGTGCTAGAATCCTTATTTCCTTTAAGAATATTTCTTCCTCAAATTCTCAGATTTCAAAACCATAATTCCTCATTATCCATAATTGGTGTGTTTAACAATCAACACACGCCGTTCATCATGAAGGGATCACACATTCGCAGGGCAGCACGTCCACTGCACCCACTTGTGGCATCAGAGCGACTTTATCGGCCACCTAGATAGAAGCTCATCCACTTCTACCCTAGGAATGAGTGGATGTTTGCGACATCCGACCCTTAAACCCAAAAAGAAAACAACATTATGTCCATATGAGGATAGAGACCTCATCCCGACCCCACCTCAGACTCATACACATGAAGCTATGTCGAGCTTTCCTGACTGCTGGCACGACAATCTGCCCCTATCTCCACCATGTCATCCAGTAGCCCTTAGGACGCATCACTACCCCTCTTGGGTGTCTTGATGGCCCCGAACCTCAGTGCATGTGCACAAACAAAGTTTTTCCACAAAGCCAATTATCTTTGGTGCCACTGGTCCAACGGCCCCGACCCTTAACTCGACATGCAAATGTTTGTCTAGACCGGTCCGTTGACCTGGTCCTATCGCACTGCCGCCAGTCCATCGAGTATGTCAGTCCTGTCTTGGTACCATGGCCAAATCATATAATCATTTATTTAGAAATTTTCATGGCTTATCAACATGTTTATTTACGAGCACCTACTCGTGCCAACTGGCCTTGGGCCCACTGTACGAGATTTTTAAAACCGGGCATTTTAGCCCCCAAGTTCCAAAACCGAGGCATCTGGACTATCTGAGCTATTCTAGCTCTAGTCGAGAAGGTCTCCCAAAATTTTTAAGGATTGACACAAAGTCAAGGGAGAACACTTCTAACAAAATAAATTTCAACTTGTCCATCACACCAACTGATAAGCGGGTTTTCTACTTCCTTCTAGGAAGTTTATCATACTAACAGAGTATGATCTACTTACAACTGATAAGTAGTTTTTTTGTATAGTCCTCACATCACCCCAACCAGGTGTAATGTTAAAATTCCACATAGTAGCGGTTTTTCAATTCTGAGGTACTAATCATCCCAACCGGGTATGATGTGAAAAATCTCACTCACCCGATATTCGTAGTGTATTTTCCTCTCAATAGGCTTTTTGCCTCCACATGAGCTTATACTTGTTGGCGTTCCCGGTCCTTCGTGTTTCTATATGATTTGAACATTCTTGTTCATTAACATTTGGCCTAATAGCCTTCATACCTTTCAAATGAACAAAATGCCAAAACTTTTTAATTATTTGCATTTAGGTCCCTAAAGTTCTCTTTCCTTAACTTTAGGTCCCTAATGCTAATTTTCCCCACATTGAGTCTTGAAACTTCTAAAATCCACTTTGGGTCTTAAATTTATTCAAAATTATAAAAAAAAAGGGTTCAAGTTTTCCAAATTTCTAATTTAGTCCCCAACTTTTCAAAAATTACCATTTTCCCCTACTTTACAAAAATGGCAATTTATCCCCAATAAATTTCAAAAATTGACCAATTGATCCTCCAACATCTTTTTCATGGCCAATTGGCCCTCAATTTTTTGAAATTGCACTTTGGACCCTCAATTTTTTCGAAAATCCCAATTTCTCCTTTTCAAACTGGCCGAATTTGATTTCATCAAATTGACCATGCAATCAGGTTTAATTGAGTTTCTACACATCCATATGATTCAATTGAGCTTTGAATCACATGAATTGGGGCTGGAACGAGCTCAAACGGAGCTTTGCCGGAAAACTAAACTTAGAGAGAGAAAGTTTCGAAAGCTTACCATCAGGGGGTGCAGCGGTTCGAGCTTTTGATCGGGGCATGTAGCTCTCATCCTGAGGTTTCTCCTGGGATAAAAAAATCACATCAATTCATGTCAAATGGAAGGAGAATTCGGTCAATGAAGTTTCGCTGGTTCTCTCTCTAACATTGATTAGAAATTATAGAGTGGAGGCAAATTGGCTTACATTTCCACTCTAATTCAGTCGTATGAGGGTGTGGAAGTGTTAGGAGTGCTTGGTTTGGCTTGAGGGGGGCTCAATTTAGTCATTTTAAGCTCAGCCGAAACAGGGCAGCTTCGGTCCGCTAGAGCTACTTCATTGTTTGATTACATCGGCGCTTCTTCAACGATCCTCGGATCGAATGGTGACCACCATCGGGTAACTAACTTCTCCATGAGTCTAAGAAACCCAACCTCGCCTTCATTAGCTCAAAAAAAACCCCTATGTCAGAGCTATGGTTCGAGCATCATCGAAAAACTAAGTAGTTGAGAGAGAGTGAAGTTTTCAGGTATGTGGAGGATGAATGGAGAGGGGCTCTTTATATAGGGAGCTCGGGGACTCTCCAGCCGTCCGTTTGGCACCATTATGACACTCATTGATGACCTAAAACATCCTAAACATAAATGTTTCCTTTTCGCCGGAACTGTTTGTTTTTCTAGCGAGTGAACAGTGCTATCATCTGAAGGAAGAAGATGACACTGTTCTGAACTAGACCGGACCGGTCCAAACCGGGTTCAATGCTTAAATAGGTCGGTTCATGCCCGATTCGACTAAGTTTTTCAAAATTAAAATTTTCTAAATTAATTCCCTATCTAATGGTGGCTTCAATTCTCTAATTTGAATATTTTAAGCCTCCTAGAAAAATGAATTTAGCATCTGGTTTAATGATGGTTCAAACCGGTCCAAACCGATTCAATCTGGTTCACTTGAACCGGTCTGGTTTTCTCTCCCAAATTATTCTAAGGTCCTTTTCCAAGGTTTTTATGACTTTTTTGGTCACTCGGAAGTTATAAATTTCCAAATTTGCCCATTCTTTGGTGGTTGGATTTCGTGAACCGGTTCAATTTTCTCACTCGGTTTGACCAATTCTTTACCGATTTTCCTTGACTCCAAAGGACGGGGTTTATAGGGTACATCTCAAAACCCTTCCTAGTAGAAATTTCTTTTATTTTCTAGTTTCTTGGTGTAGGCTGACCGGAAACCCTTTTTGTAATTCACTTGTACGAGCACAACACTGGTGGACTATGCCCTTTTTTCATGTAATGAAGTATGTCTTAAAAATGGAAATGAGTTTGGTGTGATTTTATAAACATGGAAAGGAAAATCTATGGAAATGGAGCCTTCATCCTCATAGATTCTGATACTAATAGCTAATACTTGTGGGAAGGAATGATACCAATAATATCCCAAGAAATGTCCTAGTTACACATTGAAGTAGTTATCCATACACCATTGGGTGAAGAAAACATGAGGAATCAAGTACTAAAGTTGTGCGATATTTTGATCAGGAAAGTGGTGTTGGAAGCGAACCTTATCTTGCTACAACTACAAGATGTGGACGCCATCCTTGGAATGGATTTGTTGTCCATACACCATGCAAAGGTTGATTGTAAGGGCAAGCAAGTGACCTTTCACACACTAGGATCGGAATGAATGGTGTTTCAAGGTGAACGAGGTAAGACCCGACCACAGGTAATATCAAGTCTCAAGGCCCAATAACTGCTAAGGAAAGGATGCACAACCCTCCTTATGTGCATCACAATTTCCAACATACCCGAAGTAGCACTCAAGGATGTACCCATCGTATATGAGCTCCCCGAGATATTTCTGGATGACCTCCTTGGATTACCATTAAATTGACAATTCAATTTTGTGATCTACATCATACTAGTGACTCACTCAATATACCAAGTGTCATACATAATGGTTCATGTAGAGTTTATAGAGTTGAATGAATTATTGGAAGAACTACTAGAGAAGGGCTTCATATGCCCCACCCATTCACCTTGGGGTGCCTTGATCCTATTTGTGAAAAAGAAAGATAAAAGCATAAGATTGTGCATAGACTACCACAAGCTAAATCATGTTACTATCAAGAATAAGTACCCCCTCCCTAAGATCGATGGCATATTAAATTAATTGTTGGGAAGTGGACGTACTTCTATCTAGGTGGCCGATAAAGTCGCTCCGAAGCCACAAGTGAGTTCAGTGGATGGGCTAGCCTACGAATGTGTGTTTGACCTTCATGATGAAGGATGTGTGTTGGGTGATGACACACCTTGATTAATAAGGAAATGGTGGTAAAAACTGAGATTTGATATAAAAGGATTTTTGAAAGAAAGGAGTTTGGCACACTCCAATACAAGTCTTTTTCCTAAAAGTTAAAAGTTTTGAAAACTCATTCACTGAGTCATTGTACTCACCCCCTCCCTTATATCCCTTTCAGGAAATTTTGGAAAGCTTACCCTTAAAGACCATCAACTAAGACGCCTGTGAGACAGGTGTGATGAAATTAAAATATTATGCAGTTTTGATTATGTTATTCCAGGAAAAAGTGCAGGTTTAAAGGACGCCTTACTCTTTATGGTCTATAAAATAGGGGAAACCCTTTAAATAAACTGGGAGAGTGGCGGGTTGATCACGGGGATCCGACCAAACCGAGGTGGGGCTTGACAACTTGAGTGGTATTAGATCCTGCTTCCTCGAATACATAATCAAGACTAGAAAATATAGTAACTAATAGGATTTATCCTAAAATTTTCAGATGGCTCCTAGGAGAGGAACCAAGAAAACTAGGAATGGCTCTACTCAACACTCTATCTTCATAGGAAGACAACCCTAGAAGCTTCCCAAATGCTTGAAGAATGGCAGGAATCTCAAAAGATCAAATGAGGAAGTATCCTGGAGAATGGTGTCAGGACCTATTGAGGTCACAACTCTAAGTATAAAGGAAGCCAAGCGTGAAGACATAAACGGGGGCATATAACCTTACATATGAGGATGTTTATCAAGAATCTCGTAGCTCCCTAGTTATTTGGTGACCATTTTCTATAATAGGGCCAAAACACCCAACATACTGTACTACTCTATTAATGAAGTACTCCAAATTCCTAACAACTCTGTCCCTCAAATGATGTGATCTTTAAGGAAGATGGCCCCAAAGAAAGTGACCAAATAAGCTTGTACTACCATAGAAACTAAGGAGAATCCCATCCAAGTTAAGGAAATTGAATTAAGGAATCGAGAAATTTAGGAGGACTCTTTGAGTGATCAATTGACAAAGAAAACTCCAAAAGAAAAACTCTCAAGGTATCTAGACTCAAGGACGAAGGAGCACCAAAACTAACAATTCCCTAGAAAAAATACCAGGAGGAACCACTTATGTTCACGAAATTACAAGCATGAATGATAGGAACCAGGAGTCAGGATAATATTTTCCAAGAATAATGCCAGAATAGCTATAGGAAACCTAAAAGGATACCATCCTTAGAAATACAACTCCTGCCCAGAACTTCAATTACATCCAAGAGTAAGCTCTTTAAGATTCTAGCATAATGGTAGGAAGAAAAAGAAAAGGGACTAAAGGTAAGACCTCGATAAACCACAAATAGAATAAAGAGAACTCTCCCTTGAAAGAAGAAAATTCTAAATATTGGGAGCGAAGAAGGGAGAGCAACTACAAGAGAAGACAAGACGAACATTTGGGACTTATTGGGATTGAAGGAATGAATCACCATGGAAAAAGCAATGAATCCAAATAGGAATTTCGAACCAACATGACAAAAGAAAGCAAGTCGTTACAACGAGATAGTCAAAGAGAATAAATGATACCCTAAGGAAGACCAGGAGGTAGAAAGGACTACACCCTAAAAGGGTTAGTGAGATGGACGTTAAGGACAGGAAGACTCGAGAAACAATTACCCTAAGAAACTTAGACCAAAGGAATGGTGGAGGTGAGGCAGTTAACGAACTAATACACGGCAAAGCCATAATTTGAGTTACAACAAAGAAGAGACAGGCGAAAAGGCCAAATACTCGGGAAAAGAAGGATGAAGGAAATCCTTAAAAGGACCAAAGGCCAAATTAATGACTAAACTCAAGCCAAGAAAAGAATAGGTAAGTCTCTCTCATAATTGTCAAGAAATCTTGAAGAAAGGAGGATTTTAACGCTTCATAAAGAAATACACTATGAAAGTAAACTTTGGAGGGATGCATACGACTAACTACACTTGAAGGAACCATTTTTGGGCGGATGGATATAATGTGGAGTGCAAGGAACCAATCCTTGACTAGGAAATGTTTCGAAGGAAGGAAGTATTGTGATGGCCCAGTGTGACCTATTTGGAGAGAGCAGGAGAACCAAATAATAATTCCAGGAGAACCAAGTAGAAAGAAGAAACTAGTAGCAACGGATGGTCAAAGAGAATAAACAAATTTGGAGGCAATTTAGTAATTTTTGATAAATTGGGACAAATCATGGAGTTTTAGAGAAATTAAGGTTTAATTTCAGTTATGAGAAATTAAAAGCTCGAATCAAGTGGAGCGGACCCCATAAGGACTTGCACCGGAGAGCACGCCATGGATCGGATCCTAGTCGGGCGAACGCGGTATGACAAATAGGTTAGTGGGAAATTTTCAATATTGGTTATGATTGGGACGATAACCTTGCTTTCAAACTGATTTTCTTGGAATTAGTATCCCCTGACTAAGTGACTCTGCTTAAAATATTTGGGAGCTAATTCTGGGACTTGGGCTAGATGATACAAGTGGGCCCAAGATCGATGGGCACGGATGTAGGCCCATTGAGAATCTGTAAATATGAGTCATCAAGACTTTTAAAATGGAAAAACTTGTGTGTTTCACCCACTGAGCCAAAAGCCAGTCGTTGGGCTTGTTAGACTAGGTAGCTGCTAAGTTGAAGTTGGGTCGTTGAACCTGTTAGGCTAGTGTGCATGGAGTCGAAGCCGAGCCAACAAACCATTGGGCTGGTGGGCTAAAGATAATGGCCATAATGAATAAAATTTCTTGATTGTGCATGCATGTGATGCAGAATCATCGAGATGTCTAGTGTGGGGTGGTGGTTGTTCCAATGGCTACTGGACAACCTAAGAAGCATAAGGGCAGTCCGTCTATCATGTCTTGACCCGGTTTGGTCGGATCCCTGTGATCAACTCACCACTCTCCCGGTTTATTAAAGGGTTTCCCCTTATTGTAAACCATAAAGAGTAAGGCGTCCTTTAACCTGCACCTTTTTCCTGGAATAGCATAATCAAAACTTCATGAAATTTAAAACTTTACATACTTGTCTTATAGGCATCTTAGTTGACAGTCTTTAAGGGTAGGCTTTCCAGGATTTCCTAAAAGGGATATAAGAGAGGAGGTGAGTACAACTACTCAGTGAATGGGTTTTTAAAGGTCTACTTTTAACTTTTAAGAAAAACATTTATATGGAGTGTGCCAGACTCCTTTCTTTTCAAAAATCCATTCATTTAAAAATTTGGATTTTTCCATTATTTCTTGGTTACCGATGTGTCATCACCCAACACACATCCTTCATCATGAAGGTTACACACATTCGCAAGTCAGTATCACTACCGAACCCGCTAGTGGCTTCGGAGCGACTTTTCATGCCACCCGGATAGAAGTACGACCACTTCTACCCTAGGAATGAGTGGATGTACGCGACATCCGACCCACAATCCCGAAATCAATTCTTCGTGTCCGTATGAGGACAGAGACCTCATCCTGTCCCCACCCCAATCTCATGCGCTTAGTGCTACTACAGATTTCGTCCAGTGCCCTTATACCTGGAACGACGAACTGCCCTTATAGCCACCATGTCGTCCAGTGCCCTTAGGACGCATCACTACCCCTCATGTGCGTCTTGATGATCCCGTACTCACAGTGCATGCGCAAACAATGTTTTCTTATATTGCCATGTAATCCGTGGTGCCACTAGTCCAACGGCCCCAACTCTCAACTCAACTCACAGTTGTTTGTCTTGACTAGTCCATCGACCTATCATGTCGCACTGCTGCTAGTTGACTGAGCATGCCGGTCCTATCTTGGTACCATGGCCAAACAATTCACTTATTAAGTTTTATGGCACATATATCATATTCATTTACTAGCTCCTGCTCGTGCCAACTAGCCTTGGGCCCACTGTACGAGATTTTCAAAAAAAAAACTGGGCATTCTAGCCTTCAAGTTCCAAAATCGAGCCCCCCGGCCTATAAGAGCTATTCGAGCTCTCGTCAAGAAGGTCTCCCAAATAGTTTAAGCATTGGCACACAGTTAGGGGAGAACACTTCTGACAAAATAGGTTTTCACTGTCCATTATACCAACCGGTATAAGGACATCTCCGTTCATAACCGATGAATGGGTTTTCAACTTCCTTCGAGGAAGTTTCATCATACCAACTGGGTATGATCTACTTACAACTGATAAGTAGTTTTTTTCGCATAATTTTTACATCACTTTCTCTAAGTGGTGATGATTAAAATACCACTAAATAGTGGGTTTTTATACCGAGGTACTTATCATCCCCTACCGGGTATGATATAAAATTTTCACTTACAACCGGTAAGTGGTTTTTATCTTTAAGTTGTGCTCATCATCCCAATCGGGTATGATGTTAGTAAACCCACTCACCTGTTAATGTTGTGAATTCCACTAAATTGGTTCTTGGTATTCACGCGAGCTTGTCCTTGCTGGTGTTCCCGGTACTTCGTGTTCCTAAATGATATGAACATCTTGGTTCATTATCCTTCGGCCTAATCGCCTTCATTCATTCCAAATGAAAGAGAAAGTCAAACTTTCATTTATTTGCAATTAGGTCCCTAAAGTTATTTCTCTTTAACTTTAAATCCCAAATGCCGGTTTTTCCTCAAATTGAGTCTCAAAACTTCTAAAATTTATCATAGGACCTCAATTTATTCCATTTCACAAAAAGGGGTTTAATTTCCCCAAATTTCCAATTTTGTCCCCCAATTTTTCTAAAATTACCATTTTGCCCTTCCTTTACAAAAATGGTAAATTTTGCCCCAAAATTTTCAAAATTCCTCAATTGGTCCTCCAACATTATTTTCATGCCTAATTGACCCTCGATTTCATAAAATTTCATTTTGATCCTTTGAATTTCGAAAATCCCCAATTTTCCCCCAATTCCAACTTCTTAACATAGTCGAATTTGATTTTATCAAATTGACCCATCAAATGTTTCCAATTGTTGAAATTGAAGTTGAATTTGAGTTTCTACATGTTTATACGATTCTTTAGAAATGTGAATTGCAAGTTTTAACACCGGGACGAGCTCAAACGGAGCTTCGTCGGAAAATGAACTATAGAGAGAGAAAGCTTCGATTACTCACCGGTGAAGGCACGGCGGTCCGAGCTTTCGATTTGGGCAGATATCTCTCATCCTGAGGTTCATCCTAGAATCAAGAATCGCATCAATTGATGCAGAATTGGATTAGAATTTCG
This sequence comes from Trapa bicornis, assembly GCA_030064425.1. NCBI lineage: Eukaryota > Viridiplantae > Streptophyta > Magnoliopsida > Myrtales > Lythraceae > Trapa > Trapa bicornis. The sequence continues at coordinate 24,552,931 of CM057751.1, forward strand.
TCATTGAAATTTGGTTGACCCTCTCTTTAGCACCGATCAAAAATTTCAAAGGGGAGCCGAATTGGCTTACCTTTCGGTCCTAATTCGGCCGTGGAAAGGCTGAGGAAGTGTTGGGAGGGCTTGTTTTGGCCTGAGGAGGGCTTGAAATGGCCGATTTCAGCTTGGCCAAAATATGGCAGCTTCGGTCCGCCGGAGCTACTTCATTATTCAATCATGCCGGCGCTTCTCCAACGATTCTCGAATTGACTGGAGTTTGCTATCAGATAGCTGTCTTCTTCCCGGTTCTAAAGATCCCGACCTCTCCTTTCGAGGTTAAGAAAAATGTTGAAGTCGAAGCTCTGGTTTAAGCTTTACTGGGAAATGGAGCAGTAGAGAGAGAGAGAGAGAAGTGTTCAGGTATGAGGAGAATGAATGGGGATGACCTCTTTTTATAGGTGTAAAACCCGTGTATTAAATGGGAGAGATTTATTACTAGTATTAATATTGCCATAAATTATTGGTATTAATTTCAATAATTTAATTTCGGTATTAAATTATTTGTATTAATTACAATAATTTAATTTATGTATTAAATTATTGATATTAATTACAATAATTTAATTTTGGTATTAAATTATTTGTATTAATTACAATAATTAAATATATATATATATATATTGACCCTTTCTCTAGCATCGATCGAAAATTTCAAAGGGGAGTTGAATTGGCTTACCTTTCAGTCCTAATTCGGCCGTGGAAAGGCTGAGCAAGTGTTGGGAGGGCTTGGTTTGGCCTTAGGAGGGCTTGAAATGGCCGATTTCAGCTTGGCCGAAATAGGGCAGCTTCGGTCCGCCGGAGCTGTTTCACTATTCCATCATGCCAGCGCTTCTCCAACGATTCTCGGATTGACTGGAGTTTGCTATCAGATAGCTGTCTTCTTCCTGGTTCTAAAGAGCCCAACCTCTCCTTTCGAAGTTAAGAAAAATGTTGAAGTCGAAGCTCTGGTTTAAGCTTCACCGAGAAATGGAGTAGTAGAGAGAGAGAGAAGTGTTCATGTGTGAGGAGAATGAATGGAGATGATTAATTTCAGTATTAAATTATTTTTATTAATTTAATAATTAAATATATATATTAATTTATGGCTATTTATGATAAGCCGTACATTCGCATAAAAATTTTTGACCGAAATTTCAGGTTACAAAAAGATCATACTTAAGCAAGCATGCTTAACTTTGAAGTTTTTATGGAATCTAGTTCACCTGAACCAATTTGGTTTTTATTTTCTAGTTTGTCTTAAGTTTCTTTTCCAAGGTTTAATGAAACCTTTGGATCACCCGACAGTTGTAAATTTCCATATTGCTTATTCCCAAATGTAAACCGGCTCGGTTTTCTTATTCGATTTGACCGGTTCTTTTCCCGGTTTTCCTTAACTCAAAAGTGCGGGGTTTACACCGTCGTTCAGTATGTCGAGAAGCTCTGGGAGCTTCCTGCACATGAAGACCGAGACAATAGGGGGAAGGAGATATCGTCCCACAAAGTGGACATGGAGTATGATCAGGGTTTAGGGTCGGACAATTGATGTCCACTCAACTCGGGGTAGAGGCCATGGGCCTTTATTAGGGTGGATGGTAAAGGTGCTCCGGTACACAAGTGGATCAGTCAAAGACTGGTCTACGATGATGTGATCCCTTTTTATGATAAAAGGATAGTTGTTGTGTGAATACCATGCGAACTTTGGATAATGAATTGAGTAACTCAATCAAATAAATTGATCGTTGTAGAAAATTTCCCTCACTGAGTATACACTCATTCCCATCCTCTCACCCTTTTAGGAACATTTAAAAGGAGTCGGGTTAGTAGAGATTAAAGCCCCAAGCAAAGGCTCAAACCCTCAAGATACGTCCCACATCACAAAATTTCAATTATATTAAGGAAACGTATGCTAGCAAGCCTATACCTTCTTCAGACCATTAAGATAGAATTGTTAGGATGGCTCAAGGAAGGGTGGTGGGTTGATCACCAAACTCTGACCAGACAGGTTGAAGCGTGACATGAGGCGCTGACCAAGCGGTTGATTGGACGATGACCTAGCAGGCGGTCCGTTGACCGAGTGGACCGTTGACCAGTTCGGTGACTTGAAATAAAAAATCAGTCAGTTCAAGCCCGACTCGACTGGTTTTGAAAATTTTAAAAATTTCTAAATTTGTCTAAGTTCATTTTCTATATAATGATTACTTCAATTTCTCAAATGATGTTTTTAACCATCACCATAGTATTATAGAGGTCATAACCATCACCATAGTATTAATATGAGCAAGACTCAAAATAATAGAAAACTGTTCATCAATTTATATTTTCAAGATATGATAGAATAAATAAAGTTGTACATAAATCTATAAAAGAAATTCACATACTAAGAAGGAATATCATTTTCTAATATTCTTCTTGATATTTTAAAACCTAAAAGGGATAAGAGAGAGTATGAGTTTACAACTCAGTGAGTAGGGTATTATTGACATTGTGATTTCCTATCCACATTCTAGTACATTTTCAAAATATATATAAGGATATTTTTCCTTTAATAAAAAGGGGTTTGGATAATTAACTAAATAAGTTATTACATGTTTTATCATTGAAAAATCTTCCATGTGATTTTTTAGTTAAATTCACTAAATGTATCTCACAAGCTAAAAATTATGTTATTTCCCATGAAAAACTTTCATAATTTATTCATAGTAAAATTTCCAGACCTCGTGAGATTACAACCTTAATCTGTCTCACTTGTGGCCCATAACGCATTTATTGTCCACTTTGGTGAGAGTTTACAACATCTACCATATTGGTGCAAGACTACGAACTCGACCATTCATCTCTGTGAGCATCATTCCCCCAACCCCTAGACTTTTCCGAATGAAGTTGTCCATTATTGAGAGATGATACATTTCCCTATTCTTCCTTGGTCTCAATACACATTTGAACTCTCATAACATTGTGACATATTGGACGAGCGATAGTTTCACTTGTCCCAATATTGTTGTCTAGCAGCCCTTATAACCACCACTACCATATACCAAGTGTATTATTGGTTACGTACTATTACAATCACAAATAATAATATTTTGATTTAAAACATTTTTCATTGTTCTACTAGTCCAACGAGCTCCAACCCGACTATAGCTCAAAAACTTAAAGAAATATTATTAATTTTTTTATAATTTTCATCATGCTTATAAATCAAAATTTATTTATAGTATTTGATCGTTTCCATTGGTTTTAGACCCATTGTACAAGTTTTCAAAATATGATCTTGGACCCACTTCTCTTTCAAAAGTGTGGCATTGGGCTCATTTTAACAGAAATATATTTAACTAACTCTTGTTAACCATAGGTTCTACTCATATCTCGAATCGATAGTTGGAATTAGGTCATTCACTTAAAGTGTGTTCCCACACCTTTCACGAGTAGTCCTAAAATCATTGTTAATGCTCACATCAGAAATAAATCCCAAAATTATTTAAATAGTTTCACGTAGTTATGTGATTTTATTTCTAGAAAAGAAATTTTCAGTTTGCGAATAATAACGAATTATTAGTACAATTAGACTCGATTTTATAAATTTTCCTCATCCCGTATTCCCATACTTGTTCGTACCAAGGATTTTTTAGGCTTATTTGTATTTAGTTTGCACGTACTTGTATATGATCAATTTTTACAATAATTTAGACAATTAAGATCTAAATAATAAGTTATTCATACTTAAAATTCGTAATTTTTTATTAATTATAATTATATACTTAAATTATACGTTAATTAGGAGAAAATTAGCAAAATTGATCCAACTAATAAGATGCAAAACCCTCTCCCCTAGCTTCCAATTATACACCTTTATGAAAAATAAATGGAAACATAATTTTGTGAGGCCATGGCATGTGGGTCGATGAAATGCTATAGAGAAAGTCGAGAACATCCACGTACATCAGTTCACGATAACCATATAATTAAGTATTGATAGATAAATCTTTCTAAAATATTACACTCGAATATATAATTATTAATCATAATTTATATATCACTCTTGGAAATTCTCCCTGCAGCTCAACTATTTTTTGTTTAATGAATGGAATATTTTATGCAAAACAATATAAAATTATCAAGTACTCAAATTACAAATTTATCTAAAAATATATTATAAAGTAAGAAAAGTACTAAGAATGATATAATTTTATAATTAATGTGCTTATTATTTATATTTTTAATTTTTAAATAAATGGAACTTAATTTTTTAACTTATGTTAAAATAATAGGGAAAATGGGACCCATCAATAAATAGGTGAAATTTAATTTTTTTAGCTAATGGAAATAAATGATAATAGGAATCGAAATAAATGGTGCAAATGGGACCAATTAATAAGCAGACCGTGCTGCCCCACTATGTGCACGAGGCAAGCTGGGCAACTTGTGATAGCTATCCCTACCAAGAAATACAAAGCTGTCACTATTATTTTTTCTACTAGGTAAAATATTTAAAAAATTAAATGGATGAGTAAAATAAACTTTTATGTCAATTTTCTAATTATTTAATGTTATTTTTAATTATTTAGTACCATTTTAAATAATGTAAAATAGGGAAACATATATATATAAACATTTGATAACGTAAAAATTATTTATAGAGGTATAACTTTTTATCAAAATATAATAATTTGTCAAATAATATTAGATCTAATATGCTTCCCCATAAAAATATATAACTAATAATTGTTATTTTCGTTCATTTCATACCAATATATATATTTGTTAAGTATTTATTTAAATTTAAATATTGGAAAGGTATAAAATTGGAAAATTGATCACAAATTTAGTAAAATAAAAAATATAATATATATATATAAGGTTGTAAAAATTTAACGACACTAATTAAATACTTTTAATTTATTAATTTTTAAATGCCCAAGTATAATTAACGCAACCATGTGCGTCAAACTCACTCGTTTATATGTTTTACTTCGACGGGTAATGAAGTCTGGTGCGTGACCAGTCACAGCCCTCGAGCTGTTGCAGTCCGTGACTGGGCGCTGGGAGTTGGCAGGTCCCACCCACCACCACCATCATGATGGACCGGGGTCCGCCGGAGGTGGGGGTGGCCGGGTGGGAATGGAGGATAACGCCGTGGGTCAGCCCCTGTCGCGGCTGTATACGGCACATGTCAGATCCCTATTCTCGGTCTGGCGATGCCTTGCCAATATGCGAGAGGGAAAAAGGGCAAAATTTCCTCATAAAGCGTATGGAATCTCATAAATACAAAAGAAGAAAAGAAAAAAAAGGTGGATCAACAAAAAAAGCACCAAAATATTATTAAATGGAATGAAAATAAGATTTAAAAATATTTTTAAATAATTGTATTAAAAACCTAAATGATCTTGTGTCCGATTCAAAATTTTAATAAATAAAGTCTTAATTCCAAATAAAATATCATACAAAGTGATATTATTTTCATTGTCTTTTTTGTGCTAAAATTTTTTATGAACACATGTTTTAAATCATTTATATTTCTGTTCAATAGGTGAAAATGACTGAGTGCTCGTGGTACATTGGACATGACCATCCTTGAATTGTGACGATATGGGATCGTGTGATGCAATCGACGGATTGTCCGGATCCAACTATATGTATCTGCCATTTCATATGTGCATACAAATGTATTTGGACTGTTATGCCATTGCAGACATGGGAGGAACATTTGGCAGCCCCGGCATGGGCAAAGTGTGTCATGTTCCTTTCCATTTAATTCAAGCAAGTATTGTTGCTTTTCCTTTTGGATTGTAGGGAAGAATCCACGGCTCCAAAAAAAACTAGAAAATATTTAGTGCATAAATTTATGAATTATTTGAATATTTTTATTTGTTAAATAATTAATAAATACGCTTGACTGATCAAATTATATGATTTTAATGAATTCATGGCATGACTTATCATATATGGACCATATTCAACTGACACAAATTTTCTAACCCTATCCCCTTGCCTTATCCTTTTGCTGTACATGCATTCTGGGTCACCCATGAATTCTAAGGCAGGCTGCTTGAAGCTTTTTTTATGATTATTTTAATTGTATAATATACTATTAATACATCATTCGAGTAGTCAATGGAACCATATTGATATTAAAAAAATATGATTTCTTTTTGTCATACTTGTGTATATATATATATACACACACATATTATGATGTTTGGTGTATAAATAATAAAAACTACTTTTTGTCATATTCAATACAGAGTAGTAGTATATAATTAATGGAAGGTAAAAAGAAACATGGCAATAAGGGCATAGCTTGCCCCCACAAGGCACGCAAACTTTCATTTTATAGGACAATGGACCTTCCTACTACCAATAGCGTGGGAGTAACATGTATCATGCATACCTTTATTATTGTACACACATGCACACACATGCACATGCTCCGTATATTCGGAAAATTTGTCATGCTAACCAACTTATTTTAATTTGAATAATTAAATTAATAAATGTTATTATTATTATTATATATGATTGTTATATACATGTTATTAAGTATTTCTCTTTTGTTCTTGGAACAAACAAAGCAGCTTGTGGGGATTCATTATGATATGATATTATTATTATTATTTATATATTTATATAATATTTTATTAAAATAAAATACAAGTAATCCATCAAACCGGATCTAACCTATAAACCGATCCGGTTCGATTTTCTCTCCCTCTTTATATTTTCCTTTATAAATGGCTATATATTTCAACCATCTATTCCACCAATTCACTCCTCCATATCCTCAACTGTATCTTCTTCTTTTTGATCGGAGGGATTTGGCCGGAAAAGTCATGGGCTTCCCCGTCTGCTACAGCGAGCTCCTCCTCCCCAGGGTCCTCATCCAATTCCTTTCCCTCCTCGCCCTCCTCCGCCGCCTCCTCTCCTTCCTCCTCTGCCTCGCCGGCCTCCCAGACCTCCTCGAAAACTCCTCCCCTTCCTCCTCACCGGACTACTACACCCCAGCCTCCTCCTGGCCGGAAGGCCTCTACTTCACTCCCTCCTCCTCCGCTTCCTCCGCGCTCCTCCGCGAGGTTCTCCCCGTCCTCCGCCTCTCCGAGATCCAGTCCCCACCCGAGAGCTGTGCCGTCTGCCTCTACGACTTCGAGCCCCACGACGAGGCAAGGCGGCTCCCCAGCTGCTGCCACGTGTTCCACCGCGGCTGCATCGACCGCTGGCTCGGCTACGGCCACCACACCTGCCCTCTCTGCCGCACCAGCCTCGTCCCCGACGAGGTCGCCGACGCTGTCAATCAGGGCCTCTGGGCCGCCTCCGGCTTCTCCGATTTCGAAGACGACTTCTCTCAATACGATCTTCATCACTTCAGCAGCCCTCTTCTGATCGAAGACAGCTTCTAACCCATTCGGCCATTTTCTCCCCTTTCTCAATTTTCCTTTCAAATCCAATTTTTGTATTTTTTTTCCATGGCCGATTTTGTACATAAATGATCAAGAAAAAAATATAGTAATTTGCTAGAAATTACGAATTTATACATTTTCGAGTATTTGTAAGGAGAAAAATGATGAAATATAGTCATATTTCATAGATCTGATTGAATTATTAGTTGGAAATTTTGAATTAAATTAAAGCATGCCTATAAGATATTAGTTACAAAATTATAACATTTTCCATAAAAATAATTTTTTAGGAAATTATCCAATATATAAAAACTGAAGTAATAATCAATTTCAATTAAATAATATTATTTATATTTTTAAGTGTGATTAGTAATATCCGTAATTTAAATTGAGCATAAAATAATATTGATCCCTAAATAAATTTGTTTTCCCACACCGAATAACTTACATTAACATCAAACCCAATCTAGTTCATAATAGAAGGGGTCTGCCACATGTCGTGTTGGCGGGCGAGCATCTTCCTTCGGTTCAATATGTCGTGTTGGCGGGCGGGTATCTTCCTTCGGTTGCACTGTCACGGTAGATCATTCCTCCCTTCAAATTCTGCAAGAGATCATTGGTCACTAATTAGATTTACCGCATAGGTTTATGTCATATTTGAGGTATTAGCCTATTTATGTTATTGGGAAATGTATAGTAAATTTATAGGGGAAACAACCATTACTAATAGCTTTTGAGAATTTTTAACTAAAATTCAGTACATTAGAATTATTTTCTTTAATTTATCAAAAATTACATATTTTATTTCATTATTTTCTTATACGCATATTTCTTAATTGACGTGTAAAAACATATATAGCACAATTATAAAAATTATTTCTTAATAGTTATACTTATTTTAACTAAATTGTTAAAATATTATAGTATATTTTTATAATAATATTTTACATAGTTATAATATATATGATATAATATTATTAATTAAGTTTATATTATAATATCATTTATTTTTACATTTATATTATTCTAAACACATAAATAGATACATATTTATTTAATTAATTGAGTTACTTATTAATAAAAAATTATTCTCATCTTATGTTTATAGTTTGCCACATCTCTATCATTTAATATTTTATTATTTTATTTTAGTTTTTTTACATTTTATTAAAGTTATTACATTATAGCTACTCTACTCATCCTAACCATAAGATACTTATTGCACAAAATTAATGACTTTTCACTTATAATCTCTATTTTTTAAAAATTATTTGGTATTATCTACTTTATATAATTATATGATACATGGTGACAGACGAGTGCTAGCTTTTACTCATCTTTATTTTTTTGTGACGTATATTTAATTAAATATTATTGGGTGTATCCTATAAATTAAATAAGATAATATAATTTATGAATTACTGTAATTCTCTCTAATTCAATAATAATCTTATAATTAAGTTAGATGAAACCAATTATTATTTATATTATTTATAACTCAATAATATAAGCTACTCTTTCAATGTTATTCTTATTATGTTACTCACGCTAAAAAATAATGTTCTGACACTTCTGCCCCTAATAATACAAATGACAACTCATGTGTCTTTGGAGATGGATAACTTCACTTGGATTTGTGTTTGATTATGAACCTTCACCAAGATATTTTAGACCTAAGTCATGTTAATATTTTAATTTACTTAATATAAGTTTTAATTGGTCCACTTTCTTTGAACTAGTAAAATATTAAACCACTTGACCAACTTTTTAATTTTCCTAGTCAATCTATTAATAAATATGGATATTTAGTTCATTATCCTTTATATAAATTTAATTCTCTCTCACACCTCTCAAATTTACTCTACTTATAAAAATGAATACAATTCATATTATATTATCCGTATGAATGACAATTCATATTACTAATGATTTATCTCACATATATATTAAGAAAAATCAGATTCTTAATAAGTATCTCGTAATTGGATACAAAATAATTTTACTCATTTTATGTTGTGTATCCACTTTTATTATATTTTCTACTAGTAATTTCATATTAACAATATTTATTATATTCCTTAATTTTCTCTTAATTTACCCTTTAGCACAATTTACTAAATATAATGTCTATTATTTTGAATTTGACTATACTCACTTTTTTTATAAAATATATTATTTATGATGGAGAGTTATCACGCAATAGTTGTAAGAGAGTATTGTACTATCACCTTACTGGTCATAATTTTTTTGTCTTATCCCCGTAACCTTACACTTATACACAAACCTATTATCACCCCTAGATGAAGGCCATACAAATAGAATTCTCTCTCCTTCTCCATAATTATACATAAATTTGATGTTTGCACCACCTAATTGGCCTATTATCAATTGTAAATATGTATACATAATTAAAAAAATCATAATTGATCTATTACTTGAGGCAAGTCTAGTCACATTATCAAATGATTCTCCCATTAACATAGTCTTGATTATAATTAGACATTCAGTCTTGTTATTAAGTCGATTATCATTCATGTGGTTATTTCTATTGAGTTTTTACTTGATTGGTCTATTCGTTAGTTGGATGTCAATAATGCGCTTATTAATTTCTATCTTGCTAAAAAAAGTTTAGATACAACAACCATCAAGTTTTGTTAATTATCTTTTTTCCCATTATATAATCACTCTATGGTCTATGCACTTGTCCCACACTTGATTTATACACCTCAATTCTTTTATTATTCAATTCAATTTTCATGATTCTCTTACTATAACTCTCTATTCATTTATTGTATATCCACTTCAATCATATTTATAATCATCTATATTGATGATCTAATCATTATTAGATATTCCAATGCTCCTATCAACTCCACTTTTTATACTCTACAACGTGAATTCATATAAAATTTGAGATATCTCTATTATTACTTTTGCATTAAAGTCTACAATCATCCTCATATCATTTATCTCGCTCAATTTAAGTACATTCAAAATTTATTATCTAAAAGTACCATAGATATTTGTAATCTTATATATAAGCTCATTACTCTTAGATCACAACTCTCCCTCAAGGTCGGAACACCTCTTTCGAATTTCACTCCATATTGTTAGATTGTGAGTTTTTTTCAATATCTCACTATCACTTTTTCCGATCTTACTTATAACGTTCATCAAGTAACTTTTCATCTTAGCATTACCCTTTGGTGTCACTCTCATACCACACTACAATGCTTCTCTAATATCGACTAGGTCGAAAATCTTGAAAATCGTCATTTTATTAGTGGTTATACTATATTTTTCGATCACAATCTTATTTACTAGAATTCTAAAAAAATAATACAATGTCGCACACTATAATATAAAATTCGAATATAAATATTTTGATAATTTGACAATTGAACTTATTTGCGCTCTTCTCCAAGAATTTTATTTCCCACTTTTCAATTTTCCAATACTTTAATATGACAATCTCTTAACTATATATGTTACAGTTAATCTCATTTTTATACTTGTACCAAACTAATTGAAATTAACTATAAGTTTGTTAGGGAATAAGTCAATTGTAATATTGTTAATATTAGACTTATTGACACTAATTTTCAAATCATTGATCTAATTATCAAAATTTATTATTTTACTAGCTTACACTTTTCTCCATACAATCTCAATCACCATTAAGATTGCACAAAAGTAATAGCAATATTAATTTTGAGAAAAAATATTAAAATATTAAAATATATTGTTAATATAATATTTTATTAGTTAAAATTATATTATAATATTATAATATTATTTATTTCTACCTTTATATTAGACCTAACTCTATATAATTTATTTAGTTATCAATAAAAATATTAAAATTAAATTTATAATCTACCATATCTATATTTCAACCTCTTTTTTTATATATATTTTAAATTTTTACAATTTTATTATTATTTATATGTATTTTATGTGCTATCATATTTTTTAATTGGTGAGTAAAAACATATGTAGCATAATTATAAGAAATATTTTATTGATAAATATATCATATTTTTTGACATTAAATTTTTATTGTTATATTGATAAAGAAATTGTTTAGTGCATGAATATTAATGGGTTACTGTAAATAAGATATTTGAAAGAGAAAAAAAGAAATATGATAGATAAAATTGAAAATTAAGAGTGAAGGCATATTATATAATAAATTATTTTTATATTTATTTATAATATATATAATAAAGATAAAATCCACTCATTACAATCAGAATGCCCACACTTAACTTACGTGTGAATTCTGGCAAATCAAGGATAGCCCGATGAGTTATACTGGTCATATCATAACACCCCTAATTAAAAAAGAATGGTGGCATGGGTCCACCCATTATAAAATGCGATGGAATAAAATATTTAAGAGTATGCTTGTATGATTTTCTCTAAAAATCATATAAACTATGAAAATAGGTTGAATTTCTAATAAAAAATATATACAAGATGATAATAATAATAATAATAATAATAATAATAATAATAATAATAATAATAATAATAATAATAATAATAATAATAATAATAATAATAATAATAATAATAATAAAAATATTATTATTATTATTATTATTATTATTATTTTATATGTAATTAACGTTATCACCCTTCTTTCTGTTGCATAAAGTAATATCTAAGATAGGATGCTTCCACTTAGTTTCACTCTATGTGCTCTCATTCCTTTTTATTAATTACCCATTGCAATTTTTTTTATCCTTTTATTAATCTATCATTTTAATTTTGAAATTGTCACTAGCTAAATTTTATATTTCAATAATTAAGAAAATATTATAATTGCACCTACTATCTTGACTCTTTTAGATCATGAGATGGAAAGTTGACATACTAAATTCTTATTCCCAAGCATTATATAGAGTAATGAGCTTGAAGTTCAATTACTAGATTAATGATTTACATTTTAGAAGAATACCCATAAGCCAAAAGAAGAGAATAAGAAGATTGAAAATTAGGGTTATTGAAGTGGTTTGATGTGGCTCAAGTGATAGTATGAATGAAGAAGTTGTATAAGTTGAATTAGAAATTTTTATTCATTTTATGATTTAATAATTAATATATAATAAATAATATTTTACTTTTATTACAATTTATTGGGTTTGTCTCATCCACTCATAAATAAAAAAATAATTTACATTTTTAAAATTAATAATTTTAATAAATATCTAATATTATTATTATTTTTAGGCATATGAGTATTATAAAGAACCTATAATAGGTATTTTCTGAATTTCTCGAAAATTTTAATTGATTGTCTATTTGGATTTAAACTAAAAGTTAAACTTATATAAATAGTGAAATTATAAAATAAGAATTTAATGGCATGTAGAAAAGTCTCTCATATTGGCATTATATCAATGAAGGGAATTCTTTTAGAGTATAAATTAATGGATGATTAAAAAATCCAAATAAAAGGTTTTAAAAAGAAAAAAAAATAAAGGATAAAATAAAAGGGATGAGAAGGTTCTATCACGAATATCAGACAGCCTCATGCTCGAACCGTGTGTTACTTTCCATGTGCCGTTCAAAGACTCTGGAATATTAAAAATACCATTTTCAGCCACACAAAAGACAGAAAAAAGACTAACTTTCAAAATTAAAAAAAACAAACAAACAGGAGGACGAAATTCGAACCATCTTTTTTTTCCATTTCAAATCATAATATATAAATAATTTAAATTTAAATCGAATTTATTCATAATAATAGAGTTTAGTATTGCCTTACCTCAAACAAAAGTTTCTAAAAATAAGATTTTATATGATTAGAAGTATTATTATAATTATTTATTATATTAAAATTTTAAATAAATATAAATTTAATCTAATTAATTTATGCCTACTCAAATAACTAGTTATAAATAATTTAAATTTGACCCGAAAAATAAATTTAAAAAAATATGGTCTAAACTCAAATACGACGAGTTTTAATTAAGTTAAATTTTATTAAAAGTCGGGTGTATTCTTTTTATTATAAATTTAAATTTAATAATTATAATTAAAAAATTAGGATACTTTATTATTATTATAACATTTTATACTCTATTTTTTTTAAAATTGTGATGTAAAATAGATAATTAATATCATTTTATAAATTATTTATAAAGATTATTTTATAGGAATATATGAATTTAAATTATATTTTTTAATTTTTAAATATATAATATATTAATAATAATTTTAAATTAAATAAATATTTGATATAGTAGTATTCTAATTGCTCAATACTGAAAATATTAAGATTTTTTTTATTTATCACGTATATTGTAGTGTTTGAGAGTAGGGTTTATTGACAAGGCTAAAAGGTTAAAAAAATTGAGCTCAACAATAAATGAGTTATTTATTATGAGATTTTGTATAGTTTTTGGGAGCTAAAAGATGAATAATGATAATTGGGCTGATTTGATTTTAGATATGAGTAAAGGTAAGATGGGAAGCTTCATGATCCCTGTAAACAATCTCTCATCATAATTTAGAAAAAAATTATAAAATTTATTTTTGTATATTATTTGAATAATATAATATTTAAATAATACTAATAAGATTAAAAGTACATACAATTGTAAAATTTGTTATATTTATGGGATAGAATGGTATATATATATTTTGTCTCTTCAACTAATAAAATTGTGTTTGCTGACCGACCATACACAAAAATTAAGGTTTCCGCCTAACGGTGGCTTCTAGATGGCGACCAGCCCGACATCTTATCACTTACTAGTCTCCTACCTGCTTTTGTTTATTCAAATAAAGACTGTTGACTTCTGAATTTCCTAAGAGGTGGAAAAGCTTTTTTCTCAATTATTTATAATACCCTATTAACTTATAAGTTGTTATGATTTTGAATTATTCAAACAAAAAAATAATAAAATAACCATATAACTTCTACATTTGTGCCCAATTATTTTATTATTTGAACAACAACTTAGGCTAATATGTGGGCACCTAATTGACTATGAATGTCATGAAGCTTGTGAGAACGATTATATTCACCATTATGTGCTATTGACAAAATGAATAAATAACCCATTAGTAGAATTTGGGTTTGATCACAAGAATAAATGTCATTTAATCCGATTAAAAACATTATAATCGATTCTTTTTAAGATACAATAGTATAAGATTTGTTTTAACCTAAAGATTTTTCATGTTACTGTACTGAAAATTGTGAAGTCTAGAACAATAGTGAGCTAGAATTCGAACCTATCACTTGAGGTTGATAACGTTTGAAAACTTTTAGATACTGAGGTGAGTTTCGAACACGTCACCTCATAGTACTGCTTGTTTGTTGCTTTAATTCTTATCTTCTATACTCTGTTTCACTATGCATAATGTAATTCCCTGGCTCAATAGAGAAGACTTGATTCCACTTATACTTCATTCACTTGTACATGCAATGCTTACTGTCGGGACCACCTATTAGAATTGACGATATACTAATTAATAAAAATATTATTTGTGCTCCTATTCTTTTTTGACACTTTCCATTTGGGTTGCTATGCTTATTTGGTGCTTTCCAACAATTATTTATTTACTACTACACGGGTTCACCTTACTCTTCATTTTGCATCGTTATTTTGAAATAAATGACCCTTCTCCCCTTGAGTCATACCTCTCCGTAAATTTTGGACCTTTATGCCCCTAGTAGTAGGATAGGTTCCAAAACTATCTTGATCCACCATACTCCTAGGGTATTCCCATGCCACAACTCTTTGATTTCTAATCATTTAGGGATCGAGGCCTCGTCCTTCCTTACCATCGATGTAGTGCTCCTTAACTACTTTTGGTGTTATCTAATCCCCGAACGTACTCACCAAAGACTTGGTCATTTTCTCCTTACCTTATGGGTCTCTATCTCTAGTAATTTAGACCTTTTCACTACCTAACCCTCACCATTAGATGATATTCCCTATATTTTTCTTCTTATGTTGGTAGAGTATCCTAACATTCGATTCTAGGTCTCCCTGAATACTGAACTTCTCTTTACATTGTACTTCAATCAAACTCTATTGTAGCCCATGCTTGTTCTCCCAATCTCCCTTGTTGTTTTAATGGCATTTTGATTTTTTTTTCCAAGAATTTTGTGCATGGAATATTTGTTTGTCCTTTACTAGTCTCATGATGGATCATTCCCGATTCCCACTTTTGGGCTCCTTGATCACTTCGTACTAGCTTAAATTGCCTCTTACTTTTCCACTTGTTTGGAATCCCCCCTTCCCATCCTTTAGTCAGTCTGCACTCGCTCGTGGCCATCCCACAATCATTCCTTCTGTTATTTACGAGAGGTCCTTTACGGCGGGGAAATTCCCCGTGTTGGTCCATCCTTAGGAAATGTCTTTTGCTTGTCCCATGTTCCACTCTTATATCATAAAATTGATACTTCCCTCTTTATAACTAGGCACCCAACCTTATTGTCACTCCTGAAAGATTTCCTTCCTTCATATCCTCACACCTCCTTTGTAGGTGCATTCTCAGTTTCGACCATCGGTTCCTCGATCCCTACTCAATTTACCTACGACCCCGTGCACTTCCTTCTGTTGATGGTATACCTACCTAGGGGTTCTTATCCTCTAATCCATCATTGCTTGTTGGTGGTCGTTTCACGATACTTCAATTCAAACTTTCTCGTAAGGTTTCCCCCTGACTCCTTGGGCCCACTAGGAGGGGTTGCTTCATTTTTCTTGCCTTCTACTCCCATATTTCAGAGTAGCGATCTCTACCCTGAAGTTTTGTGTCTAAACCTTCCTTACTATCCCTGGGGAATTTCTCGTGATGCCCTTGTACCCCCTCTTCGGCCTCATTACCCTAAGGGACTTCCACTTCTCGTGATCTCCCCTTGGTAGTCGGTATTGTGCCCCGTCATTATGAGCTTCATTAAACAGGGATGGTCTAATTCCTCCTATGTTTATTTCTTGACGAAGGTCTCTCACTCGCCCTATTCTCATGCTCCTACAGTTCTAGGTTTTTCTTTATCTAGGAGCACCACGTGGGCCAAGTTTGTTCCTTGTTTTGAAGAATTTCAACTTCCAGCGTTTGTTCTCATGGTATGTGAGTTTCCGAACTAAGGGTCACTCTTACTTTCTTATTTTCTTTTGTGCGAGAGTGAAATCAAAAGGAAATTTTATTCGTTAACCGGCGGAGCCACAGTTGTGGCTTATTACGGTAGTTGAAATAAAGACTCCACTTATCGTCCCTAACCTAGTCTCTCATGTTAACTGACCTAGAATTTAACATTGGTGGATTGTGGGATTCTACATCAGTCAGCCTGACGTGCCTGTTCCTTCTCCCAGGTGGGCAGGTGCCTCTAGGGTATCTTCCACATCTAGGGTAAGGGTTCATGATGAGCTCCTCATATTCCGAGGAAGATGACGTGCTAGTTGCCCTTCTTACCCATACCTCTTGTGTGACATTGATCCCAAATTTATTTATAATCATGGCTTTGTATGCGTAGGCGCATTGCATGTGATTCACCGTACATGCGTTGCCTTTTATTAGGGGTAGTCAACGGAAGACTCTCACATAGTTGGCATAAGATTCCCAAAAGTTTATCTCTGCCTCTTCTCTGGACTGGCTCTAGTTTGGTCCTTGAGGTGGAGAGGTCTCACCTTCCACCAAGCGGGGAGGGGTCCTCCTTCGATATTCCCTCCATGGGACGCACTCCTCCTAATCATCTATCCTTTGCTCGATAGCATTCCTCCAGGGGATATATTCTTCGTTTGCATTTCTGTTCATGCTTTTCTACAAGGTTTCGGGGGTTAGAGCCTAAGGTTTGTAGGGACTTATTAGGAAAACTGTGCTCTGATACCACTCAAGTTGTTTCACCCAGACCTAGTTTGGTCGGAGTTTGCTGATCAACTCGCCACCCTTCCTCGAACCATCTGTGCAATACCACCTTGATGGTTTGAAGAAGGTAAAGGCATACAGATATACGTTCCCATAATATGATTATAATTTGTGGTGTGGGACGTACCTTGAGGGTTCGAGCCTTCACTTGGGGCTTTAATTGCTACTGACCCAATGTAAATCCCGCCCTTTTGAGCTAAGGAAAACAGGAAAGGAACCAGTAAAATTGAGTGAGAAAACCGAATCGGTTCATAAACATGATCATTTGGGAACAAGCAATTTGGAAATTTACAACTTACGGGTGATCCAAAGGGTTCATAAAATCTTAGAAAAGAAACTTAAGATAAATTAGAAGAGAAAATCTAAATTGGTTTAGGTGAACGAGATCCCATAAGAACTCTGAAGTTAAGCGTGCTTGCTTGAGAGTAGTGTGAAGATGGGTGACCAATAATTTAATACCTAAATTAAATTATTGGAATGAATACAAATAATTTAATACATAAATTAAATTATTAGAATTAATACTAATAATTTATGGCAACATTAATATGAGTAATAAATCTCTCCCATTTAATACACAATTTTACACTTATGAAGAGCTTATCCCCATTCATTCTCCTCACACCTGAACAACTTCTCTCTCTCTCTCTACTGCTCCATTTCTCGGTGAAGCTTGAACTAGAGCTTCAACTTGAGTATTTTTCTTAACCACGGAAGGAGAGGTTGGGCTCTTTAGAATCGGGGAGAAGTCAGCTATCTAATAGCAAACTCCAGTCAATTCGAGAATCGTGGGAGAAGCGCCGACATGATGGAACAGTGAAGCAGCTCCGGCGGACCGAAGCTGCCCTATTTCAGCCAAGCTGAAATTGGCCAATTCGAGCCCTCCTCAGGCTAAACCAAGCCATTCCAACACTTCCTCAGCCCTCCTACTGCCAAATTAGAACGGAAAGGTAAGCCAATTCAGCTCCCCTTTGTAATTTTCGACCGGTGTTAGAGAGAGAACCGACAAAATTTTGATGATAAAATTCTAACTAAAAAATTCTTGATTTTAGGATGAACCTTAGGACAAGGGCTATCCATCCAGATCGAAAGCTCAGACCACCATGCCCCTGACGGTGAGTAATTAAAGCTTTCTCTCTCTAAAATCTATTTCCGAATGAAGCTTCGTTTGAGTTTGTTCCAGCATTAAAACTTGCGATTCAAATTGCCAGAGAATTGTATGAACATGTATAAACTCAATTTCAACAATGGGAAGTGTTTGATTGGTCAATTTCATGTTCGGCCAAGCTGAAATTGGCCAATTCGAGCCCTCCTCAGGCTAAACCAAGCCATTCCAACACTTCCTCAGCCCTCCTACTGCCAAATTAGAACGGAAAGGTAAGCCAATTCAGCTCCCCTTTGTAATTTTCGACCGGTGTTAGAGAGAGAACCGACAAAATTTTGATGATAAAATTCTAACTAAAAAATTCTTGATTTTAGGATGAACCTTAGGACAAGGGCTATCCATCCAGATCGAAAGCTCAGACCACCATGCCCCTGACGGTGAGTAATTAAAGCTTTCTCTCTCTAAAATCTATTTCCGAATGAAGCTTCGTTTGAGTTTGTTCCAGCATTAAAACTTGCGATTCAAATTGCCAGAGAATTGTATGAACATGTATAAACTCAATTTCAACAATGGGAAGTGTTTGATTGGTCAATTTCATGAAATCAAATTCGGATATGTTAAAAAGTTGGAATTGGGGGGAAATTGGGGATTTTTGAAAATTTGAAGGACCGAAATGCAATTTCCTAAAATTGAGGGTCAATTGGGTATGATAAAAATGTTAGAGAGCCAATTGAGGAATATTAGAATTTTTGGGGTGAAATTTACCATTTTTGTAAAAGAAGGGCAAAATGGTAATTTTGGAAAAGTTAGGGGACCAAATTGGAAATTTGGGAAATTAATCCCCTTTTTGTGAAATGGAATAAATTGAGGTCCTTTGATAAATTTTAAAAGTTTTGGGACTTAATTTGAGGAAAAACCAAAATTAGAGACTTCAAGTTTAAGAGAAATAACTTTAGGGACCTAATTGCAAATAAATAAAAGTTTGACTTTCTCATTCATTTGGAATGAATGAAGGCTATTAGGCCGAAGGATAATAAACCGAGATGTTCATATCATGTAGGAACATGGAGTACCGGGAACGCTAGCAAGGACAAGCTCGCATGAATACAAAGAACCGATCTAATGGAATTCATGACATTAACAGGTGATTGGGTTTACTAACATCATACTCGGTTGGGATGATGAGCATAACTTAAAGTTAAAAACCACTTAAAGGTTGTGAGTGGGACTTTTAACATCACACCCGGTTGGGGTGATGAGCAAATTAAGTTAAAAACCACTTACCGGTTGTGAGTGAGATTTTATATCATACCTAGTTAGGGATGATAAGTACCTCAAAATGAAAATCCACTATTTAGTGGTATTTTAAACATTACAACTTAGATGAGTGATGTGAAAATCACGCGAAAAAACTACTTATCGGTTGTAAGTAGATCATACCCAGTTGGTATGATGAAACTTTCTCGAAGGAAGTGGAAAACCTGTTCATCGATTATAAATGGAGATGTCTTTATACTTGATTGGTATGATGGACAGTTGAAAACATATTTTGTCGAAAGTGCTCTCCCCTGACTGTGTGCTAATGCTTAAATGATTTGGAAAACCTTCTTGACGGGAGCTCGAATAGCTCTTATAGGTCGGGGGCCTTGATTTTGGAACTTGGGGGCTAATATGCCCGATTTTGAAAATCTCGAACAAGTGGGCCATAGGCCAGTGGGCATGAGTAGAAGCTCGTAAACAAACATGAGATATGTGCCATAAAACTTTAATAAAGGAATTGTTTGGCCATGGTATTAAGATAGGACCGACATACTCATTTAACTAGTGGTAGTGCGACATGATAGGTTGACGGACCAGTCAAAACAAACAACTGCGGGTTGAGTTAAGAGTCGGGGCCGTTGGACTAGTGGCACCATAGATTATGTGGCGTGATAAGAAAATATTGATTGTGCATGCACTATGATTATGGGACCATCAAAACGCCCAAGAGGGATAGTGATGCGTTCTAAGGGAACTGGACGACCTGGTGGGTATAAGGGCAGTTCGTCGTACTAGGTGACTGTGCGAAATTTGGAGTAGCACCAAGCGCATGTGACTAGGGTGGGGACGGGATGAGGTATATGTCCTCATACTGACACGAAAAATTTATTTTGGTATTGAGGGTCGAATGTCGCGAACATCCACTCATTCTCAGGGTAGAAGTGAAAGTATTTCTATCTAGGTAGCCGATAAAGTTGATTCGAAGCCACAAGTGGGTTCAGTGGATGTACTGGCCTGTGAATGTGTGTTTGACCTTCATGATGAAGGATGTGTATTGGGTGATGACACACCGTGTGTCACGCCCCGACCCGGTTTGGTTGGATCCCCGTGATCAACCCGCCACTCTCCCGATTTATTAAAGGATTTCCCCTTATTGTGAACCATAAAGAGTAAGATATCCTTTAACCTGCACCTTTTCTTAGAATAGAATAATCAAAACTGCATAAAATTTAAAACTTTACATACCTGTCTTACAGGCATCTTAGTTGACGGTCTTTAAGGGGAGGCTTTCTGGGATTTCCTAAAAGGGATATAAGGGAGGGGGTGAGTACGACTACTTAGTGAATGGGTTTTTAAAAGCTTTTGACTTTTAAGAAAAATATTTATATGGAGTGTGCCAAACTTCTTTGTTTTCAAAAATCCCTTCATTTAAAAATTTGGGTTTTTCCACCATTTATTATTTACCACGGTGTGTCATCACCCAACACTCATCCTTCATCATGAAGGTTACACACATTCGCAAGTCAGTATCACTATTGAACCCGCTAGTGGCTTCGGAGCGACTTTTCCTGCCACCCGGATAGAAGTACGACCACTTCTACCCTGGGAATGAGTGGATGTACGTGACATCCGACCCACAATCCTGAAATCACTTCTTCGTGTCCGTATGAGGACAGAGACCTCATCCTGTCCCCACCCCGGTCTCATGCGCTTGGTGCTACTCCAGATTTCGCACAGACAGCTGGAACGACGAACTGCCCTTATAGCCACCAGGTCGTCTAGTGCCCTTAGGACGCATCACTACCCCTCATGGGCGTCTTGATGATCCTGTACTCATAGTGATCAATTAGTGAAGCAGCTCCGGCAAACTGAAGTTGTCCTATTTCTGTCGAGCTAAAATTGGCCAATTGGATCCCTCCTCAGGCCAAACCAAGCTCTCCCAACACCTCCTCAGCCCTCCTACGGCCGAATTAGAACTGAAAGGTAAGCCAATTTAGCTACTCTCAATAATTTCCAACTGGTGCTAGAGGGAGAACCGACAGAATTTTGATGATAAAATTCTCAATCAATTCGGCATCAATTGATGCAATTCTTGATTCTAGGAGTAACATCAAAAAGAGAGTTGTCTGCCCAGATTGAAAGCTTGGACCGCCGCACCCCAATGGTAAGCATTCGAAGCTTTTTCTCTCTATGTTCTATTTTTCGGTGAAGCTCCATTTGAGCTCGTTCCGACATCAAAACTTGTGATTCAAAGTGCAATTGAATCGTATGAAGATATAGGAACTTCAATTTAACTTCAATTTCAACAATTAAACTTGTTTAATCGGTCAATTTGATAAAATCAAATTCAGCTGTGTTGAAAAGTTGAAATTGGGGGAAATTTGTGGATTTTGAAAATTCGAGGGACTAAAATACAATTTTATAAAATTGAGGGCCAAATGAGCATGATAAGAGTGTTGGAGGACCAATTGAGCAAATTTTCAAATTTTTGGGATAAAACTTAACATTTTTGTAAAGGAAGGGCAAAATGGTAATTTTAGAAAATTTGGGGACCAAATTGGGAATTTGGGAAACTAGAACCCCTTTTTGTAAATTCGAATAAATTGAGGTCCCAAGGAGAATTTTTAAATTTTTGGGACTCTTTTTTGATGAAAACCGGCATTTGGGGCCTAAAGTAAAAGAAAAAAACTTTAGGGATCAAATTGCAAATATTTGAAAAGTTAGATATTTTTAGTCATTCATAATGAATGAAGGCGATCAAGCCAAATGTGAATGAACAAGGATGTTCATATTATGTAGGAACATGAGATATTGGGAACGTCGACTAAGGCAAAGCTCGCAAGGGACGAAAGCCGATTTAGAGGAAATACACTGCACGATTGTGTGAGTGGAATATTTAATATCATACCCGATTGGGATGATAATCACCTCGAGAATGAAAACCCACTGCTAAGTGGTATTTTAATCATCACATCTGAGAAGAATGATGTGGAAATCACACAAAAAAACTAATTATCGGTTGTAAGTAGATCATACTCGGTTGGTATGATGAAACTTCCTCGAAGGAAGTGGAAAACCCGCTTATCGATTTTAAGCGGAGATGACCTCGTACTCGGTTGTTATAATGGACAGTTGAAAAAGTTTATTTTGTCGGAAGTACTCTCCCTTGACTATGTGCCACTGCTTAAAATTTTTGAGATACCTTCTTGACGGGAGCTCGAATAGCTCATATAGGGCAGAGGCCTCGGTTTTGAAATTTGGGGGCTAATACACTCGATTTTAAAAATCTTGAATAGTGAGCCCTAGGCTAGTTGGCATCAGCAGGAGCTCATAAACAAACATGATTATTAAACCATGAAAACTTAATTAAATGAGTTGTTTGGCCATGGTACTGAGACAGGACCGACATACTCGATGGACTGGCAGCAGTGCGACAGGACATGTCTTTGGACTAGTCAAGACAAACAGCTGCAGGTCGAGTTGAGGGTCGGGGCCGTCGGACCAATGGCACCCCAGATTATATGGCTTATGTGAAATACTATTGATTTGTGCATGCACTGTGTTACGGGACCATCAAAACGCCCAAGAGGGGTTGTGATGCATCCTAGGGCTTTGGACGACCTAGTGGAAATAAAGGCAGTTAGTCATACTAGAAGTCTTGTGAAGCTTGATGTAGCTTCAAGCGCATGAGACCGGGGTGGGGATGGAATGAGGTCTCTTTCCTCATACGGACACGGAGTTTTGTTACGGGAGTGAGGGTTGGATGTCACATACACCCACTCATTCTTAGGGTAGAAGTGGACATGCTTCTATCTAGGTGATCGGTAAAGTCGCTCCGACGCCACAAGTGGGTACAGTGGATGGATTGGCCTGCGATTGTGTGTCCTTCATGATGAAGGGCGTGTGTTGGTTAATGAACACACTGTTGTGATGAGAAATGATTATGAAAACCGAGATTTGAAAATGAGAAATTTTAAAGAAATCAAAGAGTCGGGCACACTCCAAATTGAAAACTATTTATTTACCGAAAACTTTATTTTTTGAAAATACCCATTCACTGAGTGGTAGAAACTCACCCCTCTTTTTATCCCTTTTCAAGAAATAGAGAAAATGACTAGGGATAACACCAAGCCTTACCCCTTGTCAGGTATGCTTAATTTCTCTTAAACTTGCAATTTTTTTTATATATGTCTTTTGAGGGAACAAGTTTAAAAGTATGCCTGGCTCATCTTGAGTTAAAGGACGAAACTCCTCTTGAACCAGGAGAGTGGCAGGTTGTTCACAGGGATCCAACCAAACTGGGCTGGGGTGTGACAATACCTATCTTGTAGGTGTGACAAATAGGAAGTTGTTGGGTAGGTTTCCCTTGGTTACCTGAAAAGGGATATAAGGGAGGGGGTGAGTTCAACAACTCAATAATTGAGTGTTTAAAGTTTGACTAAAAAAATGTTTGAATTGGAGTGTGCGAGACTTCTTATTTTCTTTTAAAACAATTAATCCTCAAAATCTCAGTTTTCATAGCCAATTCTCAATCCTCAATCATAACAGGTGTGTTTATCAACCAACACATGCCCTTCATCATGAAAGGAACACACATTCGCAGAGTAGTACGTCCACTACACCCACTTGTGGCATCGGAGCAACTTTACCGGCCACCTAGATAGAAGCATGTTCACTTCTACCTTGAGAATGAGTGGATGTATGCGACATCCAACCCTCAATCCCGTAAAGAAAACTTCGTGTCTATATGAGGATAGAGACCTCATCCTGACCCACCCTAGTCTCATGCGCACGAAGCTACTTCAAGCTTTCCTGATTGCTGACATGACAATCTACCCTTATCTCCACCATGTCGTCTAGTAGCCCCTAGGACGCATCACTACCCCTCTTGGATGTCTTGAAGGTCCCGTACCTCAGTGCATGCACAGAACAAAAATTTTCCACATAAGCCATTTAATATGTGGTGCCACTAGTCCAATGGCCCTGACCCTCAACTTGACATGTGACTATTTGTCTCGACTGGTTCGTCGACCTATCATGTCACACTACCGCTAGTCCATCAAGTATGTCGGTCTTATCTTGGTATCATGGCCAAACAAATCATTCATTTAAAGTTTTCATGGCTTAACTCATGTTTTTTTACGAGCTCCTATTCGTGCCAACTAGCCTTGGGCCCACTGTACGAGATTTTCAAAATCGGGCATATTAGCCCCCAAGTTCCAAAACCGAGGCCTCTGGCCTATATGAGCATTTCGAGCTCCCGTCAAGAAGATCACCCAAAACTTTTAAGCAGTGGTACACAGTTAGGGGAGAGCACTTCCAAAAAAAAATCTTTTCATTTATCTATCACACCAATCGGGTGTGAGGACATCTGCGCTTATAACCGATAAGCGGGTTTTCTACTTCCTTCTAGGAAGTTCATCATACCAACCGAGTATGATCTACTTACAACCGGTAAATAGTTTTTCCGCATAATTTTCATATCACTCCTTTTAGGTGTGATGGTTAAAATTTCACTTAGTAGTGGGTTTTCATTTCCGAGGTGCTTCATTATCCCAACCAGGTATGATATAAAAATCTCACTCACTCGATCACGTAGTGATTTCTTCTTAACCGCTTCTTTGCCTTCACGTGAGCTTATCCTTGCTGACGTTCCCGATACTTTGTTTTCCTACACGATATGAACAAACCTTGTTCATTATCCCTTTGCCTAATAGCCTTCATTCATCATGAATAGATGAAATACTCCACTTTTTAATTAATTACAATTAGGTCCTTAGAATTTTTTTTTAACTTTATGTCCCAAATGCCAATTTTTCCCCAAATTGAGTCTCGAAACTTCTAAAATTCACTTTGGTACCTCAATTTATTCCAATATCAAAAAGGGGTTCAAGTTTCCCAAATTTCCAATTTGGTCCCCATCTTTTCCAAAATTACCATTTTACCCATATTTTACAAAAATGGTAAATTTCACCTCAAAAATCCTAAAAATTGACCAATTGCTAGCACGCGTAGGCTTTCAAGCGGATAAAGTATCTAGGCATATCTATTTCTTCATACTTTGACTTCCTTCAACATATTTATCATGCCCAATTGGCCCTCAATTTTATGAAATTGCACTTTAGTCCCTTAAATTTTCAAAATCCCCACATTTCCCCCCAATTTCAACCTTCTAACTCAGCCGAATTTGATTTCATCAAATTGACCGATCAAATGAGTTTAATTGTTGAAATTGAAGTTAGATTAGAGTTCTACACCTTCATACGATTCAATTGCACTTTGAATTGCATGATTTGATGCTAGAATGAGCTCAAACGGAGTTTCGACGGAAAACTGAACATAGAGAGAGAAAGCTTCGAAATCTTACCATCGGAGGTGCGGCGGTCCAAGCTTTCAATCTAGGCAGATAGCTCTCGACCTGAGAGTCCTCCTAGGATCAAGAATCGCATCAATTGATGTCGAATTGAGGGAGAATTTAGTCAATGAAAATCTATTGGTTCTCTCTCTAGCACTAATTAGAATTTACAGAGGGGAGCCAAATTGGATTATCTTTCCACTCTAATTCAGCTGTAGGAGGGTTATGGAGGTGTTGGGAGGGCTCGAATTGGCCGTTTTCACCTCGACCAAAACAAGACAGCTTTGATTCGTCAGAGATGCTTCATTGTTCTATCACGCCAGCGTTTCTCCCATGACCGTCAAAGCAAATGGAGACTACAGGCGTGTAGCTGACTTCTCCCCGAATCCAAAGAATCTGACCACTCCTTCTTTGGCTCAGAAAAATGCCCAAGTCGGAGCTCTGGTTTGAGCTTCACCAAAAAATGGAGCAGTAAGAAGAGAGTGGAGTTTTCAAGTGTGAGTAGGATAAACGAGGAGGGGCTCTTTATGTAGGAAGCTCGGGGATTTCTTGGCCGTTTGATTGGTACCTTAATGATCAGTTCTTTCCCCGATTTTTCTTATTATCAAAGGATGGGGTTTACACATGCCGACATGGTCAGCCAATGGGAGGCTGCCACGTGTCTAGTCAATGGACAGCTACCGCCCCATGAGCACGCCACACAGACACGAGCAGCCAATGAGAGTTTGCTACATGTCCTGTCAACGAGTCAATGGCTGACGTGGCGACCGAGCTGGCATTCCACGTCAGAAAAACTAACCAATCACAACGTGCCATGTGGCATGATCGCCACATCATCATCTTCAACTTTCAAATGCTAATAAAGAAGAGAGAGAGTGAGTGAGTCATCGGAAAAGCTAGAGTCTCCAACGACTCGAAAAATGCTCTGGTCAGGTCTCCTACAGCTGAGTCGGAGGCCGAGTCTTACGCCGGCGGGTGGCCTGAACAGTTGTCAAGCTCCCTATATAAAGAGCACCCCTCATTTGTTCTCAGCATCCCACAATCCAGCAAAGAAGAAGAAGAGTAAGTTTTCTAGCGAGCGGTGAACCAGAGCTCCGGCAACAGGACTTTTCTTAACCTCCAAAGCCACATTGGGTGTCTTTGAAATTAGGAGGAAGTCATCTACCTAGCCACATCTTCCATTCAGCTTGAGAGCCACCGAGGAGGAGCGAGGAAGCTCAAACAGTGCTGCCACTCCTCGGTTAAAAACCAACCAGTCCCCTTCTGCCCCCTTCGAGCCTTCCCTCGACCAATTGCAGCCAAGCCAAACCCCTTACGCCCCACCTCAAGGTGTCCTGACCTTCCCCTGAGCTAAGGCGGTAAGCTCCCTCCGTTGCCCCTTCACTGGAAAACAATATGCACAGCCGAATTCTACAAAAACTTTAACACTAAAATTCACACTGCTCAAGTCATCAATTGAGACGTGGTTTGATCCAAGAAAGATCCTCGCAACCACCGGACCCTCCCCGGTAAGATATCGATGCTTTCTCTCTCTAAACTGCATTTTCTAGCGAAGCTTCATTTGAGCTCATTTTCGAGCCAAATTGAGCGATTCAAAGCTTGAAATGGTGAGAAAAATACAGAGGAGATGATTTAAATCAAGAATGTGAACAATCAACCAAGTTTCAGGGGTCAATTGAATGAAATTGTGATTTGGGACCAAAATGCAATTTTTGAAAAGTTAGGGAAAATTAGGGATTTTTTCAAAAATATGGGACTGAATGGAAATTTCACAAAATTAAGGGTCTTTCATGCAATTTCCTTCTAATTGAGGGTTAATTGGGCAAATTGGATGAAATGGAGGACCAATTTGCAAAATTTTGAGATATTGGGGCCAAATTGTAAGTTCAGGAAAGTTTGGGGCTAAATGGATATTTTAGAAAAGAACAAGGTTAATGAAATTAAGGACCTGAAAGGACAATTGGAAGAATATGAGGGCCAAATTAGAGGAAAAAGAGGAAGTTAAGAACGTAAAGATAAGTGCACAAACCTTAGGGACTAAAGTGCAATTAAGGCAAAATATGAGGGCATATATGTAAATACACAAAGAAGTGCTACTCCTAAATTTAATGTCCTAACAAGGACATATGTGCCATGTAGGAGCAGAATAATCGAGCCTGGCTCCAGGAAGAAAGACCGCGAGGCGAGATTTCGCCGGCACGACCTTGCCAAATCACCGGGTGAGTGGGAATTGCTATGACGTCCATTCCGATTTGAATGACGGTTTAGCTTTGAAAACTGTTTTCTTGGATTTAGCATCCCTTGACTAGGTGACTGCTTAAAATATTTAGGAGCTAATTTCGGGCTTAGGCTCGAGATGCCAGTGGGCCCAAGGTCGGTGGATACGGGTACGGACCCATCCAAGATAGGCATGTGATATATGAGGCTAAAAGACCTGAATAATGGGAACCTTGTGTGATACCCATCAAGCCAAGTTGAGTTGTAAAGCTTGTTGGGCCAAACTACTGTTCTACTGAAGCTAGGTCATCGAACTTGTTGGGCCAGTACGCATGGTGGGTCAAAGCCAAGCTGACAGACCGTTGTGCGAGAGGGCTAAAGATAATGGCTATAATTCAAAAAGCTTGTTGACTGTGCATTCACTATGATGTACGGGCCATCAAGACACCTAACATGAGGTAGTTATAGAGCCCAACAACTATTGGATGACCTAAGGAGCATAAGGGTAGTTTTGTTGTTCAGTAAGTTGCTCATGGAGACTGAGGCAGTAGGGGGAATGAGGTCTCGTCCCATTGAGCGGATATGGTGGAGAAATTTAGGGGTTTGATGTCGGATTATTGATGTCTGCATAAACTCTGGGTAGAGACAATATCCCTCTATCAAGGTGGACGGTAAATGCGCTCTGGTTCACAAGTGGCACGGTTGAAAATCGTTCTACGAATGTGTGATTCCTTCTATGATAGGAGGATGGTTATTGATTTGAGAAACCCAAAAAGAAATTGCCGAATTATCAAATAATTGAAATTTCTAAATTAAGCCTTTATAAAAGAGTTTTCTCCTACTCATTGAATTGTCGAACTCACCCCCTCCCTCTAAACAATTTCAGGAAGGAACACAATTGCACCAATTTTTCCTCTCAAGACCCAAAACTAGGTGCATAAATTTAAAAAGTTTCAATTTTGTTAAATGTTATCTAGGGAAAGAATGACAGGTAATACGCCTGACTCTCTTGATCCTCGAGGAGCCCCTCCTTGAGGCTCGAGAGAGTGGCAGGTTGTTCACCAAACCCCGGCCAAACTGGGCCGGGGCGTGATAGTGCGCCCAAGGATGGTGACATGTGGAGGCCCCCAGCAAGCATTGAAAAAAACTTCCCAAAGCCCAAGATTGAGAAGAAGCTATAGAACACAAGAAAGTAACTTGCTACAATTGTGGATAGAAGGGACACTACACCCGAAAGTGCCCAACACCACTAAGGAATGTGGTACCCACTCCTAGAAGCACTACCTCCGCGAGCAAGGAAGAACATGAAGAAGGGAAAAGAAAGGGAAAGATGGCAGAAGAAGCCTCTCCACCACGTAAATACTAAGGGATCCATGTAGGAACCAGTGCAGGGATAACTTGCTATTGGTGTGGAGGAATAGGACACAAGGTGAAAAGATGTCCCACACCACAAGGATGGATGGCAATACCTCCCAAAAGGAATACCTCCCCGGCTACCGAAGCCCAAGAGGATGGAAGACAAGAGGCCACCCCAGAAGCCACAACTCCAAATGAGGATTTCAAACCCACCCCGGAGACAGTTCATCAAAATTCCAGCTAGAGCTCCCCAACCTTTGTTTTAACCATCTCCCTTAGAGGAAAGAGATCTCCAAAGTGTACTTGTATTCAATTCCCAAGAAATAAGATTTTACATTCTTATAAAAATTTTGTTGCCCCGACTCGTAATTAGTACAATAAAAAATCTCGTGCCCCATGACGAATAAGGAACGAAAAGGACAAACCTAATAAGGACAAATAATGCCTTTAAAGGAGGTCAAGGTACTCTGACCCCTGAAAGAGGCAAGACTATGTAAAAGGATTATGCATAAGGTTAAACCCAAAGAACGAACAGACGAGGAGACAACAATAAAGTAGATGACAACCCTTTTTGGGATAGATAAGGTAACCTTGACTAGGAAACAAAGGAAAGAATTTTCAAGGAGAGAAGGACCTTAGAAGGTGTACGCCCACTAACTAAAGAACAATAAGCCTCAAGATTAATCTCTAACCCCACCTACTTAAGGAAATCCTTAGGATGATTCACGGCCAAAAGGAATTTGGCAACCACCCTCAAGCCACGAGAAGGACCAAGTGCACCTTTTGTGAGGCGACCAAGAGATATCGACACAAAGAGGACTTGGACTATCCCGAAATCAAGTAAACTTGTAGGAATAAGGAAATGATACAAAGGAAGGACAAGTAGAAAAAGGATGACATCAAATGATGTCACGGAGTTGGTTAAGGATCTGATACCCTAAGGATGGATGAAAAGGAGAGTGTGCCCAAAGCCCAAGGAGTGAAGCAAAACCTAAGGAGCGGATAGTAGGATAACAAACTCAGGTAATACCGTAACACGTGGGAATGTGTGGAATGCCCATAATGAAGGGACCTAGGGAAGGACACCCGAGAGACCTTGGAAAATACACCCTCCAACTAAAAGGTGATTACTTGGACGCGAAGGTAAGGCAAGGAAAAGAACTAAGTTAAAGGGAATAAATGAGCAAACAAAAGGGGGAAACTAGAGCGATAGGATGTCAAATCAAACCCTGAGTTAACCACAAGAGAATCCATTTCCGATGTCAAGGATGGACAACTAAGTTTTGAAGATAAAACTCCTAAAAAGAGGGGAGAGTTGTGAAATCCAACCCTCAGACCAAGTAAACTAGGGAAAAAACCGACAGTTTTGAGAAAAACGAGCCAAAAAAGCAACAAAAAATTACCAAGAAGGGTTAAAATGGGAAATTGGAAAATCCCAAATGACAAAAAAATCATAAAAAACACAAGGAAGAACAGGGAAAGGGAATTGATGAGGGAACCGGATCCGAACCGGACTGAACCGGGATGGACCATAGTGAACCGATTCACTAATTCATTTTTTTCTGGCTTAAAAATGTCAATTTGGGAAATTGAGGTCACCATTAGATAAAAAATGAATTTAGATATTTTTAAATTTCAAAAAATGGTTGAATCGGATCCGAACCGGCCAAATTTTGAATTCGGGTCACCAAACCCGGTCGGACCGGACCGGTCAATGGTCAATGAACCAATCAACGGTCAATGATGCCCCATTAGCAGTCACGCAAGCACGAGCAACTAATGGGAGGCTGCCACATGTCCGATCAACTGTCAATGGATGACCAGTCACCATGCCACACAGATACAGGCAACCAATGGGAGCCTCCTATTAGCTTCTCTAGGCCACATGGTTGCTGAGCGAGTTTCCTTTGACTACTGACAGTGACACATGGTATCCTTTGATTGGCTATTTTAAATGTGTGAGATTACCCTTCTGACGCACAGTGCTACTGCCACGTGTCAGCCTCTAATTGGCCGGTTGTTTCTCCGACATCCTTGTCGGATGCTAACATGGAACATTTGCCACGTATTAGCTTCTTATTGGTCGGTCTTTGCAGACAAGGCCTTTTCAACATTGACCATTGACCGGGACACGTGTTGCTCTCCTATTGGCCGGTCGTCATTGAGGTGGATTTTCCTCCTCTGACCGTTTACTAAGGACACATGTCTCGCTCTAATTGGCCAGTGCTTTCAAGCGCTGACTCTATGACTGATTGGGCATGCTTCACCACGTGTCACACACTGATTGGTTGTGACTGCTGACTAGGTGCTGACCTGGTCGTGGTCTGTTGACCGCTTGGACCATTTATTGGTCCGGTCCAACCGGGTCTAGTGACTCGAAATCGTTAATCGGTCGGTTTAGGCCCGATTCGATTGGTTTTCTAAAAATTAATTTTTTTTAAAATTTACCTAAATTCATTTTCTATCCAATGGTAGATTCAATTTTCTAATTTGATATTTTTAAGCCACAAAAAAATTAATCTTGGAACCGATTCTTCACAGTTCAACCCAATTCATTCCGGTTCAATCTAGTTCGGGTTTTGTTTGCCTTAAATTGGTTCGATTTTCACACCTAACCCACTTCATGGTTCTTCTCCATGAGTTTTGTGGTTTATTGGCTACTAGGGATTTTCCAAATTCCCATCTTAACCCTTATTTACCAACTTCTATTTCGTTTAATCTCTAGTTTCTCTCTCTCTCTTGAAAACTTTTAGTTCTCCTTCCTGGTTCTCTTGGTCCTGGAGGACAGGGTTTACATTAGTAGATAAGGCAACCACTTGTTGATTCTTTGAAATCCACGATACAACTCCTGACCTCATAGAAAAGGCAAAACTAGAAGTGCTTTTCCCATCACTTATATCCCATGCATAGTCATTATCAATGTATCCAACTAGTTCCAAGTTAGCATTGATTGTAATACTGGAAAATTCCAATTAAAAAATCGGGCTGAACCGAATCGGGGAATAGGATCAAATCGGGAGGGAAACACAAGCCGAGAGTTCAAATTGAACCAGGCCGAGAGGAGGGTCTGATAGAGAGTCATGGAGGGATGAAGCATGTCTTGAGAGACATTGGGAAGAGTCTCGGGATCCAAAATCAAGGATCGGGAAAAACTAGTTTGTAAACTAGTTCAAACCCAAAATTTTGAGAAAATGCATAAAAGCACTAGAATTCCCTCAAAAGATCTCTAAGGATCATTAATCGAGGGTGGAAAAGGCTTGACTGAAAAATGGCCCAAAATGGGGTCAAATCGATTTAAGGGGAAATGCCTATAATTTATAAGAGGATCTAAACAACTAATAAAAGGGAAGATCTTAAGGCCAATCGATAAAGAATGGGAGGAGAAAATTTTAGAAAAAATGGATTGGACCAAGAAGCGGTCAATCAAACGTGAACTAGCCACTAGATGGCCGAAACTGATCGAACCTTCTCAGATTGGTAAAACCCACTAAATTTTTGAATGAGCTAAACAAATCCAAATGTGGTGGTTCATAGGTCCATCCAATAGGAAATTGAATGTAGAATTTTCAAGTATTTTTATTTTCCCATGAATCAATCATAAAAATTGTTGAACCGACCAAGAAATTCACTAGAAACTGATTCACTACAGTGCAAATCGGTCAGCATGCAATGTCGGGCACACGCACGCATGTGTTGCACACACGATCACGCGTGCAGGTGTCATCTTTCTTGCCCGAGCCCCAACCCGAAATCTGACATTTTACTCGATAAACATCTTCTAACAACCTAAAACTCATCACTTGTGGAAATTAATTCATTCACATGGATGAAGACTATGGAATGATGCATGGAAGCTATTGATAGATAGTCATGCAAGTTTAGAATCCATCCATATAAATCTTGGATGTCCCCTTGTCGGATTTATATCAGAATTCTCTCTAGAAGCTGAGTAGATCCTGTTTCGAGTGATCTGACTTTTAGAGATTTTTGCTCCACCGTTTGACCACCACCTAAGGCTATCTTGGTATCTATAGAGAGCCACGGAAGTCAAGTTTCCAATGTCACCTCTATCAACTCTCAACTTTCACTCTACCAACACCAGTGTTTTCATATAGTGTTAGAACTACGACGCCCAAAAATAGAGTAGGTATTTTGAAGGTAAATTCTAAGTCCCTTGAACGCTGAAAAAATTCAGAAAATTTCTCATACCACCAGGTTTCCATTGCCAATGACCTTGCACAAATTAAGTATAGAAGTAGAATTAAATCTTTTAAGCATCACTTTTTAGGAGAAATTACTAAGCTGACTAAAATGGACACCACGAGAGGTTTAGACCACCAATCAATGCGGTTCAAGTTGCCACATGCTCCTTGAGGAGCCATCTTTCGAACTACATTGGCTTCAATGATCAAGGAGTTGTCTCTGGTGAGTTCCCAGCCTTGACCCGATCGTTACTCATTTTGTTTTCGATTGATGATCAAGCCTAATTGACACTATTTCAGCTGAACTCAACCAAATAGATTTTATGATGTCCTAGAGGGAGGCCAGGGGGGACCCTATACCTTAATTTGAGAATTTTTGGAGATGGTTTGGAAATGGACCCGAGGTCGATGACTAAAATGTAAATAAGTGAAAGTTAGAAGACCCAAAAGTGAATGAGCTTTCTATGGGGTCTTCTTAAGAGTCTAAATAAAGTTTTTGGGCCAATTGAAAAGTTTGATGAAGTTAGAGGATTAGGTTGGCATGTTTTTGAATGTCTTGTGTCCTAATTGCAATAAAATAAAATTTAAGGACTAAAGTACAAATAAAGGTATTTGTGCAACCAAAATGTGAATTTTTGGCAGTTTAAGGATCTAAACATAATTAAAGAATGTTTAGGGGCCCAAATGAGAAAAGGGAGGGACAAATGAGTCCCAAAAGTTAAGTTGTAAAGAAAAGAGGCAAAATGGTAAATTTGTCCAAACTTGGGGACCATTCAGTAATTTAGAAGAAATGGAGCTTAAAAATGCTCTAAGTCATATTTAGTACTAGAATAAGACTCAAGGAAAACTTGGGGACCCAAATGGAAGATTTGAAAAAACTAAGATCTTGGAAAGATAAGTGCTAATTAGTAGGGGCAAAATGATAATTTTGCCCAACTTGGGGGGCTAGTTTGTAAATAGTGGAAAATAAAACCTAGGAATGTCCAAAGGTATTTTGAGGAATTGAATGTGACTTAAGGAAACTTGAGAACTCAAATAAAAGACTTGGAAAAGTCTATAGTCTAAAGAGTATGGTT
This sequence comes from Trapa bicornis, assembly GCA_030064425.1. Taxonomy (NCBI): domain Eukaryota; kingdom Viridiplantae; phylum Streptophyta; class Magnoliopsida; order Myrtales; family Lythraceae; genus Trapa; species Trapa bicornis. Next base: position 24,587,796 of record CM057751.1, read on the forward strand.
AGTTCAAGTACGGTTGTTCGACAAGTGAGTCAAGTAAACCGAGCCCAATGGGCAAAACTGTAATTTCTGAGTGATATTTAGGTGAACTGTTTATAGGGTTTATTGGGATATTTGAACTGACCCCAAATTTTTTACTACGGCTCTTGTATAGAAAGTACAATGTCATCCGAGCAAGGATTACCATATCAGAGAAAGGAGGAAAACATGTCGGAATGAACAATTTCCGATGAAAACGGTGAGTGAGATTTTCGACTTTGCATCAGATTGAACCAATTTTGCATTTAATCATATTTATATCAAATGCTAATGTGATATTTTGGAAAAGTATCTTTGGAAAACCCATAAAAGGCAACACAATAGACTTTATCCAAAGTTAAGGAAATAAGGGGATCAACTCTGAGAAGAATTAACCGAGAACCAATAGTGAAGTACAATCGATTAGGAACTGATGGTCAAGGAGGGATGAAGTCTCGACCCTTACACTACCTTAAGAAGAATGTAATATAGAGACTTCGTATACCTAGGAGGTGGCCCTAAGATAAAAGAGGCTAAGGACTTGTCTAGGAAAATGAGACAAGGTCTTTATCAATGAAATGAGTCAATACTCATGTTTTGAGAAAGGAAATAGGTCCACTAGTTGACCAAGGGAGTGTGAGGCTCATTGGGTCTAAAAGACCGCGAACTTAGGGGACCAAGTGAAGGCCCCTAATAGTAAAAAGGTTAAGACCTAAGACTAATAATAGAAACGAGGTCCAAATATGGGGTCGACCAATGATTCAGGGGGAGTCACGAGTTAATCCCCCAAAAGGGTTGTGGATGGAGTCACCAAGTACAGGGTCAGACCCCGTGGATAACCAAGAGCTTTTCCTATATATGATGTGTCATATGAGGGATATAGTCCAGCGAGGACCATGCTCCCAAGGAAATCATTGTGTATGACAATGATATAACCACGGATGAATGTGAACTAGAGATGGTTGAGAGAGGACCATACTTCGAGAGTGAATACATCAGATGTGTTAGGTAGATTGAGACATTGCATGAATGCTTACCTCGTGAGATGATTTATCATTAGGTGAATTGGACCAATAATGAGCTAATCTATAATTAATTGTGATACACTACATTTTCATGTGAGTGGATACTAGGAATAGTCATTTGCATACCCGATTAGGAAACAAGGAAGAGGATATCTTTTATTGAGAGGTTACAAGGGTGAAAATTGTGTGTGCTTGTGGGGGATGGGACACAAGGGTGGCATCTGAAGATCGGGAAATAAAATGTGAAAAATATGTATGTCTTACTTTGTGTTGCAACATAATTATATGTATTAATGAAATGGTTCTAGTAAGAGCCACGACTATACTTGGTAACCAAGTCTAATTGTGGATCATGGCCGAAAGGTGGAATACCCTTATAAACTTCGTCTATAGAGGTGGTTTGGTCCTGATAAATATGATTGCAGAGTATGGTGAAATCCTCTAGAAATAGAAATGATACAGATGTGAAATCCACCAAAACCAGGTAAGGAAATGAGTGGCATTCAGGGATGACACTAGATTAGTTGGTGCATGAAAAACGTTCCACCCAACTACACAAGAAGGCCTCATAGTAGGGCTAAGTAAACCACAACAAGAGAATTCTGAAAAAAAAAAACCACTATATATAATGGTTTTGAAAGGATGCCAAGATGGAGTATAAACCCTAAAATAGTTTTAAATAACAATGCTAAATGAATAACTTGATGATCGGTCCTCTCACTCACTAAGTGTTGGCTCACCCCCTCCCCCAATATGGTTTTCCAAGTGTCAAGGAATAGTGAATGAGGAGAGAAAGATCTCATATACCGGGAAGTAGCTCTGGCAAAGCTGGTGAATGAGGTAGAAAACCTCAAAAAGAGGGACATGAGGATTTTCCATTTAGTAAGTTATTGTTTTTCCACAGGGTTAAAATAATTCTACTCACGAGTAGTAGACCATTTGTAAAAAGTTTTAAATTCTGCTACAAATTTGTATGTGTTTTATATTCTGAGCTTTGGTCTTATTGGTACTACTTTGATAAAAGTACCCACTATGTTAGTATCAAGAGAATGATGTGGGTTGGAATGTTTTTCTTGTCCAAAGAATCAGGTTGGAGCATGAAATTCCTCTTGTACAACAACCCCATATTCAATATACCTTTAATATATCCCATGATTCTCTTTACTGCAAGCTGATGACTTTCTGTAGATATTTTCATGTACCTACTCATCAAAGAAATAGAGTAAGCTAGATCTGAACGAGTAGCATTAAGGTACATTAGGTTGTCAATCATCTACTTATATTTGGTTGCATCAACTACAATACCATTTTTCTTCCTTTGTAAGCTTACATCCTAGTAAAATAGGCCCCACAGGATTGCACTCTAACAATTCGAATTTCTTTAAAATTCCTTTTGCATATTAAGATTGACCAATAAAAATCCCACACGAATTTTGCACAACTTCAACATCCAAGAAATGTTTCATTTTACCAAATCTATTGTAAACCTTGTTCTCTCATAGTAAGAAAGCGAGAAATGAGAAACGAAAAAATTTGACAGAAAAATGAGGTTAAAAGTGAATTGGAATTGATAAAAAGAAGCCAAAACAGTAAATTGAAAACTCCCAAGTGTTCAATAAAGATCTAAAAATGATGGAAATTGATCATGAACCAAATTAGATGTGAGAACCAAACCATTCAGGGTGAACTGGACCAGAACGGTATTGAACCGAGAATATCTAGTTTAAAGATTCATTTTTCTAGATAACTTAAAAATACCTATTTGGGAAATTAAAGTCACCAATGTGTAGAAAATGAATTTTGATAAATTTAGAAAATTTTAATTTTTAGAAAACTGGTCAAATTGGGTCTGAATTGGACGATTTTCACTTTCGGGTCACCGAACCCGGTCCAACCGAACCTGTCAACAGTCCAACTGTTCAACGGATCGCCTACTAGGTTAGCGCCTAATCAGCATACGCGATCAATCAACGTGTGACACATGGCAAAGTACATCTAGTCAGTCACTCAGTTAACGTCTACAAGCACTAACCAATCAGAGCATGACATGTGTCACTCATCAATGATCAGATAAAAAAATTCACATCACCAGAGACTGGTCAATGGGAGAGTGACATGTGTCCTCAGTCAATGATCAATCGAGGAGAAGCCTCGTCAGCATGGCTAACTAATGAGGAGCTGACATGTGGCAAATGTGCCATGTTAGCGATTGAATAGGATGTTAGAGAATGATTGACCATTCAGAGGTCAACACGTGGCAAAGCCACGTCGGATAGCCACAATCAATGAGAGGCTGCCACGTGGAAATGACATAGTGCTTCATGTGGGAAAACTAACAAATTTAAACAAGCCAATCAAAGGATACCATGTGTCATGGTTAACGGATGGCTAGACTTATGTTGGCAGCCATGGAGGTCACCACGTGGGTAGTCAACGAGTCAACGGATGACTCAAATGTTGAGTGGGAAGCTATGTCAACGAAACCAGCCAATCAATATGTGTCACATGGCAGCTCTCATGCACACACACAATATCGTCTTTTTCTTTCAGACTTCTGAATGGTAGAAGAGGAAGAAGGTCACAATTACTTTGACGACCAATAAATCTCTCTGACAAGGGTGTAAATCAAAGAGTTAATGATTGTCTGATGGATGAACGGATAGGAATGGAAGTCCTCGAGCTCCATATATAAAGAGCTCTCTTTCATTCATCCTCTCTATCACTCGAAAGCTCGAAAAAGATGAACGACTCTAGTTTTTTACCATCCCTGAACCAGAGCTTCGACATCAACCATTTTCTCCATCTTCAAACACAAATTCAAGATCCCTAGAACACAAAAAAGATCCTCTACCTTGCTGCATATTCCTTTCAGCTTGAGGATCATCAGAGAAGCAACAATGAGCTCGCACTGTACAATCGCTCTAGGGGTCGACTTTGAGTAGAATGTTTCAAGCTAAATTTCGGTCACCTTAGTCCTCCTAAGGCTAGGCCGACCCTCCCATGATTCTTCACGACTGAGCCTAGTCCCCCTTGAGCCTTCGAGGTAAGCCATTATCACTGCCCCTCGCCAAAATAGTTAAATTACAGAGAGAGAACTGCTTAAACTTTGCTAATCGAATTCTCCCTATTAAGGGTGCCAATTGAAGTGAAATTTGATCCTAGGAGGATCCTCTTGATGAGAGCTAGCCCTCCAAATTAAGAGCTTCGGCAGTCGCATCCTTACCAATAAGAATTCAAAGCTTTCTCTCTCTAAAAATATTTTTTGGTAAAGTTTCATTTGAGCTCAATTCTAGACCAAATTAATTTATTCAAAGCTTGAAAAGATCGTGGAGAAGTAAGGGAGATGATTAGCAGTATGATAGGAGGCAATTAACTGAGTTTATGTAATCAATTTGATGAAATGAGGTTTTGGGGGCCAAAGAGTAATTTTTGGAGAAATTGAGCGATTTGGGGATTTGTGAAAATTTGAAGATTTTTGTGCAATTAACATAAATTGAGAGTCAATTGTTGATTTAAATGAAATTGGGGGGTTAATTGCAATTAAAATGAATTGTATGAATTTAATTGTAATTAAAAGTAATTAAAATGCTTTGTTTGTAATTTTAAATAATTTTATAGTAAATAAAATTATTTGAGGGGAAAATTGTAAATAAATTAAATTAAGGAAATTATGGAAAATAATTTTGAGTTTATTTGTCAAGAAAATATAATTAAGGTACAGGTTTAAAGGAAATTATGCAATTAAAGAAAACATAAAGAATTAAGAGTAATTATCGGATAATTGATGGATCGATTATCCATGAACATGTAGGGGTGAAAGGAATGCCTTTACCTATAACCAGGAAACCAACCCAATGAATCAAAATTCTGTTTGTGACAAAAAAGTCACGAATCTCAGGCGACTGTGATTACTCGTGTCATGCCCCAACCCGGTTTGCTCGGATCCCCGTGATCAACCCGCCACTCTCCCGGTTTACTAAGGGTTGCCACTTGTTTATAAACCATTAAGAGTAAAGTATCCTTTAAACATGTACCTTTCCTAGAATACATAAATCAAAACTGCACAAAATTTTTAAAATTATCATACTTGTCTTACAGGCATATTAGCTGGTGGTCCTTGGGGTAGGCTTTTCGAGGTTACCTAAAAGGGATATAAGGGAGGGAGTGAGTACAATGACTTGGTGAATGGGTTTTCAAAATTTTAACTTTTAGGAAAAATGTTTGATTCGGAGCGCGCTAGTCTCCATATTTTCTTTTAAAATTTTTCATTTTCAAAATCTCGATTTCATAGCCATGACTCACTCCTCAACCATAATCGGTGTGTTTATCAACTAACACACGCCCTTAGTCATGAAGTGAACATACATTCGCAAGCCACCCCATCCACTGTACTCACTTGTGGCGTCGGAGCGACTTTATCGGCCACCTAGATAGAAGTACGTTCACTTCTACACTGAGAATGAGTAAATGTACGCAACATCTGACTCTCAATCCCGTGAATAAAACTCCGGGTCCGTATGAGGACAAAGACCATATCTCAGTCTCGTGTGCATGAAACTCAAACACAGAAGCTTCAGTAAGCCCCAAACATAGTAGCTTCATGGAGTCCAAACATAGAAACTCCATGGAGTACAAACACAAAACTTCGTGGAGTACAAACACAGAACTCCATGACTGACTAGTATGATGAGAAACACAAATCCAGTAGCTCCTCTTTTCCCTTATTTCCACAATGTCATCCAGCAGCCCTTAGGACACATCACTACCCCTCTTGGGCGTCTTAATGGTCTCAAACCTCAAGTGCATGCACAAACAAAGTTTTCCTCAAAATCCATTTAATCTATGGTGCCACTTGGTCCAACAGTTCCATCCCTAAACTCGACCTGCAACTGTTTGTCTCGACTGGTTCGTCGACCTATCATGTCGCACTGCTGCTAATCCATCGAGTATGTCAGTCTTGTCTGGGTACCATGGTTAATCAATTCATTCATTTAAGTTTTATGGCTCAAATTCATGTTTGTTTATGAGCTCCTACTCGTGCCAACTGGCCTAGGGCCCACTGTTCGAGATTTTCAAAATCGAACATATTAACCCCCAAGTTCCAAAACCAAGGCCTCCGGCCTATATGAGCTATTCAAGCTCCCGTCAAGAAGGTCTCCCAAAATGTTTAAGTAGTGGCACACAGTCAGGGGAGAGCACTTCTGACAAAATATATTTTTCAACTGTCTATCATAACAACCGAGTATGAGGACATCTCCGCTCATAACTAATGAACAGGTTTTCCACTTCCTTTGAGCAAGTTTTATCATACCAACCGAGTATGATCTACTTACACCAATAATTAGTTTTTTCGTGTGATTTTCACATAACTCCTCTCAGGGGTGATGTTTAAAATACCACTTAGCAGTGGGTTCTTATTTCTGAGGTGCTTATCATCTCAACTGGGTATGATATAAAAATCTCACTCACCCGTTAATGTAGTGAAATTCCTCTTAGCCAGCTTGTTGTCTTTACTCGAACTCGTCTTAGCTGGCGTTCTGGGTACTTCATGTCCCTAGACGATATGAACATTCTTGTTCATTATTATTTGGCCTAATGGCCCTCATTCACCCCCAAATGAATGAGAAACCCAACTTTTCCTTTATTTACAATTAGGTACCTAAAGTTATTTTTCTTTAACTTTAAGTTCACAAATGCCGATTTTTCTTCAAATTGAGTCCCGAAACTTTTAAAATTCATCTTAGGACCTCAATTTATTCAAATTCACAAAAATTGGTTTAATTTCTCAAATTTCCAATTTGGTCCCCCAACTTTTCCAAAATTACTATTTTGCCCCTACTTTACAAAAAATGGTAAGTTTTGCCCCAAAGATAACAAAAATTGCTCGATTGATACTCCAACATCTTTATCATGCCAAATTGGTCCTCAATTTTATGAAATTGCACTTTAGTCCCTGTAATTTTTGAAATTCCTAAATTTCCCCCAATTTCAACCATCTAACGCTTCCAAATTTGATTTCATCAAATTGACTGATCAAATGAGTTTAATTGTTGAAATTAAAGTTAAATTGGAGTTCCTACACCTTCATACGATTCAATTGCACTTTCAATTGCACGATTTGGTTCCGAAATGAGCTCAAACAAAGCTTCGTCGAAAAACTGGACTTAGAGAGAGAAAGCTTCGAAACTTTACCGTCGGGGTGCGACGGTCCGAGCTTTCGATCTGGATAGATAGCTCGTGTCTTGAAGTTCTTCCTAGGATCAAGAATTGCATCAATTGATGCCAAATTGAGTGAGAATTTCATCATAAAATTTATGTCGGTTCTCTCTCTAGTACCGGTCAAAAATTATAGAGGGAAGCCAGGCTTACCTTTCAGCTCTAATTCAGCTATAGGAGGATTGTGGAGGTGTTGGGAGGGCTTGGTTTAGCCTAAAAAGGGCTCAAAATGTCTGATTTCAGCTCAGATGAAACAGGGCACCTTTGGTCCGTTGGAGCTGCTTCACTGTTCGATCACGCCGACGCTTCTCCGATAACCCTTGGAGCAAATGGAGACTACAGGCGTGTAGCTGACTTCTCCCTGGTTCTAAAGTACCCGACCATGCCTTCTTTGGCTTAGAAAAGACCCAATATTGGAGCTCTAGTACGAGTTTTGTCAAAAATTGGATTAGTTGAAAGAGGATGCGAAGAGGATGAATGAGGAGGGGCTCTTTATATAGAAAGCTCGAGGACTTCTTGGCCATCTGATTGGTGCCTTAATGGTGGTCATTCATTGCCTGAAAGTCCCTGGTCTGAGACTTTTTAGCTTCGTCGATGCTGTTCGATTTTTCGACGAGTGAACAGTGCTGTCATCTGAAGGAAGAAGACGACACTATTCCGAACCGGACTAGACCAGTCCAAACTGGGTTCAAAGCTTAAACTAGCAGGTTAAGGCTCGATTCGACCAAATTTTTTAAAATTAAAAATTTATAAATTCATTTTCTATCCAATGGTGGCCTCAAATCTCAAATTTGAATTTTCTAAGCCACCTAGAAAAAATGAATTTAGCATCCGGTTCAATAGTGGTTCAAACCGGCCCAAACCGGTTCAATCCAGTTCAAATCCGGTTCACCTGAATCGGTTTGGTTTTCATCTCCAATTCATCCTAAAGTCCTTTTTCATGACTTTTGTGACTCTTTAGTTCACTCAAGATCTATAAATTCCTCAGTTTGCCCTTTCTCTATTTGTTCTTGTTCATGAACCGACTCAGGTCATAAACCGTTTCAATCTAGTTCAGATCCGATTCTCCTGAACTGGTATGGTTTTCTCTCCCAAATTGTCCTAAGATCCTTTTCCAAGGTTTTATGAACCCTTTGGGTCACTCGGGAGTTGTAAATTCCCCGAATTACCCGTTCTCTAATGATCGAGTTTGTGAATCGGTTCAGTTTTTCTCACTCAAGTTGACTAGTTCTTTCCCTGGTTTCCTTGTTTTAAAGGGACGGGGTTTAAAACTCACATCGAGTTCGATTAAACCGATGTTACAGACTTATAATCATGCTTTATTTTGAAAACAAATTTCCATAAGTATAATCCCCTTTCTATGTGAAACCACTTAAATCTTTTTGGGATTATAATTTAGAAAAAAGCATGAAGTATGATATTAGGACATCACTTGAACGATGTATGGATACACTTCAAGGGAAATGATCTAGTCTTGATCGTCGATTTAGGAAATGGGTGAGGCCCATGGTCAACATAAGGTTGGCTAGATCTAGTTTTGTGAAATTGGACCCAATGCCATGGTTTTTGAAATAGAAGTGGGCCTAAGGCCATGTTTTAAAAACTCATACAAGTGGGCCCAAGGCCATTGGAAACTAGTCAAACCTGTAAATAAGATATGTTTTAAGAGCCTTATAAAATTATCACAAATTGATAATGTTTGCTAATGCTGCTGAGCTAGAATCGGTTTGGAGCTCGTTGGGCTAGCAGTGCAAAGATAAAGGTCTTAAATCAAAAGAATCATGAATGTGATTGCAATCGTTCGAAACTAAATAGATACCCTATACGGGATAGTGTTGGTTCTAAGGGTTACTAGACATCAAGGTTGGTATAAGTGAAGTTATGATATTCCAGTATGTCTTGAGGCTCTAGGAGCTTCTTGTGCATTGAGACCAAATGGATAGAAGAGTGAGATCTCGTGCCTACATATGAGGATCGAAATATCGAAAAGTCTGGGGGTTGGGCCAAGGTTCTCACATAGACAATTTGATGGAGGCAATGGCCTCTCACCAAGGTGGACGGTAAAGATGCTACGGGCCACTAGTGGAACAGATCACAATTGTAGCGTCTTAGGGTCTGTTCTACGACTATTTGATCCTTGTAGTGAGAAAGGGTGTTTGTGTGTTTGTTTGATACAAACCTATGGAAATTAAACTATAATGATCGTGAATGGTTCTCCTGAGTAGGAAGGAACCAAGTTTTGGATTATGAGACACAAGTCATGAAAACACCTTTAATCGGAAATGGCGATTGTTGTTTGTCTGATACAAACCTCATAAACCATGAAAGTTCTACCAGATAGTAAAAATCTAAGTATTAGCTTGTGGAATACAAGCAATGAGTTTAAATCATGAAATTTATCTTTCAATGATAAAACAAGTCGAACTTGTTTATTTTCCAAACCTGTTAGAGTCAAGGGAAATGAAATCCATAAACCTTTTGAGTATGTGTTGGATCGTGTACATGACGTCATATTATCATCTAACCCTCTCATTGAGTTATATACTCACCCCTTCCCTTACCCATTTCAGGTCATGTAATGTCGAGTAGGACATTATAAGAAGAGCTATAGATTGGTACGTGGAATTCTTTTACAAGTTTATGTACAACAAGGTATACTTTCCGGCATATTTTGGAAAATAGAATCTAATCATTATTTTCTATTGTTTTACGCCTTGCTCCTGCCAATACTACGATAACTGAGGTAACATCTATTATACTAATAGGAGGATTGGAGGGTTGTTCACAGGGTTCCGAGCAAAACGGGTTAGAATGTGATAACTTAAGTGGTATCACAGCGAAAGATTTTTTAACTAGGTTTTTAGAAGGAAAATTATTTTTGAAAATATGGAATCTTGGGGAAAAGGACTTTTGAACAAATGCCGGAAATAATTGCTGCATAAATTTTGTAAATTTCCAAACTAATAGGAAAAACCAACCAATAGGAGAATCCCCAAAAGGAAGAGAACTCAACCAAAGTAAATGGAGGATGTGATGCCTCCACCAAAACCGAGAAATCAACATGACTTGGAGAAGAAAACTCCTAACCCAACACTCAATCAGTTGGAGACTGAGGATAGTTCTCGAAAGCTTATGCCTATTATTTTAGAAGATATGGAGTCTTGGTTTTAAGGAGAACCGAACTTCCAAAATCTAGGAGTCAAACTTCTTCCTCATAATACAAAGAACTCAACATGAATTGTTGTACCTAGATATCATGGAGGCCATTGTCCCTAATGAAACCAACAACAACTTTCTAACTTTCAGAGGAAGTATCTCACCATCTACCTGTAGTCAACTCAGAATCAGTCAACAAGTGTGACTAGGAGCGAGAGATAGGGTGGATATTTGGTGTAACTCCTTACGTTTGTAATAACCATAATTATGGATAATGAATTCAATAAAATAAAACTTTATGTACCAAAGTTTTATAACTCCATACCTAAATTGAAAAACTCATAAATATGGGCAAAGGAAAAACCTTTAGTAAAAGGTTGTAAATGTCAAAACATCAGGAAAGGAATGATGAAGGGAATCCTTAAAGCCACTAAAAGTCGAAAGAGTCAATACCCTACATACTAATACCAAAGTATCGTGGATAAAAGTTTGAAACTTGGACTGAGATTTCAAAGGAAATCAAACTAGGACCACAAGTTTAAAACTTGAGAAGGAATAGCTAAAATCTTTTGATACTCTTGACAAGGAATTTTGGAAATATGGGAACAAATGCCCGTAACTTTTCCCTTAAGAAGTAACTTATAAATTGAATACAAGTGGAGATAAGGATCAAGCTCCCAGGGATAAGTGTACTCATGAAATTTCAAGAAGGAAGCTAAATCCAAATAATGGGTAAACCAAAAGAAGACATTAGAGATGTCATGAAAACTCTCGATGGGACATGTGCCCCATAAGGAGGGATTAAAGGAAGAGATTCCCGAAGACGCAAAATGGAACGTACCAAGGAAAGGAAACCTGGAGAAATAAGTCCAAACAAAGAAGTCAATTTGATCCAATAAAGAAACATGGAAGATTAAGAATTTTGGATGTTGGGGAGGGTTGGTCAAGTTCCACCTTCACCTTAAGGAAAATCTATTTGGAGGATGGGGCATAGTATGGAGAATACAAAATATGACCTCGATAACATGAATTCCTTGGATAAGGGATCAAGCACAATGGTTAAATCCAAATGCAACAACAAAATTTCTAGAAAAGAAGGCATCGACTTTCCAAGAGATAGGATATGATAATGGACGGTAAGAACCGATAAGACAACCTAAGGTGTTTATAGTTTGGTAAACCGAAACAAAGTTAAAATTCATGGAAAAATGTTTCATAGGATATATTCGGAATAATAGACAAGTAATGGACTCATGGATGAGTTGCAGAGGAAGTCCTAAAAGAATATCTACAACTCATTAGAGGAGACACGTTGAAAATATGAAGAGGATCCATTAATAATTAAGGAAATTCTTGGAAACTTAAACAGTCATGAAAGGCATGATATTTAAGTAAAAGATAAACCCATGGAAGGGAAATGGTAGACGAGCTTTATGGAATGATATTTGGAGGGACAAGAAATCATAAGGAATAAGGAAGTAAAAGAAGGGTTGTAGAATGACCATACATACTATATGAGGATCATTTTACGATCATATGGAAAAGAGAATTAATGATGGTTTAAGGACCAACGGAAGACTAGAGGAACGAAGTTAATAACGACAAGGCAAGAAAAGGCAAGAATGAAAAGTTCAGAAAGGCATCTTGCCAAGGATTTTTAATGACTATGAGAATGGCCAAACAATGGAATGATTAAGCATTATAGAGATCACGATCCTGTGATTCAGATTAATTTTTGGACGAAAAACTCAAGAGGGAGATTTTTAACCATAAATGGCATAATAGTTGGACCTAAGAAAACACCTTTGGTTATACATGTAACAGAATCCAATCATAATGAATTCCATGAAGTGAAGGGATGCTAGAAGAGAAGGTGTAACATCTCCAAGATATCATTAAAGAGACGAAGGAGAAGAGTGTATGTCTCTCCGAGGTAAAGGATGAGCGAGGAAATGCTCAAGGGAAATATAAATGAGAGGAAATTATTGAACATTTGGGTGATGTTCATAGTAACTAAAGAATTTTACCAAATGCCAAGAATGGATGAAATTCCATGATTTTATGGAGTAGAAGTTTGATATTTGATAGAGAAACATTTTTGAAAGATATCATACTAAAGCACCCTATTGTGCTGAGGACACATAAGTCCAAATGACTAAAAGGATATGAGTCATGGAAGGAAGAGTCGTTTATCAAAACATAATAATGTCAAACAAAAGTTTTGGAAAGACCTAAATTATAAGAAAGAAAAGATGACTTGAGATAAGAAGCTAAAATGGGCAAAGGGATAAAGTTAAATGTACTTGAAGAGAGAACGCTCGAATAATGAGAACTACATATACAGGTTATTCAAGTTGTATAATAAAAGCCTTAGATTTGGATAAGTCGTGGAATTTAAGGGTAAGTAAGATTCTACTTACATTAGACATGTGAAAATGGGAAGAATGATCCCAAACATATTATTAGAATGAGGGCATAAGACACACGAATGCGACTCTAGATGGTCTGGATATGTAAATGACACCCCATATGGAAAACACATGTCAAGTCTTAAGGAAAGTTTAGATGTGACCATGAGACAAGGAAGGTATGAGAAGGTACTAGGAAAGGAACCCTACGCTGGATAATACCCTTAAATAACTCTAGAGTGAAGGGGATAAAGAAGATTCCCAATATATAAATAAGAAGTTTGAAGAAGAACTAAAGCCAAAAAAATGAAAGAGGATAAGAATCCATCCTATAAAATGAAACATGTTTGAATTATGGATCGATAAAAAAATAATCATAAGAGTGAAAAGATTCAAGTGGAAATGGTATTTTGAATCAGTGGCTAGATAATGAAAGAACACAAGATTTGTGAGGGGAAATGTCACGCCCCGACCCGGTTTGGTCGGATCCCCATGATTAACCCGCCACTCTCCTGGTTTATTAAATAGTTTTCCCTTATTATAAACTGTAAAGAGAAAGGCAACCTTTAAACATGTAACTTTTCTAGGAATAACATAAACAAAACTACATAATAATTTAGATTTATCATACCTGTCTCACAGATGCCTTAGTTGATGGTCTTTAAGGGTAGACTTTCCAAAATCTCCTAAAAGGGATATGGGGGGGGGGGGGGCGGTGAGTACGACTACTTAATGAATGGGTTTTTTCAAAACTTTTTATCTTTAGGAAAAAGATAAATTTAGGAGTGTGCCAGACTCCTTTCTTTCAAAACCATTTCATTTGAAATCTTGAGTTTTATCACCATTTCCTTATTTAATCATGGTGTGTCATCACCCAACACACATCCTTCATCATGAAGGTTAAACACAAATTCACAGGTCAGTATGTCTGCTAAACCCACTTGTGGCTTCGGAGCGAATTTACCAGCAATCCAGATAGAAGTACATCCACTTCTATCCTGGGAATGAGTGGATGTTCGCGACATCCAACCCTCAATCCCCAAATCAATTCTTCGTGTTTGTATGAGGACAGAGACCTCTTCAAGTCCCCACCCCAATCTCATGCACTTGGTGCTACTCCAAATTTTGCACGGTCACCTGGTACGACAAACTGCCCTTATACTCACTAGGTCGTCTAGTGCCCTTAGAACGCATCACTACCCCTTTTTGGCATCTTGATTGTCCGGTACTCACAGTGCATGCACAATCAATATTTTCTAATTATGCCATATAATCTGTGGTGCCACTAGTCCAACGGCCCCAACTCTCAACTCAACCCGCAGTTGTTTGTCTTGACTGATCCGTCGACCTGTCATGTCGCACTGCTGCAAGTTGACTGAGTATGTCGGTCCTATCTTGGTACCATGGCCAAACAATTCCTTTATTTAAAGTTTTATGGCATATAATTCATGTTTGTTTACGAGCTCCTGCTTGTGCCAACTGGCCTAGGGCCCATTGTACGAGATTTTCAAAATTGGACATATTAGCCCCCAAGTTCCAAAATCGAGGCCCCCGGCCTATAAGAAATATTCGAGCTCCCGTCAAGAAGGTCTCCCAAATAGTTTAAGCATTGGCACACAGTCAGGGGAGAGCACTTCCAACAAAATTATATTTTCAACTATCCATTATACTGACTCAATATAAGGACATCTTCATTCATAACCGATGAATGGGTTTTCAACTTCCTTCGAGGAAGTTTCATCATACCAACCGGGTATGATCTACTTACAACCGGTAAGTAGTTTTTCCGCATGGTTTTTACATCACTACTCTAAGTCGTGATGTTTAAAATACCACATAGTAGTGGGTTTTCATTTTGATGTGCTTATCATCCCCAACCGGGTATGATATAAAATCCCACTCACAACCGGTAAGTGGTTTTTATTTTTAAGTTGTGCTCATCATCCCAATCGGGTATGATGTTAGTAAACCCACTCACCCGTTAATGCGGTGAATTCCACTTAGACCAGTTCTTTGTATTCACATGAGTATGTCCTTGCTAGCATTCCCAGTACTTCGTGTTTCTACACGATATGAACATCCCAGTTCATTATCCTTCGACCTAATAGCATTTATTCATTCCAAATGAATGAAAGTCAAACTTTCATTTATTTGCAATTAGGTCCCTAAAGTTATTTCTCTTTAACTTTAAGTCCCTAATGCCAGTTTTTCATCAAATTGAGTCCCGAAACTTTTAAAATTTATCATAGGACCTCAATTAATTCCATTTCACAAAAAGGGGATTAATTTCCCAAATTTCCAATTTGGTCCCCCAACTTTTCCAAAATTATCATTTTCCCTTCCTTTACAAAAATGGTAAGTTTCACCCCAAAAATTCTAAAACTCCTCAATTGGCCCTCTAACATTTTTATCATGCCCAATTGACCCTCAATTTTAGGAAATTGCATTTCAATCCCTCAAATTTTTGAAGATCCCCAATTTCCCCCAATTCCAACTTTTTAACACAGCCAAATTTGATTTCATCAAATTGACCAATCAAAAACCTCTAATTGTTGAAATCGAAGTTGAAATTGAGTTTCTCCATGTTCATATGATTCCATAGAGCTTTGAATCGCGAGTTTTAACGCCGGAACGAGCTCAAATGGAGCTTTGCCAGAAAATAAACTATAGAGAGAGAAAGCTTCGATTACTCATCGGTGAGGGCACGGCGGTCCGAGCTTTCGATCTGGGCAGATAGCTCTCATCCTGATGTTCATCCAAGAATCAATAATCGTATCAATTGATGCTGAATTGGATTAGAATTTCTTCATTGAAATTCGATTGACTCTCTCTCTAACACCGATCAAAAATTGTAAAGGGGAGCCGAATTGGCTTACCTTTCGGTCCTAATTCGGTCGTGGAAGGGCTGAGGAGGTGTCGGAAGAGCCTGGTTTGGACTAAGGAGGGCTCGAATTGGCTGATTTCAACTCGGCCAAAATAGGGCAGCTTCAGTTCGCTGGAACTGCTTCACTATTCCATCACGCCGACATTTCTCCGATGACCCTCTGAGCAAATAGAGACTACAGGCATGTAGCTGACTTCTCCCTGGTTCTAAAGAGCCCGACCTCACCTTGTTTGGCTCAAAAAAGTGCCCATGCCGGAGCTCTGGTTCGAGCTTCACCGAAAAATGGAGCAGTTGAGAGAGAATGGAGTTTTCAAGTGTGGAGAGAATTAATGGGGAGGGGCTCTTTATATTGGGAGTTCGGGGACCCTTTGGCCGTCCGTTTGGCACCTTTATGATAGCCATTGATAGCCAAAAACATACCAAACGGAAACATTTCTTCTATGCCGACACAACTTTGATTTCCCAACGAGTGAACAATGTTGTCATCTTGAGGAAGAAGATGACATTGTTCCGAATCGGATCGGACCGGTCCGAACCGGGTTCAAAGCTTAAACTGGTCGATTCACCAAACATTCGACCGAGTTTTTTAAATATAAAGATTTCTAAATTAATCTAAATTCATTTTCTATCCAATGGTGGTCTCAAATCTAAAATTTGAAAATTTTAATCCACCTAGAAAAATGAATTTAGCATCCAGTTCAATAGTGATCCAAACCGGCCCAAACCGGTTTGGTTTTCATATCCAATTCCTTCACAAGTCCATTTCCATTACTTTTGTGACTCCTTATGTCACCTAGGGTCCATAAAATTCCTGGTTTTACCATCTCTTTATTAATTTCGGTTCATAAACAAGCTCGGTTCTTAAATCGGTTTAATCCGGTTCAGGTCCGGTTCACCCAAACCGGTCTAGTTTTTCTCTCCCACTTTATTTTAAGGTTCCTTCCCAAGGTTTATGAATTTCTTTGGAGCACAACGGAGTTGAATTTCTCTAATTTGCCCAATCTCTGTCAGTTCTGGTTCATGAACTGATTCGATTCATAAACCAGTTCAATCCAGTTGGATCCGGTTCATCCAAATCGGTCTGGTTTTTCTCTTCCAATTTGTCATAAGGTTCTTTTCCATAGTATTATAAACCCTTTGGATCACCCGGGAGTTATAAATTCCCAAATTGCCTATTCACAAATGATCGAGTTTGTGAACCGATTCGGTTTTCTCACTGGTTTGACCGGTTCTTTTCCCGATTTTTCCTTAGCTCAAAAGGGCGGGTTTACAAGAAATATACCCCAATTTTATTAAGGCATGATGATTTTTGGAGACAAAACTCCATAAAAGAAGGGGAATAGCTGTAAACCTCGTTCTCTCATAGTAAGAAAGCCGGAAATGAGAACCGAAAAAATTTTGAGAGAAAATCGAGGTTCAAAATGAATTAGAATTGGTAAAGAGAAGCCAAAATGGGAAATTGGAAAATTGTAAGTGTTCAATAAAGATCCAAAAATGGTGGAAATGGATCATGAACCAAATTGGATGTGAGACCTAGACCGGTTCGGGGTTAACTGAACCTGAATCGGATAGAACCAAGAAAAACTGGTTTAAAGATTCATTTTTCTAGTTGACTTAAAAATATTAATTTGGAAAATTGAAGTCACCAATGTGTAAAAAATAAATTTAGAAAAATGTAAAATTTTTAAAGTTTTAGAAAACCAATCGAATCGGACTTAAATTGGGCAATTTTCGATGTAGGGTCACCGAACACGATCCAATCGAACCGGTCAGAGGGCCAGTCATTCAATGAACCACCTGCCAGGTTAGCGTCTCGTTAGCGTGCACAACCAATCAGTGTATGACACATGGCGAAGTGTGCCTAGTTAGTCGCTCAGTCAGCGTCTGAAAGCGCTGACCAATCAGAGCCTTACACATGTCCTTCGTCAGCGATCATAGGAAGAAATTCCACGTCACTAGAGACTGACCAATGGGTGAGGGACATGTGTCCTTAATCAATGGTCAATCAAGGAGAAGCCTCATTAGTAGGGCTGACTAATGAGGAGCTCACACATGGCAAAGGTTCCATGTCAGCGGCCGACTAAGATGTCGAAGAATGGTTGACCAATCAGAGGTTGACACATGGTAAAACCACATCAGACAGCCACAACCAATTAGAGGCTAACACGTGGCAATGGCACAATGCATCGGGTGGGAAAATGATGAATTTAAATTAGCCAATCAAAGGACGTCATGTGTCACGATTAATGGTGGCTAGATTTCGGTCAGGAAGCATCTAGGAGAGACTAACCAATGAGTGATCTCCATGTAGCCAATTAACGAGTTAACAGACGACTAAGACGCTAAGTGGAAAGTCGTATTAGCGAAACCACCCAATCATTGCGTGCCACATGGCAGCTCCCACACACGCGCACAGTGTCGTCTCTTCCTTTAGACTTTTGAACGACAAAGGAGGAGGAAGGTCTCCATTACTCCGGTGACCAATAAATCTCCCCGATAAGGGAGTAAATCAGAGAGTTAATGGCCGATCGGTGGATGACGGGATAGGAACGGAAGTCCTCGAGCTCCCTATATAAAGAGCTCTCTTCCATTCATCATCTCCATCCCTCAAAAGCTCAAATAAGATGAACAACTCCAGTTTCCAACCATCCCCGTCACGCCCCGACCCAGTTTGGTCGAATCCCCATGATCAACCTGCCACTCTCCCGATTTATTAAAGGTTTTCCCCTTGTTATAAATCGTAAAGAGTAAAACGTCCTTTAAACCTGCACTTTTCCTGGAATAACATAAATCAAAACTGCATAATATTTTAATTTTATCATACCTATCTCGCAGGCGTCTAGGTTATGGTCTTTAAGGGTAAACTTTTCGGAATTTCCTAAAAGGGATATATGGGAGGGGGTGAGTATGACTACTCAATGAAAGAGTTTTTTAAAAAATTAACTTTGAGAAAAAGAACTGTATTGGAGTGTGCCAGACTCTTTTCTATCAAAAATCCTTTCATTTAAAAATATCGAGTTTTACCACCATTTCCTTATTTAATCACGGTGCGTCATCACCCAACACACAACCTCCATCATGAAGGTCAAACACACATTCACAGGCTAGCATGTCCACTGAACCCACTTGTGGTGTTGGAGCGACTTTACCGGCCACCTAGATGGAAGCACGTCCTCTTCTACCCTGAGAATGCATGGATGTATGCGACATTCAACCCCCAATCCCAAAATCAATTCTCCATGTTCATATGAGAATAGAGACCTCATCCCGTCCCCACCTCGATCTCATGCGCTTAGTGCTACTCCAAATTTCGCACGATCGCCTAGTATGACGAACTGCCCTTATACTCACTGTGTCGTCTAGGGCCCTTAGGACGCATCACTACCCCTCATGGGCATCTTGATGCTCCCGTAATCATAGTGCATGCGCAAATAGTATTTTCTTATCATGCCATATAATTTGTGGTGCCACTGGTCTAATGGCCCTGACCCTCAACTCAACCTACAACTGTTTGTCTTGACCGGTCCAGAGACCTGTCATATCACACTACCACTAGTTGACTGAATATGTCAGTTCTGTCTTGGTACTATGACAAAACAACTAATTTATTAAAGTTTTATGGCACATATCTCATGTTTGTTTATGAGCTCCTGCTCATTCCCACTGGCCTATGGCCCACTTGTTCGAGATTTTCAAAATCGGGCATACTAGCACCCTAGTTCCAAAATCGAGGCCCCCGACCTATAAGAGCTATTCGAGCTCCCATCAATAAGGTCTCCCAAATTGTTTAAGCATTGGCACACAGTCAGGGGAGAGCACTTCTAACAAAAATATGTTTTCAGCTGTCCATAATACCGATCGGGTATAAGGACATCTCCGCTTATAACCGATGAACGGGTTTTCAACTTCATTCGAGGAAGTTTTATCATACCAACCGGGTATGATCTACTTACAACCAATAAGTAGTTTTTCCGCATGTTATTCACATCATTCCTCCAAGTTGTGATGTTTAAAATACCACTTAATAGTGGGTTTTCATTTCGAGGTACTTATCATCCCCAATCGGGTATGATAAAAAAATCTCACTCACCCGTTAATACAGTGAATTCCACTAGACTAGTTCTTTGTATTCATGCGATCTTGTCCTTACTAACGTTCCCGGTACTTTGTGTTCCTATACGATATGAATATCTCGGTTCATTATCCTTCAGCCTAATAGCCTTCATTCATTTCAAATGAATGAGAAAATCACACTTTCATTTATTTGCAATTAGGTCCCTAAAGTTATTTCTCTTTATCTTTAAGTCCCTAATGCCGATTTTTCCTCAAATTGAGTCCCGAAACTTTTAAAATTTATCATAGGACCTCAATTTATTCCATTTCAAAAAATGGGTTTAATTTCCCAAATTTCCAATTTGGTCTCCCAACTTTTCCAAAATTACCATTTTGTCCTTCCTTAACAAAAATGGTAAATTTTACCCCCAAAAATTCTAAATTTCCTCAATTAGCCCTCTAACATTTTTATCATGCCCAATTGACCCTCAATTTTAGGAAATTGCATTTTGGTCCTTCGAATTTTTGAAAATCCCCAATTTCAACTCCTTAACACTTTCGAATTTGATTTCATCAAATTGACCGATCAAACACTTCTTATTGTTGAAATTGAGTTTCTCCATCTTGAAATGATTCAATAGCACTTTGAATCGCAAGTTTTGATGCTGGAACGAGCTCAAATAGAGCTTCGCCAGAAAACCGACTCTAGAGAGAGAAAGCTTCGAAAGCTTACCCTCGGGGGCACGGCGGTCCGAGCTTTCGATCTGGACAGATAGCTCTCGTCCTGAGGTTCATCTTAGAATCAAGAATCACATCAATTGATGCTGAATTGAGTTAGAATTTCATCATCGAAATTATATCGGTTCTCTCTCTAGCACCAATTAGAAATTGCAGAGGGGAGCCAAATCGGCTTACCTTTCAGTTCTAATTTGGTCGTGAGAGGGCTGAGGAAGTGTTGGGAGGGCTTGGTTTGGCCTAAGGAGGGCTCTAAATGGCCAATTTTAACTCAGCTGAAATAGGGCAGCTTCGGTCCACATGAGCTGCTTCACTATTCCATCACGTTGGCGCTTCTTCAGTGACCCTTAGAGCAAACGGAGACTACAGGCGTGTAGCTAACTTCTCCCCGATTCTAAAGAACCCGACCTCACCTTCTTTGGCTAAGAAATGACCCTATATCGGAGCTCTAGTTCGAGCTTTACCAAAAAACTAAGCAACTGAGAGAGAGTGAGCTTTTCAGGTGTGGAGAGGATGAATGGGGATGGGGTCTTTATATAGGAAGCTCGAGGACCTCTTGGCCGTCCGATTGGCACCTTTATGACAGGCATTGATGGCCAAAAATGTATTGAATGAGACGTTTCTTCTTCGCCAGTGCTGCTTTGATTTTTCGGCGAGTGAATAGTGTTGTCATCTGGAGGAAGAAGATGACACTATTCCAAACCAGTTCGGACCGATACGAACCGGGTTTGAAGCTTAAACCGATCGGTTCACCCCCCATTCAACCGAGTTTTTCAAATCTAAAAATTTCTAAATTCATTTTCTATCCAATGGTGTCCTCAAATCTCAAATTTGATATTTAAGTCACCTAGAAAAATGAATTTAGAATCTGGTTCAATAGTGGTTCAAATCGGTCCAAACCGGTTCAATCTGGTTCAGATCCAATTCACCTGAACCGGTTTGGTTTTTATCTCCAATTCACCCTAAAGTCCTTTTTCATGACTTTTATAATTCCTTAGGTCACTTTAGGGTCCATAAAATTCCTGATTTACCATCTCTCTATCGGTTCTGGTTCTTAAACCAGTTCACCCGAACCGATCTGGTTTTTCTCTCCCACTTTGTTCTAAGGTTCCTTCCCAAGGTTTATAAATGTCTTTGGGTCACAAGGGAGTTGAAATTTCTCTAATTTACCCGTTCCCTAATAAATGGGTTTGTGAACCAGTTTAGTTTTCTTACTCAGTTTCACCGGTTCTTTTCCCGATTTTCCTTAACTCAAAAGGGCAGGGTTTACAATCCTTAAACTAGAGCTCTAATATCAACCCTTTTCTCCACCTTCAAATGCAAATTCGGTATCCCTAGAACTAGGAAGAAGTCCTCTACCTTGTTGCATATTCCTTTCAGCTCGAGGATCACTTGAAAAGTGCTGTTGAGCTCGCACAGTACAATCACTCTGGGGGTTAACTTTGAGCAGAAATATTTTAGCTGAATTCTAGCCACCTCAAACCTCCTAACACCAGGCTGACCCTCCCACGATTCTCCATGACTAAGCCCAGTCCTCCTTGAGCCTTCGAGGTAGGCCATTGTCATCGCCCCTCGCCGGAATAGTTAAATTATAGAGAGAGAACTTATTAAACATTGTTGATCGAATTCTCCTTGTTTAGGGCACCAATTGAAGTGAAATTTGATCCTAGGAGGATTCTCTCAATGAGAGCTAATTCCATAAATCAAGAGCTCCGACAGTCGCGTCCTTGCGAGTAAGAATTTGAAGCTTTTCTCTTTAAAAATATTTTTTGGCAAAGTTTTATTTAAGTTCCATTCTAGACCAAATTGATGTATTCAAAGCTTGAAATGATCTTGTAGAGGTAGGGGAGATGATTAGCAGCATGGTAAGAGGCAATTAACTGTCAATTTGATGAAATGAGATTTCAATGGCCAAAGAGTATTTTTTGGAGAAATTGGGTGATTTGGGGATTTGTGGAAATTTGGATATTTTTGTGCAATTGACACAAATTGAGGGTCAATTGAGGATTTAAATGCAATTGGGGGCTTAATTGTAATTAAAATAAATTTTGTAAATTTAATTGCAATTAAAAGTTATTAAAATGCTTTCTTTGTAATTTTAAATAATTTTATATTAAATAAAATTATTTGAGGGAAAAATTGGAAATAAAGTAAAATGAGACAATTATGGCAAATAATTTGGAGTTTATTTGTCAAGAAAATAAACTTAGAGACTTGTGTGGAATTAAAGATAACATAATGATCTAAGAGTAATTATAGGATAATGTATGGATCGGTTATTCGTGAACATGTAGGGGTGACAGAAATGCATTTACCTACAACCGAGAATCCAACCTGAGGAATCGGAATTATATCTGTGACGAATAACTCACAAATTTCAGGTGAGTGGGATTACTAGCATCGAGTCTAATTGGATCGATGATGCATACTTATAAGCATGCTTTATTTTAAAAATAAATTTTTAGAAATATAATTCCCTAACTGTGTGAAACCACTTAAACATTTTTCGGATTATACTTTTAAAGAAAACATGAAGTATGATATTAAGACAACCTTAGAACGGTGTATGGATAAACTTCAAGGGAAATAGTCTAGTTCTGACAATCGATGTAGGAAATGGGCAATGCCTATGGCTAATAAAAGGTTGGCTAGATCTATTTCTGTGAAAATGGGCCTAAGGCCACGGTTTTTTAAAGAGAATTGGGCCCAAGGCCATGTTTTGAAAACTCGTACAAGTGGGACAAAGGTCAATGGAACAGTCAAACCTATAAATAAGATCTGTTCTAAGAGCCTTATAAAATTATCACAAATTGATATTTTTTTACTGATGATGCTTAACTAGAGTCGGGTTGGAGCACGTTGGGCTAGCAGTGTAAAAATAAAGGTCTTAAATCAAAAGACTCATTATGTGATTGCAGTCGTTCAGAACCAAATAGATGTCCGGTATAGGGTAGTATTGGTTCTAAGGGCTATTGGACAGTAAGGTTGGTACAAAAAAATCTATGTTGTTCTAGTATATCTTGAAGCTATAGGAGCTTCGTGTGCACTGAGACCAAGAGGATATAAGAGTTAGGTCTCACCCCTACATATGGGGATCAAAGTATCGATAAGTCTGGGGGTTGGGCCATGGTGCTCACACATACGATATGGTGGAGGTTATGGTCTTTTACCAGGGTGGACGGTAAAGACGCTCTGGGTCACTAGTGGAACATATGGAGGTTGTAGTCTCTAAGGGTCTGTTCTGCTACTATTTAATTCCTTTAGTGAGAAAGGGTGTTTGTGTGTTTGTGTGATACAAACTAATGAAAATCAAACTATAATAATCATGAATGATTCTCCCGGGTTGGAAGGAACCAATTTTTGGCTTGTGTGACACAAGTCGTAAAAGCCTCTTTAATGTAAAAGGATGATTGTTGTTAGTTTGATACAAATCTCATTAACCATGAAAGTTCTTCCACATAAAAAAAGAACTAAGTTTTAGCTTGTGGAATACAAACAATGAGTTTAAATCATGAAATTTATCTTTCAATGATAAAAACAAGTTGAAACTTGTTTATTTTTCAAACATGTTAGAGTTAAGGGAAATTAAATCCATAAACCTTTTTAGTATGTGTTGGATCGTAGACATGATGTCACGTTGTCAGTTAACACTCTCAATGAGTTATAGACTCACCCCCTCCCTTACCATTTTGAAGTCATATATTATCGAGAAGGGCATTAGAAGAATAGTTACAAATTGGTACATGAAATTCTTTTACAAGTTTATGTACAACAAGGTATATTTTCTAACATATTTTGAAAAAAAAAATATGATGTATTGTTTTCTATTGTTTTACACGTTGCTCCTACCAATACTATGATAATGGAAGTAACATCTATTATAGTACTGGAAGGAGTAGCAAGTTATTCAGAGGATTTTGACTAAATCTGTCGAGGTGTGATATCCATCATCTTAAATTCTATTTGCATAGATATTTTAAACTCGTGTAATAAGTAGTCATCATTCCTTGTCAATATAAGATTATCAACATAGAGACTCACCATAATCATTAGATCATCTGTTCATTTAACAAACAAAGTATGCTTGTATGCTCACTTTTAAAGCCTTCTTAAATGAAATATCCTTCTATACGATTGTACCAAGCTCTTGATACTTACTTTAAGCCATGCAAGACTTTCTTGAGTTTATGCATTTTTCCTTCTTCACCATTTTTTCAAAACCCATGAGCTAATCCACATGCACATCTTCTAATAGTTCACCATACAAAAATATATTTTTCACATCCATATGGTAAACACTACACCCCTTCATGCGGCTAGAGCCAATAAACATCTAATTATCTCTCATCGCAACTGAAATAAAAACTTTAGTAAAATTAATACCATATTTTTTACAATAACCCTTTACTACAAGTAGAGCTTTGTATTTTTTAACTTCACAAAGTTTATTTAGCTTTGTGATGTAGATCCACTCCACTCCTATAGACTTGTGATCTTTAGGTAATTCTATTAATACCAAGTATTATTTTGCTCTATAGTATTAATCTCTTCCTCCATTACAAGCTTCCACTTAAGTTCTTTCACAACTTTCTCAAATAATATAGGGTCTAGAGTAGAATCATACATCACATAATCTCTTAACCATACATGAGGTTTCCTCTTCGCTTGATGTAAACAGATTCTACCCCAATGTTTCCAACTTTAGTAGATGGATTTTCTTTAGTAGTTTCAACTTCAGTTAGATGATCTTCTTCACTGTTAGATTCACTTGATGTTTCATTTTCCGCATTGATACAATCTATCACTTCCTTTCTTAGTTGATCAAAATCTTTTTATTTCCCTTCATTTTGAGGTCGTTTTTTATTTTCAAAACAAATTACACTACTACTAATAATCACCTTGTTTTGTAAAGGATCATACAACTTATAGGTCTTAGATTATTCACTTACTCCAAGCATCACACACTTTATACTTCGGTCATCTAGCTTTACTTTGTAAGGATCTCCAACATGCACATAAGAAACAAATCTAAACACTCTAAAATGTCCCATAGATGGTTTAGTTTCACCTCAAGCTTCTTTTGGAGTTATAGATCCACACAAATCACCATGGACTAATTTAAGAGATTTGGATGCTCTATATTTACTTTTCTTTGATTGCATATTTTTTTGATGCTTTCCAGTTAGACAACATTCACATATATCATTTGGAACGTGAAATTTTGGAAGTCCCATAACAAAATCTTTTGAGCTGAGAACTTTGACACCCTTTCCAGTTAGACAACATTCACATATATCATTTGGAACGTGAAATTTTGGAAGTCCTATAACAAAATCTTTTGAGCTGAGAAGATTGAGACCCTCACAGTTAAGATAATCATATCTTTGATGCCATAGTTGAGTGTTATCGATTATAGAAGCTTTTATAAAATCTACGAATATAAATATATGAGCTGAAAACATAAACATTCGATTATCCATCATCTCAATAGTAAACAACTCTTTATCTTCATTTCAAAATATCCTGCACACATTTCTATCAAAATATAAAATAATGTCCTTCTCAAGTAGTTGTCTCATACTAAGCTTACTGCTCTTTAGCTTAGAAATATAGTACACCTTAGTTAGTTAACACAAACATTAAACCATTTGCCTTCAAAGTAATAGTCTATTTTTCCTCCATTTGTGAGTTGTGACCGAGGTCAACATTCAACCTAAATTCAGGTTAAAAGATTGAGAACCACTTTAAATAACTACTCCCATGGTTGCTACATCGAGAATCAATATATCATACAACATTGACATAACATTCTTCATTTACATCATTGAAAGTCACGAGCAATGTAGGCTCCTCTTCTTTCACCTTTTTAACAAAATTAATTATACTACTTTGTCCATAACTATAGCTTGGACATTTATATTGATAATGCCAAAATTGATGACGGTAATAACATTTTATAGAAGCTTTATTAGGACTTCTTCCTCTTCCTCTATATCTTCCACGAAATGTATCACGACTTCCAAACCTTCCACTAAATATGTAACCTCCTATCTTAGCTTTGTTAGGAAATTCAGGTTTGTTGACCTTGAGAACTTTTTCCTCGTAAACATGCTTTTGCCTTCTCTTTTCATGCACTGAAAGGCTACCGTGAAACTCCTCTATACTCATTTAAGCAGTATCATTCGATTATACAATGACGCACATAATATAATCATACTTTGTATTTATCAATCTTAATATCTTTTTAATAATATTACCAGAGTTTATTTTCTCTCCAAATATCTTCATTTTATTAGTTAAGCGAGAGTACTTGCAAAATATTACTTAATGCACCTGAATCCTTCAGAAGTTAAAACTCTCTTCTTATTATTTAAAGTTGAGCATGTCATGCTCTCGAAAATCTTGATATGGGAATTTCATAGCCTCTCATATATTTTTTTGGAGGTATTCCAATTTAATATTTTCTCCATAATAAGACATTCATTAGTTTGGAACAGGTAATTCCTCACTCTCAAATTTAATAAGTACATTTATTCTTATTCTTTTTCATTAATATCATTTGTATTAATAACTATTGATATTTTTGAATTAATCATTTTCCAAAACTTAAATGAATATAAGAAGTTTTCCATTAGCATTTACCAAGCTCATAGAATCCATTGAACTTAGGTATTGAAGGTTATAGATAGTTGTCACCCTTCATATTCAACAATGAAGTTTTATTGATCTCAAATATGTAAGATTTAATTTTGCGGATTTCAGCAATATAGGTATTCACCAAAGCTTTACTTCTTATTGTCTCTCCACTATTTCACTCTGCAGAATGGAATTCCCTCGATAACAAAGAAGACAAGGCAATTATGGTAGGGTTATGCAAACGATGATTCCACTAATGCTTCCTTCACTTGTTCTTACAGATTTTGACTTAGCTGCAACATATTCAACTAAGTTAGCAACATACTGGACGGAGCTTTGATGATCGGCAATAGAGGATGAAGCTATACTCACGAATGAAGAGGAATAAGAGAATGGACAATGCTTCTCAAGAACAATCACAGGTATAATCTCATTACTATCTGTATTTCTTTTGTATAATCACAACACATACAGAAAATAGTTAGATCTGGGTTTTATACTCCTTGCTAAATGCAATTGAAATTCATTTATTTCCATTACAACTATATTTGTATTAGATGTATAGCAGATTACCTATTAGAATTACCGCTATAGTGATCGATAGAAATACCATTTTTTCCGCTTTTCTTGTTTACTACTTTTTATTTGTGTTACTCTTCTTGTTTGCTGCTTTTCAACAAAAATGTATTTTTAATTTTTCGAAGACTTCAAAATTCATTTTTAGCAAATAAAAAGTTGTTACAATCTACCCAAAAAATTAAATTTTCAATCCAAAAGATAAAAATCGTTGAAAAGATGATAAAAAGAAAGGGGTAAATAAATTTATTCATCATAAAGCTAAGCTTATTTTTAAAATATAACTACAATATTGGCTTGAATGGAAAGGTAGTAATTTAAACCTGAGCTTATTTTTCGAATACAACTAGAATGGTAACTTGTGTTCAAATTAGTAATTTGAACTCGAGTTGTCCGGAAGGGAGGCAACAAGTATTGCTGGAGGATTGTCTAATGAGGTAAATAAAAAAACATTTTTTGAATATGGATTAGGTTCAATAGGATCTTGATTGGAATAACACGTTAAAGATCCTCAATAGATTTTTTAATGATTTTTTAAAGAGTGAATCGTTGTGTCTCCTTAGCTTGCGACCTCTTTGGCTAACCTCTTTCTTCCTTTTGGCCTCTTGAACAGTTAATATTTTGATGAACAGTTAGCCCAATACACCAAGACTTGTCCTCAAGGCTAAGAACCTTTTATTACAAATATTTTTTTAACTAATTGTCCCGCTCTTATACATTGTTAATGGTTATGGGTGGAAGCATTTCAGGCGTGAATTCATCAAATTGGAAAATATGATTTTCGATCTATAACCATAGTTTAGAGATAATTTGTGCCCATAAATGAAGATAAATAAATGTTAACTTCATTAATAAATCTATTGAAAATATCACAACTCAATCCAAAATTCCTCAATTATTTATAATATTATATTAACTTTTAAGTTATTATTGTTCCTCCTTACTAAAATAAGAAAATAATAAAATAATTAATTTTATAATTTTTACTAAATATTATAAATTTACAAAATTTTTCTATTTTATCTAATTTGATATTATATTCTTAAAATACTTAAACAATAATTAGTAACAATTTTGACCACCCCGGCCGTGGCCGTGGCCGTGGCCGTGGCAGGAGGCAACAGGCAAGGAAGACTGTCAATTTTGATGAGCTGACTTAGACAAGTGATCACAACACCAAATTCTTCTGTACATGCCAATAAAAAAACAACAGATACAGATACTACTGTTTTAAGTTCAAGTGGAGTTTGAATACACAATATGGGTTTAAGAACAAGATCATGGCCAATGTGGAGAATCTAATACTCAGTGGATAAAGTGTGGTGTAGAGCAAGTGGTTTCTGGCAAAGAAGGGAGGAAGATATTACTTTGGATATCCTGGGGGAGGGTAGCCTGGAGCCTGAGGAGGAGGGTAGCCTGGAGCCTGAGGAGGAGGGTAGCCATATCCCAGCTGAGCTGAGCCGACTGATGGAGGATAAGGCTGATCAAACCGGGACATCTGCTGCATGGGTGGGACTGCCATTGGCGCATCACCAAACATCCCATCACGTTTGTCCATCTCAATCTTGTGTTGGGTCTGAATACAACCAAGTCAAAAAAGTATTTAGATGTGTGGTGAACTCGCCCAGGACCCAGTCTCAGGAGTCACTCAAACTATATCAGTTGAGTTTTAGACCATTATGGATGGAGCTATCAGTTATAATCAACTTGGTGATGATAAGATCTTCCTACTCATGACATTATTCATCCAGTATTCATATTTTCACATAATCTTCTATTATAGAAAACATAAACAATCTAGGAATAGAAGTTTAGCAGCATAGAACCTAAGTAAAGATCTTCGAGTCAGCCTAGAACTACTACTTGGAGAACTGAGCAAGAAGTTTTATGGGGTACCTAATCTAGGAATGGAAGTTTAGCAGTTAACTCCATCAAATATCTTAGTTTCCACATTTTCCTCAAGAATGAGATTATGTAAACAGGTGTCAAGATTTTGTTAATAAGATAAAAGAAAAGACAAATTGCCCAATTGTAGTGCGTAGCTTAGTATGGATTCGAATATATCATTTGTTTACCTGCATGCACGCACAAACCCTGCCAAACAAAAGTATAGTGTCAGGACTGATTTTTCCATGGCAGAGAATGATTGGTAAGGATTACAGACAAAAAGAAATGCTTACGTGCAATAAACCATATCAGCCAAGCAATTGAGTAACTGGGAAGCTTCAGAGAGTTCATCACTGCCCACTATCATAGCAACAATAGAGAAAATACATGCAACTTGCTGGAGACAGAACATGAAACCCTGAAAATCATGAAAAGGCTCAAAATCGAATAGCAGAAAATTATAAATGCCTTAGGACTGTATATATTAGTACCATCAGAGAAGCCTGCATATATATGTGCACAGATAGAGAGCCCAAGGGAATGAGAGGAATGAGGAAAGGGAGAATAGAACGTATGTAATCAGAGAGAGAGAGAGAGAGAGAGTATACAATAATAAAGTTATCACACTTCGTAGTTTGTATGTTGAATTCATCTTGCAACAAAAAGCGAGTTGAGGCCACGGAATTTCCAAAACAGAGGAAAACCTGTGAGCACAAAGAATGTTAAGGATCTGAGATATAATCCTATGACAATTGAAACATGATCAGTGATTACTGTATCTGCAAAGATGAAATTTTTCTGCAAGATTTTGGGCAAGAGAGCCCCTTCAATTATGAATTTTGACATTGATGGGTAAGAGACCTATATAGTACTTGGAAAGTTGATAAACCACATCGTGAATTAGCCCTAGTAACTAAAAGATTCATAAATTCTATACCTCTGTGCAGAGACAAAATTCTGGACATTTACTTTCTCCACATCTGCCACTGCATGGCATGTAACCCGCACAGCATACATATCTATACAAACCACAGGAAATGGTATTTAGACCAGAAGACTGGATAACAGGTGCACATGAGAAAGCTGGTGCGAGTTACCTTGACATGTCATTATACAAGGCTCTTTTACGGAGCAAGTACGAGACACATGGGCCACTATAAAAAACGACACAACACTATTAGAATGTAAAGAAATATCAAGATAGATTAAGATTACATCAAAAGATACAAAGCACCAATAGTCAGTACTTAATTCAGATATAGCATGCAATGATACCCACAGGGCAATATAATCTAACTTAATAACTCTACACTATTAGTACAGCAGATTGAAGTTTTATTTGTACTCGAGATGGAAATATCAAATTACAGTGAGGGGATTGAAGACGAAGTTAACCCGAAAATCTGTTTAAGGCTAAGCAAGTAACCATTTTTAGTCAAATGTGTACAATTAAACGACTGAAAGATCAGGAGATATAATGAGTCCGCGATCACAGCCAGGGCGTCAAAGTCAACTCTAGTCACGCTAAGTCATCTAGCCGCAGAGAGATTTGGAATTTATAACAATCGGTATGAAGCTGAGCCGATTGCAACGAACTTTAAGGGAGAAAAACGAAAACAGTCGCAGATCTACAGTTGACCAAGAATCACGAAGTCGTGAGTTTCAAAGTGCGTACCACCACAAAGAGAAGCAGCAATCTGCAGCCACAATCAAACACGCAAATAGATGCATTCGTGTCAGCGGAAAACTTGTAACTTCACATTACAAATGAAAGATGCAAGGGGATCTTCACGGATTACTGGGCGAAGTAAGCTTACATGGAGTATCGGCCTGGATCGTGCGCATCAGATCGGTGCGCCAGACGTTCCGGTAATTTTGCCGGACCTGCATCTTATCGAGGTACGCCTGATTCGCCATTGCCGCGAAACACCTCCGGTCGAGGTAGCTAAGCTCGTTTCTCTCTGGTCAGCGCTAGGGCAGATTGAAGAATGCTGAGATCTCAAAGCTCGAGAGAGAGAGAAGTGCATACCAGCGAAAACCTTGATGGCGATTGCGAGGAATCCGCCAGCCAATATAATCTTTTGGAGTTTCCAGTCTCAACTTCTCTGAAATATTCTCGAGGACAATTGAGCGTTATCAATGGCCCATGGGGCCAATACGCCAACGCGTTTTGGTGATACCCGAGGCGACTTTCTCTCTCATATTTAACTTTAATTTAAAATTTAATATTTTATAAAATGTTTTATTTAAAAACATTATTTATATAAAAAATAATTAAAATTTTATTCATAAATTCAATCATTAAATTTTATTCTAATTTCCGTGCAAAAAATTTTTATTCTAAGATATTTTACTGTTCATGATCCGGGCGGACCATACATCCTAGGGTATCCTATTAATCGCCTAAATTATAACAAGAGATATATACCAAACAAATGTACATGGTCAATTAGTAAACACATTAGAGATCAATTACTCGAGATTCGATATTCTATCGATCAACTCCACTACTCATGTTATTAAGAGTTTCATATCGTCATATATATAATGCATATTAAACATTGATTTATAGGAGTTCAGTTTGCTAACTGACCCTACTATTAATATTTTTTTTCATTAATACACCACTTATTTATATGACATGTATTACTTAGCCTCATTTTTCTTTTAACAACAATTATGGGTCTCAAATCTAAAATTTTCTGTGTGCCCATTAAATGTGTTATTATCCTCTTTCTCGTTATGAAAACAACATGTGTTTTAACTCATTTTTTTTGTAACCTCAAATGTAGATTTTTCATAACATGTGTTTTAACTCATTTTTTTTGTAACCTCAAATGTAGATTTTTAGTTCATCTCATTAAGACAATATATTTCCATATAGTTTGCTTTCATAGCCTTTTAATAATAATTTTCAAAGACACCCATATATTTCATGTAAAACTATAAATAACAGCAGTTGGACTAATTGTCTATAAACTCACTCATTATTTTATACGGGACTTGTTCATCCCGATGATTTTTCAATTATCTTATAATAGTGGAACCCACATATAATTTGCAGTAGTTTCCACTATATAAATCAAATAAGATTGATAAGGCCAGATTTGGCTCTCCGCAGTAATTCTAGTATCATCCTGTAATTTTTTAAAAATTATAGTTTTGTCCCTAATGTCGGGTTCACTCGATTTATGTGTCGATACCCTTGTCCACCTAATTCAAAATGTCAAGGCTTCTTCCCACTATTTGGCCATCTTTATTCTAAGGCCCCAAAATATCCAAATCTCTTAGCATTCTCCTAACTTTTCAAATTTTACATTTTAGTTCTTAAAATTATAATATTACGCCTACTATTTCCATTTATCCTTTTTGAAACCCTAAACTCTTTCATATCTTCATTTCATGCCCACAACCTTTCTCTAGTCTCATTTGGGCTTTAAAATTCTCAGAAATTTCTTTTTGGTCCAAAATTTTTATTATTTACTATTTTACCCCTAAACTTTTTTAAAACTTCATTTAAGTCATTAAAATTTTTCAAGGTACCACTTCCTGGTGAGATCCCAGCCTTAACCCCACTCTTACTCGGTAAACTGCTAGTTTAGATTTAGCCCTCAATCGTCATTGTTCCAGCCAACCCTAGCCAAGTAGAGGCCACAATGACCTGGGGGAGCCCTTAGGGACTTCATATTTGAGTTTGAGATTTTTTAAGAATTATTTTATTGGGGAGCAAATATCATGGACCAAAATGTATATATCGATAAGTTAGAGAACCCATTTGATGATACATTTTCTTTGGGGTATTTTTAAGGGTTTAAATAAGGTTTTAGGATCATTTAAAAAGATTGGTAAAATTTTGAATGAGAAAAATAAAATATCTCCCCATTTTAATACTAAGTAATTTATAAATTAATTAAATGAAGATATCAATCCAAGTAGTTACTCTAGGAACTGAAATATAAATATACAAAATAAGAAATTGTTGTTTAGCCTTAACTTATTTACATGTAATGCATTAAAAATAAATTTTCCAAATATAAAAAATTCTCATGTAATATTGAAATAGTGTTAAATACCCCAAATAGTCCATTTAGTCCACCAACGTGTGATTCTCTAACAACTCACACCAAGAAAATTGAGATATGCATAATCTATTTTCCTAAAAAATAAACCAAGTTTTCATGTAAAACTTTCCGAACACATCCTTTTTACAACTCCCAATCACTTTACAGAAATCAATATTATTTGCATATAATTTTTTTATATAATTAAAACCAATAAATTATAATCAAGGATTATAAACATAACGTACATTCGTGACAATACATCGACAACTATATATTTTATACATTACATATACTTGATCACATATGGAAAAGTTTCGATGAAAACTACCCACCTTGCATGACACTTGTTCAACATGTGTGGCCTCTTAAGGTACAAATCAAATACATAATTCATGTGAATCATAAATTATTTTGGTTTTATCTGCCATATTTGTAGAGTTTGAGCAAAAAAAAAAATATCTCATTGTCGTAAGTATGATAGTTGATGGTTACTTTGCTCAACTTTTCATTAAAATATATAATCAATACATCGTAAATACATTTTCTTAAACTATTACACTCAATTTTAAATGTTTTATAAAAATTAGGTAATGCAAGCAAACGAGCAATAATTAGTTTATCCTTTATTAATTTAAAAGTTATTTCTTGCTTATCACACCTCTTAAATGATATATTCTCTTTAAAAATCATGGTGAGAGGTGTAGGTCAACTACTAAATCGAGGAACAAAGCGTGTATAAAAACTAGTAAATATAAGAAAACTTATCACCTAACAAAAAGTGTATAAAAACTAGATAATGTTGTCCATTTTTAATGACAATATCTTCAAAACTTGTAATATATTTAAGAAATACAACATTATTGCAACAAAATATACATTTTCTAAAATTAGAAAATAACATATATTTTCTAAAAATATTTAAGTCAAATTTTAAATATTTTTCATGTTCATAAAAGGACATGTTATATATTATTATATCATCAAAATATACATCAATTGACTTTTGAATGAAAGCATATAAGATATAATTCAATAATCTAATAGAAATATTAGTTGTATTAGTCAAACAAAAAATCATAATTAACCATTCATATAAATCAAGTTTTGTCTTTAATACAGTTTGCAATTCATATTTATCTTTTATTTAAATTTTATTATATTCATTTTTAAGCTTTATTTTTTAAATCAAATAAAATCCATGCAACTCACCTATCATATTATATAAATGAGAAATAGAGTATCGAAACTTTAACGTGATATTGTTAATAACTCAACAATTGATACATGTCTACTAAGTTTTACCCTTTTTGGATAGTTGCACAACATGTGGATTAATTCTCATTGTTACAATTCTCTTTTCCATTAGCTTTAGGACCTGGTATTGAGTTTGATACTTGATCACTCGAACGGACTACAAAACAATAGATATCTTCTTAGTAATATGTTTGGATTTATACAAAAAATATATAATATTGTTCAGCAAATATTCGACAATAGAGTTGGTATTTAAAAATATATCATTGTACATAAGTACGGTAATGATATCTTGTAAAATTATATCTCTTTTTATCTCACTTTTTTGTAATAAAATTATTTTTGCTCTATTTCTTTTCAATTATTATTTTTTTCTCTTCTTTTTCAACTTTGATTTTTCTCTCTTCTATTTCAACTATGATTTTGCCCTCTTCCTTTTTAACTTTGCCTTTTATATCTTCCTTTTTAATTATAATTTTTCTCTTTTCTTGTTTTTCTGCTATTTTATTTTTATTTGCCTTTTTCTTTTTAATTAATTCTCATGAATTTTTTGTAGAATCAAAATTATAAGAGATATCGGTTTATTATTCATCACAAATGAGTACCTATTTGTTAATCTATCATATGTAACTTGATGATCAAACTTCAAATGTTGTCTCAATAGAATATGACATGTATGCATTGATACCACATAACATAATACATCATCCTTATGTTTCCCAATGAAAAATGAAACCAACACTTGCTTGGTTACCTCGAGTTTGTGTTGATCGTTCATGGATAAGGCTTTGGATACTTTAGTGTAGGTAATGCCAACTTCTCCACAAGCTCGGTGCTAGCCATATTAGTGCAGCTCTCTCCATTTATGATAACAAAACAAACCTTATTTTTCATAGAACAATGAGTATGAAATAGATTCTCACGTTGGTTGTCCAAGATGTCATCAATCCATAGCCTTTCACTTGGAGTATATTGATTGATGGAATCATGTCCGACGCTATCACAATTAACTTGAAGATCATCAAACTGCTCGAGTTCTTGTGTATCGAAATGCCTATATTGAAAGCCCTAATGTTGTTATTCAAAGGGAGTATGTTGATGTGAACAACGTCACACACCTTCCTCCAAGCAATTTATTCGTGTGTGAAGTGGCTCAAATACAAACTTCACCACTTATTTCATCATTGCTTCCTAGTGTAGGTTTTGAACAGGATGATGGCAACTGTATTATTTTCATGTGTTTCCTCATTGTTGAGAATTGTAATCGTGCCAATTATTAGAAACAAAATAATCTTGTAACTCTCCCTCACAAGTTTCTCTCAAACACTCATATTTCACACTCAAATGGTTTTTTTTTATAGATTTAAAATACTTTTGCATTTTTTCCTCATATGTCTTCTTTCAATTTTCATTAAACTCAATAACAAATAATTTTTATGAAACAGTTCAACTTGAGGAACAATAAAAATAAATTAACAAATTTTCAAAAATCAATTAAAAAAGATTTAAGTGTGAGGTATAAAGATAATCAAATTGATATAGAAAAAAATAAAAATCTAATAGAGTAGAATCAATAAAATATTGAGTATATAATTTTTGTGCTTATTCTCTCTTTTTTTGCCTTTTTTATTATTCTTTTTTCTTACTTAGTTTTTTTAAAACATTTTTTGCACTTTTTTGCACTTTTTTTAATGTAAAGAAAGTAGATAAAAAAGATGATATTTTTTTATAAAGACTAGAAATAGAAAGAAGATAATAAAAATAAAACTAGATAAAAGAAAAAAAGAGATTTTGTTTTATAGTGAATAGAAATATGTAGAAAATAAGGAAAGTAAAAAAAAATCTGAAAGGATAGTGTGGAACTTATCGTGCAATCATGTTCTCTCATAACAACTGATGCGAACCCCGCCAATATACTCACACTACACCAAATATGAAAAATACTGCAACACTTTCATAACGCAAGTAAAAAAATGAAATATAGCTTATTTGATTGATAAACAAGGTACGAGGTATATGTAATCGCCGCACCCAAATTCTCTAATAATACATTTTAGAAAATACTGGTAATAAGTTTGATTGCTTGAATGCCACAAGTAAAACCTGATAAGTTTAAAAGTTCTCCCAAAAGAGAAAGAATACATAAACCTCACAATATTATTGAAATCAAAGATCTATTTTTACAATACTATGAAGTTAGCATTTTATATGCACCCATGAATACTAGCTATCCTATAAATAATGAAATAAAATATTATGGTTGGCATGCCAACCACTAATTATTCATATAGAAAATATTACTAAGATATTTGTTGTACATTTATTTAGAGATATTTAAAATAATAAATTTTGTAAACTTAGCATATTATCTTAGACATGTCTCGAAATATATTATTTTATTCTTTAATATTCTAGAAATTTTATTATGTTAATAAATGTCTAACTTGAAATTCGAATTTGAATTATCTTCTTTAGATATTATTGTACTCTTTTTTTGGCCTTCCACTTGGGTTTCTTCAATTGCTCCAATCAGCCCATTCAATACTTTTTCAAATCTTTTAGCCCTTAACTTATGAATCACAAGGTGCCTAATTTGATTCACATCAAACAAGGATCGAAAATCCCCTGTAACGAACAAGTCTCGGAATACGGCTGAGTGAGATTTATGTCATCGAGTCCGATTGGGCCGATGACATGTTATTACTCGCAAATTGAACAACATGATTATTTAAAATCCTTTTCTAGAAATATAATATTTTTATTGTATGAAACTGCTCAAAACTATTTTCTAGATATATTTATGTGGTAAGCATGAATCCTAATTATAGGATTGCCCACGAAAGGTGTATGAACACAATTCAAGTGAATGATTTAATTCCAGTTATTTATGTAGGATATGGGCGAAGTCCATGGTCAATAAGAGTTTAATAGATCTAGTTTTGTGAAAGTGGGTTAAAGGCCAATGTTTGGAAAAGAAGTAGGCATAAGGTCGTATTTTTTAAAAATTTGAGAAGTGGGCCCAAGGCCAATGGGAATAAGCCAAGTCCCATAAATAAATAATTATTGATTAAGAGCATGTCAAAGTACCAAAATATGACGATGTGTGAAATGAGTCATGCCCATTAAATACTATCGAGCCAGAGTCGGGTCACAACCCTTTGGGTTAGTAGTACAAAGGCAAAGGTCTTAAACCAAGATTTCTTGATTGTGTATGATCATAAACAGGACCATAAGACATCCGGTATGGGGTAGTGATGGTTTTAAAAGCGGTTGATCAACAACGTTGGTACAAGAGAAGCTCTCGCTGGATTGGTATGTTAAGGGCTCTCAAAGTCCTATGCGCATTAGACCAGGCGAAGGTGAAAGTTCTAGTACCTCTATAGTAGACAACTCAATTGATATGCTTGGGGGTTGGGCTACAGTGCTCACACAGACAAATGGTAGAGGTCATAGCCTCATAATAATGTGGTCGAAGTTGTAGCCTCGTACCAGTGTGGTCGATAAAGGTGCTACGGACTAGGTGTGGGACATATAGGATGTTTGTTCTACAAATATATGATATCTTTTATGATGAAAATGGTGTTTGGTATGTTAATTGTTTATTTAATACAAACCCATGAATTAAAACCTTAAATAAATAAAATAAGTGTAAAGTCCTTCCAAGTAAGAACGAACATTATTAGCTTGTTAGATACAAGCCCATAAATTAAATCTGAACAGATAAAATATGTGGAAGATTTTCAATAACAAACAAGTTGTTAGTTTGTCCGTATATTAACCGTGAAACACTTTTTTTATTAAGCCTTGAGAAAAGATTTCTAAAATATCCTTATTAATCACCTTAGAGTATATGTTGAATCGTGTACATGACGCCATGATATCAGTCAATCGTACTTAGTGAGTTATAAACTCACTCCTCTCACTTATCCCTTTCAAGCAGTAGAATGTCAAGGAAGACCTTAAAAGCCGATCTACTTGCCTAGTATGTTTCCACTCTTACAATTTGTTGCACGACATTACATATTCTTGCAAATTTTGGAAAAGTATTAAGATAATTTTTTTATTATTCTAAGTTATACTTCACAGGTTCTGATCGGCCAAACTAGGTTGGGGCGTGACTGTTGAAACCAGCTTAGAATGAAAGGGGGTAAGGCATTCATTCGAGTTAAGGAAGGTGTAAACCCTGCCCTTTGGAGTTAAGGAAAAACTGGAAAAGAACCGGTCAAATCGAGTAAGAAAACTAAACTAGTTCACAAAGCTCGATCACTAGATCTGGTAAATTGGAAATTTATAACTCCCAAGTGACCCAAAGAGTCATAAAAACCTAGGAAATGGGCCCTAGGACAATTTGGGAGAGAAAACCAGACCGCTTTAGGTGAATCAGATCCGAACCGGATTGAATCAATTTGGATCGATTTTAACCACTATTGAACCAAATGCTAAATTTATTTTTCTAGGTGGCTTAGAAAATTCAAATTGGAGAATTGAGGCCACTATTGGATAGAGAATGAATTTAGATAAATTTAAATTTTGAAAAACTCTGTCGAATCGGGTCTGAATCGGTCGGTTTAAGCGTTGAACCCGGTTGGACCGGTCCGTTGCGGTTCAGAATCGTATCGCCTTCTTCCTTTAGATGACAACACTGTTCACTCACTAGAAAATCGAACAGCACCGGAAAAGAGGAAATGTTTCCGTTCAGTACGTTTCAAGCCATCAATGACTGTTATTAAGGTGCCAAATGGATGACCGGAGAGTCCCCGAGCTCCCTAAATAAAGAGCCCCTTTCCATTCATCCTCCACACACCTAAAAGCTTCACTCTCTCTCAACTACTCAGTTTTTCGATGAAGCTCGAACCAGAGCTCCAACATAGGGTTTTTTTGAGCCAAAGAAGGCATGGTCAGGTTCTTTAGACTTGGGGAGACGTCAGCTACTCGATGGTGGTCTCCAATTGCTCTTAGGATCGCTAGAGAAGCGTCGGCATGATAAAATAGTGAAGCAACTCCAGCGAACCAAAGTTGTCCTATTTCTATTGAGTTGAAATCAGCTGATTCGAGCCCCCCTCAGGCCAAACCAAGCCCTCCCAACACTCTATCAACCCACGTATGACCGAATTAGAGCGGAAAGGTAAGCTAATTTGGCTCCACTCTATAATTTCTGATCGGTGCTAGAGAGAGAGTCAACGAAATTTTACTTACCAAATTCTCCCTCAATTAGACATGAGTTAAGATGATTCTTAATTCTAGGAGTAACCTCGAGACAAGAGCTATCTACCCAAATCGAAAGCCTGGACTGCCGCACCCCCGATGGTAAGCTTTCGAAGCTTTCTCTTTCTATGTCTGATTTTTTGGCGAAGCTCCGTTGAGTTGATCCCAACATCAATTCATGCGATTTGAAGTACAATTGAATAGTATAAATGTGTAGGAACTCAAATCTACCTTCAATTTCAACAATTAACCTCAATTGATCGGTCAATTTGATAAAATCAAATTCAGCTAGGTTGATAGGGAATTTTTTGGGGGAAATTGGGGATTTCGAAAATTCGAGGGACTAAAGTGAAATTTCCCAAAATTGAGGGCCAATTGACCATGGAAAAGATGTTGAAGGACCAGCTGGTCAATTTTTGGAATTTTGGGGGTAAAATTTACCATTTTTGTAAAGTATGGGCAAAATGGTAATTTTTGAAAAAGTTGGGGACTAAATTAGAAATTTGGGAAATATGAACCCCTTTTTATGATTTTGAATAATTGAGGTCCCAAAGTGAATTTAGAAGTTTCGAGAGTTGATTTGGGGAAAAATTGACGTTATGGACCTAAAGTTAAAGAAAAAGAACTTTAGGGGCCTAAATGCAAATAATTGAAAATTTTAGGTATTTTATTCATTTGTGATGAATGATGGATATTAGACCAAAGGTTAATGAACAAGGATGTTCATATCATGTAGGAACATGAACTACCGAGAATGCCAGCAAAGACAAGCTCGCGTGGAGGCAAAGAGGCGATTAAGAGGAATTCACTACATTATCGGGTGATGGAGAATTTTCACATCATATGCGGTTGGGATGATGAGTATCTTGGAATTGAAAACCCACTATTATGTGAAATTTTAAATATCACACTTGGTTGGGGTGATGTGGAAATTATGCGGAAAAACTAATTAACGGTTGTAACTAGATCATACCCGATTGGTATGATGAACTTTCCAGAAGGAAGTAGAAAACCTGCTTATCGGTTATGAGCAAAGATGTCTTCACACCCAGTTAATTTGACGGACAGATGAAAAATTATTTTATCAGAAGTACTCTCCCCTAACTTTGTACAAATACTTAAACATTTTGGGAGACCTTCTTGACCGGAGCTCGAATGGCTCACAAGCTAGAGGCCTCGATTTTAGAACATGGGGACTAAAATGCCCGATTTTGAAAATCTCGTAAAGTGGGCCCAAGGCTAGTTGGCACGAGCAGGAGCTCATAAAAAAATGATATTAAGTAATGAAAACTTTAATCAATGAAGTGATTTGGCCATGGTACCAAGACAGGACCAACATACTTGATGGATTGAAGGCAGTGCGACAACACAGGTCGACAGACCATTCGAGACAAACAGCTGCAAGTCGAGTTGAGGGTCGGGGTCATTGGACTAGTGGCACCAAAGATTAAATGGCGTATGAGGAAAATTATTGTTTTGTGCATGCACTGAGGTATGATACCATCAAGACTCCCAAGAGGGGTGGTGATGCATCCTAGAGGCTACTGAACGACATGGTGGAGATAAGGGTAGTTTGTCTTGCTAGTAGTCAAGGAAGCTCAACATAGCTTCATGCGCATGAGACCGGGGTGGGGTCGAGATGAGGTCTCTTTCCTCATATGGACATGGAGTTTCTTTTCGAGTTTGAGGGTTGGATGTCATGTACATCCACTTATTGCCAAGGTAGAATTGGACGGGCTTCTATCTAGGTGGTCAGTAAAGTTGCTCCGATGCCACAAGTGGGTGTAGTGGATGGGTTGCCCTACGAATGTATAATCCCTTCATGATGAAGGATGTGTGTTGTGTGTTAAATACACGGACTATGGTTAATAATGAGTAATGATTTTGAAAACTGAGAAATTGAGGAAGAAAGGATTTTTTTAGGAAATTAAGTAGTTTGGCACACTCCAATTCAAAAGCTATTTTATTGATTTTTTTAATACCCATTCACTGAGTTTTAAAAACTCACCCACCCTTTTTATTCTTTTTCAGGATTAGAGAATGACTAGGGATAACACTAGGATTTACCCTCTATCAAGTATGCTTAATCTACTTTTAAACTTGCATTATTATTGATTTATGTTATTACAAGGAACAAGGTTGAGATTACGCCTGGCTCCTCTTGAATTAAAGAAGGGGGAAACCCCTCTTGAACCAAGGTAGTGGCGGGTTGTTCACGGGGATCCGACCAAACCGGTTTGGATCGTGACAACTTGAGTGGTATCAGAGCTAAATTCCCTTGAAACATTATCAATACTATGCTCTGACATTAATAAAACTTTAGCTATCATGTAGGAAGGAGAATCCCTAGGAAGTTCTTTGTGAAATCCAATCCTCCACCCATAACCCTGAAAAAGACACCTACCTCAAGGGAAGTAGTCATTCAACGATTCTTAAAGGGCGAGAAAAGAGTACCCCGGGACATGGTAGAAGATTATCAGAAACTTATGGGAGCTTATTGGAACCAGAAGGCATCACATACCCTCCTCCAAGACAAGGGACAACTACTGGGATGCATATGCCACTTTCATAAAGATCCACCAAGTACCCTCACCTACTCAGTCCAGCTTTAATCCCTCCTAATGGATGAAGTGGACATATGAGTGTGACGTAGAGGTATTAAGGCGGAATGGACTAGAGGCCATACATGAAGTTCATCTCATAAGGAAATACGGATGCACCCCAACTAGTTTCTCAGAGTTATCTGATCAAGAGTCTCACAATTATTCTAAGGCTAACTCCCGACCTATGACCCCAAGGGATTAGGGGGTAGAAAACTTCTGTAATAAGCCAATTATGGCAAGAAAATATTCTTAAATGAATGAAAGTCTAATTTTCTTTATAAAACTTCTGAGTCTCCTTGAATGAATTCAAGCAATAAAAGTTCAAAGTAAAGGGGTAAAAGTCACCTAAGAAAGGAAAAAAATCAGGTCAATACTAGTTAACCTCAACCTCTAAAGTAAGATTTCCCGTAAAGGGACAATAAGAATTGTCAAAGAAGAGACTCCTAGAATGGAGATAAATCCTAAATAAGGAAAGGAAAGAGAAGTTGGAGCAGGGGAAGAGAGCATCAAAGAGTATGAGACTAGTGAGAGACAAAGGAGTTAAGGAAAGACTTAAAGAATAAAAGTAAGGAAATAAGAGGGATTAGACTATCACAAGGAAAATCAAAGGAATGAAAGTTGATCAGGAAGAAAGTAAGAACAAAATGGGAGCACTGAAGAGGTTAAGTCGGATGAGATAACATGAGGAAAAAGGAGAAGGGAAAGAAGTACGATAGGAAGAGAATCCCGAGAATAATACCTTCTTGGAAAGAGTTAGGATACAAGTTCTTAGGAACTCCCTAAAAAATAAGGGGACTTGATGAAAGAAGGATATGGAACGAGAAGGGAGAGATCCAGAGTGGATAACCATACAAAGGTTCATAAGTATAAGAAAAGAATAAAAGATTAACTTTCAAGGAGCAATAGGGAGATTGAACGTAAAAATATCAGAATGATAGACCCTAGAAGAAGGATGAGAATAGGAAATGGGATCGCGGAAGGAGGAAGTTCTAAGTTAAGGTAATCAACCGAGGAAATATCGCAAAACTGGAGTTGAAATAAGGACCTCATTAAAAAGGTATAAGTGGCTAAGTAAGTGCCTAGAAAGGCTAAGTGTGATCTAGTTGCAAGAAAGCAAGGAAACTAAATGGGAATTTTAGATGGACCCAACTGAATGAAATAAACCATAATAACCAAATTAGCCGAGAGAATAAACTCCGCTGTAAGAAGGATTGGGGAGTAGTAAAGACTACACATTAAATAGTGAAAAAGGGATGGATATTAATGACAAGAAGATTCCAGAGGCGGCCATCTCAAAATAATTAAACTAAGAGGATAATACGGATGAGGCCGTTAACGAACGGACCCTTGTGAAGGTCACAATCCTAGTAAAGAAAAAAGATGGAAAAGCCAAAACCCTTGGGAAATAAGGACAGAGGAAGGCCATAAAGTGATCAATGGCTAAGACCAAAGTAACAACCCAAAAGCTAAGAGAAGGTTAAAT
This sequence comes from Trapa bicornis, assembly GCA_030064425.1. NCBI lineage: Eukaryota > Viridiplantae > Streptophyta > Magnoliopsida > Myrtales > Lythraceae > Trapa > Trapa bicornis. The sequence goes on from CM057751.1 coordinate 24,631,996, forward strand.
ACGCTTTCTACAGTACAATCAAGAGATTGAGAAATAAAGGGGATGTGAAGTCCACCTCCAAAAAATAGATGAGTAATGGGAGAAAGTGAGAATGAAGATGAGGTATACAAGAAGTACCCGTAGGGTCTCAAGGGTAAAGGTAAGCAGGAGGGGATGTCATCAAAGAATGTCATTTAAGGTTAGACATTCGCAATGGTAAAATTTGAAGAGAATTCTGGGAGAAAAGGAGTATAAAACTTACCAAGGAAGAAAACCATGGAAAAACATCGGTGTTCCAATTAGGAGGAAATGGAACCAAAAGAATTGGAAAGAAGATAAGCTCCTCAAAAACGAGTTGTCGTAGATGAAAGGATTAAGTGCAAAAGAAAAGTAATCGTAAGGGTCCAAAGGGTAAGTTAAACCCAAGTAACGGGTAAGTAGGAAGACAACATTAAAAGATGACATATGAGTAAGAAAGGAACTAACTCGGAATAGAGAATTGTGAAATGTTCATTAGTGAGTAAGAATGGATTAAGAAAAAAAATTCTTAAGGGAAAGGACATCACTAGGAACGAGAAATGACGTAAGAAGGGAAGAGTTTCAGCATGTCAGTAAGTTATCGGGAAACTCAAAGACTTGAAATTCGAAAGATCCAATAAAGAAGTTGGGAAAAGATGAGTAAGTAAGAAAAACCAATATGGTTATATGGGATATGACGTCAAATGTAAAAAGGGATGATTTCATAACAGTAAAGATAGTCAAGGAATACTACTAGACGAAAAGAGGGACGAAGTTGTGCTATCCCTGAAAAGTGGGAAGGTTGAGAACAATCATCATGGAAGTGTTTTAAAAATGTTAAAAGGACAAAGAAGGGTTCTAGAGAATGTCGGCCTATAGGGGAACATGTAAGCCCAAATGTCACGCCCCGACCTAGTTTGGTCGGATCCCTGTGATCAACCCGCCACTCTCCCGATTTATTAAAGGATTTCCCCTTATTATAAACCATAAAGAGTAAGGTGTCCTTTAAACCTGCACCATTTCCTGGAATAGCATAATCAAAACTACATGAAATTTTAAACTTTACATACCTGTCTTACAAGCATCTTAGTTGATGGTCTTTAAGGGTAGTCTTTCTGGAATTTCCTGAAAGGGATATAAGGGAGGGGGTGAGTACGACTACTCAGTGAATGGGTTTTCAAAGGTCTACTTTTAATTTTTAAGAAAACATTTATATAGAGTGTGCCAGACTCTTTTATTTTCAAAAATCTCTTTATTTAAAAATTTGGGTTTTTCCATCAATTCTTAGTTAGCACGGTGTGTCATCACCCAACACACATCATCATGATGGTTACACACATTCGCATGTCAGTATGACTACTGAACCCACTATTGGTTTCGAAGCGACTTTACTGGCCACCCGAATAGAAGCACGACCACTTCTACACTGAGAATGAGTGGATGTTCGCGACATCCGACCCTCATTCCTAGAATAAATTCTTCATGTCCATATGAGGACAGAGACCTCATCCCATCCCCACCCTAGTCTCATGCGCTTAGTGCTACTCCAAATTTCGCACAGACACCTGGAACGACGAACTACCCTTATAGCCATCAGGTCGTCCAATGCCCTTAGGACGCATCACTACCCCTCATGGGCGTCTTGATGATCATGTACTCATAGTGCATGCACAAACAATGTTTTTCATATTGCCATGTAATATGTGGTGCCACTGGTCCAACGACCCCAACTCTCAACTCAACCCGCAGTTGTTTGTCTTAACTGGTCTGTCGACCTGTCATGTCGCACTACCGCTAGTTGACTAAGCAAGTCGGTCCTATCTTGGTACCATGGCCAAACAATTCACTTATTAAGTTTTATGGCATGTATATCATGTTTGTTTACGAGCTCCTGCTCGTGCCAACTAGCCTTGGGCCCACTATACGAGATTTTTTCAAAATCGGACGTATTAGACCTCAAGTTCCAAAACCAAGGCCCCCAGCCTATAAGAGCTATTCGAGCTCCCATCAAGAAGGTCTCCCAAATAGTTTAAGCATTGGCACACAGTCAGGGTAGAACACTTTCAACAAAATGACATCTCCGATCGGTATAAGGACATCTCCGTTCATAACCGATGAACGGGTTTTCAACTTCCCTCGAGAAATTTTCATTATACCAACCGGGTATGATCTACTTATAACCGGTAAGTAGTTTTTCCGCATAAGCTTCACATCAATTTCTCTAAGTTGTGATGATTAAAATATATTAATTTATGGCTATTTATGATAAGGCGTATGTTCACATAAAAAATTTTTACTGAAATTTTGGGCACTACTCTCAGGTAAGCACGCTTAACTTCAAAGTTCTTATGGGATCTCATACACCTAAACCAATTTCGTTTTCTTTTCTAATTTGTCTTAAGTTTATTTTCCAAGGTATAATGAACCCTTTGGATCACCAGAAAGTTGTCAATTTCCAAATTGTTTGTTCCCAAATGATCGGTTTTGTGAACCGGTTCGGTTTTTCTCACTCAATTTGATGGGTTCTTTTCCCGATTTTCCTTAGCTCAAAAGGGCGAGGTTTACACCAACAGTCTTAAGGAAATATGACTCATGTAAGGAAGGATCTCTTAGTTAAGCATGAAAGGGTCAGTCATTAAATTTGGAATGAAGTTGTAATAACCAATGAATGAGGGAAGAATCAATATAAGATGAAAAGGTGATAACACCAACACCAGTGGAAGCATGTACGTGGTGCTTGAATGGACACTGAGCTAAGGAGATCAACAATAAAGAGAATAACTAGATACAAGAATGATTGGGTATTTTGGAACTCCCAACCCTGAAATCTTAAGTAAAGAATCTCGGGATGGAGAAATTGTACTTTAAGGAATGAAGGATGTGAATTTAAGAATATGACCTTAAACCTTCCAATGAGATATGCTAAGCTAAAGTAAACTACATGGAATGAGAAAGTGATGGGAAGGAAAAGAAAATCTCAAGTGTATGTTATATAAGGGATGAATGAAAATAACCGAGAAGGTTGAATGTCTTTGAACAACAAATTGATATCAAAGGAAGTTACTTCTAGTGCGAAGAACGTTGAATAAGTTTTGGGGTCAAAACTCCTAAAAGGAAGGGAGAGTTGTAAATCCCGCCCTTTGGAGTTAAGGAAAAAACAGGAAAGAACCAGTCAAACTGAGTGTGAAAACCGAACCCAATCACCATATAATAGGCAAATTGGGTAACTTACAACTCATGAGTCACCCAAAGAGTCATAAAAACCTTGGAAAGGGACTCTAGAACAATTTGGGAGAGAAAACCAACCCGGTTAAGGTGAACTAGATCCGAACCGGTTTGAACCACTATTGAACCGGATGCTAAATTCATTTTTCTAAGTGGCTTACAAAATTCAAATTGGAGAATTGAGGCCACCATTGGATAGAGAATGAATTTAGATAAATTTAGAAATTTTTTATTTTAAAAAACTCAGTCGAATCGGGCCTGAACCATCTAGTTTAAGTATTGAACCTAGTTCAGACCAGTCCGATCTAGTACGGAATAGTGTCGTCTTCTTCCTTTAGATGACAACACTCTTCACTCGTCGGAAAACCGAACAGCGCTAGTGAAGAGTAAACATTTCCATTCAGAACATTTTAGGCCATCAATAATTGTCAATAAGGTGCCAAACAGACAACCGGAGAATCCCCGAGCTCCCTATATAAAGAGCCCCTCTCCATTCATCCTCCACACACTTGAAAATCTCACTCTCTCTTAGTTACTCAATTTTCTAACGAAGCTCAAACTAGAGCTTTGACATAGGGGTTTTCTTGAGCCAAAGAAGGTGTGGTCAGGTTCTTTAGACTCAGGAAGAAGTCAGCTACTCAACGGTGGTCTCCAATTGCTCCGAGGATCGTCGAAGAAGTGTCAGCGTGATCGAACAGTGAAGCAGCTCTGGCAGACCGAAGCTGCCATGCTACTATCGAGTTGAAATTAGTCGATTCAAGCCCGCCTCAAGCCAAACCATGCTCTCCCAACACTCACTTAACCTCATACTACCGAATTAGAGTGGAATGGTAAGCCAATTTGATTCCCATCTGTAATTTCCCATCGGTGCTAGAGAGAGAACCGACGAAATTTTCCTGACCGAATTCTCCCTCAATTTGACATGAATTGAGGTGATTCTTGATTCTAGGAGAAACCTCAACACGAGAGCTATCTGCCAAGATCGAAAGCATGGACCGTCGCACCCCCAATGATAAGCTTTTGAAGCTTTCTCTTTCCACGTCTAGTTTTCCGGCGAAGCATTGCTTGAGCTCATCCCGGCATCAATTCATGTGATTCAAAGTGATATTGAATCATATGGATGTGTAGGAACTCAAATCTACTTTCAATTTCAAAACCTCCATTGATCGTTCAATTTGATAAAATTAAATCCGACCAGGTTGAAAGGGGAAAATTGGGGGAAATTAGGGATTTCAAAAATTCAAGGGACTAAAGTGTAATTTCCTAAAATTGAGGACCAATTGGCCATGGAAAAGATGTTGGAGGACCAATTGGTCAATTTTTAGAATTTTGGGGTGAAATTTACCATTTTTATAAAGTATGGGGCAAAATGGTAATTTTTGAAAAAGTTGGGGACCAAATTGGAAATTTGGAAAACTTGAACCCCCTTTTTGTGATTTTGAATAATTGAGGTCGCAAAGTGAATTTTAGAAGTTTCGGGACTCGATTTGGGGAAAAATTGGCATTATGGACCAAAAGTTAAAGAAAAATAACTTTAGGGACCTAAATACAAATAATTGAAATGTTTGGGTATTTCATTCATTTGTGATAAATGAAGGATATTAGGCCAAAGGTTAATGAACAAGGATGTTCATATCGTGTAGGAAGATGAAGTACCGGCAACGCCAGCAAAGATAAGCTCGCGTGGAGGCAAAGAGTCGGTTAAGAGTAATTCACTATATTATCAGGTGAGTGGAAATTTTCACATCATACCTGGTTGGGATGATGAGTAACTCATAATTGAAAATCCACTATTATGTGGAATTTTAAACATCACACCTGGTTGGGGAGATATGGAAACTATGTGGAAAAACTAATTATCAGTTGTAAGTAGATCATACCCGCTTGGTATGATAAACTTCTTGGAAGGAAGTAGAAAACTCGTTTATTGGTTATAAGCAGAGATGTCCTCACACCTGGTAGTTAAAAAATTATTTTATCAGAAGTACTCTCCCTAACTGTGTGCCACTACTTAAAACATTTTGGGAGATCTTCTTGACGGGAGCTCGAATGGCTAAGATAGGTCGGAGGCCTCAATTTTGGAACTTGGGGGCTAAAATGCCCGATTTTGAAAATCTCGTACTATGGTCCCAAGGCTAGTTGGCACGAGCAGGAGCCCGTAAACAAACATGATATTAAGCCATGAAAACTTTAATGAATGATTTGATTTAGCCATAGTACCAAGATAGGACCGACATACTCGATGGACTGGCAGCAGTGCAACAAGACAAGTTGACAGACCAATCGAGACAAACAGCTGCAGGTCGAGTTGAGGGTCGGGGCCGTTGGACCAGTGTCACCAAAGATTAAATGGCTTATAAGAAAAATTATTGGTTTGTGCATGCACTGAGGTACGAGACCATCAAGACACCCAAGAGGGGTAGTGATGTGTGCTAAGGGCTACTTGACGACATGGTGGAGATAGGGGTAGTTTGTCGTGTTAGAAGTCACAAAACCTCGACGTAGCTTCATGCACAAGAGACCGGGGCGGGGTCGGGATGAGGTCACTATCCTCATATGGACACGGAGTTTCTTTTTCGGTTTGAGGGTCGGATGACGCGTATATCCACTCATTCCCAAGGTAGAAGTGGATGAGCTTCTATCTAGGTGGTCAATAAAGTCACTCCGGCACCATAAGTGGGTGTAGTGGATGGGTTGCCCTACGAATGAGTGATCCCTTCATGATGAGGGGTGTGTGTTGTGTGTTAAACACACCGACTGTGGTTAATAATGATTAATGATTTTGAAAACTGAGAAATTGAGGAAGAAAGGGTTTTTTTAAGAAATTAAGGAGTGTGGCACACTCCAATTCAAAAACTATTTTATTAAAAAAAAATTAATACTCATTCACTGAGTTATAGAAACTCACCGACCCTTTTTATCCATTTTCAGGATTAGAGAAGAGAATGACTAGGGATAACACCAGGATTTACCCTCTGTCAGGTATGCTTAATCTCTTCTTAAGCTTGCATTATTATTGATTTATGTTATTTCAGGGAACAAGGTTGAGATTACGTCTAGCTCCTCTTGAATTAATGAAGGGGGAAACCCCTCTTGAACCAAGGGAGCGGCGAGTTGTTCATAGGGAACCGACCAAACCAGGTTGGGGCGTGGCGGAAGAGCTAAGGCTAAACATGTGAAATGGAATGGCCAACGTGGATATTGATAAAACATTCACATACTAGTTTGTAATGAAATTGAAAATAAGTAATTTTGAAAGGAGGGTGTTGCCATGGTAAATTACTCGTGAATGATTATTGCGTATTTAATGTTAACTGCATGGATTAACTTAATAAAGAAAATTCTAATGGGGATGGCCAATAGTGTGTCACCATCAATACCTAATTGATTGTGGAAAGGGGAAGTTGGTTCGGATGATAGTATATGTCCAACGACTCTAAAGGGTATACCCACATAGATAGTAGGGGACATTGGTTCGAATGATAAATATTCATCCAATGATCTCATTGTTGGTTTGAATGAATGTACTCATCCAACATTGTGTGCTTAGGGGCTTTGGTTCAGATGATAAGTACTCATCCATTGTCCAAGGGTGTACCCATTAGATGGAAGGAGACGTTGATACGAATGATAAATACCTGTCCAATGATCCCATTGTTGGTTTGGATGAATATACCCATCCAACATTGTGTGCTTAGGATAGGAGAATAAATCTTGCTAGCATGCAAACAGTAGGTTTATTATTGAACCCCGTAAATAAAGAATTAAAAAGAAAGAGAATATAAAAACTAGTTATGCAGTTTTCAGTTGTGATAGCATCAAGGTCATGAAAGACATGATTAACAGTTTTCACACTCATTGAGCTGTGAGCTCATTCCCTCCCCTTAAAACATTTTAGGAACTCCTAAGAAGAGGAGCACGAGGACAAGGATACCCCCATAGAACAAAAGACTCAAGACAATGTAATTCGGTAAACAACATGTGAATTCATAGCAGATACTCACTTCCCAGTATTTTATTTATGGATCATGTTTCTATGTAAAAAGATATTACAAAATTTTAAATTTTGAGTAATTTTGTTGTTATGTAAATGATCTAAGCCTTTCTGCCTATTGGTCCTACTGTAGTGAGTACCCACTATAGTAGCAACGAGAGGACGTAGCAGTTGTGTACCAGCACCCCGACCTAGGAATTCGGTTTGGGCATTATAACTTTAGTGGTATTAGAGCTCAAATTTTAAAATAAAGATATTTTTTAAAATTAGTCACTAGGAAGTGGATTAGACCGGGAAAAGTATTGCTTGAATTGCCTATAATATAAAAAGTATTTCCCACTTGTAAAGTGGTGCACAAAATACTAATTAAGTGAAATTTTTTGTAGATATGGCCCCTATGCGAGGAACTAAGCACGACCGACCAATTTAGGGACAATGACCCTCGAGAGAGCTAAGTATGGAGTAAGTTGGATTTACGGCTCCTACTGTGAAAGGGAGGGCTAATGAGCCCCAAAGGGAGTTTCAAACTGAGAAACCTCGTAGACCATAGATAAACCCTCAACACCTCAAGATTTACGAAGACTCCATAATGGTGTTCGAAATACCGACCTTAAATACAAGAGAGGCACCTGCAGTAGAGACGACCACAGATGGGTCATATGAACCCTCTCAAGTAGAGGGAATGCCTTTGGCGATGGCTTAGGATTCAGGGGTGAGAAGAACGCAATAACAACAATGGATTATCTAAAGGAAGTAATGAGACACATGAACATTCTAAATGTAAAACCTGCCCTTTTGAGCTAAGGAAAGCAGAGAAAAGAACCGGTCAAACCTAGTGAGGATTCAGAACCGGTTCAAAAACCCGATCATTTCTAAACGGGCAATTTGGGAATTTACAATCCTTGGGAAAGAAACTTAAGACAAAATAAAAGACAAAAACCAAATTGGTTCAAGTGAACGAGGTTCCATAAGAACTTTGAAGTTAAGTGTGCTTACTTGAAAGTAGTGTGAGAATGGGTGACCTCTTGGGAAGTATGATTTTTTTTCTAACCCAAAATTTGGGTAAAAAATTTTTATGCGAAGGTATTATCATAAATGGCCATAATATATATTTAATTATTTGAATTAATACAAATAATTTAATACCGAAATTAAATTATTAAAATTAATACCAATAATTTATGTCAATATTAATACTAGTAATAAATCTCTCCCATTTAATACACGATTTTACACCTATATAAAAGGTCATTCCCATTCATTCTCCTCACACCTGAACACTTCTCTCCCTCTCTCTACTGCTCCATTTCCTAGTGAAGCTCGAACAAGAGTTTCAACTTAAACATTTTTCTTAGCCTCGGAAGAAAAGGTCGAGCTCTTTAGAACCAAGGAGAAGACAGCTATCTGATAGCAAACTCCAGTCAATCCGAGAATCATTGGAGAAGCACCGGCATGATGGAATAGTAAAGCAGCTCCGGCGGACCGAAGCTGCCCTATTTCGACCAAGATGAAATCGGCCATTTCAAGCACTCCCAACACTTCCTCAGCCTTTCCACGGCCGAATTAGGACCGAAAGATAAGCCAATTCGGCTCCCCTTTAAATTTTTTTATCGATGCTAGAGAGAGAGTCGACCGAATTTCAATGACAAAATTCGAATCCAATTCTGCATCAATAGATGTGATTCTTGATTCTAGGATGAACCTCAGGACGAGAGCTATCTACCCAGATCGAAAGCTTGGACCGCCATGCCTTCACCGGTGAGTAATCGAAGCTTTCTTTCTCTATAGTTCATTTTCCAACGAAGCTCCGTTTGAGCTCGTCTCGGCGTTAAAACTTGTGATTCACATTTCTAAAGAATCGTATCAACATGTAGAAACTCAATTTCAACTTCAACTTCAACAATTGGAAATGTTTGATGGGTCAATTTGATGAAATCAAATTCGGCTAGGTTAAGAAGTTGGAATTGGGGGAAAATTGGGGATTTTCAAAATTCAAAGGACCAAAATGAAATTTTATGAAATTGAGGGTCAATTGGGCATGAAAATAATGTTGGAGGACCAATTGAGGAATTTTGAAATTTTTGGGGCAAAATTTACCATTTTTTGGAAAAGTTGGGGGACCAAATTAGAAATTTGGGAAATTAAACCCCTTTTTGTGAAATGGAATAAATTGAGGTCCTATGATAAATTTTAGAAGTTTCGGGACTCAATTTGAGGAAAAACCAGCATTTGGGACTTAAAGTTAAAGAGAAATAACTTTAGGAACCTAATTGCAAATAAATGAAAGTTTGACTTCCTCATTCATTTGAAATGAATGAAGGCAATTAGGTCGAAGGATAATGAACCAAGATGTTCATATCGTGTAGGAACACGAAGTACCGGGAACGCCAGCAAGGATAAGCTCATGTGAATACCAAGAACCGGTCTAGTGGAATTCACGGCATTAACGGGTGAGTGGGTTTACTAATATCATACCCGGTTGGGATGATGAGCACAACTTAAAATTAAAAACCACTTACCGGTTGTGAGTGGGATTATATATATCATACCCGGTAGGGGATGATAAGTACCTCGGTATAAAAATCCACTTTTTAGTGGTATTTTAATCATCACCACTTAGAGATAGTGATGTGAAAATTATGCGAAAAAACTACTTACCGGTTGTAAGTAGATCATACCTAGTTGGTATGATGAGACTTTCTCGAAGGAAGTTGAAAACCCGTTCATCGGTTATGAACGGAGATGTCCTCATACCGGTTGGTATAATGGACAATGAAAACCTATTTTGTCGGAAGTGTTCTCCCCTAACTGTGTGCCAATACTTAAACAATTTGAGAAACCTTCTCGACGGAAGCTCGAATAGCTCTAATAGGCCAGGGGCCTTGGTTCTAGAACTTGGGGGCTAAATGCCTAATTTTGAAAAACTCGTACAGTAGGCTTAAGGCCAGTTGGCACGAGCAGGAGCTTGTAAACGAACATGATATATATGCCATAAAACTTAATAAGTGAATTGTTTGGCCATGGTACCAAGATAAGGATCGACATGCTCGGTCAACTAGTGGCAGTGCGACATGACAGGTCGACGGACTAGTCAAGACAAACAACTGCGGCTTGAGTTGAGAGTCGGGGCCGTTGGACCAGTGGCACCACATATTACATGGCAATATGAGAAAATATTGTTTGTGCATGCACTGTGAGTACGGGATCATCAAGACACCCATGAGGGGTAGTGATGCATCTTAAGGGCCCTGGACGACCTGGTGGTATAAGGGCAGTTCGTCGTTCCAAGTGTCTGTGCAAAATCTAGAGTAGCACCAAGCGCATGAGACCAGGGTGGGGACAAGATGAGGTCTCTGTCCTCATACGGACATGAAGAAGTGATTTTGGGATTGTGGGTCAGATGTCACGTACATCCACTCATTCCCAAGGTAGAAGTGATCGTACTTTTATCCAGGTAGCAGGAAAAGTCACTCCGAAGCCACTAGCAGGTTCAGTAATGATACTGACTTGCGAATGTATGTAACCTTCATGATAAAGGATGTGTGTTGGGTGATGACACACCAGTAACTAAGAAATAATGGAAAAACCCAAATTTTTAAATGAAGGGATTTTTAAAAAGAAAGGAGTTTGGCACACTCCATATAAATGTTTTTCTTAAAAGTTAAAAGTAGACCTTTGAAAACCAATTCATTGAGTAGTCGTACTCACCCCCTCCCTTATATCCCTTTCAAGAAATCTCGGAAAGCCTACCTTGAAAGACCATCAACTAAGATGTCTGTAAGACAGGTATGTAAATTTTAAAATTTCATGTAGTTTTGATTATGCTATTCCAGGAAATGATGCAGGTTTAAAGGATGTCTTACTCTTTACAGATTATAATAAGGGGAAACCCTTTAATAAACTGGGAGAGCGGCGAGTTGTTCACGGGGATCTGACCAAACCGGGTCGGGGTGTGACACTAAATGTGCCAAAGACCCAAGCAGTAGTGATAGTAGAGTATCTACTCGAGGCTCAAGCACGACGATAGTGGGAGAACATAAGAGTCACATCCCTAAGCCATCCCTCTTAGGCTGAGTTTGAACGGAGATTCACCATGGAGTATCTAGCTCCCCACCTAATTAATGAGAAGAACATAAGTTTTCTAGATTGCGACAAGTTTTGGACACCGTCACTGAATACGAAGACAAGTTCAATAAGTTATGTATGTCCGCACCTGATTTGGCTTGTCCAAAGGACATACGTCAAAAATTTGCAGATGGACTATCATTTAATATCAGCGACCGAATGGGAAGTTTGGGACGACCTACTGACTTGGCGGTAGTAATTGGGATGGACTACGATTGCATGCATCTTATCCAAGCCAACAAGGACATACTGGACCGAGGAGGGAAGGTAACGTACCCCAATTTACTTCATGGGGGTATGACCAAGGATCAGTGAAACCCTTAATGGGGGGTGGGAGACTCTCATGTTTCCATCATGGACTAGGAAAGACCGACAACTCTCATGTTAGTAATATGAGGAGTAATGCTAGTGTGTGAAATAAATCCTTATACTGGTAAGGATGCACGAGGTTGCACTATGGACCATGAAACCCTTCAGTGTGTTTCAATTGCAGGCAACCTAGACATGTAGCTTGGAGTTGCCCCGTAGGTGGACCTCTCCCAACAACAACTATGCCTCAGAATCCCTACAACCCTTTAGGAGGAAACAATGCAGCATCTAGAAGTAGCTTGAGGAGTGGAGGACAAGGAGCACCACTATAGCCACCTAGAGTCGCAGCGAAGGTCTCTAACCTGACTCAAGAGGATGCTAGGACGAACCCCAATGTCGTGGCGGGTAGTTCTCAAAACCATTGACCTAGAATTTAACTATCTAGGAATTGACAAAGGAATGGACGCCTTTTCTTTTTGAATTTTTGGGAAAGAGTTGGACTCTCCTCCCAATTGGTGTACCTTTGACATTTTAAGATCTTTTTGGAAAAAAAAGTAATGGAACATTTATTTTGCAAATATAGGGTATCTATAAATAGAAGGCATAAAAGCCTTAGCCCTTATCAATTCTAGGTCGAGTCGATCTTATTTAAGTGAGGAAATGCCACGAAGAGTACCACTATCACTGTCTCCATTAGAACTTGGAATATTGATACATACACCCCTTGGGGAGATGTTAACAAGAGACGAAGTGATAAGAGCTTGTAAGGTGGAAATTGAAGAAAGCAAGCTCGATGCGGACTTGATTCTGCTACCCTTGAAGGATGTAAACTTATTCCTAGGAATGGACTAGTTGGCAATGTATAATGCCAATGTAGACCATCAAGAGAAGGAAGTTGTAAACCCCGCTCTTTGGAACTAAGAAAAACCGGGGAAAGAACCGGTCAAACCGAGTGAGAAAAATTAAATCGATTCACAAACTCGATCATCAGAGAACGGGCAAACTGGGAAATTTACAACTCCCGAGTGACCCAAAGGGTCATAAAAACCTTGGAAGGGGACTTTAGGACAATTTGGGGAAGAAAACTAGACCGTTTCAGGTGAACCGGTTTGAACCACTATTGAACCGCATGATAAATTCATTTTTCTAGGTGGCATAGAAAATTCAAATTGGAGAATTGAGGCCACCATTTGATAGAGAATGAATTTAGATGAATTTAGAAATTTTTTATTTTGAAAAACTCGGTCGAATTGGGCTTGAATCGACCGGTTTAAACTTTAAACCTGGTTCGGGCCAGTCCGGTCCAATTCGGAACAATGTCGTCTTCTTCCTTCAGATAACAGCACTGTTCACTCGCCGAAAAATTGAGCAGCGCCGACGAAGATGAAAAGTGTCTGGCCAGGGAGTTTCAGGAAATGAATGACTGCCATTAAGGCACCAATCGGACGGCCAAGAAGTCCACGATCTTCCTATATAAAGATCCACTCCTCATTCATCCTCCTCACACCTGAAAACTCCAATCTCTCCCTACTGCTCTATTTTCCGGTGAACCTCGAATCAGAGCTCTGACTTGGGCATTTTTCTGAGCCAAAGAAGGCATGGTCGGGTTTAGATTCGGGGAGAAGTCAGCTACACACCTGTAGTCTCCAATTACTCCGAGGGTCGTTGGAGAAACGCCAGCGTGATAGAACAGTAAAGCAACTCCAGCGGAACGAAGCTGCCCTATTTTGGTCGAGCTAAAAATGGCCAATTCAAGCCCTCCTCAAGCTAAACCAAGCCCTCCCAACACCTCCACAGCCCTCCTAGAGTTGAATTAAAGCGGAAAGTTAAGCCAATTTCGCTCCCCTCTGTATTTTCTGATTAGTGCTAGAGATAGAACCGGCGAAACCTCACTGACCAAATTCTCCCTCAATTTGGCATCAAGTGATGCAATTCTTGATCATATGAAAAACCTCAGAACAAGAGCTATTTGTCCAAATTGAAAGCTCGGGCCGTCGTGTCCCCGACCGTAAGCTTTCGAAGCTTTCCCTCTCTAAGTCTAGTTTTCCGGCGAAGCTCCGTTTAAGCTCATTCTGGCGTCAAATCATGTGATTCAAAGTGCAATTGATTCGTATGAAGGTGTAGGAACTCCAATCTAACTTCAATTTCAACAATTAAACTCATTTGATCGGTCAATTTGATAAAATCAAATTCGGCTGAGTTAGAAGGTTGAAATTGGGGGAAATTTGGGGATTTCAAAAATTCGAGGGACTAAAGTGCAATTTCATAAAATTGAGGGCCAATTGGGCATGATAAAGATGTTGGAGGACCAATTGGGCAATTTTTGGAATTTTTGGGGCAAAACTTACTGTTTTGTAAAGTAGGGGCAAATGGTAATTTTGGAAAAATTGGGGACCCAATTGGAAATTTAGGAAACTTGAACCCCTTTTTGTAATTTTGAATAAATTGAGGTCCTAAGGTGAATTTTAGAGTTCTGGGACTCAATTTGGGGGAAAATTGGCATTAGGGACCTAAAGTTAAAGAAAAATAACTTTAGGGACCTAATTGTAAATAAATAAAAAGTTTGGTTATTTTATTCATTTATGATAAATAAAGACTATTAGGCCAAATGATAATGAACAAGTATGTTCATATCATGTAGGAACACGAAGTACTAGGAACACCAGCCAAGACAAGTTCACATGAGATTTTATATCATACCCGGTTGGGATGATAAACACCTTAAAAATGAAAACCCACTATTAAGTGGTATTTTAACCATCACACCTGAGATGAGTGATGTGGAGATTACGCGAAAAAACTACTTACCGGTTGTAATTAGATCATACACAGTTGGTATGATGAACTTCTTGGAAGGAAGTAGAAAACCCACTTATCGGTTATAAGCGGAGATTTCCTCATACCCGGTTGGTGTGATGGACAGATGAAAGGTTTATTTTGTCGAAAGTACTCTCCCCTAACTGTGTGTCAAAACAAACATGAGTTAGGCCATGAAAACTTTAGATGAATCATTTGTTTTGCCAGATACCAAGATAGGACCGACATACTCGATGGATTGGCAGCAGTGCGACATGACAGGTTGACGGACCAGTCGAGACAAACAATTGCAAGTCGAGTTGAGGGTCGGGGCTGTTGGACCAGTGGCACCACTGATTAAATGGCTTATGTGGAAAACTATTGTTTTATGCATTCATTGAGTTACGAGACCTTCAAGATGCCCAAGAGGGATAGTGATATGTCCTAGGGCTACTGGACGACATAGTGGAGATAAGGGCAGTTAGTCGCACTAGCAGTCTTGGAAGCTCGATGTAGCTTCATGTGCATGAGACCGGGGTGGAGTCGGGATGAGGTCTCTGTGCTCATATGGACACGGAGTTTTATTTACGAGATTGAGGGTCGGATGTCGCGTACATCCACTCATTCTCAGGGTAGAAGTGGACGTACTTCTATCTAGGTGGCTGGTAAAGTCGCTCTGATACCACAAGTGGGTGCAATGGGCGTGTTGCCCTGCAAATGTGTGTTTCCTTCATGATGAAGGGCATGTATTGAGTGATCACACACTATTGTGATGAGAAATGGCTATGAAAACCGATATTTGAGGATGAATTATTTTAAAGGAAAATAAGGAGTCTGGCACACTCCAATTTAAACTATTTTTTTAAAGACATACTTTAAACACCCATTCACTAAGTCATTGAACTCACCCCCTCTCGTATATCCCTTTCAGGTAATCTGGGGAAAACCTACCTAAAGAACACGAGTTAAATTACACCTTTTCTTTTATGTAGAAAATAATAAAACTTTTTTCTTGTTATTGTGACAAGCGAACCGATGGGGAAAATAAAAATCCCCATCCGAAAATGAGAAAATATATTATAAAGGGGAGTACTATTTTGATATTAAGATTATTTTATCCGACATTTGCTTATTTATTTGTCGTACAAAAAAATCTTGAATTTCCCATTGAAAGAGACTTCGCTAATGAAAAAGCTTTCAAGACTACCCAATATGCCTTTTTTTTTCAAATATTTTTATGAATCTTTTATGGTATGACAAGTTTAAATTTTATGCAGTTTTAATTTATGTTATTTAAGGAAAGGTGCATGTTTAAAAGATGCTTTACTCCTCCCAGGTTAAAGAAAGGGGAAACCCTAAATAAACAGAAAGAGTGGCGGGTTGCTTACAGGGATCCGACCAAACTGGATCGGGGCGTGATAGAAATGATGTTTCATATCGTTGCCACGACATGAACAATGTTCCGATAGGAAAAGGGTAGAAGGAAACTAGATTTAATCTCAAGCCTTAAGGCACAAGAGATGATCCGAAAAGAGTACGCGACATTTCTGGCTCGTGTATCTAGTAAAGAGGTGGAAGGACCCTCTCTGAAAGATGTGACGGTAGTAAATGAATACCCTGGTATATTACCTGAGGAGCTACATGGACACCCTCCGGAGCGGCAGTTTGACTTTGTAATCGATATAATCCCGGGAACGTACCTGATCTTCCAAGCCCTATGCAAGATGGCACCAATATAGCTCAAAGAGCTAAAAGAATAATTGGACGAGTTGTTGGAAAAATAATTAATATACCCATTCCACTCTTCATAGGGTGCCCCAATATTATTTGTAAAGAAGAATGACGGTAGCATGCGATTGTGCTTAGACTATCGACGATTGAACCAAGTCACGGTAAAAAAAAATTACACTTTTCCAAGGATACACAACTTGTTTAATCAACTATTGAGGGTTTCATATTTCTCCAAAATTGATTTACGTTCATTTTATCACCAATTAAGGATAAATAATATTGATAGCCAAAAAATAGCCTTTCAAACTCATTATGTACATTATAAGTTCCAAGTAATGCAATTTGAACTAAACAATACATAAGCGGTATTCATTGACCTAATGAATAGGATTTTTTAATATTTCTTGAATCAGTTCATAATCATATTTATTAATAATATCATCATCTGACTTTATTGGAAAATTAATTGTATATAGAATTTACAAATGGTAAGTTTTTGTAAAAAAAGATAGCATTCGTAGTACATGTGATATCAAGAGAATGAGTAAAGGTCAAACACTTAAAAATTGAATAAGTATCAAATTGAAAATAACCCAATAATCTCATTTAACTTTAAAGTTTTTTATATGTCATGGGATAGTAGTAAAAATGACATTTTTGCATACTAATTTTCTTAATAATTAATTTAATCTGACAGGATATAAATTATGAAATAACGGGAAAGTGTAGGTAAATGCTCCATAAACTAAAAATAAACTCACTCACCGCTACTATATTTACCGCATACACTAACACATACTTCTAATAGATGGAATGTTTTCTAATGAAAAATAATAAGCTAATTGTATATGATTACTGACACGTAAAAATAAATATTAATAAATGGGAACAATATTATATAAGCTTATTTTTTAGTAAATTTTCGTAAAGAATGCAAAAAATTGTGAGAGTAATTGTTTAACTACTCTCGTCTATGGATGATTTCAACCACTATGAATCTCGTCGGTGCGTCTCCCGGTTAAATTGTTAATTGCTGACTGGAAAAAAAATTAAATTGTTAATTTTCAAAAATAAAGTTGGGACTTTTGGGTACAATTTTCTTTCTAACTCTGTTATGTTCCCATATGATCGACAGAATTCGTACTGACACTTCTGGCACGTGTAAGTTATTGATGGGCTTGCTCACCTGCCGCAACCGGTTCCCCACCCATGAGCTCTCTCCATTTACATATGTTCGCTTGATGATAAGACAAACTTATTCAATTTTTGAAGAAAATCTTAAATAATGCTCTGAGCAAAGAATTTTATATATGTAAATAATATATTTTTTTAATTATAAATAATATTTTAATTTTATATATGTGTAATTTTTTATTAAATATAAGATTAAAGGAAGAATATATTAGGAGTTGGGTGAAATTTAAAAATGGATAAAAAATACAAGGAAATTTGAATGGAAGTGGGATTAGAGAGAGCACAACTAGCCGTTCAAGTTCAATATAGCCTAACCGGGTACCGGGAATTGCCTGTACTAGTGTAGGTCCCCGGGCAATAAAGACGTGGGAGTACGGCTTCCTCAGAGAGGACAGAACAGGTCCGTCTCTACAGTTGGAGTGCAATAAGTGCTTTTCTTCTTACTCCTCCTCCTCTTCCAATTTCGAATTAATTATTAAATAATTTAAAAAAATCCTATTGGTTCACGAGTTTATCAGTTCTTGATATTTTTAACCGGAGATGGATGCGCATTGTAGCAAGAGAATTTTGAACAACAACAACGTTGGGACTGTTCCTCTCTCTCCCCCCTCTCTCTTTCTCTGTCTCCTTTTTTTGGATTATTATCCATCAGTTACTCTCAAAAGTCGTGCATTTCAAAGGCAGACTCACCAAACCCACAGTTTCTCGATCTTCATTCCCCCGAGGATCCTCGTCGGAGCTGCTCGCATTCGGGCGACTAGAGGTAACAAGCACCCCCCTCAGTTCAGTCGCCTTTTTTCTTGCATTTTTGGTTCCACTATGTGTAGAGTTTTCAACGGTAGCTTGTAGCTTCCTTTGATCTTTCATTATAAATGAAAGTTATGTTTTTTTGGCCATTTTTTTACTGTTTTCCTGCTGGGATTAGCTCAATTCATGGTCGAATTGTTTAGTTTATTAGTCATTGTCTTAATCGTTTGAAACACGGGCAGTTGGCATTTTCTGGGTTCTTGATGATGAGCAGACACACTCTGTTTCCTGCGTTTTTCTGTTGATCATGACAGAATTCGAAGGAATAAACAATATTTGTTGTTTATGCTCTTGCATGTTTATGGGATTTGGGCAAACAGAGAAATCTGTTCATTTTAAGTTCTGGGGTTTGAATCTCACTCAGGGTTTTGCAATCTTTTAAATGTAAAATCTTTTAATAGAACTATGGATATTTTTTGGGTATGTCATTTTGGCTCGGATGACTGAGCCCTGAAAAAGCTGAAGCGGGTATGGATTTCATCTCTCTCACACATTTATTATGAGCAAACTGTTCTCGTGATTTGCTTATTGGATTCCTTTCCTTTCCTTTCCTTTCCTTCCCTTCATTCATCTTAACCCTCAAATATTCGTGTGGGACTCATTCATCTGTCTCTCCTCCCTATGAGTAAATGGGATTTACAGATAGGTATTTTAATGACATTTTCATCCTCAGGCTCATCTTTTCACCCTTCTTCAGGATGCATTGGGAGCTCAAACTTGCCTAGGGGAGATCTTAAAAGCCACTTGGAACAAAGTAATTTGCCGAAATCAGGTGAACTTTTGTTTTTTTAGGGAATTCACTTGTGTTTCAGTGTGGGGGCTTGAGAGTTCATGCTATGGTTTAAGGTTCCATTCTTACAGATAATTTGATTTGTGGATTGGTGTAGATTTAACATACTGGGTTGATTGCTGAGCCCGGAGAGGATGTTGGAAGAGCCTGAGATGTGTTCTTCTCGGGTTTTATCACCGTCCCGGGAAGAAAGCGGGGAGGATGATCTCCATGTGCTTCCAAGGCACACTAAAGTCATTGTGACTGGAAACAACAGGACAAAATCTGTCCTGGTGGGCCTGCAAGGTGTTGTTAAGAAGGCTGTTGGACTTGGTGGATGGCACTGGCTGGTAGATATTCTCATCATTTATTGTTTTTCCTTATTTTCCCTTTGCTCATCTACAGCATTATGTATAGCAGTGCCTCTGAAAGTGACATCCTTCTATTTTTATGTTATTTGAGCTGTTCAAGTCTAGAGAGTTTGGGCATATTGAATAAGTTGAGTAGGTTTTTCCATTAAAAATTATAGTAGCCTGGCTCAAAATTCAAATATTTATAGCTGCCTCCAAAATGCCCATCAAATATGTATGCTCATGAAGCTCATTCTGAGTAATTCTTTTACTGAAATCAAGAGGTTTTGGTGAAAATTGTGATATTAGCAGTTCTCTAGATTCTTAGTGTTGCACATTATTTGGATTCTATGGAAAGGCCATTAGTTGACAGGAGTTGCTTCTTCCTCATTACCATATGTCTCTTGTCCATAATTAATGTGACGGGTGTATGACAAAGTGTCTCTCCTCTCAGGTTCTAAAAAATGGGATCGAGGTGAAACTGCAAAGGAATGCTTTAAGTGTGCTAGAGCACCCTACTGGCAATGAAGAGGATGGGTGCCATGATTTCGACTCCAGCAGTAGCACAGATAGTGGGAAGGACCACCAATATTGTATGTTAGAAAATTAAATCCTCCTTTTCCTGCATTGAGTTCAACTACAGAATATGATATTTTTCTCATTCAGGAATCTTCACATTCTTCTCTCACATAATAAATAGCCAGAGAATTCATGAAGTTAGATGTGTTTGCTGGTTTTAGTTGAAAAATGTGTGTTTAGTATACCTTTCTGAAATTGTCTTCTTGCCTCTTCCTTCCTTAAAGCAGCAGCTACAGGCATAAGTTTCGATAAAATTCGCAAGCCAAAAGCCCGATGCACGAAACCATGGGCAACATCTTCCTCAGTGGTGAAGTCCGTGAATCAGAGCAGTTTCAGAGATGTCCGGTCACTTATAGAGAATCCCCAACCAGTAAGGAAGTTATGCACTTAATAGACATGAGAGTTTATATGGGCTTCTATATGATTAACCAGATAACCCACTCAGTGCTCTTTGTTTTATAATTCTTGTATGTTACTTCAAACAATACCCTTTTTCTTTTATGGGTACTTGAAACAATACTTTACTTCTTAACTGCAAATATTGGTGCTTACATCTATCCTTTCACTTGGCAAATGATACCACAGTAATTGTGTATATGTTTCCAATCCATTTATGTTTGCTTTTCTTACTTTGTTAGAGGGTGAACCTTGCAAAACTCGGAACAAAAGCATTGTGGAGATACTGCAAACACTACAAGCTTGTAAGTTGTTGATAAAGTAGCCCTCACCCTCTTGGTTCACATTCACATGGACAGATCTGACCTTTATATCCTGCCTTCTCTTTCATTCAAACTTCAGGTGACAAACTCCAGCATATCACGAGAACAAATGCTCAGCTCGGTTCGACGCCATTTTGCATCACAGGTCAGCTAGTGATAGTGACACTTTGTAACCATTTTTCTCTGGGTTCTTTCACCTTTTGCTGGATTTTCAATCAGGGTTCTTTTCTGCAGCAGCAATTGAACGAGAAGAAGGTGATCGTGGACTTCATTCGGGCAGCCAAGAAACTGAAGATGGAAGGCAAACAGAAGCAGCAGAAGCATGTTTAATGGAAAGTGTTCCCCCCCAAATGAGATCCTAACTGATGGCTTGTATTATATTAGTGCAGTGTAGGATTAGGCTAGATTGACCTTAACATGCTAGTTTATAACTGCTGTCAAAACTGAACCGAGCCAAACCCCATGAGGCTTGCTGGTCCGTCCGACTGGTCAAGTAAACTCCAACTGATGTGTACTAACCTGTGGAATCAAGTACAGTTTCATTTTCATGGTGTGATCCAATTTTTATCCTAAAAAGGAAGGCTGCAGAGCAGTAGTGATAACCTGACAACTTTACTATATAATATTCAGCTTTTCAATTCAATCCCGGTGATCCATTAACATTTTTCATAGGCCTTTAGTAAGATTTTGTAGTTGTAAATGATTCCCATTTTGGTGTAAAATTTTTTTATTAAATCAGTCTAAATTATCCATCCAAATTGATTCTAACAAGATAGGGAGTAGAGATTTTTATATTGGTATTAAATAGAGATAGGACCGTAAAAAAATACCTAAATCAAGTATATTGTTATATTTATATAATATCGAAAAAATAATATTCTATTATTATACAGTCGTTAATTACGTAGTAAGATAGATGTGAATTTATAATTTTCAAAATATTTTAATAATTATAAATAATAAATTTTAAATATATATAGTACTATTGGAACAATTGTAACAATAGTAATTTTATATTTTTCTTAATAATACTTATTTCTCTTATTAATTTTTGTTAAGTATTATTTCTCTTTATTTGTGCAAAGTTATATCTTGTATTATTATTAATAGCTATGTATTATATATTAAAATAAAATATATAATAAATTATATGTATAATATTTTTATTATATAATAAAATTTTATAATACAATTAAATTATTGTTAGAATAATAAAATAAATGAATATTAATTGTATAATAATATATAATAAATTATGTTATATATAATACACATTTTTAAGTATGACATCTTTAGTATAATGATATAATATAAATAAATTATTATAATTAGAAAATAAATAAATATTAATTGTATATTATTATTTATATATAAATATCATATAATAATAATATAAAATATATGTATATAATAAATTATATTTATTTTTATCATATAATAATATTATATAATACAAAATATTCATTATAATAAAAAGTGAATTAATATTAATTATATAATAATATTTATATATAAATAATGTATAATAGAAAATTAGTATATATGCATATGATAAAGTATATTATATAATATTTTTTATTTATATAATTATATAAATACATAAATCTATAAAAAAATATATAAGAATAAAAATGAAATTAAAATGAGAAAAAATAATATAAATATATAAAAATGGTATTAGGCCATTTTAAGTAAATACGATATAATTTTTAAAACTAGAGGTATTATGTTTTAATTTGAAAGGAGTGTTCATTAATCTTCCAAAGTTTTAAAGTGATATATTTTTAAATTTGAGGTATTATTATTTATTAATTTTTTGTTACATTTCTGATTTTTGTATAAAATATTTTTTATTATTTTATGTAAATTTATGAATTTTAATTATGGTAAAATATAATTAATTATATATGGGCATGAAAGAGCTATTATTTTATATAAATTAATATATTTCATAGTATATAAATTTAGTATTTTTTTATATGTATATGAATTTATAATTCAATTCATTTAAATTTATGAATTTAAAATATAAAATTTATTTATTTTTAATATTATATATTAAAAAAATTAAGGGTACAAGTAAAAAATATTACAAACTTAAAAAATTTTAAATTGAAATTTAAAATATTGTAATATTTTAAAACTGATGGTATAGATTTCCCGTTCTTAATTATTTTTCTCATTCTCCCCTCTCTCCAGAGGGCTGGAGCCTCCACAAGGATTCTCAGACGTCTATGGAAGTCTTCGTGCAGTGTCTGCTTCTAGAAAAGTGAGCTCTGCTACGACCTTCGGTTGCATTCTATGATCATTATAAAATGGCCGAAATCTCCGTTGAGTTTTGCTGGCAATTTCGATCTGGAAGCTAGTTCCTCATCCTTATTATGACCATCCTCTGCGGCATTTCGTCGAACAGGCGGCGAAGAAACACTGGAGTATTTGAAATATCGGAGGTCGTGCAGTCCTATCGTCTCCTTCCATCGATACTCAAACTCTGATATGAAGTCTCTCTAGTGCATGCGTTTTCACTCTGTATAATGAAATGATGTGTGTGAGAAGACTTGCGAGGAGAGGTGGTCTTTTTAACTCCCCGCTCCACTGTAAGCTTAAAAGGCTCCAGCTTTGGGATGGCAGATGGCAGAATCCTCTGATCGGGCTCTCTGGACATGACTCCTTTTCCAATGTAAAGAAACACGGTGTGATGTTCTCTGGGAGCTGTGGGACGTTCATGTCCGCCTTGTCCTACACGGTACTGGTCCAGGCGAGGGATCCTGCTAAGCTAACCCTCGAGCTGGAGGGAGCGATCGATGAACGAAGGTTCAGCGACGCCTGGGCCCTGTACGAGAAGCACTTGCAAATGATGGAAGGCTTCCCTCGAAAATCGGTAGTCAACCGGCTCCTAGCGGGCTCGTCTGAGAGCCTTGACGTCCACTGGCTCGAGAAATCGTATGGGCTGGTGGAGCTCGCCTTTGAAGAAGGCAAACAGACACTGTTCGAGAAGGAGACCCTGATTTACCTATCGCTTGGGCTGGCAAAACGTGGGTCCTCTGTTTTTGCCTCCACCATCTTGAGGCGGCTAGTGGAGATGGAGCTCTATCCCAGCGTCTCCTGTTGGTCAGCTGTCTTGGCTCACATGTCAACAACAGCAAACGGGGCCTATCTGGGTGCCGAGCTGGTCATTGAGATCGGGCAGTTTTTCAAGGATAACTGGGTGGATCCCCGGAAGAAGAGCAATGCGCCATTGATAGCCATGAAGCCCAATGCTACTGCCTTCAACATCGCTTTGGTGGGCTGCCTCATATTTGGTAGCTCAAGGAAGGCGGAGGAGCTACTAGAATTGATTCCTCGGCTGGGAATCAAAGCTGACACGAACATGCTTATTGTGATGGCTCACATTTACGAGAGAAATGGTCGGAGGGAAGATCTGAGGAAGCTCCAGCGGTACATTGGAGAGGCGCCTGATATCAGTGATACTTATATCTGCCAGTTCTACAATTGCTTGCTCTCGTGCCACTTGAAGTTGGGGGATCTAAGTTCTGCCAGTGGCATGGTATTGGAGATGCTTCACCGAGCAAAAGAAGCAAAGAACACTCTCGCTATTGCCACATTTCGGTTTGATTCGGTAGGTGAAGATGTTCTTCGATCCCTTCCGATCTCTAGCACAATGGACCTTGTTGAGAATCTGTCTACACATGACAGTTCGATTGTTAGTTACGAGGACTTCTGCAGAGACCGAAATTTCATCCAGATGGAATCTGAAGCAAAGGGACTTCTCGCTGAGTCGTTGCCTAAGCTTCGGGTTGGTGAAGAGCTGGTGAGGTATGAACGTGGGATTCTTCAGCCTACTGAAACTGTGTATCTGAGATTGGTTAAGGCCTATCTGGAGGCAGGCAACATTAAAGATTTGACAGATTTTCTCATCAAGGCTGAGAGGGAAGATTGCCCTGTTTCGAATGATGATTCAGCCTTGGCTCGTATCATCGATACGTGCATCACCCTTGGGTGGTTGGATCGGGCTCACGATGTTCTTGATGAGATGCGTTTGTGTGGAGCAAGGGCAATTCCTTCTGCCTACAATTCTCTGCTGAAAGCCTACTGCAGGGAGAATCGCACTTCTGAAATAAGGGCGTTGGTAAGAGATGCCAAGAAGGCTGGGATTCAACTGGATGCAAGCTCTTATGAGGCTCTAATCCACTCCCGGGTTATCGATCAAGACAATCAAGGGGCGCTCCATATGTTTAGGGAGATGAAGGAGGCCAGACTCCCAAGAGGAGGCGGCACTCAGGAGTTGGACCTGCTGGTTGAGGGATGCAGCCTGAGCAGGGAAGCTGGACCAATGTCGAAGCTATTGGAGGAGATCACAGATGGGCAGAGGATTGAGAGCGGTGTACACGATTGGAACAATGTGATCCATTTCTTCTGCAAAAAGAGGCTGATGAATGATGCAGAGAAGGCCCTCAAGAAGATGAGGAGCCTAGGGATCATCCCGAATGCTCAGACCTTCCACTCTATGGCCACGGGGTATGCAGCAATCGGAGGTAAGTACATTGAGGTTACAGAGCTTTGGGGGCAAATGAAGTCCCTGGCCTGTGCGACCTCAATGAGGTTCGACCAGGAGCTGCTGGACTCAGTGCTCTATACGTTTGTGAGGGGTGGGTTCTTCGTGAGGGCGAATGAGGTGGTGGAGATGATGGAGGAGGAGAAAATGTTCGTCGATAAGTACAAGTACAGGACTTTGTTTCTCAAGTACCATAAGACACTTTACAAGGGCAAGGCTCCCAAGTTCCAGACAGAAGCGCAGCTCAAGAAGAGGGAAGCGGCATTGACCTTCAAGAAATGGCTCGGCTTCTGTTGATCTTTCCTTCTGCTCTGCTCTTATCAGTTATTATTCTTTAGATGCCTTGGCCATGGATCACATTCCTGAGATGCATAATCTCTGTCTGTGGGAATGAAATGAACGCTGCCTTTTCTGCTCACCTTGGACCTCTCAGGTTGCTCACATAGTTCTTGCTTCCATTGAGGGCCGCCATTTATAATACTTTTAATCTCTTTTATAATAATGATTATCATTTTAATGTCCTTAGAGCAAAATTATTAATATCAATATTATCATTTTAACAATTTATATATTTAAAATAATATTTCTCGAATTTTGTAACAAAATTTCACTAATTTTAAAAGATTTGTATACGCAATACAATTTCCCTGTTTCGTTTGCCCATGCCATGCATGCTTGTATATGATCTTTCGGTTCACTTGTATATATTGTGCAAAAAAAAAAAGTTCACTTGTATATAATATGATGCAGGAAATGATGTTCACCCCTAAATTAGATCATGCATGCTTTCTGCTTCTTGAAGTTGAAAATGATACTTGCATAAGCTTTTGATGAGCTGTGAATTTGCAGCAACTAAGTGGCAACTTTGCTGTTCTGCTCATTGAAGCGCCCCTGCATGAAGCACTTTCCGTCCTCTTGATGGGCAATGGTCAGATATCAGTTACAGCCTACAGGCATAGCAGCATATCAAGGTATCTTGAACATCAAAATTACAGATCAAGCCTGTGACTCCATGAACTATCCAAGTAGGATACTTCTGTTAGTTTAACTGGCTATGTTGACATAAAAAAGAAACCCTACAGCCAGTGAGCCATTAAATTGATCAAGTTTTTTCTATCTTTGCTCTAATCATTTATGATGCTTGCATGGAACCATTGAGAACTTGGTAATAGTGGTACTCTAGCTGATCTTCTTCACTAGGCAATTCTGATCTTACCAGTCACTTTTTAGTACACCCATCAGAAAAAAAGGATAATTTGTTGTAATCCTTAGTACATAAAACTTGAAAGCATGAACATGTCCTGCTAGTGTTAAATCATTTCAAAAGAACAAAGCATGATAATTGGCAAGAGTACACCCCAACATAGGATTAGCATTGGCGAGAATCAAGTACTTCACCAACTAAAACAACCTTCTTGCCTCATTGCAAAGCCCAGTAAAATCAACACCCGAGATTTGTTCAAAAATTTGACTCACCTTATAAAGAACTGCTAAAAATCTACTTGAAATTGCAGGATAGCCATCAGTCCTGTTGGTCTTGACTGCTAGTTCTCCTGTAAGGCATGTATCTACGGTCTTTTGCAGCATTCTTCTTCCTCCTCTTCTCAATAAAAGAGTCCAACTTTCCCGTTGCCTGTTACCATGAATAAAATATCAGTTACTGTATGTCAACAGAAAGCTTTTTGACTGATGTTCAACAAAATTGGGTATCATACCTTGAGGCTATTGTATTTCTGTATGAGGCTTTGCTTTCTAATTTCCGCTGCACAAAAAGGAAAGGAGAAGAATTTAGGACTCACTCCTTGCAAAATTCAATCATATTAACACTCTAATGCAGACATAAAAGATGGAAGGATGGCCTGACATTTTTTCAAGTAAAATGGTCGTTTTCCTTGCTTTGCTGCTTCTCTCTCCTTTTTCTTGTGTTCGGCCAGAATTGCAGAATCAGTACGTTTAGATGACTCTTTTAGCTGCTTATCCTAAAAATGCATTGTGTAAACAATCATCAAAGGTAATAAGTTAGTAGTTAGCACAAATAAATGGTTTGAATAGAAAAACTAAATAGCCTACAAGATTAAAGTTGCTTACAATCCATGCAATTTTATTTCTAATTTCAATAATCTCGTCCGGGTTTTTGGTTTTCTTTAGCTGCTTCTGCAACTCCTGTGCACATCCATAGCCAGCACCTCATCAAACATGAAAACAATACAAAGCACAGTACATCTGATAATATTAAAAGAAGTACCTCTCTTTCAGCAGGGATATTATTCTCATAGAGAAAGTGGTATTTCTTCTTAAACCTACAAAACATTTACAAGCAGTTATCTGTTAAATCTGTGTCACAAAACTGAGCTCAAGAAGTGTTTGAACAAAATCTAAGCTAACACGAGTATCTTATCATCCATAAGGGCATCATCAGAAAGGGAGACAAATGGGACCCCAGAAAGCATATTCTGATACAAGCTGGCAATTAAGAAAGAGACCTTACCTCTCTACATCAAGCTCACCACAGAGAGACTCAAAGCGTGGATCCCGGATAGCCTATATCAAATAGGATTTCATTAATTGGCACCTTGTAGAAATTTGGAAAACCTAGTATTCATTGGCTCCGGGGACCAAAAAGGGGTTATGTTGAGCTGAATAGCACACCAATAGGACCATATTTGACTAACCTTTTTAGGAACCTGAATAACTTCTCTGAACCTACTTACTGGCTTCTTGCAACTAGCTTCCATGGGTCTAGGAAAGATAACGGGATTAGCCACCTGATCACCACCTATACAAAGTAACATAAAGAAGAGAGATTAACTAAACTAGTACCTGTTCTTGTTAGCTCGTTTGGATCTTTTGTCTTCATCAAGATTCCTATGCAGATGGGACCCATCGGATTTCACTCTCTGCAACTCCTCAAATGTGATTTCAGCCAGTTCACGCTCTATCTCCTCTTCCTATCCAACCAACTCCAAAACATGAATGGCACATACAATGATGTGATATATATATCATAACAAGCAACACTTCTCCATTTCTCTAACCTCTTCTGAGGAAGATAAATAGCCTTGCTTGTTATTCTCGAACTTTGTTTTGTGCTCACTCCACACTTCTTTCCCAGATTCCTTCATTGTTATATAGTTTATCCCTTATTCCTAAACAGTCAAGCAAGTGTAAGCAGTACGGTCAAATAATTATTTGGACACTCGATAAGCTGGATATTTCAAACAGGATGCTTGACACAAATCGGACTGATGAAGTGTGGAGACAATGCAGGTGGCTAAAGGCCACAATGAAAATTTTAAGGTATCTACGGCTGCCTTAACTATCTAAATTTATCCAGGGTCACTTGATAACTATGAGCAATTGGCTGCAATTCAAATTCAAAAAGGAAAAAAGGTTAAAGTTCTTCACTGCATAACCACCAGGAGAACATCTAGCTGCAAATCAATCATGAGTATAATTCCTATAGAAGTCAAACTCCTGCACACCTACTTATTGGTGCTTCCATGGAATTTCTACCAAGGACTTTTACTTCCCCATCCTTTACTTGTAATCAATTATGGCATGCTGGCGTATTCAGAAGATGGAACAGAACAATTCAATCTGCAACCAAAAGTTATATACCAAAGAACTAAAGCAGCTTTACAGAACAAATGGAATGAGAATCAGAAGGCTCCTACAAAGATGAGCAAAAATTCCCCATCCCTCCACCAAGCACAATTCCAAGACCATACATAATTCAAAAACAGAAATATAGTAATTCACAAAACGAACGGCGTAGGCGGTTTCGTGAGTAATCACCGCTACACATTAAGCAAAAGGAGAACAAAAGAATCGATTGCAAATTCGTACCTCTATGCAGCTCGGAATAGAAAACGACGGACTATCGACAAAGAGAATAATGCTGACCAATCTACAGAGATAAGGGTTTCAATTTTTTCGACCCCGAAAGGAAATCCAACAAAAAGAAAAGAGATTTGGTCCCAAAAGGAGCAGCGCTGCCACTGATTAGAGACAGAGACCGGTCTCACCTGAGTCTGTTCACTCTCTCTCGTCTGTGTCTTCTACTGTAACTGGTCAATTGAGTTTCTATGGATGGACAGAGAGCAGCGGGGCGGATGCGTGCGAGAAGCGGCGAAGGAGAGTCAGGTCTGCGTTGAGCAAGCACCGAACTTTTTTCTTCTTCTGTTCTCTATTTCTTGTCTAGGTTTCCTCTTTTCCTTCTGTAATTTCAAGCCATTGGCAAAATGTGGTTTTTTTTTTTTTGAAGTGAGGGAGCTGAATAAAAATTTTATTTTTTGTTTTTTTAATTTAAAACAAAATTTATATTATATATCGATGAATTATCATAAAAAAATATAAAAATATATTATATTTATAAAAATAGGACATTAATTAATCACTCTCCAGTATAATTACATTAATTGAAAATTAAAATTCATTTCCTAGAGAATATTTCGGGCAGTGGGAGTGGGGACAGCGAATCATTGCTTGAAATCACAGAAATTCCATTTGGGCCGTGGGACATCAGCATTTATAGGTAGACTCTGTTCTGTTCCCTATCATCTGATCGATCACCGTCGGAGCAAGGTGATGCCTCGGAGCTTCGATTCCCCCCGATCTTCGTTTCAAAATTGAAGATCGTCGTTGTGTTCACAGGGGTCCTTGGTCAATAGTTATTTCCTGTATTATATGGACCTTTTTCTCTGAATTTTTCTAGTCCATAATTTGTATTATCCTTTTATCGTTATAAGTGAGCCAGCGACTGCAGTCTTGTACTCGATACATCATTTTTCTCCCCCGAAGGTCATTCTGATCTTAGGGCTTGACCTTCTGGGCGTCTGTTTTTTAGCCGAAGATTAAATCTTTACGCGATTTTTTTGAATTACCAGAAAGTAGTTTGGATAGATCTCTGGGTTTTTTTGTTGAGTTGAATGGCTCGGTTGATTCTACCATGCAAGGGTTCAACTTTGGCGAAGACTAATCTCTTGGGCTTGATCCCTTTTTCTCCTGTGATTACCTAAACCCTCTTCTCCGACGGAAAACGCTCTTTTCCTCCCTTTTTCGTCTACAGTCAGTTTAATTCACACCTCTAGGAGAGCTTTAAAGGAGAGGAGTTGTCATTCTTGTTTTCTTTGATTATAGTTGAGGTGTTAATATTCATCACTGAGGGTATTCATATCGAGTTTTCTCGTGTATATTTCCTTTCAACCGAAGTGTAAGATAAATTTCCAAAAAATATAAAGTGTAAGATTGTTGAACTTGCTTAGAATTGGTTGGTATGATTTCAAGTCAGTCTTCTTGTAACTTGTTATTTGGGAAGGACCTATTCCTTGCTTTTTTTCTCTTTTTTGGTTTTATATATAGAGTAGGAACAAAGTAATTTACTTTGAGATCTGATAGTGTGATTTTTCCTGGTTTTGAAGGTTCAAGTTTCTCGTGTTGCTCCTTTGGCAAGGGTCTTTATCCGGAAGAGACCTTTATTTAGTGCAGAGGTATCTGTTAATATTTCAATTTAAGAGTTTTTCTTACTATTTCCCAAAACTTCTTTTATTTTTTATGGTTATCTTCATGTATCCTGTAAAAATGGATTGAACTTTTGTGGTCTTCTCTAGGTGACTAGTAGAAGGAACAGTGGGATTTTATATCCATCACTGATTGTAAGTGATGAACTTTTTCTCTTGCTTTCTGTGTATTGTATTTAAACTGATAAGATGCATCGTTAAGTTATGACATACGATCTATTGGTTTATGGTTGTTGTGCCGGTGAGCTCAGAGCACTAGACAGGCTAGTAAGAGATTGATTTGTTCAGTTGCCACTGAACCTGCACCAAAGCAAGTTGAAGAACCTCAGATGGAGACCCCAAAAGAAATCTTTCTTAAGGACTACAAATTGCCTGATTATTACTTTGACTCGGTACAGTTAGATTAATTAGACAAGAGTTTCAAATTTCCAAAATTTATATGCTTTATTTTCTGATGTGACTGGTGCATCTATTAAATTTAGGTGGATCTGAAATTTTTATTGGGTGAGGAGAAGACAATTGTTAGCTCGAAGATATCTGTGTTTCCAAGAATTGATGGTAATGTTTCTCTTAACAGTTGAGTTTTATCTGATTAATTTACAAATTCTATGTATTTAAGATTTTCTCATTATTGCCACTCATTTGACATCAGGTTCTGGTTCAGCACTTGTTTTGGATGGACACGACTTGAAATTGCTTTCAGTCAAGGTCAACAATAATGAACTCAAGGTATGTGAAACTTTTTTATTGTTCTACAAGTTTGCTCAAATCTCTAGTTGCCTTCCAAGTTTTATTTTAGTTATGCCTTTTTAATGGTAGAATCTTTTATGTTGGAAAAATACAAATGTTTTTTTCTTACAGGAAGGAGATTATCACATAGATGCACGGAAACTTACTCTATTATCACCACCAAACAGTGCTTTCACTCTGGAAATTGATACTGAGATCTATCCTCAGAAAAACACATCTTTGGAGGTGAAAACATAACCTCTTCCAAATAATTTTTTCCCTAGTCAAGTTATGGATTTTGAATATTCTCTTCATTTAATTTGGGCATTTTGTTACTACAGGGTCTCTACAAGTCATCTGGGAACTTCTGCACACAATGTGAAGCAGAGGGTTTCCGTAAAATCACATACTACCAGGTTTGAAATGGTCACATTTATTAGCTAAACCATCTTGTTCATTCAGTTCTATATGCACTAATAAGTTTCTAAACAAAGTATTTGCTCAATCAATTGCTTTCACATGCAACAGGACCGTCCCGATATTATGGCCAAATATACATGTCGTATTGAAGCTGATAAATCATTATACCCAGTGCTACTGTCCAATGGAAATCTTATTGAGCAGGGTGATCTTGAGGTAGTGTTCATATGTCATAGCACTAAACTTGTGTTTATATAACATATAGAGTAAATTTCTGGTATAGTATACAGTTATCAAAGAAGGAGATGGTGAGGGGGTCAGAGTAGAGAGATAGTGAAAGTACCTTGTAAGAAGTTCCTGCATGAAGTAGCTGAACCTTTTTTACTCAGTCGGCCATTGAGAGTTCTCTACACTGATTTACTCCATTCATTTCCACTTACCTTCTCTGTTTGTTATTCCAGATTTCTTTTTTTTAAAATATTATGTTGTACTTTGGAACAGGGAGGCAGACATTATGTCCTTTGGGAGGATCCTTTCAAAAAACCTTGCTACCTATTTGCCTTAGTTGCGGGACAGCTAGAGAGCAGAGATGACTATTTCACAACTCGTTCAGGTAGAAAGGTGTCTCTTAGAATCTGGACACCGGCACAAGATCTGCCAAAGACTGCACATGCTATGTATTCTCTCAAGGCTGCTATGAAATGGGATGAGGACGTAAGTTTTTGACCTCTAAGTTCACTAATTAAGTCACGGCCTCAGAAGAAGTTAGATTATTTTATTGATATTAGGTGTTAGTAAATGAGGAAAATAATGACATTATTTAAAATTGGAAACTTTTAAAATAAAGGGAAAGATTGGATTCTCTCTCAGTTCTTCAGGGGCAGACAATCCTATAATAAATTTTATGTCTAATTGTTTATGCCTTCATATAACAGGTTTTTGGTCTTGAGTATGATTTGGACCTTTTCAATATTGTGGCTGTTCCGGATTTCAACATGTAGGTTACTATGTTGATTCTGTGTTCTGATGCATTTATTCTTTTCGTCCTCCTTTAAGTTCTTTTCTTTTTTTTGCTCAATCTTTAAGTTCTTTTATTTTCTCCTCTTTGTTGCAATATTAATCTTCATCCCTTTTTTGCTTGTTGATCAGGGGAGCCATGGAAAACAAGAGTCTCAATGTAATTTATACCCTTTCTCTATCTGTCACCATATTTCTTTGTTTGCCAAGTCGATATGCTTTTGACTGGTTTCTTCTTTACAGATTTTTAATTCCAAGCTTGTCTTGGCATCTCCTGAAACTGCTACAGATGCTGACTATGCTGCAATTCT
This sequence comes from Trapa bicornis, assembly GCA_030064425.1. Taxonomy (NCBI): domain Eukaryota; kingdom Viridiplantae; phylum Streptophyta; class Magnoliopsida; order Myrtales; family Lythraceae; genus Trapa; species Trapa bicornis. The sequence goes on from CM057751.1 coordinate 24,665,142, forward strand.
TGGAGTGATTGGACATGAGGTTCGTCTTTTTAACTTCTTTAATGTGTAATTGAAAATAAAGAATATATAATTAACAATGGCAAGGATTTGCAACTTGAATATCTATTTTTATAATGTGCAGTATTTCCACAATTGGACTGGCAACAGGTTAGACTTACAAGATGAAGTTCCTTTTCTCTTTCTGCCATATAAAATTAATATATTATTTTCTGCATATCTTTGTAAAGGTATTGTGAACTTAAAGAAATCAGATTTAATTGACTGCAGAGTAACCTGTCGTGATTGGTTTCAGCTCAGTCTGAAGGAAGGCCTCACTGTTTTTCGTGACCAGGTATAATCTATATCTAACCTTTGAGTTCTTATTATATTTTCCAGCTTAGTCAGGCGTGTAGTAATATTTGATGATCTGCAGGAGTTTTCTTCTGACATGGGGAGCCGAACTGTGAAAAGGATTGCCGATGTGTCAAAACTCCGAACTTATCAGTATCCACAGGTACCTTACACCTGGTCTTAAGTCGTTAACCTATCAGTGAAAAGTTTCCATTGCATTTTATATTCTGACTTCTATATTCTTAACTTTCAGGATGCTGGTCCTATGGCTCACCCTGTACGGCCACATTCCTACATCAAGGTAGTTTCCAGATAGATAGTAACAGCCTTCATAAGTATCTTCATTTCTTATTATAAGTGCCATTGTTTGTACTGTTAATCTTATATTATTTCCCCTTGTGTTTGGCAGATGGACAACTTCTACACAGGCAAGTTTCTGCTTGTCATGATTGCAGATGATTTAAACACAAATGTGTAGCTTCAAGATTGTGTTTTCATATTCTATTCATGTTAAACTTTTTGTGCAATTAATTTTGCATTTTTTCTGATTTTGTAACCTTATTGGATGAGCTAACCTTTGTCGTGCTTCCATGGCCTGCCACTTTCAGTAACGGTAGGTTCTGCATCCCTCTTGCAATATTTTATATAATCTATTGTTTCTTTCCACTTTTGTTGTGTCTAATCCTTTTTCTTTTGTTTTCTTTGTCATTTTACAGGTGTATGAGAAGGTTTGACCTTTACCTGTAACCAAATGAGGTTTTTCTGTGATATCTATGTAGCATTTGTTGTTCAAACTAACATCGATATTGTTCAGGGGGCTGAAGTTGTCAGGATGTACAAGACCTTGCTGGGAAGCCAAGGATTTCGCAAGGTATCCTCAAATCAAGAATCAAGGAATCCACTCCTAGAAAGAATTTCAGTTTATGGATCTCCTCTTTTCCCTCTATTTGGCATCAAAGGATCAGCTTTGTCGTTTTTTTCACTTTCAGGGCATGGATCTTTACTTTCAACGACATGATGGACAGGCGGTAGCTTGTGAAGATTTCTTTGCTGCAATGCGAGATGCAAATAATGCAGATTTCTGCAATTTCCTGCTATGGTATGTATGAGCTCACTTTGTTATTTAAATGAATTCCATGGAAAATTAGAAACCTGCAGCTGTTTTCTGAGTGATCTGGATAACGACATGCATGTTTCAGTTTTTAGATTTTGTTATTCATACCCCTTATTCCGTGTCTGGAATTGATAATGAATGCTAGTGTTAATATGCTAATGTAGGTACTCCCAAGCTGGAACACCTTCTGTCAAAGTGATATCATCCTACAATTCTGATGCTCACACTTTCTCACTGAAGTTCAGGTACCCTGAGAACATACTTCAAATTTTGCATTATTTTTCTGTAGTGGTTTTATCTTTTTTTTTCTCAAAAAGAAAGAAACCATTTCAGATTGCAATCTTAATATGGTCTATGATCTGTTAAATTATATTTGTTGTAGTTCCACATGCCAATTTCCCCCTTAATTTCATTTTTTCGGGTTGAAAATCAAAATGAGATTTGCTTTCAATCATTTTTCATCATTGTGATTTTCCTTTTATTCTCTCAACATTGTCTCTTTTTCCCAATGTTTACAGTCAGCATGTTCCACCAACTCCTGGGCAGACAGTTAAAGAACCAATGTTCATTCCCATAGAAATTGGTCTTCTTGACTCAAGTGGCAAGGAGATGCCTCTGTCCTCGATCTATCATGATGGAACCTTGCAGTCTCTGACAAGTAATGGTGGACCTGTTAACTCTACAGTCCTTCGGATTACCATGGTAATATATCAAGTGACTTCACTTTATTCGAGTTCAGATAGTTGGACTTGATCTTTGCTAGTCAATAATTGGTGATAACACATTTATGTGTTTAATTGAAGCAGAAAGAAGAGGAGTTTGTGTTTTCTGATGTATATGAACGCCCAATCCCTTCCCTGTTGCGAAATTTCAGTGCACCAATCCGCCTCGAGACTGATCTGACTGACAGTGATCTGTTCTTCCTCCTTGCTCATGATTCTAATGAGTTTAATCGGTTTGTTGTTTTGACACCGCCTTTCTTTCCTTCTAACCTGATGCTTTAGCAAATTTGACTAAGGGTCCCTCTTGTTGTTTTTGTATTCAGTTGGGAAGCTGGGCAAGTGCTGGCAAGGAAACTTATGCTCAGCTTAGTTTCTGATTTCCAACAGAACAAACCTTTGACCCTGAACCCAAAGTTTGTGCATGGACTTGAAAGCTTACTCTGCGATTCAAGTTTGGACAAAGTATGTGCTTTTTAATTTTTTTACTTGTTCTTTTAAGGAGAAAGAGTACTGTGATATTTTTTGACCATTTCTTGGTTTCCCTTTTCTTGTATGAGTTCATTTTAAATTTTCATATTTCTCATCTTTCTATCCTGACAAGTGGACTGTAGCTTTATTTTATTAGTCATTTTTTTATAATTTCTTTCAGGATGAATAATTTTCAATAATTCCATTGTAAAAGCTACTTTTACTCTACAGTCCAACCCTTTACTTTATTTCCTCGCATGGGAAGAAACAAAATTTTAGAAGCCATTGATAGCATTAATATTTATTATCTTTTGGATACTTGGTATCTGATCCCTTTGGTCAATTTTCAGGAATTTATTGCCAAGGCAATAACTCTGCCAGGTGAAGGGGAGATTATGGATATGATGGATGTTGCAGATCCAGATGCAGTTCATGCTGTTCGATCATTCATCCGGAAGCAAATCGCACAAGAATTAAGAAGCGAGCTGCTAAGCACAGTATAGTTTTTGAAATCTATTGATGGTGACTACTTTTGGATGGGCTTATTTATAAAATGTCAAGACTTAACAGTTTCTTGATTTGCAGATTGAGAACAATAGGAGCTCGGGTGAATATGTATTTGACCACCCAAGCATGGCCAGACGATCTCTTAAGAATATTGCCCTTGGTATGTTACTCAAAGTTTAAGTTAATTTTAAGTTAACATAGTGTAGTTGTATCTGACTGACAGTGATCTGTTCTGCTTAACATAGTGTACTTGATATTATTTAATTATAATTTTAAGTTAGGAGTCATCATGAGTTTCTAGATTTTAGTTGCTCATCCTTACCCATTATTTTTGTTGATTTCCACTGTAGCATATGTGGCTGCTCTTGATGACCCCGAGTGTACTGAGCTTGCTCTACATGAGTACAAGAATGCTGCAAATATGACTGAACAATTTGCAGCTCTGGCAGCAATAGCACAGAATCCTGGTCAAAATCGTGATGATGTACTGGCTGACTTTTACAACAAGTGGCAAAATGACTTTTTGGTGATTACTTCTACCTCCCCCTGCTTCAGATAACCATATTAAGATGTTTCACTACTTTGTTGAATACTTAACTTTTGATTGGAAATCTCCATGTCTTTTTGTTTCTAGAAGTGACTCTTTTGTTCCTTTAGTCTTGATCTTAAAATCTTCTTTCTCAGGTTGTCAACAAATGGTTTGCTCTTCAAGCCATGTCCGATGTTCCTGGAAATGTTGAAAACGTGCGCAAACTCCTGAATCATCCTGCTTTTGATCTGCGAAACCCGAATAAAGTCAGTACCTTTCTTGTGAATTTCACATTCTTTCAGTCCTTATTCCATTCTCTCCATTGCAGCATCAAATTCTTAATTTATTTAACATTCTGTTCTTTCTATGTTAATGTCCTTCTTTTGCACACTCGATCAGGTATACTCTCTCATCGGAGGATTCTGTGGCTCCCCTGTTAATTTTCATGCCAAGGATGGTTCAGGCTACAAGTTCTTGGGAGAAGTAGTTGTGCAGCTGGACAGGATAAATCCTCAGGTTTGTTAGTCCTGACAGGAGTATTCTTTTTCGTGAAATTGGTTTGTTTTCTATTTTTTTCATCTTGATTATGTTTAAGGTTGCATCACGCATGGTTTCTGCCTTCTCGAGATGGAAACGCTATGATGAGACTAGGCAAAAGCTCGCAAAGGTATGGATGCTTGCCAAATCATATCATATCCTTCTTTGTCCATGCAACTCTTTTAATCTGGATATTCCCTTTTCCCCTCTTCAGGCACAGCTAGAGATGATCGTGTCTACCAATGGACTGTCCGAGAACGTGTTTGAGATCGCCTCAAAAAGCTTGTCCGCTTAATTGCTGTATTAAAAATGTAAGACTGCTTCCCCCTTTGGGTCTTGCAGTAATGATATGGAAGAAACTATGAAAAAGAATAAAGGAAGGTGATGTGACTAGTAATCTTAGTCATTGCCCCCTTTTAGAACTGTATTTGTTCAAGGCCATGAACATGATTCGCCCCCATTTCATGAATCCTTGGTGTTCCTTCTCTCAACTTGAAATGTCTCAAAAATCTAACTGCTGGCACTGTTGCAGTGCATCCGCACTATGGTTCCTGAGTTTCAGTCAGCCATGTGTTTATTCATGTAGACCATGATTAATTCACATTTGAGCCGGATTTACCCATTTCAATTTCAAGTTTGCTACTTGCTTATGAATTATGAGTGCTTTCATGGAATATTCCTATTTTTGAATATATGCTCTATGATAATTCACTTCTAATGGAAGAGATTCCTAGAGTGTTGTTCACTATCCCCCGAGCTCACAAGCCTTACAGGTGTGTCTATCATCTAGTATAGATGCAGGTTCAAAGCCACTGTAGTCTACAAAATTGGCTTGTTTGACATTTGGCTCAAGCCAAGCCCTCCTCTGGTCAAAACCCCTGCTCTGTCCTGCCCTGTGGGCTTGCCTAACTTTAACTTGTGGTGGGCAGAGGTTTGCCAAGTGGTTTTGGTTGAGTTATGAGTTTTATGAAAATTTTCATGTAAATTTTGGATGAACATGCAAATAATATTGGAAGACGTTATAAATCTAATAAGTTTGTTGATGCCCAAATTCTTTGGAACCCATTGAGACATTTCAGTGGAAGAGAGGATCCCATGCTGTCTTGCCCAGGCCAGGATTCGAGCCTAATGGAGCTAAGTGTAGGTCTTTTATACAGAGGAACTTGTACCTGAATCCGGCCATTCAAGGAAAGACCACATGCTATGTTTCCGAGGGACCACGGAGGATAGGTAATGGGCCAACATGGATTCTCTTCATATCACATATAGATTTACTGCCTACACGTGTCTGGTCTGCACTGTAACTGGCTTTTACCTCCAATGAGATCCGAGAAGTCATACGGAGACCGCACACTTCACAGAATAGGTCCGACAGTTCGGATCGGGTCCATGGGCGCAGGGAGCTGATAAGATGCAGAAGACGACAATGCAAGGGGACCAGAGTGTTGTAAAATGATAAACCTAATGCCGAACAAGGTCACATGTGAGAAAATGACCACCCGTATTAGTTCAGTATTAGCCGGGATGAACAGACTTGTGGGGTTTGCTTGCAGAAGCCGTGATGCTCTGTTTCAGAGTTTATGAAACTGACTAAACAAAATCCGGATCTGAACGGATTGATTTGTAACCATCATGTTAAATAGAGGAGTTGCCGTAACGGAATTTGGGTTGTCGGCCGGCCGACAAGTTTACCGTTTTCCGTCGAAATTGACGAATTACTGCCCCCAAAAGGAATGTTGGAGTGCAGGGGCATGAACAGTAGCGGTAAAGGTGAAATTTTTCTGAATTTAACCGCCGATTCAAGGTCACGAGTTAAACAGTTGGAAACGACAGCAGTCAAGCGTAATAAAACAAGAACGAACCCATCAAGTACGATCATTCTTTTCTCCCCCAGTCCCACTTGCGAATGCAAATCACGAACCTGTGATGTGGAGGAGGAACTCATCAGAGGTTCCTTGAGTCAAAATCGAAGGGCGTCGGTTCAATGGAGTTCCAGAGGCTGGGATCGATCCTCTCCTTGGCGGCTGTGGTTTCTCTGCTCTGTTGGCCTTCTACGGTGATTGCCGGTGACATTGTCCACGACGATGATGTCGCTCCCAAGAAGCCCGGATGCGAGAACGACTTCGTTCTGGTGATAATTTTTGCTCCTTTCTTCTGACCCAATTTATTGGTTGCTGATTTATGAGCTGTGCTACTCAGAAAGGGGAAAAAGAGGATTTATGAACTAGGTTATAGCTTGAACCGATCAGCAAGAAGTGTTAGTGGAACTTTGAATTGGTAGAGAAATATAGATTTTATATTGATTCAGGTTTCGGATTTTAGAGCAATCGGGACTTTGATTTCTCCCTTCTTATTTGCAGAAGTGATCCGGATGAGAAATGGATCTATGGATGAGCTGTTTTCCCATGTATATATTATTGGTTTAGTTGATGCTGATATCTTCTAAAATGAAAGCCCTAACTTGGATGTTCAAAAGCACGATATTTGATGGAAAATATGATTTTACGTAAGCATCTTTGTAACACTAGGAACTTTATTTTGTAAGGTTAAAGTCCAGACATGGGTTGGTGGCGTGGAGAGCAGTGAATTTGTTGGTGTTGGTGCTAGATTTGGAGTACCAATAGTGTCGAAGGAGAAGAATGCAAATCAAACTCGTCTTGCTCTTTCGGACCCTCGTGATTGTTGCAGCATGCCAAAGAATAAGGTTCGTCTCTTACATAAGCCCGAATGCATTGGACATTTGAGACTTTATTTGTGGATACTGATGAAATGTGTTTTGTTGTATCAGCTCACTAATGAAGTAATTATGGTGCATCGAGGCAAATGCAAGTTCACAGTGAAAGCCAATTATGCAGAAGCTGCTGGGGCATCAGCTGTGCTTATTATAAATAACGAGAAAGGTAGCCATTTCCTATTTGTTCATGCTATCTGACATGCATTTGGATATTCCAAATATTGCTGCTAATCTTGCAACTTGTAGTCTTATGGTGACGAGTAAAGTCTGATTTACTTTTATGCAGAACTTTATAAGATGGTTTGTGATCCCGATGAAACCGAGCTTGACATACAGATACCTGCTGTGATGCTTCCACAAGAAGCTGGTGCTAGCTTGGAAAAAATGCTGATGAATAGTTCATCAGGTTGAGCCTTCCAACACACCTATGTTTGCCCAAGCTCATGAGTTTCATGAGGTTACTAACTAAGAAATGCTTATTTGCTTTGACAAGCATAATTTTCCTAGGTAGAGCATAGACTATTGGAATATTTTTTGTTGGAATGAAAACTAATAGTGAAGTGGATTAAGAATGACAGAGATATTGAAAATTAGCATTTGTGAGGAAACTGTTCATTCAAAATGTTTTAAGAGAATTATTTCAGTTTTTCTGTGTTTATTAGCTTTATCCCCTCTGGCATATTTGCATATATTATCCATTTGATGCTTAAAGGGTTTACATCTTGATGACACCATCTCAATTGTCTGCTGTTTGCAGCATAGTTAAATTCAAATGCTCCATATTTTTCCTATCTTACCTTATGATAGATAAACCTCCAAGTTCTTCTGCAGTGTCGGTACAGCTATATTCTCCTAGGCGTCCATTGGTTGACATAGCTGAAGTGTTTCTCTGGTTGATGGCCGTGGGAACAATTTTGTGTGCCTCTTATTGGTCTGCATGGACTGCCCGAGAGGCTGCTATCGAGCAAGACAAGCTACTAAAGGTTTGACAGTTAGATAAGCTGTTAGAGCTGGGTTATATCTTCTTCATTTTTATTTTCTCCGCCTCAAAATTTGAGTATGTATGTTGATTATCCTTAATTTTTTTAGGACGCAGTGGATGAAATTTCGGATGATGGTGTTGTGCGCCCAAGTGGTGTTGTTGAGATCAGCACAATATCAGCAGTCCTGTTTGTTGTCGTGGCTTCATGCTTCTTGATCATCCTCTATAAACTCATGTCCTCCTGGTTCTTAGACCTTTTGGTTGTCCTTTTCTGCATAGGTGGTGTAGAGGTACTACTTATCAGTCTATAATTGGAGGAATATTTAATTAATGCCATTTGACATTTAATTTTTAAGAGTGTTTTTGGGTGATATTTTGACCTTTTGAATTTCTCTTGGTACAGGGCCTGCAAACCTGTCTGGTTGCTTTGTTATCACGGTATAATATATATGAACTTGTTTTGCCACATGTCTGTTATTGAGGTGTACTCTGTATAAACTTGTAGTTTGTTCAGCATGCTATTCCAAAGCTTGGGACCAGGCGGGCTTACTTCGAGCTTATTCATTATTCATTAAGATTCATATTTTATATTGACACTTTATATATGTCATTAGAGAAAAACATTTTGACATTGAGAACACCCTCTGGTCCAATATATGGCTAGATTCTCAAGGTTGCACTCATAAACTTAGATTTCCTATACCAAGAAAAGTTGGGAAAAGCTCTGTATGCAGAGTTAACTGCAATCTCACCCCATTATTCAGGATGAGAAAAGGAAAAAAATAAAAAGAACAACTGCACTCTATCCATACATTACTCAGTAAGCATTAATATAGCTATATTTAGTTAATCTCTCCATCATCATATTGCACTGGAAGTTCTTTGATTTTTGAGGATTCTAGTTAACTGTTGCCCCCCACATTTTAGGTGGCTTAGAGGCACTGCCGAGTCATACATCAAAGTTCCTCTCTTTGGGGCTGTCTCCTACCTGACCTTGGCTGTTGCTCCATTCTGCATAGTAAGCGCAGTTGTTTGGGCAGTTTATCGTAACCACTCCTTCGCATGGATTGGTCAAGATGTACTTGTAAGATCCAATTATTTATTGTACATCTCATCTTGTTCCTGGATTTATGCTTTCACGTATAATCATATAATGTTATACAGGGTTCTAAATGCCAATTCTTTCCTGTTTAAACTCAGGGAATTGCTCTGATTATCACAGTCCTTCAAATTGTTCGGATACCAAATCTCAAGGTAATTACATAAATTCTTTTTTTTTTTAAGAATACAAATTTTGGACCATTTCCCCATTTGTGCAATTACACAAATTCATTATGTTTTAATTGCTATATTAGCAGTCTATAATATCAAGAAAAGAGTTCTTTAAGTTTGTGATCTAGCAGGAGAATGCCTGAGATGAGATATCTTTTTAAGTGCTTACTGGAGCTTGTAACTCGCATGGCGTTCACCTTTTATGATTTTTTGTCGTATAAGCATGAATTTATTTTGATATCTTAGAAGGGTTCCAAATGTTTCTTTTTAACCAGGTGGGAACAGTTCTTCTTGGTTGTGCTTTCTTTTATGACATCTTTTGGGTGTTCGTCTCCAAGAAAATGTTTCATGAGAGCGTCATGATTGTGGTAAGCATATGCATCTGATCTCAGTGACTACTGCTTATCAGTAAACATGTGCCTAATTATTCGTAGCTATAAATATATGAAATCATTTGAAGTGTGCCGAAATTACCAAAAATTAATGTTCTAGCCTATGAACATGGTCAACTTGGATGCATTCTGTTGATGCAGTCTTTGCGTCTTCACATTTAATCCTGTTTAGACCAATGAATGGGCAGTGATCACTGTTATTCAACCAAAAGAGAAAAGAAGAATACTTAGAAGCATAGTAATGAAACAATAGATGAGCATTCCCTGAACTATACCATATTAGGGCTTGTTGAAAACCAGATCAGCTGATGAATCCATAAAATCCTTGAAGCTATTCTCAGTGGCTGATGTAGATTTTTTTTTCCGGACATTGGATTTATATCTTGTACTTTCAGTTCAGTGGCTTTCCATTGGATTCCATGATCTATGAATAAGGATGTTGGTCATCTAGCAACATTATGCATTGGAACATGATTGTGGATGGTTTTGTAATAAAGCTGTATTGCCAACATTCTTGACATATTATTACAGGTTGCACGTGGTGACAAAAGTGGGGAGGATGGAATTCCTATGCTGCTGAAGATCCCAAGGCTGTTCGATCCATGGGGTGGTTACAGTATCATTGGCTTCGGGGACATCCTCTTACCGGGATTGCTTATTGCATTCTCCCTAAGGTGCAATTTCTCTGCCCAATTGAATCAATTTCTGAATGTGTTTTCCTCGTCTATGGTCATAATCCTTCAGCACCAGAAATCCTTCATAGATTTCACAGGGTCTAAGTATGATTATCAGCTCCACTTTTCTAATCCAATGTCTTACTGATGCAGATATGATTGGCTGGCGAACAAGAACCTCCGAGCCGGATACTTCTTGTGGGCAATGTTTGCTTATGGATTAGGTAAATAAAAGAAACTGAAGAACTCAAGCCTCTGTTGATTTCATCTCATGGGCAGATATCTTTCTTAGTAACTTCTCCAACTGTTACAGGTCTTCTCATCACATATGTGGCTCTGAATTTGATGGATGGGCATGGCCAACCAGCACTCCTATATATCGTCCCATTCACACTTGGTACTTTCTCGTGACACAATGTCTCTTAAACACCAAAAGTATTAAGATGCTGAGGAGGAACATGACACCATTGAATCAATCCACATTTTACCTCCTTATGTGACTATCCAGTTTGGGAAATCGATGCAGGGACACTCCTTTTATTGGGGAAGAAGAGAGGGGACCTCAAGACTCTGTGGACCAAGGGAGAGCCTCAGAGGCCATGTCCTCATGTGAGACTACACTCTTCATCCAGCAGCAAATTCGAGGATGAAAAATAAACATCTTTTGCCCTAAGGAGGCAAGCTTTGTAAGTGTAAAATTGTGGGTTTTATTGCTAAAGGGAAGTGTGCTAAATAGATTATCTTCTGTATAACTATTAGCCCAACCTGAGTTTCATCAGGCTTGAATGTGTCGTCTGTACTGTCACCTTAACTGAATCCTCCTTTTCCCTAATGACCAGTGCTCCATCCAGACCATGGATGATGATGTAGCTAAGTACAGATAGAGAAGTATTGAACTGAGTTTTTTTTCTCTGGGTGACCAGCAGCAATTAAGCAGCCATGATATTGAAATCTTTTGGCTTTCAAGAATTTCTGGCTCATGTTAGTTGGGCTGTCTGAGGGACCCCAGAGTTTGTGGTATATGAAGAGTTCATTCAGCAGATGAGTGGATGAGTTGGCCTATCTTCATATTCTTCATCTGTTTTTTTTACCCAAAAAGGTCTAAACTTTCTCGGTTGTTCCATGTTTGGCATGAGCATGATAATAATAATAATATAATCTAAAATATTATTATGTAAATAATTATATTTAAATCATAAACTTATACTAAAAATTGAATCCAAAGATAATATTTTTTTATATTCTAAATGATTTTAATATAATATTTTCCTTTAAAAAATAAGCAAAAAATTTGAACCTATAAATTATTAAAAAATAGTAATTTATAATTTTAACTATTTTTTTATACCGATTATATTTAAATATTATAATATTTAATAATATACCAGATAATATATTATATGACATGAATAGTTGTATGGGCATTTGAGTTTACGTGCCTAACACGAGCCAAGTAGTGGACCAGACCGCGACCGGGCGGGTTCACATATTCTCGGGCTGATTTAAACGGCCCATCGAACCCAAGACAAAACTGTTGGACCGATTCGGGCGATGTCTCTCTTCAGGGATGGGCCAGTGTGCCGGTTGTGTCCACCGGCGGCGCCGGCCGCGATTGTAATATCTATATCGCGGATTGATGACGTAAACTGTAGTCGGTTTGACTAATTCACTGGCGGTGTGATGCTGCTGTTCCTTTTAGTCGAGCTTCCGGCCCATTGTCAGTGAAGGGTCGAGAAGTGATCGGTCGTAGACGTAGACGACGCCGGAGAATTCGAAGATGTGGATATTTGGTTGGAAGGGGCCGTCCGGGTTCTCTGCTCGCTCAACCGCCGAGGAAGTCACCCAGGGGATTGATGCCTCTGGCCTCACCGCCGTTGTCACAGGTCCGAAGAATTCCCCGTCTGGTGTCTCCGTTTTGACAAACTGTAATCGGATTTGATCTTTTGATTTGGCTGCTAAGTTTCGTTAGGGATAGTGGATGCTTTGAAATGGAAGGTGGAATCAATTGTCATATTGTTTTGTCCTTTCCAATCGTGTATTGGTTGGTCTGATTGAAGCGATTTCTTCAACGAAGAACGCATCAAATTACATTCTCTAGCATGAGGGCTCATCTTGTTGCTGGTTAAGCCCATCTGATTTATGCTCTGATAAGAAAACATTTCAGATAGTACCACACGTCCACAGATTAGGTATTGGATGAGAAGGATCTGATAGTTAAGCAGGCACAATTGGGCCATCAGTTAATGCTGTTATAGTAATTGTTGGGACCTGATGGTAGCATAAAACGCAAGGTCCCAAAGCTTATGTTTCATACAAATAGATTTTTGTTGAAATCCATGGTTTTTCAGTGAGTGGCATGGTTTCTATCAACTTGTTCATGTAACCATGTTGGTTGTGGTTGAGTATGGAGGAGGTCTCTTGGTGGCAAATTTTGGGCTGTAACTTCTATGCTAGATATGTGGAAATTCCATGCAGAACTTAAAAGGTTGCACATGGGTGTTACCGATTCTTCTTGTTTTGAGTTGCAATTTGCTATTTTTTTAGCAGATCTTCAGTTAGGTATAACTAAAGAGTGATTCAAGATCTTTCTATTACAGTTATTGATCCTTAAATAAAATGCTATGTTGAATTGCCTGGTACTTTAGGTGCTTCTAGCGGTATAGGGGCTGAGACTGCACGTGTTCTCGCATTACGTGGAGCCCATGCTGTTATGGCCGTGAGGAATATGGAAGCGGGTCAGAATGTCAAGGAAACTATATTGAAGGAAATTCCATCTGCTAAAATTGATATCATGGAGTTGGATCTCAGTTCAATGTCATCAGTAAGGAAGTTTGCATCAGATTATGTCATGTCAGGCCTTCCCCTGAATCTCCTCATGTAATAAATCCATTCAACTAACACTTGTTCTATGGATACTGCATATTTGTTCATACTAATGACAAGGGTGCATGATGGAATCGTCATTATGCATTGTATATTACATTCCAAACTATACTATCATTTGTGAAACATGGAATCACCATCTGTATTAGCTGTAACTAAAGATAATTTTTTTTCAGTTATCTTTTCCTTGGGAACTTTTCTTGTCTATAAAATTAGCTGTCCCTCTCAGTAGTTGAAGAACAAGTTTAATCTTTCTCTGTTTGTACTTTTTTCCTCTGGAAGAAATAATGCAGGTGTAATGGCAACTCCTTTCATGCTTTCCAAGGACGACATCGAGCTACAGTTTGCAACCAACCATTTGGGTATGTTTGAAGGGACATATTTACAGATACTCTTTTATTCTCAGGCAAGCATTTTGAAAATTTTGCTAACTTGTTGACTTTCACATGGATGCATTAAAAAAATGTGGGCTCCAGGTCATTTCCTTTTGACAAATCTTCTTCTGGAGACAATGAAGAAAACATCGAGTGAGAGCAATCAGGAGGGGAGGATTGTTAATTTGTCATCAATGGGTCACAACTATGCATACCGTGATGGCATCCGCTTTGATAAGATCAATGACGAATCTGAGTAAAATATATAATTTGGGCATTCTTTTCCTCTGGAGATTATGTTAAAGTACCATATTTCTGTGATCCACCTTCTTGAGGTTAAATGTAACTCCTGCTTCTAAGGGTTACTTCATACACGATTGCAGATACAATAGCATACAAGCCTATGGACAGTCAAAGCTTGCTAATATACTTCATGCTAATGAGCTAACAAGGCAACTGAAGGTACTCTGACATTTATGGTATTGCAAAACAGCCATTCACTTGCCCTTAGGCCTAGTATGTGATTTTACATCATTGTGTTATACTCTTCTATTAATTAGAACTTTATAATTTCTTTTTTTTTTCTTTGGAGTCATTTAAACAGGAAGAGGGAGTCCAAATCACTGCCAATTCTCTTCATCCTGGATCTATAGCAACCAATCTTCTTCGCCACCATAGTTTTATCAATGGTTAACTCCTATTCCAGCCCAAAAAACTATATATAACTTTTTTTTCTGACAAGTTATTTGGCTATTTATATTCTGCCCAGGCAATTAATACCAAGAACTATTTGTTGATTGTTAATTGTTTGTTTCCCCTTTCTTCCTCTCAATGAAGCTCTTGCTAGCTCAATTGGTACGTATGTGCTCAAGAATGTGCCTCAGGTAATATCTTTTTGGCTCTCGGATTTTTTTTCTCTCTTTTCACGATTCAATTTCACCCTATGATATAAAGGAAGAACCTGATAGGACTATTGTGCAGTAGAGTGAGATGCATCCAATCTAGTTTGCCTTGAGTTATGTTGGATCACAATGCCATGTCCTGACAAGTTAGTATAGGAAGTGCTTTTTTTTTCTTTTTTTGCTGAATTGGGAAATGCAGTTTAAACTCATTTATACACTTTTTGTGAGAAAATCTTGTGGGCAGAAGTGAAATTTGATAAGTGAAACCCAATTTTCTTATAAAATACATAAGGTTTCTTGAAATAATATTATCATGCTCTATGGACCAGGGAGCGGCAACCACATGCTATGTGGCTCTACACCCACAAATCGCAGGGGTTAGCGGCAAGTATTTCTCCGACAGTAACATAGCCAAGCCGAGTGATCTCGCCCAGGACGCCCATCTGGGCAAGAAATTGTGGGATTTCAGCGTGAAACTGACCGAACCCAAGTAGACCGGCCCCAAGTAGACTGCATACCGGTCCCTGTCCATGCTTTGTACTGTCAAAGATCTTCAATGTTCTTGTGGAATGTCCCATCGGATCATGTTTGTCATGTGAAAAGGCTGAAGAAACATAGTCCCAAGTTGCCTAACTTTTCCCTTGTACTACTTTCATTTTGCTAGAGCATGATTCAATGCGGTTCAGTAATGCATAAGTGCATATGTAAACAAATCACCATGGAACTTTCTCGGTGATTAAAAAACCAATCCTTCGCCAAGCATCTTCTTCTATACAAGAAGAAAGCCATGTCTTTCTGCAATTCCATACAAGTTACACCAAAGAACTACCCAAGACCATGACTTCTACTTCAACAGACTGAAAAAAGAATGCCCCTACATAACAAATGAATCAATTGAAACTCAGAGTCTACTAGCAGAACTCTCCCAGACCTCAACTGCCTGCAAGTCTTTTCTGGTGATGAACATCTTGTTACCGCCAAATGCCAAGCTCGAAATCTTAGCTCCTCCCATGTCACTGGCTCTCCCAATCAAGTTTTTCCTAAAAACTCTGCCTCGTAGACCATCCCCAGTCATATTCGAATAAGAAGATTCCATCATCACGATCTCTGACCACAGCTCTACGCCCCCTCCTCTGCTGCAAAACACTTGACTCCCATGTCCCTCGATTCTGCACCCAAAGCCTTCCTTCTTCCCACCATTGAGCCTCCTCCCTTCCCTGAGACACACCCACGATTCCTCATTGTTCCCCAGAGTCCTCAAGTCCATGTAGGAAACTTCACCTGTACTCTCCCCGACTTTGAAGATGGCAGAGAGGTGGTCGGAGACTGTAACATCGGCAAAACAGTCAGCCCTCTCCTTCACCTCCCACACTGCCTTCCCTGACCTTACATCCCATAATCTGATATTACCAGTCAGTCCAGGCAGTCCATGATGAGACCCCGCAGCCATTAGCAGGTTAACACTAGGAACCCACCTCAGCTTGGTGGATGGCACGGCTGAGTCAATCTCAGCGCCATAAATCTCGAAGTGTGCGATCTCCGTAACCGGCCTCAGGGTGTGCAGATCATAGACCATTATGCAGTTCGAGTTTCTTCTACTCGACTCAAAGCTAGTGAACAAGCGATCATTAGAAGAGCCAATCGCCTGAACCGTTGATGCCGACTTGGTTGCGTTTTCCCAGTTGAGGGTGGCTCTTACCGCTCCTTTCTCAAGCCCGATAATCTGCAGACCTGAAAAGTCGGTGGCCCCTGCGGCGGCTGATTTAGAGGAGATCGCCAGCAGCGAATCGATGGCTGGGAATTGGGTCAGGATAGTTGACTTCTTCCTCAATGACCAATCGAAAGAGGTGATTTTGCTGCCATGAGCGACGTGAAGAGAGCCGTGTAGGCCAGCAGCGATCACGGAGGGGAGATCGCGGCCGTTCAGCTCCAAAAGCCTTGATTTTTCGATGTTGAAGGCATCGAACTGGGACGAATCGGAGAGGGAATTGACCAGGAGGGGCTCAATTCCGTAAAACTCGGACTCGGAAATCAGGTCTCGGAGGTCAAAGCTCTTGGCTTTGGAGGGCAAGTTTCCGGTCCTGAGGAGGGAGAGGAGAATGGAGAACAGCTCAGGGTCCCGGTCGATGAAACGGCTAGCGATCTGTGACGGATGCAAATCGGACAGATCGGAGAGGACCGAATTAGGGCCGGCAAGGGCTAGGGTTTGCTTGGTGGACTGGAAGGTCTGTCCGCCGACGTTAATGGTGACGATGTTGGAATCCACCTTGGAGCGTGGAAACCCACCTGAAACCAACGTATCCGCAGCAAGAACGGAGGTTGCAAGAGATGGCATAGCTCGATTTCAGACAAGCAGGCCACGTAGAGAAGAGAGATCAACCTGTCTGCAACTTACAAAGACACAGAAATAGTAACCCTAATTGCAGGGAATTGGGCTCCGACGGAAGTGGGGGAAGGGGATGATAAAGGAGGTTCCTTTGAAGGCGATAATGACAGCGCCGGCACTACGGTCAAAGCTCGAAGGAGTAGGTGCAGGATTGACCACACGAAGGAACGCAGCAAGAGGAAAATGAACGGTCAAATTCAGACAGAAGAAATGGCCGGAGCCACCCAATTTTGAGCGGAATCTTTGTGGGTCTCCTTCTGGTTGATTTCTGATTTAGGGTTTTTTATACAGAAGGTTTAAATTTCCCCACCGTGAATTGCCAATACCATGAAAGTGGATGGCCACTATTTGGCTAGAATAGCAGTTTGTTAAGATTTTCTAGAAGTATACTTTATTTAGGGTATACTTTCCACATGTCTAAAAGGCTAGAGAAAAAGGGACTCCTAGAAACTTGTTTTTCCTCAAAACCTTCTAGATGGTATTTGTTCTAGAAGCTATGTACAAAGCCAAAAGACATGAGAAGAGGGCAAGGCATCATTGTTAGTTACATAATGTTCAAAGTCAGAAGAAGAGGGCATGACTTCCATGTTGAAGAGAGACAGTATCAGTAGAAGAGAGTCCCTGGTCCAGTTTGGATTTTCAGGCCTACAAGGTGTCATTGTTTCCTGGGCATTCTAATGGGGATTCACCAGAGCAATGAATGTCCATCCATGTGTGGCTGTATAAGCCCAAGGTATTGCAGTGTTTGCCCCAACATACTTTTCAGGATCCTTTTGGAGCAAACCTCTGCATCACTTGCCTGATGGTCCCTGCTGAAGGACTTGTTGATCCCACAAACTGCAAGCAAATTCAGCAAATATATACACAAGATTAGGTCCCGGTTGATACAAACCCATCAATGTTGCTTAAATGTAGCAAAAACTTGAGAAGAAAGTTAATCACAGTGTATATTTCCTCTTTCTGTCAATTTTCTCAGCAAAAGAATGGAAAAGTGGATGCTATTTTGCTTTACACCCACCCAGTTTTCATGGGTTGTCACCATTTTGTTGGAGTTCTTACCTTAGACCTCATTGAAAGCGAAAGAATCCCGTTGGCTGTGGAACTCTCAACTGCGTGATAATCCAACAGAAGACTGCTTGTAGTATTTAAAATGTCAAGCAAGATCCCCTCCTTCCATTTGCACTTCATCTCAATAAATACTTCCTTATCCTCAACACTGACAAGCAAGCCATCCTGGCAATCTATCTCAATTTCCATCTCATCCATCTCAGTAGCCTTCCTCTTGTTTATCATAGGTCTCCTGCAAGTCCTGAGCATGTTACTGCCATAGTTGTTATCACATGTCCCCTCCTCACCTGTATCATGGATCAGTTTTATTCCATGTGTTTCTTCTGAGTCTGTGTGCTCCAGTTCTTCGACCCTCCTCTCAAGTGTCTTCAAGTACTCGATTGTGTCATCTAGGATGGACACCTTATCAACCTGCAAGAGAAATCAAGGATTAATCTTCAAGAACTTTCCCGTCAAGTTCTCAATACAAGAGACATAACATGGAAATCCCAAGTATTCATTCCATAGAACTGCTTCATCAATAGCTTCCAAGTGCAGGCAGATCCTTTAAAACTTCGCAGATATTGACCTTAGCTGATGTACCTTGCTGATGGAAGGGATTATTGACTTGAGATTATAGAACTGTTTGTTTAACATTTCCCGTCGTCTTCTCTCAGCTAAAACATGGTTTAGGCAGGTTTCCTCAGCTTCAAGTTTCCAAACTCTGTTCTTCTTAATGGTACATCCATTTGGGGATTCAGTTAAGCCCTGATCATGCATCCAAGGAACTTCCAGGAGGACTCTCTTCAGCATTCTCTGATGAATTCTACAGCTGGATTTGCCAAAATCTCTGGATCCTCTATCCTCCCATGTCCGAAAACTCGATTCCTTCTTAGCTTTTTCTAGGCTTGACTCGAAGATAAACCCCTTGGAAGTTTTCAGGAGATCTGAGAGGATGCTTTGATAGTGGACATCATCATCTTTACTCCCCTTCATCTCATCCTCGGCCAACAGGCACTGGATAGCATTTCCCGGGTCTATGAAAGTCTGAGATATACAATCACTAGAATTCACAGAGTGGAACAAACAATTCCCGAACTCTTCATCTACCAACTGCCTGGTCTGAGCTAGAGAATCTGTCACATTGGTTCCTTTGATCATTAGTTCTTCATTTGCAGGTTCGTATGTCTCATATCCATCTGAACTCATGGTAGGAGAGATCAGTTCAAGCTTTCCCATCATTTTGGTCTTGATAATTCCGTGATAGGATTGCATGGAAGATCTAAGATTTGGAGTTTGCAGCAATGAAGCCTCAATATCTTGAATGATAGTAGAGTCCTCATACACCTTTTGAAGAAATTTGAGATGCACTTAATTGATAATGAATATCTCCAGGGCAATTGACAGTTGAAGACAGAGTAAGAGATGTTATAGTGAAGTGACATACCAGGTCAGTCACCCCTAACTCAATCACACCCCCAAGAAAGGGGAAGCACACTACTGTCTGAAATTTCAAAGAAGTGAAAGTAGTAAATATGGAGTCATGTAGTTTCAGGAAGCAGGGAAGCTATAAATCAAGGCTAGAGCTTGCATAAGCAAGGAAAGTTCCCAGTGGTAATTTACTTTCAGAAAACTAAACCAACTTTTGTAACTTGCATCTAGGATAAGGTGTAGATTATAATAGGACTTTGTGAAGGAAGCAACTGCATACCTGAATCGATGCACTCTGAGATAGATGATCATCGCCGGCCCGATCAAGGATCAAAACAGAAGCATAGATTACATCAAACAATGAATTCACTGAAAGAACTTGAGACCATATTTCTTGTACACAGATCAGATGACCAAAAACAGAGAAAAGATCATGGGACAGACCTTTGCAAGGAGGGACCGGCTAAAACATTTGCTGTCCCCATGATCTGCATTACAGAGCCAAATGGATTGGCCAGTTGACAATGCTCTACCAGGCAATCTGTCAGATTAGGAAGCATTGTTAGAATATTGGAAGTTTTGAAAATTATGGTATTTCCTGAAATCAGAAAGATCAAACATATTCATGACAATAATTAAGAAAAAAATACTTCCACAGATTGGTAGTAAACCATAGTACAAAAGAAACAGATATCGGAGCAAAGATACAAATGTTTACCCTTGGCCAATGTCGAAACGGAAAGACATACAGACCAAGTAATACCACTCGGTATCGGAGAGATCTTCTGGAGATAGTGCTGCTGAAGGCCTTCTGATCTGACCACCGGACTCACCTGCAGATAGTGACTTGTAAAGTTGTCTCAGCTGCTCACTCCTCTGAAGACCCAGCTCATCTGCATTGAACTCCACTGCTTGGACTGTTTTCCGGGTTTTAATGTCCCCATTGTAGTATCCACCACCCCATTCCAACTCCCTACATTGCCAAGGAGAAACCTTCTGTCATGATCTGTAGTGGAAAACCAGAATCCCTTCAAGGCATGGACAGTTCATCTTCCAGTTCACATTTATGAGAAATGCATTCATCAGTAGGTCCCATATTTCATTTTGCCATCGTGATGAAGTTATTCATTGTGCAAAAAAAAAACTTCAAAACCACAACCCAGATTACAAGAAAACATTAGCAATCTAGCTGTTGACTGACAAACTTTGTTCAACTTTAATATCTTAAGCAAAAAGATGGAATTAAGCAAACATCTAAAATTCAAGTCATGTACTGCAATGTTCATTCTGATGATGTGGAGTCCATAAAATAATTGAACAAGAGAGACCAAGAGATTGACATCAATGGACAACTGGGTGAAGCTTTCTAATTCTATCCCAGCAAGTGCAAAGCATGAAGCTGTTAAAGTTATTCCCTAGCAGAGGGAAACAAGATGACAAGCAGGTGTAGCAGTTGCTAAAACTGACATAAGACAAAAGGGTGCTCCAAAATTAGATGATATCTTTATTCTAATCTGATATAGAAAGAATCTCATTACATATCGCCATACATTAACAATTCTAAAAAGCAGAAGAGAGAGAGGAAGAGACTGGGAGAGAGAATTAGTTACCTCGGTTCTGAGGCTGAAATTGACCAAAAAATACCATAGCTCCAATTGATGCTCGTCACAGCGAGAGCAAGCTGCTCCTTCAGGTCCTTCAGCAGTCTAGTTTCTTGGTTCTCGGCTCCCCTTTCCATTTCTGAAACTCGAGGCCAATTCTGGTTTGCTGCTGAAGTATCTCTCAACCGGTCACAATCTTATCTTTTTTTCCTTGGTGTGATTCAGAATCTTATCAAATGAAGCTGCTGCCCAACTAACAGAGGTCAGTGGGAGCTGGGGGTGTCTGCTCTTTTTTCTGCTAAAAGAAAAAAACTACAGCCTATTTCAGGGGAAGAAAGAATGATTTCCCACAAACTACTCGATGAAAACAGTAGCAACAATGGCTGTTTCTGCAGTCTCTGAAACCTCCAAAAATGCCTCTGAAACTTTTAGTCCCAGAGGAAAAGGCAAAGCTCAAATACAGAGCAAAAATCCCTTTCTCTTTCCCCCGAGAATCTGAGATAATCTTCGGCCCTACAGAAATAATTCCAAAAGAAAGGCACCCACTTTAGCTTCTCTTCTATCTACAAAGTGACAGTCATCCACTAGTGGCCCCTGAAATTTTTTGGACATTAGGAGGTGAAGTTGGGGAGAACAAAACTTTCGCTCAGAAAAATATCAGCAGAAAACAGACGTGAAGCCAATTACCACTCCCAACGAAAGTGCCTGTCAGCAATGGCGCTCAGTCCATATAAGGGAAGCTTCTTCCGACTCTCAGTTCCTCCTCAGAGCGCTCGCTTATGCAGTACCGTTAACAGTTGGTCAGCGATAATGGAGAGCTAGACAAAGAGAGGGAGAAGAGGGAAGGAGAAGAATAGAAAAAGGCCTGCCATGGTGGCCTCTGTACGTTTATGTCCAGTGGTGGGATTTGGTGAGGAAACAGATGAAATTAATAAAGGAGAAGAAACAAATACTAATAAATATGAGAGCCTCACTGCCCGGTCCTGTCTGACAAAGTCTTGCATTGTACTACTGTATGAGTTCATTCCTGGCCTCTCTCGTGAACATTGCCATCATTTTCAGACAGGAAGCTCACCAGTATCACACACCCCGCACCAGTTTTAGGGTTTAATGCAGAAATCTGAATTTGATGAAACCTATATTATTAGTTTTAATATTTAAATTATTATTAAATTTTATTTTATGTACTTATTGATTATTAATATTCACTATATACATGTGTTTTACCGATCCAATTAATTGTATTTTGAGATTATAATATTTGAAAAATATTTTAAATTATAAAAAGTAAATATAATATTATATTACATAATTAATTAAGTAAATTACTTTAATGGCCCCATCTCCTCTCGCTTATTTGTCGTCAACATTATATTTACTAATGTATTTTACTTGCACTACTGCATTTTTGTTCTATTAGCATAATAAATGAATATTATTACGTGGACACCCATCATTGAGCATATTGAATGTTACTATGTCATGATGAGCCACCAAAATTTATTATTATTTTTTTAAATATTAGTATTATATATTTAAAAATTCATTGTTTATTCACATATATATATATATATATATGAAAAGTAATATATAATTCAAAATCATTTTGTAAATCTTATACATTTGATAAAAGTAACATTTTTAAGATTTTTGTATGTTTAAAAGTGCCACGTTTATTAAATATATATTTAATTAAATTTTTATTTAAAAATGTAAATAAATGTATAACTAAAAATATTTTTAAAAATGTAAATAAATATATAACTAAAAATATTTAAAAAAATACAACACCAAAAATGGTCGTCTAAAAAATTATAAATTATGTTTAAAAAAACTACATATATTAAATATAATATTCAATTATGATGGTAGTAATTAAAAAACTTCATATATTATTATAATAGTATTTTAATTAAATATAATATATAAAACAATAATATTATTATATAATATAATATTAAATATTTTTATTTTTATTTTTTTATTATTCTTAAAAATAAGTTATTATCTTGTATAATTTATTTAGTTATTTATTAATAATTTAAATTATCCTATTTTAATTATATGCACTAATAGACCTATTTTTTACCATTATTTTAAATTTACCAATTTCAAATATTCTCATATTAATTATATATTATTTAAAATGACGTAGTTCATCTTGTAATAGAAAAATATAGTGGGTTAAACTCTCAAATAATTGCTAATATTGGTAAAAAAAAGTTAAATAAGATATTATTCTTTATTTGGTCCGGAATAATGTACTAATATCTGAATAATGATTTATATCAAATAATTTATTATAAATTTAAATTTATATATATTTTTCGAACATTCTAAATTCAAAAATTTAGAATCAACCAACCATTTTAATGTATTACATTCCCTCTTCCCCAAATTAGGTAGGACAAATGGAACACCATATAAAATGAGAACAGTGAGAGAGCACGGTTGCAGTCACGTGACCACGGCTCAAAACGGGCCGGTCTAATGCTCGGAAATCGAAATTCCCACCAATATCGGACAATTCAGGATTTGACAAAGGTGGTGCTCCAAAAGGGTATGTGGTATATAGGAGAAGTATTGGGGAGTGGTCCTTAATATAATGATAATTTTGTCTCAAGTTGCAAAAAAAAAAAAACTATCTTTCCCAAATTTTATATATCAAATATATATAATTATGTTTTATGTATATGATAAAAAACTATATAATTAAGTTTATCATATACTGAATAAGTATATCATAGGTGTATATATAAATATATATAATATTTTTATTTCACATATTGTGTTTTATATTAAATTCTATTTTATCATATAAGAAACTTTTAGTTATAGAATTTTGTTTTATATATTAATGTGTAATTATTACTATGTGATAAAAATATAGTATATTTGTCAAATATATTGCTATTATCCTGTGCATTCTACTATTAATCCACTAGTTATTGTAACATATATATGACTAAATTAATATTTAACTAATTCAACCAAACATGTTTTAAAATATGATTATTATATCATATAATTGAATAAATATTTATTTATCAATACTGACTTAATTTAAAAAATATTTATAATTATTATAATTAGTATATCAATCTATTAAAAACATATATACTTTTTTAAAAAAGAAAATAAACATTCATAAAAACTGGGTTGTTTGTTTTATTTTTTATATTTTTAAAAAATATACATATTTTTCTTCTCAGTGAGGAGTGACAATTGAACGAATATGTCTAAAATTCAATTTGAAATTATCACTAATTGTATGGTTTTGATTAATATACACGATCTCCCGGTTCCAATAGTTCACCGATGAACCGGCATTACTATCGTCCTTGGTTGAATTAATTTAAAATTCAACTAACATATTTAAGATTATATATTAATGATAAATATGTCTATTTCATGGTGCTGGCTTTTGGGCATCCACCCACGTGGAGGGACTACAAATCGCCACCTAATGGTCAAAAGTCAAACCGACCCGTTTGACTTTTGAACATAATCTCAATCATGCATGCGTTTGTTTGACCCCAAAAAATGCATGTATAACGGAAGAAGTTAACGCTCAGCTTGACCGGCCACGTGTAAACTAAGCTATTAAGTATAAGATGTTATGGAGCTCATTTTATATTCTATATTGAGGTGCTACCCTTTCATCACCACCAAATTTAAGTGGATATTACTCAGTTAACTCACTCAGTATAAGATAAACCCCAAATCTTTTAGGATAATTAATGGTCTGATCATTTATACCGTTATTATAATCTATTTCTTAGTGGTCGGGTAAGGGTTTAGAAAAATTAACATAGTAAAATTGCGATGTCATATGGAGTGACCATCCAATCTTTAATGCACCAAAAAAAGGATTAAATGGTATTAAATATTTAAGTCAATTAGGACAATTATCCACTCTCATGAGAATTTATTATATAAATAATAAATCGAACTAATATATATTTAAAAATAATTATTTATAATTAGTAAAAAAATTTTAACTTTATAAATTGTAAATTAAATAATAATTTTAAAATTATTTTTCTGTATATTTATAAAATCTAGATATTATTATTTTAATATAATATTAGTGAGAACAATATACATAATTTGTGCATTTTTCATACTTATTTGAGTATAATACTATGCAAATTTACAAATTTACAGTTTCAAATAATTTAATAAAGTAATTTGGACCAATAATAATTCATAATTATGTATACTTAAAATTAATAATTTGTAAATAATAAAATATTTTAAATTTTATAAAACTAAAATATTTATCTATTTTATCAAATATTTTATTATATTCTCAATAAATATAAACATAAAAAGTAGAAAGGTAGTAAACATCATTATACTTTTGACAAATATTGGGCGTACTCATATTTTCTTAAATTAAAATTTATTTTGATATTAATAATATTTAAACCTTAACTAATAAAATAGTTACAAAATATAAATATTATATTATAAAAATAAATTAGTTGAAAATTTTTATAATTTAAATTTTAGATTAATTATTTAATTCAAATTAAGATTTTAAATTTAATATTCAAATAATTATTTATGTATAAAATATTTTTATTTTAAATAAATAATAAAATAGATAATATAGTATCACTACTATTAATAATTTTATTAAATATTTAAATATATTAGTTAATAAAACATATTTTAGTTATCAATTTTGATTATACATCCTCTAACTAAACTATTATTAACAAATATAATTGGGTTGAGAAAAATAAAATTTGATAGAACAAAATC
Source organism: Trapa bicornis (assembly GCA_030064425.1). NCBI lineage: Eukaryota > Viridiplantae > Streptophyta > Magnoliopsida > Myrtales > Lythraceae > Trapa > Trapa bicornis. The sequence continues at coordinate 24,690,797 of CM057751.1, forward strand.
AGTAATCAGTTTGAATACATGGAAATTCGATTAATTTTTATCCCTATAAACTAATTTGTTAAATTTAATATATACTATTTATAAATTAAATTAAAATATCAAATATATTCTTAACATCTAAGTAAAATATTAAATAATTACGTTTTTTCCATCCAAACTAATATTTTTTTACCTAACTCATATTATATGATAACAAGTGTAAACAAATACAACTCCATATTTTATCATGGATTAACTCTCCTTAAAAAGTGCATGTACAATAATTAAAATTAAATTTATAATTTACAATCATAATTAAATTATTATATAACCTATTTAAGTTACGATACAAATGATATAAAAATAAAGTTTTATTTGAAATTTATAAAAAAAAATTAAGTTCTTACAGGATGACATAACACGTGGATGGGGTCCACACGATCATAAACGGTCACTGCTAGAAAGACCGGTGCAAAGCTGCTGGACGACCCGTCAATCAATGACCACCTATATTTTTTTTCAAAAAAGATGCCGTAAGGTACAAGGCAGGAACCCGCTTAAAAAATGTACGGCCACCCTAATTTCTTATAATTTATTTATTTTTAAATTTATTCATCTTCTATATTGTTCAGGTAAATTTGGTAGGTAGTTGGTAATTTAAAAATTTCTGAAAATATTATCGATTAAATATTAATTTTAATATTGAAAATAAAAGCAAATAATAAATATTAAACCTCTATAAAATCACGTTTATCATTTAAAATTGTAACTTATTTTCAAATAAAATATTTATTTTACTCCAAATAATACCAATTATTCGTACAATTGAGAATGTGAAATTTTTTAATTTTAATTTTAGATTTCATAAATAATATATAAAATTTAATAAAATTCAATAATTTGAAGGAGTTAAATAATATTATTCAAATTTATTTTTTTTCGTGAAAATATATTATTAATTATGGTTAAATGGTTTTTTTTGGATACTATATTTACCGGAAAATGAAAATAACTGATTTTTTTTTATTTTGTTGCCTTGGGGTTGGCACTTTCCTTCTGCTTCGGCTTTTCCCGTTCTGAAAACTCGGACGCTGTTAGTGGGTTGCACTCCATTTTTAAGCAGCAGAACAGACGGGAAGGTGGAGGAGAAGCCATTGCAGCTCGCCCGTCGAGCTCGAATTCCGGACTCATCCTTCACGCAGCTGATAGGGAATCTACTTCTGTTCCATTACGGCGGCTTCTCCGGTTCCCCGGAGTCCCCGATCTTGTCTGGTTTCGGATCTCTCATACTACATTGCCGATGTTCCACTCAGGTGCGCTTTCAACTCCACATTACGGTGGTTTGCTTTGTTCCGACAGGGGAAGATGCGGTCTGAGCGGATCTGGTATTGGACGGGCATACATCGGTCCAGTATTACGATATTCTCTGCTACAGCTTCTGTATTTCCATGTGATTTGGCCGCTCAGATGTTAGTATTGGGATTTAAGCTGCTTTGGGTTTGTAGGACGGATGAGTGAAGCATGTTTAGCCTTGGCAGAGCTTTTGTCTCATTGATTGAGATGAAAGTTTCGGATTTGATTAGCTTGAGCAGGAGAGGCGGAGAAATCTTTCCTTGAAGCTTAACTTTTCCTTTTATTTTTTGCACCCAACTGTAATTACGGCATACATTTCCTTCTAAGGTTTAGTCACTAGGGTATCTGTACATATACCAACATTCTTCTCCCTTCTCCTCATTAAGCGCCAGACTGTAGGGTAGCGAGTTATTATACAACGTAAAATTGTATAGTTTCTAGTAATTATAGCTGCCTCCTAAAATTGAAACGCATTCTTACTTTTCCCTACTGCAAGTGTTATATTTCTCCATGCTGGGAGAATAATTGTGTAGGTCATGCTGCCAATGTGGCTTGTTTCTACAACTTGTTATGGCAGATTTTTATGAGATTTTTGTATTTAAGAGACCTGTCTTTGATTGAATACCAATTTGTTCTTCTGCACTACAGCAGTAGTTGTTCCTAGTTGACTGAAATGTTGGACTTGTTTGCAAACTGAGCTTCTATATGGAGGAATACGCCAGTGCAGAAGGACCAAACATGACCTCGAACGGATCTCATGAGGGGGGTGTCAGGCCTAGAGATATTTCTGACTACTATATGGAGGGTAATTATGCAATTTTCTTTTCCAAGCATATATTATTTAGCTTCTAAGTGTCTGAGTTTTGTCTTGTCAATGATATTCTATCATCCAAGCAATTTAATATCATGTTCTGCTATCAATGCCCTTAGCAGCAGGTTCTGTACCTGACACTGGAAATAAGTTCCATGATGTTTTTCAATTGAAGCATGTAAGTGCTGATCACCCAGGTGCAAATATTGTTGAAATGGTCAAGTCAAGTGGTATAGATGTATGCTTTATAATCATTGTAAAGTTTTCCTTGTGATTCTCCTTCTTTTGTATGTTTGATCGCATGTGGATACTACTAATTGTTTTCACTGGTTTCACAATTACTTTTGCAGAATGCTTCAACTCATTCACTTTTTGGTGTTGTAAATCGGATTTTGGATGAGTGCATGGATGGAAAGAATGGGGATATTCCTAATGTAAGGATTTGCTAACATAAAATATACGTGCTAAGCTTATTGTTGTGTTGTATTGTCCTTTTCTTGTTTGTATCTTGTTACTGCATCTACTCTTACTACTTTGGCTTTGATTTTGTCTGTAGCTCTCTACTTCCCATAGTTTCATATGCTTCACATCTCTAGCTGATATTGTGGTACTTTCTGTCAGCACACCGCTTTTATATTGAGGAAGGTTCTCCAAATAATTGAGCAGCGGATGTCCATTCAAGTGGATAACTTCAGAAATGTAGGCTGATTTGATTTTCTACTTACATGACCTTTTTGTGATGCACTTTTCTAACTGTGGTATGCTTGCAGCAAAAGAATTTTCAGAGAGTTCGTGAGGAGAAGTTCAGTTCAATAATCAAAGTACTTGAAACACTAGTAAAGGGCACCAGCGAAGAGAATGAGGTAATTCAAGTAATATATCATTTTTTTCTGTTTATTAGGAATTGACCGCTGACATTATCTTTTAATTCTTATTATAATTTTTTAGATTTCTGTAAAGACCCTGGGTCGGATAAAGGTATGATTTTCTCTCACATTATTGTGTAATAATTTCTTTGTAATTGCCAATGCAACTATTTTTTACTAGGACGGTAGGCTAAATTCCACAAATTCTCCCCCACCCCCTCTCTCTCATAGATTCTTGAAGAGGCATCATTCTTGTGCTTGACTCTTAAATTGTCCTCTCAATCTCTTGGATGCAGGGTGAGAAGACAACGATTGAAGAAAAGAGAAAATCTGAGGAACTGAATATTCTCAAAACTATAAAAGAAAAGGATGATGCATATGCTGAAGTTTCAAGACATAATCAGGAACTTGAGATGACTAAAGCCACATATGAGAAGCATTGCATGCAACTTGAAACAGAGGCTAGGGAAACCAAATTTCAGCTGGAAAAGAAGTTGAATGAACTTGAGTCTGAATTGGATATTTCTCAAAATAAGGTTTCTGAGCTTGAGAAGTTTTCTGAATCGAAGTATAGGAGATGGAAAAAGAAGGAAATCAAATATCAACGCTTTGTCAACATTCAATGTGGAGCTTTGAAGGTGCTTCTATATTATGTTTTTTTCGAATATAAGGTAATAAAAATCTCACATAAATTTATCATGTTGGTAGGACTTGAGGGAAGCTTCTAGATTCATGAAGAATGACATCTTGGAGACAAGAAGAAGGCATGCGGAGGAGCTGAATTACCTGGGTATTCTTAGCCTTTTCATACATATTGCCCATTACGATATTCTAGCACATGACTTATTGCTTTTTCCACAAGTTTCTAATGGTGGTTCATGGCTATGGGATCAGGGGGGAAGCTGAATGGGCTTGTAGATGCTGCTCGAAATTATCATGCAATTCTTGCAGAGAATAGGAGGTTGTACAATGAGATACAGGATTTGAAAGGTATTTTCTCTTAAGAGGGTTTTCTTATGCTATTTTTGTTTATAGTAATATATTTCCTTCTCGTACAGGAAATATCAGAGTATACTGCAGGATCAGGCCATTCCTCCCAGGACAAAGTAGGAAACTTACTACAATTGAATATATTGGTGAAAATGGGGAGCTTGTGGTTATGAACCCTATAAAAAATGGAAAAGACAACCGCAGGCTATTTAAGTTCAACAAGGTTTTCAGTCCAGTTGCAACCCAAGGTTTATTCTAGTCAGAAACAATTAATATTCAATTGCTATGTGTGCAGCATGTTTCTCCAGTTTTATAATTTCTTCATGGATACACAATTGAAAACTAAACTTACTTATGCCAGAGGAGGTTTTTCTGGATACTCAACCACTAATTCGATCAGTTTTGGATGGGTATAATGTGTGCATCTTTGCTTACGGCCAAACTGGCTCAGGAAAGACATATACCATGGTAAGTTGTTCTTTTTAGTAACGCGTACAACTTTATTGTTTTTCATACTTGACATTGCTTGTCATGCCTGCAGAGTGGACCTAGTGTGGTATCCCAAGAGGACTGGGGGGTCAACTATCGGGCACTGAATGACTTGTTCCAAATTGCTCAAAGCAGGAAGAGTTCTATTATCTACGAAGTTGCTGTTCAAATGGTTGAAATTTACAATGAGCAAGTTCGCGATCTACTTTCAACTGATGGCACTCAAAAAAGATATCCTTCTTTCTTCAATAATCATTTTCACTGATTTAAGAATTTCACTGATTGATATTTTGGTGGTAATTACCGCTTCAGGTCCTTTTTGGTGCCGCCTTGCTTTTCTAAAAGTTGCATGTTTTTCTTACTGTTTATACTTTCTATAACAATGCCTGTGTTTTCTTTGACCTGCACACACTTGGGATATGGAGTACAGCTCAGCCAAATGGGTTAGCTGTTCCTGAAGCAAGTATGCACTCTGTGAATACGACTGCAGATGTCCTAGAATTGATGAGTATTGGCTTGACCAATCGTGCTGTTGGTGCCACAGCTTTAAATGAAAGAAGCAGCAGATCCCATAGGTTAACTTCTGCTTATCTGTTATAATCCACTGCATTAATATTTATGCTACGATTCAGCTAAAAGAAATGGCTTCTGCTACTTTACATGTGCAGTATTTTAACTGTCCATGTTCGAGGCACTGACTCGGAGACCAATGCTATACTACGTGGTAGCCTCCACCTGATTGATCTTGCTGGAAGTGAAAGGGTGGATCGCTCAGAAGCAACTGGAGATAGGCTTCGAGAGGCACAGCATATAAATAAATCACTTTCTGCTCTTGGAGATGTTATCTTTGCTCTAGCACAAAAGAATTCACATGTACCATATAGAAATAGCAAGTTGACTCAAGTTCTTCAGAGTTCTTTAGGTAATTCCTCAGGTTTCTTTTAATTGAGATGCTTGTCTTCTAGGTTAAATGAATTCCTGCAATGGGGTACTAGCATTTTGTACAGCTTATATCTTCTTCAAGAGTTTCTAATCATACTCTCTTTTTCTTTACTAAACTCTCTATGTTGCAGGAGGTCAAGCAAAGACTCTCATGTTTGTGCAGCTTAACCCTGACGTTGATTCTTTTTCAGAAACTATAAGCACCTTGAAATTTGCAGAGAGGGTTTCAGGTGTTGAATTGGGCGCTTCTAGGAGCAACAAAGAGGGGAGAGAAGTTAGAGAACTCATAGAGCAGGTTGGTTTTTTGTTTCCTTGAAGGTTTTTGAAGCTGTTACAAAAATCAGGCCTCTCATGTGAAGTAAGAAGTCAGTGTTCACATCCTGATATATATTTGATTTTGCAGGTGGCATCTCTCAAGGACACAATTGCTAAGAAAGATGGGGAGATTGAGCGGCTGCTGTCCCTGAAACATAGCAAAAAAGGGGATAGGCGTGTGACAAGTTCTCTTAGATATAAATCTTCCTCTCGTAGGAGGCATTCAATTAGGACATCTCCACAAGCTCAAAGAAATTCAACTAGTAAAATCTCAGCACATAGTGACAAAACAGCTTCTGATGGATATAATTGTTCCGAATACAGTGATAGGAATTCTGAAGCCGGGTCACATCAGTCAGTGAATGAGTTCAGGCATCAGAATGACTTTTCTTATTCTCCATCTAAACTTTCTTCCAAAGATGCTGGTCCCAATGCAGATGATGATGTGGAGCTCTTGGGCTTGGCTGATGGAGATTCTGATAGACTGAGTGATATATCTGATAGCGTGCTTTCCATGAGTACAGAAACGGATGCGTCCATCTCCAGTATCGTGGAGTACACTCTGTTCCCTGAAACTACAAAACCACCTGAGGAATCTGAGAACTGGGAGAAGTTAGTGATTTCACTTAACTTCATATGCATAAATGCATGCTTCTTTTTGTGCTCTAACTGCTTAGATTGATCAGAATCTGCCCTTTCCACACTTTGTTAATATCCTGAGCATTGTTCTTATGTAGAGTGATACCTCCGTCCAAACATCCAAAGCCACCGCAAGAGAAGCAGATGCTGCAGCACCAGAAGACAAGAACATTCCAACCCACCAGAAGTGCTACAAGGATTTCATCAAGTAGGCTGATCTTTTCTTTCCCTTCAATCTTCCCTATCCATAATTGTCTTTCGACTCATGACCCATGTCAGTCTTACCTTTTGGTCATTCACTTCCGCGATTTTGTACAGGTGCTCGGAAATCAGTGGTAGGAAGCTCCTCTTCAACTTCAAGCAAGTTGCTCTCCAAACGGTGGATGTAAATAATGCACCTTGGTTAGATGCTTTAAACGAACTTCATAGAACCTTAGGCTATAACCCTTATCTTATGACGCCCCTTCCACTATCCTTTGCATCGGGGTGGAGGAAAGTGGAAGTATTCTATTTCTGAAATGTAATTTCTGTGGTGTGCGTTATGAGTGTTAGTATTACTTGCCCGGTTGTGGGCTGATAAATTTATTATAGTCCACTATGTTGATTTGGTTTTATCCTGAAATTGTGGAGTTTATTGATAGTCTTCTCACTTCATGGATTTGTAAATAGAATGCAAAAAATGTTTGAAATGGTGACATTAACTTTGTAGGAGTTTGCACTTCATGGATCTGTATTAGTGTGGAAGTCTTCTAAATCTGTTAATTCTAGTAAATAGTGATTAAGTTTTAAATGTAAAAGAGGTTTCATCAGTGTCTGGGTGGTGTAGTCGGTTATCACGCTAGTCTCACACACTAGAGGTCCCCGGTTCGAACCCGGGCTCAGACAGACAGCTTTTTTCTATTCTTTCATTCCATCATCATTCTGGACATCTCGGTAATCCTGTCAATCAACTATTCTCTGTTTTTTTTTTTTATCTGGGTTAGCAATCTCTGCATTTTGGAAGTGGGCATGTGAGTTTAGAGTACCGGGATAGTGTATCTCATCCTGTTGTTTCTGCAGGTTCTAAGAGAATCTCGCATATGCAGGAATCGATCGAGAGATGGGGAGACCTGTTCAGCTGTAATTCTCTCTTGTCCATCATGGATTTTTAAGGGAGAACTAACCATTTGCATGTGATATGGACACGGATAATATATATCATCAGGTATTGTCTTGGGGTTGATTGTTTGCTGGAGTCTTGATTTCTTGTGCGAGTTTTCTGTTTTGATATATTCACTCTGGGCATTCTCGTGGAGTAACAGTTTCAACAAATGAATCATTCTTGATTTCTCGTCCGAAATTTTCGAAGTAGTGAATTGAATTGATTGCCCTTTTCTTCCCTTTTAGCATCCCTAGTTCTTTGTCTCATGTATGGTCCTCTGATGGTGAACCATTAACATGCTCAGAAATCAAAGGGTTTTTCCCCCCTTTCTCCCTGTTGATCAAGCTAATCATCTTCCCCATTATTGATGCTCAACAGTGTCATGTTCCATCTTTCTTGATTCAAATCTACATAGCTTATCAGGCACATGCAATTTGGATTTTAGCATCTAAAAGTACAGATGCACATGCACGGATGAGGGCACTGTACAGCAGGTTAGAATGGATTGTCCCCTAAAGAATTTCCTTATAATCAGCTACTTTTCATTCATTACATGCATGTGTATGTGTTTTTGTTTCATTTCTATTAATAAATTTATACTCCTGAGAGAAGGAATCACACTTGTGGTTGATGTACCTTTTCTTCATGGCAAGTTTGCTGTCATGAAGATAGCGGGAAGGTTTCTTGCCTCACTACATTAAGAAAATTATAAGTTCACTGGGTGTTTGAAGGGATTTACAGGCATTAAAAGTATTATATATTGGAACCCTAAATTTTTAGGCTCTGATTGTTCATCTAAATTTTCATGCATTACCAGGTAAAAGTGTTCAAACTCATCCAATAGCTTAATATCCAACCTTAGTGGGGTCACACTGGAAGTCCATGAGACCTATATTTTCCTTTTTCTTCAGCCAATGATACATTTCATTTACTGTTATCATATGGAATCACCTCTACATTTGAGTTTGAACTGCAGTAGATTATCTACTTTTCTCCTTTGTATTTAAGAGGTTTACTCCAAAAAATGAACTGGCAGGCCCTTGTAGAATCTATAGACCTCTTTATCTTAAGCATATAGTGAGCGGATTTGCCTCTTTTTTTTTTTGTTTTATCAGGGATATCTTCCATTGGTCAATGTTGCTGGGCTTCTGGCAGATCTGTCACACCTGGAACATGGTAGTGAGATGTTTTGGGGATCTGAGATGTGTAATTATCTTGAGCAAATAATGGCTTTACTCTGAAGAAATGGAATTGTGAGGTTGTTGAGGGTTTAATCTATCACTCTGTCTTGACCGTCTGAAAGGGAGATGGGCTATGAGGTGATTTACTGTGCTTTTACCCTTCTCTGTCTCTGATCTAATGGATCAATTTATGGCAGTGTCTGGTACCTCAGAATAGGTTTTTTGCCCAGCTTCTGTCATCCTGTTTCTCTTTCCCTATGTTATTATTCTTCATGCTATTGAACCAGTTAGACTAAACCATTTTATTGAAGATATTCTAGTGCTTTATGTTTTTCATTCAGAAGCTAAAATTTGAGAAAAAAAAGATTCACTTATGAAACTCATTTGTTCTCAAAAATGAATCCTTAATACACTGTCTTCTTCCCCAGGGAGTTTGAAGGGCAGCTTCAATGCACTCTTCAGTGAAGTGTTGTTTCTCAGTCAAAATCTGAAACGGTGTACATATGAAAAATTTTCCATGGTAAAGGGCACTAAATATGAATGAATGGGTGGCAAATCTTGGTATAAAACCATCAAGTGATCTACAACTGAAATATGGCTAAGGTTTTGTACTGACAAGATAGGACTGTCTAAAATCTGGGTTACAGCAGTTGCGAGCTGGCAAGGGCGGACCACAATTTGCGAGTTTAAGGTGATGAAGATCTGTGGTGATGATCAATGGTCTGATAAAGCCATCTGCTAAGCTTTGTCCTCACACAGGCAGGCCTTGATTGAGACACTTTGTTGCCCTCTGACACAGGATCATGCTGTCTTTCTTTGGCACTCTGTCCAACACTTTCTAAATTCAAAATTGGGCCCTGATGGCAGCTGTGTGATGGGAAGGATTAAGGAGCTCCTCCAAGTTGTGAATGGAGAAACCAGAGCCAATGTGAAATTTGAAAATATTCTCCAGAATCAATCACATGAGCAAAGTCTTACTTCTGGTAGATAGCAGAGCATCAAAAACAGCCGGCAGTAGGGACAGCCCCTTACAGGAGGATGATGATAATGATGATGACGATGATGTGCAGCTTAGTTGAAGGTATAGTAGACTACCAATCTGATCATCAAAATTTTCATTTACTAAAATTTAATTTGCTATTAAATTTTAAAAAAATGATGGTAAATTAAAAAAAAAAGGCAAGAAATTTAAAGATAATCAAACATTAGAAAAAGGAAAAAACTAAAATTGGAGCAAACAGGTTTTCCAGTTAGAAAAATGGAAATAAAGTGGACTCTGTAATGGCTATCATGCATGACCCACCAACGGGGAAAGGACAAAACCGGACGCTCGTGCACTGGAAAAAGGAGTAATTAGCATTTAATTGAGTAATTAATTGGTTTAATCGAATGTGACTAAGAAAAATGAGACTTTTGTGATGCTCTTTTTTGACCAAACCAAGAACGAGGATTGAGAAGAGAGAGATGGAGAGTGCAAATCATCAACCACTTCTCTCATTATTATTATTATTATTACTGCTGCGACTGTTGTGCTTGGCTTCTCGGCTCCAGCTTTTCTTCTCTCTTTCCTCCTCCTCACACCAAACCCCTCCTGCCTCTTTGCCTCCATCTCTCTCTGCATCTATCCATTTTTGCGTTGCTTTTCAGGTGCTAGCAGGGTCCGTGTTATGATCAAATAAGGAAAGGGGGAAGGTTTCTAGATATTGCTGGGCCTTTTTTTCTCTGTTGACTTAGCACCCCTCTGGGGTCTCCGCATGAGGTATGCCCACCTTTTTTTGACTGCTCAGCTGGTTCGGAAAGGAAACAACGGGGATTCCTGTGTAATGGCAGCTGGGTTTCTTGATTCGTGACCTGAGCTGCTGCTGTTGCAGGTGGAGTGGTTTTCTGGCTCTCACGGTCCTGTGAGGACAAGTATGAGGCATCTGAGCGGAGTTTGATGTGGTTACAGACAGCTGCTTGTTTTATAAGAGAGATAGTGGTGAATCGCACCGAAGGAATACCGAAGGGTGGAAATTTTGTTAGTTGGGTTTGATTGGTGAAGTCGTTTTCTGGTATGGGCTGCAAGTGCTCCAAGTTCTCGAGCTGTTGCTGGGGTCACCGACTGAGTAGACCAGTTGCTGAGGCTCTTGATGGCGGTAAGTGCGACGGAGATTCGTTTGCTGTTTGTGCTCTTTTTATTTTATGCGATAGTGGTGGGTAATCTTGATGTGACTGGAATGAGGAGAAAAAAAACTGTTTTTGCTTGAGGTTTTCTTTTGGTTTCTGTAGAAAATGGCGAGGAAGGCGATATGGGGACTCTGCCGCGATTTCAGGAATTCACATACGATCAGATTAGGATCGCCACTTCTGGATTTTCTGTGGAGAATATCGTTTCCGAGCATGGTGAGAAGGCCCCTAATGTTGTCTATAAAGGGAAATTAGACAATCAGAGATGGATTGCTGTGAAGCGGTTTAACAAGTCTTCCTGGCCTGATGCTCGGCAATTTCTGGTGAGTCTAGTATTGTTGTGGGACTAGCATGTGACTCCTATTTTTGGTTGAAGACAGGTCTATATGATTATTATGAGCTACATGGATGGGAGCTATTTCATCATGATTTTGTTGATTCCTGGTTCAGTGGTCGTAACTTTTTTGGTGTGTATCTTTTCAGGAAGAAGCTAGATCTGTTGGGCAGCTCCAAAATCATAGGCTGGCAAATTTGCTTGGGTGTTGTTGTGATGGTGATGAGAGATTGTTAGTTGCAGAATATATGCCTAATGATACCCTGGCCAAGCACCTATTCCATTGTGAGTGAACTTTCTCGATCCTGTTCAATATCCGAAGCAGTCACTTGACCATTAGGTGTTTCCTTAGCATTGCTTCTCAATGAAAAGTTTTTTATTTTCCCCACATTGATTCTTGCTTGCAAATCATTTGGGCGCATTTTCTCTCTTTTTTTAATCTCCTTATATGTTTCTGAATTTTGATGTTGATCTTTGTTTGATTAGGGGAAACACAACCAATGCAATGGGCTATGAGATTGAGAGTGGCATTGCATCTTGCAGAAGCTCTGGAATATTGTACAAGAAAAGGGCGTGCTCTTTATCACGATCTCAATGCTTATAGAATTGTTTTTGACGAAGTAAGTTAGCTGTCCTCTACCTTATTTCAAAACAAGAAGATTTCTGTAGTTGTTGTTCGTATGACAATTTTTTTTAATTCAGGGTGGCAACCCTAGGCTATCATGCTTTGGTCTGATGAAGAACAGTAGAGATGGGAAAAGTTACAGCACTAACCTTGCATTCACTCCACCCGAGTATTTAAGAACAGGTTTGATTTTCTACTTCAATATTCTTCCAACTACATGGCATATTGAACAGCTGTAACCATCTAGGAAGTTTCATTATTTTATCATAGCACATCCTCGTTGCTGGAAATTTGTCTAGTTGGACTGATGCCTTAGAAAATCAGTTTATGAAAAGTAAGGGTTGTTTTTGCCCATGATCAAATTAGATGGGACTCTGAGCAATATCTAATTTAGATAAAATGCTATAAGATGACACATCCATTCCGACGCTTGCTAATTTGATTGATGAAGTTGGGTTGGGGAGCATAGGATGCATTGTTCTTTCAGACTTGTTTTAGCACTTATTTTTAGATCCATAATCGTTGGACATCTATGGGTACTTATTGTTTCATTCTGCATATTTTGTAGGACGAGTAACACCCGAGAGTGTAATGTACAGCTTTGGCACCCTGTTGTTGGATCTCATAAGTGGGAAGCATATTCCTCCCAGTCGTGTAAGTTCCTTCATCGAGAGAGCTACTGATCTTCTCATGTATTGTTTGGAAGGTAGCTTTTAACAGTTTCACTAGAAAGAGAATTCTGGTTATTGCCAAATGATATTATATGCAATATTATGAAGATGATCTTGTATTATTCATGTGGACTGCTACCATTAAATTACATTTGAAGAAAACAACACATCATGCTGTAATTAGGTCCCAAGAGAGATCGTCTTTTCCATCTATTGTAACTAGAAAAGTATACGCATGTTTGAGTATCTGCACTTTCTTGGTCTTAAGCCCTGTGATTTCTAAACTTCCCGAGTTTGTGTATTTGATGAATCTGATTCTTTCTTTTCTCAGGCACTGGATCTAATACGTGACAGGAATCTTCAGATGCTCACCGACTCATGTTTGGAAGGCCAGTTTTCAAATGATGATGGGACTGAGCTGGTACGCTTGGCTTCACGCTGCTTACAGTATGAACCCCGAGAGCGACCCAATCCAAGGTCATTAGTTGATGCGCTACTTCCTCTGCAAAAGGAAACTGAGGTTGTTATTGATCATGCCCTCAAAAAATCTTTATCCAAGCATTCCCTGTTTTTGCACCGAATGACCTTGTTTATCTTGCAGGTCCCTTCTCATACATTGATGGGTATCAGAAGTGGTACCGAAGCCTTTTCTCTATCTCCATTGGGTGAAGCCTGTATGAGAAAGGATCTAACTGCCATTCATGAGATTTTGGAGAAGCTTGGGTATAAAGATGACGACGATGCTACCACCGAGGTCCATTGTTGTTTCTCGTGATGCTTGATCTTTGAAAAAAAATAAGTTGGTTGTGCAGCTGCATCCGTACTTTAGGCTTCACTTTCATGTTCATGATCCGATTGCTGAGAGTAGAACAACACTTTAGACCTACCATTTTGATAAGCCAAAAGTTAGGTTGCTCACTTCATTTCCCATCACACATTGTGCATCTCTTATACCCGTGCCCTTCCATCCTATGTAATCAATATACGGCGTCAACCATGGCGTTTGATTGTTGGCCTATTTAGGGCAGGAGGTACTAGTGAAAGAGAAATGTAATATTAAGGGAAATTTTATGGAGAATAAAAGTGAGGTTCCAACTATTAATTCATTACATTAATAGGTCTTAAGGTGTTACACTACTGTCTTAAAGTTACTAAAATGTTGGTATTCTTCCTGTACTGCAGCTTTCATTTCAGATGTGGACCAACCAGATGCAGGAGACCCTGAACTTGAAGAAGAAGGGTGATATTGCTTTTCGGCATAAAGATTTCAGAGCTTCCATTGAATGCTATACTCAGGTACTTCTATCACTTTCTTGAGTATCTTCAGTAACATATTATCTTTATTCACAAAAAAAAAATCACATGTTTAGTCCCCAAGCAAGATAATTGCCAGAAACAGGGCAAAACGCCCTATTTTGTTTCCAAAGAACTCGCCTTTTGTGGCAGTGGGCTGAGATGCACCTGAAGCAATGTGAAGAACAAACAGTATGAAATGGATTAACTGGATCTTTTCTGAATAATTGAATCCATGTCTCAGTCAGTTTTGATGGCCAATCCAGTTTTGTAATTTATTAGGGAGCAAGAGGTTGAATCATAATGCAAAACAGATGTAAGAATATTTGCATCAAGCCAACTACAAATCCTTGATATTTTATGCATTTGATTCATCACAATTGGGATCCTAACTATCTACATTGATGTAAATCTTAAATTTATGTACTTGTGGTACCTCATAACTGACTATTCATTCTTGTAGTTTATATCCGTGGGGTCGATGAATTCACCCACGATCTATGCACGCCGAAGTCTGTCCTATCTCATGAGTGACATGCCTGAAGAAGCTCTGAACGATGCCATACAGGCTCAAGTGATATCACCCATGTGGCACATTGCTTCCTATTTACAAGCGGTAGCACTATTCCTAGTGGGGAAGGAGAATGAGGCACAATTAGCACTTAAAGAAGGTTCTGTCCTCGAACGCGGACAGAATGGAAGACCTTGACCACGAAATCTTTGCTAAATCACAAAGTGTTTCTTGGCCATTACAATCATATCCGGTAGGCTATGAATTCTTTTCAACCTCAAGGCAACAAAACATTGAACTTTTGAAAGGATTTCAGGTACCTTGCTGGGAGTAAATGAGGTTCAGTTCCATGGAGTGGCACAGGGCAGTGAATCAGCATCCTTGGCTGTTTTGCCTTCATTTGCTACCCAAAAGCAGAAACAAAAGATCTTAAGACTCATATTTGTTTTACTATAATTAGAGAAAGGCAGTGTTTGAAATGAGCATTGAGAGAGGTGGTTGTTGCCTTGCTTGTACAGCTCGTGTTGCTGCCAGTGGATTTGCTGTTTCAGGCTACATTCTAAGTTTTACTTTTTCTGCCAATAAATTTATGCCTTTTTCCATTGCCTTTGACTTTCAAACCAGTCTTACTATTATTCCACCAATAGTGTACTCTGTTCTGCTCCAATCTAATCTGATATAGCTTCAGAACTTCTGGACTGGTTAATGGATCAGACTGCCATACCTTCTATGAAGAAGAACAATAATGGAATTTGCACATTTGTAGCTAAAGAAAGAGTAAAGAACCTTGCAAGAGGATTGGTATGATTAACAGGTAATTTTTTCCAACTTCAGAACAAAAGGGATTTTCAAGTGAGTGATGTTCCTATTACATTGGTTGCTTTCAGCAATTTCCTTGAGGCTAGACCAAGATTTTCTCCTCCTCTTACTGGAAACAGCACCTGTGCTTGCTGGGACATCTGCACTTTGAGGCTCAGCTGGTTTCTTGGATCCAGGCCGGTTTCTCTTCCTCCTCTTTGCATCCAACAACTTAGTCAGTGGAGTAGTGGGACTTTCCTCCTTACCTTTAACTATTGGTGAACCAATCTCACTGATCTCATCGATGGCCTGAATCTTGGACGTGGAGTTGACAGGAATCTGATCAGCTGATTTTTGGGTTTTCACTCTTGGGCATGGTTTGCTTTTAGTAGGGTACATATCCTTCAAATGCCCTCTCGGAGCTCCTCGTTTCAGATTCCGATGTGAACAAAAGTGGCAAGTGTAAACAACATTGTTCTGGGTTGGAGTACTCGATTTCTTGCATCTGTGCCTCGCATTTGCTCTGTTCTTCTCCACACGGATGGTGCAGTTATACCCTGGTTGAAGAATTGTTTCGCACCTACCAAGCAACACACGATGAAATGCCAATTGGTATGGGAATTGATTGTTTCAGCAAGAAAGATGGCAATTTGATGACAAGACTGAGCACACAGATGAAACAAGAGCAAGATCGTATTTTTTTTTCTGCAAAGGAATCCAGAAACGGTTGAACCTCCAATTCCGCTAACCATTTAATAGAGCACAGCAAACAGGCATTAGCCCTGTAGTGATGCGATCGATGGAGAACATAGCAGAGATAAGGAATCACCAACCTCTGACAGGAGAAGAGAGAAGGATCAGGAGGAACCCCCAAGGATTCTGCAACGGTGGCCAAACGTCGCCCAAAGAACGCCCCCAGGGAGGGGATGGAGCCCTCACCGGCAGCCCAAACAGCCAGGTTCTGCAAGTGCTGAAGCTTCGCCATGGTCCTAGGGTTTCTGGCGTATCCACTCCTGGCGGCGGTTGGCTTGAATCCGGTGGCCTCCTCTCTCAGGGAGGCCGGAGCTCCGGCCGGTCCTCCGCTATGGTTCCCGCGTTTCTTACCCATCTTTGTCGGGTGAATTCAGTTGCTGTCTCAGACGACCACGCAGAGGAAGAGAAAAACTTGAAGAACTTCAAATAACTGAGAAGAAGTTTTCAACCGAAGGATGGAAGAAAAAGAGGCGACGGTGGAGGGGAGGAATTCGGTGTTAGATACTTCTTTAGGGTTTACTCAATACTATTGAAATTATTTAATTCAAAAAGGGCCCAACCGGGATCGAACCGGTGACCTCTTGATCTGCAGTCAAATGCTCTACCACTGAGCTATGGACCCATTTGATGTTAAATATACAACAAATTTTAATAGTATCACTAATCTTAACTTTATTATACCAATTTGTAAATATTTTTTAGAATAAATTTAAAAATTGTAGGTGTTAAAAAAATTAAATTATATTAAGTAAAATTATAAATATATTTATATAATAGTAATAAACCTCAAATATTTATCTATTTGTGAGATTCTGCATTTCCAGCCCTAGGAAATCAATAAACCTTGCAGGATCTCTATAATATGGATATACTTTGAGTTCAGTTTACATATGGATATATTTCACCCTATTTAATATATTTGATACATTTTATAAATAATAAAAATTATTTTTTAATTTTTATTGAGGTGATTATTTGTTGCCCTTCAAAGTATCCATTTCCGGGCAGCCTCCTATTGGCTCTAAGGTGACACCTAAGAACACATCAGCACTAAATTGAATTTCTGATTATTCTATCTTAGTATTTAAGTTTTGATCAGATTCCGTTGGGTTGGTTAATGGCGGATGATTCAATTTTGATTAGAGATTATCAAATACACTTAATAAGGCATCATAGCAAACTATTATCATTCATGAGAACATTTGAACAATGATCTAACAAATGGCTAATACAAGAAGAATATATTTGATGATAAGAAAGAAATACTGATGACGAAATCAAAAGAACCGAAAACCCTAGCCATAGCCATGGATCACATCACGCACACATACGAACCACAACCACCATCACGATACCAAACCACTGTACTAATTCCCACAAGCCTCGGTTTCCGTTGGTCAGGCTTCTTCAGTCACGAGCGGCCTCCGCCCTCCGACGGACGCTGAAGTGGAGGACCTTGTCGACCGGGTCCCAGTAGAGTCCGACCCTGTCCTTCACCTTCAGACATCTATTCTTGCAAATCTTATTCCACGCACCGTTCAAGACATAGCCGTTGCAGCTGTTGTAGTAGGTGAGCTTCATGCCTTCGTAGCCCCTCCCCTCGTCGTCGTCCACCAGGCGAACCCTAAGACAGCTGGCCTTCCCCGGCGTCCCGAGCGCCGTCACCATCTCCGCGTTCAGGATGTGGGTCTCCACGTCAGCCTTCGGCAGCAGCAGGTGGCTCCAGTTGGCGCCCACATCTGTCGAGAACAAGTCTTTATGTAGCTTCCACGGACCATCCGAACCTTCGCTGGCCGCCCGATCAGGCCCTGCAAAGAACATCGCTCGCTACGTAACTATTCGCTACACAAATCCTATATATACATATATATGATAAAAATGACTACCACCACCCAACATGAGCCCTAAACGCCATCGTCACCCCCATCACATCCTTTCCTCCTCATCCTCCAAACTCCGACGTCGAACCACCCAACTGCGACTCCGTAACGCCCGTCCCTCGCGAACCGAATTCGGGCGACTGATCTGGGACGCAGGTAGATCGCCGGAATCCCTCAGGAGGGGGAAGGAGAGGAGGGACGGGAAGTGGGTGGCCACTAGCGAGAGGGGAAGACGAAGAAACGACCCTTTTTTTTGAAAATCAAATATTACAGAAAAAAAGAAAGAAACCATGAAATTCAAAAGGATTTCTTCGATTCTGACCTTTGTTGATGCCCTTGCGAGGAAGCCTCTTCTTCTTCTTTTTGAGCCCCAGAAAATCTATCAACTTGGGACGCTTTCTTTTCACTCCCAGCAATCTATTCCTCTCAACCTCGGTGGGATCCAGAAGCAAGTGAAACTCTATGCCCATGTTTGATGGAATGTGTATGATGAAGAATCAATGATGACTAGTTTATTATATAAGGATGACGCCAGCGAATAAATGGCATATAGATCTCATCATATTATATTTCCTAAAATAATCCACAAACATATATCCGTCCATTCATCAAGACAGTTAGGAGTATGGAAATATCTCAATACACTGCAAATGAATATCATATTAGAAAACAAATTTCAGTTTATATATAGATATTTTTTACATTTTATAAATAAAAAATATGTTGTTTTTTTTCTTATGTAGATTATTCTTTATTGAGCAAAAAAAATATGTAGATTATTGTCTGCCCTCACAAAACAGAGAGAAAAGAATCCTTGTTTACTTGAGAAAGAAAATGGATTTCCACCTATAGCCTAAAAGTATATTGAGTTCAACAACTAGCTGTTTATAAAATAGCTGTTAATAGTGGGCGGGATCCAAAGTTGAACCGGTTCATATCAAGATCCAAACCAATGGAGTAATTTTTTTTATTGTCCTTTTTTAACTTGATGCTCAAAAAGTAACGGCCTACGGAGAGGTAAGATTTTTTTTGGTCCTAAATAACCAAATGTGATCATTTGATACTTAATCAAAGAAGTGATTTTTTTTTTCATTACCCATTGGATATATCATCATTAATTCAAATTTATTTAGTGATTTAATAAATTTTAAGTTAAACCCCAACTTCAATGGTTCCTACCCCATTCCCCATTCCCCATTTCCCTTTGTAAAAAAATCCTAAAATATGAGAATAGTTGACAAGTAATTTTAAATATGTTAACCATAAATAAATTGATACCTTTACTTTTATAATTCTATTAATAAATTATTGAAATGAATGCGAATGTTAATATTGATAAAATTATTAAAATATAATAATATATTATTATAATATTATTTTAGTTAGTTAATATATATGTATATGATGTAATATTAAATAGTAAATATAATATATATTTTATCGTATTATTTGTTTTTATATTTATATTACTATTAGCTTATAAATAAATATGTATATATATATATTATTGAGTTATTTATCAATAAATTATTTTTAATTTATATATATATATATATATATAATACCAATCCTATATTTCAATATATTCTATTACAATATTTTAAATTTTTACATGATATCAAATTTATTACTTCATATTTACTCTATTCATTATTACAACACCAAATTTATGACCCTTACTCCTAATTTCTATATATTTTTTAATTATTTGTTGAATATTATTGAATGTAACCTACCAATTAAATAAGTTAATATTTGTCGCTACAAGACTAAATTCTCTCTATATGGATTTGCCCTTGATACTTTAATTGTTCTTACTCATCCCATCATGTAACTTCTCTCAACTATAATAAAAAAATGGGTGCAAGTGAGTTGGATCTACCCAAAAAATTATGGATCAAGTTCATATCAATACTTTAATTCAGGTAATGCGAGCTTTAATCAACCCACTTCTTTTGATATAGCACGATAACATACCATTCATCCCACTTCTTAGTATTTGAAGTCCTGTCAACTTTGTGACAAATATAGACATTAATGATTATCTTAACTGATATGTTGATTTAGGAGTAACCACTCATGTCATTAATAATTTATTTCACATGTCTGTTAAGGAGAATGAGACACTTTATAAGTATTTGCTAATTGAAGACGGGACAACTTTACCCATTTTATCCTATAGATCTACCTATTTTAAATATTGTACTTGTCACTTTTATCTCAATAATATCTATTATATTTCTTAAATTTTCTTTAATTTACTAACTGTGTCCTAATTTACTAAAGATAATTCTTGGTATTTTAAATTTTACCCTACTCACTTCCTTATTAAAGATATTCTTTCCCTTTAACTCACCATATCATTACTCATTCCCTTTAGTTAATTCATAATATGGGGACTAGCTCTTGTTACATAGGGATGTCAATAGCTAGGGTCGGGCGAGTTTTTGCAGACCCGCGCCCGAGTGAACCAGTGCTTCGGGTCTACTTGGTCGAGTCTGCCAGACCCGAGACTTGCGTGAACCTGAGTCGGGTTTATCTTATTTTTTTAATATGTATTTTTATAATATATAAATCTTACCAATAATAAAAAATTTCAAATTATTATAATACTATATATTTATTATATTATTTTTTATATTTGAAAGATTTTTTTGTAGAGTTGGCCAAAAAATTATATTATATAAATAAAATTCACTCACAAAAATAAAAAATAAATACAAATATTAGATAAAAATTCTCTTTTAGATAAATGAAAGTTTCAAAAATAACTTCTATATTTATATTAGGATGCATTACAATAATAGATATAATAATAACATATAACCTATAATTTCTAAAAAAAGAAAGATTTATAATAATAATAGAGTAAAAATGTCTTACTTGTTGAATTAATAAGGTGATTTAATTAATATTGATACCAAAAATTAGATTATTATTCCATTTTATATATACTATTTTTTTTATTAAAAATAAATATTAATTTGACTAATTTAAAATGTTAAATTTTAATATAAATTTTATTAAATGATAAAATAGACCCGTGATACATTACATGGGGTAAAATATTTATTTAAAATATCTAGTTTTTGTAAATTTGTTAGAAAAATAAAAATGAGCAATTAAATTATTTAGTTTTGTATGTTAACAAAATTTTAAGTTTACCATATATTTTAGTAACATGATATTAATAATATATTTAAACATCTTTATTTTTAAAAAAATTTAATATGATTTTTTTACAAATTATATTTATTATTTTATCAAATGGAATAAGATTACAATTTTCCATGAAAATTGAGCATAATGAATAAAAAATGGTGCACATTAAATTTAAAAGATTATCTATCCGTATTTTCACTTAATTCATAATATTTTTATAATTAAGGTTAATAAAAATAACTTAATATGCTTAAAATATTTAATCATTACAAACTTCAATTAATAATTAAACACTACTTGGTCCCGATTGATTAATCATTATAAGCCGCACTTATAATTTGAACTAATAAATCTTTATCCGGATTGTAATCAATCTCATCAACATTAGCATTTGTCTAAAAATTTAACAAATAAAATAAATTATAATAAGAAAACATATCGACATAAATGTAGAAAAGTATAATACTAAGCAAATAACATAATGAATATCTTTGCTCTTATTCAACTTTGTACACAAATGAGTACTTCAACTGCTTAATCGGCAAGTAGCCTACAGGATGAATCGCTAATACTAAATACTGATTCCAAAATAACCGTTGTAAACGGAATAGCCAATATATTCTTACTTATCTTTGATAATATTAGATATCTAGCAGTATTATTTTTTCACCAATAAAGTATATTTAATTCATCTATATTGTAGATTACGTTCTCATCCAAATATAAGTACAACTCATACTTTAATTTATTTAGCTTTTTTTCTTATCTTACTCAAATTTGATAAAAAGATAAAATAGATTTATTTGCTACAAGTTACTTTCACTACTTGCATGCATAATCCTCAAATACTTGACCAATGTGTTGTTCTATAATATTGGCATATTTAGCAATGTATATTTTAAATGTATTCACTAGTGTGCCTATTTTTTGATCGGTCACTTCCTTTAATTATTTATCAAAACAATACATCAAACCGTACACTTTCAATTGTTGATCATGAATTATTGCAATTCCTAATAATTAACTTTTCACCAATATTTTTCAAACTTTTTTTTTATCAGTATATACCACAATACATTTATCCACTAACAATAGCTTTGATCGAACAAATAATAGGAATGTATGAATTAGCAGTGTGATAATTTATATTAGAAAATATAATGGTGGTGTTATTGAACAAACTAAGCTTGCCAATAATCTCATTTGCGAACGAACAATCTAATTAAATAGGAAAATATCTATATTGTGAGTCAGAGAAAAAAATATTTGTACTCTAATACTACATGCAATATCTTATAAGTTGAGTTCCAATAAGTTTTAGAATCAAGAGCAATCTTCTTACCCAATTCAATATTTAGTTGACAGATAATTTTCTCAAATTTCTCTCACTTTTTTGGCGTACTAGTCCAATATAATACTTCACCTATATTATCAATGGTTTATACAATTATTTCAAATTATATTTTTATAATTAAGAGCAGTTTTTCAATTAAAAGTTGTATTATACTATCATTTGTAAATAATTATCCAAAGTGATAGTATACAATTTAGAATTAATATTCCAATCAATAAGAGAGGTTGATATTTTTTCACACAATACCTCACTTATGTATGGACATGATACATACAATAGCCTATAATAAAAAAAATACAAAAAATTTATAAATCAATTGTACCAAACAAATACCAAAAAAAATATAAACACACATTATTGTATAAATCATTACCTCAATATACAATTTTTTTTTATTTCCAATCATTATCAATGTAATGACTGGTTATCACCATATAATCATTTTTCTGTGTCTCGAAGTCCATATGTCACTAGTTATCGCAATCCAACTATTCAACTTCTCCAAAATCTTTTGTAATGCCTTCTCATCAACTACATATAATTTAATAAAATTATTTCTAATTATATTCCACGACATTATCTTGAATTGTGGTTGTAACTTTTCCACAAACTCTCTAAACCTGTAATACTCTACCGTGTTCATCAGATATCCATGTAGTATAAGCATTCATGCAAGTGATTAACGACAGTTGATAAAAAAATACAATCCCCAACACGATGTTTCTCCAATTGTAAACTTCCGTCAACATATCTCATAAAATGTTGATGAATATTGAGTATTTTCCTTAAACATTTCTCCATATATTTTCTCAAATAACTTGTACCTTGTTTACCATCTCCGACATACAAGCTTCCATATTAGTTGCATTTCGTTTTTAATTTACCATCAACTGTAACTATAGTGTAATGGTCCAAAATATTAGAAGTAAATCTAACACGTTGAGAATTTTGGATTTTAGTACTAGGAGTACCAAATGTAGATCTGATATCTACAACACGATCCAACCGTTAATTGCGATTGCAAATTAGTCAATGTTAGTTTATCACCATATGTGGTAGTGTATTATTGTACAAATCAATAATAAATATAATTACAAATAAAAAAGAAAATTGTAATTTACAAATCAACAAAATCGGAATTGTATTCCAGTATTAGAACAAATACTAGTATCATGATTCAACATTGGATCACGGTGCTAGTAAACTTACTAGCCACCGTGATCTAGTGTTGGATCGCTAGTAAACTTACTAGCCACCGTGATCTAGTGTTGGATCACAGTACTAGTAGCGTTGGATCACGGTGCTCATAATTTTACTAAGATTAAATATAATTTTACATATTAAGCAAAATAAGTACACTAGCTAAAATTAAAAATTAGTAAACCTTGACAATAATTAAATTTTGGGCCAATTATACTAAAACTCAAATTTCAAAAAATGGCATATACAAAAAAAAATACAACCTAACACAATAATAGATGTTGTGATAAACAATATAGTAAGAGATAGACCAAAATGGAGCATGTGCACTTAATTTATAGCTTAAAGATCAACACTACAAACTATTATTTAGCTCATATTTAACATTTTTTCTTTACAAAAACTAATGAAGAATTATTTTCATATAACCGTTGTATAGTTAGTGAAGAATTGTTTTCATATAACCGTTGTATAGTTATGAAAATATAGGATTGTCAAAATGTTATTCAAGTAATATACAGAAACCAAAATCTTTAAGGAAACTAAGCTAGATGCTATAGCAAGATAACTCTATCTCAATAAGATAAGCCCACCCTAAAATAAGATAATTTTCCAAAATTATACAAAACAATATTAAAGAGATTCACGCACTTCAGATAGCATACTAAATAAGTTCAACTCATATAGATAATAAATTATAACATGTCCCATAACGGTGAAATGCATCTAAGATCATAGTTCAAGCAACAAAGAAGCACAACATAATGACATCCAATGAGAGGAAAAAGTAGCACAACACAGCAACAGAGACGGGATGTGGAGGAATGGGATACGATTTCTCATGTGGAATGGGAAGCTCGAGCAGCATACGGGGGAAGCTCGGGCAGCGGTGGGAAGTTTGAGGGCGACGGGTGGCACTTAGGGGCAGCAGGTGGGAAGCTTGGGGGCGACAGCTCAGGGGCGACGGTCGGGAAGCTCGATGGTAGCGGGTGGCAGTTCGGGAGCAGCAACTCACGAGTGGCAGGGGCAGCAGTGACAGATGGGTGGGTCGGTCTCTGCTATAGAAGCTACGATTTGAATATGCATAATGTTATCTTCGTCATCGAGGTTGAAGGCAACCTAGACGATGCAGTTTTTATTTTTTTCACTTCTGCAAATGAAATGATGTCATTTTGACCATTTCCGAAACGACGTCGTTTCATTAAAAGGATGGAAAATTTTAAAAGGGACGGCGGCTCCCGTTTTTGGACCAACCCTTCGGGTCCATTTGGACCCGAGCCTGCATAATCGAACCTTGGGTCCAGCCAGTGGGACCCGAGGGTGGACCCGAGCAGACCCGAGGCTCCTTGTGTCCGCTCGAGTCGGGTAGGGACCCGAGGCCTAGGTCTCGAGTTCCATTGACATACCTGATATTATATCCTACACATGTTATATTTACAATGTTCATTTTCTTGATTACTATATTAAGTTGTTATGGTTGTTTCTCATGAAAATGCGTTCATATATTCTATCTATTTTTTAAGCCTTTCAAGTTGAAAATTTTCTCGAATGAAAATTTAAATTTCTTCATTTAGATGGTGTTAAGAAACTTATTTCTACCTCATTTTAGTCTGAATTTCAGATTGTTGATATCCGTCACCGACTTTCATAATAAACATCGATATATTGTAGATATGAGACTTACTCTCTTAAATTATTCTAATACTCTATCAAAATTTTGGGATTTTTCCTTTGATACATCTGTCTATATAATTAACCGCTTTCCTACTCGGTTCCTAAGATTTCGTTCTCATTATAAGATACTACATCACATCCCTCCTAATTATAAATATATGTGTTTGTTTGGATATCTCTATTTTTACTACCTTCGTCCCTACCTGTTTCACCAACTTCAACCATGGTCAGTTCCTTGTATTTTTTTTTGTTATTCCTCTAATTATTTTGGGTATCGTGTTTTGGATTCTCGTACTAATCGTATCTTCAAATGTCGCACTATTCTTTTTAACGAAAGAGTATTTCCCTTCTTAGCATATAGTAAGCCTCCATCCGCTTCCATGGAGCGCTCTGATGATCCCCTCCCGATCCCCCATCCTATTCCGACTCCAGTTTCACAATCGAGTATGTCAACTCACTCTTCTACCACTACACATGTTGACCATACTTCTCCAACTGTCTTTCCTACCGACCAAGAATTTATTGTGGCTTCTCCTCGTATGGTCACTCGCTTGCAAGTTAGCTTTGCCACTCCACAAAAATCTTGCAATTGGGATTTGATGATTGCACTGCCTGATCAAACCATTGTCGGTTGCAAGTAGGTCTACAAAATAAAAGAAAATCTTGATGGTTCTATTGCTCGATACAAGGCTTGTCTCGTCGTCAAAGAATTCTCCTAACAATATGAGTTTGATTATTATGAGACCTTTAGTCCTGTTATTCAACTAGTTACCATTCGAGTTATTTTTTCTATTGCGGTTTCACTTAATTGGCCTATTCGTCAACTAGTTACCATTCGACTTAGTAAACTACTTTATGGTCTCAAGTAGACACCCCACCTTCGTTTATGCGCCTTAGCTCTTTTCTCACTCAATTGGACTTTTATGGGTCTATTTCTCTTTTCATCTATTGTACATCTACATTTATCATGTTTACTCATTTATGTTGATAATATTATTATTACTCGATCTCCTAATGTCCCTCTCAACTTCACTCTACATGCACTACAATGGAAATTTCCCATCAAAGATCTAGAGACTCTCCATTACTTTTTTGGTATTGAAGTTCACAATCATACTCTCATTATTTATCTCACTCAATCCAAGTATATTCGGGGTTTATTATCTAAAGTTGCTATAGACACTAGTAAGTTTGTATCTAAAGGTTGGAACACCTATTTCAAATTTCACTATGTATCATCAAATTGTGACTTCACTTCATTATCTCACTATCACTCGTCCCGATCTTTCCTACATCGTACATCAGGTATGTCAATTTATGCATCAACATACTCATATTCATTGGATTGTTGTCAAACACATACTTTGCTACCTTCAAATAACTATTTATCTTGGCATTACCTTTTGGCGCCACTCCCCTACAACTCTGCATTGCTTTTATGATGACGATTGTACTAGTAATCCTGATGATCGTCATTTTATTAATGAATATATTATTTTTCTCGGTCACAATCTTATTTCTTTTAGTTCTAATAAGCAATGAGCTGACCTCCGTTATAGTACAAAAGCTTAATATAATAGTATTGCTAATACAACGACTAAACTTATTTGGATTCGATCTATTATATAAGAACTTTTTTTGCATAAAATATTATATAAGAACTTAATATACCACTTTTACATATTTTCTACAATTTGGTGCGGCAACCTATAAGCTATCTAACTTTTCGCAAATCATGTTTTTTATGCTTACACTAAACAAATCGAGATCGTGTATCAATTTGTTTTAGAACAAGTCGATGGTATTCTTTTTAAATTTTATTTTATTTGTAGTAAAGCTAAACTAACTGATCTACTCAAACAAAATTTATCATTAACTAGTTTACGCTTTATTTGGGTCAATCTCAATATTTGTGAGATTAATTTGATATTATGGATGAGTAATAACTATAAAAATATTGAGAAAAATGTTAGAATATCATAATATATTATTATAATATTATTTTAGATAGTTACTATATATATATAATATAATATTAAATAGTAAAGATTATATTATATATATATATATTTTTTATATTATTTATTTATATATTTATATTATAATAAGTATATAAATAGTCGCATCTATATCTAATTTATTGAGTAATTTATTAATAAATTGTTGTTTACTTTTATTCTGAATATGAACTAACCATCCTATTTTTCAACCTATTTTAAATTTTTATTAAAATATTATTATTATTATTATTATTATTATTATTATTATTATTATTATTATTATTATTATTATTATTATTATAATATGTTAAGAATAAAACACTACTTTGAATAAAATAGAAAAATGTTGTGGATTACACTACTTATAAATCATAATTTTTAAATATAAATGTTATCGATCACTTTTCGATAAATAATACATTTTCTAATATTATATTCAATAAGTTATTGTAAAGGTTTTAATATATATTTATGTTTAAAATATATATCTCTAGAAAATTATTCTCCATCCCATCACTTAGTTTTAAATACTAGCTTAAATACACACTAAATTATTGTGAGATATTTTAATATAATAAGTATAGAATAATTAATTATATTTATATTACAAGTGTATACAAAAATTATAATTTTATCTTACATATTTTTGTGGGTTAGTGTAATTATTTTAGATACATGGTAACTTACTTCTATTTTATTTGTTATTTTAAAAAATAAATATTTGTTAAATTAAAATAATATTAATTTTAAATACACATATTTTTATCAATATTCTCATACATCCAATTTTTTTGTATTTGGTAATAGTGCAAAATTGAGGCCCGTATCTA
The DNA here is from genome assembly GCA_030064425.1 of Trapa bicornis. Taxonomy (NCBI): domain Eukaryota; kingdom Viridiplantae; phylum Streptophyta; class Magnoliopsida; order Myrtales; family Lythraceae; genus Trapa; species Trapa bicornis. The sequence goes on from CM057751.1 coordinate 24,718,754, forward strand.
AGTTGTTCAAACTAAGCCTCCAAAACAAGATTAAAATTCTAATTTATTATAAATTAGTTGATCAATATTCAAATTTAAATAAAATAGGTGGATTGAAAATAAATTAGGTGAATTGATTTATCATGATTATAATCTAATAAAACAATGTTAGATAATCGAACTAATTTAAGATTTTTATAATTTTATAATGTTTTATTTTAGTATTTTAATTTTTTTTTTGTGAATTGTTCTAATTATTTTAGATACCACCAATTCAATGTGTAACTATAATTTGTAGATAGAAGTTCTCTTGCACGAGAAAAGAAACCTTCTCATTAGCTAAAAGATCTCTCCAACAAATTGAAGGGTATAACTATATTTAACTCTATTTGTAGATTTTAGTGAAGTTGCCCTAATATTTTTAAAATTTTATTACGTAACAATTATAATTTTTTTATTCACTCCAAAAAAATTCTGCTTATGTATACTACAACATAAAAGAAAAAAATACTTTTGAAAGAGAAAAATTATAACGGTCATGTAAATATTTATTGAAAATAATTTTAAAAATTATTCATAGAGTACATAATATTAATTAAAATAAAAAAAATATATTATAAATATATATCTATTTTATACTAATATAAATTGGGATAGTGTAGTTTAGTTGATTATACAAGAAAAAGATATTCAAATCATTATTATTATTACTCTGGTTCCATAAAAATAGTAGATAGGAGAGGTATTTATGTTACTCTACATTAATTAAAATAAAAAAATATTATTAATATATCTATTTTATACTAATAAAAATAAACCACATCAAATACAATTAATGATGGTCATTTTTAAAACAATACAGAAACTGAGTGGCATCGATCAATTTAGGCGATCAATTTAGGGTGCCGTATGAAAGATACAGTCAACCTTCATGGTTGACTCAGAGGGGACCATGGAAGAAAGGGAAGGGGAATAACGGTTTCTTTTACACGTGGCAGCTATCCATGATGCATAGAAGCCTCTATCTATCCATGCCACGTAATCATTGGTAAGAGGGTGACACGTCGGATCACTTTCGCACTAAGTTGAACTTCTAGATGGGATAATAGGATGGATGATGAATCATTAACTCAATAATCTCCAACAATTTTCATCATATTCGAATATATCACCGGATTTGATGATAAGAAAGAAATACTGATGACGAAATCAAAAGAATAGAAAACCCTAGCCATAGCCATGGATCACATCACGCACACATACGAACCACAACCACCATCACGATACCAAACCACTGTACTAATTCCCACAAGCCTCGGTTTCCGTTGGTCAGGCTTCTTCAGTCACGAGCGGCCTCCGCCCTCCGACGGACGCTGAAGTGGAGGACCTTGTCGACCGGGTCCCAGTAGAGTCCGACCCTGTCCTTCACCTTCAGACATCTATTCTTGCAAATCTTGTTCCACGCACCGTTCAGGACATAGCCGTTGCAGCTGTCGTAGTAGGTGAGCTTCATGCCTTCGTAGACCCTCCCCTCGTCGTCGTCCACAAGGCGAACCCTAAGACAGCTGACCTTTCCCGGCGTCTCGAGCACCGTCAGCATCTCCGCGTTCAGGATGTGGGCCTCCACGTCAGCCTTCGGCAGCAGCAGGTGGCCCCAATTGGCGCCCACATCTGTCGAGAACAAGTCTTTATGTAGCTTCCACGGACCATCCGAACCTTCGCTGGCCGCTCGATCAGGCCCTGCAAAGAACATCGCTCGCTACATAACTATTCACTACACAAATCGTATATATATATGATAAAAGTGACTACCACCACCACCACCCAACCCGAGCCCTTAAACGCCATCGTCACCCCCATCACATCCTTTCCTCCTCATCCTCCAAACTCCGGCGGCGAACCACCCAACTGCGACTCCGTGACGCCCGTCCTTCCCGAACCGAATTCGAGCGACTGATCTGGGACGCAGGAAGATCGCCGGAATGCCTCAGGAGAGGGGAGGAGAGGAGGGACGGGAAGTGAGGTTGTGCGTGGCCACTGGCGAGAGGGGAAGACGAAGAAACGACCTTTTTTTTTAAAAAAATCAATTATTACAGAAAGAAAGAAAGAAAGAAACCATGAAATTCAAAAGGAATTGTTCGATTCTGACCTTTGTTGTTGCCCTTGGAGTAACGGCGAGGAAATCTCTTCTTCTTTTTGAGCCCCAGAAAATCTATCAACTTGGGAGACTTTCTTTTCACTCCCAGCAATCTATCCCTCTCAACCTCCGCGGGATCCAGAAGCAAGTGAAACTCTATGCCCATATTTGATTATGATGAAGAATCAATGATGACTAGTTAATTATATAAGGATGACGCCAGTCAATAAATGGCATATAGATATATTTCATCATATTATGTTTCCTTAAATAATCCATACACATATTCCATCAGTCAAAGACAGTTAGGAGTATGGAAATATCTCAATACACTGAAAATGATTATCATATTAGGAAACGATTTTCAGTTTATACATAGATATTTTTTAAATACATTTTTTTACATTTTATAATTAAAAAATATATTGTTTTTTTTCTTTTTCTTATGTACCTCTCAAACAATCTACATTACTCTAATTAGTACTATGCCCTAGAGGAAACATGGAGTCAATGTTCATGCATTGGAGTCTATTATATTCACTACAATAACTAGCTATTCATAAAACATGATACACATAGTCAGGGAACTTTCTCATATAAAAATTTATTAACTATAAACTTGAGGATGAGGATCATTGTTGTGTGTTGAATCTATTGTTAGAAATAACAATTTGATAAAATAAAAAAAATATTGTCAGAATATAAATTAAATAACTCATTTATTTTAAATTAATATAAGATTCAGATATTAAGTTGGCAAAGATGTATAATCATATGGAAATAATTATATCCTATATAGTCATTGAAAATTAATTTAAAATTTGATAATAACGAGTATTTAATAATAATAATAATATATTAAAAGTGTTATAATTATATAATTGGATAAGAATTTTATCATTTTAATATATTTTAAATAAATATTAATATTAAATAAGGATAATCGAATTTCTCCCATTTATGATTATGGTGAGTTTGTGGTAAGAAAGTTGACATGAGCATGGGGAGTGATTGATTGGTCTTCATGTACTTGTCACTTCTTACAATATTAGGGCTATACAATCATTTTTTTTAATATCTTATAATGATATAATTAATAAAAAAATAGTAAAAAAAACATATTGTTATATTATCAAAAACAGTTAGATAGATTAAAATAATATTATTCCACCAAATATTACATATATTATCTTATATATGGTCATTAACCTACTTTAATTCAAGTAATACCAGCTTTAATTAATACACTTATTTTGTATAATATTATTTTTAAAATAAATTCAAAATTTAAAAATACATTGAAAAAAGATCATATTAAAAATAGTTGGAAAATGTTAAAAAGATATTTTTTAAAATATTTTGATGGGATAAGTGTATTTTCATGAAATCTGACTAATAAGATGTGGATTATATTTTATTATTTTAATTATATGTATTTATTTATTTTATTGATATTAGACAAATTCTGATGTTACCAAGTGGATAAATAAATTAATTTTAAATTATAATAAAATATTAGTATTATATGGAAAGGATATAACCAACAGAGAAAAATATAAGAGAGATGAGATATAGTTAATTTTTTATTTTTGTTGAAAAATCCATAGAATAAATAGATAACATAGATACTATATTTTCTTAAAATAAAGTTATTATTGAGAATATTGAAAATGTAGGAAATACTTCAACTAATTTAAAAGATAAGAAAATTAATTATAACATAAAATATGTGAAAACAAAAAGGGCTAAATATGTTTGATAAATATTTAATATACAGTATAATAGATTATGTTTCTCAAGAGAGAATAATAAATATTTAAAGGAAGCTTTAATGCCATGAAGGATGTAAAGTTATATTCTTATTTAAATAATTTATATATTGATTTAAAGTATTTAATTGATATTTATTTTTACTCATTAGGCATCCTAATATACTAAAAATAGTATTGAGCACATAATTAAAAGTTTGTTAAAAAATAATAATGAAAATAGTGTTGACTTATGTTTGAATAATTTTATATTAATTTATGTTATAAATAATATTTACTAGTGAAGTTAAAGAAATTAATTTTTTATTATTAGATATAATAATTTAAAATATTGTTTATTTTATATTAAATATATGTGAATTACCTTTTAAAATAACATATTATATTTTATATATTATATATTATATATAATATTAGAGAAATCATATTATGGTATAATTTTATATAATGTTATAAAAATTAGACGTGTTATATTTTAAAATATATATAATTATTTTAAAATATTTTATTAAGAGTATAATAATATATTTACACTATTAATATTTTGTACTTCCTCTCCATCCAAATTATAAATTCCACGTCACTTCATCTACACTTCAAACTACTACCTTCACCTTGCTTTCAAATCCCTATTATAATCCATCATTCCAAACATAGCCTAATGGAAGTGATTGAATCTTCTTAATGTACATGTCACTGCTTACAATATTAGGGCTATACAAGCATTTTTATTCTCTTATAATGATATAATTAATAAAAAATTATGAAAAAAAACAAATCTCTTTGATCCGTTATTTTATCAAAAACAGTTATAGGATAGATTAAAATAATATTAATTCCACCAAATATTATATATATTATCTTATACATGGTCAAGATTATATTATATATATCATCTTATACATGGTCAAGATTGTAACCATATCCGTGTGTACACAAAGAGACCCCTACCTACTATCATCGTACTTTTAACTAAAATAATATTGACATTAAACAAATTAATTTTTATAAATATTTAATATCAAAATATATTAAGATTTACCGCCTAAATATCAAATTTCTTAAAGAACACTAATATTATAATTTAGTGTATTTTTATTAATCATACATACCATCCTTTTTGGGAATAGTCACTCACATATATTATAATATTTACAAAGGAGAATCTAAGAAGATCCCACTGGCACCCTTCTCACTCTCTAATCTTTACCCAAAAATACACTATCCTAATCTCCATCTAAAATTACCCACTAAGGGAATCCCTGATTTAGTACAGAGACCCTCTTAAAGACACCCTACTTAATAAACATGGGGTTGTCGTGGTGGTGGCGGCAGCCGTGGCAAGAGATGATCAGATGATCTTAACAGCAAAAGCTTATGTTTCTATGATGCAAATTATCAGCTCTTATCAATGGATTGTCACCTTTCGGTGTCTATAATAACATGTTAAAAGTAAATACGGATAGCCAATCAGCAACTTCAAAGGGCAGCGAAAGATATAAACAAGGCAGGCGAATAGGTTGTGGATCTGTTCAGTTTTAAGGTTCTATGGACTCCGAACTCCTTGTTTGCTTACCTTCTGCATTCTGGGGCAGGTAGAGGGAGCTTAATCGCACCGCTCATTGGCTTCGTGTCATGGCTAGGGCGTATGAATATCCTCTTCACCATTCTGCAGAACACCCTGGGACGAAAACGTCAAAACTAAAGGAATTCAGACTTCAGAAGGAAATGGTGAAGAGATCAATGAAAAACCCAGAAGCTCTTGGGGATTTACGAGCTGAGATAGAGACCAAGTACATGGAGGAGGATACTTACTGCCATGGATGATCCCCAGCAAGCATCGTGTCTCCATCATCATCCGTGTAGACTATCTCCCACTTGTTCTTAGGTCGAAGCTCTCCCTTAATTTCAAACATCTTCTCTAGCTCATCTACAAGCTGATCATATCCTTCCAGTATGGTCAAGTCCACAGCTCGCCCCACGGAAATACCATGCATTTGGACCTTTCAACAGAAGCAAATCATAAATTAACAATTGATTTAAGTTGATTGCTGTGAGCCCCTGTCAGATTCAAGATATTTATAGATAGGTCAGAATAAGTTCATTCGCACCTTAGTTCGACTCCTTGGAGAAGTTATTTTCTGCTTGAGCTGGTTCTCGTTTGGACACACCTGTGATTGTCCATTGGTAATCCTACAGGATTTTGAAATTTCTGGTTTCTGGCTAGAATACGCAATAAAGCCTTCATGACTGACTACAGACATATCCAATGGCTCCAAGGATGTCTTCTCCAGAGTCTCTGGGCTTATATACTGACTTATCAAGTCAATACCAAATAACCGACAACTAATAGCTGTATCGGCCATCTTGACCTTCATACTGGGATCGAGAATTGGTTCGGTATTAGGCTTTGACAAGTTCGTACTATTGGCCGAAAACTTAGGCCATGCAGAGGGCGTTTTAATTTTGTCAGTAGTCTCCTCAGAGATGAGCTGCACAGTCCTTGAGGAAGGAGACGGCCAAATGCCCTCTTCCTGAGTCATTGGCATAGATTTGCAGTTTCTACTTCCATTCATATCTGCTTGGCTATGGTTCCAAAGAACATGATCACCATCATCTCCTTCAGCAGTAACATTCAGATGATCATGAGACAACATTAATGCAGAGCTTCTTGGATCTGGAATGGCCACATTATCTGCATAGAATGAATGCATAAGAAAAGGCAGTATATTGACTAGAAAGCCCGAGATAGGAAACACTTCTAATCTACCAGGAGGAGCAGCTTCAGCTCCTCGATGTCTTTTCTTCTTCAGAGATGCGGGTTGTGGTATATGTCCAGGTACAGTGGTCACAATTGGCTCTATCTCCCAAGGAGAAACTCTATCAGGTCTTGGAATAGATGCAAGTTCATCCCACTGAACCTACAATAAAAGAAAATAGTGAGAACGGATAACTTTAATCAATTTCCATTACAGAAGTGAAAGAATGAACCATAGAACCCAGGTATAATACTTTCAGGCACCGCCATCTTGAATCGGGCCATTGAGGCGAAATATCTTCAATCCCTACCACTGTACCGGAGAACCTGACATATGATGAAGATACATGAATAGATAGGAAAAAATGGCAGCACAGGAAATCATAAACAAAAGCCCATACCTTCTCTCAGGAGTGTCCTCACCTTCAAACCTCATCTTGAATCTCATACCAATAGCATATCTATTGTTTACAGCCTCAAAATATTTGTTTAAGCTTATAATGAACTGACTCGTCCTGTACATTTTGACCTATTGGAGTCAATTGGAGAAAAAAGGAGAAGCTTCCGTATAAGATAAGCCATTAGTTGAGTACCTCGGTTTGTAGTACACAACAAAGAGAGTTTGGGTTTGAACAGCATGGGAGGCAGTTGCAAGGACTCCTAGGTGCAAGCTCTGACTTGATATCACAGATGATGGCATGATACTCTGCTGTCGAGCAAGGCGCCTAACTCCAACACGCAGATCTCCATTGTTACACCTGTTGTGTTAAGCACCATAAGTTAAAGACTTCCTCGGACAGCCGCATCTAACTGAGATACTAACTCAAAAGAGTAAATATCATACCTGAGGAACACAAATGAATCCCCAGCAACTAACCTCTTGGAAGTAACAAATGTGCTCCAACCAGTGGTGAGTAAATGTCTACGTGGTTGACCTATCAAATCCATTTAAACAACATCTTGAGCATGACTCGTAATAAAACATATTTTGTTACTTTCATCCACGTATATCCCATTACCCCTGTAAATATGCTTGAATTTCCATTCATGACCATGAAGATCCCTAGCTACCAACTCTTGAGTTGGTGTTTCCTGGCCCATGTCCTGAAATAATACAAAGGCCAGTCAGTTCATCGTTGAGAAGGAAGAATTAAAAACCATACAACTTTCGTGACTATCATTTACCAGTGGGGGAAGGCATTCAGTTGCGTGCTTCTTGAGAATGGAAAACCCTCCATGAGTGCTTGTGTCAGAAGCAGTTAAAACCTTGCAAAAGGAGTGAACTGCTGATCTAGGGAGCTCAGGTGGGCATTCCTCAGGGCTGCTAGGCTCCTCTTGCTACATCAATCGATAGAAAACTTTCAAATATTAATTGCATGAAGCAACAATTCTCACTTATAAAAGGGAAGCACAGTAGGACTACCTTTGGAAAACAGGCATATGAGCATTGTAAGACTTACATTAGGCTGGGGCATTAGAGTTATTTGAGCGTAGACCTCATCTGTATCTTTCTCAGCCTAGAAATACAGAAGAATCTATAAGAATTATGCCAGATCACATTTTCGATGGCTTATTTCAGGTGGTTTTTTCTTTTCCCCACATCCAACAGTTGTCACATAAGAAGAAGAGATTGTTGATGGTGCATCCGATTTTTAAAATTTTTCATTCAATTGATGCCTTCATGTTGAGGTTGAATCTTTTATATCCAAATGATAATTCAGAAACTTGACAGATCCGATGAGTTATATATATTTCCACATCTCTCAGCAACAACCACTTAATAAATGCAGACAGGGGCGAAGAAAAAGGGGAAGAAATCGAAGTATGGGAGAATAATACCATTAGCCGAACGTCAATAACGCGGCAAAGAATCTTGGGGTTGAGATTAAACAGAGGAATCCTTTGATTCAGTTCCTGATTTGTGGATGCCTCCAGCTACCCATACATAAATGGAAAAAAACTTAAAATTCTACCAAAACTGAACGTGGTCATATAAGGAAGGTCCCCAAAATAACAGGAACTGAAAGTAGGCCGAGAAAGAAAAAAAAGTCTTACTTGTTCCATGTGACCTTGTGGGAAGTAGAAGACTCTCTCTGTGTTCCGCGGCACGTCAACAAGCGGCCCTGCGCAAACCTTCCACAGCACTGAGTACAGATCGTCATCACCGGAGCCTTCGAAAAACAGGCGGGTAAATCAGAAACCTCCTCGAAGATTTTCATAAGCTCAGTGACGGTGACAGAGAAGAGATCCAGAAGGAAACAAAAAGTATTAGAAACGCAACAGGTCAGTGGAATATTCTCCTACCTAATTTACCTCGATTTGCCATTTTCGCGGAGTCTTCACCGAGTCAAAGCTAGAAGAAGCTCAAGACCTCGGATAATCTAACCTCCTTCGGAACAGTATATTGCGGCTCTACCAAAATATGCGAGAAAACAACGCCGTGAGACCGCCAGCCGCCGGAATTAGTGCAGAAGCGTCAGAAAGAAACGGCGAACGAGCCTCCGTGGGACCAACATGGAACCACCTGACGATCTATCAAAACCACTATCCCAATCTTCCTCCTCTCTCTCCCTCACGACAGGATCAGCAAAGAACACCGTTCAGTGACTCCACTCACGGCTCTGTTACAGGAGGACGCTCTCTCTCTCTCTGAGAGTAACTGTAGTTGAGGAGTGTCATCTCTCCATTGGCTAACTCCCGGCACACAGTAGAGCTAACCAGAGGGTACAGTTTTAACCGTAGGTCAGGTTAATTAGCACCACAGTAAATAATTTGGATTAAATATTGGTGAACATTTAAAAATATCACTTTATATAAAAAATATTTTTTTTATCAATATCAAACTTAAACCTCCTAAAATTTTAAATAATATAGAGAATTTCGCAGTAATTTACTAATAATTTAAATAATACACAGAATTTTCACATTTATTTTTTTATTTAATAAATAATGTAAATTAATAAATATATAATTAATTATAGATTGCTTAATCAATTTTATTTAATTTATTCACTAAAAAATCCTATTGGGCATGAGAAAGTTCGAAATTAATATAGAAACGAGGAGGGGGCCTGCCATCTCAGTGAGCAGGCGGGAGGATTAGATGGCATGTCGAGTGGTACGGGCGCGTGCTGATGTCAGCTTAACGGGAACCGTCGGGGAGAATGACCGTTACCGTGATCGGCCGTGTCTTTCGCTGCCTGCTTCAAAGCAGGTAGCAGCCTAGTCGGCGGAATTCTTGAACGGTGAATTACAGAGGATAAAGTAATGATGGCAGATTCATTGGGGGATTGATATTCAGAGGAGTTTGATCTGGGAGCAAAATGCTGCGGGACTGGGCGCGCGGATGCAACAACACTTGCAGGGCTGTTTTGGGGGAGATAAAGGTCTGAAACTTAACTGTGGCTTTGTCGTAGTAGCAGAGGCTATGGCACTTCGGCTGGGCTTGCACTGGGAGATCGTCTTTGATGTTTGCCCTCGTGCAGTAGCTTCAGGGCATGGCAGATCCGAGGGAGAAATAGAAGAGGAAGGGGGGGTGCTGAGTACAAGCTTAAACGACACTGTTTTGGAGATATATATTTTAATTTATATTAATTATTTTTGGGGAAGATATGGGTTTTGATTCCCTGCGTCCTGTCTCATGCATATTTGTAGTCACCTTCAGCCCCCTCTCTCTCACACTGTGTGTCCCACGGCCACCTAGAAAGGATAATGATGATTTATCAAAGAAAGTAAGGATAACTACGAGAGAAAGGGAGGGAGATTCCTTCCATAGCCGTTGGGCCCGTCCATGGCCCGTTGCCAATCTTATCTACTTTGTTGCATAATTTAATTAATTAATTTTTTTGTATGCTAAAATCTAATATATGAGAGAACTTTTTCAAGTGTGTTTTTATTTTTTGTATAAATTATTTATTTTACTTAATTTATATATAAATATTTTATTAGCCTCGTATTTAGGATAATTTTGATTAACAGCTCAATTTAGTATATTGAATTTAGTTATTAATGAAAGTTTTTTTAATTAAGTTAACTTGCACCTTATTCATTAATTTAATGAAATGTGTAAAATATAATTATCTAAAATAGTAATTAATTATATAATATTTGATTACTCAATCAATAATATATATAATCACACAAATATATTAATGTACTTTTTAATTTATCCTAATATATTGGTATATTATTTAATAAATATAATTATATAAACATATTAACCTAATAATTTATAATTTATGGTCAATTTTTATGTATTATAAATCCCATCTCACAACCTCAATTAAGCATTAAAAAAAAAGAGAATATTGAAGAGGAAGGCCCATTTCAGCATCAATGCACAACATGTTATATTATGGGCAACTATGCACATGCCATTCATCGATTAGTGTCAGTCTAAACGATTGGACTTATCTTATTGTTGAGATAAGGAGTCACTTTCCAACTTTATCCCATATAAAACCAAACTATAAACCAAAATGAGGCCTTATTTTTCTTGCAACCGTGGGAGTGATAGTTAACTTGGATTCTAAAATTTTCAAAATGACGTTCACACCCCAAAATTTGAACATGGTAGGCATTGATTTTCTATATAAAAAGTATTAATTTTTAATTTTATTTTATTAAAATACTAATTACTAAAAGGAGAGAATAGAGAGATGACCCGTGTTTGGAAGGGGGCTCGCGGGCAACCCGGTAATGGGGGCCAACGACACTCTTTAGCTGTACGTTGTAAATTTTTATATAATTTATAAGTTTTGGTATTTATTATTATGAAAAAATATATATTAAATGTTAAATTATTCAAATATAATTCATATAAAAATATTTTGGGTATTAGAATATCGATAATGAATTTAAGAAAATATTAATAGGTTTGTATTCATTCATAAGTATATTTAACTCGTTTTGAACCTTATCATTTGATTAATTCGGTTTTGATAAATTCCGCTAGTACGCTGTTACTCCATTAAAGTATTGGAAAAGTAATTGGTTTGTAACGGTGAAACAATCTTATTTGTTAAAAAAAATTGAGTGATTTGTATAATTATGTTATTTATTATTTAAATTAATTTAATATTATAATTTAATAATAATAATATTATTATTTTAAATCTAATTTAAATAAATTTTTATAATAATAATATTTTATATAAAATTATATAATAAAAATATTATATATAAAAAATTTATTTAATTTAATTAAAACGTTAAATTTATTTTTCTAATTTTTTATTAATAATTTTTAATATTAATTTACCTCGATAAAAATGATAAATTATAAAAAAAATTAACTAATTTAAATCAATCATTTTATTTTCACTACTAACAACTCTAATAACTTATATTTAAATACCTACAAATCTATTAATCCAATTAAAATATATTTTATTATTGTAAATTTACATATATAATTTAATTAATAATAATATTGCTATTTATTAAATAATATATTAATTATTATAATATAAATAAGTTTTGTATAGTAAATTTAAAAATAATATCAGTTTTAAAATTTTCATTCAAATTTCGAATTTTTTAATTTTTTTATCGATTAACTTTTACAATATAATAATTATATTTTGAATTTATAGTAAAATTTATCTTAAATTAAGAAAATAATAATATTATCATGTTAAGATTGAGTCACCCATTAAAATTAAAAATGGTAAAAAAGACGATTGTGTCTTGTCTGAATGCTGCACCAAGACTACAGGATACAAATAAATGGATTCAAATAGTACGAATAATATCCCACCATATTTTTTAATATTTATAATTTTATTATTTAAAATTAGTAATAATGGATAAGTGGCAAAACATTTTTAATATTATATAATTACAACATTTCATTTATTCCATTTTCAAAATGATAGAATTCTGGGCCAACTAAATACTCCCCGATAAGATGAAAATTCATAGGAAGTTTTCAGATATTTTGCTTTTCTTGTTGGAATTTGTGGCCACCATTTGTCTATAGCCATAGGCCCACCTCACCCCTCTGTAAATCGCAGAGAAGCGGGGTAGAGCGCGAGAGAGGAGTTTGGGAAATGGCCGTGGCGTCTCTCTTCGCGGCTCCACCTGCGAGCTACCACTCGCTCTCACAGCCTCAGCTTAACCTCCATTCTTCTCTGACTGGCTGTTCATCAGCTCTGCTTCGTTTCCCGCCGTCCAAGCTCAGCGCCCCTCTCTGTTTTGCTTCCACTTCCAGTCCCGTGGTAGAAGACGGACCTCCTCCTACTGCCCAGCCGGAATCCCCCATTGAAGACGGCGACGAGGTTCCTTTCAGGTAATGCCCAGTCATCCGTTTCCATCAGCAGCAGAATCGGATCCGATCAAAACTCTTCATGTCTAAAGCTGTCTTTCTCTACTGGTTGCTGAATACGACTCATAAAAAGGGAACTCGCTGTGATTCGATGGTGACTATTACGGCAGCTCTGACATTCATATGCTCTGTAGATCTCTACTGTTGAGTTAGTGTCCTACATACAACAAGTCAGCCATAACTAGCTGGAAATTTTAGGGTTGGACAGTCCCTATAAGTTTGTTTGGAAAGAAATTCACCCTTTATCTGAGCTGCATATACAATTAGAGTAGGAGATTGCATAATAGGATTGCCATGGTATCATGATTGGTAAGCCATTGTTGCTTTGGTAATCATTGCAGTGGCAGTGGCTGTAAGGCTTGTGGTAGGGCAGAGGTTGAGAGGGGATGCAACGGAGAGGGGAGGATTCAAGGCGGCATTGCAACTGTCCCAGGCTTCGGCTGGTGGCCCATCAAAGCATACAGGCCTTGCCCTGGCTTTGTAGCTTCTGGTGGTAGGTACTTTCGACGTGGCCAGAGCATGGATGAGGTTGTCTCTGGAGGAGGAAGACCATCAGCTTATGCAGACAGTGGCGATGAATCTGAGACGAGGTAACGCTTCTCTCCTACAAGGTAGTACAAATGGGTCGTTCATGGCCAATTCTAGCCCTCAATCTCTGCACTAGTAACCTGTCAATCTTGACGGAATTCCATTAGAATAGAATAGAATGGGATGGATGGCATACACAATTCTCTATCTTCTCAAGTTCCTACTAACTAAACTCAGTGTTTGATCTCTTTGATGGACATGGCTGCGCATCTTGATTTGTATAGAAAGAAAAGAAGCAACCCCAGGAAGTTCAGGAGGTGATATTTGAAGAGATCACTGGGAGGAGGAGGAGGAGGAGGACTCCATCTGATGGAGATCCACAACAGAGTAGCAATGGCGAACCGTGCAAAAGATGCTGAATTCAACCCAGAATTTGGAAGGAACTTGTACCATGATGAAACCATTAGACCCTGCTTCTTCTTGTACACGGTTACCAGGGTGACCTTCAGCCCAGAATTTGTTGCCTTAATGACCTTCAACATGATTTTGCATAGCAATTATCTGTTAGTGCATGCTGCTTAACACAGATCTTACCTATACTCAACATATGATCCCAATTACAGTAATTGAGCAAAAAAACATATAAGTAGTGCAAGTGTAATTTTATACTAAATGGGATTAAACCTATATTAATTTATAATTACTGTAATATTTTTAATCTTATATATACTGATAATACTTTATATTTAATTAAATTACTTGGATAAAAATTAGTATTTACTCTAGAGATATTTCTCTGTGCATGCCCGACCAGGGGCTGTGGGCCAGGAAACCTCGAAGACAAATGGAGACAAGATTGTCGCATTTTTTGACACGTCACCTCATCCCCACAGCTCATGGAGGCCCATGATGTCTGCAATCAAATACATGGACTTAATCGTTCTTTATGCTAAGAATTAAAATAGTAAAAAAAAAGCCTACGTGGCCACATCGCCACCAGTCATCTCCCCTATGGTTCTCTTCCCATGCCGGAAAATACAGTTGTTTGACCACCACAGGCTCCCCCTCCTTGAGATAAGCCCATCCCCCATCCCACCCCACCCCTTTCTTCACCTCCACCCAATTTTAATAATCATTTAATCTCCTAAGTCATTTCATATGATTAAGATCACAAATAAATTTTGATTTTAATATTTATATTTTATTTAACTTAATTTATATGTGAAATTCTAGAACCCATTAGTACATATGATGTGTGAGGCTGTAATTTTTTTTATTGAATTATTAATTTATTTATATTTTAAAATAAAATATATATTCCAAATTGAGTTATAATTTCAAAATTTATCTATAATTTATGCAATATAGAAGTTGTTAATCAAATTATATATTTGTATATAGGAATTAATGAGAGAATTAATTTCAATTTAATTAAAATAAAAGTATTATTTATATATAAAATTATAAAAATTTCATCCCTTATAAGTATATATATTTATTTTTATCTATTTATAATATTTTCTAGTATCTTGTAACAGCTAATTTGGAACTATAATATTTTAATTTGTGGTGGTTATTATCATACAAATTTAAAAAAATTATATAATTTGTAAACAATTATTGAATTTAAATTCAAATTGATACTACATTTTATTATAATTAAAAAACTATTATAAATATATAATATTATAATTATTATACCATTTATAAATTATGGTTGGAACATGAAAACGAGGCTTTCACAATATTCTCTGTAATATTTATTATTTAATAATAAAATAATATTAACTATTATATATATATATATATGTGATAAATTTAGAAATTTAATGTACTTTCCTTGCCAGGGGAGGGAAAGCCGTGGGAGGTCGCCAGCCATTATAGTAAGCCTTTGAGGGAAATTGTCTTTCATCTGAACTTTCAAATAGAGAAGATTTTATACGTGATGGGTTGCGCCTCCTCGAAGAGCACCGCCGTGAAGGGCGATATGTACTGCCCGGCGCCGTCCAGCTTCGCGGTCTTCGACATAAATTCCATAAAGGAGCCGTGGCTGGGGGTGGAGCACCCTCCGACGGAGAACGACCAGCCACTTCCCAGCCCCGAGAAGCCCGCGCAGCTCCCGGCCACCATCCTCGACAAGCTCAACAAGCTCGAAGTCGCCGACGCCGCCCCCAACTCAACCTGGGTCGAGGTCAGCAAGGCCCTCGAGGACCTCAAACCCACTGCCACCCCGCCGGAGAATCCGGAAAAGCCTCCCCCGCCGCCGTCGTCCTTGCTGAAAGACCCCGAAAAAGACGGGGGTCTGAATAAGACGGCCCTGAAGAAGAACTTCTCCTTCCACACCCTCGAGGAGCTCGACGCCAAGCTGGCCCCGAAGCCGCCAACGAAGGAGGAGTTGAGGAAGGCGGAGTCGATGAGCGCCGTGGTCAAGTCCGGCCACCAGTCCCGGACGGGAACAACCGTCGGAGGTGGGGGGTTCAGGTCGGTGAAAGAGAACATATTCATAGTGAAAGACAGAGAAGAGAGAGAGAGGGAAGGGAAGCTGGCGAACTACGACAGGCTGATGATGAGCAAGCGGGACCCCTTCAGCATGTTCCCGGAGAAGTGTCCTCCCGGCGGCGAGAAGGCGCTGGTCATCTACACGACGTCGCTTCACGGCGTCCGCCGGACGTACGAAGACTGCAACAGGGCGAGGTCGGTGCTGGAGAGCCACCGTGTGGTGTTCGACGAGAGGGACGTGGCACTTCACGGTGAGTTCTTGACGGAGCTCCGGGAGCTGGCCGGAGAAGGGACGAGCGTACCCCAGGTCAGCCACCGCCGAATTCATCGTATTATCCGCTGAAAAAAAAAAACTAAGAAAAATGGAGACTAAAATCGTAACCACAAACCACGAATGCTGATAAAGCATCTATCTACCCTCCGTTCAATATTCCGTTAATGGAAGACCTAACCGCCATTAAAAAGGGTAAAATTACTTAGATACCCATGTAATTCTCTCTCTGATGTAAACTGTGAACGAGCCATGTCATCAGGTGTTCGTGAAGGGGAGGCACCTGGGCGGAGTGGAGGAGCTGGTGGAGCTGAACGAGACCGGGAGGTTCGGGAGGATGCTGACGCTGGCCGGAATCGAGCGGGGGCCAGGGCGGCAGCTCTGCGAGGGCTGCGGCGGCGCCCGCTTCGTGCCCTGCCTCGACTGCGGCGGCAGCTGCAAGGTGGTGGTCGGCGCCGCCAAGGAACGGTGCGGCTCCTGCAACGAGAACGGCTTAATCCTCTGCCCCGCCTGTATCTAAAATCAGCACACATTCTTCGTATGGGCCGAGACCCAACAGTGCTCAGACTAATGGGCCGAGGCCCCTTGGGCCTATAAAATGATATGGTCTCTTTTAGGCGGGTGAGATTGAATTTGAAGATCAGGAGACCGACACGTGTGAAGAACAACATACTTTGTTTCGTGCAATACGATGATATACATATGAATATATCGTCTGAAAATTCTGGATGCATACAACTTTGTGTGTCTTTTCATAGTTTATATCATTGACATGACCAATCCCTCCTCACACTACTAGTCATAGCCTTATAGACTTTTTCCCTATCCCTTCTAACTATTTTGTTTCTCCATTTTACATAGGCTGATATTTATAAGCAAATATTTCTAAATAAATAATTATACATTTTATATTAGTATAATAATGCGGGGAATGGAGTCGGTCCATTAGGTTGAATTTGGAAATGTTCTATGGCTCATAATCACACATCCATATCCATAAACATCCATCCATTGCAAGGCCCTCACACACTTGTCTTCTTTTCTAGTCAAAATAATGCTAAAAAAAGAAGACATTTGCAACTTAATATATAAATATAACATATAAAATTATATGTTGTATATTAATAATATTGAATAATTTTATTTTTTAATTATTTATATAGAAAATGAAATATATATTATATTTATATAAGAAATATAATAAAAATAAATTATATAATTATAAATACTAAATTATAATAATATCAAACATTTTTCTTAAATGTTATTTTTGATAAAATAAATATATTTGTTACCAATTTTAACGTTAAAATACGTTAAATACAAAATTATTATAAATCCGATAAGTGAGCACTTGTCGTAACAAATTATTTGAAAAGGTTAATATTATTAATATATACTATATAGTTATATATATTTTATATATTTTCTCATATGTGACCAATATTATATAAAAAATTTCTTATAACAAAAATAATTTTATTATAAAATTTAATATATTTTTTATATTTTATCAAATAAAATTATATTAATAGCTTGACATTTTTTTATTAATATAAATAATTTCTAGTAATGTAATGTAGTTTATATAATATTAAATATTAATAAATATTATATTTACTAAGACATTTGATTTTCATACACCATATTTTATTATATATCAAAATATTATATAATAATAATTATTATTTGTTATCAAACAACTAAATTATTAGAGTGCAAGACTTTGTCACCATGAGTAATCATTCATATCAATAAAATGACACGTGACACAGACTTATTTATCGCAGACTTATTTATCGCATAGTACACGTATTTTTAACGATATTAAATGTATTTATTTTATTAATTGTTTGATACTAAAAGTATTTATTTATAAAAAATATTTGGTATTAATATTTTTTTTAAATATTTGGACGCAAATGTTTTGTTTATATATTAAAAATATAAAGTCAGTGAAGAGAATTTTGAATTGGCAATGGAGTGGGCGGTGGACCTGCCAACTAATTGGCCCCACCTATCAATTCAATTTAAATTTAATATTTTATCTAATATTAAATTATTAAATAATCTCCTAATACTGAAAACCATGCCTGTGAATAAATCCACCCCACTGACCTATTTATCCTTTATTTTGTACAATATTAACAATTTTACCCCTCAATTTATTACTAATATTTTAGTATAAATGATTAAAATATCTCTTTGAAAATTCAGGCCGAATTCATTAATGGGGTTAAATTGTTAACAAAATTTTAAATTAATAGACTAAATTATTGGAAATTAAAATTAATGACATTATTAGTATTTTACAAGTCTGAACTATGATCACATAGAATGCTATTCCCCAATGCCCATTACCACATAGATGAACAACATTAACACTACTTGGATTGAGAAATCTGTTGAAATGATTTGAAGGGATTTATAATCCTTATTTCGGGTTTAGAGGAGAGTTCCACTAGGCCACTCTAAACCCGATTAAAACCCGATTTAAAACTAGGAAACTTGGAAGAAAAGCAGACTATTGGTTTAGTACAGGAAACACAACACAAGCACAGACCTAGAGAAGCAATAACAAGTGGTGATCAGTGATCACTGTCTCTATATCTTGGATTCTTTGTTGTTATTTTGCCATTGTTTACCAGCATTTAAGCCGTGCAGTATAAGCATTTAGTATCATATCAAACAATCCACCGGAGTGGAGCAAATTATACAAGCAATGCAATCATATACCATATTACCTCTTCATACCTCCAACCTCCTTTCTCTCTGCACTCTTCCAAGTTGGGTTTTTTCTCTTAGCATTAATACAACCTTATCAGATGCTTAGAGCTTCTCGATGATCCCGGTGATGTTCGAGTCTTGGTCAGCAAAGATATCAAGCAGTGACAGTGCCTGCACATTAAAATTATCACAGAAGAAAATTACTGATTGTTAAAATAGCATCTTATACATACATCAGACTACTGATTGAGGTTTAACCTCGAAGACGGGCATACCTCGGGAATGCTGAGTTCGAGGCGGAATTTGGGTCCATCGTAATGGTGAAGGATCGGCCTGAATGTATCCTCTTCTAGTGGCTGGCAGACTTTGCGGGTTATAACACGAACCTGTTCGGTTCAAAACAGGGTGAGAAAGGCGGGATGATTTTTGTGCTATCAGAATCTCAATCAAAAGACCCCAAGTAAATACGGGATGACAGAATATGATACTACCTGAGCAGGGAATCGTGATTCGCCGGGGCACTTCTTATCCTCCCAGGCCGATGGGTCTATGTTAGAGCCTCCAAAGCTTGAAGCCTACAAGTTGCAGGAGACAGACACTACATTAAGAAATTCACCCAGGAGAATATGTGCTAAAAAACAACCGGCATAGTTGCTATATTTGAGATGAGCTGTGTTCCATTTTGTAAAGCGCTCATGAGATGAGCTGCTCCATCTTCCTTCTGAAACTTATCCATAAAGATTTGACCTTTGATGATCCCACCAGAAGGCCAAAGAAAACTGAGTAAAGGACTAACCTCAAAAATTCCATGGAGTTGGTGAGTGGAGTAGTTGTACAGGAAGAGCGGCAAGCCCGGGGTTATCTGCCTGACTGAATCGCGGTAGCGTGGAGGTAGACCTGCCATGCCAACAATTAGAAAGCAAAGGTGTTACCAACTGGAACCTAATTAACCAAGGATCAACAGCAGATCTGAATGGCTGCAATCAATCATCATTCCCTTCATTTCTCCTTGAAAAACCCACTGATCTAACACTCTAACCTGATGATGATGATATACCAATAATATGCTATAGGTTTTCAATCAAAGATCAATCAAAGTCTGGAATTGTAAAGGCATACCAAAGAGCTGTCTCTTGAGGTTTTCCTCCATGGTGTCGTTATTGCAGACGAAGATATACCCACCAACCGTCTCGTTCTTAGGGAGAGACTCCGACGGCGGAAGGGTCTTGAACCTCTTATCAGCACCGAACTTAGCCTCCTTATCATCGACACTGTTGTTGACCTCACCGTTATTCTTCTTAGCATTGCTGTTCTTCTTCCCCGCCTTGGAGGATCCGTAGAAGTCCTCGGCCTTGTTCTTGTATCCCTTAACGTTGAGATTGACATTGTTGCTTTGTGGGAAGTAAGTGGCGGCGGACGACTTCGAGTAGAGCCCCTTATTGAACCCTCCATTAACGGCAAAGTTCTGCTGGGGCGCCGGAGACCCGATCGGCCCGCCATTCATCTTCCACCCATCGTCAAACCCATTGAGATCGTTGACCCGCCCGCTGTTCATCTTCCAGCCGTAGCCGCCGAACCCATCATTGAAATCATTCCCAAGGTTGGATTTCTCGGCCCTCCATCCGTACCCGATCCCGCCGTTCATCGGCGACCCGCTAGGGTTGCTGGAGCTGTTGCTGTTGAGGTAGCTGCCGGCATCGAAGTTGGTCCGATCGTCTGGCCTCTTGCTGGAGAGGTGGTTGCTGCTCCAGATCGAGTCGTTCAGCGAGAGACTGGCAAGGCTGGCCGCGTGGAGGCGGAGCTGGTCGCTGAACTGCCAGAAAGACTGCTGGTTGTTCTCCATGGCCTGTCAACTTAATGAGAACAGCAAAGGTGCAGGAAAAGGGATGGAGTTAGCAGAAGGGAAGCGCAACAGTGAGTGCAGATGGGGGGTATGGGGGTACGAATGGAGACGGAGAAGAAGGTTATATAAGGGAATGGTGAGGATTGTGGGGGCAATTTCGCGGAAGGCAAGTCTTGGGAAGATGGCGTGTGCGATTGCTTTTGTCAATGCCCCCCAATGCTGTTTCACTGCCATGGTCATTTCTTCCCCGTCTGATCTCACTCTTGAGATCGTATACCAGCTTGGACTTTGGAGTAGTAATTTTGAGCTGCAGCTGATTCTGCCTAAACACCAAACTGGCAAAAAAAAACATATTTTTAATAACCAAAATTAAAATTTTTCAATCAATTATTCATATATTAAATAAAAGATAAATATTTTATTATTTTATGCCATTTTCTGTTTATCAAAATATTAATTTTATTCTCTCAAGTAAATATTATTATAGATTAAATATATAAAAAATTAACACAATCAATCAATTTAGGTTAAACATGGATGACCTCCAAAAAGAATATTTTTTAGTATGATTCTATCAATATAAGGGCACATAAGAAATTTAACTCATAAATTAGCTATGAAAGTTAAAATAAATTCCTTTCCAATAAGGTGGCTATTATTATTTTAAATAAAAAAGATTATATTGAAGGCGCACATTAGTGGGGATTTAGTGATTAATCAGACATTATATTTTGTTAAAAAAGGAGAAAATAAAAGGACCTTGGGGTTGGAGAAGCCAGGAGACCCGGTAAGATTCGACGGAGGACTAGAATGCAAGATGGGGTGGAATATGGGGAGCGCAATAGAAGGCGGTGAAAGTCATGGGCGCGAAATTAGGTGAAAAGTCGCTCGTCGGTTTCTAGAAGAAGGCCTTGCAAGTTGCAGGTTTTCCTCGTCCATCTTTTTTTTTTCTCTACTTGAAGCGGGCGGGTATATGGGCCCCACTCCCACCCCACGCGTATGCATCTGCATCTCCCTTGATAAAATAAAACAGAATGTACAAAAAAAAAAGATTTATTAATTCGAATACTATCATCAATCTCATCTGCGCTTTGGCAAAAGAACAAGTGCTACTTTGGTGCCTCCAGCTTTTAGTATAAAACCAAAAGTGAAGCCTCATTGCCTCCCTCTTCTATTCCTAGAGACAATGAATCTTGAGACTAACCTGCCCCGTGTTTGGCTGGAACCATATGGGTTTCACACGTTTGATTCCCTCGACTTAGACGCCAGGGCATACTCAATTTGGCCCTCTTGCTCACCATTGTTGAAGAAAGGGAGTCTTCCCGGATTTTTCTCTTGCAGGAGGAGAGTCACAGGCATCTGGGGCGGGTACTTGTCCAGTATAAAGTCGATCTCCTGTCCACTGATTTCTTGCTGATCGACAAGAACCTGAAATGCCAGTATTCCCGCCATAAACAATCTTGTTGCATCAAGTAAACTACAGAAATGAGCATCCATGTGTGATTAGTTTACCTTTACAGCCTTTAGTAATGCAACATGGTGCCTTTGAAGAAGAGAGAGAGTTCTCTTGTACGTGGCCTGTATGAGTTCCTCCGTCCTTGCAGCAACTTGATCGTCCAATTTGAAATTGATGGGTGGTTCAATCAGCTCATAGTCATCGTAGAGTGAGCCTTCGAAATCGAGCCTTGGACCAACAAATTGCACCTTCTTTGCCCAAGGAGGTGGCTCTCCATGTATCACCATGGGATTCTCCAAATTCCATCTGTTCCAAGAGTACTATAACCAACATATTCCATAATTTGTAGTTCAACAGAATGAAGTACAACATGGCTTGTGGTTCCTAGTTAAAGTATCTTACATGGTTAAGATTTTGCGAGCAAGCCAAGATGCATCAGCAAGGTAGCTGACAGATGCCCTGGATGTGTCCCTTCCATAAATTACCTCCTCAGCAGCACGACCTCCAAGTAGTACCTTTATATTGGATAGTACAAGGAAAGAAGAATGATTCAAAATTTTGTCATCATGTCTGATATTAAATGGAACAGAGCTATTAACCCAGCCCACACATCCATACTTGAAGGCGATGCAGCAACTGAGGCCGTCGCTCAAACATGTACTTCTCATCTTCAAGCCGGTGAAAAATAACTTGGGATAATGTCTGCATAAATTGTTAAATATAAAATGAATCACTAAGCAATGGATAAAAAAAGTGGGAGGATAAAAACTTGAGAAACAAAGGTGAAGGAATCGGGACGAATCCAGATTCATCCTCATGTGTGGATTGTTTCTCAAATTGGAAAAGGAATTTGAAAAACTCCAAAATTTGCAAGTTCTCTGATATGAAGATGAAGTGATATTTTAGGAAGTTTCTTATGGAAATAGAAAAGGAAAATAAGGAGAGGGGTAGTGAGATGAACTAGGGAATAGAAAGAGGACCTGACCACGAGGGACAATGGAGATCCGATCACAGCATTCAATATCTGCATTCTCATATCTCCTGAGTAGGTGGGATATCATCGCCACTCCAACTTCAGTAGTAGCCCTTCGGCATTGTCCTTGATGGCCCAACTCAATACCAACACGTCTAGGTCCCACTGTTAGCCTATCGACTGCATCGTCCATGTCTGACCGCAGAATCAATCCATGACCTTTCCTGACAGCAACAAGAGCTGCTTCCTGGACCAGCTGAGCAAGACGGGCTCCTGTCCATCCTGTGAAAGATGACATAATCCTCATCATGAATTTGTAGCTTGTTGGAGCCATCCCATCCTCAACGTAACAAGGTGAAAGAATCAACCCACTCAAGGCATGTCATGCATTTGTATATTCAGTAAGGTTTCAGAATCTTTGACAGGTCCCACCAAATTTGTTAAATTTAAACAGCAAGAGATATGAACTGATTATTTCAACCTAGATATATATGGTCCAACACTAGAAAACCTCGGTAAACCTGAGGCAAACAATACCTGGTAAGTTTTGAGCATAGGCTGATAAATCAACGGTCTCTGACATTTTCACTTTGCTTGCATGAATTTTTAGGATATCACATCGGCCTTTTGCATTAGGAGGGCGAATTCGTATCTGCAATGTCAATACAAGAACTGCATTTTATTTCTAGCCAATGCTGCAAGCAGGTATTTTACTAGGTATCCAAAGAAGTGAAAAAAATAGAGGAAATTTTTTTTCGTCCCTCCATTTAAAAGTGAACTGAACAACATACATCAAAGAATTCATTTAAGAAAAGAAGATACCTTGCGATCAAAACGACCAGGACGAAGAAGGGCAGGATCTAATAAGTCCCTGCGATTAGTGGCAGCCAAAAATATGACACCTTTCCCAGTGTCAAAACCATCAAGTTCTATGAGAAGCTGATTGAGTGTTGTTTCCCTCTCTTGGGTCCCTGCATTATATAGCTGATCTGTTGATTCCTTGAAAATACCCTGACGCCTGATCATCCACAGAAAAGATCAACAGTTTTACTATTTCATTAGTGTATACAAAGGACTCGTTCATCATGGCAGCACCAGGAACAACATGAAATCTTTAAAAAAGAAAAAGAAAAAGACATCAAAGGATGAAAATTTAAAATCCTAAAGATGCAAGCAGAAACACCAACCTAGTTGCAAGTGCGTCAATCTCATCAATGAATATAACAGATGGTTTATTAACCTGCAACATCAGAAAAGTTAATAAAAGTAAGGTTTGATTCAGTCAAATCATAAAAGTTCATCGACCACTTGATATAATTACCTTGGCTCTCTTGAATAGATCTCTGATACGTGCTGAACCAACACCAACCAAAACTTCAACAAATTCAGACCCAGCCATCTGATAAAACGGAACACCAGCCTCCCCAGCAATGGCCTTTGCAACTAGTGTCTGCAGAATGTTACTGAGTTCACCAGATTTCCGTGAATATGTAAAACAATTAAAAACATTAAATACCAACCTTTCCACACCCTGGTGGTCCCTCCAAAAGAACGCCATGTGGAGGCTTTATTGCCATTTTGTCAAACAATTCAGGATTCTTCAAGTATCTCACCAACTAATCAGTAAGTCACAGTAAACAAAATATTTAGACTCAGATGCACATTCACAAGATTCACACACATTTGGAACATCATATATACTAAGCTACCAGTCTAAACTTAGAATCAATGCCTGATCAAGCTAGGTGCTAGAGGAGTCAAGGGATGGAAAAAGGCACAAAGAATATACTTTAGCACTTCACATAATAAGACGTTACAAGAAGAATACCTCTTGGAGTTCCTCTACTGCTTCATCAATCCCTGCAATATCGCTGAACTTGACCCCTGTCGAACCCTACAAATTACCATCAAAGATAAGAAATCTCTTTGAATCTATAGACAAACTAAACGTTTGCCTGAATGCGCAAAATCATAACAAACTAACATCAACACGAGCTTCGGCTTTGGATCTTGAAAAATCAATCCCTTGCCATAGATCCTGTACATAATTGAAGAATCAGATAAAACTTTCAAGGTTTAAGCATATAGAAGACACTTAATTTCCATTTCTAGATCATCTATTTAAGGAGAAGACGGAAGAAAATTACCCATTTCCGAAAGTTCTTAGGTCGCCTTGATAGAGTAAAACGGACAAGGAGAACCATAGTCAAAACAACAAGTGTGATTGGCTTTAGCATCTCAAGGCTAGCAGATACACCGCCAAATGTGTAGAACTGATATATCTTAGAAAAAATCCCACCATCACTAAAAATATCGACTATATTATCCCATATTCTCTCTAAAATTCCAAAAACAATGCTGAAAAAGAGCTTAAGAAATGGTTTTGCTATAGGCCATGCAACATATACAGTAGTTGCAAAAATGAAACTTGTCATGGCAAAAACTGCTGAAGCCAGAAAACCCCCAACTACTACTGCTGCAGCAGCCATAAGAGCAGTAACCATTCCAAGCTCTACCATCATTCTGCTTGATATAGAAGAAGCCACCGGATGAGGATACTCTGGTAATTTTCCAACCCAAGACTGCAGAGAAACATACATCCAAGATAATTTTCATTATAAACAGAAGATCAAAAAAGTCCTAAAAGATTAGAGCATTGAATAATCAAGTCGGATAGTCTCACAACTGATTTTTCATATATACTGAAATGATAGGCTTAATTACCTTCAGCATAAAAGAAGGAACGACAACATATGAGAGCATATTGTCTTCAAAGGAAGCATGCCATAACTCATAGGCATTCAAATAACATGGGAAAAGAACTCCTCAATAACGAAAAAAAACATGAAGAGGTCATCCTACTGTTTGAGAAGCACTTGATAAAAAATTAACTGGAAGATGCGAATACAAATAAATACGAAATATGCATGCTAATAGTTAGACATATTTCCTGGCACTAACAACTTGAATATTAGATGTCACGCTGAATCTTGCATTCAACACAAGAATTCTAGCTCACCATAGTCTGCCGTTCTATCTCATACTGTGGACCATTGTATTCCTCCAGTAGGGCTAGAACCTCATCAGTGTTCAGCTTCATAGCCCTATGGGTTCACATCACATCAATCATCAAATTAGTAAACAAAGCTACATTAAGAACAAAGTGTAGGCGAAATGCTAGAAATCTAAAATACCATTTTGTCCTGTGCAAGCTCTTATCGCCAGGGATTTCTTTCAAATCTACAACGAAGTCCCTATACCCATTACCATATGACAAGCTAGCTGGCTCCTTGGAAGCTAACAATTTGACCTTGTCACTCTTAACCGCTTTCCTGAAATCATCAAAGCTCATCTTTGGCAATTCCCCTATATTCCTATCAAACTCGTCCTCCTGGGACAATTCTTCTCCAAAAACTTGCTCAGGAACATAGAGCTTCCCCTTATACTCCCTCAGCAGGTCTTTCAAGTATACCGACTCCTCGCTTCCGACTCTCTCACCCTGAGGTCCACTACTTTCAGTCCCTCGCTTATGGACATCTTCCCAATTCAATTTTCTCCTAATAACATGGATGATACCCGTGTCAGCCTTTTTTCCTAAACTCTCTTTCTCCTTCAGGGTGAACAATTTATCCCCTCTGCGATACTTGGGTTCTATCTGGCTAGGGTTGTCCTTCAAAACCCTACTGACGAAATCGTCACCGCCAGTATTCAACTCGCACTCAATAGAAAACGATTTTCTAATGACAGTCCGGTACCTCCTGCTACAATGTGAGTACTTAAGCTGCTTCCTGGTGAGCACAGGGACTGCATATGATCGTACGAGCTGAGGGCCAGACTTAGGAAATAACGGCCTTGAAGACAGCAGAGCGTCGATGGCACTCATGATTCCCCTCTGAGCAGATTTCCGGACTGAACTTCACCAGTTCAAAGCCTATACCGATTCCTGATTAAGAAAATTGAGCTCATCATGATGGAGCGATAGGGTTTTAGCTGAGATGTTTCGACATCGAAGTGGATAGAAGCGCTCTCGGAGCTACAAACCGACGGAAGCCGTATTGGCTTATCCTGAGGGTAGAAGCTAAGAGAAGGATTCAACCCGATGGGCCGGGTCGATTGAATTACTGATGGGTTACCCGGCCCATTAAAGCAGAGGGCCGGGCAAACAAAGTTTGTGCTAAAATAAATAAAAGTGTAAAGTCCATGGGTTTTTAGATAATTTATGCTGAATTTTCGGTGCATTTAGATTCAAATTATTTTAAAAATGAATTAAAAAACAGGAAAAAAATAAAAATGTAACGGATACCTTTAAACCGTGTCATCTCCTGACTTGATCATCATTCTATCTCATAGGCGGCAGAGTTATCGGAAGAGAGAAAGTCGGCGGTATGATAGAGGGCTTTTAGTGTCTATTTCTCCAAACTCTGGAAATCGGCACGAATCTGCTCAACTTATCGTTGAAATCTGATTTCGTTCGCCCATAGTCGATTTAAGCTCTTCCTTGCGCTCATTTGCTCTTCGATTATGTCCTCTGTGTAAGAAAGCACTCCACTCGGTGGAATCTCTCGGTGGTCTGTTGATAAGAAGAAGAAGAGGAGGTTGCTTTCTGAGAAGAAACTTCTAGGGGAGCTTAAGAAGAGGAGGTTTCTTTCTGAGAAGAAACTTCTAGGGGAGCTCGCAGATCTTTATGTCCCCTGCCTCAGAGCTCCGTCTCTGACCTCGGGCATCTGGGTTTCTTGGGATTTCCCTTGCCTCGTGGAGATTTGGGGAGTTTACATTCTGTTCCCCAGTTCCTCTGGATTTTTGGTATAGTTCGGGATTTGGAGGATTTGGGGATTAGGGCTCATCCCTGTTCCTCTTCCTTCACTTTCCGTTTCATGCACATTGCATTTAGTCCTTTCTTCTTCTTCAGTCGGGCCTTTTAATCAATCTGATTGACTAAAGGCCAACGGACTGAAGGTGAAGAAATGGCGCCGAATAGAAAGAAAACAATGTGCAGTTAGGCTTTTTATTTTGAGCGTTGCTATTCCGAGAGAATCCCGAGCTTCATCATAGGAAGCAAAGAAGATTCCAGAAATGGCTCTTGCTGGTATCGCCATAACTACGGCCAGCGGTGATTCAATCTAGTTTGCTGGTCATTGTTGTGCTCCTACTGAGTCCATATTAATATACCTGACTGTTTCCGGCTCTGTGATCCCAATGCGGGTTTTGGAGTCCGACTCCATAGCTTCTGTTAAGCTCTGGATTCAGACCTGTAAAGGGTTTGTGGTAAAGAAGCAGAAGCTTGTTTTTGCAGGCAGGGAATTAGCCCGAAGCAACTCACTAATTAAGGACTATGGTGTATCTAGTGGGAACATTCTCCATCTGGTTCTTAAACTTGCAGATCTTCTGATCATTGTTGTTAAGACTGTTGGTGGAAAGGAGTTCGAGTTCCATGTGGACCGCCATCAGAATGTGGCTTATCTCAAGCAAAGGATTGCAAAAAAGGGGAAGGGCTTTGCTGATCTCAAGAGACAAGAACTTTTCTGTAATGGAGAGGAGCTTGAGGACTACACTGTTATGGGCTGTGATCCATTTGCTTGTCCAGAAATCAGCCAAAGTGAGGGCTAAGCCTGTTCAGAAACTTCAAACTCTTGGTTGAGGCCGTAGAGTCTGATGAAGTTGCTAGTGGAAAGTTAAAAAACAAATTAGCTGAGGAGCTTCATGTTGTCCCAAGAGACCTGCTCCATAGAGAAGATGTTTTGCTCGAGCCCATAATTATGAATCCCCGGGTCAGATTCCTGCAGAAGTCTGGGATATGATCAGGGCGGGCCTTCGGGGCTTGGCTAGCGGTAATTCGCCAATCAGATCCACAGAAGGGACTGGTGGAGCTTACTTCATGCAAGACTCCTTGGGTCAGAAGTACATCTCTGTCTTCAAACCCATTGATGAAGAGCCCAATGCCATCAACAATCCACAGGGACTTTCTGTTTCATTGGATGGTGAGGGACTGAAGAGAGGAACAAGGGTTGGAGAAGGAGCTGTTAGAGAAGTGGCTGCTTATTTACTGGATCACCCAAAATGTGGACCCGACATTTATTTATCTGGTGAAGTGATGGAATTTGCAGGGGTTCCTCCAACTGTCATGGTAGGGTGCCTCAACAAGGGGTTTAATCATCCAGATGGGTTCGAGGGAACATTTGAGAATCTTAAGGCCGGGTCATTGCAGATGTTCATGAAGAATATGGGGAGTTGTGAGGAAATGGGTCCAGGGGGCTTCCCCAAAGAGGAGGTCCATAAGATAAGTGTGTTTGATATCAGAATGGCTAATGCTGACAGGCACTCAAATTCATCTTGTGCCTATTGATCATGGCTACTGCCTTCCTGAGACCGTAAGTTTCCCTTGGATTGATCCCAAGACCCTTTTTCCTTTTTTTTTTTGCTTTTCTACTTCAATATGTATGATTTATTTTTCTGAAATATCTATGCCAGATTTGAAATATATCTCATTTTCTGAACCCTCAGCCTGACTTGCAATATATCTCATATTCTCCTCTAACAGCTTGAAGATTGCACTTTTGATTGGCTTTACTGGCCGCAAGCCTGCCAGCCCTACACTTCCAGCACTGTGGATTACATAGATTCCCTTGATACTGAGCAAGATATTGCAATGCTGAAGTTCTATGGCTGGGATGTACTCCTAGAGTGTGCTCGAACTCTTTGTATTTCCACCATGCTTCTCAAAAAAGGGGGCCCAGAGAGGCCTCACACCATTTGCAATTGGTAGGATCATGTGCCGGGGGACCATGCACAAGGAATCAGTGATTGAACAAATTGTCAAGGAAGCCAGTGGATCTATGAAACATGGAGCAGGTGAGGAAGTATTCCTTGAGGGTGTCTCTGCAATCATGGATTCTCACCTTGACATGCTTAAGCAGTAACATAACCTGTGGTTCGAGTCTTTTTATCTGCCACATTAGAAATATGAGTTATGTAATAAATTAAGGTTCAAAGGGTGTTGTCATTTCATCTTTGGATGGAAGGCTGGTTATTTTATTCACCATTCTTGACGGGGAAGGAACTACCATCATATTTTGCACCCATTGTAAGGCTTCATTTCTGTTACACATTCAGTGTGTTGGTGATGTTGAAACAGAGGTTTTGGATTGATTATCAATAATATGGTGTTGTTCTATCCTAACACGAGTATCCAAACATAGTCTTTTCCTTCACCCGAAGATGTGATTGATATTGGAGATAGCTGCAGGATGCAACTTCTTGAGTAGCTGAGGAATAAAAAATCAGAGCAGAGTTCTGCTGCAAAAAGGTAAAAATTGGAGGTGCGGGGAATCGAACCCCGTGCCTCTCGCATGCGAAGCGAGCGCTCTACCATATGAGCTACACCCCCATTGACCCTATGTTATGTTGTTTAACATTTTCAACATTTTTATTAATATGTCGCACATATTAATATCGAAAATTAAAGGTTATATATATTTAACAACATTCAACGACAAACAAATAGTCCTGATAGATAGACGAGAATATAAATTTCCATTGAAAAAATCATCATACAATTTAATTTCCTTGTCGGGTGTATTGATTTTGATTATTCTAAAATGGTCCCATAAAAGCGTCGCATATATATATATATATATATAGGGGACACGCCGCTCTCAGTGTCAAAGAGAAGACTTGTACGGTGGAAATCAATTTACGGTGTAGAAATAATCGATATCTTATAAAAGATTAAATAACTTATATTTTGTATATTAATTACTTAATACAAAATAATTATCCAAAATCATATAAAGCTTGCTAAGAAGGTGACGATTTTTCTTGGTATTCATTACGTCATCTAAAAGGCCATGTAGGAAGACAAATATTGTATGGAAAAATAATCTCTAAATTCCTATTTGGTAGGTAAAATATATATAATAAATGTAATTCAATTAATGTTTAAAAAATATTTATCATTATAATAATTTATTGTTATCATTTTTCCTTTAAAATATTCATTCTATAATTAAAATAAATAAATTTTATTAAAAATCAATATAATTAATAAAAAAATACTCTTAAGATGTTTTAATATTTTAATTTCTAGAACATTACATGTACCCTAAAGTCAGATTTCACGCACATGGCCGACAGTGAAGCAACTGCCACCTACTCATTTAATATCTTACCCGGAGAAACTGACATCGGTGTTCCTTCATTTCAATTCAATATACGTCATTAAATTTAGGAGTAAATATTTGTATAACATAATATTGTATTTTCAAGTATTTTTAATACAAGAAAAATAATTAATATATAAATTATATATAATAAATATATAGAGTTATATTTATAATCATTAAAAAAATTAATAAACTATATATAAGTTTGCATAAAATTTTAAATATGATGACACTTTTACATTAAAATTTTAAAATATTTACAATTTACAATAAAAAATTGTTAAAATGAACATGTTGGGGTGCTCCCTATAACTTAAATATTTTAATCACTTACTACAAATCAAGTTAAAAAATATGATTAACTTTAAATAATAATTTAATAAATTTAGTATTAATATATAGTATCTTTATTCATATGTATATATATTTTATATAATTATTTTGAATTAATAAATTAAATATTTTATGTAAATAAATGATATATTATCATTATTGATGGAATTTTAAAGTAAATTATATAAATTTAATAATACTAAAAATTTAAATATAAGTTAAGTATTTGCACCACAATATAATTTAATACAAATATGTAAAACCCTAATATAGCCTCAAAAAAACTGAAGTTAATGACACAAGTTGTTAACCCACTTGGTTTAGCACAACATAGTATTCTTTGGTCAATGGCCAAGAACAGTGCTGCTTCGGTTTCCTTTTGAATCAGCCTGTTATCACGATCTGTCCATGTGATCAAGAACTTCAGGAATCTCAGTGATGCTGTCCAGAGAAGGCCTCCACACCGCTGCTGCAGCTGCTGCGGCTGTTCTTGATGGTGACGACGATGACTTGGAAGATCTTTCTCTCTCGATCTCTCCCAGTATCTCCTCCAGAGACCTCTTCCTACTGCCGACCGATCCGCCTTTTCTGTCTCTCAGCTGAAGCATCAGCCACTCCAGCTCTTCCCTTGTCAGCACAACCTTCACCCTCATCGCTGCTCCTCCTTTGATGCCGCTACTATCGCCACGCTCGCCGCTGCAATCCTCAAGCTCGCGAACAGAGTTTGAGTTTCTGATCTCTTCTCTTCTCACCCAAGATTGATTGCTGTATGTCTCCAAGCAATTTCCCATGACTGGAGTTTACTCGCCCTCTTTTTACTCCCCTTTTATCCTATGGATCTTCTTCCTTTTTCTTCTTCTTGGTAGGGACTAGAGAGCAAGAGGGAGTAATTTACCATGGAAAGCTTCTATATATATATATATATATATATATATATATATATGCAATTTGGGGTTTCTGCATGTGAGTGAGAGGATAAGGTGGGGGAAGATAGCATTAAAAAGGCCATGAGTCACATGAGTCAGCCCCTATTGATGAATATTTGCCAGTATATAATGCCTTGTATAATGTAATTATTCGAGTGAACGTTGAGAAAGATCAAATTAAAGTACCATCACAGCAAGTTGGCTCTTTACATGGTATAATATATTATGATTTTATAACTCTACACAGTGATCATTAGCCCACCTTTGTGAACGTGTAGATACCTAGCTAGCTGGATTTCTGCATAAAATACTATAATAACACCTCTTTTCCACATCGAGCGGATCAGTGTATATATAAAAATATATATGAAAAAAAGGCAAAAAATAATGAAAATAAAGGGGTATGATCAATTTTTTTGCCAAAAGAAAGAGATAATTGTATTGTTCAACTATAATTAATGTCTGAACTATTATCTAACACATATTATATATATATATATATGGTATATCGATAATTATCTCCAAAATCATAATTTGTAAGTATAGTAACTTTTTAAATCTTATAAACTAATAATATTTTTCTAATTTATTAAATATAGAATTAATGTACTATAATAAAAAATATTATATACTGATAAATTATTGCTGGTACTTTTTTACTTAAAAATAATAATTTATAATTAGTAAAACCTTAACCTATAACATTTCTCTAATTTATCAAACATATAATTATATTCTTAAACTATTTGAAACAAATAATAAATTTAAACACTTATTTATTTTCGTTACCCGTCACATCTATTTAAGCGGTGCAATTAAGAAACATTCCAAGGCTACTGCATTGTCTTCGTCTTATATCTTGCATGTTCCTTCCACCGCTAGGTAGTTGATCGAAGGACAAGATCTCGAGATGACTGGATGAGCTATGAAGTTTGATCGACATTAGTTAATATGGATGGCATCTTCTCCAAATCTTGACTCTCACAATTGGCCTGTTGCGTAGATTTTTTTTGTCAATGGAATATTAATTAAATAATTTTAAATAGAATATACATATTCACATTAGATGTAATAAGTCCTCGTTAACTCAGTACCAACATACAATAATTTATTATGTACATGTATAGAAAATACTGAAATATCTCTTAATTATTTAAAAAAAGGTACAAGCAACAATTGTTTCCATTATAAGAGTGGAGATTTTTTAGATCTCAAATAAATCAATCTCTATAATCACTTTATTAAAACGGCAGCAGTCAGCCTCTGTCTCCTTTATATATGGATGTAGGTCACTTACTCGAACATGATTGTTTCTCCCCTGATTTCTTGGGTGAAAGGGAAGCCTAAAGGGGGCATAAAATCAATGGTGAGTAGATAGAGATTCGCTTAGTTAAGTATATAATAAAATAGTATCGTATTATTAATAATATAATTTTAAATTGAATAAAATAAAAAATTATTATACATTTATAAAATTACAAACGTTATATTAATTATAAATGATTATTTTTAAATATATAAAAAATTACAATTTATCGATAAACAATAATTTCTAAAATAGTATAAATCTATTTTGAGAACACTTTCAATTATCGAGTAAAAGAAATTGAATCTCACATTAATGCACGTCCAATAAATTTAACAACTCCATCTTTTGGTGCCTCCAAGTCAAAGGGCAACCGGAAGATGCGTAGTATGAAGTGGTGAGCTGGAACGCCTAAAAAGGTGTCGGTCACGGTCACGACTTTAGAAGCATGACAAATAATGCAAGTATTAATTTTATTATTTATCAGTGATAAATTTTAAATAAATATTTGTATAATTTATTATGAGTAGTAAATTAATTCTTTATTAATTTCTCCTATTTTATAATTTCTCAAGATTGTCATCCATCCTATGCCCTAAGCAAGAACTGACACTCACAAACTTGATCGTGTTAGGGCCATTTACATTCATATGAAGGAGAAGTTGACAGTTGAGATGGGATATGATGTATATGTGATTGTATACACACGTAATTAGAATGTCATTGTCAAATTTGAGTATAGAGGTCAACTATGGAAACAGAGAAGAGGGACACAACATGTTGGCGGTCGGATAGCGGTGGAGCAGTGGTGGGGGCACGGCCAGTGGACCGTGGACTCAAGTTTTTGGTGGTTGAGAAGAATAATCAATATACGATTTAGTGATATTATATGGGAAAGAGAGTGAAGAGGACCAACGGATCAGATAGCTTATGAGCCTCAGTACCTCAATAAAGTTTTGAAGTCATGAATTAGGATGAATCCATATGGCTCTTTTAAAAAAAGATCTCTAGTGGGCATCCTTAAATCTTATAAATAGGTAAAAAGTTCCTTATTATTTATTCTTGGCATCACAAATGTAGAATAGATGTGATAAACTATTGTTTGTCGAAAATATATTAAATTTATATCTAGTAAATTGTAAATTACGAATTTTCAAAATTTTATTTTAAATTTATTTAAAATAAAAATTAAGTTTGAATTCAAAATAGATTTCAAACCCGATTTAAAAATTATTTCAAACCATGAATTTAAAAAATGAATAAATGCATAAATTAGCCTTAAATAAAATTCGAATGATCGAGATTGAATAAAGATAGAACGAGCTTGAACTAGAAAATAAAATTAAATTTGTTTCAAATTGTTAATTTAGAAAATGGATAAATTTATAAACTATCCTAAAAAAATATTTGTTAATTAGAAATAAAGGATCGAGAAAAGTACAAATAAAAACTGGTTTGAATCGAGATAAAACTAACTTGGTACAAAACTTCCAATTTTTTTGAATAAGCTATACAAAATTAAAATTAGAAATTTATGAGCAGATGGCAAATTACACAAGTAAGACTAATAAAATAGATTTGAGCCAATAACCAATCAAATTGGGATGAATTGACCAAAAACTAATTGAATGGTATCACATTCACTTAATGCTACTATGGTGAGGGCTTTCACTAAAATAAATCGAAAGAACAAAAATTTAAAAATAAAAGCTCACATAATTAAGTAAAAATTTAAAATTTTTAAATCATATAATAAGCCAAAATCTTACAATATTTTTGTTGAGAAATATGTAATTGATAAGTAATGATAACTTCAATACACGCTTGAACAGTTTCATACCTTGGCTGGTGCATGTGTATAGGCATCGATGATTGATTTTTGTGCTATTTGCACGTTCCTAAAAAGGGTTAGGGGATTGAATTGAGCTCATAACTCAGTTAATATATTTACCAATATCGAGCAACGATATAACTTATGAGATAATCTCTATCTAATTTTTCATTAGTGTTTATTGTTATTTTATTTGTATCATTTTATGGTTTATTGTTCATTGTTCATTATAGTACTTTATCTCATTTTTATTATTTTGAGAATTCATTTATTAATTCATAATTCACGCATTAAATACACACAAATCATCCCTAAGTTATTATACATGCAAACTCATGTGACTATCGGTATGTGATTCATAATGCACTCCTACTAAATATCTCAAGATTATCGTCCCACTCACACGAATGTCAATGATTTGTCATTCAACATCTCGCATCATTTGACCCAACTTAGCCTAACTCCTGGATCACAAGCGATGTATGGACCCCTACCATCTCCTTCCGGGTCGACATGACCTATAGTATTAGGTGTCATGGTGATATCATAATATATCCATCAAATCATATCACACATATAGTTATACAATATAATAATTATTCTTATTTGGGTGTGCATTAGACTATCTAACTGATTCCACTACTCAAGTTATTTAGCATGCATTACAAATTATAGCACACAATAATTTTTTTTTAAATTATTGAGGTTCGGTATGCTATACACCAATACTCGTTATTCTCGTTAGTAATTACATTTTGTTTGATACACTTACAATATATTCATTATATAAGAATAAAGTGATACATGAATAGTCAATTAATGGATGAATCTTAATATATAGGAATTAATAGAAATAATCAATTATTACAAACTTTTGAGTTATCACATTTAATTGAATATTATTTGGTTTCACACCAAATTGGAGGTTTCCAAATATTAAGCTTGGAAATGGAGAAATGATGAGAATATAATTCTTTAGTGAAGATATCCGCACCTTGTGTCACGCATGAAAGATATGATTATCATTTAGATAAATGATAGATATATTATCACAATATAGAGTAGGGGAATATAAAGGCGATAAAGCAAGTTCCCGAAGAAAATATTGAATCCATATTAGTTAAGATGTAGCATTTTCTAAGATTTTATATTCAACTTCAGTGTTAGATCGTGCAATTGTGCATTGTTTCTTAACACTCCATGAAATCAAATTGTCGTAAAAAAATTGAGAAACCACTAATAGAACGTCGTTCATCAGGATTCTCAACGTAGTCAATATTGGAGAAACAATAGGGCTGAGATTGAGAATTCTTCCCAAAGTAAAGACCATAACTTGATTTTTCTTTGAGATATTGTAAAATTTGCTTCCCAATGAGATAATCCTGGATCATTATCGTGGGTTACGTTGTTTTGGGGGTATTGTAATTTGTCAGAAATTGGGAACAATAAGGAGCAATGTAACCCAATTTTTGTCATATTTGACAAACAAGTGTATAATCTCATTGTTGGTAATTGTACGTGCCCGACCTATGCATACTGGAAACTGGCTCATGGGACAGTTTGTGCAGATTGGGCTATTTTGAAAACTAGGTTCGTCCTTAAAGCCCATTGTTACTTTGTAATTGCCAAGATACCCAATTTTTTTATAGTATTATAAAAATTTGCATGCTGAGTGAAATGCTACGTTTGATGATGAATTGTTCATGCGAGAGCCAAACCTATGCTCTTGTTCCTGGTTTCCATAGGTGATTCTAGGGTTCGAGAATCACCCTTGAATCAAAGGCGAGAAGCGGGGTTGACGCTTCAGAAATTGCCCTAGAGAATAAGAGTTGGTAAATCGACTACGATAGTGGTGAGTGACAACGGCGAATGGCGATGTTGCGGACAAGCAAGGACTCATGAGAGGCAACATTTTATAATTGAGCTTGGTTTCTTCAGAAATGAGCATGAATTTGAGTTCATCTAGACTTGTTTACTTGTGAGTAAGAGTGAGAGTCATGTAAATGGACTGATATTCTTCTCCTAACCCAGTGAAAATTCTGTATTTGATTTTAGATTCAGGTTTAGAGAGGCCGATCTGGGCAGAGCTGGTGGCGAGACTAGCTATGGATGTTAGGTAAACTCTTATTGTTTGATCTTGTTTAACTGTATCACACCAGTGATGGTTTAAGAGATCTTGATGAGCTCGAACTTGTTGAGCAAATAGGACTTCCAATTTATCCCACATATATATAGAATTGTGAATTTAAGTTACTTGTAAATTAATATGAGTGCCTAGTGATCATAAGATAGTGGTTAGACATAATCTATCTTATATTTTCCAAGTCTTGTAGGATGAGTTGAGAATAAGAGGAGATTCATCATCTTTTTAAGGAGGCAAGAACTCTAGTGTCGGGATGGTTCAATAGGCATACCCCATCAAGTCATAAATTTCTAAGAGTGACATCATATTGTTGTATTATAGGAAATAATTTGTTCCGTCTAGCTTAAAAGGAAGTACTAGAATATTGCTTGGAAGTTTAACAACTACTCTTGAAGAACTCATGTTGATTTTGTAGGTTCCGAAAGAAAATATGGAAGATGATGAAAATTGGTAGGGGTTGAGCAAATAAGGTTGATGGTGAATTAATGAAGCAGATATAGTAGTAAGTGTGGTTGATGGTGAGCAAGTGAGGTTGATTAGATCAGCCTAGCTAGAATGTAGGATCGAATTACATTAGCAAGAATGCTCTCATACCATGAAAGAAAGATAAATTTTAGTAATTGTGTTTTGTTTGATACACTTACAATATTTTTTTATATTGGAATATAATGATACATGAATAGTCTATGTACAACTCTTAATATATAGGTATTAATAGACATAATCAATTATTAGTTACAAAATTTTGAGAGATCATATTTAATTAAATATTATTTGGTTATTAATATCGTGCATTAAACTATTACAATTTCATCTTACCTTATTTGCTATATATTAGCTTAAACAAGTACACAAAGCCTAGTCCCTTGTTATGTTTAGAAAAATCTAAGTTTTTTCATATATCGATATCACGATTCTTACTCCAATTCATATTACAACATTCTCTTCACATTTTGTGTTCCATTGATGAAGCCTATTATGCACTTCTATTTTTATTAATTCAATAAAACTTAATAAATAATCACGATCGGTCCAATAATACTCGTCGTTTATAAACTCACTCACCCGAGTATCCGAATACGTGTTCGTTGCGATTTATTTCCGAGTATCTCTTTTTGATGATTTCACTCAACTATTCGCAGTAGTACAAGCTGCATAATGCATATAAATACACATTATTAGGTTTGGTTCTAAACGGTATATTTTTTTTCGTGATTACAAGGCTTACATATAGCCTGAACGACCACCGTAGTAGGTGAGAGGGGACTAAGAAGGGCTTCTTAAATTAATTTGGATTACGATTGGCAGTCGAGGAGGTAGGGGCAAGATTAGAAAGCTCCTGCCCTATTTTTTGCTATGAGAGCAATGATATTGTTCTATCGAACCGCTGTCGGTAGAGGACACGTAAGAGTCGGAGAGTGTTGCAATTGGAAATCTAACCTCGAGGCGTTTCCAACACCACAAATATCAACAAATTTGGTGGTCAAATAAGAAAATGAGAAGCTATGGTAGGGAGGTCATTGGAAAATTGAGTAGGTTGATTTTTAGAGAGAATTCTATTCATCCTCGGGTGAGAGAAGGGCCGTCATTTATATAGGTAGTTTGAGGGACCAATTCTATATCATTCCATGTCCATAGCCGACCAAATACGACTCTTTAGCCTCTGCTTTTCGTTTTGTTTTCTTGGGGAGTAAATGTAGAAAAACCTATTGACAGTTGTGTTATTTTCGGGTTCGGGTCAAGTATTTGGATCCTAGGTAAGCCTCCTCTCAACTTAAGCTATCGAACCATATTGGCCTTCCAAACCAAAGGTAAGCCTCATGACCTTTCGGGTTCGGGTCAAATACCATCTCAGTTACACAATTGTGATGAAAAGTAAAGGGCTTGTGCAAGCATGTCAGAGGAAAAGTTGGCCGTGACATCAAGATATAAAGTCATCCTAGTAAGAGACGAATCAAGTGGTATCAATTGTGGAAGAGTACATGTGACTACTATACTCTCAATAGCACTCGATCACAGTTTGTATCAATTAAACAAATTGTTGGAATTTCCAAAGTGATACATTCTCGAAGAGCCGTATATTGTTCTTGCTGATCAACAATAATTACAATATCGGGCAAGCCTGTTATATATTTCATCCCGCCCCAATATGTTTGCAAGTGAGATAATTCTCTCTTCAAGATAGCTGCATCTCTTTTTGGAAGACGATTGAGTTTCCCTTCTCAAATCCCTGAACTTATGAAGTCTCGTTTCTATAGTGGACTAATTCGTTAACATACCACCGAGCCACTTTTTATTAACATAATAACACCTAGCCTTTATTGCAGCATGTGCTACTAAATCAGTTGCTTTATTTTTGGTACCAATAATTAAAAACAGTTTTCCCCGACTTGCAGCATCAAAAACGAAATCACAAGTTTTAGATAAAAAAATGAGCAGTTTTAGTAAGATTTGTAATATGAATACCTTTACCCTATGTATTATGATATACCCTACCCGTATAAATATAAATGAAAGAAAAAGGGGGTAATGAGTGCCCATGTGTGGGCCATGAGTGCCCAGTTTATGTGATAAGGTACATACCATGAATTATATTATATTAAATTATTTGGGGAAAATAAGAATACACCCGACCATAAGATGAGACTATGGTTACGGGCGATTCGAGACCCGAGTTTCGAGGGGCCGAATATAACAATGAAAAAAAATGAGGAATTTGTTAACCTAATAATGAATATCCATTTTATGAATTTTTATAAGATGACTGAATTCGTAAGTTATTAAGTGAACCGATATCAGTACCTTATTCACTTATCTATAAGATTACCTTCTTCTCTAAACCGTTGTAGGTAAAAGCTGAAAAAAATAAAACCCTAGTGAGATAGTGTTTTCAAACAATTAAAAAATTGAAATAGTTCTATTAACTTACTTACACGGTTCTAACTACTATTTATGAACGGTTATATTCCCATGTCATTTATTTAATTATTTTTGGGATACACATTACTTTTAAAGGAAAGTTTCAAATTTTTTTGATAAAATAAAAACTAATTTTTATTCAAATTGTTAGTATCTCCAATTTTAGTGTAGTAATAGCACCTATTATAGTAATATCGATTGGATTAACAGAGGGGCACACCATGAGACGATAAATAGGACCGGAGTATCACACTGCTTTAATAATCATAGCCCAAATCTAAGGTAGTAGGAGATGGTAGTGTCTAGGCAAAGTTGGAGAGGCCCCGTAGGACTCGAGTGCGGCGTTGACGAGCGGCAAAAGCCCGGGAAAAGGCTATTCATGCCTACTATGTCTATAGGGAGGTCCGCAGTCGGAGGAGGCCGCCTGCTGATGAAAGAGATCATCTACCGCTGTCCAAGGGAAGAAGAGCAACTCGAGGTGGTCGAGCCGGTGATATGGCCATGAGCCAATCTTTGTGATTTGGTTTTCACAGTATTTTGTATTTAACCGATTAACTAATACTTAAAAGACAATTTCTATCTTTATTTCTAGACAGACCAACTGAACGCACATGCATGAAGAGAAGAGTATATAGAGCAAACCAGCAAAGCCAAAGCTACTCGAGTCCCAAGGATGTGATCGCTGCGATATCATTGGCCCATAGAGGCTATCGCTTCCCTTTTCACCGATCAGCCTCTTCACCACTCCTCGCTTCTGTTCACAAGATGTAATTGATACCCTGCTTTGGTGTATCGATTTGGGATAACAGTGATTCCACTATTCATCTGAAACTCTAATTTTGGGGGTAGAAACTCCATTTGTGCTAGAGAGCAAAAGACGGGTTCAGGTAACTACTGAACCAGGTGGGTGCATAGCCATTCTACTTTTAACCCTGTATCTGTAAAGATCAGTCTTTTCACTAGAACCATTTCATTGAACGATCATTCTTATGACTATGCTAAGAGAAACAAAGAGAAGATAACAAAAATGGTGTTTTGTCAGGTTCTCAGAACCCAAACAACCCACAAAACAACAAAACAGAAGGTATCAACCACTCAACAATATACAGAATAGGCAGAAATAATTCATCTTCTTCTCCTATGTTCAACATGATGTTCTCTCAGAAGTACGCCCTTTTTTTACGGTCTCCATTTTCCATCACTCAAATGGCAGATTCTCCCCCCGTTTCCGTCCTCTGTATCTACTGCTATACCATCATCATCGTCATCTTCTTTTCCGTGCCCTCTTTGTTTCCCATTTGCAGTGCCATGGATTTCCAGACATGCTTCTCAACCTGCGGCGGCATGGGCCCTGCTGTTAGGTTCCCCTTCTCACTGGCTAAGAGCTTAACCGGCACTAGCTGCGGTCTCCCCGGGTTTGGCCTCAGGTGCAAGAGAGCAGACAGATTCAACTCGACTGATATGATGTTGATCATCAAGCTTCCCCACTCCGGCGAATTCTTAGTCCGCAGCATCAACTACAGCGACCAGACGATCACCATCAACGACCCGGGCAACTGCCTGCCCCAACGCTTCCTCAGGAGCTTCAATCTTTCTGGCTCCCCATTTCGTCCGATCATGGATCTGAGGTACCCAAAATGCTGTATTGTCTTGGAACTTGAGTGTTCCCAATTTGGCACCGACAAAGAAATGATACCTCCGAGTTAGGCCTGATTTGTGAAGAGAAAACATAGACAAAACTAGGGAGATCTGAATACCTTATGGGACATTTGGTTGGTCTTATTCAGCTTCAATGGAGTTCCAATTTGGGCCATAATGCATCATCCACTAGACCACAATATTTACACCTAAGCATGGATATGATCATATTTTGTATTAGGTACACCTTCTTAAACTGCACTTATGCCCCAGCGGTGCCAAGAGATGTGCCCATCACTTGCTTGAGCAGCAGAAACTACACCCTTCTGGCAACGACACTGCAGGACACTGATCCGTCGATGAAAAATATGTCTCATTGCCGGAGCATCTCGAACCTGCTCTTGCCGTTTCAGGGCACTTCCCCCAGTTACCCGTTTGCAGCAGATCTTAATAAGGATGTGATCTTGACATGGGATTTGCCCTTATGCCGGGAATGTGAAGAGAGTGGAGGGACCTGTGGAGTCAAGATGAGTGGTTCAGACCGTCTGGTTGGATGCTTGAATCTCTCGTCCAAGTCCAATGGTAACATCTCTTACACCTCATAAATCTAATGCCATATCACAAGACTTCATTTCCCTATTGATCATATGCCATTTTCAGGACTGTCAAGGGCTGTCAAGTACAGCATAGTGCTGGTATCAGGGACCTCAGGGCTCCTATGCTTGATTGTGCTGGCATGCATCACCTGCAGGAGGATCCAAACCTTCAGCCATCAATACCGAACCGGAATTGACTTCCCGGCACCGGCTGGACCGCACCCTACTCTCCTCTCTCAGGGGCTCAACGGGTCAACCATAGAGTCGTATCCGAAGATCCAGCTCGGTGAAAGCAGCTGCCTGCCAAGGCCAGGGGACAGCACCTGTTCCATATGCCTGTGCGAGTACCAGCCCAAGGAGACGCTCAGGGCTATCCCCGACTGCAGCCATTACTTTCACGTGGAGTGCGTCGATGAGTGGCTGAGATTGAACCCAACATGTCCCTTGTGCAGGAAATCCCCGGAGCCCTCGTCCCTGGCTACTTCCTCGCCTTCATTGACCGTGGCGTCATGAGCTCATCCGCTTAAGCAGAGCCCTTTCCTCCCATGTAAATATTCAGTGGGATTTGAGTAGCTCCATTATTTAACCGGGGAGAAAAACCAAGAAAACACAACATTTCCATTTGACTATACGAATCTAAATGTCAAATGCTGAACAAGATTCCACATAATTTTATGAATGAAAATCAAACTTCCAAAAGTTCATGAGACCAAGTGATAGTTCTTGTCTTGTACATATAGTGATACGTAGATTGAATTCAAGATGGGAGAATTTCATTGATCTAGCCGTGGATTAGGGTACCAAAAGAGTGCTGCTGGCTGCGTGGCGTATTCTTCTTCGGTCACATAATCTGCCTTTCCATTAACGGCTTTCACACAATCAAGGAACACACGAAACTTACAAGACAAATGAACAAGTTATAGCTAACTCCCTCTTATCCATATAAATACATTACAACTAAGAGCTTTCCTTCAATACCAAGAAATCAAACCCACCAAGAGCCGAAAAAGGTTAAGTCAACCTACGACTTGATCAGTACTGAACCAGCTCGACAGGCGATATGGCCCGTGTAGCGTCCCACCCATATAAGTCGGCGGCGGCGGCAGCTGCCCTCATCCTCCTGTTTTCACCGCTCCTTCTGGCGGCAGAACTGCCCGAATGCTCGCTAGTGATCACACAGCTCGGTCCTTGCCTGCCGTACGTGCTAAAACTCGCAGACGTGCCATCCAGCACGTGCTGCGACGGGGTCAGCTACCTCGGCAGTCACTACTCCCAGGACCAAGAGGCCCGACAAGCCATCTGCCAGTGCGTGAAGGGGACCATTTCGTCGGCTCTGCCCATCGACTACGGGCTCATCAACGGTCTGCCGCAAGCGTGCGGGATCAGCGTCAATCTTCCCACCCTTTCGCCATCCATCGATTGCTCCAAGTCGGTGATCAGTGGTGTTCTAGATTTACTGCAAAAATCAAATTTTGATGGAATATTTTCACTTCTGTCTGCAACTTTATCGAGCTTATCTCCTCAATTATTTGATAAGAAAAATATATCCCCTAAATTAACTAACCCCTACAAGTTTTCCTCCCTGCTGCAGAGTCTTATGAAG
Organism: Trapa bicornis; assembly: GCA_030064425.1. Taxonomy (NCBI): domain Eukaryota; kingdom Viridiplantae; phylum Streptophyta; class Magnoliopsida; order Myrtales; family Lythraceae; genus Trapa; species Trapa bicornis. Next base: position 24,763,473 of record CM057751.1, read on the forward strand.
TGCATGCTGGTTTCTTGATCTACAACTGACAAGAGCTCAAGCGCTGTCTGCCTCCTTCATATTGGTAGCAATCAAGGAAGCAAGCAATAACGGTTTAAGCGATCCTATGTGGAATAATTTGCTGTAATTTGTACACATCTCACTGCATGCATGCCAACTTTTCAATCAAATATGAAATAATATCACTGAATAATCTACCGGATCTCATGTTATCACTTTTAATTAGGCATCAAACTTGGAGGAATATTTACCGAAAACTTTTTTTTTGAAAGATTCAAAACTTTTTAAATATAGAATTAGAAATAATTATTTTATTTTCTAAGTCAAATCAAGTCACAATTTTTAATTTTGGAATAATTTTCAATCTTAATTTAATTGTTTCCATACCAATTGTGGTAGTAATTCTAATTATAGAGGTTATATAAGTGATTTCTCAATTTTTATTTTTAACAATTTGATTTCACACATTGCTAAAAATTAACGCACATTTGAAAGATATAACGCCTAAATTAAATATAAAAACTTGAAAATACTAAATATAAACTAATATAGATTCAATTTATTTTTCGTTAACTTTGATTTTTATATTTAAAATTTTATATTTTATATTGTTATAATCTATTCACTATTTATCTAAATAATAATCCTATTTTTCATACAAGTAAATTAAGATAAATTATTTTTTTTTTGAGAAACTTTCAATATCAAATAACTTATCATTTGTTTTATTAGTACTTATATTTAAATTACAAATATATTCACTAATTTACTATTTTCTAATTTATTCTCAATAATTCGTTACAAAATTAATATTTCGAGCGCTCACATTTTATTTGTTAATAATTTATAATTTATTGTCAATTAAATATGGATCATATTCTTAACAAATATTAAATTTGAATTTATTTTTCTTTTTTTATAAATAAAATATTTATATTTAGGATGGTTAGAAAAATTTGAGACCTAAGCTCGAGCCTAATCGAAGATTGGGTCTTCGGATGCGACGGTCGTTGTGAAAACGAAAATTATGGAGTCCTATCACACTTTTTAATCGACTATGCATGTTTAAAGAAAATGAAAACGACGGTCGTTGTGATTTAGAAAGAAAAGTTATAAAAATTTGTGAAAAAAGTATAATTTTTGAAAGAGGATAAGTTTGATGTGAAAGATTGATATATTAGCAGTGTGTTTCCTGAACTATGGCAGAGAACAAGTTGAATATACCCCGTAGCTCAATCCAACTATATTTTTGAAAGATCGTAAACCTGTCCATGTTAAACCACCTGAGGATGCGGTCCATGTGGGAGATGGCCGTAGAAATTATGTGGGTTATGATAGTTGGCCTTGTACAGTCTATTCCTTCAAAAGAGGTGAGTACTTTCCCCGTCTTTTATCTACTCAAAGGATTTCCTGACTTGACTTGGGAGGAGAGGAGAGGAGAGTTGTTAGTCTTAGAGTTGCTATTCAACTCATGGAAGGGAGATTAAAAGAATGATTTATCAATTATTGTAAAATCGTATAGTGAATAAATATATAAAAGAATTTATTAATATTTCCAAATACTTTTCATAGGCTAGTAAAACCAATGGGCATAAATTAGATGTATTCATAGTGGAGTGGAACCATATTAGTTGGAATTACTATACCAATTGCATGTGCATACAATGAGGATACCCCACTCCAATATTTATCAAAAACTCTCACTTAATTAATTGCTTTCTTTTGTGTAAAAAATAAAATCATTTGCATTTTCCCCATATTAATTTACTTCTCTATAGACTCTTTCACAAAAGCAACCCATTTGGTGATATTAGATAGGCATCTCTTCATTTACTATCAATATTTTCCACCAAATCATTTAAAACATGTAAATGCGAAGTTATTACAACTATATATTTTTCCTTATAATATAGTCATTGACATTCCTAATTTTGTTCAAGTTAATACATTCCATTTGTTATATGATTATAAATATATAGAAATGACATTTAATATACCACATTCATATATCTTAGGTAAATTAGGTAAGTACACTAAGAGATAAAACTCTTATTACTTTCTATGAAGTATGAATATCACGTCTAATTATATATTATTCAAACTTCAATAGTTTTTACTTTTTTTAATATACTTAATTGCAATAGTCAATATAGTTGTCCCATCCCATTATTTTATTTACTCTTGCTCATGCCCATAGAAGGACACAGGTAATTTACCACTGGATGGAGGTAGATATGATCACAAGTTCATTTATAAATCAACTTAAGAGGTTAGGTGTAGAATTTCCCAAATAAAAACAATCCATTGAATACTTTCTATTCGACCTTTGATTTATGATTTCTAACATTCTCACCTTCATTTCAAAGCTTCCATATTTTATTTATCAAGAATAAGGATTCTTAGTTGTAATGTTTTTGAGTTTCCAAGCCATGATTCTTGCCGGGTATTGTGGATACAAGTAAATGTTTATTTATTTTAATAATTGCAGCATTCTTTATATACATCCATACATACATGCACCAGTTATTATAAATTTAGGATAAATGTTAACATGTAGGATTCTTAGATATTAAGGGGTAAAAGTTGGATTAATTATAAAAGTAAGGAATAGGGGTTGTGGCCAATTTGTTGTCCAATGGATGGGTGTGGGGATGCCATCTCATCTTTATCTACATACGCCTAATATAGGAACAAAGTCTTGGGACCATCTTAGTTTGAATTATGATAGCCATACAATCACAATGACAATGCCTCCACTCCACTCCAATAATGTTAGTAGTAAATTTAGAGAATTTATTAGTAAGCTGGGATAGCTGGTTGGCACATCTATATGGAAACTGTGAACCAAATTATGGAAACCGTGTGGGCCAACATCATATAGCCAACAGGAAGAAACTCCACACCAATAATTGAGGGGGATCTCACTCCCTAGAAATAGAGGGTCAAGCTGTTTGTGCGCGCGCCAAGAAGCCCAGAAGGAAGGGCTGTACATCAGTTGCCGTCGATTGATCTACTGGTTCAGTTACAAGCAAAGTTGAAGGCTGTCATCCCCATTGCCGCAATTGTAGGGGTTGCTGCCACAACTGTGCTGTTGCTCTGTATCATCTACCTACCGATGGCTGATGAGACAGCCGGTAAAGCCACCAATTCCTCCAGCTTGGTTGAAAGTGGCCAGTTCTTGCTAGCATGGTATCATTACTTGGTTAATAGTTTTTTTTTTATGAATCGGCTTTTTCTATACATCTGATATGTTGAGATATATAATTTTATGCGTTAGATAGATTTGCCTAAGTTGCGTACACGACCTTATGAATGCTGTATTAATATTTGACTTCTCCGTTAAGCTAATATTTCTCAACTGGTGACGGATTAGGATCGCAAGAGTTAGAGATGGGACAAGAGCTGCTGCGTTATGATGTGTTTTTGAGTTTCAGAGGCTCAGATACCCCGCAGAGTGTCACGGATGTCCTTTACTATCATATGGACAGGGCAGGGATCCATGTTTTCAGAGACGACGATGAGCTTGGCATCGGTGATAAGATTGATACCATCTTAGATGCTATCCAAGTTTCCGAAATATGCGTGCCCGTCTTCTCTGAAACCTTCGCCGAGAGTAAATGGTGTGTTCATGAGGTGAAGAGGATGGTTGATAGTAAGAAAAGGATCGTGCCCATCTTCTACAAAGTATCTGTAGATGATGTCAAGCTTAAGACGCCGAGATACAAGGAGTTCATGAAAGAAGCACAAGAAAAGACATGAAAAACGGGAAGTTGATCAGTGGAAGGCTGAGCTTAAAGCTGCTACGGAGAACAAGGGCCAAGAATTATTGAATCAACAGTAAGGCCACAAAATTATACTTTCATCCATTTCTTCCCTCGCTTTAGAAAATCATTTTTTTTCTCCCGTTTCTTCATTCTGTGAACATTTAAATGTGGTAAAATATGAGCAAAAAAATGACTTTCTTGGTTTTTCCCTATTTGCTTTATTTGGTATATTTTCAAAATTTATATGACTAAATTAAAGTTTTATATAAAACGGTTCAGCAAATTAACACTTTTGTTTTAAACATTTGAAATGTTACACTTTAAAATAAAATCAAATATTGAATATTCATGGGGATAGTCAAATATCATAAATAATTCATTTTAAATAATAATTTAATAGATTTTGATCTTAACAGATATTATATACATAAATCTTGTAATATTTTATTTAATTTAAATTATATATATTTAAAAAATAACAAAGTACATATATTTTTTATTAATAAAAGTATAAGTAAAAATTATATCTAATTAAGTATTTAATTTAAAATAATAAATTAAATATCTTATAGAAATACATCTTTTATTCTACATAATCATACCATTTTAAGAGTAAAATATAAGATTTTAATACTATTAAAATGTAAAATATAAATTAGCTATTTGTATTGATATTATAATTTATATAAAATATTTTTAACTTAAATATAATAATTATTAATGACTAAAAAATATATATATATATATATATAATTTTTCAATATTTTTTATCTCTTTCTTATAAATTTTACAAATTTATAATCACTATTAAGTATTCTAATTTTTGTTTCCCTAAATTGTAACTGGCAGCTAGACGCACTTCTGCAAAGACTTCATAAGTAAAGTGCTTAAAAAGTTGGGACCAAGAGAACCAGTTCATGTTGATGACTTAATTGGAGTTGAAGATCAGCTCATGGGATTCAGAAAATTGTTGGGTGTGGGTTCAAGCGGTACAGTTGGATATATATGTGTTCACGGAATGGGCGGTATTGGTAAGACAGCTCTTTCCAAGGTAGTCGTTAATAAATTTTCATCTAGATTTGACTATTGGAAATTCATCGAGAATGTTAGGGAAAAATGTTCAGTTCCCGGTGGGCTCGGTAAATTGATGGATGAACTCAAAAGCGACCTAGAAGAAAGTATTCAGGGAAAGAAGAGGGTGCTCATAGTTTTAGACGATTTTGATGAGGGAAATCAAATTGAGGAGCTAGCTGGAAAACATATTAAGTACGGTGCAGGAAGCGTGATTATTATAACTATTAGGGAAGAAGATATCCTGCGTAGATGCAACGAATTGGCAGATGGCCAAATTATGTTCTTTGAAATGAATTGTCTACAGCCACAGGATGCTCTACGACTTTTCTGTAAGAAGGCCTTCCACGGAGACACTCCACCGGATGACTTTAAGAGTCTTTCTGATGAAGTAGTTGCTATCATGGGCCGACTTCCTCTATCACTCATAGTCATGGGCTCCTTCCTTCGTGATCAAAATAAGGAGATGTGGGAAGAAGCCATAAAGAGATCAAAGGATATACTCGATAAAGATGTGAAGAAAGTGCTGAAGATAAGTTATGATAAACTCGATCATGACCAATAACAAATATTTCTTTATTTAGCGTGCTTGCCCATCTGCAGAAAGGAACCGAGACGAATGATGGCCATGTGGGAGGCCTGCAAATTTCACCCTCGACATTCTCTGCCAGTTCTTGAATACAAGTCATTGATAAAAATACTCAGATCTCATAGGTATATCTCTTCTATATTGAACTATGGATGGGAAAATTATGAGATATGGATACATGACCATCTCCTAGATCTGGGAAGGGACATAGTTACTGGGGATGGTAAATTGCCTCTGACAGAGCTAGGTTATGTCAAGTTGATGAATCATATAAAGTACTGATGAACCAAAAGGTAAGCACTGATGAGCAGATAAAATACTAATCAGTTACTCCTTTATTCATATGTCCATATAACTATTATATTATGTTAACAATATACCTTTAATTTTATCATTTTTTGTTTAACAATCACCATTAATCTTCAGAAATTGAATCCTCAATGTTGCTCGGGATGCTTTAATTTACACGGACACTCTTAACATGAAAATCAGTTAAATAGTAAGTTGTGTTAACATGAAAAATTGGTGTGTGTGCAGGCAGACCGGAAGTAAGTTGAAGCACTCTCTCTTGGTGACTATACCATGGATGATCTTCGGCTATATCCAGAGCAGGTGGGTACTCTTGAAAATCTAAGGCTCTTTCATCACAACAATGGATTCTGGGACAACCCTGTTTCCATTGAAGGTGATCCTCAGCAATCTTTTTCTTGAGTTAAGATATCTCCAGTTTAATCCCGGGAAAGAATTCAATACCGGAACTTTAAGCTTGCCAAATTTAGTAACGCTTGACCTCACCAGAAGTAAAGTAAGCGAAGATTGGGGAGGATGGGATCCGCTTTTGAAGGTATTTCTTTTTAATTTTGGAAATCTCTCCGCCTCTCTTCAACCTTTTTTTCTTTTCTGACGGCATTGGTTGGTTTACTTCCAATAGCGCACACCAAGTCTGAAAGAGCTGATTCTCTCAGAGTGTAGGCAACTAAAGAGGACACCCTACTTCCCAGAGGATATGCAGGTGGAGAGATTGAATCTCAATATCTGCTATAACTTGACCACGTTACATGATTCTATTAGTAAACTCAAGCGCCTAAAGCACTTGGACCTCAGTAACACAGGTTTGCAATTCGCTGGAGCACTGAAGTCGTTAGTTTTTTATAATTATTATTTTAATCTTATCAAAATTAGGAACTGATTCTGTTTCCGCTAAAACTTCAGTAATTGAAGCACTGCCTTCTTCTATTGGTGGGCTCGTGGAGCTGAAGATTCTGTCGTTGGAAAGTACAAGAATAAAAGAACTACTTTCTTCTATCGGTGAGCTGGTGGAGTTCAAGATTCTATCGTTGGAATACGCAGAAATAGAACAACTTCCCCATAGCATATACAGGCTTAGAAAGCTGGAGCGGCTAAGTTTGTCTCGGTGCCAATCATTGCAGGTGCTTCCCCCCTCTGTTGGAAAATTAGAATCATTGATTGAGTTGGATCTGGGATATACGCATGGCCTTGGAGAAATACCCGAGCTCCCTACAAGCTTGCATGAGCTATACGTCGAATCTAAAATACTCCAAAAAATTGGAGATATCTCTAGATTGAATAATTTGGTACATCTGAGGCTAGTTGGTGGAAATCAGGTTACAGCCTCAAATTTAGACGTAATTAAGAGCTTCTCCAACCTCAAGTCACTTGAGTTGTGTTTAGATCTACCACAAGATGTGGTATTGATCAATTTCAGTTGTTTGTCTCACCTGGAGAATCTTGAATTGGTGGTTTGTAAGAAATTGAAGGATGCTCCACTGCAGCTTCCGTCCAGTTTATTATCCCTAACGCTTTGGCATGTCAGCTCCGACACTCAATTGCTCCCCTTTCCGTCAAGCTTGAATAATTTAACTCTTATTAAGTGTTCAAAGGACGATGTACGATACTCTTGGCATGGAGAATTTGGTCTCTTTGAAGATGTTATCAGCGGGGCTGCAGCTTCAATCTCATGGGAGGGCTTCACCTTCCTCCGAATATAGAAAAATTAGAATTTGATGACTGTGAGATCGAATTTGCAGGAACTCAGACTTATTAAATGTATAATGCTGATGGAGTTTTCTATTCCTAGAGGATCGAAGTCCTTGATTTCCTTATATATTGAGAAATGCATTTCCTTGGAGAAGATTGAAGGCTTTTTTGATCTGGAGAATCTACAATATATTGAAATAGACCACCTCCGTGTGACTAGGGACATGGAGGAATTTAGAATTTGGACCCAAGATAGTAGGCAGGTTAGTGATATTCAAATCTTCCAAGGAAACTAGCCTTTCATTTTTAATCATTCAAGAAAGGAAGGGAACATATGGTAAAATCGTCACCCCACGCCATGCATATAATATGTTTCCTTCTTTCTGTTGTAGGGGGGAAATCTTCTTATGGGGAAGCGGGCATGCAACGGAGAAGAGGAAGAAGATGAGAGTAATGGGCAAATAGAAGAAAAGAGAAGGCGGCTGCTACGGAATGAATCTTTATCAACTATGGACGAAGAATTAATGACGGATTATTCAGGGCAGGCAACCAAGTTGGAGGAGTGTTGTGATGTGCTCTTGTGTTGTTTCATAGGGCGATCAGATCATCATACTCGACATAGTTTCTGCAATATACTCTATGGTCACATGGTCAGGGCAGGGATCAGAGTCTTCAGATCAAAGGATGATGATGAAAATGAGACCATCTCAGAGATGGAGGCTATCAAGAGCTCCCAATTATGTGTTCCCGTCTTCTCGGAAACCTTTGCATCTATTGATAATGGTGATGAATACGGATGGCATCTTCTTCTACAGAAGGTGAGGTGGATGCTTCAGTTAGGAAAGCCCATGATGCCCATCTTCTACAGAGTTTCTCCAGATATCGTGAATGATGTCGTGATGAAGAAGCTATGGGACGAGCAGGAGGAGATTGAGCAGTGGGAGCATGCACTTGGACGCAAAGTAATATACAAGGAGGAGGAAATGCAGCAAGGCGCATTGGAGGATGCTTCTCAATGGCAAGCTTATACAAATGCTTCCTTTATTTGATATTTAAATTTACGCCAATAGTTTTTGAACATAACCTTTTATTCTAATTGCAGCGACACCAACTTCTACGAGGAGTTAGTAAGTGAGGTGCTGAAAAAATTGGAAGGAAAGGGAAAAGCAAAACATGACTTAGATGGTTTAATTGGAGTAGAGCACCAATTGGAGCGCCTCACAAAAATGATAAATGTGGGATCAGATGAGATTCAATATATAGTTATCTATGGAATGGATGGTATTGGCAAGACATCTCTTGCAAAGGAATTATTCGACAGGTTCTCCCCCAGCTTTGACTACAGTATATTCTTTGAGAATGTTGGAGAAAGATCATCACAGATGGGAGAACTTAATGAACTTCAAAATGATCTTGAAAGATATACTTACAAAGATACGGGACTATTAGTTTTGGATGATGTTAATAAGAGTGAACAAGTTGAGATCTTGTTAGGCAATGATGCTCCGTTAATTCCACGTCCAGGGAGTATGGTTATAAGTATGATTATTATAACAACTAGTAGTCGGAGAGTCTTGAAATATTGTGAGCTATTGAAGAGACATAATGTCTTAGCTTTCAAAATGGAGCCCCTCAAACCCGGGGATGCTCTCCAACTTTTCAACAGGCATGCTTTCATGGATGGCTCTCCAGTGTCAGACTTCACGAGTCTTTCTAAAAAGGTTGTTAAGTCTACTGGAGGGCTTCCGTTGGTTCTCACTGTCTTGGGTTCGCTTCTTCGTAATGAAGAAATAGAGAAATGGAAGAATGTCATAGAGAGATTAAAGGCTATTCCCTTTAAAGAAGTGAAGGAGAAGCTGAAGATTAGCTATGAAAGTCTAAGTAACAACCAAAAACAAGTATTTCTTGATATCGCATGCTTTCCTGAACTTAGGAGCAAGCCAGTTGAAGCGACTCGCATGTGGGAGAGTAGTAAGTTTTATCCTACTTATGGATTGGCAGTCCTTGAATCCATGTCTTTGATAGAAAGGCAGAAGGACAACCAGATATGGATACACGGCCAGCTTCGTGACATAGGAAGGGACATAGTGCGGGGGGAGGGCAGTCATCCTTGGGAGCGTAGTAGGGTGTGGGAAGCTGGTCATGGAGTGAAGGCACTGAAGAGTAATAATGGACCGGTAAGTGCATTGGCAGTTAGAATAATTAAATTGTTCAATGTGGAATAATGTGATCATTTAATTATTTGCAACCATGCGTTTTATGCTATTAATGCGTTTAATATACATGTATGAACAGGGAAGGAGAAGGAGAAGGAGAACATTCAAGCAATCAGTATTGAAAGTGGTGATAATACTCTCAGACAAAATATGATGGTGGCTCTTAAAAATCTAAGGTTCCTTCGTTTGGAATGGGTGGAACTTGTGGGAGATTTTCAATATATTTTTCCAAAATTAAGATGGCTTTCCTGGGTTTTGGGATTACCATAAGCAGATGAACCTCAATTTCAGCTTGCCAAATTTAGAGACTCTTGAGATCTCTAGTTATTTCATCACGGTGGGCTGGGATGGGTGGGGCATGCTCCAGGTATATTATGAATCATATACATATCATTCATTATATTTAGGTGGCAATTTAGAATTGATGGTAGTGTGTATAATGAAAAAACTTTAGACTAAGATTACATATGACAATGATCTAAAAGAAACAAAAAAAGACACAAAAATGACGTCCATTTTTTAATGCATAATGTATGCATAAAACACAAAAAAAAAATTGTGTCAGAGATGTAAAATGAGGTGATATACTATTCTAGTCACATAAAATAAATTTTATATTGAAATTTCCATATTGCGAAATGTGTACATGGAAAAATAAGTATCATATGGTACATATTTAGGATAAATATTTTGATAAAATAAGGAAATGTTGTTTATAAACAATGTTGCATTAGATTTAAAATGTTGATCATTTGAACATGTTGATAACCCCTAACCTCTTGGTAAGTAATTATCTTGAGATCTATCTCAAGTGCGTTGACCAAATGATAGTGGAGTGGTGGAAATTTATCTCATTCACTGAAATTTTTTTATAAATTTATTTGAATTTGTCTAACATATATGTTGATTTTGTCAGGGTTTAAAAATTTTTAAAGATCTAATTCTCTATGGTTGTTACTACTTAAAGACCACACCATACTTCCCAGACCACATGACCATGGAGAGATTACTCCTAAAGAAATGTGGTTATAGTTTGTTTGGATGCTGGGAATACTAATATAAGCACATTGCCTTCATCTATTATTCAGCTATCTGCTCTACAGAAACTCAAGCTAGATGGATGCCATGGTCTTCGTGAACTACCCAAGCTCCCCGTTAGCTTATGTGAGATATATGTTCAATCTGGAATGCTCCACAAAGTCTATGATATCTCAGGATTGGTTAATCTGGTGCATTTGAAGCTGGTAAGTGGACATCCGGTAGAAACCACAAACTTTGAAGGGGTGGAGAAGTTTTCCAAGCTTAAGTCACTTGTGTTGGAGATGACTTTTCAAGTAATGACAAGTCAAGTCAACTTCAGTAGTTTATTTGAGCTTGAATCGCTTGACTTGTCTTGTCATAATCTGAAAGATCCTCTAGAGCTTCCGCCCAGATTATCATCCTTAACTCTTCGGTATGTCAACTCGGAAACTCGACTGTGCCCCCTCCCTCCTAGCTTGAAGGAATTAGTACTTTCAAGATGGTCAAAAAGAGGCGGGTACAAATCTCTTGGTATGGAAAATCTGCACCTTTTGCACAAGTTATGGATATTTAAGTGCAATTTCAATCTAATGGAAGTCTTCCTCTCAATATAATCAATATAGGATTCTTTGAGTGTGAATTACTCGAGAATTTGCCAGATCTATCTCAGTGTATGAATCTACGTGAGCTTATCGTGTGGGGTGCAGAAAACTAACAAAGATATCTATTTCTGGAGATTTGAAGTCCTTGAGATGCTTATATTTTGGGGATTGCATTTCTGAGAAGAAGATTGAAGGTCAACATAAGTTGAAAGATGCACATATTTTTAATATAAAGAATTTCAAGGTTAAGATTTTAAATATTTTAATAAACTTAACTATTATGTATCCATATATGAAGGGGACCAATTCTAACCATTTTATGCAATACTTTCATCTTTCTAGGCTGTTTTACATAAGTGTGCACTCAATATTGAAGAAGAAGACGACGAGGACGACGAGGACGACGATGAGGATGACGATGATTACGACGACGATGATAATGAAAGGAGAAAAAAGAAGATGAAATATCATGAATGATGGTGATATTGATGGAGATTAGAGCTATGAGGATGAAGATGAGAGGTAAGTTGACCACCAGAAAAACTATGACGTGTCATTGTGAAGTTTACTGATTTCCAAGCTTTCTCTTGCTATTTTTCTACGTCTTATCAGTATTTGCGTTTCAGATTTTTAAATTAAAAAAAACTCCATTTCAGCAATATTATATCTTTTGAAGATATGAGCAAAATCTAGAAAAAAAATAAGCAGAACTCTTAAACTTTGACTGGTGTGTTATGTTGTTGAATCACAATGTGGTTAATTTATGTTGTGTACTATATGAGTTCATATTAATGTTGGATGAATAAATTTTAGTTGGTATACATTAGTTTCCTTATTGACATTTTACTACACAAAAAAATATTATTTGATTTGTTCACATTTATTTAATCACCTCAAAATACTAATGGATTTCACTGATGCCATGTAACTTGAATTGAATTATAGTGGATGTGTGTTCCACCTGTTAGGAGTCATAATACCATCACATATTAAACTAATAATACAACTTGAATATTATCACTTAACACTTGAGATTATTAAAGAAATGTGTTCATTTACGTGTGTGGGTTAGCTGTTGTTTCGATTTTCCTTTGGTGTGCTTAGTTACAATGGACAAAGTTAACCATAGGTAAAATCACATAGGTGTTATCATTGTCATTGACTGTGATGGTTTTGTTAGACGCATGTGTCATGGCAGCAAACTTTTGGACCTTTGACTAGCTATAAGCTATTTACATATGAAAAAAGGTGAAGGAAAAAAAGAGGCCAATGGATGCCATTATGTCAATTGTACGTACATTTGTCACACATTTTGACGTATTGCAGTACTTTTGTCAAAAATCGTGCACTAGGGGCTGCGTTGTTCTTGCTCTCTAAAGATTCATATTATATATGAACAATTGTTGGTATGGCAAATACGAGCCATAACACATCGATTGGCAATCATGGCTATTGAGCCCGTGACTTACTGTGAACCAATAAAAACTATAACGTGTAAATAGGAGATATTTTTAATATTATAAACTAATAATATTATTTAATTTAATTTAATTTATAATATTATTCTCAATATTTATATTAACTTACCACGTATATAATTGTAACTTGCAATTATTCACACCTAACCTCAATAACTTTATAGGAATGGAGCATTATTTTTTCATTTTTATACTAGTTATAACAATTAACTCGAGTTGTATATTTTTTATTTCGTAATCGGATAAATTACAAGTCGATTTTATAGTTTTAGATCAGGTACAAATAAGAGTGATAGCACATGAGAAATTGTTATTAATTAGATCGGAATTATATATACTTAAAAATTATTAATTATAATTAATAAAATTTTTTAATTTTATAAATTTATAACACTTTTTTATTTTATTAAATTTATAATATTATTCTCAACAAATCATAAACCATACTAAATATTAAATCCTTCAACCACGGAGATAGTTAGGAAAGTTTCCCAAACTTTTGTTTTGATATGCAAAGGTGACCGTGTTTGAAGCCAGATAAGTGTGTTTGTCAGCCTCTCATGCTTGTGAAGAGCTTATCACGTGTACAGGAGCCACAAGGATGATGCTCGACAGAGTGTTGGCAGCAGATATAACGCTTTTTATTCCTTCGATAGTGCAATCTCGACCCCCTCTCTTAAGCGACAGATTGCAGAATCAATACTTTGTGGGATGCAACCATCTTGTTGTTGAGGATCTCTTGAATTGAGTATATATATATATACTCCATATCCAATTGCTCAGCATTAACTAAGAATGTTAGAGTCACACCAAAACGATCTGAAGCCACATGAAGAAGAAAAAATTCAATTTAAGATTAGATTTGTTTCTAACCAACACTGGCATAAAAAAGAATGTCAAGTTAAACAATATTTTCATGGAAAACAAAATAAAAATAATAGCACTAGTAGCAGTAACCCATTCTCAAGTCCTTTTAGATGTGGCAGTGTGGGAGAATAACCATCAACAACATCACATCAGTCAATGGTCTCCAATGGACAGGATCATAGTTAAGAATATTAAAATTTGAATAACTACATTTTGAATAATGCAAGTAAAACACAGGAAGATAAATTGAATTTTCAAGGATATTAGTGAAATGAAGATTGTTACCTCACCTTCCTTGAATTAGATTTTTCTCCAAGTCTATTTATTGCAGTGGCAATAGGTTCATGAGTCTCTCTATAGATTGCCCAACCGACATCCCCCGCAGAATTATTAAAAGATTGAAATTGCAGACTCAACCTTTGGCAATACCTTGAACAATAAATTTTCACATAAGCCGCGTTAGCTTAGAATATAACTCACATTAAATAGGGCGAATAACAAAATGTTGCTGGTAAACTGAGTATGGGCTCAAACTCTTGTGACCAAAAGCTTTGTGGAGCAGTTTTGATATCTCAGGATTGTTTCCATATTACTCCCTGTTAAAATTACATCCACAATACAATGTATCAAATGCAATAGATAAGATAAAGTAATAGATTATTTCATATCTTTTTCTTTATAAGCATATAATGAGATACAAACATATTTTCTAAATGAATAGTTATCATATTCAAACTTTTAATTACTTATTAAATAAAATTACTTGAAATGCAATGGTTTTAACCTAATTTGTATGGTATGTCAAATTGGCTTTATATAATCAATATCTTTCTTTAAAAACTCACACGAATAAATTGTATAAAACTATATATTCATTTTAATAATAATTTTAAATTCTGATAAAATTCATATATATCTATTTAAGTGTTTGATTTCTTATATGTTAAATTTAAGCATTATACTTAAAATACCAACCCCATAATATCTCAACAATAATAAATATACTTTAAGTTTTTAATTAAAATTCACTTAAATTTCCACTAACATAAATTATATTATAAATAATTGATAATATTATATTTAAATTAAATTATATATGTGTTTAAAATAAATATATATTTTTACTTATTAGAATTATAAATAAAAATAATATATAATTAGTATTTTATTTAAAATTATAAATTAAGTATGTTATACAAATATATATCTTATTTTTCATAATAATATAATTTTAGTGAAAAATTAATTAATAAATTTTAATATTTTAATGATAATAAATTATATAATTTACTAACAAAATTATATTATTATAAAGAATAAGAGATATATTTTTGTAAAATATATTTAATTTATTATTTCAAACTAATTAAATAAAATGTTAATTATATATCATTTTTACTAAGTAAAAATATATATTTAATTTATATTTATTTTAAATATATATTTTTAATCTAAATACAATATTAGCGATTATTTTTAATATAATTTATGTTAATAGTGAAATTTATTATATTATAAGTGAATTTAATTAAAAACTTTAAGTAAATTTATTATGGTTGGGTGATTATTATATTGCTATTGTAAGTACAAGTCTCAAATTTTATTATGTATATAATTATTTTTATTTTAGAATTATTATTTTATATTTAAATTAATAGATTATAACAAAGGTTAAATCTATATTAGTAAGTTAAAATTGTTGCTAAAATGATAATTTTATTAAAAAATTTATAGTAAAATTTAAAATTTTGAAGATTAATACTAAAATTACATTAGATTGAATTGAAAATTTTGACGTAATTTAGTAAAAATATAAAAGTAAATATTAAATACCAAACCATAATCAACCAATCAAAAGTTTCTAATTGATTGAAATCCATACACAATTCTTGCCAATTTACAAAAAAAAAAAATTGGATGTATTAATAGTGAGATGGGACCATATAAGTTAGAATTACTATGTCTACCCTATCTGATCTAGTTTTATTACTACTGATATATCCACCTCTGCTTACTTATTTTTGAGTAGCAATGATTATGACATTTGTGTTCTTTAGAATATTCATTTGCAAGAGAGAAAATATTGAGCAAACACTACAGAGTTAGGCTTATACAACATTTCAATTATCACCAAAAACAATGGCAATACCAAAAGTAAACAACAAAGAAAACAGAGTCTAAAATTAATCATCCAACACAATCAAATCTTCATTTTTTATAGTCTAACTACTTATTTTTTCCTGCTTGGTCTTGTGTCCAGTTAACCCTATGTCCAAGCACTGGTATTCCACGTTACCGCGGTGGAGCTTCATCAGCACAAGGTAGAGGGAGATTGAGAAAACCGTGGCTCCGATAACGTACGAGCTGAACTCGATGTTCACTAGCGCATTGGCCCTATGGAGGGCCTAATCGTCGTGGCATATAAACCATGGAATAACTCAACCACTTATAAATTAAATTATTCCCAAATTTACACGCAATAAAGTAACTAATAAAATTTCTTGATAATAATTATGTAAATTTAGAATACAGCCATATAAATTATGCATATACATTTGTAAAATTATTTCTAAAAGATAAATAACTCTCAATTCTAGTAATTCAATTTTGACAATCCAATTTGAAGAGAGATTTTTTCCCTTTCCATCATCTACGAATGTAGTCTTATTATTATTGTAAAGCTGAGAAAGTTAATTTTCTATTATTATCTCTCGTTAACCTAAATTATTACTATATAGTTTTCCACAAAATCTCCAGTGATCGAAAATATAATATATTTCGATGGTCACGACTACTTTCCAATACTGAGAAAAATTAAGTAAATTATTCATATAGCCAGCTATCTATAATTATTAACTTTACTCAATTTGAATAAGTATATAATTAAAGTTAATTTTTTTAATTTTCAGTTTTCGAGTGAAATGGTTGAACCGACTAAAATAAACATTAAAATAGCTACATACCACCAATTAATTTGATTCAAGTGAACACAAACTCTTTAAATAGTTAGCTTTCAAACCACACCTACCTCGATAGCTGAGATGCCGTCTTCAGCGAGTTCCCGACTTTGACCTGATTGTTACTTGCTTTTCTTTCCGTTTCCGATCAAGCTTGATTGACACTGTTTTTGCCGACTCCGTCCAGTAGAGTTTATGATTGCCTATAGGGAGGCCAGAGAATCTTATTACTTAGTTTGATAATTTTTGAAGATATTTTGGTTATGGGCCAAATGTCACAAGTAAGTAAAAATTAGTTGACCTAAATATAAATGAGTTTTCTGTGTAGTATTCCTAAGATACTAAATAAAGTATTAGGGTCGATTGAAAAGTTTGGTAAAGTTAAAGGATTAGGTTGTAATGTTTTGGAATGTCTAAGAACCTATTTATAATAAAAGATAAGCTACTTATTTAGTTGACCTAAATAAAGTACAAATAAAAGTTTTGTCCGGTCAAAAAAATAACTTTTGGGCAGTATAATGATCTAAACTTAACTAAAGAAAGTTTAGGTAACTAAAAAAGAAAAATGAGGGATAAACTAGTTCTGAAAGAGTAATAAAGAAAAATGGTAAAATGATCATTTTGCTCAAACTTAAAAACCATTCGATAATTAGTAAAAAAATATAGTTTGAAATTGTTTCAAAACTTATTGGGACCATAATAGAACCTAATAAAACTTGAGGGACCCAATTGAAATACTTGAGAAAGTATAAGGTCCAAAAAAAGAAAATTTAAAATATAAGGATAAAGTGATAATTTTTTTAAAATTGAGTACCAGATAATAAATTTGAAAAATTAGAATCATTATGTAGTAAATAAAAAAAAGATTGACACTTCAACAAGTGCAAAATGTAAAAAAAAAATAACTTTAAGCCTAATGTACTAATTTTAGAAAATGTTAAGAAATGAGTCGGTTTACCGACATGTGAGTCGGATAGTCCGAATTAGTGAGGGTAAAATTGTAAATTTGCTAATAAATTATAGTGTATTAATTTAAGAGATATTAGAAGGTGATCTTTTATTTTTTAAAATATTGTAGAGAAAATAAAATATAACTAAACGGGATATCCAAAACTATTAAAACGAAGTAAATATATTTAATTACAATAACGACAATTGTATCATATCGAGTCAAACACTATTAGTACTTAAAATAAAAATAAAGTTAACATTTATAAGTTGTATAATAAACTTATAAGGATCATTTTAAATAATAATTTCAAATAAAAATAGAGAACCAATTAACTAGTAATATTGTTAGAATACCCTATTTCTTATTATAAAGGGATTATTGAAAAAGTAAATTATTTTAAATACATTCATTCAAATAAAAAAGTAGATATAAATATTATGTATCGAATTTTTTATATTTATTTCATTTACATCTTATTTATATCTATATTTTATATTTTTAAATTTAAAGAAACCAAATGAAAGAAATATAAATTATTAAATAAAACTTCACCAAAACTTTATATTAAATATTATATATATATATATTAAAATTTTAAATATTTTGTAAACTTATTTATTATATTTATAAAATGTTCAAATTTTTACATAAAATAAATATTTTTATATTTCGAGTCTAGTATACTATAGATATTATAGTAATAAATAATCTATATAAAATTAAGAGCATTACGAAACCACTCGCTTGTGCATAACCTATATAATACAATTATATAATTGTAAAATTAATATATTTGAATTATAGGATAAATACAAATTAAATGTTAATATATATAAATATTATTATACAATTAACACTTATTTATTTTTTAATTGTAAAAATAACTCAACTATATAATTATTTAATTTATTTGTGATTTTATTTTACTTTACATATTATTATTTTATATTTTATTTTATTTATATTTATATAATTAAAAATTAAAAATATATATATTAATAAATTATTTAAATTAATTAAAAAAATAATGTATTAATCTTTTTAAATTTTCATTTACTTCACTCTAATCCATTATACTGTAAATATGAATTTGTAGTGGTTTAACTACACTTTCCCTTTACTCCAAACCTACCAAAACACTAAAACACAATCCAAATAATGAATTATTATTATTTTTTACTTAAAATCACTTAAATATTTTTATTTTTATATATTTTAAATAAATTTACATATTAATAATATTTTATGTATTTATCACATTATTATTATTATGATATAATTGAAATAATTTTATATATTAATATAATTGCATACTATAAATATTATAAATAAAAATATAACGTTTAATATATATAATATAATTTATTATATAAATTTATATTATTTTTCTTATTATAATTATAAAATGTGTATATATATTAATTATTATATAATTAGTGTTAATTCTTTATTATTATAATAATAAGTTAATTATTTTACCTAATATATTATTTTATTATATAATATATTAAATATAATTTAATTATATATATGGTGTATAATAAATTATTTAATTTAAATAATTTTAATTTTTTTTATTAATAATAATAAAGAAAAACTATTAATTTTTAAAAATTTTAATATTTGCAAATCTAACATTTAAGTTACCCTTACCCGTAAAGCCCTCACCTTCAAACCCATCGATCCAAAGAAAGCCTTCCCCTCCAATACCCAATGCCCAATACCCAATAGATCCAACCAAAGCCTAACTCATCCTATGCACTTCTTCCTTGCTGGCCGCCTCCTTTCCGTAGTTCCCCTTCTTCTGCCTCTTTGTCCGATCAACCATCGTCCCTTATTTTCCTCCTCCGCCCCATCCACCCCACGTCTCCATTAACCCCTTCATTGACCTCTGCTTTCCGGCTGCACTTCAAGCAGCTGCTGAGCCACCTCATCTGGCCAAGGAGAGCAGTAGGTGACCTCGCTCCCCCGTTAAATTCCTCCATCTTGTCGTTTCCTCTCTAGTTTTCACTCCCTCCTTTTTTCTCCTATGCTGGATCACCTCTAAGTGCGGATTCATCTTGGTTTCTTAGTTTGAGATTGGTGAGATGGCATACTCCCACACAGTTCTCTCCATGCTGGCATTTTCAGTGCATTTTTTGAATTTCTTGTTCTTGTCTGCTTTAAGAAATAACATGTACTTAGAAGATTTCTCCAATGCTTGAAATTCGGTTGGCTTATTTCAAAATCCAGTTGTTTTATGTGAATTAGTGTCTTGTACCAGACAAGTGAAATTTGCTTTTTTTTTTCTCGGCAAAAAAATGTTCTGTTTGTTTTAGGCTATTGGTGGAATCTAGTCGACTGGTGCTATCACAGTGTGACGATTTTAGGCTGCTCTTTCTTCTATGTTCTGCAGCTGCTGGTTGATTCAATCTAGATGAGCGCCCTCATAGGTTGTGCATGTTCTTCTGTTGTATTTCTCTGATATATCCTTCTGTTGTGAATCGAAAAAATTTGTGACAGTCTTCAAGGACTGTTTCGGGATGCTACTGTTTAGACATCAATATGTCAAGGGCGGGCTTCGACATATTGGTGCTAATGTCCCAGTAACTACGAAAGAGGTCCCTCATGGAATTCAGATGGGTTTTTGGTCGTCTTCTTTCGGGCCTCCTGCTTCCTCCGAGCATGTTTATGTTCAGCCTATCTTGAAGGATAACTTCGACGGATATTCTAGTGGGAGCAGTGGGTTTAAGAGTGTAGGTAGTGGAGAATATGAGAGAATTAATGTTGTTGGATGTGTTGACGACTTTCGAGATTATAAAGATCAGGACTTTGGTAATGTTGATGTGGATGAAGAATCAGAGATTGAAGAAGTACATGATGAAGAAGATGAGGACTTCGGCGATGAAAATTTTTTGGTATCTCGAGGGGAGCCTAGTTATGCATGCGAAGCAAGAGACAGAAGTCGAAGATTTGATGATTTTGAGGATGAATGCAGACATCCATTGGTACGAGAGATTTGCCGGCTGATTCAGCTTCAATCAAGTTGGAGACCAAAGCTCGAAAGTGAACTAAGGCATTTGCTGAAGAGCGTGAAGCCAAGACAAGTCTGTGCTGTCCTTCGCTCCCAGCAAGATGAAAGGATGGCCCTCAAATTCTTCTATTGGGCAGACAGGCAATGGCGATATCGGCACAATCCTATCGTCTATCCCGTGATGTTGGAGATTCTAAGCAAGACTAAGCTCTGCCAAGGTGCTCGGAGGATCCTGAGGCTCATGGGGCGGAGAGGAATCTCACGTCCACCTGAAGTTTTTCGATGCGTGATGATATCCTACAGCAGGGCAGGGAGGTTGAGGGACGCCCTAAGGTTACTGACGCTGATGCAGAAAGCTGGTGTTGACCCTAATTTACCTATGTGTGATACCGTTATTCAGGTATTGATGAAAAATGGTAAGCTTGAGAAGGCATACAAGTTCTTGGAACGCATGCAGATTGTCGGAATCATACCTGATGTGCTGACTTACAATTGCTTGATCAAGGGGCTATGTGACGTGCATCGTGTTCAAGATGCCATTGAGCTGATCGATGAAATGCCTATTAAAGGTTGCTCCCCTGATAAGGTTAGCTACTATACAGTGATGGATTTCCTTTGCAAGGAGAAAAGGATTCTGGATATAAGGGATATGATGGAGAAGATGGAGAGAGAGAGTAAGCTATTAATAGACCAGGTCACCTACAACCATCTTATCCATGTCCTCTCAAAACATGGCCATGGAGATGAGGCTCTTGAATTCTTAAGGGAGTCAGAGCGTAAGGGGTTTCGCGTGGACAAGGTCGGTCTAAGTGCGATAGTTCATTCGTTTTGTCAGGAGGGGAAAATGGATAAGGTCAAAGAATTGGTGCAGGAAATGTTCACAAAAGGTTGCCTCCCAGATGTTGTAACATATACTTCTATAATTGATGGTTTTTGCAGACTGGGGAAAGTAGATCAAGCCCAGAAGTTGCTCCAGAATATGCATAGACATGGTGTCAAGCCGAACACAGTAACATACACAGCCTTGTTAAGTGGACTTTGCCGCAATGGAAACTCGCTAGGGGCAAAGGAGATGATTGGTGTTAGTGAAGAGCAGTGGTGGACCCCTAATGCCATAACATACAGTGCCGTAATGCATGGTCTGCGCAGAGAAAATAAACTATCCGAGGCCTGTGATTTGGCTAGGGAGATGATTGAGAAGGGTTTTTTTCCAACACCAGTTGACATTAATTTGTTGCTCCGTCCCCTTTGCTATGAAGGTAGGGTGGAGGAGGCCAAGAAGTTCATGGAAGCATGCCTGAACAAGGGTTGTGCTGTTAATGTTGTAAATTTCACGACGGTGATTCATGGTTTCTGCCAGAAGGATAACCTCGAGGGTGCATTGTCATTACTTGAAGACATGTATTTGATTAATAAACATCCAGATGTGTTCACTTACACAACCTTAATCGATTCGTTGGCCAAGAAGGGTCAGATAGAAGAAGCAACTGAGCTTGCAGAAAAAATGCTCAATAGAGGTATACCCCCGAGTGCTGTAACATACAGGACAATTATACACCGTTACTGTGAGCTGGGCAGGGTTGAAGATCTGCTGCCATTGTTAGAGAAAATGCTTTTGCAACAGAAGTGTCGCACTGCATACAATCAAGTCATTGAGAAGCTCTGCAGTTTTGGGAATTTGGAGGCTGCTGAAAGCTTATTGGCCAAGGTACTGAAGACAGCTTCTATGGAAGATGCTAATACATGCCATGATCTGATGAAAGGTTACATGAAGAGAGGGCTTGCACTGCCGGCATATAAAGTTGCCTGCCGAATGTTCCACAGAAATCTAATCCCTGATTTGAAGTTATGTGAGAAGCTGAGCAAAGTTCTCGTATCTGATGGGAAGACAGATGAGGCAGATAAACTCATGCTACTCTTCGTAGAGCGAGGGCGCATCTAGCTCAGAGCTAATCCCATTGTTTTTTCTGAATGTTGGGGCGATTGGCAATATGGTTTGCAGCCTAAGAGCTGAAGAATTGATCTAGTAGGGATTGCCAAAATCCTGTTAGTGTGCTTTGAACTTGGTAAGCCTTTTATAATCTTTTCTATTTTTACTTGCTGTCCCTCCTATTTGATCACCTAGTAATTTTTTTAGAACTATGCCTCTGTGTAGGGGCCCACTTGGCTTGTGCAAGTCATGGCAATATTGGTTGGAAGCATTTAGGAATTGTAAAGGTCCCTTCCATTAGTACATCTGTTATTTATTCATATGGTTTGAGAAGAATTTTTGGACTGGTCTTCCTTTGTGCCTATAATGACAAGCGAACACCATTTCATCTGCATAATTAGTTTGTTCTAATTGGTTCAGTGCAGTCACTGTAACGGTTGATTTCAAATGTGATCGTGGTCTTCTAGATGATGCCTGATGTGGGTCATGATACTCCCATTATGACCTTTGCAAGCGAAGTTATAAATCTTCTCTTTGTGATCATGGTAAATTTATTTGACTGTACTGTACTCCATATCCCAAGGGTTTCAGGTTTTGAATTGGGTGCTTCTAGGTGCAACAAAGAGGGAAGATAAGTTAGAGAACTCATAGAGCAGGTTGGTTTTTTGTCTCCGGAGAAGATTTTTGAAGCTGTTACAAAATTCAGGTCTCTCATCTGCCTTTTAGTCATGAAGATAGAAGCCAGTGTTCCCATCCTGATATATATTTGATTTTGCAGGTGGCATCTCTCAAGGACACAATTGCTAAGAAAGATGAGGAGATTGAGTGGCTGCTGTCCCTGAAACATAGTAAAAAAGGGTATAGGCGTGTGACAACTTCTCTTAGATATGAATCTTCCTCTCCTAGGAGAAATTCAATTAGGACATCTCCGTAAGCTCAAAGAACTACAAGTAGTGAAATCTCAAAACATAGTGACAAATCAGCTTCTGATGGATATAGTTGTTCAGAATACAGTGACAGGAATTCTGATTCTGAGTCACATCAGTCAATGAATGAGCTCAGGCATAAGAATGACTTATTCTTCTAAATCTAAACTTTTTTCCAAGAATACAGTGACGATGTGGATCTTCCCATTGGCTGATGGAGATTCTGATAGACTTGAGTGATTTATCTGATAGCGTGCTTTCCATGGGTACAGAAACCGGTATAGTGGAGTACACTTTATTCCCTGGAACTACAAAACCACCAGGGTCTGAGAACTGTGAGAAGTTGGGGATTTCACTTAACTTCATATGCATAATGCATAATGCATAATGCATAATTCTTTTTGTGCTCTAACTGGTTAGATTGATAAGAATCTGCCCCTCCACTCTTCGATAAGATGTCGAGCATTGTTCTTATGTAGAGTGATACCTCCCTGAGCAGACAAGAACATTCCAACCGACCAGAAGTGCTACCAGGATATCATCAAGTAGGCTGATATTTTCTTTCCCTACTCTTTTCCTTATCCAGAATTGTCTTTTGATTCATGACCCATGTCAGTATATACCTTTTGGTCATTCACTTCTGTCCAGGTGCTCTGAAACCGGTGGTAGGAGGCTCCTCAACTTCAAGCATGCTGCTCTCTAAAGGGTGGATGTAAATAATGCACCTTGGTTAGATGCTTTAAACGAACTAAATAGAACCTTAGGCTATAACCCTTATCTTATGATGCCCCTTCCACTATCCATTGCATTGGGGTGGAGGAAAGTGGAAGTATTCCATTTGTGAAATGTAATTTCTGTGGTGTTTTACTTACCTGGTTGTTAGGCTGATGAATTTATTATAGTCCACTATGTTGATTTGGTATTATCCTGAAATTGAGAAGTTTATTGATAGTGTTCTCACTTCATGGATCTGTAACAGAATGTAAAAAATGTTTGAAATGGTGAAGATTTGGTGACATTAACTTTTTAGGTGTTTGCATTTAGTGGCCAAATTAATAGCGATAAATACTGTTAAATGTGAAACATGCTTCATCAATGTCTGGGTGGTGTAGTCGGTTATCACGCTAGTCTCACACACTAGAGGTCCCCGGTTCGAACCCGGGCTCAGACAAGCAAATATTTTGATGTTTGTTTTTTTCATGACAAAGCTATTAGGATTCAACGTGAGGGCGAAGAAATGTTCTGTCATTCCATTATCCATTCTGGACATCTCGGTAATCTTGTCGATGCCTATGGTTTCTGCACTTGACTTCAAGTCAGTGCAGTAGAACTTTTGTATAAGATCTTATCAATGAGACCTTCCTTAACCACATCCACTGCAGCATCCACAATTTGTTCTCTTGCACTGTGAACTCTAGGGGTGGCAGAAAAACCCGGGTCGGATCTATTCAAACCTGGACCCAATCCGGGATTTTTACCACTAAATCTGGATTAAGGTAAGCGATAGCGAGCCTCATGATTAGAGGAAAGCAACAGCGAGACTGATAATGTGGAGTTGAAGTAGTGGACAAGGTCAGGGCCACTATGCGAACGAAACAAGTTCATCGACTTTGTTCATGATATCAATAGTAACGGCTCAAATTTACTGCCGGGTGAAGGTGGCCTTTTACACGCAGAGAGGATCCGGGATGGGTCCTGTTGAATGTTGTGAAGAATGAAGATTTGACACTGCAGAATAAAAGATCCGAGCAAAATTGATGTAGCTGAATGCTTGCAGTTGGATTGTCTAGAGAAGGGGATGGGCGGCACTAGTTCAGCATCCTCCGAGTATGATGGGGAAGATGAAAAACTAGAAGAATAGTATTATGCATGAGGTGGGTCCAGACTACTTTGATGACAAGAGGGCAATTGGAGATCGTAAGTTCGTGGGAGTGCACGACTGTTTTTCTGCCCCTTATTTTTTTTGAATGAAAGCAACTATGTACAAGATTCATACTTTGGGTGTATATTTTTAATCAATTATTTCACCATCATTTTTACATGATTAGGCACCAAAGTTGAGTATCTATTTGCAATCTAACCTCTCATTTTATTTTATTTGAGCGCTCTCTCCCTCCTAGTGCGGGTGATATTTATCACTATAAACACTATTTTATTTCATGCTTAAATAATATTTATAAGTAATTTCCTTTATATTATAATATCCACTTAACTTATTTACACTCTTGATCAATTTCTCTTAATTATTTACTAAAAAATATCTTATTTATTTCAAACATTTTATTATTCTTAATTAAAACTCTTATTATTGAAATTTCGTCTAAAATTAATTTGAATCACAGAATTATATTTCCAGACTTATTTTATCGTCCTTTCATTTAGTTATTCTATTGATTATTAAAAACGCTTAGTTATAAGTCGTTCGGCCCTTGTACTTTTAAGTCCTTTTTTGGTTATTTTTAGTGAATCGTATAAATCCCTTTGTTTAGAACTTTTTTTTGATACTCTCTCATCTACAAGAGTATTTAGATATTTCTAGAGGTTTATTTTCAGGTAATTTAGGCATTTTTTCTTTAAATTATCATTTATCAACTTTATTAATATTTATTCTTGATTTCATCTATTGAATTTCTCCATTACTTCACAACTTACTAACTTTATTTCTCTTAGTTGGAAATATCTTTCCTTAAGGGTTTCTTAGACATATTCATAATCATTTCATTTACTATTCCTTCTTTTATTTTATAAGGGACTATTTATGTCCGGTATTTACATCCTTGAACTTTTCCTTAAAAGTTTCCCTTATTTATCCTCATTCTCTACTTTTATTCTTTGAAGTAGAGAACTTGATCATTTGAACTTTAGGTTCAACCTTCTAGTAACTCCTTGAACATCTTATTCATTTCTATCTTGACACCCCTTTTCTTTGGGTATATTTGTCTATGGTCACCCCATCATCCATTTGGGCTCATTCTTTATACTCTTACCTTGGCATAAGAGTTTATATCATCGGGGCCTTATTTCATATACTTCATACTATACCCGATCGTCCAGTCTTGAGTTCTATTAAGTGGAGGTGGATTCAATCTACTATTCTTGATATCCACCGCTCCTCTTCTTCATTGTTCATTTAAATAAATTTTGAATTATTTTCCTATTGAAATACTACTTCCCTAGAATTTCTTTTCTTGATACGTCTCATTCCGCACCTTCAGGAATCACTTCCTTTAGATACTCTTCCCTTGAAAAGTTTTACCTCTCTTGATATCTACTTCTAGTTTACTCATTTTTAGGGTTAGTTCCTTTCTTGGAGTCTTACAATTAAATCGTTATTTATCTCCATATGTATTTCATTTACAAGTCTACTCCTTAAGATAAAGGTTGTTGGATATACTTTTATACTTCGACTTCCTTGATCAGAATTTTAGAAGGGTTTACTAATTTATTCTCAATTTCTAAACTCATAGACCGAGTTTTAATTTCTTATAAAATTTTTGTAGTAGTAAGTTTTATCTCGGAGACTCTATATTATTTTTTTGGTGTAATTGATTTTTTACTTGTCAATTCTTTTCGGCTTTTGTTATCTCAATAATTTCTTAACCCTTATTCTACTCATGTTTTGACCTTCACCTAAAAGGCTTTTCTTTTACACAAATTCTTGAGTTTTCTAAAATTATGAAATTACAAAATTTTAATATGTAAAATTTTTATTTTATTAATTTCTTTAGCCATTGTTATGGCTTATTACATAAAAAGGGAAATCACGCCCACTCTCACAACACTAGTCACTCTTTATTACTAGTTACAGAGTTGACTACTCACACTTTATTAACTAAATTAAAGTTGACCCTTGGTTAATGGCGAGATTCTCCCTTTGAATACTTTGAAGTTGATGATGTCTTCTTAGAAGAGCATAAACTTTCAAGGTATTTTCCACATATTTCATAAACATTCATGCTTGGTTACTCATATTTTGAGGAGTAGGCTTGTCTTCCAGAGTTTGGTAGTTCCGCTCTCTTAGAGATTGATACTCCATACCTCCTTATTACTATAACTTCACATTCATAGGCTTGTTTGAGTAGGGTTGCAGGTCCAGACTCTTGGTGAGTTTAAATGGGTGGTAGCTTATTAAACACTCTTAAATAGTTCGCGTAAGACTCCCAAAATTTATTGTCGACCTCTTGTCAAGTAAGAGCTGGGTTAGTGTTTTCCATCCCCAAATCCGCCTAGTTCTTAGGTGGTGAAATTGTTTTATCCCCAACAGATTTGGATTGAGTTCTTCTCCTTTTGGGGATTCTGCTACATGATAGGTTTTCTTTTAGTTCTATTATATTTATTTAGCAAGTATTTTCGACATTTATAAAAATCTTTCTCCCAAGATTCCAAATTTTCAAAAGTAATTTTTCCCAAATTTCAAGTTGAAAATCTTTTGCTCTAATACCACTTAAGTTGTCACACTTGACTCAATTTGGATGAAACCTTATGAACAACTCGCCATTTCTCCCAATACTACAATATGATTAGTTCTATCTTCATTGAATTAATAGAAGCAAGACTAAAAATTGAAAGAAAAATAATGTATGAGATATGTTTTCCAAAATATTTACCAGAATAAACATTGCATTGCATAAATATAAAAGGAAATCACTTTAAATACCAGGTTGGTAATTTGTTCTCTAGTATCAGTTATGCCATGTTCTTTGACTTGAAAGGGGGTAAGGGAGGGAGGGGGTGAATTAATTACTCAACGAGGGTTTATATTGTCCATGAGTCATTCCATACTAAAAAAGATTTAACCTTTTCCTTAAGAAAATAATATTCCCATAAGCAAGCTACAACTTGCCTTGTCATCTTGAAAAAGGTTTTTCTCTTAGATAAATCCACTACTTGTATCACCCAAGTTTTAAAATAAGTTCCTTCCTAGTTGAATGAGTTTCATATTTGGTGGATTTACATTTGTTTGTATAACACAATTACAAAAACACCATTTCTTAGTAAATGTATTAAACAGTCACATAATAGACACCCAGGGGCTACAATCTCAATCTATTCCACTAGTGGCCGGGGCATCTTTACCGTCCACCCTTGTGAGAGGCCACAACCTCCACCACATCGTCTCTGTGAGCACCTAGGCCCAACTCCCAGAATTATCGATACTTCGATCCCCATATGTTGGGGTGAGATCTCACTCTTCTATCCCATCGGTCTTAATGTGCACGAAGCTCCTAGAGCTTCAAGACATACAAGAATATCACCACTTCCCTTGTACCAACCTTACTGTCCAATAGCCCTTAGAACCAAAACTACCCTATATCGAACGTCTCTTTTATTCCGTACAATTGCAATCACATACATAAGTCTTGAGATTTAAGCCTTTATCTTTGCGTTGCTAGCCCAATGAGCTCCAACCCAACTCTAGCTTAGTAGGATCAACAAACATTATCAATTTGAGATAATTTTATAATGCTTTTAAATTAGAAACTTATTTAGGGGTTTGCCCATTCCCATTGGCCTTGGGTCTACTCATACGAGTTTTCAAAATATGACCTTGGACTGTAAACCCCGTCCTTTTATAAATAAGAAAATCGAGAAAAGAACCAGTCGTTTCTAAAGAGAAAACCGAGTCGGTTCATAAACCTTAACCAATAGAGAAAGGGCAAAAAGGGAAATTTACAAATCTCGAGTGACCTAAAGAGTAATAAAAGTTATGGAAAAGGACTTTGGGACAAATTGGAAAAGAAAACCAGACTGGTTCATGTGAACCGGACCTAAACTAGATTGAAATGGTTTGAACCATCATTGAACCAGTTTCTAAATTCATTTTTCTAGGTGGCTTAAAATATCCAAACTGGGGAATTGAAGCCACTATTAGATAGAAAATGAATTTAAAAAATTTTAATTTTGAAAAACTCGAACGAATTGGGGTTGAACCGACCGGTTTAAGCATTGAACCCAGTTCAGAGAGATGTCGTCTTCTTCCTCTAGATGACGACACTATTCATTCGTTAGAAGAACAGACAACACCGGCGAAGATGAATCGCCTCCGTTCAGGGCGTTTCAGGCCATAAAGGTGCCAAACGGATGTGCAGAGAGTCCACAAACTCTCGATATAAAGAGCTTCTCTCCATTAATCCTTCTCACACCTGAAAACTCAATTCTCTCTCAACTGCTCCAATTTCTAGTGAAGCTTGAACTAGAGCTCTGACTTGGGCATTTTTCTCAACCTCAGAAGTCGAGATCGGGTTCTTTAGATTTCAGGGGAAGTCATCTATCTGATAGCAACCTCTGCTCAATCCGAGGACCGCTGGAGAAGCACCGCCGAAGCTGCCCTATTTCGGTCGAGCTGAAATCAGCCAAATTCAGCCCTCCTTCGACTAAACCAAGCTCTCCCAACATTCCCACAGCCCTTATACGACCTCAACTGAGCTAAAAGGTAAACCAATTTGACCCTACTCAGTCGTTGTAGGTTGGAGTTAGAGAGAGAAACTACAGAATTTCACTGACGAAATTCTTCCTTGATTCGAGGTCAATTGTAGGAATTCTTGATCCAAAAAGATACCTTAGGAAGAGAGCTATCTTTCCCAATAGAGGATCCGACCGCCACACCTCTAATGGTAAGCTTTCGAAGCTTTCTCTCTCTACGCTCAATTTTCCGATGAAACTCCGTTTGAGCTCAATTCAAACCCAAATGACACGGTTCAAAGCTCAATTGAATCATATGGAAGTGTAGGAACTGATAATACCTTCAATTGGAGCAACTAATTCTGATTGAATGGTCAATTTGATGAAATCAAATTCGGCCAGTTTGAAAGGAGAAAATTAGGGAAAATTTTGGGGATTTCGTAAAATTGAGGGACCAAATTGCAATTTTCCAAAATTAAGGGCTAATTGGCCATAAAAAGGATGTTGGAGAACCAATTGGTCAAATTTTAAAAATAATTGGGGTCAAATTGCCATTTTTGTAAAGTAGGGGCAAAATAGTAATTTTTGAAAAGTTGGAGACCAAATTAGAAATTTAGAAAATGTGAGTTCCTTAAGTAATTTTGAGTAAATTGAGGACCCAAAGTGAATTTTTGGAAGTTTCAGGACTCAATTTGTAGTAAAATTAGCATCAGGGACCTAAAGTCAAAGAAAATGAGCTTTAGGGACATAAGTGCAATTAATTAGAAATTTTGAGCCTAGTCATTCATACGTGAGAAACGAAGGTTGTTATGCCAAATATTAATAGATAAGGATGTCCAAATCATGTAGGAACACGAGGGACTGAAATGCCAGCAAGGATAAGTTTGCGTGGAAGTGGAAACCAACTAGAGAAGGATACACTTCAGTTATCGAGTGAGTGGATTTATTCACATCATACCTAGTTGGGTTGATTAACACTTCGAAAATGAAAAACCACTTCTATGTAGGATTTTAAATTCACACCCTATTGGAGTGATGTTAGAACTAAGTGGAAAAGTACTTACTGGTTGTAAGTAGAGAAAATCATACCCGGTTGATATGATGGACTTCCTAGAAGGAAGGAGAAAACCCGCTTGTCAGTTGTAAGTGGAGATGTCATCACACTCAGTTAGTGTAATGAATTGAAAGATTATTTTGTCAGAAGTGTTCTCCCCTAACTATGTGACAATGCTTAAAATTTTTGGGAGACCTTTTTGACGAGAGCTAGAACAGCTTAGATAGGCTAGAGGCCTTGGTTTTGGAACTTATGGGGCTGAATGCCTGATTTTGGAAAATAACGTACAGTGGGCCCAAGGCTAGCAGGCACGAGCAGGAGCTCGTAAACAAACATGTGATATGAAAACCATGAAAACTATTAACGAAATGGATATGTGTTTTCACCATGGTACCAAGTCAGGACCGATATACTCGAGACTGGCGACAGTGCGTTAGGGCTAGGTTGACAGACCGACCTAGACAAACAACTGCAAGTTGGGTTGAGGGTCGGGGTTGTTGGACCAGTGGCACCAAAGATAAATGGCTATGTGAAAATTGTTGTTTGTGCATACACTTGAGGTTCGAGACCATTAAGACGCCCAAGAGGGGTAGTGATGCGTCCTAGGGGCTACTGGACGACATGGTGGAGATAAAGGTAGTTTGTCGTGCCAATAGTTTGGGAAGCTCGACGTAGCTTCATGTGCATGAGGGCGGGGTGGGATCGGGATGAGGTCTTTGTCCTCATACGGACACGGAGTTGATTTCAGGTTTGAGGGTCGGATGTCACGAACATTCACTCAGACCCAGAGTAGAATTGGATGTACTTCTATCTAGGTGGCCGGTAAAGTTGCTCCAACACCACAAGTAGGTGCAATGGATGGGCTGCCTTGCGAATATGTGATCCCTTCCTGATGAAGGGTGTGTGTTGATTGTTAAACACATCTAATGTGAAAAATGAGGAAAAAAGGGTTTTGAAACCAAAACTTGAGGAAAGAATGATTTTTAAAAGAAATAAGGAGTATGACACTCTCTCATTAAAGATATCTTGCTTTTGGAAACCTTATCTGAACACCCATTCACTAAGTTGTCGAACTCATCCTTTGATAATAAGAAAATCGGGAAAATAACTAGTCATTTCCAAAGAGAAAATCGAGTCAATTTATAAACTGAAACCGATAGAGAAAGGGCAAATTGAGAAATTTATGGATCTTGAGTGACCTCAGGAGTCACAAAAGTCATGAGAAAGGACTTTAGGGTGAATTGGAGGTGAAAACCAAACCGGTTCAGGTGAACCGAACCTGAACTGGATTGAACTACTATTGAACCGATTTTTAAATTCATTTTTCTAGGTGGCTTATAAAATTCAACTTGGAGAATTGAGGCCACCATTTGATAGATAATGAATTTACAAATTTTTAATTTTGAAAAACTTGGATGAATTGGGCCTGAATCGACCGGTTTAAGTGTTGAACTTGATTCGGAGCAGTGTCGTCTTCTTCTTTCAAATGACAACACTATTCACTCTCCAGAAAATCGAGCAGTGCCGACGAAGATTAAAAGTCTCCAGCTAGGGAGTTTCAGGCAATGAATAACTGCCATAAAGGTGCCAATTGGACGACCAAGAAGTCCCCGAGCTTCCTATATAAAGATCCCCTCCTCATTCATCCTCCTCACACCTGAAAACTCCACCCTCTTCCTACTGCTTCATTTTTCGGTGAAGGTTGAATCAGAGCTCCAACTTGGGCATTTTTCTGAGCCAAAGAAGGTGAGGTCGGGTTCTTTAGATTTGGGGAAAAGTCAACTACACGATGATAGTCTCCATTTGCTTTGAGGGTCGCTAGGGAAATGCCGGCGTGATAGAACAGTGAAGCAGCTTTGGTGGACCGAAGTTGCCCTATTTTGGCCGAGCTGAAAACGGCCAATTCGAGCCCTTCTCAGGCAAAACCAAGCTCTCCCAACACTTTCACATCCCTCATACAACTGAATTTGAGCATAAAGGAGGAACCTTAGGACAAGAGCTATCTGCCTAGATCGAAAGCTCGGACCGCCACGCCCCCGACGGAAGACGAAGTACCGGGAATGCCAGCAAAGACAAGCTCACTTGAAGGCAAAGAGCCAGTTAAGAGGAATTCACTACATTATTGGGTGAGTGGGAAATTTCACATCATACCCGGTTGGGATGATGAGTACTTCAGAATGAAAAACCACTACTAAGTGGAATTTTAACATCACACCTAAATGGGGTGATGTGGAAACTATGCGTAAAAACTACTTAATGGTTGTAAGTAGATTATACCCATTTGGTATGATGGACTTCCTAGAAAGAAGTGGAAAAAACCCATTTAACGGTTGTAAGCGGAGATGTCATCACACTCGGTTGGTGTGATAAACGAATGAAAAGATTATTTTTATCGGAAGTGCTCTCACTTGACTGTGTGACACTGGTTAAACTTTTTGGGAGACCTCCTTGATGGGAGCTCGAATAGCTCAGATAGGTCGGAGGCCTCGGTTTTGGAACTTAGGACTAAAATACCCGCTTTTGTAAATCTCATATAGTGGGCCCAAGGCCAGTTGCACGAGCAGGAGTGTAAACCCCGTCCTTTGATAATAAGAAAATCGGGGAAAGAACTGGTCATTTTCAAATTGAAAACCGAGTCGGTCTACGAACTAGAACCAATAGAGAAAGGGCAAACCGGAAAATTTATGGATCCTGAGTGACCCAAAAAGATCCAAAAGTCATGTAAATGGACTTAAGAATGAATTGGAGATGAAAACCAAACCGGTTCAGGTGAACCGGATCCGAACCGGATTGAATTGGTTTGTACTGGTTTGAACCACTATTGAACTAGGTGCTAAATTCATTTTTCTAGGTGGCTTAAGAAAATCAAATTTGAGATTTGAGGCCACCATTGGATAGAAAATGAATTTAGAAATTTTTTGATTTGAAAAATTCGGTTGAATTGGAGGGTGAAACGTCTGGTTTAAGCTTTGAACCCGGTTTGGATCGGTACAGTCCGGTTTGGAATAGTGTCGTCTTCTTCCTTCAGATGACAACACTGTTCACTTGGCATAAAATCACACAATGTTGACGAAGCTGAAAAGCCTCCGGCCAAGTAGTTCCAGGCATTGAATGACCACCATTAAGGTGCCAATTGAACGGCCAAGAAGTCCCCGAGCTTCCTATATAAAGAGCCCCTCGTCATTCATCCTCTCCACACCTGAAAACACCATTATCTCTCAACTGCTCCAATTTTCGGTGAAGCTCAAACTACAGCTCTGAGTAGGGCATTTTTCTGAGCCAAACAAGGTGAGTTCAGGTTCTTTAGAATTGGGGAGAAGTTAGCTACATGCATGTAGTCTCCATTTTATCCGAGAGTCGCTGGAGAAGCATTGACGTGATAGAACATTGAAGCAGCTTCGGTGGACCGAAGCTACCCTATTTTGGCCAAGCTAAAATCAGCCAATTCAAGCCGTTCTCAGGCCAAACCGAGCCCTCCCAACACCTCTACAACCCTCCTATAGCTAAGGAATTCACTACAGTAACAGGTGAGTAGGAATTTAATATCATACTCGGTTGGGATGATAAGGACCTCGAAAATGAAAACCTACTGCTAAGTGGTATTTTAATCATCACACCTGAGAGGAATGATGTGAAAATCATGCGGAAAAACTACTTACCGGTTGTAAGTAGATCATACCTGATTGGTATGATGAAACTTACTCGAAGGAAGTGGAAAACCCGTTCATCGGTTATTAGCGAAGATGTCCTCATACTTGGTTGGTATGATGGACAGTTGAAAAGTATATTTTGTCAGAAGTACTCTCCCCTGATTGTGTGCCACTGCTTAAACATTTTGGGAGACCTTCTTGACGGGAGCTCGAATAGCTCTGTTAGGCTAGAGGCCTCGGTTTTTGAACTTGGGGCTAATATGCCCGATTTTGAAAATCTCGAATAGTGGGCCCTAGGCCAGTTGGCACGAGGAGGAGCTCGTAAACAAACATGATTAATATGCCTTGAAAATTTAAGTAAATGAGTTGTTTAGCCATGGTACCAAGACAAGACCAACATACTCAGTCAACTAGCGGCAGTGTGACATGACAGGTCTTCAGACTAGTCAAGACAAACAACTGCAGGTCGAGTTGAGGGTCGGGGCCGTCAGACCAGTGGCACCACAGATTATATGGCATTATGTGAAAAAATTTTGATTGTGCATGTACTGTGTTATAGGATCTTCAAGATGCCCAAGAGGGATAGTGATGCGTCCTAGGGCTTTGGACGACCTGGTGGATATAAGGATAGTTAGTTGTACCACATGTCTTGCGAAGCTCGGATCGGGGCGGGGACAGGATGAGGTCTCTATCCTCATACAGACACGGAGATTTGTTATGGGATTGAGGGTCAGATGTCATGAACATCCACTCATTCTCAGGGTAGAAGTGGACATGCTTCTATCTAGGTGGCCGGTAAAGTCACTCCGATGCCACAGGTGGGTTCAGTGGACGGGCTGGCCCGTGATTGTGTGTTTTACCTTCATGATGAAGGATGTGTGTTGGGTGATGACACACCGTGGTAATACGAAATGGTTATAAAAATTGAAATTTAGAATGAAAGGTTTTTAAAAGAAAATAAGGAGTCTGACACACTCTAAATCAAACATTTTTCCTAAAAGTTAAATTTTGAAAACCCATTCATTGAGTCATTGTACTCACCTCCTCCCTTATATCCCTTTCAGGTAACCCCAGAAAGCTTACCCCAAAGACCACCAACTAACACACCTGTAAGGCAGGTATGATAAGTTTAAAATTTTGTGCAGTTTTGATTTATGTTATTACAGGAAAGGTGCAACTTTAAAGGATGCCTTACTTCTCACGGTTTATAAACAAGGGTTAACCCTTAGTAAACCGGGAGAGTGGCGGGTTGATCACGGGGATTCGACCAAACCGGGTCAGGGCGTGACATGGCTCACCAGAAAAGGAGTTGAGTATAAATGAGATGAAAGCTGTGAGAAGTTTTTCTTAGAGTTGAAGACTCAATTGACAATTGCATCGGTACTCTCCCTACCTGACCCAAGTGCGGGAGAGTACACCATCTATAGTGATGCATCCGGATAAGGACTCAGATCTGTATTGATGCAACAAGGGAAGGTTATCGTTTATGCCTCGCGACAACTTAAGATACATGAGAGAAACTACCCAACCCATGATCTGGAATTAGCTGCGATAGTGTTTGCCTTAAAGATTTGGTGACACTACCTCTACGGGGTTAAGTGTAGGATATACACTGATCACAAGAGTCTTAAGTATTTCTTTACTAAAAAAGAATTAAATCTACGCTAGAGGAGATGACTAGATTTTGTGAAGGACTATGACCTTGTGATAGAGTATCACCCCAGAAAGGTAAATGTGGTAGTACATGCCTTAAGTCGCAAGTACCAAATTGAGGCGGCACAAATAAAGACAAGTTACATACCCTTATTGCAATAGTTGGGAAGGATGGAGGTGGACTTAAAGATGGACAAGTAGGAGAAATGCTTGATGGCTAACGTGGTGGTGAGACCTAGTCTAACTGAGCAGATTAAGACTCAATAAAAGGTTGATAAGGAACTCCAATCTTTTTTAGACCCGGTTAACAGAGAAACAAAATCGGACTACGACTTACGAGGTGATGGAGTGCTAACCTACAAAGGTAGGGTATGTGTGCCTTAAGATAAGGAGCTGAAGAGGTTAATTCTAGGAGAGGCACACAATTCGGTGTATGTAATGCATTCGAACAATACCAAGATGTACCGTACCCTCAAACAAGGATATTGGTGAAAAGTGAATGAAGAGGGACATTGAGGAATACGTAGCTCGATGCTTGTCCTATCAGTAAATAAAGGCTAAGCATTAGAAACCATCAAGATTGCTGCAACCCTTACCAATTTCGAAATGGAAATGGGAGCACATTACTATGGATTTTGTTAGAGGACTACCTGTGACAAGGAAAGGTCGAGACGTAATTTGGGTCATCATGGATAGATTGACCAAATTTGCTCATTTCCTCCCTATATCATTTATGGAAGAATGTGGGTGTCGTGAGGACACATATCAAGGTAGTGTCGATGTCCAAGGTTGATTGGAAGTGGATAATAAGATTATATTTTTTTTTGCACAATAAGATAATAAGAATATATTGAATTATGCTTCTAGATCTCCTGAGACCCCTATGGCCAATGAACGCGGAGTTCCAAGGACCTCTATGATCAATATACGGGGAGTCCTAATACACCTCTACGACCAAATGTTGGTAGGATATCATTGTAAGTGTACGATGACATGTCCAAGAGTTAGTGGGATATCGTCATGGATATTAGGATGTGTTAACATCTCTATGGGAGAACGGTCCCTTGTGGTATCGAGTGTACGCGTTCATGTTACTCATAACCTCTCACAGACCCGATTGCCCCCATGCATGACTTTCGAGGCATGGTTTGGCCATGTTTGCATTGTATATATACATATACTTGATTCTTGTTGTGCATGGTGAGCTAGAGTTCTAACTAGATAAACTGGAATGTGAAACCCTAAGGTGAGAAAGGGTCGGGAAATTATTAAAAATAACATGATATAAGAATTATAAAAGAATTCTCCATGTATAGACATTTTAGGTGGATTCTAGGGTCAAAACCATGTAGTGGCCCCACATTAGTAATCTTATTATTCGAGTTGTGATCTCACTCCCCTTCCTAAACAAATTTCAAGTCAAAGCAAAGGTTCGTGGAATCTTACAAAGTCGAACATTGTGACACCCAAACTTCTCGAACTCGAGTGTGAATCGGGAGTAGAATCCTGAACCAAGTATAAAACTATAAACCAAGAATGGGATATGAAACCAGGAAGGAGAAATCAAAACCAAAGATAAAATTCAAAACCGAGAATAGGACCTCGAGTTGGGAATGGAACCCGAGTCGGGATTTGGAGAGTCGAATTCAAATCATAAACCTATGATGGAAGTGTGTATGACCACTATAATACTCTCAAAAGACCTCGAAGGACCATGGATCAAGGGATGTAAAAGCACAAAGTGAAAATCGACCCAAAACGGGACTGGACCGAATTACGGGAAATACCCCTATTTTTAAGGGACCTAAATAATTCATAAAATAGAGGCTTTTTAGACCAATCAAAAGAGAATAAGAAGGAGGATTTTTAGAAATTTTGATTGGGCTAGGAACTGGACTAATCAAAGTTGAACCATCCACTAGATGGCTGAAACTAATCGACCTAACTTAGAGCGATGAAACCCCCTGAATTCTAGAGGGTGCTAAACAAATCCAAATAAGATAGTTATTGAGTCAATTCAATAGGAAATTAAATGTAAAATTTTTTGTTAATTTTATTTTCCTATGGATCAGTGAGAAACTGGGTGACCTGGCAAAATATTGTTGAATTGGTCAAGAAATTTACTGAAAACTGGTTCGTGACCGTGTAGATCGGTTGGAGCACCACGCCGAGTGCACGCACGTGCTGCACATGCAACCACGCGTGCATGTGCTGTCTCTCTCACCCAACCCCGACCCAAATTAAAAGTTTTAACCCGATAGAGACTAGTAGACAACCTGAAACTCATCACCATAGAGATTAAATCATTCTAGAGCTATACACAATAGAATGACTCATGGAAGCTATGGATGGATAGCCACGTAAGTCTGGAATTCGACTATTTAATATCAGATGTTCCATTATCAGAATTAGATCAAAATTCTCTTTGGAAGCCAAGTTAATACCAATTTCATTGATGTAATTTGCAGAGAGCCTAGCTTTATTGTCTGACCACCTTAAAAAGCGATCTTGGTATCCCTGGAAAACTGAGGAAGTTAGATTTCCATCACATCCTCTCCCGACCCTCAAGTTGTCCTTTATAGTTTTCAACGAGATCAAAGAGGAACCGATCTTTAGTAATCATAAACAAAGCATATGTTTCATGAGAAAATTTTGATGGCCTCCTTGGCCCTCGAAGGCTACGAAAAATTCAACAGAATCCTCACACCACTAGATTTCCATGACCACCGACCTTGTTCAATTTAAGTAAGTGTAAAAGGAGAATTCAATCATTCAATTTCTAATTTTTGGGTTAAGTGGTTAAGCTGACTAAAATGAACATTACATGAGCTACAGATCACCAATCAACTTAATTAAATTAGTCACGGACTCCTTAAGGAGTCTACTTTTGAATTGCACTAGCCTCGATAACCAACGTGTTGTATTTGGTGAGTTATTGGCTTTTACCCGACTACTACTAATTTTTTTAAGTACCTCATCAAGCCCGATTGGTATTGTTCTGACCAACTTTGACCAACGTAAGCTTACGATTGCCTAGAGGGAGACCAGAGAGACCTTGTGACTTAGTTTGAAAATTTTTGGAGATACTTATGTTATGGGTCATATGCGAGAGACTAAAATGCAAATAAGTGAAAATTTGGGGACCAAAAAATGAATGAGCTTTCTGTGAAGTTTTCCTAAGAGACTAAATAAAGTTTTGAGCTTGATTGGAAAGTTTGGTGAAGTTGGAGGATTAGGTTTGTATACTTTGGAAGGTCTAGGGACCTATTAGCAATAAAGATAAATTTAAGGATTAAAGTGAAAATAAGGGTATTTATGCCGCCAAAAGGTAACTTTTGTACCGTATAAGATACTAAACATAATTAAAGAAAGTTTAGGGATTTAAATAAGAAAAAAAATGAGAGAAAAGTGAGTTCTCAAAGCCAAATTATAAAAAATAAGGACAAAATGGTAATTTTGCCCAAAATTAGGGACCATTAAACAATTATTATAAATAGAGCTTATAATTATTACAAATCTTATTGGGATAAGAATAAGAACCAAATAAATTTGGGGAATCCAATTGAAATAATTGGAAAAGTCTAACCAGCAAATAGAGAAGTATTGAAGTATAAGAGCAAAATGGTTTTAATAATTTATAAAATAAATTAAAATATTTTATATAATTATTTTTATTATTTAATTTAAATAAATTTATTAATTTTATTATACTAAAATAACTATAATATATAAAATTAAAAATTTTAATTATAGAAATTATTTACAAGTAAATAAAATTATAATTTTCTAATTATATAAGAATTTTTTAGGGTAGTTGTCAATTTTCACGTGAACCTATTCGAGTTCTTAACAATAAGTTGGTTCGGATCTAGTTTATAAACTTGAATCCGATCAATTACATTATCATTTTTATTAGGAGTGAAGTTGAGTTTTAGCCTGAGTTGTAAAAAAATATTTGAGAAATAAAATATAAATTTGTAAAATTGTAATCAAATAAAATAGATAATATATTTTTACTCATCATAAATAAATTTTAAATTATATAAATTAATATAATATAATTTATAGTTTTAATCATATATATATATATATAATATTTTCTTATTAAAATAGAAAATATAAATAAATAATTTTAATATTAATACAAGATCACTCCTAATTTATGACTCAAAATCCAATTAGAAATATGCTTAAGATGCATAGACATCCTTGACATATAATGGTACGTACATGGAATTCAAGATCGGAAAGTTGGATGGAAGTGGCTGTAGATTAGGGTACCAAAAGAGTGTTGCTGGTTGAATGCCGTAGTTTTCTTCGGTCACATAATCTGCCTTTCCATTAATGGCTTTCCCACAGTCAAGGAAACACGAAACTTGCAAGACAAATGAACAACTTAGCTAAGTCCCTCCCACCCTCTTATCCATGTAAATAAATATATCACAACTAAGAGCTTTCGTTCAATACCAAGAAATCAAACCCACCTAGAGCCGAAAACGGTTAGGTCAACCGACGACTTGATCAGTACTGAACCAGCTCGACAGGCGATATGGCCCGTGTAGCGTCCCACCCATATAAGTCGGCGGCGGCGGCAGCTGCCCTCATCCTCCTTCTTTCACCGCTCCTTCTGGCGGCAGAACAGCCCCATTGCTCGTTAGTGACCACACAGCTCGGTCCTTGCCTGCCGTACGTGACAAAAGACACAGACGTGCCATCCAGCATGTGCTGCGACGGGGTCAAGTACCTCGGCAGTCACTACTCCCAGGACCAAGAGGCCCGACAAGCCATCTGCGAGTGCATCAAGGGGTCCATTTCGTCGTCCCTGCCGATCGACTACGGGCTCATCAACGCCCTGCCGCAAGCCTGCGGGATCAGCGTCAATCTTCCCACCCTTTCTCCCTCCATCGATTGCTCCAAGTCGGTGATCAGTGATGCTCTACATTTACTCCATTGACAATTTGCAAGGAAATAATGATTTTTTATGGAAATTTTGGAAAAAAAATTGAAAATTTTGATCGTATTTATCAATTTTGAAAGTTTTTATAATATTAGAAAAATATGCAAAATTTGTGGATAGAACTAAAATTTTGATAAGGTATGATAATTAGTTCTCTAACTTCAATTAATTTTATTCTAAAAGCTAAAAAAACTACACATTTAGTCCAAAAATTTTAAAAATTTCTTATTTGATCCATAATTTTTAAAATTTAATATTATCATTGATTCTAATTTATTTAAATTAAATTAGTCACATTACAAAAATTTTTTAGACGTAATGAACCAATCACACCTTTTAGGATTTAATTTCAAATTTCAATAAACTTTTAAAAGCAAATATGCAATTCACAAAATTTTAAGAAAAACTTGAAAAATACTTGGAACTTTACTATCCTTATCCCCAAATTAACCTCTATAAGTTTTTCTCTCTCCAGAGTCTGATGAAGTGCATGCTGGTTTCTTGATTTCCAAGTGGTAAGAGCTGAAGAGCAGTTGAGTCCATTATCTTTGGTTGCAAGCAGGCAATAAACATATGGAATAATTAGTTGTAGTTTGTGTACATCTCAATGTATACCGACTAAAAAGATGTAGTTATTGCACTGAAATGAAAGGTATAAGAAGTGACAGTTAGAAATTTGGTTTAATTATTTGATTAGTTTTTTTTTACATGAAATTGAAAACGATTATTGAGATGACACGACTATAAATAATATGATCATATATATATTTATTTGATATATATTAAATAATTATAAAGTGTTATCAAACTAAATAGATAGGTTGAATTCTAATTTTTAAAATTATTTTGGTATGCACACTTTTGGGATATAGATGTATGAAATCAATTTTTAATCTGAAAGATCCTCTAGAGCTTTAAGTAGTAACAATATGATCATTAAGTTGTAGGATCATTTAATTATTTGCAACCATGCGTTTTATGTTATTTGGGTCGAGATCAATTTAAAACAACAATCCCTGGAAAAATCATTATCTTTCATGTAAATATGTACTTTTATTAACACTTCACATGTAGTGAAAGAATCATTACTTTGTGGTTCAGTATTATAGATATTGATCACTCACACATGTTTTATCATAACATAACTAAATTAGAGTATAGTGAACCTATTAACATCTACTATGGTGAACAAACATTGCTTCATTATTCGGTGTTATGGATATCAATTACTTACATCCGTGTTATCAGAACACGTCATAGTTTTCAGACAAACTGTTAATACTTACACATAGCTTAATTCATTTGTACCGTAGCCTAATAGTTAATTACCAACCACTTACCTGAACGGTACATTTGATGATAAACTTTTTAGGCATGCCATTCTTATCCCAAACGGCCATAACCATCCACCTATTCCAGGTCATAATAGTAACAATATCCTACAACTTTCACGTTCAGGCTCTATAAAGTAACTACATCACACCGTAAACTTCTTTTCCGAGATAACTTATCCAAAATCTTTCTACCTCTTATGTGACCGACTAAATTTAAGAATAACTCCCAATCATCACTTATGTCACTAAGAAATATGCATATCTAATCATATCGATATATAGCTAGTGGATTCATAAATATTCATGAAATGATTCTTGCAGAGCTTTATGGTGGATTACATGTATAATGGGTCTCAATCCTTATAAAATCATAGGGATTTCACCATATTTTATAAACATTCATGATTCAGTCGGTATTGTAAAAATTGAAGGACTCGACCCTTTTTATTATACTAATCGAGTTTTAGCTCATTTTTTTTAAATAAACGAATCCGAGATTGTGTCACATAATAATCCGACTTATAACTTGTTTCTTATAAACGTTTCTGACTTGACACATCTTTCAAAATGATTGTACACTTCGTGTGTCTTTATAAATGTTCGAGTTTTTGCACGTCTTTCAAAAATATTTTTAAGGTCACTATCCATGTCTTTATAAATTTCTAGGTCGCAACCTGTCTTTCTACATACCCACTCATTTTTTGTCTGAACATGGTACAAAAAGGAAATTTAGACATTTAGTAAATTGAAGTGAATTATACCCGAAAGAACTATTTGATTGGGAATCCATGATTAAGAAACGGGATCAAATTAACTAAAATAAAAAAATTCTACTATTTTTAGGAGTTTTAAAAATAAGAAGATGAAAATTCTTTAGTATAAATAATATAGAATTTTTAAAGATATTTTAGGAAACTAAATTGGGCTAATAACTAATTAAATTGAAGGTGAACTATTAAAAATACCCAAAATTAGACAAACTAAACAAAAAATTCGATGAAAACCTATTCAGAAAAGTGTCGAACTAGTGGAAGGATGTGCATCCGCAAGTGTGCAATATCATCATGTGCATCACCGCCCTGCCACGTACTGCATGTTTACACATACTCTATCCCCTCCAACCGATAAGAATCCAAAAACCCGATCGACTTTCTGTCATTTGTTGAATCTTGAACTCCGATGAAAATTAATTATTGCAAGGACAGGGTATGAATATATAATGGGAAGCTATGGGCAAGTATCCTTTGAGATCTAGAAGACATCCTATAAGGCTTGGTCACTCGACACACCAAAATTCTCTTTATAAGTAAGATTGCTCTGTTTTTCTGTGACCTAATAGGCAAGTACCGTAACTTTCATTTATAATCATCAAATTGAGTAATTTAAGTGTTATTAAAACTTTACTAAATTTAACTTTTCAATGCTACTTTAATTGCACAATTGATGGCTCTACCACATCCACTTGATGAAAAAGTTATCACGCTTCTACAACTATAAATAGTGCATTCTTTACTTGAGCTATTTTTATGCCATCAACGATTGTAGGACTAAAAAAATTCCATAGATACCTCTTGAACCCCTAATCAACCGACTGACCTCTTAAGCTTTGAATAAGTATTGTGGTCAAATAAATTTATAAAAGTCTCAACTTACCTTCACTTGTGACAAAGTGTAGTAAAATAGCATTGGTAGGCTACTCCAATCTCCATTTAAGGAGATTCAAGTGTTTACAAACAATTTTGAGAGTCAGCTTTCCAAATATATTAGCTGAATTGTCCAAGTTGTCATCTCTAATGAGATTTGGACCTTGGTCCAATTTCTACACTATTCTAACATGCTTTAGAAAATGACCCTAGAAGGTATTGTTCTAGCTAGCCCCAACCAATCAGGGACCTAGCTAGAGCCCTTAGGAACCTCATATATTTCTTTCATAATTTTTTAGAAATATTTTGTTGATGAACAAATGTTAGAGATCAAAATGTAGTTTGTGTAAAGTTAGAGGGTCCATTTTAGAATTAGAAATCTTGGGGTCTCTATGAGGGTCTAGAAGGTATAGGGATCAATAAAAAAATGAAAAAGATTTGAGACTTAAATTATGAGTTTTGGAAGTTTAAGTACCTAAATGGTACCTTAAGAAAAAATTATGGGCAAAAGTGTAAATACTCAATGTTGGATCCCAAAAGTAATTTTTGGGAAATAAGGGACCGCAAATGAGACTAAAGGAAGTTAAATGACCTATAAGGAAGACTTGACAAGTTTATGGTACCAAAAGGAAGAGTATGAGAGCATAAGGGCAAAATGATAATTTCGCCTAAATTAAGGAGAAAATTTTTAATTTGGGAAGTTATTGAAGCGGAAAATTTAGATATTTTTGGAAATTTTGATAAATTTGGGTAAATATAAAAATAAACTTAGATTTATAAAAAGATGATAGAAGTGAGTTAGTGTAAACAAGTTTGTAAATCGAGTGAAACTAGCCCGATGGGCAAAATTATAGAACCGTACTATAGTACCCAAGAAAAACCTAATATAATCTTGTG
Organism: Trapa bicornis; assembly: GCA_030064425.1. Lineage (NCBI taxonomy): Eukaryota > Viridiplantae > Streptophyta > Magnoliopsida > Myrtales > Lythraceae > Trapa > Trapa bicornis. The sequence goes on from CM057751.1 coordinate 24,808,446, forward strand.
TTATATGATCTAATTCATATAGAGTAAATTGAAAAATTATTACATGAGATCACACATTCCTAGACAAGTGAAATCAATCGAAACGAACAAGTTTCGATTAGAACTGAGTGAGATTATTGACGGCGAGCCGATTGGACTTATTACTACATTTTAAATCTTTTTTTGAAATGCATGAATATATATGTATATGTTTTTGAAAACCGTTATTAAAAGTGAATGAAAACTAAATGGATACATTCTCGTAAAAAGAGGATAAATAATAATTTTTATTAAAAAGAAGGTCTAAAAATTTGTGAAAATAATATTAATTAAATAATAATATATAAATTTATGGCACAATAACACTAAGTAACATAAGTGATTGAGTTGATTAATAGAGAACCAAACTCTAACAAATCGATATTTATTATGTTTAGTGCTTGCTTGTTTATTCGGTATATATCATTAGTGGAAGAATAGGTGAGAACACATATCAAGATTGTGCCCTTGTCAAAGGTTGATTGGAAGTTGAGAATAATAAGAGATTGAATTATACTTCTAGATCTCTCTCGACCCTATTGACCAATAAATGCAGAATTCCAAGGACCTCTATGATCAATGTAGGGGGATTTCTGGTGCACCTCTATGACCAAAAGTTTGTAGAATATTATTGTAAGTATACGAAGGCATGTCCAAGACTTGGTGGGATATCGATGCTGCTCAAGATGTGCTAATATTCCTATAAGAGAATGGTCACTTGTGGGACCTAATTAAAAAAATTGAGAAAGTTTAAACTATAAATAGATAAGTATTAAAGTATAAGTGTAAAATGGTTTTAATACTTTATAAAATAATTATAAAAAATAAATTAAAGTATTTTATATAATTATTTTTATTATTTAATTTAAATAAATTAATTTTATTGTACTAAAATAACTATGATATACAAAATTAAAACTTTTAATTATAGAAATTATTTTCAAGTAAATAAAATTATAATTTTCTAATTATATAAAATTTTTTAGGGTAGATTTCACTTGTCCTTTCAACCTATTCAAGTTCTTATTAGTTCGAATCCAACTTATAAACGGACGAGTGAATTATCATTTTTACTTCGAGTGGAGTGGAGTTTTAACATTAGTTGTGAAAAATATTTGAGAATTAAAATATGAATTTGTAAAAATTTAATCAAATAAAATAGATAATATATCTCTACTAACCATAAATAAATTTTAAAATTTATAAATTAATATAATATAATTTATAGTTTTAAACATATATATATAATATTTTTCTTATTAAAATAGAAAATATAAATAAATAATTTAAATACTAATACAAGATCACTCCTAATTTATGACTCAAAATCTAATTAGAAATATATTTAAAATGCATAGATATCCTTGGGCATATAATGGTACGTACATGGAATTCAAGATAGGAGAGTTTGATGGAAGTGGCGGTGGATTAGGGTACCAAAAGAGTGTTGCTGGTTGAATGCCGTAGTTTTATTCGGTCACATAATCTGCCTTTCCATGAATGGCTTTCCCACAGTCAAGGAAACACGAAACTTGCAAGACAAATGAACAACTTATCCATATAAATAAATACATCACATCTAAGAGCTTTCGTTCAATACCAAGAAATCAAACCCACCAAGAGCCGAAAACGGTTAGGTCAACCCACGACTTGATCAGTACTGAACCAGCTCGACAGGCAATATGGCCCGTGTAATGTCCCACCCATATAAGTCGGCGGCGGCAGCTGCCCTCATCCTCCTGCTTTCACCGCTCCTTCTGGCGGCAGAACAGCCGCAATGCTCGCTAGTGACCACACAGCTCGGTCCTTGCCTGCCGTACGTGACAAAAGGCACAGACATGCCATCGAGCACGTGCTGCGAGGGGGTCAGGTACCTCGGCAGTCACTACTCCCAGGACCAAGAGGCCCGACAAGCCATCTGCGAGTGCGTCAAGGGGTCCATTTCGTCGTCCCTGCCGATCGACTACGGGCTCATCAACGCCCTGCCGCAAGCCTGCGGGATCAGCGTCAATCTTCCCACCCTTTCTCCCTCCATCGATTGCTCCAAGTCGGTGATCAGTGATGTTCTAGATTTACTCCATTGACAGTTTGCATCCAAAAATTACTTTTTATGAAAATTTTGGAGAAAAATTGAAAGTTCGTGATCCTATTTATCAATTTTGAAAGCACTAAAATTTTGATAAGCTCTCCTAACTTCGATTACTTTGATTTTAAAAGCTAAAAAAGTTACACATTTAGTCTTAACAATTTTAAAAATTTCTTATTTGATCCATAATTTTTAAGATTTAATATTATCATTGATTCTAACTTGTTTAAACTAAATTAGTCATATTATAAATTTTCTTTTAGACGGAATGAACCAATCACAACTTTTAGGATTTAATTTCAAAATTCAATAAAATTTTAAAACCAAATATGAAATTTACAAAATTTTAAGACAAACTTGAAAAATACTTGAAACTTTACTCTGCTAATTCCCAAATTAACCCATATAAGTTTTTCTCTATGCAGAGTGTAGACTATGATGAAGTGCATGCAAAGTGGTAAGAGCTGAAGAGCGGTCGAGTCCATTATCTTTGGTTGCAAGCAGGCAATAAACATACGGAATAATTAGTTGTAGTTTGTGTACAATTCACTGTATGCCGACTAAAAAATCTAGTTATTGATATGATACGAAAGGTACAAGAAGTGAACGATACAAAACTGGTTGAATTATTTTATTATTGAGATGATACGAGTATTAAATAATAAAGGAAGTGAGATAGATAATATGCGTAAATATTATTGTAATACTTGATTTAATAATTGTACAATCTAATAGGTTTATATAAGATTAATAAATTTTTTACATGAACAAAATTTAATAATATATAATAAAATTTAATAAAAATTTAGCAGAATCTAAATAAACTCATTTCTCTTGATAATTACGGTTGGGCTTGTGTCTCTTTACTTGTGTGGACTAATGTATTGTGGTCGGTTGGTAATGCCCATTGACACTTGTGTCACTTTACTTGTATGTACTCATTTCTTTTAGTTTTTTAGTAATGCTTGTTATAGCTTATTTCTATTTACTTACTTTGTGACTTCAACATAATTTATTGTTTATTACTCCCCGAAAACTCAAGTGAATGGACGAAACTTGAGGTTGAATATAAATAAAATAATTGAATAACTAATGCATAATACATTAATTAATATGTCCGCTAAAAACATGATAAATCTATTGAATGTATAATAAGCCAAATGGGAAAAATATTTTAAGAGAGTGGGATAATATATATATATACATACGGATAAACTATTTTTGTTGAGTTTTAAAAAAAATTAATCTAGACGGATCATAATTTTGATTTAAATACTAAATATCATAAATATTTTAAATGAGAAAAATATCTGCTAGAATAAGAGCTCGCTATTAATATAAAAAAGTATAAATCCATTGAAAAATAAAAAAAAATTGTGTTAAGATTTGACTTAATTTAGGCTAAATTAAAAATTTCTCACTAATAATAATTTTTTTAAAATATCATAAATGTCAAATGAAAATAAATAAAAATTACAACGAAAGCGATAAAACAATAGAGATCTCGGGTTGAGAAGTGTTATATATAATGAAGACTAATGGATTCGGGACCAGGTGAGGACACCCGACCCATCAGGATTGTATTTCAGGAGTTTTCCTCGGTCCGTATGAAACTTCGTGTCCGTATGAGGACAGTGACCTCATCCCGACCCCACCCCGGTCTCATACGCATGTAGCTACGTCGAGCTTCCAAGACTGCTCGTACGACTGACTGCCCTTATCACCACCATATCGTCTAGTAGCCCTAGGACGCATCATTACCCCTCTTGGGCGTCGTAAAGGTCCCATAACTCAATACATGTACAAAACAATAGTTTTTCCACAAAAGCCATTTAATATGTGGTGCCACTGGTCTAACGGCCCTGACCCTCAACTTGACCTACAGCTTTTTGTCTCGACTGGTCCGTTAACATGTCATGTCGCACTGCCGCCAATCCATCGAGTATGTTGGTCCTGTCTTGGTACCATGGACAAACAAATCATTCATTTAAAATTTTAATAGCTTAAACTCATTTTTGTTTACGAGCTCCTGCTCATGCCAATTGGCCTTGTGCCTAGTGTACGAGATTTTCAAAATTAGGTATATTAGCCCCCAAGTTCCAAAACCGAGGTCTCTGGCCTATCTAAGCTATTCGAGCTCCCGTGAAAAAGGTCTCCCAAAATGTTTAAGCAGTGGCATACTGTGGGGAGAACACTTCTGACAAAAATAAACTTTTAGTCGTCCATCACACCAACCGGGTATGAGGACATCTCCTCTTATAACCGATAAGCGGGTTTTCTACTTCCTTTTAGAAAGTTCATCATACCAACTAGGTATGATCTACTTATAACCAGTAAGTAGTTTTTTCGCAAATTTTCCACATCACTCCTCACAGGTATGATGATTAAAATACCATTTAGTAGTGGGTTTTCCTTTCCGAGGTGCTTATCATTCCAATCGGGTATGATATAAAATCTCACTCACTCGTTAATGTAGTGAATTCCTCTTGACCGGTTCTTTATCTTCATGCGAGCTTGTCCTTACTGGCGTTCCCGGTACTCCGTGTTCCTACACGATATAAACATCCTTTTGTATTATCTCTTAGCCTGATAGCCTTCATTCATCGCGAATGGATGGAATACTCACACTTTTTTATTTATTGCAATTAGGTCCCTAAAGTTATTTTTCTTTTAACTTTAGTTCCCTAATACCGATTTTTTCCAAAATTGAGTCTTGAAACTTCTAAAATTCATCTTAGGATAACAATTTATTCAAAATCACAAAAAGGGGTCCAAATTTCTAAATTTCAAATTTGGTCCCCAATTTTTCTAAAATTACCATTTTTCCCATAATTTACAAAAATGGTAAGTTTTGCCCCAAAAATTGTTCAATTGGTCCTCCAACATCTTTATCATGTCCAATTGGCCCTCAATTTTATAAAATTGCATTTTAGTCCCTCGAATTTTTGAAATCCCCAAATTTCAACCTTCTAACTCAGTCGAATTTGATTTCATCAAATTGACCGATCAAATGAGTTTAATTGTTAAAATTGAAGTTAGATTGGAGTTTCTACACCTTCATATGATTCAATTACACTTTGAATCGCACGATTTGATGACGGGACGAGCTCAAATGGAGCTTCGCTGGAAAATTGATCATAGAGAGAGAAAGCTTCGAATGCTTACCGTCAGGGACACGTCGATCCGAGCTTTCAATCTGGGCAGATAGCTCTCGTCCTAAGGTTCCTCCTTGGATCAAGAATTGCATCAATTGATGTTGAATTGAGTGAGAATTTAGTTATTGAGAATCTATTGGTTCTCTCTCTAGCACCTATCAAAATTTACAGAGGGAAGCCAAATTGGCTTACCTTTCCACACTAATTTATCCGTAGGAGGGCTGAAGAGTGTTGGGAGAGCTTGGTTTGGCCTAAGTAGGGCTCGAATTGGCCGTTTTTAGCTCAGCAAAAATAAGGCAGCTTCGGTCCGTCAGAGCTGCTTGTTCTATCATGCCAGCGTTTCTCTAGTGACCCTGAGAGCAAATGGAGATTAAAAGAATGTAGCTAACTTCTCCCTGAATCCAAAGAACCTGACCATGCCTTCTTTGGCTCATAAAAATGCCCAAGTCAGAGCTCAGTTGAAGCTTCACCAAAAAATGGAGCAGTAGGGAGAGAGTGGAGTTTTTAGGTGTGACGAGGATGAATAAGGAGGAACTCTTTATATAGGAAGCTCGAGGACTTCTCGACCATCTGATTGGTGCCTTAATGGTGGTCATTCATTGCCTGAAACTCCCTAGCCAGAGACTTTTCATCTTCATCGGCGCTACTTGATTTTCCGGTGAGTGAACAGTGCTGTCATCTGAAGGAAGAAGATGACACTATTTCGAACTGGATCGGACCGGTCCAAACTAGGTTCAAAGTTTAAACCGGTCGGTTCAGGCCTGATTCAATCAAATTTTTCAAAATTATAAATTTGTAAATTCATTCTCTATCTAATGATGGCCTCAATTCTCCAATTTGAATTTTCTAAGCCACCTAGAAAATTGAATTTAGCATCCGGTTCAATAGTGGTTCAAATTGGTCCAAACCTGTTTAGTTCGATTCAGATTCGATTCACCTGAACCTGTTTGGTTTTCATCTCCAATTCATCCTAAAGTCCTTTTTCATGTCTTTTGTGACTCTTTAAGTCACTTGGGATCATAAATTTCCTAGGTTGCCATTTCTCTATCGGTTCCGGTTTTTAAACCGACATTGGTTTTCTCTTTGGAAATGTCCGGTTCTTTCCTCGATTTTCTTATTATTAATGGACGGGGTTTACATCTCTCCCCTCCTTTTAGGGGTTTTGTCCCCAAAATAATTACATGTCAAATAATTTAGGGTAACTATCCCTCATTACACTTTCAGTTTCCCATGTCTCTTCCTACATGGGTCTATTTTGCCATAGAACCTTAATCATATTAATCCTCTTATTCCTTAAGTTCTTATCCCTTCGGTCGATGATTCGTACAGGTTTCGTTTGATAGGTCAAGTTCTATTCCAACTCATGTGGAGGTCGGTCCAATACATGGCGAGGATCAGGCTAATACTTCTGAAGCACAGAGATATGAAATACATCATATATTCTCTTCAGGACTGGAGATAGTTCCAATTTATAAGCCACTGGTCCTATCCTTTGAATGATAAGATATGGACCAATATACCTTGGTTTCAACTTTCCTCTTTGCTGAAACCCAAGTATTCCCCTTCATGGGGACACTTTAAGAAATACTTGATGTCCCACCTCAAACTCCATATCTTTCCTTCAATGATCCGCATAACTTTTTTGCATGTCTTATGCAGTTTTAAGACGACTCTTGATTAGTTTTATTTCCTCCATGGCATCCTTGATCAGTTCTGCCCTTTCCAGCTTCCTTTCCCCCACTTCTTCCCAAAATAGAGGGGTACGACATGGTCGTCCATAAAGAGATTCATAGGGAGCCATTTGAATACTGACCCAATAACTATTATTATAAGAAAATTCCATTAGGCATAAGTATTCTTCCCAGCCTTTGTTCATGGTGAGTACGCACACTCTTAGCATATCTTCTAAGGATTGAATGGTTCACTCGGACTGCCCATCGGTCTAAGGATGAAATGACGTGCTCATGCGAAGCTTGGTTCCCATGGCACTTTGTAAGCTTGGCCAGAACCTTTAAGTAAATCTTGGATCTCTATCTTATACTATACTTACCGGAACGCCATGGAGTCTCACTATTTCCCTCATGTATAAGACGATCAATTGTTCCACTGTATCTGTCACTTTTATAGGAAGAAAATGAGTTGATTTGGTCAATCTATCCACGATGACCCAAATTGCATCTCAACCCTTTCTTGTCATAGGAAATCCTATGACAAAGTCCATGGTGATGTGCTCCCATTTCCATTCCAGAATTGGTAAGGGTTGCAGTAGTCCTGACGGTTTCTGATGCTCCGCTTTTATCTGCTGGCAGGACAAGCATTGAGATACATATTCTACAATATCCCTCTTCATGCCATTCCACCAATATCCTCGTTTGGGGGTGTGGTACATCTTGGTACTGCCCGGATGCATTGCATACATCGAATCGTGTGCCTCTTCCAAAATTAACCTTTTCAGTTCCTTAATTTGAGGCACACATACCCTACCATTGTAGGTCAGCACTCCATCACTTCGCAGGTCGTAGTCCAGTTTCATTTCTCTATTAACTAGATCCAGATAGGATTGAAGCTTCTTATCCACTTTTTGTTGAGCATGGATCTGCTCAGTTAGACTGGGCCTAACTACAACATTAGCCACCAAGCATCTTTCCTGCATGTCCATCTTCAGGTCCATCTCCATCCTTTCCAATTGTTGCAACAAGGGTATGTAACTCGTCTTTACTTGTGTTGCCTCAGTTTGGTACTTGCGACTTAAGGCATCTGCTACCACATTTGCCTTTTCGGGGTGATATTCTATCACAAAGTCATAGTCCTTAACCAATTCCAGCCATCTCATTTGGCAGATATTTAACTCCTTCTAAGTTAGGAAGTACTTAAGACTCTTGTGATCTATGTATATCCTACACTTAACCCTGTAAAGGTAGTGTCGTCAAATCATTAGGGCAAACACTATTGCAGCTAATTCCAGATCATGAGTTGGGTAGTTTCTTTCATGTACCTTAAGTTGTCGCGAGGCATAAGCGATAACCTTCCCTTGTTGCATCAATACACATCCAAGTCCTTGTCTAGATGCATCACTATAGACGGTGTACTCTCCCGCATTAGGGTCAGGTAGGGAGAGTATCGGTGTGGTTGTCAATCGAGTCTTTAACTCCAAGAAAGACTTCTCACAGCTGTCATCCCACTTATACTCAACTCCTTTCCTGGTGAGCCGAGTTAAATGAGTTGCTATCTTAGAAAAGTCTTGCACGAACTGTCTGTATTATCCTGCCAAACCTAAGAAACTTTGTATCTCTGAATGATTCCTTGGAGCCTTCCAATCTGATATGGCTTCCACCTTGATTGGATCTACTTTGACTCCATCCTTGGACATTATATGTCCTAAGAATCCTACCTCCTACAGTTAGAACTCACACTTGGAGAATTTTGCATATAAGTGATTTTCCTTCAATATCTCCAAGGTGATTGCCAAATGTTTTTCATGTTCCAACCTAGTTCGTGAGTATATAAGGATATCGTCTATGAATACTATCATGAACCTGTCCAAGTGTGGTTGGAACATACGGTTCATCAAATCCATGAAGGCTATAGGGGCATTCGTTAATCCGAACGGCATCACTCTGAACTCGTAATGTCCATATCGAGATCGGAATGTTGTTTTGTGAATGTCCTCCTTTCGGATTATGAGTTGATAATAGCCCAACTGAAGGTCTATTTTGGAGAAGTAAGCTGCTCCTTTTAATTGATCGAACAGGTCATCAATTCGCGAAAGTGGGTATTTGTTCTTGATGGTGACCTGGTTCAACTTTCTATAGTATATACATAGTCTCATGCTTCCATCCTTTTTCTTTACGAATAGGATGGGCACACCCCATGGAGACTGGCTATGACATATGGAATCTGTAAAACCCGCCCTTTTGAGCTAAGGAAAACTAGGAAAAGAACCGTTCAAACCAAGTGAGGATTCAGAACCGGTTCACAAACCCAATTATTTCTGAATGGGCAAGTTGGGAATTTACAACTCTTGGGTGATCCAAAGGGTTCATTAAACCTAGGAAAAGAAACTTAAGACAAATTAGAAAACAAAAATCAAAGTGGTTCAAGTGAATTAGATTCCATAAGAACTTTAAGGTTAAGCATGCTTGCCCGAGAGTAGTGTGAGGATGGGTGACCTCTTGGGAAGTATGAATTTTTTTTGTAACCCGAAATTTCGGTCAAAAATTTGTATGTACGCCTTATCATAAATAACCATAAATTAATATATATATTTAATTATTATAATTAATACTAATAATTTAATACCAGAATTAAATTATTGGAATTAATACAAATAATTTAATACCAGAATTAAATTATTGGAATTAATACCAATAATTTATGGCAATATTAATACTAGTAATAAATCTCGCCCATTTAGTACACTGGTTGTACACCTATATAAAGAGGTCATCCCCATTTCATTCTCTTCACACCTGAACATTTCTCTCTACTGCTCCATTTCCCGGTGAAGCTTAAACCAGAGCTTCGACTTCAACATTTTTCTTAATCTCGAAAGGAGAGGTCGGGCTCTTTAGAACCGGGGAGAAGACAGCTATCTGATAGCAAACTACAGTCAATCCGAGAATCGTTGGAGAAGCGCCGGCGTGATGAAATAGTGAAGCAGCTCTGGCGGACCGAAGCTACCCTATTTCGGCCAAGCTGAAATCGGCCATTTCAAGCCCTCCTCAGGCCAAACCAAGCCCTCCCAACACTTCCTCAGCCTTTCCATGGTCGAATTAGGACCAAAAGGTAAGCCAATTCAGCACCCTTTGCAATTTTCGATCGGTGCTAGAGAGAGGGTCGATCGAATTTCAATGATGAAATTTTAATCCAATTCCGCATCAATTGATGTGATTCTTGATTCTAGGATGAACCTCAGGATGAGAGCTATCTGCCCAGATCGAAAGCTCAAACCGCTGTGCCTTCACCGGTGACTAATCGAAGCTTTCTCTCTCTATAGTTCATTTTCCGGCGAAGCTCCGTTTGAGCTCGTCCCGGCGTTAAAACTTGCGATTCACATTTCTAAAGAATCATATGAACATGTAGAAACTCAAATTCAACTTCAATTTCAACAATTGGAAATGTTTGATGGGTCAATTTGATAAAATCAAATTCGGCTATGTTAAGAAGTTGGAATTGGGGGAAAATTGGGGATTTTCGAAATTCAAAGGATCAAAATGAAATTTTATGAAATTAAGGGTCAATTGGGCATGAAAATAATGTTGGAGGACCAATTGAGGAATTTTGAAAATTTTGGGGCAAAATTTACCATTTTTGTAAAGGAAGGGCAAAATGGTAATTTTAGAAAAATTGGGGGACCAAATTGGAAATTTGGGAAATTAAACCCCTTTTGTGAAATGGAATAAATTGAGGTCCTATGATAAATTTTAGAAGTTTCGATACTCAATTTGAGGAAAAACTGACATTTGGGACTTAAAGTTAAAGAGAAATAACTTTAGGGACCTAATTGCAAATAAATGAAAGTTTGAGTTTCTCATTCATTTGGAATGAATGAAGGCGATTAGGCTGAAGGATAATGAACCAAGATGTTTATATCGTGTAGGAACACGAAGTACCGGGAACGCCAGCATGGACAAGCTCGCGTGAATACCAAGAACCGGTTTAGTGGAATTCACGGCATTAACGGGTGAGTGGGTTTACTAACATCATACCCGGTTGGGATGATGAGCATAACTTAAAGATAAAAACCACTTACTGGTTGTGAATGGAAATTTTATATCATACCCGGTAGGGGATGATAAGTACTTCGGTATAAAAACCCACTGTTTAGTGGTATTTTAATAATCACCACTTAGAGAAAGTGATGTGAAAATTATGCGAAAAAAACTACTTACTGGTTGTAAGTAGATCATACCCGGTTGGTATGATGAAACTTCCTCGAAGGAAGTTGAAAACCTGTTCATCGGTTATGAACGGAGATGTCCTTATACCGGTTGGTATAATGGATAGTGAAAACCTATTTTGTTAGAAGTGTTCTCCCTTGACTGTGTGCCAATGCTTAAACTATTTGGGAGACCTTCTCGACGGGAGCTCGAATAGCTCTAATAGGCCCAGGGCCTCGGTTTTGGAACTTGGGGGATAAATGCCTGATTTTGAAAATCTCGTACAGTTGGGCCCAAGGCCAGTTGGCACGAGCAGGAGCTCGTAAACGAACATGATATATGTGCCATAAAACTTAATAAGTGAATTGTTTGGCCATGGTACCAAGATAGGACCGACATGCTCAGTCAACTAGCGGCAGTGCGACATGATAGGTCGACAGACTAGTCAAGACAAACAGCTGCGGGTTGACTTGAGAGTCGGGGCCATTGGACTAGTGGCACCACAGATTACATGGTAATATAAGAAAACATTATTTGTGCATGCACTGTGAGTACGGGATCATCAAGACGCCCATGAGGGGTAGTGATGCGTCCTAAGGGCACTGGACGACCTGGTGGCTATAAGGGCAGTTCGTCGTTCCAGGTGTTTGTGCGAAATCTGGAGTAGCACTAAGCGCATGAGACCGGGGTGGGAACAGGATGAGGTCTCTGTCCTCATACGGACACGAAGAAGTGAATTCGGGATTGTGGGTCGGATGTCGCGTACATCCACTCATTCCCAGGGTAGAAGTGATCGTACTTCTATCCGGGTGGTAGGAAAAGTCGCTCCGAAGCCACTAGCGGGTTCAGTAGTGATATTGACTTGCGAATGTGTGTAACCTTCATGATGAAGGATGTGTGTTGGGTGATGACACACCGGTAACTAAGAAATAATAGAAAAACCCAAAATTTTAAATGAATGGATTTTTGAAAAGAAAGGAGTCTGGCACACTCCATATAAATGTTTTTCTTAAAGTTAAAAGTAGACCTTTAAAAACCCATTCACTGAGTAGTCGTACTCACCCCCTCCCTTATATCCCTTTCAGGAAATCCCGGAAAGCCTACCCTTAAAGACTGTCAACTAAGATGCCTATAAGACAGGTATGTAAAGTTTTAAATTTCATGAAGTTTTGATTATGCTATTCTAGGAAAAAGGTGCAGGTTAAAGGATGCCTTACTCTTTACGGTTTACAATAAGGGGAAACCCTTTAATAAACCAGGAGAGTGGCGGGTTGATCATGGGGATCCGACCAAACCGGGTCGGGGTGTGACAAAATCCTTCTCCAATAATTCATCCAATTACTCATTCAATTCCTTAAGTTCCGCCGGAGCCATACGATATGGGGCTTGGGATATGGGGTTTGTTCCTGTGATTATTTCTATGGTGAACTCCACTTGCCGACATGGAGGTAGTCCGAGCAGCTCTTTTGGAAATACTTCTGGATAGTGCCTAACTACTAGAATGTCTTCAAGTCTCTTCTCTTCAGACTCTTCGTTGATGACTATGGCCAGGAAAGTCGTACAACCTTTTTGTATCATCTTTTGGACTTTCAGATGGGACACCATTTGTACTTCTCTTTTCCTTCGGTCTCCTTGGAATTTTAATCCATTCGTCTTGGGAGTGTGGAAGGTCACCGTCTTCATTCCTCAGTCCATCCTAGCCTGATGGTTACTTAACCAATCCATCCCAAGAATTACTTCAATCTCCTTCAAGGGTAATGGAATCAAGTCAGCTTCAAGTTTGATTCCTCTAATCTTTATCTCACATCCTTTTAATTGCTTATTCCTGTTTAACCCTTCTTCTAAACATGTGAGAATGTTGAGACTTTGTTCTAGTGGAGTAAGTTCTAGGGGTACACTTGAAGTCAACTCTTTCTTGATGAAGGATCTCTCAGCTCCTGAGTTGAAGAGGACATAGACTTGTTGTCCCCATAATTGTATATATCCTGATTGAAGAATCATGTATTTTAGAGGAAAACTTTTCTTTATTATATAAAAAATTTTAGTTTATAAGATTCTCTTGAACTAGTTGGGAGGGTTTTGGGATGTACCCGCTACAGTGCTAGGGTCTCTTCTAGCATATTCATGGGTGAGGTTATATACCCTATCTAGTACTCGTGCTATAATGTATGGCCTAGGATTCCTTGGGCTCCCTTGAGGTGGTCTAAGGGTACTCTTCTGCTTGTTCTCCTTGAGAGTGGGATAGTCCTTTGCAAAGTGCCCCACTTGTCCACATGCAAAGCAGGTCAAGCATGCTCCCTCATGGTTCCTCTAACACTTTGGACATCGAGAGTTTCCTTGAAGCAAGGTGGGGACTACTCTTTAGGGAGGTGGTGACATGTCCTTTCTCCTTTGAAATGCTATTCTATTTCCCCATTTTGAACCATTATGTTCCTTTCATCCTTCCTGAAGGTTTTGACCCTTATCTTCCTTCCGGGTTGTTTGCTCCATCCGACGACATCGGGTCTAGACCAGTTGCTCACACTCATGAGCCATATTGATTACCGTCGCCAGGTCCGTGGGGTGTCCTAGTACTCCCATACGGTCTCGTATGTCCATATTGAAACTGTCCACGAATTGTTGGCATATGTTTGCCAATCTAGCTAGGTCGGGAGCAAAGGGTCTTAACTCGTTGAACCTTGTTTCATATTCCGATATGGAGTTAAGCCCTTGTCGAAGCCTGATGAACTCCTGCTTCTTCTCATTAATTAAATGAGGCACCAGGTACTCCTTCGAGTACCTCTCTTCAAACTGTTCCCAGGTGGGGTGGAGGTATGCAGGTTTCGGACATTGTCCCACCACCGTTTGGTACTTCCTTCCAGGAAGAATTTTGTTAGGATCATCATATCCTCTGGTGGTATCCCGATGATTCCCATCAATTTCTTAATATTTGTCAGCCAATCCATGGCGGCACCGACATCTTTTTCTCTGAGGAAGGGTTTACACCCCAATTGATGGAGAGTTTTGAGGTTTATGGAAATGTCTACTAGAGGGGGATGGTTAAGAGGGGTAGGATTGGGTTGCACTTCCTCTGGTTCAACCCGAGAATTGGTGCCTGCCTCAGGGACGAGGTTAGATTGCCCAAATACACGGGTAAACTTTTCGTACAACCTCTGGTGTTCCATGCTAAGTGTAGGAGGGGTTGTCTCAGCTTCTCTAGGAGTTTCCACAGGTAGGGGTGGTTGGGCAGTATTGGAGACTACAACCCTAGTTCTCTTGGTTTCTTTCTTCGGAGCCATTCTGAAAATTTTAAGATCAATCCTATTAGTTACTATATTTTCTAGTCTTGATTATGTATTCAAGGAAACAGACTTTGATACCACTCAAGTTGTCATGCCCCGACCCAATTTGGTCGGATCCCCGTGAGCAACCCGTCACTCTCTCAGTTTATTCAGGATTTTCCCTTTCTTTAACCTGGGAGGAGTAAGGCGTCCTTTAAACCTGTACCTTTCCTGAAATAACATAAATCAAAACTGTATAAAATTTAAACTTATCATACCTGTCTCACATGTGTGGTTTATCTTGTAGTCTTTGGGTAGGTTTTCCCCGAGTTACATGAAAGGGATATAAGGGAGGGGGTGAGTTCAACGACTCAGTGAATGGGTGTTCTAAAGTATAACTTTTAGAAAATAGTTTGAATTGGAGTGTGTTGAACTACTTATTTTCCTTTAAAATATTTCATCTTCAAATCTCGGTTTTTATAGCTATTTCTCATCACAATGGTGTGTTATCACTCAACACACGCCCTTTATCATGAAGGAAACACACATTCGTAGGGCAGCACATCCACTACACCCACTTGTGGCATTGGAGCGACTTTATCGGCCGCCTAAATAGAAGTACATCCACTTCTACCCTGAGAATGAGTGGATGTATGCGACACCCAACCCTTAATCCCGTAAATAAAACTCTGTGTCCGTATGAGTACATAGACCTCATTCTGACTACACCCCGGTCTCATGCACATGAAGCTATGTCGAGATTTCAAGACTGCTGGCATGAATGACTGCCTTTATCACCACCATGTCATCCCGTAGCCTTAGGACGCATCACTACTTCTATTGGACGTATTGAAAGTCTCGTAACTCAATGTATGCACAAAACAACAGTTTTTCTATATAAGCTATTTAATTTGTGGTGCCACTAGTCCAACGACCTTGACCCTCAACTCGACCTGTAGCTATTTGTCTCGACTGGTCCATTGACCTATCATGTTGCACTACCACCAGTCCATCGAGTATGTTAGTCATATCTTGGTACCATGGCCAAACAAATCATTTATTTTAAATTTTCATGATCTTTCTCGTCCTCTACCCCTGTTCATGTATCCACAATAATTTTATGTTCAGTGTTGATACATTCCTTTGTTTTGTTATGTTTAATGGACACTAAGGCCTTTCATTAGTTATACTTAATAATTGATCTTCCCTCTCGTGAGTGATAAGTATTCTCTATTAGACTATTAAGCTATTTTACAATGTTTCAATGATCATTTCTTTAATATTGTGAGTTTTTTCAATTGTGCATATCACATAATTATATGCAGGTGCTAGAGATCTCATTATTTTTTTTGAAAATAATTCCTTGAATTAGGTACTCACAATAAATCTTCATTTTGGATATTATCTTGAATACTTTTATAAAGTAGTTTTCAATTTTCTCTCTATTTCTCATAGTTATCTCGTATTCCCTGCCCAATGAATGTAGTTAAGTTTTATTTACTCTGCTACTTTCTTAAAACTTTTGTTTTAGTGCTAAATAGATTTATTTTGATGTATTGTTGTTTAGGATAGTCTTCATGATACTTCTATCAATTGCAAGGGTGATATAATCTTTTACACTTATGTCTTTTAATTTAAGTTCATGAGCGCAATCTTTTCAACCAGTTCATCGTGCTTCAGACAATCCTCGCTCAATGATTTCAATGACTTCCCACTATTCTTTGGCGTGAGTTGTTTTTCATTATTAAGATCCAGTGGTCAAAATAACTATCAAATTTTGGAACGGAGGCTGGTAAAGTATTGTCTGGTTCTATATTTGCTTCTCTTTGACTCGTGTAATAATGAGTGGTTCAATCGGAGGTATGCAAGAAAATTGACTTTTGATACCATTGTTGAAGATATGTGTACACTACACATTTCCATAAATTTCCTTCTAGAGTTATCAACGCGTTTTGCATATGATGAGTTAAAATAACATGAGATTGCAAACAAATTTAATGAACTTTCAACGATTTTAACCATTTGTTATTTTGTCCTTATTACACAAACTATTTTCGGATTTAAATGAAATCATTTGCATTGTATAGAAGTCATTTGGTTCATCTATTGATGCAACTCCGTTTTGCGTTTTTGGTTCGGTTACAACCGAACAAAACATGAAAGGAACTATTTCCTTCTACTAGAAATATTCTGCAAGATATTGGTTTTGCATGCATGCCAATTCTGCAACACTATATCAAAAAATCAGATAAATTATTAGAGCATTTCTGCTTCAGATCTTGACTCCTTTTGACTTCCCTATTTATTTATTTATGTGAAGTCTTCCCTTGAAAATTACATTCATTTTTCTCTTAGGTTTCCTCTACATGTAGTGTTTTGATAGTGTTCTAGAAACTTTTCCCATCATTTTGAAAATTTGTTCTTTATATTTTGAGTGCCACTCCCAAGTTAGTATTATATTGAGAGTTTTAGTTTCTTGATTTCTTTCTAGTATCAACTACACACACTCAAGATCTCCTTGTACTCCACACGATTTCTGCATAAAACTTGCTCTCTATTTTCTTAGACGTTCTTCTCTATATTCTTATCTCACTATTTTTCATACAGTTGCGTTATGTTGTTTTGATTTTTATACTCAACAAAATATATTCGTTATTGTGTTATTGCTTGGACATATAACGGTACGTACATCAAATTCAGGATCGGAGAGTTTGATGGAAGTGGCGGTGGATTAGGGTACCAAAAGAGTGTTGCTGGTTGAATGCCGTAGTTTTCTTCGGTCACATAATCTGCCTTTCCATTAATGGCTTTTCCACAGTCAAGGAAACACGAAACTTGCAAGACAAATGAACAACTTATCCATATAAATACATCACAACTAAGAGCTTTCGTTCAATACCAAGAAATCAAACCCACCAAGAGCCGAAAACGGTTAGGTCAACCGACCACTTGATCAGTACTGAACCAGCTCGACAAGCGATATGGCCCGTGTAGCGTCCCACCCATATAAGTCGGCGGCGGCAGCTGCCCTCATCCTCCTGCTTTCACCGCTCCTTCTGGCGGCAGAACAGCCCCAGTGCTCGCTAGTGAGCACACAGCTCGGTCCTTGCCTGCCGTACGTGATAAAAGACCCAGACGTGCCATCCAGCACGTGCTGCGAGGGGGTCAGGTACCTCGGCAGTCACTACTCCCAGGTCCAAGAGGCCCGACAAGCCATCTGCGAGTGCCTCAAGGTGTTCATTTCGTCGGACCTGCCGATCGACTACGGGCTCATCAACGCCCTACCGCAAGCCTGCGGGATCAGCGTCAATCTTCCCACCCTTTTGCCCTCCATCGATTGCTCCAAGTCGGCGATGAGTGATGTTCTAGATTTACTCCATTCACAATTTGCATCCAAAAATTATTTTTTATGGAATGAACCAATCGCAACTTTTAGGATTTAATTTCAAAACTCAATAAACTTTTAAGACCAAATATACAATTCACAAAATTTTTTAAGAAAAACTTGAAAAGTACTTGGAACTTTACTCTGCTTATCCCCAAATTAACCCATATAAGTTTTTGTCTCTGCAGAGCCTAATGAAGTGCATGATGGTTTCTTGATCTCCAAGTGGTAAGAACTCAAGAGCGGTTGAGTCCATTATCTTTGGTTGCAAAGAAGCAGGCAATAAACATATGGAATAATTAGCGGTAGTTTGTGTACATCTCACTGTATGCCGACTAAAAAGATGTAGTTATTGCACTAATATGAAAGGTATAAGAAGTGACCGTTAGAAAATTTGTTAAATTATTTGATTAGTTTTTTTTTCGCATGAAAATGAATACGATTATTGATATAAATTGAATACGGCTATAAATAATATGATAATATATATTTATTTGATATAAAAGGGTTGAGCATCTAATCAAATTTACATGGTTTGGATTCAAATTTTTTTAATTTTCTTTATATTTAATAAATAAAATAATAAATAATTATAAAGTGTTATCAAACTAAATAGATAGATTGAATTCTAATTCTTTAAATTATATGAAATTAATTTTTAATTATAAGTAAGAAAATAATTTCCATTTTTCATGATCATACAAATATAACATAAATTTATATGTTTAAATATATATAAGATGGTATTTCTCATGTTCTAGTACACTCGATAGTATACTATAGTAGAATAGAGCACAATTTTCAAAATATAAAAACTCTTAATTTCTTTCGTAATTTAAACATTTTTATAAAATTAAATATAAATATTTACAAATATATAAAAATTGAGAAATTTCAAGCAATTGAAAATAATTTTTTTCAGTGAATTCTATTTGAGAGTTGTACACGTGGGTAATCTCATTCTAACTAGTTTCGAAGGGGTGAAATAACGCTTAATGAAATCATATCATTGATTTCAGTATCTATCCAAAAATTAATACAACAAATTTTTTCTATCAATTTAAAACAATAATTCCTTTATAAACCATTTTCTTTCATGTAAATATGTATTATCCTAATACATCACTTTATAGGTGCATTTATAAATACTTCAATCTTGGTGGAACAATTATTACTTTATAATTTAGTATTATGGATACCGACCACTCATACATGTGTTATAGTAACACAACATCTTGTTCATAAATTTACTTATAAATTAAATTAGAGTATGGTGGACCTATTAACACCTAATGGTGGGACAAACATTACTACATTGTTTGGTGTTATGGATATCGATTACTTAGACCTGTGTTATCATAATACATCATATTCTTGAGAGAAACTATTAACACCTACATATAGTGTAATTCATTTGTACCATAGCCCAGTAGTAAATTACCAATCACTCACCCGAATATCGTACATTTGATGATAAACTTTTTAAACATGTCATTCTTATCCCAAAAGGCAATAACCATCCACCTATTCCAGGTCATAACAGTACTAAGACACTACAACTCTCAACTTCGAGCTCAATAAAGTAATAGCATCTCACCGTAATCCATCCAAAATAGTTCTAACTCTTTGATCGGTAGGTGATCGATTAAATTTCAGAATAACTCCAAATTATCACTTCTGTCACTAAGAAATATACATATCCAATCATATTAATATATGGCTATTCGATTCACAAATATGCATTAAATGATTCTTGTAAAGCTTTATGGTGTGTTACATATATACCGGGTTTCAATCCTTATGGGATTTTACCCTCTTTTATAAACATTTATGTCTTATTCGGTATTTTAAAAATTGAATGACTCAACCTTTTTTATTATAATAACTGACTTTTAGCTCATTCTTTAAAAATAAACGTCCTAGATTGCATTGCATAATAATCCAACTTATAACTCATTTATTATAAATGTTCTTGACTACACATCTTTAAAAGTGGTTGTAGACTTCGATTGTCTTTCAAAACGTTTAAGTTTTTGCTCATCTTTCAAAAAATATTTGTCGGATCATTACCCGTGTATTTAAATAAATTTATGGGTCGCGACTTGTCTTTCGTATTTTAATAAAATTCTCTCCACATTGTTTTAATATATATTTTCTATACCATTTTAACAAATAGAAACTCAATATTTATCAAGTTTTAATATACATTCTCTATACCATTTTCACAAGTAAAAACTCAACATTTATCAAATAATGTAAAAACAATCGGTGAGTACAATCGAATTCGACTTCAGTAATCTCCTCACCTCTGTTAGGATTTGTTTGTCTTTACAAGTTTCAGTTCAAGCGTTTACTCTCTCACAATTGTCTATAAAGATAAAGATTACCAACAAACAACATATACTCACTCATTTAGTACTTGGGTATTAAGGTCGGTTACTATTAGTCATCAAATTTTAGAAAATATGATGACAGTTTCAATCTCGATCAAACTAGTTTAAATAAAAAAACTTCATAATTTTTAGAAGTTTAAAAAATGAGAAGATGGAAATTTTTTATTTCAAATAATATGGAATTTTTCAAGATATTTTAGAAAAATAGATTTGGATAATAACTAATTAAATTGAAGTTGAACCAGTAAAAAAAATCAAAATTGGATGAACTAAACAAAAAATTCGATGAAAACCTATTGGAAAAAGTGTTGAATTGGTTGAAGGATGTGTGGCATGCACAAGCATGCAATATTATCATGTGCATCACCACCATGTCACGCATCACATGCTTACGGATACTCTGTCCGCCTGAAATATATAGATGGTACTAAACAAATCTAGATAATTCAGCTATTGAGTTCATTTAATTGTAAAAGTTTTTGGTATTTTTATTTTCTAAAAAAACGGTAAGAGAAGGAGTGAACCTATTAAAAAATTGTTGAATTAGTTAAGAAATTCATTGGTTCGCAACAATGAAAATCAGTCGGAGTGCCACGCTGGGCGCACGCACGTGCTATACATGTGGTCATGTGCGCGTGTGTTGACTCTCTCACCCGACCCCAACCCGAATTTCAAGTTTTAACCCAATAGAGACTAGCATACAACCTGAAACTCACCGCCATAGAGATTAAATCATTCCTAGAGCTACACACAATAGAATGACTCATGAAAGCTATGGATGAATAGCCGTAAGTTTAGAATTCGACCATTTAAATATTAGATGTTCCATCTTCAGAATTGAGAAAAATTCAACATAATTCTCACATCACTAGCTTTTCATTTCCACTTATCTTGTTCAATTTAAGTAAAAAGGAGAATTAAATTATTCAATTTTTAATTTTTGGGTTAAGTGGTTGAGCTTACTAAAATGAATATTACATGAGCTACAAACCACCAATCAACACAATTAAAGTGGCAACGGACTCCTTAAGGAGTCAACTTTCGAAACGCACTAGCCTCGATAACTGACATGCTTTCTTCGATGAGTTGTCGACTTTTACTCGACTACTACTAATTTTTTTAAGTATCTCATCAAGCCTTATTGGTATTGTTCTAACCAAATTTGGCCAACCTAAGCTTACGATTATCTAGAGGGAGACTAGGGGACCTTGTGACTTAGTTTGGAAACTTTTAGAGATATTTTTGTTATGGGTCAAAGGTTAAAGACTAAAATACAAATAAGTTAAAATTTGGGAACTCAAAAGTGAATGAGCTTTCTCTGGGGTCTTCCTAAGAGACTAAATAAAGTTTTGAGGTTGATTGGAAAGTTTGGTGATGTCATGCCCCGACCCGGCTTAGTCGGAACCCTATGAGCAACTTGCCACCTTTCCTCATGGTATCCGAGTATTTCTACTAAGTTAGAGTAAGGAAAGTAAAGACATTTGTTGCATCAGTCTTTCCAAAGCAGAGATATCAAAGGGACTTAAGGGTGAGCTCATACATGATGGGGTGACGTTTTCCTCGCTCGTTGGTCTTTGTCCTTACAGCTCGTGTACCTCCCTAAAAAGGGTTAAGGGAGAGGGTGAGTCTCACAACTCAGTGAGAGACTAGCTATTAATGTACTTTAGCTTTTACATTCGAAATTAAGCTATTAGTTTGATTTCATACATAGTTCAACCGTTCTTTTTCACAAAGGGTTCACACATTCTTAGAGTAGTCACCGACTGCTCCAATTTGGACTGGAGCGCTTTTACCATTCACCTTGATAGAAGCCCGTGACATCTACCATGAGTCTGAGTGGATATTAGTTGTCTGACCCTCAAATCTGAATACTACTCCGTGTTCGTAATGTGGGACAAGACCTCTCCCCATCCGACCCCGATCTCAGTGCACATGAAGCTCCCTGAGCTTCTTGACATACTAGATGATGAACTTCCCTTATAGTCCGAAACCTGTCATCTCGGATCAAGGAAAATCGGAAAAGAACCGATCAATTTAATGAGAAAATTGAACTAGTTAAGGAACCAAGAATAATAAAAAGGGGCTAAAATGGGAATTTGAAAATTTTCAACAGACTAAAAAGTCATAAAAGTTATTGGGAAGAAACATGAAGTAAAATGGAGGGGAAAATCGGACCGATACAAGGTGAACCGGACATTAACCAGTTTGAACTATACATGAACTGATCTCTAAATTCATTTTTTTTTGTGGCTTAAAAATCTCAATTTGAAAAATTGAGGCCACAATTAGATAGAAAATGATTTTAGATTAATTTAGAAAATTTTAATTTTGAAAAAATCGGTCAAATCGGACCTGAACCGGTCAATTTTTGCCATTGAACCCAGTCGTACCGGTCTGGTCCGGTTCGGAACAATATTGTTTTCTTTCTTAGGATGACAACACTATTCATATGGCATAAAAACTTTTATTCTCCGGCAAAAAAATATTTCCTAAGTATTTTCTGAAGAGGATAATTTCGACTAATATGGAAACTAGTAGAGTGGAGGGTACTTGAACTTACTATATAAAAAAATCATCTACATTCATCATTCACACGCGTCAAATCCTATTCTCATATTCTTACTTACTGTGTACTTTCCCTTGCAGGTTCATATGAAACCCGAAGTACTTCTGCTTTGTCTATGTTTGTGACCCTTTGTGTTTTGTCGGGTATTTCAGAACGTCGTTCTCCGATGAGCTGACACTTCCCCTTCTTGACCATTCCTCCAACTGCTCGTCGGAAATTTTGGTTTTCCCCTACTTGTGATTACCTTGGTAAGCCATGTTCTTGTCCCTTCTAGTTTGGATCGTACTATTAATTAGAATGGTCACCTTGGATGGTTGCTTAAATTTTAGTGTCAGGAGGAGATCGTTATGCCTTGTGGGATTGATGCCCACCTATTTATAGGAATCTTAATACTTATCTTCTCAATTACTCATATCTTATCTAATGTAATTCATTTAGTATCTTGTGATTAATAGGATGAACCATTTGGCTTCTGAACTCTTAATTTTCTAAAAAATGAAACTAATCATTTATCATCTCATAATAAACTAATTATATATTATTGGATTAGTATGGGCTACCAGGAAATTATGGATTTGGACATTGTTCTAGAGGAAATTGCACATTGTCGTAGAGGAAAGGCAGCATGATTGGGTTCTTTTGGGCTTCCTATTCTTTTGGGTTCTTTCACATAATAAACTAATTATATATTATTATACATCTCACGAGTTCATGGCCTAACTCACACTTTATTTATTTATTTATGCAATTTTAGTATATTTTCACCATACGCTCCTTGGCTTCCTTGATTATTTACAAGTTCATATTAGATAAACCAACTATTATATATATTTATATGTGTTCATTTAGTCTTAAAGTTTAGGAGCCTACAAGTATTTATAAATTTGTCTATGGATACATGAAATACATTACCCTTTGAATGATTTCTTCTTGAGTTAAGGTTTTAGTTAACTTTCAACCGGTCAGCTCCATCTCAATTAAGTTATTTTTGTAACCTATATGTGATGTATTTAACTTGATACAGGGAATAGAATTAGACATGCCATGAGTAGTATGGTTGATTTTATCTTAGCCTTCGCCCAACATTCTAACTGTCTCGATTGTTGATTAATGAGATACTTGGTTAGTTATTAGCTTGATAGAAAGCATATGCTTTGACTTACTCTTTGCTAAAGTTCATTAGTTATAGTGGACTGTAGGAATAATTTTCGAGTATTTATATTGACAACCTTCTGCATTCTTAGGACTTTAAATCTCTCTCTTTTCATTTACACTTTCATCCTTCCAACAATATTTGAAGGGAATTTAGTTTATCGCTGTTAAGTAAAAACTGCAACTTGTTTGGAAGGTTCAGAATACTTCAATTCACAGTCTCATCACTTCCATTATTGATTCTCTTTTACAATTGTAGTAAAATTTGCTTGGTTGGTAAGGGCAACTCTCCTGGCGACATAAGAATCTTATTAAAGGGATCCTCTTTATGTTTCATCCAAGGAAAAACTTCTTAGGTCCTTCTGTTCAAAGTACGTCCATATCAAGCGGAAGCCCCCTATTCTCTCTTTCAAACCTGTTAAGTTGATTTGGCCCACTGTGTTGCGTTGTATGATCATTTGCTAATAGGTTGAACCATTAGTTTAGGTCCATTTTTCAGCTTTGGAGGTTAAATCTCAAACCATAGACTTGCTTATGGTTAATTCTATTTTTGATATTCGACCCTTGTTTTCATTTACACTAATAACAGTAGGTCTGAATGTATTTCCATTACTGGTCGGGTATCTAATTTCTTGTTTGCAGCAGATCATAAATTTATGGAACAGTTAAACAAACGCCTGCCCAAATCAAGTCCCCTTTGATTGTTTTCTCATGATTTTTCTTAAGTTATCGAACGGCTTGATATATGTGTATTGTATAAGGGGTCTAATGAGACTTGGTAAGTCCATGTATTATATTGCAATCTTTGTAACTATGTCATTCAATGTATTGGCTCATTTTTATAATGAACTTTTAGCCCATTTTATTTATTTATTGGGTACTGATAGTGATGTATGGTACAACCCATGGTAGCTATATGTATAATAAATAGGGTTTAGTCATTTTAAATTTATAAAATAGATTTGATGTAAAATACATGTATATTTATTTATAAATTAAATTTATGCAATATATATACATTCCAATATATATAATATTCGTAAATATTTAATTATATCAAAGTATCACAATTCTTATTAGAATTCTACAAGTTAGTCTTTTCAACCTAATTTATTGTATACAATTAATTCAATTAGTTGAATTTTTAATTTAGTTTTAATTTAACGTATATTCCGGTTTAATTTCTCATTAAATATTTTTGTTTAAAAAATTACGATATTACATCCTTAATACCATTTTATTAGATTTTTATTAGAAAATGTGATTTTTTGTATTTTTTGAAGTGATTCGTATTGTATTTAAATTGTAAATTTGAATTTATAAAGAATATTATACTCAAATTAACTAATCAGAACAAAATATTTATTTTCAATATTAATTTGATATTTGGATATTGATTTGATTTAAATTTAAATTAAATGATTAAAACACTCTTTTTATATTTATTTAATTTGGATTCGAATTAAATAAATAAATTGGTTTTTGAGAATTTAAATGTGGTAATTCGAAACTAATTTAAAATTTTATGTTGATATTAATTTAATTTAAACATATACGTACAAATCCGATAAAGAATTTCATAATTCGGGAAATAAATTATTCAATTATACCCAAATTTATTTTAATTCATATTCTACTATACACACTAATGGGTTCTTAAATTGTAAATTCAAATGTGTCACCATTATAAATTTTAATTTATAATTCGTATTTGTAATTTATTTATTAATTTGAACTCGAATTTAATGGATACTTAGAGTTGGGATATTCTGTTGGAGACTTGGAAGTTGCACTAAGTTCAGGATTGGAACTACTCCGTTGAGGTTAGAGGACGAGGATGAGGACTCGTGTGTCGGAGGGTTAGAGTTGATCGGTTGGGATCGATGCTGCACAGTCTACTCGAATTCAACCGAATAAATTTGAAACTAGTACTCGCATATATGACAATAAAAGCATAATCGAATTCGAACACTAAGATGATTCAGGTTCAAACGAATGGAACTCACCCTACAAACGAATGGAACCAAATTTAGCCGGGTAAGAGTCTCCATGGAGTCTCCCATCCAAAGTGTCATGCTAGGGGTAAATATATGAAATATCATAATTTTTTTTTTAATTTTACCCATAATTCTCCCTTTTTTCTACTTAACATTTATACACTCTAAGTTGAATTAATATATAAATTAAAATTAAATATTAAAAAGATATAATATATAGAATACTATTAAAATATAAATATTAATTTTAGATATTATTCATAATTTATAATATCAAATTTAGTACTAAGTTCAACTCATATAACCCGAGGTTATGGAGGGGATATTAGCTCTACAAAAGATGGAGCCTCATTGCACATCGAACACTGTCATCTAATATCTCCTTAAGGTCGTACTTGTACTGGAATCCCATCTTTATTAGCCTCGAATTATCGCATCTGGCTCTGCTCTCCAGTGGCTCCCCCGTGAACCTGCCCAGTCAATAGAGATATTCAGCATCACAGGCAAATATAAGTAGAACAATGCAGGAAGAAACTACTCACTCTTATGCAATCTCAAACTTGGGGTAATTGTCTTGGAAGTAGGCTGAAATTTCTCGAATGGAGATATCTGCGACGGAGCAGAGGAACCGGCCCTTCATCGACTGCTGCTCTGCACAGAAAATCAGTGCCTCGCAGGCATCGTCGATGTGAACAAGGGGAACCGTGCCCAAAAGGTCTTGAAGAAACTTCAAGCCACTAAAAGCCTCGCCATCACCCAAAATAGGTGCGATGAGCACGCGTGTAGTCAACGATACATCCGAGAGGATAGTTTTGCCTGCCTTGGCACAATTGAGGCTCACCACTTCAAGCCGGATTTGAACCGTATTGAAACGGTTTGAACCACTATTAAATCGTATACTAAATTTATTTTTCTAAATGGTTTAAAAAATTTAAATTTTAGATTTAATGCCACTATTAAATAGAAAATAAATTTAGATAAATTTAAAATTTTAAAAATTTTGGTCGAATCGGGGTGAACCGACCGATTTAAGCTTTGAACCCAGTTCGGACCGGTACGGTCCGGTTCAGAACAGTGTCATCTTTTTCCTTCAGATGACAACACTGTTTATTCACCGGAAAATCGTGCAGTGCTGGCAAAGCTGAAAAGTTTTCAGCCAAGGAGTTTTAGGTAATGAATTACCGCCATTAAGGCGCCAATTATACAACCAAAAAGTCCCCGAACTTCCTATATAAATAGCCCCTCCTCATTCATCCTCTTCACACTTAAAAACTCCATTCTCTCTCAACCTGCTCCAATTTCTGACGAAGCTCGAACCAAATCTCCGATATAGGGTCTTTTCTAAGCCAAAGAAGGCGTGGCCAGGTTCTTTAGAACCGGGGAGAAGTCAGCTACACGCATGTAGTCTTCATTTGCTCCGAGGGTCGTTGTATAAGTGCTGGCATGATCGAACAGTGAAACAGCTCCGACGGACCGAAGCTACCTTGTTTCGGCCGAGTTGAAATTGACCTATTCGAGCCCTTCTCAAGCCAAACCAAGCTCTACCAACACCTCCTCAGCCCTCCCACGGCCGAATTAGAACTAAAAGGTAAGTCAATTCGGCTCCCCTCTATAATTTCCGACCGATGCTAGAGAGAGAACCGGTAGAATTTGGATGATAGAATTCTCACCCAATTCGGCATCAAATAATGTAATTCTTGATCCTAGAATAAACCTTAGGAAAAGTGCTATCTACCCAGATTGGAACCTTGAACCGTCGCACCCTCGACGGAAGCAATTGAAGCTTTCTCTCTCTATGTTTTATTTTCTAGCAGTGCTCCATTTGAGCTCGTTATGATCTCAAAACTTGCAATTTAAAGTACAATTGAATTGTATGAAGGTGTAGAAACTCCAATTTAACTTCAATCTCAACAATTAAACTCATTTGATTGGTCAATTTGATAAAATCAAATTCAGCAGAGTTAGAAGGTTGAAATTGGGGGAAATTTGGGAATTTCAAAAATTAGAGGGACTAAAGTGCAATTCCATAAATTTGAGAACCAATTGGGCATGATAAAGATGTTGGAGGATAATTGAGCAATTTTTGAATTTTTGGGGCAAAACTTACCATTTTTGTAAAGTAGGGGCAAAATGGTAATTTTGGAAAAGTTGGGGACCAAATTGGAAATTTGGAAAATTAAACTTTTTTTTTTGTGAATTTGAATAAATTGATATCTTAAGATAAATTTTAAAAGTTTCGAGACTCAATTTGAGGAAAAACCAGTATTAGGGACTTAAAGTTAAAGAAAAATAACTTTAGTGACCTAATTGCAAATAAAGGAAAATTTTTGTTTCTCATTCATTTGGGATGAATGAGGGCTGTTAGGCCAAATAATAATGAACAAAAATGTTTATATCGTGTAGGAACATGAAATACTAAGAACGCCAGCTAATAAGAGTTCGAGTAAGGAAAACAAGCCAGCTAAGAGGAATTTCACTGCATTAATGGGTGAGTGGGACTATTAACATCATACCCGGTGTCACGCCCCGACCCGGTTTGGTCGGATCCCCGTGATTAACCCGCCACTCTCCTGGTTTATTAAAGGGTTTCCCCTTATTGTAAACCGTAAAGAGTAAGGCGTCCTTTAACCTGCACCTTTTTCCTGGAATAGCATAATCAAAACTGCATGAAATTTAAAACTTTACATACCTGTCTTACAGGCATCTTAGTTTACGGTCTTTAAGGGGAGGCTTTCCGGGATTTCCTAAAAGGGATATAAGGGAGGGGGGTGAGTACGACTACTCAGTGAATGGGTTTTTAAAATCTTTTGACTTTTAAGAAAAACATTTATATGGAGTGTGCCAGACTCTTTTGTTTTCAAAAATCCCTTCATTTAAAAATTTGGATTTTTCCATTATTTCTTAGTTACCACGGTGTGTCATCACCCAACACACATCCTTCATCATTAAGGTTACACACATTCGCAAGTCAATATCACTACTGAACCCGCTAGTGGCTTCGAAGCGACTTTTCCTACCACCGGGATAGAAGTACGACCACTTCTACCCTGGGAATGAGTAGATGTACGTGACATCCGACCCACAATCCCGAAATCACTTCTTGTCCCCACCCCGGTCTCATGCGCTTGGTGATACTCTAGATTTCGCACAAACACCTGGAACGATGAATTGCCCTTATAGCCACCAGGTCGTCCAGTGTCCTTAGGACGCATCACTACCCCTCATGGGCATCTTGATGATCTCGTACTCACAATGCATGCACAAACAATATTTTCTTATATTGCCATGTAATCTGTGGTGCCACTAGTCCAATGGCCCCGACTCTCAACTCAACCTGCAGCTGTTTGTCTTGACTAGTCCGTCGACCTGTCATGTCGCACTGCCGCTAGTTGACTGAGCATGTCGGTCCCATCTTGGTACCATGGCCAAACAATTCAATTATTAAGTTTTATGGCACATATATCATGTTCGTTTACGAGCTCCTGCTCGTGCCAACTGGCCTTGGACCCACTGTACAAGATTTTCAAAATCGGGCATTTAGCCCCCAAGTTTCAAAACCGAGGCCCCCGACCTATCAGAGCTATTCGAGCTCCCGTCGAGAAGGTCTCCCAAATTATTTAAGCATTAGCACACAGTCAGGGGAGAGCACTTCCGACAAAACATATATTTTCTCTATCCATTATACCGCCCGGGTATAAGGACACCTCCATTCATAACCGATGAACGGGTTTTCAACTTCCTTCGAGGAAGTCTCATCATACCAACTGAGTATGATCTACTTACAACTGGTAAATAGTTTTTTCGCATAATTTTCACATCACTTTCTCTAAGTGGTGATGATTAAAATACCACTAAACAGTGGGTTTTTATATAGAGGTACTTATCATCCCCTACCGGGTATGATATAAAATTTTCACTCACAACCGGTAAGTGGTTTTTATCTTTAAGTTGTGCTCATCATCCCAACCGGGTATGATGTTAGTAAACCCACTCACCCGTTAATGCCGTGAATTCCACTAGACTGGTTCTTTGTATTCACGCGAGCTTGTCCTTGCTGGCATTCCCGGTACTTCGTGTTCCTACACGATATGAACAACCTTGTTCATTATTACTCGGCATAATAACCTTCATTCATTTCCAATGAATGAGAAAATCCAGACTTTTAGTTATTTGCAATTAGGTCCCTAAAGTTATTTCTCTTTAACTTTAAGTCCCTAATGTCGGTTTTTCCTCAAATTGAGTCCCGAAACTTTTAAAATTTATCCTGGGACCTCAATTTATTCAATTTCACCAAAAAGGGGTTTAATTTCCCAAATTTCTAATTTGGTCCCCCAATTTTTCCAAAATTACCATTTTGCCCTTCTTTTACAAAAATGGTAAGTTTTACCCCAAAAATTCCAAAATACCTCAATTGGTCCTCCAACATTATTTTCATGCCCAATTGACCCTCAATTTCATAAAATTTTATTTTGGCCCTTTGAATTTCGAAAATCCCCAAAATTTTCCTCCAATTTCAACTCTTCAACACTACCGAATTTGATTTCATCAAATTGATCGATCAAACACTTCTAATTATTGAAATTGGAGTTGAAATTGAGTTCCTGTATGTTCATACGATTCTAAGAAACTTTGAATCGCAGATTTTATCGCCGGAACGAGCTCAAACGGAGATTCGCCGGAAAATAGACTATAGAGAGAGAAAGCTTCGATTACTCACTGGTGAAGGCATGGCAGTCCGAGCTTTTGATCTGGGCAGATAGGTCTCATCCTAAGGTTCATCCTAGAATCAAGAATTGCATCAATTGATACTGAATTGGATTAGAATTTTGTCATTGAAATTCGGTCGACTCTCTCTCTAGCACTGATCGAAAATTGTAAAGGGGAGCCAAATTGGCTTACCTTTCGGTCCTAATTCGGCCGTGGAAAGGCTGAGGAAGTGTTGGGAGGGCTTGGTTTGGCCTGAGGAGGGCTTGAAATTGCCGATTTCAGCTTGGCCAAAATAGGGCAGCTTCGGTCCGCCGGAGTTACTTCACTATTCCATCATGTCGGCGCTTCTCCAACGATTCTTGGATTGACTGGAGTTTGCTATCAGATAGCTGTCTTCTTCTCCCCGGTTCTAAAGAGCCTGACCTTTTTTCAAGTCGAAGCTCTAGTTCGAGCTTTATCGGAAAATGGAGCAGTAGAGAGAGAGAGAGAGAGATGTTAAGGTGTGAGGAGAATGAAATGGGGATGACCAACCCGTGTATTAAATGGGCGAGATTTATTACTAGTATTAATATTGCCATAAATTATTGGTATTAATTCCAATAATTTAATTTCGGTATTAAATTATTGGTATTAATTATAATAATTAAATATATATTAATTTATGGCTATTTATGATAAGTCGTATATTCGCATAAAAACTTTTGACCGAAATTTCGGGTTACGAAAAATCATACTTCCCATGAGGTCACCCATCCTCACACTATTCTCAAACAAGTACGCTTAACTTTGAAGTTTTTTTGGAATTTAGTTCAACTAAACCAATTTGATTTTTATTTTCTAGTTTGTATTAAGTTTCTTTTCCAATGTTTAATTAACCCTTTCCCGAAAGTTATAAATTTCCATATTGCTTATTCCCAAATGTAAACCGGCTTGGTTTTCTTATTCAGTTTGACTGGTTCTTTTCCCGGTTTTCCTTAACTCAAATGTGCGGGGTTTACACCCAGTTGGGGTGATGAGTGAATTAAGCTAAAAATCACTTACCGGTTGCGAGTGGGAATTTAATATCATACTCGGTTGGGATGATAAGTACCTCAAAAATGAAAAGTCACTACTAAGTGGTATTTTAATTATCACATATGAGAAGAGTGATGTGGAAATCAAATGGAAAAACTACTTACCAATTGTAAGTAGATCGTACCCGATTGGTATGATGAAACTTCCCCGAAGGAAGTGAAAAATTGTTAATCAGTTATGAGCGGAGATGTCCTCATACTCAGATGGTATTAGGGACAGTTGAAAAGTATATTTTGTCAGAAGTGCTCTCCACTGACTGTGTGCCATTACTTAATTTTTGGGAGACCTTTTTGACGAGAGCTCGAATAGCTCATATAGGCTGGAGGCCTCGGTTTTGGAACTTGGGGCTAATATGCCCGATTTTAAAATTTTCGAATAGTGGGCCCTAGGCTAGTTGGCACAAACAAGAGCTTGTAAACAAACATGATTAATATGCCATGAAAACTTAAGTAATGAGTTGTTTGTCCATGGTACCAGGACAGAACCGACATACTCAGTCAACTAGCGGTAGTACAACATGATAGGTCTCCGAACTAGTCAAGACAAACAGTTGCAGGTCGAGTTGAGAGTCGGGGCCATTGGACTAGTGGCACCATAGATTATATGGCATTATGTGAAAACTATTGATTGTGTATGCACTGTGTTTACGGGACCTTCAAGACGACCAAGAGCAGCAGTGATGCATCCCAGGACTCTGGACGACCTAGTGGATATAAGTGCAGTTAGTCGTACCAGAAGTCTTGCTCGGAGTAGCTTCAAACGCATGAGACCAGGGTGAGGATAGGATGAGGTCTCTGTCCTCATACAGACACAGAGATTTGTTACAGGATTGAGGGTTGGATGTCACAAACATCCACTTATTCTCAGGGTAGAAGTGGACGTGCTTCTATATAGGTGGTCGGTAGAGTTACTCCGATGCTACAAGTGGGTTCAGTGGGCGAACTGGCCTGCAATTGTTTGTTTTACCTTCATGATGAAGGATGTGTGTTGGGTGATGATACACCGTGGTTAATAAGAAATGGTGATAATAGTTGGATTTTAAAATGAAATGTTTTTGAAAGAGAATAAGGAGTGTGTCACACTCCGAATCAAACATTTTTCCTAAAAATATAAATTTTGAAAACCAATTCACTTAGTCATTGTACTCACCCCCTCCCTTATATCTCTTTCAGGTAACCTCGAAAAGCCTACCCCAAGGACTAGCAGCTAATACGCCTATAAGACAGGTATGATTAGTTTAAAATTTTATGCAGTTTTATTTTATGTTATTCCAGGAAAGATGTAAGTTTAAAAGACACCTTACTTTTCATGGTTTATAAACAAGGGGCAACCCTTAGTAAACAAGGAGAGTGGCAGGTTGATCACAGAGATCCGACCAAATCAGGTGAGGGCGTGACAACTAAGGTCGAAACATGATGCTTGAAGTCAGACTTTACACTCGTATGCTCACCCCTTTCTCTAACCACTTTTGGATGAGAGAAACATCTAGAAGGATCATTAGCCGAATGGTGATACCAATGTTAGTAGATTGTCAATGTATACCCCTTTCAGAAATTTTCACAGGGCATTGTTTATTAGTTATTATTGTATTCCCAAATTTTTTTGAGTTTTGTAAACATTTATATTTTCTTTTATTAAAGTTCACAAATTTTATGAAAATTATGACTCAAGTTTTTATTTTGAGTATTAAATATTATCGATACTACAGTAATGATGTCTCCATTACTGTAATATAGGGAGTGGTATGACAGATAGCTCACATTTCAATCCAAGGACTGAGTCGAGTTGTGACAATTTTAAGTGGTATTAGAGCCCAACTTTTAAAATATGTTGCTTTTGATATTAAAAAGGATTTGGAAAGTGAAAAAATGGGAATAACACTAATAAGATATTCATTTATAATATTAAAGTACTAATAAAATATTAAAATTTTATAGAAATGACCTTAGGAAGATGGCCACAAGGTATGAAACTGGTTGCTAAGCACCTACACGAAAAACGTCACTGCATAGTCGATGGTAACCTGACTTTGGTAGCTAAAGTACGAGCATGGGAGCCTAAGAGAAGAGAGTTTCAAGTTGAAGAACCCCATTTCCATGAAAATGGAAACTAAACAACTAAGAATATAAGATACACTACACACGATGTGTGAATGACACTCTACCTATAAGAGCATCCGAGGGAGAAATGTGGGAAAGCTCACCACACCGAGAAAGACAAGCTAATATGTGTTAGGAATAGGCCTTATGTCATGTCCTGACCCAATTATTGGTTGGCGGTCTTGTGCAACTCTCCAATCCACTCGATATTACAATGGTGGGTATATTCACCAAATTAAAACTAAAGTGACTATGACTCATAATAAAATAGGCTACATCGGCATTTTTTAGTGGAAATTTGAAATTTTCTTAAATAAATAGTGTATCCAAAGAGTTTGTATAATAACTCAGAAATATAGTAATTGATAAATAATAATTAAGAATATTCGTACGCAAGCTTCGAGATATACCTCAAGCTACACTTGTTCTGTAGATGATTCCCAACTTATGCCTCATGAAACCTAGAATTTCACCTATAATTGTTTAGGGGAGTGAGAGAGCTTACAACTTAGTAAATGAAGTACTGACTTGGGCCATCCTAATTTCACATTACATCAGTTAACTAACTCTTTCCAAACAAATTATATCAATATATTATGGTATGCATACAATAACACATATTAGCAACTCATGGCCCAAGTCATGCCAAAAGTCATGTTATAATTTCAGTCGGGCTCACTCTTCCTAAATAAATTATATTAATATATCATGATGTGCATACAATATCACATATTGGCAACTCATGGCCCAGGCCATGCTCCAAAGTCATGTTATAATTCCGATCAGGTAAGATAAGAGTGTGTGAGTAATGTGTACTCTCCACAACTGATACCCCTTAAGTTCATATCTCATTTGGATGTCTTAGCATACGAGGTAATGTCAATATCCCACCGACAACCATGGACATGCCCATCATGCGACTCAATTCTGCATTTTCTCATCACAACAATGTAACCACTAGCACCACACTTGTACATCATCTGAGGTCCCGAGAAATCTAGAAGTATTGTTCAATCTCCCCTTATCTACCACTTCCAATTCCCTCGGGCATCAACACTAACTGGACAGGTGTCCTGTCAACACCCTACACTTCCTACCGATATACGATATACATTCTTGTATATTCACAAACATGCACACATGGAGCAATCAAGCCTATCACAATTATCATTGAACATGATTCTCATTCTGACCATCTCTATTCAGGGGCATGTATAAAATCAATAGATAGTATGCCTGATCAATATATCATAGATTGGTCCATATCCTAACCAATTTAACCATTCATATGTGTGTACCATGTTCAACAATCATACATTATATTTAATTCTTATCACATAGAGTTTGGTTATCACCCGATCAAATCCTATCAGCAATAAGATCTGAGATCACATGCACAAGGCCCCAACTCACATAATCCTATCATGCGACTATGGTTCATTTATTTCAGTCTATATGACCTTAACTTGTTTCTTAACCTTGAAAACGATATTATTTAGTGAATATGCATCAATGTCATTTTTCACATCTTTCAATGATTTTCTAAATCAGGCAACATAGATTTCAGAGTATTATAAAAAATAGTAAAGCATATTCAGTTGGTCTAATTGGACTCGCCGTCATTACTCCCACTCATGGTTTTCATCAGAACTTGTTAATCTCGATCATATTTTTCCTTAATTTGGGTTGTGCGATCCAAGTGTGATTAGTTGCATGAATCATTCCACATGAATCAAATTATATAATCGGGGTTGGTTTAAATATCAACTAAATACTTATAAATTACCTAGTTGTGTGCATGATAATGTATCAACTCTTGGTATGCATTATTTGGTATTTTGCCATTATTGTGATTATGGGCGTCGTCATGACGCTTATCGTGGTAGTAATGATGCATAGGGTAGATCGGGAGCGGGGGATAAGGAGAGATTAAATTATGTTTCAAGATCACTACAGGATCCATGTATACTTATGTGTGTGGCAGTAGTGGACAATCAGGGTATACATATACTTGAGTGCATGGTCAGAGGGGACATATAGAGTATACGGATGGTTGATGACACATATTCGACATTCACATGAATATATGTGGTTGTTTAGAATATGGTGAGATCATATTCTTTTTGGTGGGAACATATGAATGATTTAATGATTGGTATAGTAAATTGGTAAATGGGAGGTCTACAAGACATACTTGAATATGAAACACTAATAAAGAGTGATAAGGGTAAAGAAAACTATAAAAGTTACCCTAATATAAGAATAATAAATAATTATCCATAAATAGATATTTTAGTGAGGTCTAGTCCATATAGTGACGTGATATTAATAATCTTATTCATTGAGCTATTAGCTATGAGCTCACTCCACTCTACAAAATAAATATAGGTGAAACAAAAATTTGTGAAGTACAAAGATGGAACACCACCTACACCACTAGTACGAAAAATGATTGTGCACACTACTTATGCAAGAAATGTTTTAATTTTGTTTGAAAATTGTATAAGTTTTATTTTTACCTTGGTCATGTCAGTAATACTTTTGTGAATATACTAATAATTGTAGTATCGAATGGATATGATGGTTGTTACAAGACCCCATAAATCAAGTGCGAGCACTACCATCTAAATGTCTGCATTAATAAAACTTTTAAAAGTGTGATTGTGAGATTTTGTAAATGAGTGATGAAATTGTTAATTTAAAAGCTCAATAATTATAAAAGTCATGACTTGTAAGTACGGGTGCGAGCCCACCGACTCTAATACCATGTGAAAAAGTATTATAGACCAATAAGGGGTAGAACCTATGTATACTTAAAAGCCATAACTTGTAATTAGTAGAATCTTTCCAAATTTATAAAGGCACAACACTTCTATATTTTATCTAATGTGGGATCTTATTCTCTTTTATGTATTTAAGTTCAATTGTTACTAGAATTAGAAATTTAAAAAAGAAATTTTTAAAATTTTCATAATTATTTTGGACCGATAAATTTACAAAGAGCACATGATTTTTTTCTCTTAAAGTTTAGATTTCATAATTCTGAAATTATGAGCAACCATCATGAGCTAACAACTAGTGTATCTTGAGAAATTTTATCTATTAATTAATGTAAGATTGATGGTATTTTATCTAAAAACAAGTGTTATTCAAGGAATGTACACGGCAGCCAGACTTCATTGTTCTCTACGATAATATCAAATATTTCATCCTTAAATGCTCAATACATCAGTTTTGGATGGTAATAACTTGGTTTTCAAAGGAATAGTCAACTTTCTATTGCGACATAGTTTATTGATGTGTATCGTTGCTCTTGTCAACGATGGTGGCTTACAGGAATACTTGATGACCCAGAGGTAAACACTCAAATAAATGATGTTTAGTTATCAAGACTGGTATGCTTTGCTGAATTGACAGTTTTCCCCTTTTCTTATGTTTGGTGAACAATTTAGTTCTTTGTTCATTTCAAGCTTTCAGATTCTTTTAAAGCATATGTATACTCACCGATACCATTTGTATTTATTTACTGTTCAGATATGAGATGCAATTGGGAATGAAAAAGTGGTTGATAAGACGATACCAATATATATAATGTGGATGGTGCGGTTTGTGGTCCTATAGCTGGTGTAGTTGCTAAGAAGTATAGAAACACTGGCTTTGCTGGGCAGCTCAATCTAAGTGATAATATTTAAGTTTCATAATTAGTTTAATATGTATGAATAATAGAGACACATGTGAGTCGAAGAATAAGCAGAAGATTAAACTTCTATACCATGGTAGAAGATTAAACTTCTATACCATGGTCGGTTGTTAAAGAAGTCAACAATGTAGATGAGTGGTCACTAGTGTCCCCTGATTTAAGAATCTGCAACATGTATTCAAGCTTCATTTTTGCATCCATTCATTGTTTTGTCCCATGTTAAGCATTAAAGTATCAATTAAACTCATCAATGCGCCAATTGATGGAAAACACCAAGAGCAAGGCTTCTGAAAATACTGAACTTCACAATGGTACATCACGGTTTATCATGTGGCTCAAGTTCCCTCTCATCTTCATCCTCATAGCTCTAATCTTCCTATATATATCACTCACTCCTTCCACATGCATCTCATCTTCTTTCTTCTTCTTCATAATCAAGATAAATGTAGTGTAATGGCCACTCTTCTTCATAATCATCATAAATGTAGTTCAATGCCCACTTATCTAAGATGGCCTGTAAATATTTAAGTATTACAAAAGATAATTAGGATTAGTCTCATTCAAAAATGGATACATAGAAAATTTATTTAAAATTTTGAAATCCTAACCTTGCAATTCTTTATATTCAGAACATTTACATTCTTCAGCTGGGAAATGCCTTCATTCTTCAAGGGGGTGCAATCTTCAATATATAAGGATTTGAAGGATTTCAAATCTTCAGGAATAGAAACCTCTATTAGGTTTAAGCACCTCCACACAATGAGCTCATGTAAATTCACACAATCAGAGAGATCAGGCAACTTCTGTAAGAATTTACACTTAAAAAATCCTAAATTTCTTAGATTCGGGGGAAGATGAAGCCCTTCCATGAGATTGAAACTGCTCTTAAATATCCAGAACCTCTCCAAAAGGTGCAGATTTTCCATACCAAGAGTTTCGTACCCGACTGTATTTGACCATCTTGAAAGTATTAATTCCTTCAAACTAGAAGGAAGAGAGCACAATCGAGTTTTCGAGTTGACATGTCGAAGACTTAAGAATGATAATCTGGGCGGAAGCTGCAAATGATCTTTCATATTATGACAAGACAAGTCAAGTGATTCAAGCACAGATAAACTACTGAAGTTGATTTGTCTTGTCATAACTTGAAAAGTCATCTGCAACACCAGTGACTTAAGCTTGGAAAACTTCTCCATGGCATCAAAGTTTGAGGTTTCTACAAAATTTCCACTTACTAGCTTCAGATGCACCAGATTAATCAATCCTGAGATATTATGGACTTTGTAGAGCACTCCAGATTGGACATATATCTCACATAAGCTAATGGGGAGCTCGGGTAGTTCACGAAGACTATGGCATCCATCAACTTTGAGTTTCTGGAGAGCGGATAGCTGACTAATAGATGAAGGCAATGTGCTTATATTAATATTCCCAACATCCAAACAAACTAATGACTTCAGTGCTCCAATGGACTCCGGCAAACTAAAATCAAGGTGATAAAAACGATACTCATTAGGAAGCACCAGCTCCAAGTGCTTTAAGCACTTCAGATTACCAATAGAATAATGAACTCCTTTTAAGTTATAGCATCCCTTTATGACTAATCTCTCCATGGTCATGTGCTCTGGAAAGTATGGTGTGCTATATAGGTGGCCATAAGAGATGATTAAATCTTTTACTTTCTTTAAACCCTGGCAAAAGAAACATTTGTTGGACAAAATCAAATAAAATTATAAAAAAAATTCATAGAATGAGATAAATTTCCACCAAAATATAAGGGATGTTCATAAGGTTGGGAATATACCTCTAGCATGTCCCACCCTCTCCAGTCCTCTGTGATCCAACTCTCACGGAGGTCGATGACAAGAATCTCTAAATTTGGCAAGCTGGTATTTACGTTCATCTCCTCATCGTAACAGAAACGCCATGAAAGCCATCTTAATTTTGGAAATATATTGTGAAAATCTCCCGCAAGTTTTGCCTCTCTCAAATGAAGGAACCTTAGATTTTCAAGAGACCCCCTCATCTTTAGCCTCAGAGTATCATAACCTCTATCAAGATGGATTGCTTGGATGTTCTCCTTCCTCTGTTCATACATCATGTCACATTAGCCACATTAATAACATATAACTCATGTTTTCAAATTTAAAACCAAAATTGCACAGTTTATTCCACATTGAACAATTCAATTATGCTAATGACTTACCCGTCCATTAGTCTGTAGTGCTTTGGCTACTTCAATAGGTTCCCACAACCTACTACGCTCCCAAGGATGACTACTTTCCCCACGCGCTATGTCCCTTCCCAGGTCACTAAGCTGCCCGTGTATCCATATCCGGTGGTCGTCCTTCTGCCTTTTTATCAAACATTTGGATTCAAGGACTGCCAGTCCATGAGTAGGATAAAACTTACTATTCTCCCACATGCGAGTCACTTCAACTGGCTTGCACCTAAGTTCAGGAAAGCATGCTATATCAAGAAATACTTGTTTTTGGTTGGTACTTAAACTTTCATAGCTAATCTTCAGCTTCTCCTTCACTTCTTTAAAGGGAATATCCTTTAATCTCTCTATCACATACTTCCATTTCTCTATTTCTTCATTACGAAGAAGCGAACCCAAGACAATGAGAGCCAGCGGAAGCCCTCCAGTAGACTTAACAACCTCTTTAGAAAGACCGGTGAAGTCTGACACAGGAGAGCCATCCACCAAAGCATGCCTGTTGAAAAGTTGGAGAGCATCCTGGGGTTTGAGGGGCTCCATTTTGAAAGCTATGGCATTTTGTCCCTTCAATAGCTCACAATATTTCAAGACTCTCCGGCTATTAGTTGTTATAATAATCCTACTCCCAGGACCTGGATGTATCCGAGTGTTATTGACTACCAACTCCTCAACTTGTTCACTCTTATCAACATCATCCAAAACTAAGAGTGCCATCTTTGGGGAAGGACATCCAAAACGATCGAATTCAGGTTTAGTAATACCTTCCATCTTTGATGATCTTTCTCGAACATTCTCAATGAATATACTATAGTCAAAGCTGGGGGAGAACCTGTCGTATAATTCCTTTGCAAGAGATGTCTTGCCAATACCATCCATTCCATAGATAACTATATATTGAATCTCATCTGATCCCAAATTTATCATTTTTGTGAGGCGCTCCAATAGATGCTCTACTCCAATTAAACCATCTAAGCCATGTTTTGCTTTTGCCTTTCCTTCCAACGTTTTCAGCACCTCACTTACTAACTCCTCGTAGAAGTTGGTGTGCTGCAGTTCCTCCTCCTCCTCCTCCTCCTCCTCCTCCTTCTCCGTGTATAATACTGTGCGTCCAAATGCATGCTCCCACTGCTCAATCTCCTGCTCCTCCCCTAGCCTCTTCATCATGATGCCATTCACTACATCTGGAGATACTCTGTAGAAGATGGGTATCACAGCCTTTCCTAACTGAAGCATCCACCTCACCTTCTGTAGAGGAAGGTGCCATGGGTATTCATGGCCATTATCAGTACAAGCAGAGGTTTCCGAGGAGGAGAATACGAGAACACATAATTGGGAGCTCTTGATAGCTTCCATCTCTGAGATAGTCCCATTTTGATCATCATTGTCTGGTCTGAAAACTCGGATCCCTGCCCTAACCATATGACCATAGAGCACATTGCAGAAACTCTGCCTAGTATGATGATCTGATCGTCCTATGAAACAATACAGGAGCACATGGCAACACTCCTCCAACTTGGTTGCCTGCTCTGAATAATCCATCTTTAATTCTTCCTCAATAGTTGATAAAGATTCATTCCACAGCAGCCGCCTTCTCTCTCCTTGTATTTGCCAATCAGGCTCATCTTCTTCCTTATCTTCTTCCTCTTCTCCGTCCCACGCCCGCTTCCCCATAAGAAGATTTCCCCCCTGCAACAGAAAGAACGAAAGAAACAAAGAAAATGTATTATATGCATGAGGTGACGATTTTACCATCTGTTCCCTTCCTTTCTTAACTGATTAAAATTGAAATGCTCATTAGAAAATGTATTATATGCATGAGGTGACGATTTTACCATCTGTTCCCTTCCTTTCTTAACTGATTAATATCACTAACCTGCCTACGAGCTTGCAGATCCCCAAATTCCTTCATGTCCCGAGTCACATCGTAGTCGTCTATTTTAATATCTTCTAGACTCTCCAGCTCAAAAATGCCTTCGATCTTCTCCAAGGAAATGCATTTCTCAATGCACAAGGAAATCAAAGACTTCAATTCTCTATGAATAGAAACCTCCATCAGGGATATGCATCTCTTCAATCCGAGTTTCTGTAGATTCTGACATCCTGACAGATCGGGCAACTTCTCGAGGAGCTCACAGTTATCAAATTCTAGATGTTCTATACTCTGAGGAAGGTGAAGCCCTTCCATGAGATTTAAGCTGGGGCACTCTGAAAGAGTTAATATATTCAAGCTAGGCGGAAGGGAGCAAAATTGAGTGTTTGATCTGATATGGAAAAGCCTTAAGGATGATAAACAGGACGGAAGCTGCAGGGGAACATCTCTCAAGTTCCAACAACACAATTCAAGATTCTCCAGGTGAGACAAACCGCTGAAATTGATTTCCAGGGCGACATCTTCTGGCAGATCTAAACACAACTCAAGTGACTTGAGCTCGGAGAACCTCTCAATGGCGTCTAAATTTGTGGTTGCTGTCTGATATCCACCAACTAGCCTCAGATGCACCAAATTATTCATTCCAGAGATGTCTCCGATTTTTTCAAGTATTTCAGATTTAACGTATAGCTCATGCAAGTTTGGGGGGAGCTCGAGTATTTCTCGAAGGTAACTGTCATCAACCAATAGTTGTTCCAGCTTCTCCAGGGCACTGATGGAGCTAGGCAGTACTTGTATTGTTGTAAGTCTCAGATCCAACACAATCAATGATTCTAATTTCCCAACGGAGGGAGGAA
Source organism: Trapa bicornis (assembly GCA_030064425.1). Taxonomy (NCBI): domain Eukaryota; kingdom Viridiplantae; phylum Streptophyta; class Magnoliopsida; order Myrtales; family Lythraceae; genus Trapa; species Trapa bicornis. The sequence goes on from CM057751.1 coordinate 24,850,865, forward strand.
GCCCCTTCAATGATAGACACGCATACAAACTCAGCCGCTCCAGCTTTCTAAGCCTGTGTATGTTATCAGGAAGTTCTTCTATTTTTGTGCCTACCAACGATAGAACCTTGAGCTCCAGGAGGCCAACAATAGCAGAAGGCAGTTCTTTAATTCCTGAAGTTTTGGCGGAAACATCAAACATCAAATAATATCAGTTCTTGATTTGGTATTGATAAGAATCAAATCAAATAAAAAACAAACCTGTTGAGTCGAGACTGAGCTCTTTGACATTTGGTGCACCCTATTTAGTGAAAAGTAAACCAAGGAAATGGAATGAATGAATGAATGGTTTCACAATTATATTTGTGTAATAAAATTATATATATATTTTTATTACAAATAAAATACCTTCACAAGCAGATCCCATCCTCCCCACTCTTCGCTTAAGTCACTACTATAAGTGAGGTCAAGCGTCACTAAATTTGACAAGCTGAAATTTCTTGCAACGGATTCTTTCCCAATACAAAACCCGAGATATCTTATGCGAGGGAAAATATTGCCATGATCACCTTCAGTGGAAGCATGACTATGAAAGAGTCTTAGATTTTCAAGCCTGCCCACCTGCTCCGGATATAGGCTAAGATCATCGTCCCCAAGAGAAAGTGCTACAACGTTCTTCCTGTCAGCCTGCACACACACACACCAATACATTTTCATATGTTAATACTGATTTTCTGTACATGTAAAAAAAGTATTAATACTTCATTTGCTCATCCCTACTTACATTTTGGTTCCTCAGTACTGTATACGCTTCATCTTCTTGCCATAACCTACTACGTTCTGTCAGAGCCAATTCACCTTCTCCAGTAACTATGTCCCTTCCTAGATCTAGGAGATGGTCGTGTATCCATATCTTATAGTTTTCCCATCCGTAGTTCAACATACAAGAGTTATCCTCATAATATTTGGTTATTTTTATCATTGACTTGGATTCAAGAACTGGCAGACAATACCCAGGGTGAAATTTGCAGGCCTCCCACATGGCCATCATTCGTGATGGTTGATTTCTACAGATGGGCAAGCACGCTAAATCAAGAAATATTTGTTGTTGGTCACGATCAAGTTTATCATAGCTGATCTTCAGCACTTTCTTCACATCTTTATCGAGAATATCCTTTGATCTCTCTATGACGTAGTTCCACATCTCCCTATTATCTTTTTTATCACGAAGCAGTGAGCCCATGACTATGAGTGACAGAGGAAGTCCACCCGTAATAGCAACCACTTCATCAGAAAGACTCTCAAAGTCAGGTGGTGGAGTGTCTCGGTCGAATGCCTTCTTACAGAAAAGTCTTAGAGCATCTTGTTGTTGTAGAAAATTCATCTCAAAGGAGATAATTTGGCCATCTGCTAATCCGTTGCATCTACGTAGGATATCTTCTTCTCTCGTAGTTACAATAATGACGCTTCCTGCATAGTACCCAATATGTTGTCCAGCTAACTCCTCCATTTGCTTGCACTGATCAACATCGTCTAACACCATCAGCAACTTCTTATTTCCTTGAATACTTTTCTCTATGTCTGTTTTGAGTTCTTCCTTCAATTTACTAAATCCATCAGGAACTGAACATTTTTCCCTAACATTCTCAATGAATTTCCAAGAGTCAAATCTAGATGAAAATTTATTGAGGACTAACTTGGAAAGAGCTGTCTTACCAATACCACCCATTCCGTGAACACATATATATCGAACATTACCACTTGAAGAGTGCTCATCTAACAATTTTCCCAATCGCTTGAGGGGATCTTCAATTCCAATTAAGTTATCAGCATTTTCTCTTGGTCCCAACTTATGAAGCACTTCACTTGCCAAGTCTTTGCAAAAGTCTGGGTAACTGCAATCACAACATATGGATGTTATTTTAGTGAAACAACAATTAGAATCACAAGCTTTATTTAGCCTTACCATTGATTCGATAATACTCGCCCCTTGTTCTCAGTAGTAACTGTGAGAGCAGCCTTCCACTTACTAACTTCCTCTTTCCCATACTTTTTCTCGTGCTTCTGCATGAACTTTTTGTATCTGGGAGATTTAATCTTCACATCATCTACAGATACTTTGTAGAAGATGGGCACGATCGTTTTGTTAAAATCAACCATCCTCTTCACCTCATCAAGACACCATTTACTCTCAGCGAAGGTTTCAGAGAAGACGGGCACGCATATTTTGGAAACTTGGATAGCATCTAAGATGGTCTTAATCTTATCACCGATGGCAAGCTCATCGTCGTCTCTGAAAACTCGGAGGCCTCCCGTGACCATATAATCGTAAAGGACAGCGGTGAAACTCTGCCGGGTATCTGACCCTCTGAAACTCAAAAACACATCATAATGCAACTTTGGTCCCTTCTCTGACTCTTGCCATCCTGATCCATCACCAGTTGAGAAATATTAATGCATCAACATTCATAAGGTCGGACACCCAATGTAGGCAGGCAAAGCTATTTAACGCATAACAGTTTGATGTATAGAAAAGTCGAATTCATAAAGACTATCAACGAAGTAATGATGCCATGCCAATAAGAACTGACCACTTTCAACGGATTCCCCATCTCCTCCAATGAGGGTGTCCCGATCTTCCACTCCTCTAGCCTCCGCTGCGTCCGCCGGAGGATTTGGTGGCTTTACCGGCCGGCTCATCAGCCATCGGTAGATGCAGAGCAGCAGCACAGTTGTGGCAGCAACCCCTACAATTGCAGCCATGGAGATGACAACCTTCAACTTTACTAGTTAGAGGAGAAAATGGGGGAGAAGAAGAGGAGAGTATTGTGGCATGGTGGTGGTTGGATTTTCTCTCATGAAAAATGATATTTTAATCTTATGCCCATTACATTATTAGAGTGGAGTGGCATTGTAATTGTATAGTTATATGCACATGGGGCTATCATAATTCAAACTAAGATGTCCCCCTTCAGTATAAATACATCCAAATTTATGAGAGTTCCAATGTGTTTTTGGAAATTGGAAAGAGTGTTTCTTCAATGGAATCTTTTGGGTTGCATTTGGTAGTGTACTCATTAATGGAACATATAAAATAATATTAATAATAAATGCACAATTAATTCAAATATGTCTGCCAACCATTCCTCTTAACACGTTCTTCCTATATCAGGGTATGGCAAATTGGCGACAACTCCCATTCCTTACTTTAATAATTACTACAACTTTTACCCATTAATATCTAAGAATCCTACATGTTACCATTTATACTAAATTTATACTAACTTGTGCATGTATGCATGTATATATATATATATAATGAATGCTGCAATTATTAAAATAAATAAATATTTACTTTGATCCACAATACAAGGCAAGAATCATGTCTTGGAAACTCAAAAACATTAGAATTAGGAATCATTATTCTTGATAAATAAAATATGGAAGCTTTGAAATGAAGGTGAGAATGTTAGAAATTATAAATCAAAGATCCAATAGAAAGTATTCTATGGATTGTTTTTATTTGGGAAATTTCACACCTAACCTCTTAAGTTGATTTATAAATGAACTTGTGATCATATCCACCTCTCCATCCAGTGGGTGAATCATGTGTGTCCTTCTATGGGCATGGAACAACTATATTGACTATTGCAATTAAGTATCTTAAAAAAATTTAAAACAATTGAAGTTTGAATAATATATTATTAGACATGATATTCATACTTCATAGAAAGTAATAAGAGTTTTATCTCCTAGTGTTCTTATTTTTTTTTACCTAATTTAACTGAGATCTATGAATGTGATATATTAAATGTCATTTCTATATATTTATAATCATATAACAAATAGAATATATTAACTATTGTAGTATTAATTTGAACAATATTAGGAATGTCATGACTATATTATAAGGAAAAATATATGAGATGTAATAACTTTGCGTTTTCATGTTTTAAATGATTTGGTGAAAAATATTGATAGTAAATGAAGAGATGCGGAACTAATGTGACAAAGTGGGTTGATTTTGTTAAAGAGTCTATATAGAAGTAAATTAATATGGGGAGAATGCAAATAATTTTGTTTTTTTGCACAAAAGAAAGCAATTGTTTAAGTGTGAGATTTTAATAATTATTGGAGTGGGGGCATTCTCATTGTATACACATGCAATTGAATACATCCAATTTATGCCCATTAGTTTTGCATCCTCAAGTGGTTTAACATGGACAGATTCACAATCTTTCAAAAATATAGTTGGATTGAGGTTTTGTGCGATAACATGCAGTCAAACAGCCATACAAGTCGGGTGAAAATATCATAATAGACAAGATTCCGTAAAACATTCTTGTTTAATAGACTCATTATTTAAAAGCTTATGCTATTTGTTATGTTAATTAATATACAGGAGGATAGAGTTTAATAGTCGAGAAAACTATTTTTATCACTATAATCTAATGTGTTAAAATTTGAAAGAAAAAAATATTATTAATCGACTCATTATTTTCTACAAATACATATATAATTTATTTATAGAACATATGATATTTAAGTTTAATTGTTACTATAATTAGAAACCTAATGAATAAATCTTTGAAATTTTCATAATTATTTTGTGCTGATAAATTTACAGATTGCATGACTTCTCTCTCTTAAAGTTTGGATTTCATAATCCTAAAATTATGAGCAGACTATCACTCGCTAAGTACTATTGTATCTTGAGAAAATTTATCTTTCAATTAATATAACATTGATGATACTTTATCTATTAAAAAAGACCATCCAATAAATGTACACTCCCCATACTTCATTGATTTTTAAAATAACATCAAATATTTTATCATTTGTTTGGATAGAGAGATTTGAAATGATTTAAAAGGTGTAAGTTTGTATTGGTTGATTAATTACTAATTTGGTAAAATAAAATGTAGAAATTTAGAGCGGTGGAGAATCAATTCAATTCACTACATTTATTATGATAGATGGTTTAATTTATTGATTAAATTATTTTAATACCCTAAATTATTGTTTATATTATTATTATTATTATTATTTATTTTCATATTTATTTTTATTATTATATATTTTAAACAAATTTATATATTAATAATATTTAATATATATAATAAAAATATTATATATACAAAATTAATTGTACAAAATATATTTAATATAATTTAATTATATATAATAATTAATAATTTAATTAAAAAGTTAAATTTATTTTTCTAATTTTTCATTAATAATTATTCAACTCACTTAACCTCCATTAAAATAATTAATTTTTAAAATCTACAAATTTATCACTTTAATTCCCCTTATAACACCTCCAAACACCTAATATTTAAATAAATACAAACTATTCAATAAAAATATAGAGTAAATAATCATAAGTTGTTTGGGATGCTTATAACCTTGTTCACAAATAAATAGTCAGCTTTCTATTACGGCAGACTTTATAGATATTGCTGATTGCTCTTGTCAAAGAATAATACTTGTTGACCCAAAGGTAAGCACTCTAGAGAAATTATCAAGACAGGTATGCTTTGTTGATTTGAGAGTGTGCCCAACTTAACTGCATTTTAAGGTTTTATCCTTTCCTTTTTTTATTTTTTTATTCTTACATAGTGTTGTTTCCACACTGGTTACGCCACAAGGTTTATTTGTTTAAGGATAAGATGGTCCAACGCATAAGCATATGTCACCAATGAAATATAATTGAATAGCTGATTATTAATAATTATAATAGTTAATATTTCCTTCCTCCTTTCTTATATTTGGTGAATAATTTATTTTTTTGTTCTTTCCAAGATTTCATATTCTTTAATAGCATATGCAATTAATTGATTATAATGACTTTTTGACAAATTATTATGGTACTCTCATAATTCAAACTAAAACTCTCCCACTTGGATATTGATATAAAATAATATTAGTAAATTCAAAATTCCCAAACAATCTCCGAAAAATATTTTATATAATAAAATATTGGATGTAGGTAGATATTCAAATTGGTCAAGTAGAACTCCGTTCCTTTTATAATTAATTTACGCTTTTAGTGCTTAATATCATAAAATATTTTATATAATAAAATTAATAAATTTAAATACAATAATTGTATCAAAAATGGAAGAAAAAAGGGACCTCCAATCCAATTTGAATTTGAATACAAATGTCATCATTTCTCCGCCCAATAAATCACATTAATATCCACACCTGAAATTTCTTGAGTCCATTCAAATCTTGAAGTACAGTGCAAATATTAAAATTTATCGTATAGGTCCATCTCAAGGAACACATTATGATGGAATGGAAATCGCATAATTACCATGATATTATTTTGGTTTAGTACTATTATCATAGTAAAATGTTGAATTAATATAAGGTCTATAATATAATGTAGTGAGATACCAATTTCAAATTAGGTAGGTTCTCCGGATATTTGACAAATATTAAAACTTATAAAATAACTAAAGTTTAATACAAACATCACATCTACTCTATACTTGTGCGTGAAATCTATAGTTGACCATTTTTGGTTTATGGTAGAATTTAGTCGGATTTCGCCTAATCTGAAGTCGACGTATGTATGGATGCAACACTTATGAATTTGCATTAACTCGAAATTTGAGTACGAGAATATAAATTAAATATTGTACCATAACTCCAATGAGTTATACTTTAATAAAATAGTTAAAATAAATTAACATAATCTACTTTTATTTAAATTCAAATTTTAACTATTAATTTAATATTTTAAATTCGAATTGGTTAACATTATTTAAATTGGATATTTTTTTTGTTCATTAAAATAAACTCTAATTAATCTATAAAATTTGATATAAAATTCATAAAATATAAATATAAAAATAAAATACTTATTTTTTAATAATATATTTAAAATTATCAATTATAACAGTATTTAAACCGCTTTAATCTCAATTATTATTGCATAAAATATTAATACGTCTGTAAATCAATTAATTAATCGTTTAACTAGTATAACTTGACGGTCTAAAAACCCCAAAATAAAACATAATGATTAATCAATTTAAGTGCGAATAATCCATATAACATCTCATTTCTAATTCTAAAGTATGGTATATAGTGTGCAGTAGTTAGATTAAAGTATAATTTTAGGTCAACACTATTCTTGTGCAAGTTTTAATTCTTCCAATATGACCCATGAATCAGCTTCCAATACGTGTGTGCAATAAAACCTGTATCCACTAGCCCGCACTAGAGCGCACTTTTCATTTTCAACAATTATTTATTTTCATTCATCCCTTGTAAATGAATCAAATGACCCATACACAAATTTTTACACTACCATTTGAGGTTGCTTCCATGCTACTTCAATTTTCATTGATGAATTTAACTAATTTGTAGTGTGACCTTGATTCTTATTAATTACGCATATTCTACAATCTAACCTATAATTTTATTGATCATGTAAACCCTGCACTTTTGAGTTAAGGAAAACCGGGAAAGAACCGGTCAACCTGAGTAAGAAAATCGAGCCGGTTTACAAACCCGATCATATGGGAACAAGCAATTTAAAATTTTCAACTTTCGGGTGATCCAAAGGGTTCATTATACCTTGGAAAAGAAACTTAAAACAAAATAAAGACAAAAACCAAATTGGTTCAAGTGAACAAGATTCCATAAGAACTTTGAAGTTAAGCAAGTAGTGTGACGATGGGTGATCTCCTGAGAAGTATGAATTTTTTTGTAACCCGAAATTTCGGTCAAAAATTTTTATGTACATCTTATCATAAATAACCATAAATTAATATATATTTAATTATTGTAATTAATACCAATAATTTAATACCTAAATTAAATTATTGGAATTAATACCAATAATTTATAGCAATATTAATACTAGTAATAAATCTCACCCATTTAATACATGGGTTTTACGCCTATGTCATCCCCATTTCATTCTCCTCACACCTGAACACTTCTCTCTCTCTCTACTGCTCCATTTCCCGGTAAAACTCGAACTAGAGCTTCGACTTGAACAAAGGTCGGGCTTTTTAGAACCGGGGAGAAGACAGTTATCTGATAGCAAACTCCAGTCAATCCGAGAATCGTTGGAGAAGCACCGGCATGATAGAATAGTGAAGCAGCTCCAGCGGACTGAAGCTGCCTTATTTCGGCCAAGCTGAAATCGGCCATTTCAAGCATTCCTCAGGCCAAACCAAGCCCTCCCAACACTTCCTTAGCCTTTCCACAGCCGAATTAGGACCAAAAGGTAAGCCAATTTGGCTCCCCTTTATAATTTTCGATCGGTGCTAGAGAGAGAGTCGACCGAATTTCAATGACAAAATTCTAATCCAATTTCGCATCAATTGATGCGATTCTTGATTCTAGGATGAACCTCAGGATGAGAGCTATCTTTCCAGATCGAAAACTCGAACCGTCGTGCTTTCACCGGTGAGTAATCGAAGCTTTCTCTCTCTATAGTTCATTTTCCGGCGAAGCTCCGTTTGAGCTCGTCCCGGCATTAAAACTTGCGATTCACATTTCTGAAGAATCGTATGAACATGTAGAAACTCAATTTCAACATCAATTTCAACAATTGGAAACGTTTGATGGGTTAATTTGATGAAATCAAATTCAACTGTGTTAAGAAGTTGGAATTGGGGGAAAATTGGGGATTTTCAAAATTCAAAGGACCAAAATGAAATTTTATGAAATTGAGGGTCAATTGGGCATGAAAATAATGTTGGAGGACCAATTGAGGAATTTTGAAATTTTTGGGGCAAAATTTACCATTTTTGTAAAGGAAGGGCAAAATGGTAATTTTGGAAAAGTTAGGGGACCAAATTGGAAATTTGGGAAATTAAACCCCTTTTTGTGAAATGGAATAAATTGAGGTCCTATGATAAATTTTAGAAGTTTCGGGACTCAATTTGAGGAAAAATTGGCATTTGAGACTTAAAGTTAAAGAGAAATAACTTTAGGGACCTAATTGCAAATAAATGAAAGTTTGACTTTCTCATTCATTTGGAATGAATGAAGGTGATTAGGCTGAAAGATAATGAACCAAGATGTTCATATCATGTAGGAACGCGAAATACCGGGAACGCTTGCAAGGACAAGCTCGCGTGAATACAAAGAACTAGTCTAGTGGAATTCACGGCATCAACGAGTGAGTGGGTTTACTAACATCATACATGGTGAGATGATGAGCACAACTTAAAGATAAAAACCACTTACCAGTTGTGAGTGGAAATTTTATATCATACCTGGTAGAGGATAAAAAGTACCTCGGTATAAAAATCCATTATTTAGTGGTATTTTAATCATCACCACTTAGAGAAAGTGATGTGAAAATTATGCAAAAAAACTACTTACCGGTTGTAAGTAGATCATACCTGGTTGGTATGATGAGACTTCCTTAAAGGAAGTTGAAAACCCATTCATTGGTTATGAACGGAGATGTCCTTATACTGGTCGGTATAATGGACAGTAAAAACCTATTTTGTCGGAAGTGTTCTCCCCTGACTGTGTGCCAATGCTTAAACTATTTGGGAGACTTTCTTGACGGGAGCTCGAATATCTCTTATAGGCCGGGGGCCTCGGTTTTGGAACTTGAGAGCTAGAATGCCCAAATTTTGAAAATCTCATACAGTGGGCCCAAGGCTAGTTGGCACGAGCAGGAGCTCGTAAACGAACATGATATATGTGCCATAAAACTTAATAAGTGAATTGTTTGGCCATGGTACCAAGATAGGACCGACATGCTTAGTCAACTAGCGGCAGTGAAACATGACAGGTCGACAAACTAGTTAAGACAAATAGCTGTGGGTTGAGTTGAGAGTTGAGGTCGTTGGACTAGTGGCACCACAGATTACATGGCAATATAAGAAAACATTGTTTGTGCATGCACTGTGAGTACGGGATCATCAAGGCACCCATGAGGGGTAGTGATGCGTCCTAAGGGCACTGAACGACCTGGTGGCTATAAGGGCAGTTCGTCGTTCCAGGTGTCTGTGCAAAATCTGGAGTAACACCAAGCGCATGAGACTGGGGTAGGGACGGAATGAGGTCTCTGTCCTCATACGGACACGAAGAAGTGATTTCGGGATTGTGGGTCGGATGTCACATACATCCACTCATTCCCAGGGTAGAAGTGGTTATACTTCTATCCGGGTGGCAGGAAAAGTCGCTCCAAAGCCACTAGTGGGTTCAGTGGTGATACTGACTTGCGAATGTGTGTAACCTTCATGATGAAGGATGTGTGTTGGATGGTGACACACCGGTAACTAAGAAATAATGGAAAAACCTAAATTTTTAAATGAAGTGATTTTTTTTATCAGTGCTAGAGAGAGAGTCGACCAAATTTCAATGACGAAATTCTAATCCAATTCTACATCAATTGATGCAATTCTTGATTCTAGGATGAACCGTAGGACGAGACCTATCTGTCCAGATCGACAGCTCGGACTACCGTGCCTTCACCGGTGAGTAATCAAAGCTTTCTCTCTCTACAGTCTATTTTCCGGCAAAGCTCCGTTTGAGCTCGTTTCGGCGATAAAATCTGCGATTCAAAGTTTCTTAGAATCGTATGAACATGCAGGAACTCAATTTCAACTCCAATTTCAATAATTAGAAGTGTTTGATCGATCAATTTGATGAAATCAAATTCGGTAGTGTTGAAGAGTTGAAATTGGGGGAAAATTTTGGGGATTTTCGAAATTCAAAGGGCCAAAATACAATTTTATGAAATTGAGGGTCAATTGGGCGTGAAAATAATGTTGGAGGACCAATTGAGGAATTTTGGAATTTTTGGGGCAAAACTTACCATTTTTGTAAAAGAAGGGCAAAATGGTAATTTTGGAAAAAATTGGGGGACCAAATTGGAAATTTGGGAAATTAAACCCCTTTTGGTGGAATTGAATAAATTGAGGTCCCAGGATAAATTTTAAAAGTTACGGGATTCAATTTGAGGAAAAACCGACATTAGGGACTTAAAGTTAAAGAGAAATAACTTTAGGGACCTAATTGCAAATAACTAAAAGTTTGGGTTTTCTCATTCATTAGAAATGAATGAAGGCTATTATGCCAAGTAATAATGAACAAGGTTGTTCATATCGTGTAGGAACATGAAGTACCGGAAATGCCAGCAAGGACAAACTCGCGTGAATACCAAGAACCGGTCTAGTGGAATTCACGGCATTAATGGGTGAGTGGATTTACTAACATCATACCTGGTTGGGATGATGAGCACAACTTAAAGATAAAAACCAATTACCGGTTGTGAGTGGAAATTTTATATCATACCCGTTAGGGAATAATAAGTACCTCGGTATAAAAACCTACTATTTAGTGGTATTTTAATCATCACCACTTAGACAAAGTGATGTGAAAATTATGCGGAAAAACTACTTACCGATTGTAAGTAGATCATATCCAGTTGGTATGATGAGACTTCCTCGAAAGAAGTTGAAAACTCGTTCATCGGTTATGAACGAAGATGTCCTTATACCAGTTGGTATAATGGAGAGTGAAAACCTATTTTGTCGGAAGTGTTCTCCCCTAACTGTGTGCCAATACTTAAACTATTTGGGAGACCTTCTCAATAGGAGCTCGAATAGCTCTGATAGGCCAAGGGCATCAGTTTTGGAACTTGGGGGCTAAATGCCCGATTTTGAAAATCTCAAACAGTGGGCCCCAGGCCAGTTGGCACGAGCAGGAGCTCGTAAACAAACATAATATATGAGCTCGTAAACTTAATAAGTGAATTGTTTGGCCATGGTACCAAGATAAGACCGACATGCTCAGTAAACTAGCGGCAGTGCGACATGACAGGTCGACGGACTAGTCAAGACAAACACAGCTGCGGGTTGAGTTGAGAGTCGGGGCCGTTGGACTAGTGGCACCACATATTACATGGCAATATAAGAAAATATTGTATGTGCGTGCACTGTGAGTTTGGGATCATCAAGACGCCCATGAGGGGTAGTGATGCGTCCTAAGGGCATTGGATGACCTGGTGGCTATAAGGGCAGTTCGTCATTCTAGGTGTCTGTGCGAAATCTGGAGTAGCACCAAGCGCATGAGACCGGGGTGGGGACAGGATGAGGTCTCTGTCCTCATACAGACACGAGGAAGTGATTTCGGGATTGTGGGTCGGATGTCACGTACATCCACTCATTCCCAGGGTAGAAGTGGTCGTACTTCTATCCGGGTGGCAGGAAAAGTCGCTTCGAAGCCACTAGCGGGTTCAGTAGTGATACTGACTTGCGAATGTGTGTAACTTTCATGATGAAGGATGTGTGTTGGGTGATGACACACCGTGGTAACTAAGAAATAATGGAAAAATCTGAATTTTTAAATGAAGGGATTTTTGAAAACTAAGGAGTCTGACACACTCCATACAAATGTTTTTCTTAAAAGTCAAAAGCTTTTAAAAACCCATTCACCGAGTAGTTGTGCTCACCCCCTCCCTTATATCCCTTTCAGGAAATCCCGGAAAGCCTCCCCTTAAAGACCGTCAACTAAGATGCCTGTAAGACAGGTATGTAAAGTTTTAAATTTCATGCAATTTTGATTATGCTATTCTAGGAAAAAGGTGCAGGTTAAAGGACGTCTTACTCTTTACGGTTTATAATAAGGGGAAACCCTTTAATAAACTGGGAGAGTGGCGGGTTGATCACGGGGATCCGACCAAACCAGGTCAGGGCGTGACATCACCCATGTCACCAACTAATTTTGTCACACCCCAACCTAGTTTAATTGGAATCCTTTGAATAACTCATCACTCCTCCCAATACTTTAATAGAAATTATAAACATTATTATAGTATTGACAGGAGCAAGGCTCAAAATAACTAGAAAATAGTGCATCAGTCTATGCTTTCAAAGTATGCCAAAATATATATATATAGTGATGTATATAAATCTATAAGAGAAAATATCATACAAATTTGATAGTTCGCCTTCTAATGTACTCCTTGACATTTTAAGACCTGAAAGGGATAAGGGAGGTGTAAGTTTACAACTCAGTGAGCAGGTTCTTAGTGACATTGTGACTTCCTATCCACCATTCAGCACATACTCATAAACATAAGAATATTCTTCTTTAAATAGAATGGGTTTAAATAATCAGTTAGACAAGTTACTACTTGTTTTATCATTAAAAATTATTTCTCATGATTTATTGGTTTAAATTCACTCCTTGTATATCACAAGCTAAAACTTTCCTTAGGTTTGTATCAAACAAAAAAATAAACAGTGATGTGAATCCGACTAAGTACCCTACGAATTCACAAGTTCAATCAACTTAACGTGCAATAGAGTTAAAAAGTTAGTTACCAAATGTGATAAATGATCATTTGAGACTGCAAGAGTGCCCAACCACAAGGTTAATGGCTAAAAGATTCAAATAATCTATATATGGTTTGATTAAAGATATTACAAAAAATTCAAGTGGAAGCCCAATGGAAGAGCATAAGAAAAGCCCAATAGAAGGTACAAATTTAATTAATAAGAAGAGATTTATTAATATAATAAATCTTATAGGATATTAAATGATAATATTAGATATTTAATTAGTCAAATTCAGTTTTTTAAAGCATTTATTAAAATATCCTAGATATTTACATTACATGAGAAGTCGGCATGTAACCATAAGATATTTTTTTCCTTGTTTTTAGGCTATTTGGTTGTTATCTATGCCTATAAAGGCATACTCCACAAAATTGGAGGGACACTTTGGAAATTAAATTTTGTGAGGTTTCGTCTTCTTTCTCTCTAAAAATAACTTTTGAACTGATCACGTTTTTAACTGTGGCGTTCAAGCAATTAGACTCATCACTAGAGTTTTTTAAAAGTTCTTAGAGAACTTGGGTGTGACGTCTATATATCTCATACCTTGTTTCTCACATAAACAAGATATATTTTTATCTTTTCGTACTTGCGTCGTGAAAGTCTTGGGGTATTGCCATATTTGGTGTAGGGTGTCATTGGAATATTAACGAGGTTCGCATTAGTTGGTATTAGAGCACACAGTTGCACTACAAGTTTCATTCTATCTTTCATATCTAGTTGTTTTATTCTCTGCCTATTTCTATTCTCTATTAAAAAAATAAAAAAGTCTCATCATCTTCTATCCATCTTCTTTTTAGAAAGGCAAAAAAAGCTGTGCCAAAAAAAGAGCAAAAAAATCGTGCAAAAAAAGAAGATAGGCATACAATTTTATCTTTATTTTCATTATTAATTGAGTATATTTATTTATTATGTTTTATACGAGTTTTCTTCTTATTTATTACTTCATCTAAGTTTCTTATTTTTCTTATCAATCTAAATTTCATTCTTCTTTATTATCTAACTGAGTCTATTCGTTCATCTCACTTAAATTTTTTTGGAATTACTTTTTTGAAAACCTTATTGTTTTGTCTTGATTGTTTCTCAAGTTGAACTAATTCGTAAAAACGATTTGTTTTTAAGTTCAAGTAAGATGGAAAGAAGACAAATGAGTGAAAAAAGACAAAAGTGTTTTGAATCTATCAAAAAAAGCCATTTTAGTGTGAAACATGAGTGCTTGAGTGAAACATGTGAGGGAGAGTTGCGATATTCTTTTCTTTCTAACAATTGACAGGATAACAAGGCCCAACGACAAAGAAACACTTTGAAAGAAGGAGGTTCCATACCGCCCATTCAAAACCTATAGTGGAAAGCAATGAATAGTGAAACGAAACAGATAGTGAAGTCTAAATTTGAGCCACTTCATACGTGAATGGATCGCTTGGAGGAATGTGTGAGATGACGCTCACATCAACAAACTTCCATTGAACGACCATGGAGCATTTGATCTCGATGCTTCGATCCACAAGAACTGGGGGAGTTCGATGATCTCCAACTTAATCGCGACAACCTCAAGCTCAATTCCTTCAATCAACATACTACCTGGGACAGACCATGTATTGATGATATCTTGGACAACCAACGTGAAAATTTATTTCATACTCATTGTTCTATGAAAAATAAGGTTTATTCTGTTATCATAGATGAGGAGAGATGCACTAACTTTGCTAGCACCAAGCTTGTGGAGAAGTTGGCATTACATACAATGAAGCATCTAAATCCATATCAAATTTAAAGGTTGTATTATCAACAGGTGATAGTGTCCTTCTCTATTGACAAATATCAGGATGAAGTATTATGTGATGTAGTACCAATGCATGCGTGTCATATTCTATTAGGAGAACCTTAGAAGTTAGATTGTCAAGTTACATATGATAGATTAACAGATAGGTACTCATTCGTGATAAATAATAGACCAATATCTCTTGTACATTTGACTTTACAACAATTTTTTCAGGATCAATTGAAAAAAAGGAAAATGAAAAGAAAATAATAGAAAAATAAGAAGAGAGAAAAGCCAAAATTGAAGATGAAGAGAGAAAAGGTAACATTAAAAAAGAAGAGAGGAAAATTGGAGTTGAAACAGAAGAGAGAAAAGTCATAATTGAAAATGATGAGAAAAAAAGGCAAGGTTGAAAAAGAAGAGAGAAAATCCAAAATTGAAGATTAAGAGATAAAATGCAACATTGAAAAAGAAGAGAGAAAAATCGATGCTGAAAAAGAAGAGAGAAAAGCCATAATTAAAAATGATTAGAGAAAAGGCAAGGTTGAAAATAAGAGAGAAAAGTAATAATAAAAAGAAAAGAGAGTAAAAATAATTTTATGGAGAAAAAAAGTGAGATCAAGAGAGATATAATTTCAAATCCTATCCTTACAATACTTATGTACAATAACTTATATTTTACTAACCATATTGTTGGATATTTATCGAGTATTAGTATTTTTCTTCTGCAAGAATTCAAGAATATCATTTCTAAGAAGATAACTCCTAGTTTGCCATAGGTTCGAGAAATCAAGTATCAAACTCAACACCAAATCCTAAATTTGAAGAAGCTCGGATGTGCACAGGATAACATGATTTTAGATGTTGTTCAAATGCCTAATAAATATAAAATTTGGCGAAAGTGTGTTGATTTTCGAATCATCAACCGTATGAAGGTAATGTATCATCACCCTATTCCTCGATTAAATATTATGGTAAATGAGTTGAATGGAAACTATTTGTTTCCAAAATTTGATCACAAGAGTAAATATTCTCAAATTTGAATGAAAGGTAATTATGGATTGAAAACTGCATTACAAGTAAAATATGGTTTATATGAATGGTTGGTTATAATTTTTTGTTTGACTAATACATCTAACACTTTAATGAGATTAATAAATTATGTCATGTGTGTTTTTATTGAAAATTTTTTTGACATATATTTTGATAAAATCATAATATACAACAATTACTTAGATAAACATGAAGGATATTTAAAAATTGCATTGCAAGTTTTTTAAAAAAATCGGTTGTTTGCCAATTTGAAGAATTGCATATTGTGTTCGGGTAAACTTGTATTTCCTAGATATATTATAAGTTTTGAATGTATTGGCATTGATAAGGAAATTAAGGTAATTCGAGATTGACCAATGCATATTTCGCATAATTTATGGCTAAAAGAGTTTGTGATTCACACAGATCATGAATATTTTAAGCACATCAAGGGGCAACACATACTGAATAAACGTAATGTAAGGTGAGTGGAATTTATTAATACATCTCCTTATGTGATCAAGTATAAGTAAGATATAAAAATTGTAGTTGCTGATACATTATCTGGAATGTACGTTTTGATTATAATCATTTATACTAAATTTCTTAGTTTTGATTTGAATACTTTTTTGGATACAAAACTTTTATTTTCAACTGCATGTTTACCACATGTTGTGCTTGCATATAATCGTTATTTTTATTCAGTAACTAAGTTATTACCATTGGAGATTAACTATGGTTTTAATCCATTGGATAGAAAACGGCAGACTCAAAAAAATATTAATTTAACCAACAAGAGTTTCAAGAAGTTTTTTTATCCAGGGATTTGGATTAGCCTACATATGAGGAATGAATGGTTTATGGATAGAAAACTATCAAAATTTCTTAGATTGGAGGGATTATTTAAACTGTTAAAACTCATTAATAATAATTACAAAAGAAAGTTATCGGATAAATATACTGTTAGTTATAGTATAAATATTTTTAATTTAATGTCTTTTGATATTGGTGATGAAGAAATAGAAGATTTGAGGACAAATCATTTTTAAGAGGGGGAGAATGATGTGGATCTGACTAAAAACCCTACAAATTCATAAGTTCAACGTGTAATAGAGCTGAACAATTTGTCACCAAATGTGATAAATGATCATTTGAGACTACAAGAGTGCCCAATCACAAGGTTAAGGGCTAAAAGATTCAAAAAATCTTTTATATGGGCTGATTAAAGATATTACAGAAAACTCAAGTGGAAGCCGAATGGAAGAGCCCAAGAGAAGGGTCAAATTTCATTAATAAGGAGAGATTTATCAATATAATAAATCTTATAGGATATTAAATGATAATATTAGATATTTAATTAATCAAATTTAGATTTTTAATGCAGTTATTAAAATATCCTAGATATTTACATTAGATGAGAAGTCATATGGTTGGCATGTTACCATAATATATTTTTTTTTCTTATTTTTAGGCTTTTCAGTTATTATATGTGCCTATAAAAAGCATACTCCACAGAATTCGAGAGACACTTTGGAAATTCAATTTTGTAAGGTTTTGTCTTCTTTCTCCCTTAAAAGAACTTTTGAACTTATCAGGTTTTTACATGTGGCATTCAAGCAATCAGACTTATCACCAAGGTTTTCTAAGAGTTTTTCTTAGAGGATTTGAGTGTGGTATTTACATATCTCATACCTTGTTTCTCATATAAACAAGGTATATTTTCATCTTTTCGTACTTGCATCGTGAAAGTTTTGGGGTATTGCCATATTTGGTGTAGGGTGTCGTCAGGATATTGATGAGGTTCACATCAAACACTCTTTCTCATTAAATGGATCAATCATTCACAGAGCATACCCTATGAGAATACAACCTTGATATGTCTCACTTGTGGCCCGTAGCGCCTTTACCATCTACCTTAGTGAGAGACTATAACCTCTACCACATTGGTGCGATGCTACTACCTCGACCATTTATCTATATGAGCACTATTGCCCAACCCCTAGACATTTTTGAAATGAAGTTGTCCACTCTTTGAGGGATGAGACCTCTCATTCTTCTTCCATGGTCTCAATGAGCATTAGGACTCCCACAACTGTGTGACATACTGAACCAGCATAGCTTTCTTTGTCCCAACCTTTCTATCGAACAACCTTTAGAACCACCACTATCCCATATCGAATGTCTCTTGGTACTGCGCGATTGCAATCACAAATAAGAGTATTTTGATTTAAGACCTTTCTCTTTACGATGTTAGCCCAACAAGCTCCAACCTCACTTCGACTCAATAAATTAAGCAAAAATTATCAATTGGTGATAACTTTTATCATGCTCTTAAATTAGATCTTATTTATGGGATTTGACCCATTTTCATTGGTATTAGGTCAACTGTACGAGTTTTCAAAATATGGCCTTGGACCCACTTTCATAGAACTAAATCAAACTATCTCTTTGTCGATCATAAATCCCACCCATATCCTACATCGACGGTAGAATTAGATTATCCCCTTGAAGTGCATCCACATACTTGTCAAGGGTAGTCCTACTATCATGATTCATGCTCACAATACAAATAAATCCCAAAATAGTTTAAGTAGTTTCACACAATCATGACATTTTATTTTTGGAAAAGTGATTTTCAAATTTTGCGAGTAATAAAGAATCATCGGTCCAATCGAACTCGATGCCAAAAATATCACTCACTTGTATTCCAAGACTTTTTTGTTCTATAGGATTTCCGAGCCTTGTGTACTTTTCCTTTGCACAAATTTGTAGATGATCAATTTCTATAATAAATTAGGCAATTAGGCACCAAATAATAAGGTATACATGCTTAAGACCCATAACTTTTCGTTAATTACAATTAAGTCCTTAAGTCATACCTTATCTCTAATTAGGTCCCTAAAATTCTCAAATATTTGGGTCCCTAATTTCTTATTATTTTTTATTGGATACATGATTTGTCACTATTTGCAATCAACTCTCTAACTTTTTAAAAATTGTAATTTAATTCCTAAACTTTTAAAATTTATAAATTAGTCCTCCAACTTTGATTATCCTCAAATTGAACTTAAATCCCCTCCAATTGAGTCCTAACATGATACTAATCAACTTCCCTATGCCCTAAAGATCATTTCAAGCTTTTAATCATCCAATTTGGCTTAGAAATGAGCTTAAATAGAGTTTCGCCCAAAAATCATTCTACAGAGAGAAATTTTTTATTAATTACTAGTGAGGCTTAGTAGTCAGAGCTTTTGATACCGAAAGATTACTCCCTTTCTAGGGATCCTTCCTCAATCAAACCGCACCTCAATTAGTGGTCTGAGAAGTCGAATTCATCAATTTAGTTTTTGGGTAAAATGAATTGTGAATAGTAAATTTTGGCAAAAAGGCGATGGTGGGGTCTTACCATGATGGTGAGGGGAAGGCTTGGAGGGCTAGGTTTGGTTGTGGATGGCTCAAGGATGGTTCGAATTGAGCTCGGGTTTCTCTAGTTAGAGACAGTCGAGGGAGTCGTGGTACTATGTGAGTTCGTTGACGCTTCTCTAGTGATTCTCAAGGAGAATGGATGGTGTAGTCATGTAGAAGACTTTTGCATGAATCCAGAGGACACAAATTCTCCTTTAGAGGTGAAGAAAAGTATCCAAGTGGGAGATCTAGTTCACAAGTGATCAAAAAATAGAGCAGTTCACCTTCTTGGAGCTTTAGAGGGGTGAAGAGTATGAATAAATGGTAGCTCTTTATATAGAAACCTCAGGAATTGGCATGTCTATCCATTTATCCATCGACCGACCATTAACTCTATGATTTAAGACCTTGTGGAAGAGTTTTAATGGCTGCTGGAGTTAAGGCAGCCATTCGGTCCTTCTTCTTCCCAACTAATGAGAGGTTGAAGATGACACTGTGTGTGCCCGTGTGAGCTTCACATGCTTGAACTGCCACATGGCATGCTGTGATTGGCTGGCACTGTTGACGTAACATCCTACTTAGCGTTCAAATCATCTGTTGACCCTTTGATTGGACACGTGACAACCTCACATTGGTCGCTCGATTATATGTGGCAGTTGATCGAATCTATCAGTCTGATGACTATGACATGTGGTGTCTTCTGATTAACTGATTTAAATTCATCAATTTCCCACTTGATCCATTGACACGTGTCATACTCTAATTGGTTGTGACTATCCGACATGGCCTTGCCAGATGTAGACACTTGATTAGTTGACCTTTTTCGGACATCCTAGTTGGTCGTTGACCTCGCATATTTGCCATGTGTCAGCCTCTCATTGGTCAGCCTTGCTAACAAGGGATTTTTCTTAGCTGACCGTTGACTAAGTACATGTGACACACTCCCATTGGTCAATTTCTAATGATGTGAATTTTTTCTTTGACTCACCGTTGACGGGGACACATGTCACGCTCAGATTGATTAGTGCTATCAAACGCTGACCTAGTAGCTGTTGAGGTGCGCTTTGCCACGTGTCGTGTGTGCTAATCTAGTAGTTGGTCTGTTGACTTGGCTAGACCATTGACTGATTCAATTGTACCAGGTTTAGTGACCCAAAATTGAAAATCGATTGGTTTAGGCCCGATTCGACCGATTTTCTAAAAATTAAAATTTTCTAAATTTATTTTGTACATAATAGTGACTTCAATTTTCCAAATTGACATTTTTAAGTCACCTCTAAAAATAAATCTTTGAATCGAATCTTCCTGATTCAATTTGGTTCAACCTAATTCAGTTTTGGTTCACCATGAAGTGGTCTGTTTCTCACTTCTAATTTGTAATAAAATCCTATTTTTTTTATTTTTGGATCTTAATTGATTACTTGTGATCACTCAAATTACTATTTTAATTTCTCTACACCAATTTTAGTTCATTTTAAAACTTAATTTTTTTTCAAAATTTATAGGTTCTCTATTTTGACTTTCTTGTTTTGTTGTTTTGATAAAATGGAGTTTGTAACTACTCTACTACTTTTAATTAGTTTTGTCCTCATAAATCATTGCAAATAATTTTATTGGGCTTCTTTTTCTATTTTCAATTAATACTTTTTTTACGCTTATTTCTCAATCTATTCATTGTGCTAGAATACTTTTACCATTGAATTCTTTTCAATTTTAAAATTTTTTTCTTTCAATGGATGATTCGAACAAATCTCACTTGATACGATAAATTTGTATCTCATTTTCATTTATTTAGCTTCAGCTCTTCATCTAACTCATCATACCTATATAGGCAATTTTCTTTATCCCTTTACTTTGTAGTTATCATGCGATATTGTATATCTCGATATCCCTTTATAGAATTTTCTCATACTCTTTTTATAATTTATAAAATAAAATTTAGTACTAAGTTCAAGTCATATTATGTAAAACCTGTCCAATTGGACGAAAGAGAAAATGGAAAAAAAAAGAAGAAAAAAAGAAAGAAGAAGAAGAAAGAAGAAATGCCAGAGAACAGAAAGTGAGAGAAAGTCGCCGGAAAGCTCGAGTCTCCGGCGACTCGAAAACTGCTCTGATCAGGTCGCTGGAAGCCACGTCAGAAACCGAGTTTTACGCTGGCAGGTAGCTCAAGTAGTTGCCGACCTCCCTATATAAAGGGCACCTACTCATTCATTATCAACATCCCACAATCGATCGAAGAAAAAAAAGAGTGAGTTTTCCGGTGAGCTTCAAACTAGAGCTCCGACGACGAGCAAAACCTCCACCAAAGGAGCTCTAAAGTGTGGCATTGGAACCGGGGAAGAATCCTCTAGCTCCAGGCCTCCTCAAAACAACCAAGGAGTGCTCAGGGAGGTGTGAGGGAGATCGCACAGTAAAGCTACTTCAGAGCTCGAAACAGCAAGCTCCTGCTCGACACCACCTCGCCCCAACCGGCCCTTCCACTACCCACCTTGGCCACCACTAACCACCTAAGGTCCTCCCCAACACCCCTATAGGCCCTGGTAAGCTCAATTTCGCCTCCCCTCATCAAAATTTCACAATTTCAAAGCTGCACCAACGAAACTTCTCTCTTCAAATTTTCGCAATGCAGCAACGAATTGTAGCAAAACTCAATCCTATTAGGTTCCCCTTGACTAGCTCTAGCCACCCCTACCCCAAGCTCTGGCCACTGCCTCTTCACCGGTAAGAAATGCAAGCTTTCTCTCTCTACTGTAACTTTTCCGGCTGAGCTCCGACAAGGCACGAAACTTAGCCAAATTATGAAATTCGAAGTGCGGGATTATCGAGGGGAGCTGTAGAAGGTGATTAAAAGCAAGAATTGAAGAAAACAAGGACTTACAAGCCGCCAATTCGATGAGGTAAGATCCGAAGTGTCATATGCTCAAATTGGGGAAGAAGGTGGAGGCCAATTTGGGGATTTGGGGGGACTTTTGTGCAATTTTCAAAAATGGGAGGGCTAAATGACAATTTCACAAAATTGAGGGTATTTTCATGAAATTCACCCCAATTGAGGGTCAATTCGGCAAATTGGACAAATTTGGGGCAAAATGGAAATTTTGCAAAGTTGGGGGACCAAAATGCAATTTTTGAAAAGTTTGGGCAAATTGAGGATTTTTTTTAAAATTGGAGACCAAGTGGTGATTTGATAAAATTAAGGGTCTTTTTATGTAATTCCCTTCCAATTGAGGGTCCGTTGGACAAATTGAATCAAATGGAGGACCAATTTGTAAAATTTAAAAAGTTGGGGCTAAATGACAGTTTTAGAAAATTTAAGGAAATCAGGGGCAATGTTGATAAAATTAAGGAACCGAAGTGATAATTAGAAAATTTGGGGGTCGGATGAAGAAAAAAAACGGTAATTGAGGAGGAAAAGATGAACGCACAAACCTCGGGGACTAAAGTGCAATTAAGGCCAAATATAAGGGCTTATACGCAAATATGCCAAGAAGTACAATTCCATAGTTCAACGCCCTAACAAGGACATCCATGACATGTAGGGACTGACTATTTGAGCACCTACTTCCAGAAGAGGAACTGCGAGGCTAGATTACGCCAGTGCAACCCCACCAAAATCACCAGGTGAGTGGGAACTTGGGTGGAATGACAATTTAAGATTTGAAAATTTATTTTCTCAGAATTAGCCTCCCCTAACTGGGTGACTCTACTTAAAATATTTGGGAGCTAATTTCAGGATTATGCTCGAGATGCTAGTGGGCCCAAGGCCGGTGGATACGGGCATGGACCCGTCCAAAACAGACATGTGATACATGAGGTTAAAATACCTTAATAATGGGAACTTATGTGATACCCCTCGAGCCAAGCTGAGTTGTCGAGCTTGTTGGGCCACACCACTGCTCTGCCAAAAACCGGGTCGTCGAACCTATTGGGCCAATATGCGTGGTAGGGCCGAAGCCAAGCTGACAGACCGTTGTGCAAGAGGGCCAAAGATAACGGCTATAACTTAAAAAGTTTATTGATTGTGCATGCACCTAGAGGTTCGGGCCATCAAGACACCTGGCATGAGGTAGTGATGGGACCCAAGGACTGTTGGACGACCCAAAGAGCATAAGGGTAGTATCGTCGTTTAGTAGGTCGTGAAGCCGAGGACTTCCTGCGCACGGAGACCGAGGCAGTAGGGGGAATGAGGTCTCGTCCCGTTGAGCGGACATGGTGGAAGAATTCAAGTTTGGGGTTGGACTACTGATATCTGCACAAACTCCGGGTAGAGGCAGCATCCCTCTATCAGGGTGGATGGTAAAGGCGCTCCGGTCCACAAGTGGCACGGTCGAGAACCGTTCTGCGAACGTGTGATCTCTCCTATGATAGGAGGGCGGTTGTTGATTCTATGAATGTGTGAAACGAAAATAAATTAAATATAAGATAAATTCAAGTAAACCGTTATAGTAAGCTTCCCCTCACTGAGTTGAGCTCACCCCCTCCCTCTAAATATTTTTCAGGAAGGAACACACTGCTTCAGTTTTATTTCCCCTCAGACCCAAACCAGGTACACCATTTTAGAAATTTCAGTTTTGTTAAATGTTATCCAGGGAAAGCATGACAGGTAATACGCCTGACTCTCTTGACCCCGAGGAACCTTCCTTGAGGTTCGAGAGAGTGGCAGGTTGTCCATCAGACCTCGGGCCAAACTGGGCCGAGGCGTGACAACTTAAGTGGTATCAGAACTTATACTCCCCGGATATATTATCAAAACTTTATAACCTAAATACTAACTAAAGAAAACTTTAACCCAGCCATGGCCCCCAAACGAGGAGTCAAGAGAACAAGACGTGCAATTGTGAATTCTGTCGAAAACCCTGCCCCGGAAACAGAATTCCCAGGAACTACCTCTGCCTCGCAAGGCATCAGTTTCGAACACCAGCGACTATATGAGGAATTCACTAAGGTATTCGGAGAACCTCACTTTAGCGATAAACCCCACCTGGATTTCGAGTCCCATACCCATAAAGAGGAAGTAGAATCTCAACCCCCTTCTGCACCTATTCCACCCCTCCTCGACATTCCCAAATACTTGAAGACCCTCCGACAACTGGGATGTAAGCCCTTCTATGGAGAGAAAGAGGCCAAGACTACCATGGACTGGTTGGCAAGCCTCAAGAAGTTCATGGGTATCATCCGGATACCCCCGGAGGAGAGGGTGACATTGGCTGAATTTTTCCTCGAGTCCAGCGCAAAAAGATGGTGGGACAATACAAGACACCTCTTCTCAACCCCACCTACTTGGGAAGAGTTCGAAGAAAGATACACAGAAGAATACTTGTCTCCCCACCTCATCAATGAAAAGAAGGTGGAATTCTTCCAACTCCACCAAGGAGCCCGCACGGTCTCAGAATATGAGACTAGGTTCAACGAGCTACGACCCTTCGCCCCCGACCTAGCAGAACCAGCCAACCTCTGCCAAAAGTTTATTAACGGTCTCAATATGGATATAAGAGACCGAATGGGGGTTTTGGGACACCCCACTAACTTAGCCACCATAGTCGCATGGCCCATGAATGCAAACGGCTAGTCCAGACAAGGTGCCATCAAATGGAAACGGGGGACGTAGAGCAAACATGGGACAAGGCAACCGAGGAGGCATGAGGGAACCAGGCCGACCCCGATGGAGGAATCCACCAAGATTCTCCCGGAGGGAGGAGGGTTATTGTGGCCACAAGGAAATAGATGCACTCCCTCCAAAAAGAAGCTCCTATTGCCCTCGATGTTAGAGGAACCATGAAGGACCATGTGTCACTTGCTATGGGTGTGGGCAACCTTGGGCACTACGTTAGGAGTTGCCCAAGGGCTTGGGAGAACGCCCCACCACCACCACCACCTAAGAACCCGAAACCAAACAACGGGAGACAGGAAGCACCTACAAGAGTTCCAGCAAGGGTCTATAACCTTACCTAGGAAGAAGCCCGGAAGGACCCCAACATGGTGGCTGGTACGTCCCAACCCTCCAACTCATAAGTCGAGTCTGTAGCTAGAGTCTTGTAGTTCCCTTTTTAGAATCAATAAAATGCATTTCCTGAAAAAATTTCGTCAATTTCCACTCAGGCTACGTCCAAGTATTTGGAAAGGCAAGGTATACCCTCTTTGACTCTGGGGTGGAACGCTCTTTTATCAAGGAAACTCTAGTCTCGAAACTCCCTAAGGAAACCTCTCCTCTCTGGCCACCACTCCACATCCTCACCCCATTAGGCGAAACCATGGAAAGACACACGTATGTTAAAGCTTGTGAAGCCGACCTAATTCCTCTTCCGCTCCAAGAAGTAGAGATCATTTTAGGGATGGATTGGCTAAGCATGCATCAAGCCCAAGTAGATTGTGGGAAAAAGAGGATAACCTTCCATGGCCCGAGAAAAGAAGAAACTGTGTTTGAAGGAGATAGTAGAGGAGCCGAAATACATCTGGTGTCCTGTATGGAAGCTCAAGACTTACTAAAGAAAGGATGTAAGGTCTTCCTAGCACATATCACTTGCAAGGACCCACTGGAGAAGGGTCTAGCAGAGATCCCAGTGGTCAACCGTTATCCAGAAGTTTTCCTGGAGGAACTACCTGCTCTACCCCCAGATCGCCAACTGGAATTTGTAATCGAGGTAGTGTCAGGCACCCACCCTATATCCCAAGCACCCTACCGTATGGCACCCACAGAACTTAAGGAGCTGAAAGATCAGTTGGACGAACTTTTAGAGAAAGGGTTTATACGCCCAAGCCAATCCTCGTGGGGTGCACCCGTACTATTTGTCAAAAAGAAAGATGGAAGTATGCGACTTTGCATCGATAATCGAAAACTAAACCAGGTGACAATTAAGAATAAATACCCTCTCCCCAGGATAGACGACTTATTTGACAACTCAGAGGAGCCGCCTACTTCTCCAAGATCGAACTAAGGTCGGGATATCATCAACTGAAGATTCGTGAAGAGGACATACAGAAAACTGCTTTTCGATCACGGTACGGGCATTATGAGTTCAGAGTAATGCCCTTCGAACTGACCAATGCACCCACGGCTTTCATGGACCTGATGAACCGGGTGTTCCAGCCATATCTAGATAAGTTCATCATCATATTCATAGACGATATTCTCATATACTCCCAGATCCTAAGTACCCTGAGAGAAAACCGGTTGTATGCCAAATTCTCTAAGTGCGAGTTCTGGCTGCAAGAAGTGGGCTTCCTAGGGCATATAGTGTCCAAAGAATGAGTAAAGGTGGATCTAGCAAAAATAGAGACCATATTAAATTGGAAATCCCCAACTAACCCGATAGAAATTCGTAGCTTCCTTAGCCTCGCCGGATACTACCAAAAATTTGTGGAAGATTTCTCCAGGATAGCAGCTCCCTTAACTCGCCTCACAAGGAAAGGAGTGAACTACAAGTGGGATGCCAAGTGTGAAAAATCCTTCCAAGAGCTCAAAACTCGATTCACCACGGCCCCGGTACTGGCCTTACCCGATGCGGATGATGGGGAATACGTGGTGTATAGCGATGCGTCCGGACAAGGACTAGGATGTGTCCTAATGCAACAAGGAAGAATCATCGCCTATGCCTCACAACAGCCGAAGCCCCATGAGAAGAATTACCCCACCCACGATCTCGAACTGGCTACAATAGTGTTCGCTCTAAAAATATGGCGCCACTATTTGTACGGAGTAAAGTGTTGTATATACACCGATCATAAGAGCCTGAAATACTTCCTAACCCAAAAGGAACTCAACTTGCGACAAAGAAAATGGCTAGAGTTAGTAAAGGACTACGATCTGACCATCGAGTATCACCCCGGTAAGGCCAACGTGGTGGCAGACGCACTAAGCCGCAAATACCACACAGGAATGGCCTCCGTCTGTTCAAGCTATCTACCTTTACTAAGCCAGCTGCGAAATTTAAGGGTATCTCTCCACGTTGACAAGAGCCAAGGTAGCCTAGTAGCCAGCCTAGTAGTACAACCCGGTCTATTAGACCAAATACAGGCTTTACAAAAGGAAGACGAGGAACTCCATCCCTATTGGGAGCCAAATGAGAACAACGCAGTGTTAGACATTGTAGTCAGGAACAATGGGGTGATGACCTTCAAAGGGAGAGTGGGGGTACCAAATAGTCGGGAATTAAAGAGGGGGATACTGGAAGAAGCCCACGACTCGATGTACGCTATGTATCCGGGTAGTACGAAAATGTATCGCACCCTAAAATAAGGATATTGGTAGAAGGGAATGAAGAGAGACATCGCAGAGTACGTGGCTAGATGCCTATCATGTCAACAAATTAAGGTCGAACACCAGATACCCTCTGGACTACTACAGCCTCTCCCGATCCCAGAATGGAAATGGGAGCACATCACCATGGACTTCGTGACCGGACTACCAACAACAAGAAGGGGTCAAGATGTTATATGGATAATCGTGGATCGACTAACCAAATCTTCACATTTCCTACCCATACGGGTGACAGACCCAATAGGAAAGCTCGCCGCCCTATATCTGGGGGAGATCGTACGACTCCACGGAGTACCGGTATGCATCATATCGGACCGAGACCCGAGGTTCACCTCCCGATTCTGGCCTAGCCTTTAGGCAGCGCTAGGCACCAAACTCCACATGAGCACAGCTTTTCATCCCCAGACAGACGGGTAGTCTGAACGGACTATCCAAACTTTGGAAGATATGATACGGGCGTGCGTTCTAACCATGAAGAGAAATTGGGAGGACCATCTGTGCCTCATGGAATTCACGTACAACAATAGCTACCAAGCCAGCATCCAAATGGCACCCTACGAAGCCCTCTATGGACGACCTTGTCACACGCCCTTGTTTTGGAAGGAAGTAGGAGAAAGAAAACTCGAAATGGTAGAATTGATAGAAGACGCTTCAGAGAAGATCCGGATCATAAGGAGCCGACTCAAGGCAGCCCAAGATAGGTAGAAAAGTTATGCCGATAACCAGAGAAAGGATCAAGAATTTGAAGTGGGAGACCGAGTATTCCTAAAGGTGTCATCTTGGAAAGGGATACTCAGGTTTCAACAAAGAGGGAAGTTGAAACCC
The DNA here is from genome assembly GCA_030064425.1 of Trapa bicornis. Classification (NCBI taxonomy): domain Eukaryota; kingdom Viridiplantae; phylum Streptophyta; class Magnoliopsida; order Myrtales; family Lythraceae; genus Trapa; species Trapa bicornis. The sequence goes on from CM057751.1 coordinate 24,879,453, forward strand.
TGGTACATTGGCCCATACACCATCATTCGTAGGGTCGAACCTGTAGCCTACCAGTTGGAGTTGCCTCCAAACCTTCAAAGGATCCACAACGTCTTCCACATGTCCCTACTATGAAAGTACGAACCCGGCCCCAACCACATACTAGATGAGCCGCCATCGAAAATCAAGGGAGACCTAACCTACCAAGTAGAACCTGTCCGGATCCTCGACCGGCGTGAGAAGAACCCCCGGAACAAAGATATTCCTATGGTGAGGATACTTTGGCAGAATGGTCAAGTAGTTGAAGAGACATGGGAGATCGAATCAACAATAAGGGACAAATATCCGCATTTGTTTGATATGTAACAGTTTTGAGGACAAAACTCCTAAAAGGAGGAGAGAGTTGTAAAACTTGTCCAATTGGACAAAAGAGAAAATGGAAAAAAAAAAGAAATGGCAGAGAATAGAAAGAGAGAAAGTCGCCGGAAAAGCTTGAGTCTCTGGCGACTCAAAAACCGCTCCGGTTAGGTCGCCGGAAGTCGCGTCAGAAGCCGAGTTTTACACCGGCGGGTAGCCCGAGCAGTTGTCGACCTCCCTATATAAAGGGCACCCATTCATTCATTCTCAACATCTCACAATCGATCGAAGAAGAAGAAGAAGAATGAGTTTTCCAGTGAACTTCAAACCAGAGCTCCGACGACGGGCAAAACCTCCACCAAAGGAGCTCCGAAGGGTGGTATTGGAACCGGGGAAGAACCCTCTATCTCCAAACCTCCTCAAAACAACCAGGGAGTGCTCAGGGAGGTGTGAGAGAGATCGCACGGTAAAGCTGCTTCAGAGCTCGAAGCAGCAAGCTCCTACCCGACACCACCTCGCCCCAACCAGCCCTTCCACCGCCCACCTTGGCCACCACTAACCGCCTAAGATCCTCCCTAACACCCCTACAGACCCTGGTAAGCTCAATTTTGCCTCCCCTCATCGGAATTTCAGAATTTCAGAGCTGCACCAACGAAACTTCTCTCTTCAAATTTTCGCAGTGCAATCACGAATTACAGCAGAACTCAATCCTACTAGGTTCCCCTTGACTAGCTCTAGCCGCCCCTACCCCAAGCTCCGGCCACCGCCTCTCCGCTGGTAAGAAATGCAAGCTTTCTCTCTCTACTGTAACTTTTCCAGCAGAGCTCCAACAAGGCACGAAACTTAGCCAAATTATGAAATTCGAAGTGTAGGATTATCGAGGGGAGCTGTAGGAGGTGATTAAAAGCAAGAATTGAAGAAAACAAGGACTTACAGGCCGCCAATTGGACGAGGTAAGATCCGAAGTGTCATATGCTCAAATTGGGGAAGAAGGTGGAGGCCAATTTGGGGATTTTAGGGGACTTTGTGCAATTTTCAAAAATGGGAGGGTTGAATGATAATTTCACAAAATTGAGGATATTTTCATGAAATTCACCCCAATTGAGGGTCAATTGGGCAAATTGGACAAATTTGGGGTAAAATGAAAATTTTGCAAAGTTGGGAGACCAAAATACAATTTTTGAAAAGTTTGGGAAAATTTAGAATTTTTTAAAAATTGGAGACCAAGTGGCGATTTGACAAAATTAAGGGTCTTTTTATGTAATTTCCTTCCAATTAAGGGTCCGTTAGACAAATTAGATCAAATGGAGGACCAATTTGTAAAATTTGAAAAGTTAGGGGTCAAATTGTAATTTTTGAAAAATTTGGGGCGAAATGACAGTTTTAGAAAATTTAAGGAAATCAGGGGCAGTGTTGATAAAATTAAGGAGCCAAAGGGATAATTAGAAAATTTAGGGGTCGGATTAAGAAAAAAGAAACGATAATTGAGGATGAAAAGATGAACACACAAACCTCAGGGACTAAAGTGCAATTAAAGCCAAATATGAATGCCTATACGCAAATATGCCAAGAAGTACAATTACTTAGTTCAACACCCTAACAAGGACATCCATGACATGTAGGGATTAACTATTCGAGCACTTGCTTCCAGAAAAGGAACTGCGAGGCTAGATTCTGCCGATGCGACCTCGCCAAAATCACCGGGTGAGTGGGAATCGCTATAATTTCCATTACGGTTGGAATGACAGTTTAAGATTTGAAAATTATTTTCTCGTAATTAGCCTCCGCTGACTGGGTGACTCTGATTAAAATATTTGGGAGCTAATTCCGGGTTTATGCTCGAGATGCTAGTGGGCCCAAGGCATGAACCAGTCCAAAACAGACATATAATATATGAGACTAAAATATCTTAATAATGGAAACTTGTTTGATACCAAATACACTATTTTATTTCCCCTCATAAACATTTTTTAGAAATTAACACACTGCTTCGATTTTATTTCCCCTCATAAATATTTTTTAGAAATTAACACATTGTTTCGATTTTATTTTCCCTCATACCCAAATCAGGTACATTATTTCAGAAATTTCAATTTTATTAAATGTTATCCAAGAAAATTATGACAGTTAATACGCCTGACTTGCTTAACCCCGAGTAACATTTCTTGAGGTTCGAGAAAGTGACGGGTTGTCTATCAGACCCCAGACCCCGGACTGAGACGTGACATATTAGCTCTACAGCAGATGGAGCCTCATTGCACATCGAACACTGTCATCTAATATCTCCTTAAGGTCGTACTTGTACCGGAATCCCATCTTTATCAGCCTCGAATTATCGCATCTGGCTCTGCTCTCCAGTGGCTCCCCCAGGAACCTGCCCAGTCAATAGAGATATTTAGCATCACAGGGAAATATAAGTAGAACAATGCAGGAAGAAACTACTCACTCTTCTGCAATCTCAAACTTGGGGTAATTTTCTTGGAAGTAGGCTGAAATTTCTCGAATGGGGATATCTGCGGCAGAGCAGAGGAACCGGCCCTTCATCGACCGCTGCTCTGCACAGAAAATCAGTGCCTCGCAGGCATCGTCGATGTGAACAAGGGGAACCATGCCCAGAAGGTCTTGAAGTACCTTCAAGCCACTGAAAGCCTCGCCATCACCCAAAATAGGTGCGATGAGCAAGCGTGTACTCAACGATACATCGGAGAGGATAGTTTCGCCTGCCACTGCCACCATGGCACAGTTGAGGCTCACCACTTCCAGCCCACAGTCCTCCATCTCGTTGTACTTGAGCACCTCTTTCTCAGCTAAAGTTTTCGATTTAGTATAAGCCTGCACCAAGAAAGAAACAGCTATAGTTTTGAACAGGAACCTAAGGCGTGTGGCTGGTATTATATATACCAGCAAAGATTCAATGCTGCAGGAGATTGGGGGGTCCAGGGTCCAAACAGATTCATCCAAAACGGTAGACCTATAACCAGTGCCATCCTTTTTCAGAAGGGACATCGCAGTTACAGATCCGATGTAGATCAGACGCTGGACGCTGCCTGATCGGATGCAGGATGCAGCTATGGTCCTGACTGCCTCCACAACAACTGCTGGCAAGTTCTCCAGCTGCTTGGAGATGAGAAAAAAATGCGTCAAACTATGCATAGAATAGAAGATGGCGATCTGTTAACCTAGCTAAGGGCCAGATTGACCTGATCTTTTGAAGCCCCGAAGAGCACCGGGTGGGAAGCATGGAAGACCGTCCTACACCCTTCTATCGCCGGCTCGAACTCCACCGGATTGAACATGTCGGCCTGGAAGAGCACTAGATTAGTGTGTCCATGGGGAAGTGACCTGAGAAAGTCTACTGGGGTGCACTTTGACTCGCCAGAAATCACAGCCTGAGAAAGGCCTCAACTCAATGAATCAGAAATCACAGCCTGAGAAACCCATAACTTGAGAAGTGTGGTAGTAGTAGAAGAAGAAGATGATGAAATCACCCAAGTTTCTGAGGGTTGCGTGGACGGTGTAGCCACCGAGAAGGAGCTTCCTGATCAGCCACCGAGAAGGAGCTTCCTGATCAGCCACGAAGCCATGTAACCCGATCCCCCAGTCACACAGACCTTCCCATGTCCATCCATGGTTTCTCTATCTACCTTCTCTCCTCCTTCTTCTTCCTGGTTTTAGTATTCTTGAGCCTGTAAGATAAGACGTACATATACCATGAGACATCCCTTGGATCACTTTTCTCCGTAGCATGTTGAAAAGTGTACCTTCCAATCCATATACACCACTACTAAATTAAAGTTTTGTGACACCCATATATTATACTTAATGAAGTAACTATTATTTTATAAAATTGTTATTTTAACATAATTATAACTTTAATTTAAAATAATTCTAAATAAAATATATAAATTTTAAACAAAAATTTTTATGTGAAGAATAGAATTTGAGTATTCTACTTTTAAGAGTAACGTCATAACCACTTATATAGATATAATTAAAAATTTTAATTTATTTTAACTAATAATGTAATAATTCTCGTAATCAACATATATTATATTAAAAAATGAATTTGTAATATTTTATTTATAATTTTTAAATAGTTTATTAAATAAATTTTATATATATTTAAAATTTTATTCACAGTAATATTACTCGGTAATTTTATAAACATAAAATATATATATTGGCGTGGGATTATAAAAAATAATTATATATAATTTAATTTAATTTAAATAAAATATTTATATATAAATTATAATATTGTAAAAATACATAATTTAAATTTAGTATTTTAGTGATAATAAAATTATATAATTTTTTAATGAATAGGTGATGTATTTGTATAAAATATTTAATTTATTTACAATAAATACAGCTTTAATCATAGAATTTAAAGCTAAAAAATACCTAATACATAGAATTTTTCACTGTTTCCATATTAAGTTACAGATTTAAATGCATGATTTGTATCAGGCTGCTGATTTATTAATAAAAATTAAAAAGATAAATTTATTTTTTAATTAAATCAATATTTTATTAAATAATGCATTTATAATTAAATTATATTAATTTACTATATAATAAAATATCAATATAAAATAAGATCTATTTTTAAATAAAATCTATTACAATATCAAATTGTATAATATAATTGAGTTATTATTAAAATAAAAAATAAATTAATATTAATTATATAATATTAGTTATATATAAATATTTTATAATTATAAAAAGGAAAATAATATATATGTATATAATAAATTATATTATAAAAATATATATTATATATTATTATATATTTTTATTTAAAAGAAATAAAAAATAAAGAAAAATAACATAAATACATAAAAGAGTATTAAAATAATAAAAATAACAAAAAATATTATATATTATAAATGGAGGAGTTGGTAAAAATTATTATTTCATTTTATTTTAATTTTTCCAGTCCCCAACCTACTCTACAAATCACTTCAAAGTTCAAACCTCTCGGGTCCAAACATTATGTTAGTGAAATAAAATAAGATGATTTTAATACAATAAAAAAAGGTGTAACTTTCATACACATTCATTATTTTGTCCAAGGCACAGGTAGGGAGGGACAACTTATCACATCGAAGAGAATCGTTGGGAGAAGTGCCCCATCAGCCATAAACTTCCAAGGGCAAATATGGATGGACGGTTCTTATAGGCCAAGGGTCTCCCTTAAATGTTTCTCTGGACCTACCCTTCTTGTGGAAGGATTGGATCTTATGAACATGACCTAGATCTAGAGCTATCCCATTAACATCCAAGTAATAATATTATTGCGGGCTGTCTGCAAAATTGATCAGTCTAGTCTCATTCAGCGAGGAAGGAGGGTCAAATAAGGACAACTCCAACCTCTCCCACCATCCAAGTGAAGCATAGATAGGTCGCAATCCCCTTCTATCTCCTCTCCCTTTCTCCAATGCAGTAGTCATTATTCTGTGACCATATTAGGGTAGAAGTGACTTTTTTGAATGTATGTGAAGGTTTTATCCCTACCCTCACACTAGAGAGGAGTAGATGTATTTTTTACTGTAAAGGAAATCTTGAAGGAATATTTGATAGGAAAAATAATGTTTGGAGGGACATATGAATCCCAATTGCAACATAAGATGCTATCCCTAATACAACAAGTAGATGATCTTAATCATTTAAGAGTGTATTAATTAATCAACAGTTCTTTGGATGAGTAAAATATAAATATGGTTCAAGATGTGATCTCTACCTAAACAAGAAGTAATATTTGATATACCTCTTGTGAGTTCAACTAGAGAGTGTTAATATGACATTGGGAGAGAAAATGTGTAGATATAATTATATGGAGAACCAGAAACCATGAAATATTTATTTTCTGCTCCAAAACATGCCTATTATTGGTATTAATGTTGTGGCATACTACTTGATGGGATATTTCAAAATAAATGATATTTTTCTAGAAAAAATAGTTTGAGAATTTTGGAAATAAACTTAATTATATTTAAAAAAATGACTCCTGAAGCATATAAGGTGATCCACAACACTAAATGGGTAACAACTGATTATACAAGTTTAATATCGATATTTAAGAAATTTTGAATTAGATCAACTTGGATCGGGGAGAAATCGTGATTTAATTATAAAAGTGACCCAAAATTGTAAAAATATAATTTTGGTGCAAATATGTAAATAAATAATAAATAAATGAAAAAGAAAAAAATAGAATCAGTTGGGTTAAATGACCCAAGTCAAAGCCAACTTAATTTTTCCAACTTGACTCAACTATCCCATCCTTTTGTCTTGTTTTGGCACTACAACAAATAAAATTTCTCTAAAAACTCCAATTTTGAACAAACTCAAGCTTTGGAATTGAGAAACAAGACAAAATAAAATTTCTCAACCCAAACATTGAAAAATTAAGCTCGAGAAGGGTATGCTTGAACTCGCAACTTCCTCCCAACGTTGCTTCTAAAGACATATTTGACAATGAGTAGCAAATAGCTCTGGAAGTCAGCCTACTAAAAAAACAGGTTGTATTATTTCTGACATGCACCTCTCATGAAAACCTTACCGAAAAATATGATATTTAGTTGTTTTGCATGCAACAAAAATAATGGGTAAACTCATCGCTTCCACCCATATCTTTCTTAAGAGGAATTAAATTATCTCACTCATATTTGGACGAAATCAACTCTAGAAGTCAAATTTGATTTGGGTGCTCAATTTCTGATGACCGAGATTTAAACTTGCTATTCTCCATCTCCGGACCACAAATGACCTCATTTTAGCTTTATAGAATCATCTCAACATCCTCTATAAGATGATAGTGTTGACCAACAAGATAATGACCACCAAAGCTCCAACAGGCCCTGAAGTGTAGCTCTATTCGCTAGAGGGAAAACTATGCTTCATTCCCCACCTCCGATGACAACCCCACGACCAGTGGATAATACCGACAAGCTTTAGAGGACCTTAGCTATCTTTCCCCCACACTTAGAGTCTCCTCCCCTGCCATCACCGGTAAGTTTTCCGACCAAACTTACTATTTTTACTATTCCAACTAAGTTTAAAAACAACCCAAAACATTCCAAAACGTTAAGATCCTAAGCGATTCTAAGAATTTTGATGAAATGATTACAAGTATTTAGGATGTATTTAGAGACTAAGAACCATGTTAGGATGAATTTTAAAGAATGATGCTAAAATATAAATTTTTGAAAGTATTATGACTAGTTTGCAAAAAAAAATGGTGAAATGGGGAAGGGGAAGGGGAAGATGTTTTTAAAGGAGAATCTTGATAGCTAAAATGTTATTTTGGAAGTTTAGCGGTGAAAAGGTGGTTATTGAAGGTCGGGGATCATAACGTAAAATTTGAAAAGTTGAAGACCAAAAATAATATTTTAGGAAATTGGGGACTAAAATAAAAATTTTAGAAATTTGATACGATGATGAAATTTTTGAAAAGTTTGGGAAGTAAATAGGCTACTTTTGAAAGGTTGGGGGCAAAAATTAATTTTTAAAATTTTTGGGGGCAAAGATGAAAATTTTGAAAGTTTAGTGACAAAGATAAAATTTTTAAAAATTTAGAGGTAAAGATGGATTTTTTAGAAGTTTAAGGGGAAAGTAGTAAAATTTAAAAGTTTAAATGCAAAGTTGTGAATTTTAAAAATTATGACCTAAAATATAATTTTTAAAATAATGAGAACCACCATATACTTTTGGAGGAACGGAGACCAAATGTAAAGTGAAAAAAGCTTGGAGCCATACAGGGGAAAGTGAATCCATGAGAATTGATACTAAACTATCAAGTAGTTAAAATTGACTAAACTAAAAAATATAGAAATTTTGTTACTAATAAAATATAAAATATACTATTATGCACGAACTTAATTGTAAGGATAAGATATGATGAGGTATACGTAAATTATAAATGGAAAGGACGAAAAACTAATAAAATAATTCCGTTGAATAAATAATATTTAGGGAAAATAAGATCTAATAACTAAAATTATTGTCTAATTAAGTAAGATTACTAGTGTCGAGTTTGATTAAACTAACTTAATATACTTATAGTTTTAAAAATATAAATTGTGGTGTGATTTACAAATATTTAAAAAACACACATGTACTTAATACAAAATATATTTTTGGGATACACGGAACAAATTTTAAATGATAGGTTAAGATTTTAATTAATTTTGTAAAATGGAGCCACCACTAAAAAAATAATTAGAAAATGAGCTACAATTTGAAATATTTTTTAAATAAAGGACTATAGTTCTAATCCAAATAAAAGATAAGTGAATTCCAATATTTTTAAAAGAACGAAATATGATTTTAAATTTATGAAAGATGAGCGAGTTTGGTATTTTTCTTAAAAATACTAAGATGCTTACATTTATGAAAGATGACAAAGTATGGCATTTTTGTGTGATATGGGCTGCGACCTAATATGTGTATATGATATGGGTTAATACCCAATGTGTTTGTGCAATATAGACATATGTTATATTCACGAATATGTCGTAAGACATAGCATGCATGATATTTTTTTGCTGTGAGTGGATGTTAAGATGTTGCATTCATATAATTTTATTTATGTATGGCGGATGATATAATGTAGTACCATAATCAGCTAAAAAGAGAGGTTGAGTGCTACTAAGATGCCTGTTGTAAGACAAACGTGTATGAGGGATAAGTTATTTTCCTTGTATGAAAAGGAATTTCATTCAATTAGTTGGTGGAAAAATTTTACTTCTGACTAATAAAAGCTTTTTTCGTGCGTAGAAGAAAGATGGAATTTTAACTGAATTTTTACGGTAATTAGAATTTTGAAATTAAATTATTATGATTTGAAACACATTTTTTGAATCGCATATTTTTAGAAATTAGTGGTTAAATAATTAGACTTTACACTTATATGTTCACGCCCCTCTCTAACCACTTTTGGATGAGGATCTTTAGCCGAAAGGTGTTACTGATGTTAACAGATTGTCAAGGTATACAACTTGAATAAATTTTTACAAGAAATTGATTATTAGTTATTATTTCTATTTCCATAAAATTTTAAAATATTTATATTTTTTTTTATGAAAGTTCACAAGTGATTGAGTGAAGTTTGGTCGAGACACGGACCAAAAACTCCCCAGAATGATTGTTTGTATGAATTTATTAATGAGTTGGAAAGAGATGGTCGAGATAAGACCATGCTCCAGAAAAGGCTAGAATACAACCTATGAAATTGATTGTTTATTTCATTGTATTTTGATATACCAGTATTGTCACATCCCGACCCGGTTTGGTCGGATCCCCGTGATCAACCCACCACTCTCCCGGTTTATTAAAGGGTTTCCCCTTATTGTAAACCGTAAAAAGTAAGGCATCCTTTAACCTACACCTTTTTCCTGAAATAGCATAATCAAAACTGCATGAAATTTAAAACTTTACATACCTGTCTTACATGCATCTTAGTTGACGGTCTTTAAGGGAAGGCTTTCCGGGATTTCCTGAAAGGGATATAAGGGAGGGGGTGAGTACGACTACTCAGTGAATGGGTTTTTAAAAGCTTTTAACTTTTAAGAAAAATATTTATATGGAGTGTGCCAGACTGTTTTGTTTTCAAAAATCCCTTCATTTAAAAATTCGAGTTTTTCCATTATTTCTTAGTTACCATGGTGTGTCATCACCCAACACACATCCTTCATCATGAAGGTTACACATATTTGCAAGTCAGTATAACTACTGAACCCGCTAGTGGCTTCGGAGCGACTTTTCCTGCCACTCGGATAGAAGCACAACCACTTCTACCCTGGGAATGAGTGGATGTACATGACATCCGACCCACAATCCCGAAATCACTTTTTCGTGTCCGTATAAGGACAGAGACCTCATCCTGTCCCACCCCGGTCTCATTCGCTTGGTGCTACTCCAGATTTCGCATAGACACCTGGAACGACAATCTGCCCTTATACTCACCGGGTTGTCCAGGGCCCTTAGGACACATCACTACCCCTCATGGGTGTCTTGATGATCTCGTACTCATAGTGCATGCACAAACAATGTTTTCTTATATTGCCATGTAATCTGTGGTGCCACTAGTCCAACGGCCCCGACTCTCAACTCAACCCGCAGCTGTTTGTCTTGACTAGTCCGTCGACCTGTCATGTCGCACTGCCACTAATTGACTGAGCATGTCGGTCCTATCTTGGTACCATGGCCAAACAATTCACTTATTAAGTTTTATGGCACATATATCATGTTCGTTTACAAGCTCCTGCTCGTGCCAACTAGCCTTGGGCCCACTGTACGAGATTTTCAAAATCGGGCATTTAGCCCCCAAGTTCCAAAATCGAGGCCCCTGGTCTATCAGAGCTATTCGAGCTCCCGCGAGAAGGTCTCCCAAATAGTTTAAGCATTGGCACATAGTTAGGGGAGAACACTTCCGACAAAATAGGTTTTCACTGTCCATTATACCAACCGGTGTAAGGACATCTTCGTTCATAACTGATGAACGGGTTTTCAACTTCCTTCGAGGAAGTCTCATCATACCAACCGGTTATGATCTACTTATAACCGGTAAGTAGTTTTTTTCGCATAATTTTCACATCACTTTCTCTAAGAGGTGATGATTAAAATACCACTAAATAGTGGGTTTTTATCCGAGGTACTTATCATCCCCTACCGGGTATGATATAAAATTTCCACTCACAACCGGTAAGTGGTTTTTATCTTTAAGTTGTGCTCATCATCCCAACCGGGTATGATGTTAGTAAACCCATTCACAACCGGTAAGTGGTTTTTAAATTATAAGGTGTGCTCATCATCCCAATCGGGTATGATGTTTGTAAACCCACTCACCCGTTAATGCCGTGAATTCCACTAGACTGGTTCTTTGTATTCACGCGAGCTTGTCCTTGCTAGCGTTCCCGGTATTTCGCGTTCCTACACGATATGAACAACCTTGTTCATTATTACTCGACATAATAACCTTCATTCATTTCCAATTAATGAGAAAACCCAAACTTTTAGTTATTTGCAATTAGGTCCCTAAAGTTATTTCTCTTTAACTTTAAGTCCCTAATGTCAGTTTTTTCCTCAAATTGAGTCCCGTAACTTTTAAAATTTATCCTGGGACCTCAATTTATTCAATTTCACCAAAAAGGGGTTTAATTTCCCAAATTTCCAATTTGGTCCCCCAATTTTTCCAAAATTACCATTTTGCCCTTCTTTTACAAAAATGGTAAGTTTTGCCCCAAAAATTCCAAAATTCCTCAAATTGGTCCTCCAACATTATTTTCATGCCCAATTGACCCTCAATTTCATAAAATTGTATTTTGGCCCTTTGAATTTCGAAAATTCCCAAATTTTCCCCCAATTTCAACTCTTCAACACTACCGGATTTGATTTCATCAAATTGACCAATCAAACACTTCTAATTATTGAAATTGGAGTTGAAATTGAGTTCCTGCATGTTCATACAATTCTAAGAAACTTCGAATCGCAGATTTTAACGTCGGAACGAGCTCAAACGGAGCTTCGCCAAAAAATAGACTATAGAGAGAGAAAGCTTCGATTACTCACCGGTGAAGCACAGCGGTCTGAGCTTTCGATCTGGGCAGATAGGTCTCGTCCTGAGGTTCATCCTAGAATCAAGAATTGCATCAATTGATGCGGAATTGGATTAGAATTTTGTCATTGAAATTCGATCGACTCTCTTTCTAGCACCGATCAAAAATTGTAAAGGGGAGCCGAATTGGCTTACCTTTCGGTCCTAATTCGGCCGTGGAAAGGCTGAGGAATTGTTGGGAGGGCTTGGTTTGTCCTGAGGAGGGCTTGAAATGGCCGATTTCAGCTTGGCCGAAATAGGGCAGCTTCGGTCCACCGGAGTTGCTTCACTATTCCATCATGTCGGCGCTTCTCCAACGATTCTCGGATTGACTGGAGTTTGCTATCAGATAGCTATCTTCTCCCCAATTCTAAAGAGCCCGACCTTTGTTCAATTCGAAGCTCTAGTTCGAGTTTTACCGAGAAATGGAGCAGTAGAGAGAGAGAGAAGTGTTAAGGTGTGAGGAGAATGAAACGGGGATGACCTCTTTATATAGGTGTAAAACCCGTGTATTAAATGGGTGAGATTTATTACTAGTATTAATATTTCCATAAATTATTGGTATTAACATACTTCCCAGGAGGTCACCCATCCTTACACTACTCCCAAGCAAGTACACTTAACTTTGAAGTTCTTATGAAATCTAGTTCACCTAAACCAATTTGGTTTTTATTTTCTAGTTTGTCTTAACTTTCTTTTCCAAGGTTTAATGAACCCTTTGGATCACCCAAAATTTGTAAATTTCCATATTGCTTATTTCCAAATGTAAACCGACTTGGTTTTCTTATTCAATTTGACTGGTTCTTTTCCCGGTTTTCCTTAACTCAAATGTGTGGGGTTTACAAGTATGAAGTGGCATGAGCATTGGTAGAACACCTACTAGGATAGTGTCGACATCAAGGAAAATTGGAAGAGTAGTAATGGGAAATTGAAATAAAACTTCTAGATTTTTTAGGACACCCCATTGGTGTACATATATCATTCTAGTTATACCGCTCCAATGAGAATGAGGCAGAATTGAATCACATGTGTAAGGGGGCATGAGCAAGGTTGTCGGTGGGAATGTTAGTTGTAACCCCCAGGAATGCAAAGGCATCCCAAAGAGAGATGGGTCTTAGGGACATTGGTTGTGGAAAAATACATGTGGCTCACACACTCTATTAGATCTAATCAGTATAGTGAAATACTCTTTAGGAATGAATGAAATCAAGTGAAATATCAATGTATGAGGGTCACGAGTATCCCATGAATGTGTGGGCCATGAGCATTCGATGTTGTGTTAAATTCTGCTATTTCTATAAATTTTACTTTGTTAAAATATGTGGGGAGAGAATGCCATGGCCTTGAGATGAATAATGGTTACGGGCAGCCTGAGACAGGAGTCTCAATAGCTAATTAAATGAAATGACCAAGAAATGACCCGACCGTGAAATATAGCATGCTTACAGGCAACTCGAGACATGGTCAAGGTGCTAAGTAAATTTAATAACCCGAGAATGACATAACCGTGAAATAAAGTACGGTTACGGGCAGCCCGAGACATGAGTCTCAAGGGGCTAAGTGAACATATCATGTGAAAAGATTAGGGACTAGAATAATAATTAAATAAGGAGTTGTTTCAAATTGTATGAGTAGTAAGTTATGAAGTGATTCGGCATCAGAGTCTCATTCACTAAGTTGTGAGCTCACACTCTCCCCCAAAACTATTATATGTAACAGCTGAGTGATCTTCGGATGCATGTAAGAGAGCATCTTCTTGTTAAGCACAGAACAAGTTAGCCCTTTTTGCCGACTCATGAAATTTACAAATAGATTTTTATTAATTATTATATTTCATGTGTTGTTAATAAAAGATAATTTGGGATCGCCCATTTTTAAAAGAAAATTTTTAATTTTTGCTACAAAAAAATATTGAAACGTGGTGAATGTACCAATTATAGTAAAATCGAGCGAATTGACGTGGTTCACAGTATTGTCGGTTGAATGAATTGAATTGATACGTGACAAAATCAATTTACAATTTAATTTCAATTTTGAGTTTAATTTATTTTTTGTAAATACAGTTTGATTTCTAGTTCACAATTCAATACCCTAAATAAGGATGCAATCTTACATTCTTTATATGTTTTCAATTTCCTATACTTTTGTTGAAACACAATTTAATTATAAGATTGTGGGAGTAATATCTAACAATTCAATAAACTTAAATTAGAAGAACTTTTTTCCAAAGTATTGTATTAATTCATTTCACTTTTGTGTTTAAACATAATAAAGAATTTTAGTATTTAGAAGAAAATATAAATATTTTTTGAATGTTGCACATGCAATAATGCTTGAATCACAAGCATATTATCCTTATTTTAGTGATTTTATATTAATTATTTGTTGAATGTTGCACCGGGGTCAGATTCCTCAGCGTAGAGTATTTCCAGGACCAAGGGAGCCAACAAGCCATCCGCGAGTGCATCAAGGAATTCAGTTTGCCGGGCCTGCCGATCGACTATGGCCTCATCAACTTGCTGCCTAAGACTTGAAGGATCAGCGTCAATCTTCCCACCCTTCGGCCCTCCGTCGATTAATCCAGGTGGGTGATCAATGGTGTTCTAGATTTACTGCAAAAATCAATTTTTGATGGAAAATTTTCACTTCTGTCTAGAACTTTAATGAGCTTATCTCCTCAAATATTTGATAAGAAAAATATATCCCCTAAATTAACCCATATAAGTTTTCCTCCATGCAGAGTCTAGTCTAATAAAGTGCACTGCCAAGAGCCCAAGCCCTCTCTGCCTCCTTTATATTTGTAATAAGCAATAATGGTTTAAATGATCCTATGTACGTATGGAATAATTTGCTGTAATTTGTGCACATGTCCATTGTATTTTTTGTTGCTAAAATACACAATTATTAGGCATACACATCACCCTAACCCATACTCCATATTTAGGGCACCATAATCTAGTGTGTGTATATATATATATATATATATGAGAAAAGAAGAATTGAAAAAAATATTAACTTCATAGCCACCCAACCAACTCCCATTCTATTAGATTCAATATCCCGATTTGAGAAGCACCAAGAGGACTCCTTCAACCTTGCTTAGCATCTCATGCAATATTCACGCCTCGAATTGTCTTCTCATCCCCGAACTTAAATATTTTATTTGATGTGATATTGTTTCCGTTGTTGAAATGAATCTGTTCAAGCGAAATCAAAGCTTCCACCAGAGGTTTTCCAAACGAGGAAACATCCAAAGGAACTCATTGACCATTTCCAATCCCCAAAGCCGATGATCCCGCCATCACCGAAGACTATTTCCCTCTCCTTCACAATTCTCTATTTTTGGGAAAAGATTTGAAAGTGTTCGGAGATTGGATAAAATAATCATCTAAGGTCACAAGTGGTTAGTAGAAAATTGTAAAGAATGGAATGGATTGATTTGGGCGATTTCCCAAGGATAATGACTGTTTTCAGAATAATTTAAAAGTTTATGCACTAATTTGTAAATTAGAAAAAATTTAAATTATTTTGCAATATGAGAAATATGGGTGACTGATTTCGAAATATGGACTTTGGAAGTATTGAATATTGAAGTTATATAGTTTTGGGGTTGAAATGCAATTAATAAATTTAAGGACTAAATTATAATTTTTGTAAAGTTTAAGAACTAAAATACAAATTTTGAAAAAAATGGTATAATTTCAGAAATCTGAGAAAAAAGGGGCATGCTTAAGAGTTTTAGGGAAATATAAGTTTATTTGTGAAAATTAGCATAATGGAGAAATAAAATGCAAATAAGAGAAACTCGGAAGACCTATTTGTAATTATTTTTAAATTTAGGAATCAATATGTAAATTTTAGAAATTTAGGTTGATATACATAAATATGGTTCTTTAGAAATAAATAATAGGATAATAAAAGTTTGGCGGAGTTAGTTATTGTCACACCATAGCCCAATTTCTCAATTATACCTGCACACAACCGTCACATTCTCTAGGTGTTACACCAGGTACCTCATCAATTTAAACCTGACATTAATTAAGGTTCAAAATAATATAACTTATCAATATATTTTTCAAACAATCCTTCCAAATAGGAAAATTTTTTTTGATAAAATACACTATGAACTATGGACTGAAAGGAGGTATACCTTGGTTAATTTGGCTTATTAACACATTATATTTCCCTTTAAGTTCTAGCTACCTGAAAATGGGGAATTGGAAGGGTGAGTTTTATAGCACAGTGATTAGGATTAACTAACATCATTATGTCATGTCCATGAGTATATCCTCAAAACATAGCAAACTTTTAGGAAATAGTTATAGGGTTTAATCAAAGTATTTGGGGGTCGTCACACCCCCGACCCTTATTTGGACGGAATCATGTAAACAATCTCACTCCTCCCAATACTATAATAGAAGTCACTATCATAATCATAGGATTGATAGGAGCAAGGTTCAAACAATAAGTAAATAATGCATCAGAATATATTTTTCAAAATATACTGGAATAAATAATGAAATACATAAATATCATAGAGGGAATCATCATACCAAGTTGGTAGTTCATTTTCTAACATGATCATTGACATAATTAGGACCTGAAAGGGGTAACGGAGGGGATGGGTTTATAACATGGTGAGCAAGGTTCTAATGACACCATGACTTTCTATCCACGATTCGTATGTACCAAAAAAATACAACTTTTCCTTGTCTCTTGAAAAAGAAAGAGTTTGTTGAAAATATGATTCCATATTAAATAAAATAAAGAAGTGTTGTGGGCTTGGAAACGTTCCACTACTTATAAGTATGATTTTTGAGTAGGCATGGGCCCAACCCCTTATCGATCCACAATACCTTCTTACATGGTATCAAAGCCAGTGGACTCACACCCGTACCTGTCCCGAAACTAGAAATCTAGCTCGTGGTCTGCCCGAGTATGGAGAAATAATACACAACTTGAGGTAATTGTTCCCACTCGTCTGAGACCAGAAGAATAATACCCGAGTCATAAATAGTTGTTGAGAGCGGGTTTAAAAACTGCACATGGCAAGTATATCCACGTTGCACGTGAGGGTGGGTGTTGAGAATACGATTATGTATTAGATAAAATAAAGAAGTGTTGTGGGTTTATAAGATTGGGAAAGTTCCACTACTTATAAGTCATGACTTTTTATTAGACATGAGTCCGACCCCTTATCGGTCCACAATATCTTCTTACAGAGTTTATATGACCTAATAAACAAGCAAAGTTCTAATGATACCCTGACTTTTTGTCTCTGGTGTACCAAAAAATTATAACTTTTTCTTATCTCTTGAAAACAAAGAGTTTATATGACCTAATAAATATTTTAGAAAATGATTATCATATAAGTTTTTTACTTGTTTCCCCAAGTTTAAGGTAGGTTTTTCCTAATTTGAAGAATTTTCATAATTGTTTATGTTAGACCTACCATGGGTTTGTATCACACAAACACAATTTCTCAATAAATGGATCATTCAATCGTATAACAGACACTTAGAGGCTACAACCTCGACCTGTTCCACTAGTGACCTAGAGCGTTTTTACCATCCACCCTAGTGAGAGGCCACAACCTCTATCATAGTGTCTCTATGGGCATCAGAGCTCAACCCCACACATTATCTATTATTTTGTCCGCTATTAAGGGATGAGACATCTCCCCATTTTTTCTCGGTCTCAATGCACACGAAGTTCGTAGAGCTTCACGACATACTAGAACAACATAAATTCTCTTATGACACATTTATGTCCAACAGCCCCTAGAACCAACACTACGTATTGGGCGCCTCATTGGTTCTGCACCTTTTGTCAACTATGGGCCTCACCCATAACCTGCATCGATGGTCAATATTAGATCATTACCCTGATGTGTATTCATACACCATTCAAGTGTAGTCCCATAAACATGCTTGATACTTTATTTAGAAATGTATCCCAAAATATTTTGAGCGGTTTCACACAGCAAGTGGATTACATTTTTTGGAAAATAGGTTTTCCAACCAAGCATATTTTTGCGAGTAGTAATGTATAATCGGTCCACTCAGACTCGATGCCAAAAATTTCACTCACCCAAGATTCGTGACTCGTTCATCCGAGATGAATTTCTAATACCTCTAGATTGTCTTGCGATTGTAGATAAAAAGAATTCTTTTCACACATACATTATCACGAATAACGAATACATCAATTATCTGAAATTCTTACTTAGGTCCAAATATTTGATTTAATGTACATATAAGTACTTAAATTTATTTTTATTAACAAATAAATTCTCAATTATTTTCATAATTTCCTTAATTTACGTTATTTGTAATTTCATCCCCAAACAATTTTATTAAAAATAAAATTATTTTAAATTACAAAATAAAGCATTATATTTATTTTTAATTTCAATTAAATTCCCAAAAATTATCTTTAATTACAATTAAGTCTCTAAACACTTTTTATTTACCAATTGACCCTTAATTTATGTTAATTGCACATGTCACGTCCCGACCCGGTTTGGTCGGATCTCTGTGATCAACCTGCCACTCTCCCAATTTATTTAAGGGTTTCCCCTTATTATAACTCGTAAAGAGTAAGGTGTCTTTTAACTTGCACCTTTCTTGAAATAACATAAATCAAAACTATATAAAGTTTTAAATTTATCATACCTATCTCACAGGCGTATTAGTTGATGGTCCTTGAGGGTAGGCTTTCCGTGATTTCTTGAAAAGGGATATGAGGGAGGAGGTGAGTACAACGACTTAGTGAATGTGTCACGCCCCGACCCGGTTTGGTCGGATCCCCGTGATCAACCCACCACTCTCCCGGTTTATTAAAGGGTTTCCCCTTATTGTAAACCGTAAAGAGTAAGGCGTCCTTTAACTTGCACCTTTTTCCTGGAATAGCATAATCAAAACTGTATGAAATTTAAAACTTTACATACATGTCTTACAGGCATCTTAGTTGACGGTCTTTAAGGGGAGGCTTTCTGGGATTTCCTGAAAGGGATATAAGGGAGGGGGTGAGTACGACTACTTAGTAAATGGGTTTTTAAAAGCTTTTAACTTTTAAGAAAAACATTTATATGGAGTGTGCCAGACTCCTTTGTTTTCAAAAATCCCATCATTTAAAAATTTGGATTTTTCCATTATTTCTTAGTTACCACGGTGTGTCATCACCCAACACACATCCTTCATCATGAAGGTTACACACATTCGCAAGTCAGTATCACTACTGAACCCGCAAGTGGCTTCGGAGCGACTTTTCCTACCACCCGAATAGAAGTACGACCACTTCTACCCTGGGAATGAGTGGATGTACGTGACATCCTACCCACAATCCCGAAATCACTTCTTCATGTCCGTATGAGGACAGAGACCTCATCCTGTCCCCACCCCGATCTCATGCGCTTCGTGCTACTCCAGATTTCGCACAGATACTTGGAACGACGAACTGCCCTTATAGCCACCAGGTCGTCCAATGCCCTTAGGACGCATCACTACCCCTCATGGACGTCTTGATGATCCCGTACTCACAGTGCATGCACAAACAATATTTTCTTATATTGCCATGTAATCTGTGGTGCCACTAGTCCAACGGCAACAACTCTCAAGTCAACCCGCAGCTGTTTGTCTTGCCTAGTCCGTCGACCTGTCATGTCGCACTGCCGCTAGTTGACTGAGCATGTCGGTCCTATCTTGGTACCATGGCCAAACAATTCACTTATTAAGTTTTATGGCACATATATCATGTTCGTTTACGAGCTCCTGCTCGTGTCAACTAGCCTTGGGCCCACTGTACGAGATTTTAAAAATCGGGCATTTAGCCCCCAAGTTCCAAAATCGAGGCCCCCGGCCTATTAGAGTTATTCGAGCTCCCGTCGAGAAGGTCTCCCAAATTGTTTAAGCATTGGCACACAGTCAGGGGAGAGCACTTCCGACAAAATAGGTTTTTACTGTCCATCATACCGACCGGTATAAGGACATCTCCGTTCATAACTGATGAACAGGTTTTCAACTTCCTTCGAGGAAGTCTCATCATACCAACCGGGTATGATCTACTTACAACCTGTAAGTAGTTTTTTTCACATAACTTTCACATCACTTTCTCTAAGTAGTGATGATTAAAATACCACTAAACAGTGGGTTTTTATATCGAGGCACTTATCATCCCCAACCGGGTATGATGTTAGTAAACCCACTCACAACCGGTAAGTGGTTTTTATCTTTAAGTTGTGCTCATCATCCCAACCGGGTATGATGTTAGTAAACCCACTCACAACCAATAAGTGATTTTTAACTTTAAACTGTGCTTATCATCCCAACTGGGTATGATGTGAATAACCCACTCACAACTGGTAAGTGGTTTTTAAATTATAAGGTGTGCACATCATCCCAATCGGGTATGATGTTTGTAAACCCACTCACCCGTTAATGCCGTGAATTCCACTAGACTGGTTCTTTGTATTCACGCGAGCTTGTCCTTGTTGGTGTTCTTGGTATTTCACGTTCCGGTGAAGGCACGACGGTTCGAGCTTTCAATCTGGACAGATAGCTCTCATCCTGAGGTTCATCCTTTCAGTCCTAATTTGGCCATGGAAAGGCTGAGGAAGTGTTGGGAGGGCTTGGATTGGCCTGAGCAGGGCTTGAAATGGCTAATTTTAGCTTGGCCGAAATAGGGCAGCTTCGGTCCGCCGGAGCTGCTTCACTATTCTATCACGCCGGCGCTTCTCCAACTATTCTCGGATTGACTGAAGTTTGCTACCAGATAGTTGTCTTCTCCCCGGTTCTAAAGAGCCCGACCTTTGTTCAAGTCGAAGCTCTGGTTCAAGCTTTACTGGGAAATGGAGTAGTAGAGAGAGAGAGAAGTGTTTAGGTGTCAGGAGAATAAAATGGGGATGACCTCTTTATATAGTCGTAAAACCCGTGTATTAAATGGGCGAGATTTATTACTAGTATTAATATTGCCATAAATTATTGGTATTAATTCCGATAATTTAATTTTGGTATTAATTCTAATAATTTAATTTAGGTATTAAATTATTGGTATTAATTCCAATAATTAAATATATATTAATTTATGGCTATTTATGATATTCACATAAAAATTTTTGACCGAAATTTTAGGTTACAAAAAAACATACTTCCCAAGAGGTCACCCATCCTCACACTACTCTTAAGTAAGAGTGCTTAACTTTGAAGTTCTTATAGAATCTAGTTCACCAGAACCAATTTGGTTTTTGTTTTCTAATTTGTCTTAAGTTTCTTTTCCAATGTTTAATGTACCCTTTGGATCACCCGAAAGTTGTAAATTTCCATATTGCTTATTCCCAAATGTAAACCGGTTTGGTTTTCTTATTCAGTTTGACCGGTTCTTTTCCCGATTTTCCTTAACTCAAATGTGTGGGGTTTACGGAATGGGTTTTCAAAATTTAACTTTTAGAAAAAAGATTTGTTTGGAGTGTGACAGACTCCTTATTTCCTTTCAAAAATCTTTTCATTTCCAATTTCTTCTTTTATCACCATTTCTTATTAATCAGGTTTGTCATCACCCAGCACACATCCTTCATCATTAAGGTCAATCACACAATCGCATGCCAGCACGTCCACTAAACCTACTTGTGGCGTCGGAGCAACTTTATCGGCCACCTATTTAGAAGCACGTCCACTTCTACCCTGAGAATGAGTGGATGTACGCAACATCTTACCATCAATCCCGAAATCAATTCTTCGTGTCTGCATGAGGACAGAGACCTCATCCCGGTCTCGTATGCTTAAAGCTACGTCGAGTTTCGCAAGGTCACCTGGTCTGACGAACTACCCTTATACACACTAGGATGTTCAGGGCCCTAGGACACATCACTACCCCTCTTGGATGTCTTGAAGGTCCCGTAATTATTGTGCATACACAATCAGTATTTTCACATCATACCATATAATCTATGGTACCACTGGTCCAACGGCCCCGACCCTCAACTCAACCTACAGCTATTTGTCTTGACTAGTCCGTCAACCTGCCATGTCGCACTACCACTAGTTGATTGAATATGTCGGTCCTATCTTGGTACCATGGCCAAACAATTTATTTATTTAAAGTTTTATGGCATATATCTCATGTTTGTTTACGAGCTCCTGCTCGTGCCAATTGGCCTATGGCCCACTATTTGAGATTTAAAAAACTGGGTATACTAGCCCCTAAGTTCCAAAACCGAGGCCTCCAGCCTAACAGAGCTATCCAAGCTCCCATGAGAAAGTCTCTCAAATCGTTTAAGTAGTGGCACAGTCAGTGAAGAGCACTTCCGACAAAAATAAATTTTCAACTATCCATCATACTAATCGAGTATGAGGATATCTCCGCTCATAACCGATGAACGGGTTTTCCACTTCCTCCGAGTAAGTTTTCATCATACCAACCGGGTATGATCTACTTACAATCTGTAAGTAGTTTTTCCACGTCATTTTCACATCACTCCTATGGGTTGTAATGTTTAAAATATCACTAAGTAGTGGGTTTTCATTTCGAGGTACTTATCACCCCCAACCAGGTATAATATAAAATCTCACTCACAACTAGTAAGGGGCTTTTAACTTTAAATTGTGCTCATCATCCCAACCGGGTATGAAGTTAGTAAGCCCACTCACCTGATCGTGCAGTGAATTCCTCTCGACTAGTTATTTGTATTCACGCGAGCTTGTCCTTGTTGGCATTCCTGGTACTTCGTGTTCCTACACAATATGAACATCCTTGTTCATTTTATCTCGGCCTAATAGCCTTCATTCATTCCAATGAATAAGAAAACTAAACTTTTTATTTATTTGCAATTAGGTCCCTAAAGTTATTTTTCTTTAACTTTAAGTCCCTAAAGCCGGTTTTTCCTCAAATTGAGTCCTGAAACTTTTAAAATTCACCTTGGGACCTCAATTTATTCAATTTCACAAAAGAGGGTTCAAGTTTCCCAAATTCCCAATTTGGCCCCCAAATTTTCCAAAATTACCATTTTGCCCTTCCTTTACAAAAATTGTAAGTTTTACCCCCAAAAATTTTAAAATTGCTCAATTGGCCCTCTAACATTCTTATCATGCCCAATTGACCCTCAATTTTACAAAATTGCATATTGGTCCCTCGAATTTTTCAAAAATCCAAAATTTCTCCCCTAATTTCAACTTCTTAACACAGCCGAATTTGATTTAATTAAATTGACTAATTAAACACTTTTAATTGAAGTTAAAATTGAGTTCCTACATTTTTCATACGATTCAATAGCACTTTAAATCGCAAGTTTTGACGTCGGAACGAGCTCAAACGAAGATTCGCCGAAAAACTAAATGTAGAGAGAGAATGCTTCAATTACTCACCATTGGGGTGTACGATGGTCTGAGCTTTCGATCTGGTAAATAGCTCACATCCTGAGGTTTATTCTAGAATCAAGAATTGCATCAATTGATGCCGAATTGGATGAGAATTTTATCATCAAACTTCTGATGATTCTCTCTCTAGCACCAGTCGGAAATTATAGAGGGGAGCCGAATTAGCTTACCTTTCAGCTCTAATTCAGTTGTAGGAGAGCTGTGGAGGTGTTGGTAGGGTTTGGTTTGGCCTGAGGAGAGCTCGAAATAGCTTATTTCAGCTCGGCCAAAATAGGGCAGCTACGGTCCGCCAGAGCTGCTGCACTGTTCCGTCACGTCGGCACTTCTCCAGCGACCCTCGGAGCAAACAGAGACTACAGGCATGTAGTTGACTTCTCCCCAGTTCTAAAGAACCCGACCTCGCCTTGTTTGGCTCAGAAAAGTGCCCAAGTTGGAGCTCTAGTTCAAGCTTCACCTAAAAATGGAGCAATTGAGAGAGAATGGTGTTTTCAGGTGTAGAGAGTATGAATAGGGAGGGCCTCTTTATAAAGGAAGCTCGAGGACTTCTTGGCCGTTTGATTGGCGCTTTAATGGTGATCATTCATTGCCTGAAACTCCCTGGCCGGAGACTTTTCAGCTTCGCCAGCGCTTCACGATTTTCCGGCGAGTGAATAGTGTTGTCATCTAAAGGAAGAAGACGACATGGTTCCGAACCGGGTTCAAAGCTTAAATTGGCTAGTTCACCCCACCCCCACCCCATTCGACCAAATTTTTCAAATCTAAAAATTTCTAAATTAATCTAAATTTATTTTCTATCCAATGGTGGTCTCAAATCTCAAATTTGAATTTTTTAAGCCATCTAGAAAAATGAATTTAGAATTCGGTTTAATAGTGGTTCAAACCGGTCCAAACTGTTCAATCCGGTTCACCTGAACCAGTTTGGTTTTCATCTCCAATTCATTCTCAAGTCCATTTCCATGACTTTTGGGACTCTTTGGATCACTCGAGATCCATAAATTCCCCGGTTTGCCTTTTCTCTATCAGTTCTAGTTCATTAACTAACTCGGTTCATAACCCGGTTCAATCCAATTGGATCCGGTTCATCTAAACTGGTCTAGTTTTTCTCTTCTAGTTTATCCTAAGGTTCTTTTCCAAGGTTTTATGAACCCTTTGGATCACTTGGGAGTTGTAAATTTCTAAATTGCCCATTCCCAAATGATCGGGTTTATGAACCAGTTCGATTTTCTTACTCGGTTTGACTGGTTCTTTTCCCGGATTTTCTTTAACTCAAAAGTGCGGGGTTTATAGCACAAAAATTCTCAATTTTTCAAAAATCCTCAAATCGCCTAATTTCTTTAAAATTGCATTATTCCCTACGAATCTTCAATTTATCAAATTGACTAATTAAACTCGGTTAATTAACTCCTATCATGCTGGTAATCATCTTCCTTACCTCTCTACGATCATTCCAAGTTTTGAATTGTCCAATTTGGCCTAGAATTGAGCTAGAATGAAGGTTCATCAGAAAATATTTCTAGAGAGATAAAGGTTTGATTTCTTACTAGTAAGTGCACGGTTGCTGGAGCCCTCGATGTGGGAGTTAGCACTTGTCAAGAGAATTCTCTCGTGATCAAATTTTACTTCAATTGATAGCCTGAGCAAGGAGAATTCAATTAACAAAGCTTACACAGTTTCTCTTTGTAAATTCACTATTCCGACGAAGGGCGACGACAATTGCTTACCTCAAGGGCTCATAGGAGGATGAGGCTCAATCGTGGATAGTTGTGGAAGGGTCGGCCTGGTCTCAGGAGGTTTGAGGATGGCCCGAATTTAGC
Source organism: Trapa bicornis (assembly GCA_030064425.1). Lineage (NCBI taxonomy): Eukaryota > Viridiplantae > Streptophyta > Magnoliopsida > Myrtales > Lythraceae > Trapa > Trapa bicornis. The sequence goes on from CM057751.1 coordinate 24,904,577, forward strand.
TCAAAATTTTCTACTCCAACCTAACCATTGGAGTGACGTTACTCTGTGGCATCACTGGCACTTTTTCGATAACCTTCGAGTTGAAAGAAATATGCAGCAAGCTAGAGGATTTACTCAAGATTCTAGAGAACCAAATTGTGCATTCAGAGATAAAGAAATGGGTCGATATTAGAGTTCTGGTTCAGAGATGGTCGAAAATGGGAGTGGTTCAGCTTATTCAGGCTTTTAGGGATGGAGAGAATGGATGGAGTGGAGCTCTTTATATAGAAAGCCTGAAAACTTTTGTTCCTATCCAGTTATCCATCGGTCAGCCATTAACTCTCTAATTTAAGTACTTATCATAGAGATTTATTAGTCGTTGGCGAAATGGAGATCGTTTGGCCCTTCTCATTCCTGGCTGATCAAAGGTTGAAGACGACATTGTGCGCATGCATGCGAGTTTCAGACGTGTGAGCTACCATGTGGCGCGCATTGATTGGATGACATTGTTGACTGGTGTCTTAATCAGCGTCCGAGTCATCAGTTGACTCATTAATCGGCCACATGGCAACCTCCCATTAGTCGCTCTGTCTGGCACAGTGGTTGACCGAATATGACTATCAGTTGGCCATGACACATAGCATCTTTTGATTGGCCGATTTAAATTCATCAGTTTCCCACCTGACGCACTATGTCATTTCCATGTGTCAGCCTTTGATTGGATGTGGCCATCTGACGTGGTTTTGTCATGTGTCGACCTCTTATTGGATGATTGTTCTAAAACATCCTAATCGGTCGTTGACCTAGCACCTTTGACACGTGTCAATTTCTCATTGGCCAGCCTTGCTAACGAGGCTTCTACTCAGTTGACCATTGGTTGAGTACACGTGTCACACTCCCATTGATTAGTTTCCAATGACGTGGATTTTCTTTGTCTAATCGTTGATCGGGGACACATGTCATGCTTTGATTGGCCAACGCTTTTAGATGCTGATCAAGCAATTGACTAGCACGCTTCACCGCGTGTCATGCGCTGATTGGTCACAAGCGCTAATTGGACGTTGACCTTGCAAGTGGTTTATTGACCAGTTCGGTTGGACCAGGTTCGATAACCCGAAATCGAAAATCAGTCGGTTCAGGACCGATTCAACCGATTTTCTAAAATTTTAAAATTTATCTAAATTTATTTTCTATTTAGTGGTGATTTCGATTTCTCACATTGACATTTTTAAGTAATTTAGAAAAATAAATTTTTTAATCGGTTTTTTCTAGTTTAATCCAGTTTAACCCGATTTAGGTCGGGTTCACCCTGAAGTTATCTGATTCCCTTATCTAATTTGTTTTATGATCCATTTTCTTAAATTTTAAATTTTTATTGGTCAATTGGAATTATTCAAATTCTCATTTTAACTTTTATTTACCAATTTTGGTTAACTTTTAACTACAGTTTTCTCTTGAAATTTTTCGATTCTAATTTCTAATTTTTTATTTAAGAAAACGAGGTTTACAATTATTGTACTACTTTTAACGAGTTTTGTCCACAAAACTCTCAATTAATTGAAAATATTTCTCTATTAAGATTATTAGTATGACCAAAGACGATATATGTCGTGTTATGCATAAGTTATCTAGTATGTATATGTCATCCATCACCTAGACAAACTCACTTTGATGATCTAATTAGAGTGATTCCGTATTTGAAATGTATAGTTAGTCGAAAAGTATTCTTTTCATTCACTTCTTTTATTAACTTAAATAATTTGTTGATGCATGTGCATATTATTCAAATTTTATATTCTCAACTATTAAATTTTGTATTTTCTTATTATTTTTCTTAATATTATGAAAAACTAAAAATGATTTGTAGTTGATCCTTCAATTGTGGTTGAAGTTGATTATCTTTTACTTTATTGTAATGTAATAATCAAGCTAATACATATTACAATTAATTTAATGTATTATGAAAAAAAATTAAACATATTAAATTATATTATCCTTTCCAAAGAAAAATATAAACGAATGTACCATAAAGTTGTTGCATGTGTGAACATATTATAGTTATTAGACCAATATGAAATTATATAAGTATGAAGGGTGTTCTTACAAATTTAGTTATTTCCATTTATTTTGGTTGCAATTGTAACAAATTAAAATTTAATATGAAATGATGGTTTTCATTATTTTCTATTTGTCATATATCAAAGTTAAATGAGTGAAAGCATTTTTGAAAATATAATACTCACATTATTTCGAAAAGCTCTCTATTTGAATTGAGAAATGGCTTCTAAGTTTTCATTTGGGATGGCAGTTTTTGTACAGGTGTCCGTCCAACCCCGTGAAAATCGGACAATATGTTCATGAGGGTTAGGTCTAGGTCGATAAAATTGGACTTAGATCTGCACATTTTTTTTATTTTTTACTTTTAATTAAAATGTCGCTAAAGTTCAATGTCATCTTATTTAAATATAGTCAAACTAAATGTTCAAATGAAATCTAATAGAATTAATCAATAATTTTATAAATATAATTGTAATGAGCATTACACTAACACAATCGAGTACTCAATTATTTCGTCAGAGTTTATACATTCCAGACAATTTTTTTTATTTGATTCATGTTATTTTGTTCGATTTTAAAATTTATGTAAAATTATGTACCTATTTTGATAGATTTAATTTTATTTTATTTATTTTGTATGTATTATCTTTATATCAAAATTCGAAGTAAATTTCGTATTTGTATATAGTTAATTTAAATTTACTCCCGTAAAAATTACTTATTTAAATCGTTTTAAATTATAAAATTAAAATATATATATATAGATTTAAAATTTAAAAATGATATACGTTAAAAAAAATATAATTTACCTGCTGCTAGTGTAGCAATAGAATATAAACTTGAACTAAGAGCGCGCACATATTTAAATTTATCAAATATATAATATCTCTAATATATTTTTAGTATTTACTCCTATTATTATTATTATTGAGTAATAATATCACTAAATCGATAATAAATTATATTTATATTAAATTAAAATATCTTAAAATTATTCTTTATTCTATAAATATTAGATAACTTGGGTTGATATTACCAACTATAGGAGAATTCATATAGTGGTAATCTCCCATTCTACTTGCATAGCTTGCCCTTGGCATAGTTATACGTAGTCTCTATCTCTCTCCATTATGTGGACACAAGCTGTTGAGCCCACTTTCCCGTGTAACTAACATCAACTTGCTAGTAGGATGGACCAACTCGCATTTTTCGCCTACTTATAAGGAAACCAAAATGCAAAATTTCAAATGAAGTGCACTTCAATTATATTTTTGGTGAGGCAAATAAATATTTTTAGCTCATAAAATTATACTTATTTTTATAATTTATTAATTTTAATTATATATTAAATACGAATTTACTTTATTATTATTATATAATTATTCATACTTCTTATAAATTTATAGACTAATTATATTTTAATTATAATTTTATGAGAAGGGGAGTGGGAGGTTCTTTTATTTTTTATAATTATTTTAATATACTTTTTCTTTTAAAAAATTATAAAAAAAATACTTGAGTTGAATACAGTTGGGATAATAATAAATTATTTAATATTTAAATTTAAATTTACGATGTATAATTTTAAATAAAATTATTTATTTATTATTTGGGAGATTGTACTCTTGTTTAGAGAGGTTTGTTGGGAGTTTTGAATATTGAAAGTTCAAAAGCATGGGAAGGAAGGAATATTGGAATGGAAAAGTCTTTCATGCCCTGATGGCTTGGAAATTTTTTAATACTTGATTTAATCACCTGCATGCGCGTCCACTTTAAGATCCACTACGACCAAATCATCGGTCGCTTCCCCGAGGACGGAGCCTCGATCCCTTGGATCAAACGGTCGCGATCTTTTCCCTTTCCACGGCCAGGATCTTCCCTTGTAAACCCATATATTGGATCTCTCTCTTTATTATACCTTCCACTCCAGCACAGAGTTGAGCTTAACTCTCTCTCTCTCAGATTCTTCGCGGAGGTACCTCGAAGGCTACGTCTTTGGCCAACCGATCTCCTGGCCAATCGGTTGACGAAATCTTCATTGGCCACTCGGGAATAAGAGTAAGGAAAAGGAGTGTTTTTTGCTTGATCGTGAGGGGAGGACAGTGTCGAAGTAGAATATGAAGTACTTGATCGAGGTGGAGAAGGCCAAGGAGGCCGCCGATGGGAGGCCTTCGAGGGGCCCGGTTTACCGGAGCTCCTTCGCCAAGGACGGGTTTCCGGTTCCCGCTAAAGGGATGGATAGCTGCTGGGACATTTTTCGGTGAATTCCCTTTCTGCTTCCGTCGCTTGAATTCTGATGGAAAATGAAGACGTGTGCATGTTTCAACACTGCGATCACTCTGTTGTAACATGCGATGAATTTTGATCAAAGTGGAGTTTCCCCCTTTTTCTTCAGATTATATTCTATTTATATGAGAAAGTTCTTCTGGGCATGCGATCCCAGATTTGATCACTCTATTCCACCCTTAAATGTTTGATCAAGAATGAAGATGATAGCTTCGATGTGCCTTGTGCTTCTTAGTCATATAATTGTCGAGTTACTTCACCGGGGAAAGTTGTTGGCTTGGTGAATCTGATGCTTGGCTAATTAATACCATTGTCACTAGATTTCATTCCATGCTAATTTGATTTGTAATGAACATGGTAAATTATTTCCGTTTCAGGATGTCTGTGGAGAAATATCCCAACAATAGGATGCTTGGTCGCCGCCATATTGTGAATGGGGAGGTAGTCACAAAATTTGAGTAAGAACTGTGCACAGTCCTCTATATCTTTCCTGACCTGCCTATCTATTCCAAGCAGGCTGGAAAATATGTATGGCTGACTTATAAAGAAGTTTATGATATGGTGATTAAAGTTGGAAATTCTATTCGGAGTTGCGGAATTGAAAAGGTAAAGCAATTGCTTTTCTAGAGCAATTTGATGTGTAGCATCCAAGCCCATTTGATGCACTTTTTGCTGAATTGCAGGGAGGAAAATGCGGTATTTATGGTGCCAACTGCTCAGAGTGGGTCATCAGCATGGAGGTATCTTGTATATCATTGGATTGTTGCACAATTAATATGAATCATAGAAAATCTAGTATTACATGGATGGAAATAATATCTTTGTGGTGATTACAATTTTTAAATGTTAAAGTCATTAATAATAAAGAATGCTGCTGGAGGATTAGTAATCCAAAATTTATGTTCAGCTAGACTCCTGTTATTTTCTAAGTAACTTCAATTTATTCTCCTACAAGGGAATAAAAAATTACAGATTTCTTTGATATATCCCCCATTCCATTATTTTATGAGATATAACATATTGAGAATACTAAACCTCTAAATTTCATGGCAACAAGATATAAGCAGTCTTTGAGAATAAGGCCTTGGCCACTTGATTATCCTTGAGGCAGGCTTGTGTTTTTGTTCCTTCCTTGACTTGCTATTGCTCACTATTTGAGTATATTTATTAGTCATGTAACTATGTATTCAAAATTTCCATACATTTTCTTATTCTTTCTTGCCCTGTGATACTAATGCAGGCCTGTAATGCTCACGGGATCTACTGTGTTCCTTTATATGATACTTTAGGTATACATTCCAATCTTAAGCTTGAATATGGAGCCAAATTCATCATAGAACAAGTATATCATCTCATGTTGAATAATGTGGAGGGCTTTTTGTTAAAGATGGTATTTGGCATACACTTAATATTTATCTTGTTTGAGTACTTTCTCTTGTTTTAATTTTGTAGGTGCTGGAGCAGTCGAATTTATTATCAATCATGCAGAGGTTTCAATTGCTTTTGTAGAAGAGAAAAAGTTACCTGAGGTAGGATATCCCTTTACTTAGGTCTGCCCAAACATGGCTGAAATGTTTCCTCATAAATTGTACATAAATCATTTTGTTTGTTCCATTTAAACTTTAGACGGATCTGACTGTAGTTGCTGCTAGCATGATGAATTTGATTACTATGCAATTCCTGCTTTATTACTGACTATATGCTTCAGTGGAAGTTGTGTAATTAATTAACACATATTTATTGCATCTGATTCTCTTCCAGTTGTTAAAGACCTTGGCTAACACTTCCCAGCACTTAAAGAGTAAGTGTTCATTATGATTCACTTTTCTATACACCTTTTTCTAGTGAACATATATTTACATGGATTATTTATGCAGCTATCGTGAGCTTTGGCAAGGTTACTTCTGAGCAAAAGGAGGAGGTTGAGAAAACTGCGGTGAAAATATTCTCCTGGGATGAGTTCTTGCAGCTGGTAGTTTTTTGTTCCGATTCCATTCTCCCTGGAATAACACTCGGTTCATAGTTTTTGTTTAATGTAATTCTCCATTTTCACTTGCAGGGAGAAGATAAGCAATTTGAACTTCCTGTCAAGAATAAATCCGACATCTCCACTATAATGTACACCAGTGGGACAACTGGTGACCCTAAGGGTGTACTAATTTCAAATGAGAGCATTGTCACTCTCATTGCTGGAGTTAATAGGTTACTAGAGAGTGTGAATGAAGAGGTAGTTATTTTTACTATTAAGATGTATTTGTTTGAGTCCTAAAAGAGAAGGCTCCTAGTGTGACCTCATCTACAGGAAGAATATTTTGCAGCTTATTTGGACTTTAACAGATAAAAGTTTATGGCTGTGACAGTTAAATCATAAAGATGTATACATGTCTTATCTTCCACTTGCGCATATCTTCGATAGAGTGATCGAGGAGTGCTTTATATCTCATGGGGCTTCAATAGGTTTTTGGCGTGGGGTAAGTGAACTCCTCAAATCATCTTCAGCAACAATAAATTCATGAGGCACTTGCTCATGTTTATTTATTACAGGATGTCAAATTGTTGATAGAGGACCTTGGGGAGCTAAAACCAACTATTTTCTGTGCTGTTCCTCGTGTTCTAGACAGAGTTTACTCGGGTATTGTTTTATGGTTTTACCAGATAAATTGACCTCTGCTCTAGTTTAGTAGTTCTTAGACTCCTATCCTTGAATGAGTCTGTATGTTAGAATAGTATTCATTGTTTTTTTTTTTCTTTTTATGATTAAATGTCTGTAACGCCTCTTGCCAGGTCTAACTCAAAAGGTTAATACGGGGAGCTTCTTCAAGAATAAATTGTTTAACGTTGCCTATTCATAGTACGTATTCCATCTTCTCACGGTGCTTAAACTTTAATCTATGGATTCCCTCTCATAGAATGGAGCATACTTTCAACACGAAAGTGTATTGTGCATGTCCAGTTAATGCATGCCCAATATGACTCTAGGACTTCATGGATGATGAATAACAAAAAATATGCCTTTTTTCTAGCCATATGAGTATTCTCATTTTTTTTATTTGTGGCAGCAAGTTGAACAGCATGAGGAAAGGGAATAAATTTGCAGAGGCTGCACCAATATGTGATAAAATTGTTTTCAATAAGGTTAGTTACACTTCAGAGTGCAATCTCTATCACTTGAATTTTTGTCTGATTGATTTGCAAAAGTAAGTACTGCAGGCACACAGTCTGGAACCACTCTGATATTTTGCTGCTTTTGATGTCGTCTAACCATCTACACCAGGTGAAGCAAGGATTGGGTGGAAATGTGCGTCTTATACTATCAGGAGCAGCTCCTCTATCTTCTCATGTTGAAGGTTTCTTAAAAGTGGTTACCTGCGCCCATGTTCTTCAGGGATATGGTATATTGTCCTCATTTCCTTGGAAAAAAATATTGCTCTTTGCTGCATCTCATGTTCTTAAGGGACATGGTATGCTGTTCTGGATGGGTAAAGCTGAAGAAATGAAATCATGAAAGCTACCTTCATATGTGTTTTTACTTAATTGCATGAGAACAAGCATCAACCTACCCATTCCTTACCTATGCAGGTCTGACAGAAACCTGTGCTGGGACATTTGTCTCCTTACCAAATGAGATGTCAATGTTGGGGACAGTGGGACCCCCTGTGCCTAACGTTGATGTTTGTTTAGAATCTGTCCCTGAAATGGGATATGATGCCCTTGGAAGCACGCCGAGGGGAGAGATATGTGTGAAGGGAAAAACCCTGTTCTCTGGATATTACAAACGTGAAGATTTGACTAACGAGGTCATGATTGATGGGTGGTTCCACACAGGTATCCACATCTACATAGTTATCTGATGACTCTTTGTTAAGATGTGAGGAAAATATGTAGTGTTTGATTGAATTCAGTTTGGAGTAAGTGAGAGGAGAGAATGTAGGGGGAGAGTAAAATTGGTCTAAAGAGAGTTGAGCATCTTGTATGTTAAGTGATTACTGTCTCCGCTTGTGGTTCCTTCCCTTCTATCATATTCTCCCTCAGATTTACTTCTGAGAGAACTCCTAAGCGTTTTAGGAGATTCTCAAATTTGTCCTTGAATTATATTTAATTTTCACTGCACTAATAGTTGGTATCCGAGAAGCTTACATCAATTTTGCAACAGGGGATGTTGGTGAGTGGCAAGCAGATGGAAGCTTGAAAATCATTGATAGGAAGAAGAACATTTTCAAGCTTTCACAAGGAGAGTATGTGGCAGTTGAAAACTTGGAGAACATCTATTCCCAGGCTACGGGTGTTGATTCGGTAAGTAGTTTCTTATTGATTTTATAATGAGATTGGCATGTTTGAAGTATAAGAAATATTCAGAAATGTGTGGTTCCGGTTCAATGTTCCTGTCTTCTGTCAAAACATATTATTTTCATGTTTGTTTTGGTAGATTGTGATGAGTGATAACTTACATTCCTTCAAATCCAAGCTTATAGGCTTACAGGAAGAAGCTGTCTTTTAACAACTTGGTATTTTACTGTTGCATTTTTTTGGGTGAGTGTGATAATTATGGACAATTAGCTAAACGCTGATTGCCTATTATCAGGTTTTAGTATCCATTTCCTTTTCAGGATTGATTGGTTCACTTTTGAATCTTCTTCAACATAAATAGGAACTCTAATGATGGTCTTGTCATCTCTCCAGGTTTGGGTTTATGGAAACAGTTTCGAGTCTTTCCTTGTTGCTGTTGTAAACCCCAACAAAGATGCACTTGAGCGGTGGGCTCAAGAGAATGAAATTAGTGGAGACTTCACTTCTCTCTGCGAGAATCCTAAAGCTAGAGAGCATATACTTGGGGAGCTCACAAAGACTGGAAAAGAGAAAAAGGTTTTGAAGTTTCTGCCACCTTTCATTCTTTATGATGGTCTTCTTTGAGGACAAACACTTTTTTACTTTGATATGCAAACTTAAGGACGGAATACCTTCTGCATTATTCCGTGCAGATGAAGGGTTTCGAGCTTATCAAGGTTGTTCACCTTGATCCTGTCCCATTTGACATGGACCGTGATCTCCTCACACCCACTTACAAGAAGAAGAGGCCCCAATTGCTCAAATTTTACCAGGTAAAAAAAAGTCTCCTATCACACAATTCCCTTTTGTGGATGATAGTTTTACATTCCTAGGCTTATCAGGACACTTGCAAAATCATGGCTCAAGTCAAGATGGAAATAACTCAACTGGCATAAGATTTAAGACTGACTTGGATGATTGAATAGCATGTAATGGCATTTTTAAGTTAATCAGTGCCACTGACCGGTAATATTTTGTCCACAGAGCACCATTGACAGTATGTACAAGAGCTCAAAGTGACCGAAAAAGCCATCTAATAATGCCTGCGGGTTCTCTTTTACGTCCTTATTCTTGGGGTTAGGTTTTTACATTATCCTATTGTGCATATCTCTATTTATGAAGTCATTTGACACTTACATCCAGTCTGCACCATTGATCCTTTTACAGTCTGTGTATCCTGTAAAACGCCTTTCGTTGACAGCAGAATAATATGATGATAGTAGTATGCACACACAGATTAAAACATCTTCCTTTGATTAACCAATGAAGCTCTCTTCAATATCCACAGCCTGCTGATACCTGCAACTTTTTAATCTCTCTTAATCGTTATGGTTGGACAAGTAAACCCAAGCACAAACAGCTCAAGAACTGTTCAAATATAAACATTGCAACACAGGAGAAGATAATGAACAACTCTTGAGGGGAGTAGTGCACAAAAGACCCTCCTGAACCCAATCAATGGAGAAGCCAACTTTCAGTCACTTCACTGACTGACTGATGCAGGAACTAATTCATCCTGCATCTCTGACCTTTTCCTGTATGATTAAGTTGAAGATGATCGAGAAGATGGAGGACGAGCACCCTGCCGTTGCAAACCGTCTCGTCACTCCTTTCTTCCTTCGGAATCTCCGATCCAGCTTATTCTATACTGCCCCCATCTATAGTTTCCTAGGCTCGATACCCTCAAAGAAAGACGAACTTTCAAACAAGACATTGTACTATAGCTGCACAGTTCTCACACCCGCAAACCGACCCGATTTGATCACGGTATCGCCGTTTTTTTTTGTTCTGTCTGACGAGTGCATTGCCACCCAAGTCTTTGTTCCAGTAGCTCCATCTCTTTAAACCAACTTGAAGCTGGAGATTGATATGTCTGCCTGAGGAGAAGCCTGGATGTACACAAACTCCATGCTCTTGCCGGCCGGTAAGGATTGGACCCATGATGGGAAAGTGTAGGAATCCTCGGACTTTTCAAGTCCCCACAGCTGTCCATAGAGCTTCGATATTGATAGCTTGAGGTCCTTGACAGTTTGAGTCGATTTGTTCGTCAGGATGGCCGAGTACCGGAAGTAAGTCATGCCGTTGGAATTCCATGAAGCTGTCAACGTCTGCCGCACTGAGATCTGGCTGGTGGAAGCTACTGCAAGAAAAACAAAGTCAATTGTAAGTTGGATGAAGATTTCCCATCTCGCTGCTAACAAGCAAAACTTCAATAATCTTGTTGCGATACCTGAAGCAGAAATTGGTCTGGTCACAGTTTGCTTTGGAGCAGGAACCACCTCTGCAAAACAAGGACATTGATATGATCCACAGTCCCACATATCGACACTTTGATCATTAAATGTAGGGGTAGGTACCTTGAAGGAGCTGGTTAACCACACCTCCTCCGCCCGAACTTAACCGAGCCAACACGCCCATAAGAGGTGCATTGTTGTAGGTCGCAGGCTCAGTCTGCTCGTAATTGTCCCGGTGATCGGCGAAGTTGTCATAGGCATCGGGTCCTCCGACTATAGCCCCGGTGAGGAGATTGGGGTCACTCGATTTGCGGCTGTACCAGGTGGCATAGCCTCCGCGGCAGCTCACAAATGTCGAATCGACCTTTATGGAGACTATGGACGAACCGCGATGGTGGACTTGCCTCGGGTAGTTGGAGCCATACCCCACCATGTAGCTTGTGGCCCTCGGGTTGTCACCGAGGATGTAGTCTATCTGGAAATCCGAAGCTTCAAGCATTAGGCTTCACGAACTTTCTAATGTATCTCATCTCAAGGATCAGAAATTTCACCTGGGATTTCGCGAAGGAGACGAGGGCCGCCGGCGAGACATTCCCGGAAGCGCAGCTTAGGCTCCGGCCCGATGAGGTGAGGTAGTCGGAGTAGACGGACAAAAGGAAGGAGGCGCTCGTCACAAACTGGAGGTTGTTCCACCGTTGCCGGAAAAGTAAACCGCCAGGGGTCCTCTGCACGTTCCTCGTGCCCTTGCCGAGGCAGGAGCACATGAAGAACTCCGCCTTCTGCTGGTACTTCTGAAACGTCGCTACATACTTCCCCGCCCGACCTCGCATTAGGACCTGCAATTCAACGCATCATCTTGACTGCATTGATAGATGCACTTGATCATAAGACCGGACAGAAATCGATATCACGAAAATGTACCTTGGAGACCAGAGTCTGGACACCGGCATACTTGACGTCCCAGCTGAACTCAGTCATGGCCCAGCCAGTCCCGCCCATGGAGTCCCCATTGTTGCCAAGATAATTCAAGTAGTACTGGTTGTTGGTGGCTCGGTATAACCAAACCGCGGCCCACAGCAGCTCATCCTGATCATACAGTATATGCCTAAGAAGACTTCTTGACTCCAATGTGAATTAGTCAATATAAGAGTGAACCGAGGCTTACATTATAGCCACTGACAGATTGATAGTATTTCTGTGCCACGGTGATGCTGCTGTCGTACTTGCCTCTGTATTTGTCAGCAAACTCGAACAGCTGAACAAAAAAAAACGGACAAAAAATTCATTTTAAATTAAAAAAATGCAAAAAAGATCGGGGGTGTATGCGTCTTTTTACGTGACCGGCAGGGCGGTCTCACGTGACAAGACGACAAGACAAGAGCGCTGAATTAAAAGGATGGCGTTGGCTGGTGGACAGGTGGACGGCTGGGATGGAAAGCTCGCACGATGGGATCTTTGTACGGCAGGGATGCGAACTCGCTGACCCGTGACTGACGCAAAAAGTCAGGGGTGGTTCCACAGATCCCCATTGTGCGGTCCACAGAATATCTTTTTTTTTCTGGTTGATTTATTTTTTTTCTTATTCAAAATTTATTACTTTAATGTCACTAAAAATAGTGTCCTAAATATAAATATTAGATTTTTTATTTGTGTAATATTTAAATTATTTTTTAATACAGCTAATTTCATGATAATTTTGTGATAATATATTATCGAATTATATTAATTTTTATTGAGAAATTAAGTTATAAAAATGGCTAAAATTTAGCTTTACTACAGTAATAACTGCTAGTAACTGCCGTTGTAACGTGCGCATGTACGCGCCTCTTAAAAAGCCTTGGTCGGTCGTGGGTTCCACTAAAATACGCCTACCTAAAAAATATTACATTATAATTTAATTTACGCTATAAATTTTGTGTATTTTAATTTTATATTTCTAATATCCATTTTATTCTAACATTTTTTTATTAGGAGGGGAAATTAGTTTTTGGGAAAGGAAATAAATGACGTGATGCGATGGGACGCGAACCTGTCGGGCGTGGGTGAGCAGCTGGGCCGAGTAGTTGGCATTGTACCGCCGGAAGACGAGGGATGCGGCGGCCATGGCGGCGGCAGTCTCGCCGGCGAGATCCGATCCAGGGTTGCTCGAGTCGACCCTGTAAGCCCTTCTGTCGGTGGTCATGTCCTCTGGCCTCTGCCAGCAGTAGTGGTCGGTGTTCCCATCTCCCACCTGATTATTTCCAAATCCATGAACAGAATTCCTCGTGAAAATGAGTCTTTCCACTGATTGTTTGTTTTCTCTTATTTTTTTACTAGGCGAAAGTGGAAGCTTTTCCACTGTTTTTCATGGGAGGGGAGAAAATTACCTCTCCATAGAGGACATTAGGACTGGGGTGAGCTTTGATGAAGTAGTCGGTACCCCACTTGACGGCTTCCATGGCGTGGCCGAGCTCCCCGTTGGCAGCCAGCTGCTTCCCATACTCCAGTATGCTCCACGACATCATCGTCACCGTGAAAGCCATCGGCAGCCCGAACTTCACATTGTCCCCTGCATCATAGTACCCTCCGACCAGATCCACCTGCACCATGACAAATTAATCCTGTCCATCAAATTACACTAAAAAATGCAACTCTTTTTTCTTTTATTTATGTTCTCGTGATGAACTTGACGTTGGTTTTTTTTGGGCACTCTGTATTTGAAGAAGCCAAACGGATTGACTTACCCCGCTGGCTTTGCCGTCGTTGAGGCCGGAGTCGGCCCTCCAAGTGATCCTCTGGTTCTTGGGAAGGTAGCCGGATCTCTGGGCCTCGAAGAAGAGGATGCTCTTGGTGAGAGCCTGCCGGTAGTCGTGCCCTGCACTGGCCAGTAAAGGGGCGAGGCAGAGGAAGAGAAACAGGGGAGGCCCTGACATGGCTGGATTCACCATTATTGCTGGGTAGCTCTCTCCCTCCCACCAATGGAGAATGTGAAGTGAGAAATGGACAAACACCCACCAGAGAAGGGAGATGGGAGAGGGAGTGGGAGGAAATGGGGAAGCTAGGCGGTGGTTTTATAATTGTCTGAGGATGAGAAGGAGGAGGAGTAGAAGAAGAAAAGAAGAAGAAGAAGAGGTGGAGATGAAGGGATTCCCAACATAAATGGATCTTGAAACTGATCTACCTCGGAATTTAATTTCATAAAAAAAATTGATGAATGCTCATAATTAAAAGAGTTTTTCTTTAAACAAAAGAGGCATGAAAATGGAGGGGGGCAGAGAGGACAGATGCATGTGGGCAGTTCATGGCTGCTCACAAGAGGGAGAGATAGGGTCGGTGTTTGGATCTTAATGGAGAAATTTCTGAAGGGTAAGTTAATGGGTACGAAAGGAGATTTTATTGTCTCCACTGTTTCCCATTTGTAGACAAAAATGGGAGGCCTTCTTTCTCAAGCATGCTAGCATAGCTTAGCTTAGTTTAGCTTAGCTTAGCTTAGGAACATGTAATAGCCATACCCCACAGAGAGTGAGGGAAGCCATCCTAGTAAAATTTATATTTAATATAATTTTATTAATTTATATTATATTATAACATTCTAATATTATTTATTTATTTATTATTTAATATTATTTTTATATTATAAATAATTATATCTATTTTATAATTAATTGAGTTATTTATCAAAACTAATAAATATGTATTACAGTGGTCTATATCTATTGCATATTATATTTATTTCATATATTTTAACATTTTTTCTCCTATATTTGTTTTTCAAAAAAAATCATATAAATGGTATCATATTATATATACTCTTAATTTGCTAGTAAAAATCGATTTTTTTTTATTTTGTGCGTTCTTTTTCCCTTGAAAAATGTCATAGGAAGGTGCATTTTCCTTTTTCTTTTTTACTTTTATTTTTTGGGATTCCCTTGGAAAACTTCTAACCGGTTGTCACACACCACTAAGTTAAGTGATTGCACTGCAAAAAGCTTTCAATACAATACTCATTATATTTTCATACATTTAAGTTAATATTTATAAATGATATTTCCATTGAGGGATAACTCCTCCCATTCATCTAAATTTGAAGGATAACATCTCATAGTACCAATCATTATTTAATTTAATTCATAAATATTTTCATTGAATATCTAATTTACAGATAAATCAAATAATTGTATCTAAATTAAATTATCATATAAATATTATTATTTTATTTAAAATATCAACCAATTTGAAGTAAAGGTTATTTAGTATATGGTAAAAATCAACCATATAAATATTGGGAAAGGGGACCAATTTATTGACACATGATAAAAGGTATACATACAAGTGTAGTGTAGATGAATGTGGAACCATACACTATGGACACACAAATATTACATGCCTAATACTTATTTCGACTAAAATTAAATTAATTCATCATATGTTAATTTACCCTATGTTTTAGATATTTCGAATGAAATTTCTTAACATAAAAATAACCAAATTATTTATTTTTTAGTTACAAACTAATTTATTATTAAAATTAGGTAATATTTTGATGATTTTAATAGTGGAACAAATATTATGTACCCAAATATTAATATTAAACTTATTTATACCCATCTAAACAATAACAACAATACATGTAAACAAGGACGACTTCTCTACTATGATTAATTCTTGATCTACTATTACTACTAAAGTGAGGCTCTAGGAGAGGGTTGACTTGACTTTTCATCCATGTTCTTTTTTGGTTCAAGTGTCATAGTTTGACTAGTGAAACATTAATATTTTACAGCTATTTTTGGAGATTTTAGTTGGATGAATTGCTCAAATTTTATGACATTCATACACAACATATAAAAAATGGCATGGGAAGAAAAAAGCAGATGCATTAGTCCATTTCCTCACGGTTATTTTTTTAATGTAATACATAATTAATTTTGGGGGTTGACCCGGATATTAGGACCCGATGTTCCCAAAAGCCAACCAGGCGCCGCACGCGACCGGGTTTTCGGGTCCGGAGTCAGCCGTTGACTTGGGCACCGGCAAGCAACCAGCTGTTAACTAAGTTAAATGGAAGAGGAATTATATAAAATAAAAATAATAAATTAAAAGAATTATGGTAAATTAAATTATTAAAAAAATAAAATTGTGTGATTAAGTTTTTAATAATTTCTGATAAATCAGAGAATCAAGCCATGAACTGAAAAAATAAGGTTGCGGTCAAAAGGAGTGGCTCTCTTGTAATTATGAATCTGTGATGTGGGTAATATCGGGAAGGTGTATTAATCTTTTTCTTTTTTCTTTTTTTTTGAAAGCGAAAAAGGAGAAAAAGAGAGAGCAAAGGACGGACGGGCGTGGTAGCCGAGAATGAGGTGGCAGTGGGCGGGGCCCACCACATGGACCGGTTTCTCTTCTTTTGTAATTCCAACTGCAATCAACGGTAACGGCAAAAAAAAGAACAATAGGAAAATAGTGGAATATGTCATTTTCTCAAGGCATAATCTCACACTTCACTTCCCTTAGTCTAAAATTGCAAATAAAGTATACAATTTAGTGTAATTTTTCGATTTTAAGTATATATGTTTTATTTATTTCAATTTACAGATTGTTTTTTTTACAAATTTAGATAAAATATTTATCAGTAATTAAAATTACACACAAATCTTATTAATTTCTTACTGTTTATAAATAAGTTAGGATTTTTTAATCGAATAATTAATAACAATTTTATTTTTATATTAAGTCAAATAAAATATTTTATATCTAAATTAAGCTTTTTATTTGAGATAAATCTTATAAATCATAACAAACTCTCATTTTTTGTTTTAAATTATTTTTAATGATTAGGTATAAGTGGATTTCTTTATTTTTTACTATTTAAATTTGAACGTACGGAGGGTTGTAAAAATAATACCCAGTACATTTTCCATTTTATACAAAATGTCAGCATGCCAGGAATAATAAAATGTAAAATAAGATTTATTTGTGAATTAGACCTTAATAGATAAACACTCACAGTTAAGCCGCAAATTCAGGAGTTCGCAAAGAGTTGAGAGAAGTCACACAAATGCTATATCACGATTCAGCTCCCTTATATCATGCAATTATAATACACAAACAAATATTAATTATTTATTGCATTTATATTTACTATATTATATATTATAATACCAATATTTTTAATTTATTAAAATAATATAATTACCGATAAATAATAAAAACTTTTTCAATTATTTTTGTAAAAATATATTTTGAACCGATAAATATTTTAATAAATATATACTTAAAAGTTATTAATTTTAATGAGTTTAACATTTTTAATCTTATAAAATCCTAACCCTTATCTATTTTATTTAATTTAAAATTATATTATCAATTCTACCGTATTTGTATACATTTACTAAGTATAATTTTAAATTAACACTTAATAATTGTATACGAGTTATATATTATTTTTTCGATTTCAAACGTATATAAACAATTACCTTAACTTAATCGTACACAACACAAGATTATTTTTAATATCGAATCAATTATAAATGTAAGTACACTGAAAATATAATACAATTTAAGAAGTTATTGTTAACGGATAATATATCATACAATTAAAAGTTATAAGTGTAAATATTAGAACTTTTTTAATATTATAAACTTAATTCCCTATTGATAATATTCTCCATAATTTTATAAGATTTTATATAATAATAAAAAAATTTTGTGTTGCTTTTGTAAGTAGGGTACATGAAATCATGATAGTTTTTTCCGTACATTGGGGGGTGATGTACCATTAATAAGTTTGGTGGTGCAGATGGACCATTCAATCAATAATGCCACACATCTACTCTACTCCCCATAATGCATTTCATTTTCCCCTTTTATAATTTAAGAAAAAGAGAAGAGGCAAAGAAGTGTGATAGGGAGTTTTTATTAACATAATTGAATCTCAAACATTGGGTATTTGATTCCATGGACTCTCAATGGAAGTCCAAAGCAAAGGGGGGGGGAGAATAATCGGGTGTTCATACATTGGTGTTGTTCACACACTCAATACAACAAAAAAGTAAGGCTTTTTTTCACTTGTTCACATGGGTTCTTATTTCACTCCTCCATGTGCATGTAGATGTGTATAATTTTATGGGTTTAATGATGGGATAATTATACTAGTAGTGGCAGTAGGACCATAATACCCTATTTGTATTTGTTTGAAATACAATACAAAATGAGACACAATCATACTCAATTGGTTTCGATTTAATCAAATACATTGTCCTAGCTAATTATTGTTCCAACCATTTATAATCATAAACGGGTTCAACTAGCACCATTATGATCATCCCTGTGCACAAATTCATACTTTGAGCTTACACTCAATGACAGAGAAACATTAAAACATATTTAGGGTTACCAGCTTGTGGACATAGGCACGTTTGTTTTATGGGATGGAATTATCTGTCACCAGACATAGTACTTGTCTGTCAGCATACGTATTTATGTACATAACAGTATGCTTGTTCTTGATGTGGTAAAGGCTGATACTTTACATCCAAGTTGGCTCATTAATGGGGTGGTAGCTTCCACTTGTAGACTTGCCTCCAAGATCCAACTTTCAAACCACATGGAGCATTAATGAAGCCAACATACCTTTTTGGTTCTTCCTTCTATGCTACATAACGATACTCCAACTAATTCAAGTTTGAATATATGGCCTAAGATCACATTTTTTACACATACCATTGAATTTCATTTCATTTCATAATTGCATATATTATTGATAATGCATATACCATTTTGAAAAGTTAAGTGCATGAGTGTAACATTAGCTAACACTAAACATTTCTGTTGTATTTTTTCTATTATATTAAGAAAAAAGATAGTTTTTATTGGACAAAAAAATAGTATGTCAAATCATGTCATTTTGATTGTATTGATATCAATTACATGGTTCATCACTATGGTAATATATATAGGAGGCAAGAAACAAAGATGTCCATCAAGGTGAAATAATAAGTTGACATTTTTGTACACTCCAATACTAGTAATTCAACTAGGGACTTGCACTTTAATGGGTGGCTTTCACCTGTTTTATTGAACACTCAAATATCAATTATTGGTTTGCAAGATGGAATGCATTTGTTGAATGCAGCTATTATTATATGGATTGGAGCTGGCTTTTATGATCATGGAGCTGGAATTGCACATTTAGATGGCAAACCACTTCTTAATTGATGCCAACTCACTGCAGCCACCATCTTCTATAGTTCAAGCTCAAGTCAATGCTATGCTAGAAGGAGTCAAGATAGTAAGAGGTACAAAATGGAGTGAAATTAGCATTTAATTTGATTGCCAATCTCTTATTTTAATAAATCAATAGTTTCTTGGATATTAGTATCTTTTTGGACATGCTTGAATTCCTAGGGAGAACAATCACAATGCCCATGATTTTGCTTCCATGGCACTTCTTCATTTTGATCCACAATAAACATGAGATATTTTGCAGAAAAAAAATAGAAAGATGATGCTTTTTTTAGATGGGTAACTGGGTGAATCTCTTGTGCTTGGAAATTAATGAACATTAAAACGATTCCATATTCTAAATTCCTTTTATTTTCTATTTGGGAAGTAGTGGATTTTAATATACTTGAATGGGGGCAGATGTGCAACACTTTGTTGTCATTCTCTGTTAATTAAGTTAGCCACATGCCCATATGTTGGACCCCAATTTTTATTATCTATTCTTAAGGTGGGTTTGTGTCCATTCGATTAACTCAAGGGGAGTTTCAAGCACATTGAATTAATATAACTTGGAGGTCAACTCTCCATCTTGCCATACCAAGTTCATTCATCTACCCTCATCTTGCATTGAAACAAGTTGGGCTGTAACAATTCAAATCACAATCTCCTTAATTCACTCATCTCAATCCATTTAATATAAAATTTAAAGATATAATTAAAATTTTAAATTAAATAAAATATAAAATTATTAAGTTAAATACTTACCATTTTAATTTTTAAATAAATATCAGTTCAACTTGTTATAAACAAATTATATCAGTAATAGAAATTTGATTTGTAATAATAGAATTTTCATTTGTAATTTTACAAGATATATAAAAATATATTTAATTTAATTTTACTATTTTTACTGATAGGATACTAGAATATATTAAATATTGTTTGGGTACTGGTTTAAAATTGTAATTTATAATTAAAATTATAATTTATAATACAAACATGATCAATTTTTAGATTTTTTAGAATTAGTCCTTTCATTCCAATTATTAGGCCAAATGGGGCCAATGGGTGCACGTGGAACTGACAATCCACGATGAAGATTGAAAGGGGAGGCCCTCTGCCTGCCCTACCAAGATATCATATGATATGGCTGCATGTTCTCAATAGGACGTATCCGCCCGCCCGCCCGCCCAACCCATGGTGGCGTGGGGCGGCCGGGCCCCTCACCCTCCTCATTGATTGATTGAACATTAATGCAGTCCTTTCAATATGTGACCCAAAACTTAGCCCTATTCCAATAATGTGGATCGCATCTGGTGGGTGGGTCTCCTTCCAGTGGCCTACAAATCTTCCGATCCGACTCACCACACGAACCCGTGTTTGCTTGGGGGCGGGTTTGGGTCCACGGAGTTATTAACCCGGTCGATTTGGGCCGTGTCCAACTTGGCCCATTCTCCATCATGGGCCATAGCAAAGGTGGCCCTTACTGTCCGTAAGATTCCACAGTGTGGGGTACCCCCTTCTTCCTCAAGTCACTTCGACTACTTCACTTCACCATGGTGGACCTGGCCAGCAGCAATCCAACATGCAAGGCTCACAGCTCTGCTCCAGCGGTTATGACGACACTAATATTACCCATAAAACACCCCCAGCCATCCTGAACGAGGATGCCACATGCACCTGTAAGACCCGGGCATCCTCGGGCAACACCGTATGTATTTAATTCCGACCGGCCTGACGGAGGTCAGCACCATCAAATCGGTCAGGATCCGATTTTCTCCGGCGAGGAAGGAAGGAAACGAGTGGTCGGAGGCACCCGTCGGGTCCACGTCTGCACAAGTGGGATGGGAAGGTGGAAAGCTGGATGCTGCCAAAATACCACTTTTTGTATGAATTTAAAAACTGTCAATGGCAACTTTATCCAAATCCAACTCCCCTTGTCACAAAATTATTTTTACATTTATCGAATAAAACATATGGTTCGGAAAATTGTTTTACGTAAAATTAATAAAATTATAAGATAATCTTTATTAATTATATGAGTTTTATTATTTATTTTATTTAAAAAAAAGTAGATGAGGATATAATAATCAGAATAGACCCGAAATAAGCTAAACATCAAAATCATGAAGATGGTAATTAATGAGGGAGAATGACATGTGGGAAACCTTGACCTTTGAGAGAAGATATGGGTAGGCTCTGTTCACATGGTCATGTAATATCCTTTTGGAGCACTATATGTCTTAAAAGATTGAATCGGTCCCAACATCAATGATATGATTTGCTTCTCATTCATTTTCTATAGTGAAATCTTAATAAATCAAAACATTTTCATCTTTAATTGAGCTATTACATGAAACAATCACAATTCATAAGGCATATACCAAAATTTTGTTATAACAAATTAATTATGAAACATATACACCATTTTTAGTCCATCTCAAGCATCCTCATCCAATTCTCTTTTTTTTTTTCTCTCTCTCTCTTAAAAGTTTAACAAATACACCTTTTCTTCTTTAATGCAGCTTTTGTAGTATAGGGTCCACTTGAATGTGACCCCTTCTTTTTTTTTTCAATTTGATTTGATGATGAAAAACTTTAATGGTGATTTGGATTTCATGATCTTGGTTATCTTGATAGATAATCATGACAAATATTTACAAGTCCATAGCGGTTTAAGTGGGGTTTAAATGGGTAACAAATTAATCATATTCCATGTATTAGAGATAAAATATAAAAAATAAATCCGCATAATTAATAATAAAATGAGGAAAATGGATAAGAAATAAAGATGAAGTCAATTTGTTGCATATATGGGATGGGGGGCACCGTGGAGGAGCAAGTAGAATGCCTACTTGACTTGCCCTATGCTCGGGTAGTGAGGACCATAGTGGGACTGGAGGAGCTATGTCTGACTGGACAAGCTCAACCCAGATGTTGAGATCCCCAAGTGTGGCCTGTCTTTCATATAGGAAATTGGGACATTCGCATGGAAGTCAAAGTCAGGATGATGATAAGGTGGAGATGTCTATACGGTCACTATGCCACCACGCATGCTGCAGAAAAAAGAAAAAGATATCCTAAAATCTTAAATATGGTATAAAAACATGTTCTTTATTTAATTTAGGTGTAAATATTTTATAAATTAACACTAATAACATAATTTAAAGACATGTTTATAAAAATACGAGTCCGTCTAACTTTATAATTTTTAGACAATAAACCCATCATATTAACCTTAAATAATTGTAAGTTGAATATTTTTTATTTATTTTCAATTTCTAAAACAACCATCATTTAATCTAATATTATATAAGAAAATATTGTAAACTGATATATTTTTAAAATAATATCTAATTAAAATTTATAATTTGTAATTAATTTAATATTTATAATATTTCTCCCTATAATATTATCGACTGAAAATATGTGAAGCTATATTTTGATTTATCATGTGTAATTATTAGCCTTACAGTTTTCTCATGCCATCTTCTACTATAAACACAGTCAAAGCCTCCCTCCCTACCCTCCCTCTTCATTCATTCAGCCCTCACATCACTTACTACACTTTTCCACCTTTCAATTGTTCTTCTTGGAGGAGGAGAAGAGCAATATTGGTTCTATCTCTTCAAGATTCTGGCCTTGTTCTCACTATAGTTCTTTAGTCTGTTTTTTTTTTTCTGCAAGACATGGGGACCTTGCCACAGCAGCAGCAACAGCTCCCCTCCTCCGACATCAACGCCGCCGTCAATATCCAATGGGCCCTCTCGCAGGCTATACTGAACGGTGGCGCTAGCACATTCGATTCCATCTTCTCTTTGTGCGAACCCACTGTGGAGATTGCCACCCCTTCAAAAACAGCCTCCCTGGGCTCCTCTGTTTATTTCCGGCAGCGGGAAATTCTCCAGAGGTTCTCCCACTTAACAAGGCCGAGAGGCCCAGAACCAGCAGCGGCCGACAAGTTTCAAAGCGGCGGTGGCCTGAAGAAGAAGTTGTACAGGGGAGTGAGGCAGAGGAGCTGGGGCAAATGGGTGGCGGAGATAAGGCTGCCGCAGAACAGGGTGAGGGTCTGGCTGGGGACCTACGACTCCGCCGAGGCAGCGGCCTATGCCTACGATAGGGCGGCCTATAAGCTCCGGGGTGAGTACGCCCGCCTCAACTTCCCAAACCTCGTGGAGGAGGACCCGGGCCGGCTTGGCGGCCTCGAGGCCCTCAGGGCCTTAGTCGACGGCAAAATCCACGCCATATGCCAGAAGGTCAGGAGGAGGGAGAAGGGCAAGAAGGGCATTTCAAAGGGAGATGAAAAGAAGGCCGATACCCTCATTGCTGGTTCCTCCCCCACCAGACCAGCCCTTTTGTGGCCGTCATGGCAGTCCGAGGACGGCGACAAGGCCGTTTCAGTGGATGAAGCGCGGATGTGTGAGATCCCTCTGCCTCCGGCGGCCTCGTCGGAAGATTTAGAGCTCGGGCCGGTGCCCGACTCCTATCTCCTCGCAAAAATGCCGTCTTTTGACCCAGAACTGATCTGGGAAATTTTAGCCAACTAAGTGATGACTGCTGATCCTGATTTAATTGGATCGGATCATCTCCAAGCCATTTGAATATAAATTAATAAGAGATATGGAGATTTGACCACTGAGATTTTTCTGGGGATAAATCTGTTGTTCTTTCTATCCTCAGGCAAGCAAAGGGTTGCCAGAGCAGGAGATCGGGACAAGTCACAGCTTGTAACAAGGGTGGAGACATTGTTAATGCTACTAAAGAACTGAATAAGACAAGACAGGGCACTCGAATAATAAGAACAGCAGATCTCACCTGCGCGATTAAATGGAGCAAAACCCAAAAATGAACTCAGAAATCGCAGCAAATACAAGGACCACCGGTGCAACAGCAACAACTGGATGGGTTCACGAGCAACAAAAATTAGCAGGAGATGGGTTTAGCAGGAAATGTGACTGGGCTTGAGGAGGATGGAACGATGAGATTCCAACTTTGATTGAATCTCGTCTTTGTTCACGAGATGGCACCCTCAAAATTGGCCATATAGAGGTTACCCTAATTGGGGAGAAGGAGTTCTCACATGGGTTTGAAGTTGGGCCATGTGGGTCTCATCACAAGTATGGGTCGTGCGAATTCTACCTATCAAGACCATCCACTAATACTTTTAGGTCGCAAGATATAAGCACGAATTTTTCTTATGGATTTAATGGATCAAATCGTTTTTCTATCGGCCTCTATTCAATTTGTCTTCATCCTAGTTCAATCTTGTTTGCACCAATTTGTCTTAGTATGCCCATTAGTTATTTAAAATCATCTTGATTAGTATATTAATTGAAATGATATTTATTATATTATTAATAATTTCTCTTAAATGTATTTACATGAATGTTGATAACTTTTAAAATATTTTAATTATTTATAATGTATCGATTAATATTAGATCTTTTATTTAATTTAATTTAATATTTTATTTTATATAATATTTACTAACCTTCTCCATCTCTATTAATATTTATATTTTGAGTTTGGTCCTACTTTTTTCCCTTTAAAGATAATGCTTGTTTTCTTTTATCTATTTCTTTATTACATCAAGTGCTTATGACATTGTTACTTGTTTAAGTAATTTCCTTCAATAAAGTCTAACCCCATTATTAATGATTTTACTTCCTTTTGTAACTTATGTGTCATTGGTAAAATCTCACAACTTTTAACTTTAATTTCCCTTGAATCAACACCTTACTATATTTCCATTACAATTGATTAATATTAACATTTGTGTACCACACAAATAAAGTTTTATTTAGGATATACTTATTATATTTTATTTAGAATATACTTATTTTATTCATTTTCTTGATAATTTTAATAAATATTACTAAATATTTTTTATATATAATAATTATGTAGTATTTCATATATTTTATGTATTTCTAAAAATTAATTCAATTGTAAAATTAAGAGTATTAAGTAAAATGTTACTATTAAGTTTATTTATTCTATTTTTCAATAAAATTATAAAATAATGGTGTTAAACTTTTCCTCGTGTTACTATTAAGTTTATTTATTCTATTTTCAATATAAATTACAAAATAATGGTGTTAATCTTTTACTCGATTGATATAACAACTATTAAATACTCTTATTAATAAAATAAATTACAAAATTTAATTGACTAATATTACTTAAAATATTTTGAATAAATGAGAATGAGTTACTTAAAATAGAAGAATGAGCAATTTAGATTGTATAGATAATAAATAAATTCTCAATAATAAAACTAACGATTTAATTATTTTGAAGAATTTATGCGCATATATAGTCATTACTATTATGACATAGTATCATATGGCATTACACGAGAGAACTAGGAATAAGGTTCCACTTGATCTAGAGATAAATGAGATCGACTTGATAAGACAGATTTGGAGGAGGATCAAAATTTGGAATGGGATCACGTGGAAGGAGAAGCTTAAATATGGTCGAAGAGCTCCAGTATATCTGAAAGATATCATCGAAGAAATCAAGCCATGAGGAGAGGTTGAGAGAAACTTGAATGAGTCCTGTGACAAGAGGAGCCATGTGGAGGAGAAGGTGCTGGGATGTGGATAATGAAGCCGTGATGGGATTAAAATAGATATTAAGGATAAGATATCTAATATGGGAGAATGATACTTATGGGAAAGATATCGAAAATTAATTTGTTTATAATTAAAATTGACTTGATTTTAAATTGGGTTCAG
Organism: Trapa bicornis; assembly: GCA_030064425.1. NCBI lineage: Eukaryota > Viridiplantae > Streptophyta > Magnoliopsida > Myrtales > Lythraceae > Trapa > Trapa bicornis. Next base: position 24,930,402 of record CM057751.1, read on the forward strand.
ATTTAATCACACGTATTTAAAATTTAAGTATACACAGAATTGAATTTGATGAATTTTTCACCGAATTTGGGGTGGATTAGGATTTAATTATATCAAAATTAAATCCTATGAATATATATTTTATAAGGTAAATACACAATTATATAATATATGATACCAAAATATAAGCATACCTTTTATCATAGCGCATAATAACAACATATTCATAACTTATTAGACAACTTAAAATTATACATTTAAAATATTTTTTTATCATATAAACCAATTAATATTAGACATATCAACCATCACACGTGTGGGATGCAGAATTACCAAATTCCTTAAAAAGAAAAAAGCTGGCGTTTGGATCGAAATGGCCGTTGGCTTTCTAGCGACTTAGCGGGCCATGTGCTGGTTAAAAATGGCCCATAAACTTGCGGATCTTGAAGAAATGCTTGCGATCTTCCTTCTGGGTCGACTTGACCTCGGCGTGGTTTTGAGGGAGATGGTGCTCGGAGTCGTGGTTTTGCGGGAGATGGTGCTCGGCGTCGGAGCCGCCGTCTGTTTGCCTCATGCCGTGGTGGCGGTGAAGAAGATCATTATGGGGTCTCTTTGCATGTTTAGATTGCCATGTGTTCTTCATGTTCATGGGGCGGGGCAATATGTGCCGCGTGTGATAGACCCCCACCCACCCGCTGGGGAACCGGTAGTCCGGAAAGACGTTCTGCTTGCCGTGGCGCGAGTTGTATTGGCAGTGGTGGTGGTGCCCCGGCTTGGAGTGCTGGTGGAAGCTGAACGAGGTCAAGGGAACGGAACCGGCCACATCATGGGACCGGCGTCCTGGATCGGAGTCAACGTGATCGTGGTCGAGGGTGGTTGCCTCGCGGCCAGGCTCCTGGCTGGGGAGGAGGATGGTAGCGGTGGTACTCGAGTGGTCTGATGGGTCTTTTTTGGCCGCTCCATTGTTTTTAGGCCAGAATGCCTGGGAGTCGGGGAGGAGGAATAGGAAGATGAAGATAAGGATGAAGCTGCCGAATTTTGCCATATAGTATTACTTATTTTCTTTGGTTCCGTGTATGGAGAAGCTTATGGCTTGGTTTCCTTTATAAATGGAGGCGTGTGGATAAGGAGTGGGTGGGATCATTCTTCATGCAAGAATAGAATGGGACAGGGACGATAGGGAATTCAAGGGAAACGCTCGACCGTCCACGTGATTGGCAAATCCATGATGTCATATCCCACGACTTCCATTGCTTTCCTTTATTAGAGTTTTCATTGGCCAACTATGACCTTATGAGTGGGAGTTTTACTCCTAAAAATGTTTTTTTAGAATTATTTTATATTCGAATAAGAATGAATGATAACTAAATTGATAATTCAAATTACAATAAAATTTAAATAACTAGCACAAACTTTATGAATATGGTTAATATAAATAAAATTGAGTAGAATTTATATATTATATGAGTTGAGAGAATTAATTTTATTGAGAAAAATGAAAAAATATTGTAAATATATAGTACATCATTTATCAATTTATAATATTATCTAATATTAATAAGTGTGATTTAAAAAAATTAAATATAATAAGTGTATATATATAGTTGATTAAATATTTAGTAAAATAAATAATTATAGTGAATATATAAGATTGAAATTTATTAATTATAAGTATATATATAAGCTATTATTTTTATTTTTTGGAATGTTTACTTGGGATGGATGGATACCTAGTCAGGCAATAGTGAGCTCCCATCTACCCAGGTAAAGTATACATAAGGGAATAAGAGTATGGGAGGTTCTAATTACTATTTAATTTATAATATTTTGAATATTAAATTGAAAATGATACTAAATATAGTAATTTTCAAACTAATATAGTTGTCACATGTTGTTGATAGCCCACCTCACATGTCAACATGGCTCAAGTCTATTACATGTCCATTAATTCTCTTTTGGACAATTTTTTCTTTTACCCATCTAATACTTGCAAATGATCCATACTAATCTTCTCTATATTATTCCAATTTTATGGGATATTACTCACTCCCCAAGTAAACTATGCGCCACCCATGTCATTTTTTTCTTTGTATATAAGATGGATTAACTTGTTTTTTCAATCTTAGTAGTGGGCATATATACTAAAAAAACGGATATAACATAGGGTAAAGAGGAAAAATGACAACCGCACTAGTGATATTGAACATGTTGTTGTCAAGTGGTGCAATCCCATGTGATGAATGAGTGATTTAGAAGAATTCAAATTTTAGGGCAGGGAAGATCTCTGCATTATTGTGGATAGGTACATGGAAGTCTTGAGAGGGACAAGGAGATGAGCTGATGGCACAAGGAAAAGCGATGAGTCAGATGTATTCATCCTTATCTCTTTCCCATATTACATTATATATATATACACTTATGTTTCCATATATAAACCCTACATAGAAGTATACGTGGCCAATGAAAAGACATATTGAACCTCGGGTGTTGCGAGGTGAAAGAACCAAAATAGGGGTATTTTGGAGAATGAAAGTAAGGTGAAAAGCTATGGATAAGCTCATGGCCGTCTGTCTAGCATGGGACCAAAAGCAATAGATCATATAAAAACGTACAAAGTAGTGATAATAATAATTGAATTCAAAGTCTTTTGAAGTTCAAATGATCATATTATAAAAATGAGTGTCCAATCAAATAATGGATTATGATAAGAACTAGGGAGAGATCCACCATACCCATAATTTGCATTATGATATAGGTTAGTAGTTCAAATTTTCCAGTGGGTTGTACACTTTTGAGCAAAAAAAATGCACTAGCAAGAGTTTTTATCGACCATAATTGGAATTAACAATCTCTTGATCCTCTGCAGGACATGGCAAGACTACAAGCACAGGACACCAATTCTCGTTGGAAATGTTGATCATTGACCAGTTTACCTCTAGGAAGAGGACCATCTCTCGGCCCAAATAAGGTAAAAGATGGTCAAGATCAAATTAAACCCGATCCAACTATATGAACGCAATCATTGAATATGGACGAGTCCGGGTCCACCCCACACACTTTTTAGATCGGATACCCGACCCGACCCATTATTTTGACATTGATATGGGAAGGGGTTCATGGAATCATTGAGGATTATAATTTTATTAGTTTCAATTGAATTGAAGCAAGTGGTTCATGATTCCATTACTTTGTGGCCACAATCTCAAAATTGATACAAATATTTAGGTGTGGTTTTATTTCAAAGTGTGCTGGAATTTATTAATCTACGAGAGACTAAAGAAGGTTTCAAAGAGACATTGCATAAGCAAAGGCACTAGTTCTAATCATCCTAATATCGGGGATGTAGCTAAGTTTATGTCTACCAAGAGCTAAAATGCCATCTCTCACAATAATATTGTATGATCAGGCACTTTCAAAAGCTCTAGGGTTCCTCTTAATTCAAATACAATAGATAAAATAATATAACAAGTGAATTATTCATGTATATTTCACTCAATTTAAAAGATAATTTTTTCCATAGTTTATTTTATAGTTCTTTTATTCGCTGGAAATATAAAAGATGTTGGTGGAATTTCTAATATAAAATTTCACTTTATAAATGAAACCCTGGCTATTTATTTATTTAAAAATTCAAATTCAAATCTTAATCTATATTTAATTAATTATCAGATTTTAGTCTATCTTTTATAAACAATTAAAATTTAATCGATCTTTTTTTAAATATTTATACATTAGTCTTTCCTTCATACTAGCCTATATTTTATAAATAATTGTGAATTAGCTTGTATTATTTAAACATTAAGCACTAAGTTTATTTTTCATAAACAATTGAAACTTATCATTGTTTTATAAATGATCGGGACTGATTCCATCTTTCTTTAAATAGAGCCTTAATATGTTATTTCTTAAGCATTTAAGATTTCGCCCATATTTAATAAAAAATTGAATTATAACATGTATATTATAAATATTTGAGTCTTAGTTAATCTTTCATAAACGATTTGACAATGGTTCATTATTTGCTTAAACATTCGATACTTAGCTTGTATTTTATAACGACAGGGTTCTAACCCATTTGGTTCGACCTTAGTGTAACACTCGAATCTTATATAAATATTATTTGAAAAATTATGACTGAAAATTGAGTGAGACCGAGAATGTAAATGAGTCGAATAGGGAATTGTTTCAAATCGAGATTTTAGAAAGTGGTTAAATTAAGATAATCAAACTAAAATAAATATAATTGATCGAGAATTGAAGATAAGGAACCCTAAAGATGATATGTGAAATAATAGGAAGAAAAACTAGATTAAAATAAGAACGAAGTGAATCAACAGCTAAATATAATGAATTTTATAAGTCACTTTGGTAAGGGTAAAATATAATTATTGGCTTTAAAATTAAGAAAAATTATTAAAAATATTTTAAAAAATAAATTGGGTAACAATCGGTCGAATTTTGGGTGAATCGGGCTAAGAAAGGCTGAAATCGGTTGAAAAATTTATGGGAAACCAATCTAAATAGTGCCAGCCAATGGACGGGGTCAGACCACCACGTCAGGGGATAAGACCAATTGTCGTGCGGTGTATAGCAAGGTGGCCCGATAAGTAGTGAGTAAGATACATTAGCAAGCGTGACCAATCAATGTATCGTGTGACGAGCCGATACTATTGACAATATATAAATCAGATTAGCTGAGTGCAACAAATTATTGAACATCACATATTGATAATTACACATTTAGCGAATGATTTAATACAATCGAATAAGCACAATCAATCACTGAGCACGATATGACAAGCGAACACATTCATCAAATTTTAATCTTGTATATACATGTGTAGTATCATCTTCTACTTGCAAATTTCGTCCAAAAATAGTGTAAATACAATGATGCAAATAAGGTAAGTTTTTAGTGATACTTATAGGCTCCGACATAATGACAAATTGTCACCAAAATTCATAAATCCTACATTGTTGAATTCACATTCAACCTAGGGAGTATCACCTATAAAACTAGTACTCATTTTTCCCTTAGCTCATTGGAAACTTTCATGCAAAATTAGTAGACCAATTTTTCAGTCACTAGACTTTCAAGCTCGACCTTGAGCTCCACATTGCATGACAGAGGGCCCCATAGTTCATAAGTTTCATGGAAACCATCTTTAAATGAATGAGATCACATTTGAGAGACCACATTGGAGTCCACCGATAACCGGAGTGTTTCTAGATTGGCCAAATAAAAATCATGCTTTCTATATAGAAAACAAAGCATTTGTTTCTTGAGGCTCTCTGAACTTCTCATGGGGCTAATGTTGACTTGGAAAGACTACTAGAAGCCTTCTAAATTTCCTTCTTCCTCCCCTATGCCCGGAAAGAATCTAAGTTAAGTCAATTTGACCTTGATCCTCCATTTTTGTTGACGATTTTAGTTTAATTTCTGGTTAGGTAGTTAGATTGGAGTTTGGGGCAACTCCGGTGGCCGATTAGGACGGGACATGATTTAGGGAGATCACTTGGGAAGTCTCCAAGTTTTCTCGTTCGGTGACCTTGACCAATTCGTTGTCAATGGTGAGATTCCGACGAATTACACTAATTGCACAATTTTTTGATAACTTTCTGATCAATGGATAAATATGATCAAATCGGTCTATTCATAATATGGATAAATCATAGAAGGATGGGTGAGATGATAGGAGGCTTAATGGGAGAAAATTTGAATTACTTAGGGTGAAATTAAATGAAACACTATATTTGAAAAATTGTGTAAATTAGTATAAATTAAGGGACCCAAATGTAATAAATGAAAATTTATTGATCTAATATATATAATAATATTTAAAAGCATGATGTGAAAATTAGACATAGGGATCTAAGAATAATATTAAAGGAATTTAGGGACCTAATAGTAAATAAAATGAAAATTAGAATGGTATAAGAAAATTCTGATAGAATAAAGTTAAAATACTCATATTAAATATTAATTAAGTATATGAAATAATTGTTAATAGTGTGATGATATTAGCTAGCACGAGTTCCTGGCGGAACTCACTAGAGAATTGAACACTAGTCCTCGTGAATGAGTTTGATACTAATATTAGATTCGATTAAACCGACCGATGCTTTCTATAAATTTCAAACTATATATTTTGTGTGTTCGTTAAGCATTATGTGAAACTAAAAAATAATATGAAGGCATTCAGAATAATTAAAAAGTGACTTAAAACTATATTTTTTTGAAAAGGGCTAAGGCCCAACTTTTTAAAAGAAAGATGTAGGCCCAAAATAGGTAAAAAAAATGCTTAGACTCATATTTTATAAATTGAACTTCAACTCAATATTTAGAAAAAATGGGATACCACCAAATGTTTATAAGAATGGATTCAATCCATATTTTCTAAAATGGGTCTTCAATATAATGTTTACCATAATAGTTTCAACCCATATTTTCTAAAAGGAGATTTTAGCTCAATATTTAGAAAAAAGACTTCAACCCATATTTTCTAAAATGAAATTCTATCTAATATTTATAAAAAATATTTTAAGTAATATTTTTTTAAATAGATATTCAACCCAATATTTAGAAAAGGGGTTTGGCTCATATTTTTCTGAAAGTGAGTTTTTTAGGGTTTCAGCTCAATATTTACTACCCATATTTTTTAAATGGGAGCTTTGACTTAAATGCTTAAAAGAAGTGATTCGACTTATATTTTATGAAAGTTGATTTATGTCCAAATATTATGAGAAAGTTGGCTCATACTTAAGATTTATGAAAATGGGGCATATATTCATTAATTTTAAAAGGAGGTCTCGACCTAAACTTTAATGAAAATCAAGGCTATTGCCTAAATATTTATAAAGAGGTCACAATCTCATATTTATGAAAAAGAGTATAAACATAATATTTGAGACTCAAAATAAAATAATGACCATTAAAGGACTTTGATAATCAATTATTACATGGTTGTACTACTTTAGAGTTGTTGGCGGGAGAGCAAGTCAATCTCTATTGATATGTTGATTATAGATTATATTGATGTAATTGAGATGAACGGGATGCGATAATCTGGTTGACACCTATATGAAAAGGTTGTGTCGATTACCAAGTGATATCTAATACGATAACGAATAAGGGAAGATTGTTTATCCTAGTATCCAAGACCAGAGAGTTATAAGTTAGTGTCTAATTATTAACATGATGTTTGCTAGATATGATCTCCATTCTTGAAAAGTGGGTTTGTCACGCCCCGACCAGGTTTGGTCGAATCCCCGTGATCAACCCGCCACTCTCCTGATTTATTAAAGGGTTTCCCCTTATTGTAAACCGTAAAGAGTAAGACGTCCTTTGACCTGCACCTTTTTCCTGGAATAGCATAATCAAAACTGCATGAAATTTAAAACTTTACATACCTGTCTTACAGGCATCTTAGTTGATGGTCTTTAAGGGGAGGCTTTCCGGGATTTTCTGAAAGGGATATAAGGGAGGGGGTGAGTACGACTACTCAGTAAATGAGTTTTTAAAAGGTTTTAACTTTTAAGAAAAATGTTTATATGGAGTGTGCCAGACTCCTTTGTTTTCAAAAATCCCTTCATTTAAAAATTTGGGTTTTTCCATTATTTCTTAGTTACCACAGTGTGTCATCACCCAATACACATCCTTCATCATGAAGGTTACACACATTCGGAAGTCAGTATCACCACTGAACCCGCTAGTGGCTTCGGAGCGACTTTTCCTGCCACCCGGATAGAAGTACGACCACTTCTACCCTCGGAATGAGTGGATGTACGTGACATCCGACCCACAATCCCGAAATCACTTCTTCGTGTCCGTATGAGTACAGAGACCTCATCCTGTCCCCACCCCGGTCTCATGCGCTTGGTGCTACTCCAGATTTCGCACAGACACCTGGAACGACGAACTGCCCTTATAGCCACCATGTCGTCCAGTGCCCTTAGGACGCATCACTACCCCTCATGGGCGTCTTGATGATGCCGTATTCACAGTGCATGCACAAACAATGTTTTCTTATATTGCCATGTAATCTGTGGTGCCACTAGTCCAACGGCCCCGACTCTCAACTCAACCCGCAGCTGTTTGTCTTGACTAGTCCGTCGACCTGTCATGTCGCACTGTCGCTAGTTGACTGAGCATGTCGGTCCTATCTTGGTACCATGGCCAAACAATTCACTTATTAAGTTTTATGGCACATATATCATGTTCATTTACGAGCTCCTGCTCGTGCCAACTAGCCTTGGGCCCACTGTACGAGATTTTCAAAATCGGGCATTTAGCCCCCAAGTTCCAAAATCGAGGCCCCCGGCCTATTAGAGCTATTCGAGCTATTTGAGCTCCCGTCGAGAAGGTCTCCCAAATTGTTTAAGCATTGGCACACAGTCAGGGGAGAGCACTTATGACAAAAATAGGTTTTTACTGTCCATCATACCGACCGGTATAAGGACATCTCCGTTCATAACCGATGAACGGGTTTTCAACTTCCTTCGAGGAAGTCTCATCATACCAACCGGGTATGATCTACTTACAACCCGTAAGTAGTTTTTCCGCATAACTTTCACATCACTTTCTCTAAGTAGTGATGATTAAAATACCACTAAACAATGGGTTTTTTTTTATATCGAGGCACTTATCATCTCCAACCGGGTATGATATTAGTAAACCCACTCACCCGTTAATGTTGTGAATTCCACTAGATCGGTTCTTGGTATTCACGCGAGCTTGTCCTTGCTGGCGTTCCCGGTACTTCGTGTTCCGGTGAAGGTACGACGGTCCGAGCTTTCGATCTGGGCAGATAGGTCTCATCCTGAGGTTCATCCTTTCGGTCCTAATTCGGCCGTGGAAAGGCTGAGAAAGTGTTGGGAGGGCTTGGTTTGGCTTGAGGAGGGCTTGAAATGGCCGATTTCAGCTTGGCCGAAATAGGGCAGCTTCGGTCCGCCGGAGTTGCTTCACTATTCCATCATGTCGGCGCTTCTCCAACAATTCTTGGATTGATTGGAGTTTGCTATTAGATAGCTGTCTTCTCCCCGGTTCTAAAGAGCCCGACCTTTGTTCAAGTCAAAGCTCTCGTTCGAGCTTTACCGGGAAATGGAGCATTTGAGAGAGAGAGAGAAGTGTTCAGGTGTGAGGAAAATGAAATGGGGATGACCTCTTTATATAGTCGTAAAACCCGTGTATTAAATGGGTGAGATTTATTACTGGTATTAATATTGCCATAAATTATTGGTATTAATTCCAATAATTTAATTTCAGTATTAATTCTAATAAATTAAATTTCAGTATTAATTCCAATAATTTAATTTCGGTATTAAATTATTTGTATTAATTCCAATAATTTAATTCCTAAATTAAATTATTGGTATTAATTATATATTAATTCATAATAAGGCTTACATACAAATTTTTGACCGAAATTTCGGGTTACAAAAAAAATTCATACTTCCCAGGAGGTCACCCATCCTCACATTACTCTCAGGTAAGCATGCTTAACTTTAAAGTTCTTATGGAATCTAGTTCACATAAACCACTTTGGTTTTTGTTTTCTAATTTGTCTTAAGTTTCTTTTCCAAGGTTTAATGAACCCTTTGGATCACCCGAGAGTTGTAAATTCCCAACTTGCCTGTTCAGAAATAATCGGGTTTGTGAACCGGTTCTGAATCCTCACTTAGTTTGATCGGTTTTTTTTCCTTGTTTTCCTTAGCTCAAAAGGGCGGGTTTTACATGGTTCATCATGCATTCATAGAATGTAATAAGCTGCTTTCCCCAAAGAGTGAGTTTGTCACACATTCGACGGATGTTAGTGGAGAGGGGTATGTCCTCACCACTAGGCACCAATATAAAGGGGTGTGTACACGTTGCTAGGTTGTAACCCTAGCGTGCTTATACTATAAAATGCTTGAAATGTTGTTAATGTGTGATATATGCTTGTAGGGGGTTAATTGTAAATCCCACCTTTTTGAGCTAAGGGAAACCCGAAAGGGAACTGGTCAAACCGAGTGAGAAAATCGAACCGGTTCACAAACCTGATCAATTGTGAATGGGCAATTTATGAGTTTGCAACTCCTAGGAGATCCAAAGAGTTCAAAATACTATGAAAAAGAACCTTAGGATGAATTGGAAGAGGAAAATTAGACCGGTTTGGATGAACCGGGTCCAACAGGATTGAACCGGTTTATGAACCGAGTCAGTTCATGAACCGGAACCGATAGAGATCGGGCAAAACAAAGGAATTCAACTCTATTGTACTCCAAGGAAATTCATAAACCTTGGGAAGGAACTTTAGAACAAAGTGGGAGAGAAAAAACCAGGTTGGTTTGGGTGAACTGGGCCCGAACCGCATTGAATCGGTTTAAGGACAGAGTCGGTTTATGAACCGAAATCGATAAAGAGATGCTAAACCAGGAATTTTATGGACATTAAGTGACCCAAGGAGTCACAAAAGACATGGAAATGGACTTGTGAAGGAATTGGGAATGAAAACCAAACTAGTTCAGGTGAACCGGATCCGAACTGGTTCGGACCAATTTGAAGCATTATTGAACCGAATCCTAAATTTATTTTTCTAGGTGGCTTAAATAATTCGAATTGGAGATTTGAGACCACCATTGGATAGAGAATGAATTTAGAAATTTTTAGATTTGAAAAACTCGATTGAATGGGGGGTGAACCGGTCGATTTAAGCTTTGAACTCGGTTCGGACCGGTCCGGTCCGGTTCGGAATAGTGTCATCTTCTTCCTCAGGATGACAGCACTGTTCACTCATTGGGAAACTGAAGAAACGCTGATGAAGAAGAAACGCTTCTATTCGGGGTGTTTTAGCTCTTCAATGTCAGCAATAACGGTGTTAAACGGACGGCCAACGACTCTCCAAGCTTCCTATATAAAGAGCCCCTCCCTATTCATCCTCTCCACACCTGAAAACTCCATTCTCTCTCAACTGCTCCATTTTTCGATGAAGCTCGAACCAGAGCTCTGACATGAGGTCTTTTCTGAGCCAAACAAGGCGAGGTCGGGTTCTTTAGAACTGGGGAGAAGTCAGCTACACATCTGTAGTCTTCGTTGGCTCCGAGGGTTGCCGGAGAAATGCCGGCGTGATTAAACAGTGAAGCAGCTCCGACGGACCGAAGCTGCCCTATTTCGGCCGAGTTGAAATCGGCCAATTTGACCCCTCCTCAGGCCAAACCAAGCCTTCCCAACACTTCTTCAGCCCTCCCACAACCGAGTTAGGACTGAAAGGTAAGCCAATTTGGCTCCCCTCTACAATTTCCGACCGGTGCTGGAGAGAGAACCGGCAGAATTTTAATGACAAAATTCTAACTCAATTCGGCATCAATTGATGCGATTCTTAATTCTAGGATTAACCTCAGGATGAGAGCTATCTGCCCAGATCGAAAGCTCGGACCGCCATGCCCTCACCAGTAAGTAATCGAAGCTTTCTCTCTCTATAGTTCGTTTTCCAACGAAGCTCCGTTTGAGCTCTTTCTGACCTCAAAAATCACGATTCAAAGTTCTATGGAATCATATGAACATGGAGGAACTCAATTTCAACTTCAATTTCAACAATTAGAGGTGTTTGATTGGTCAATTTGATGAAATCAAATTCGGCTGTGTTAAAGAGTTGGAATTGGGGGAAATATTGGAGATTTTTGAAAGTCAAAGGACCAAAATGAAATTTTATGAAATTAAGGGTCAATTGGGCATGAAAATAATGTTGGAGGACCAATTGAGGAATTTTGGAATTTTTGGGGCAAAACTTACCATTTTTGTAAAGGAAGGGCAAAATGGTAATTTTGGAAAAGTTGGAGGACCAAATTGGAAAATTTGGAAATTAATGCCCTTTTTGTGAAATAGAATAAATTGAGGTTCTTTGATAAATTTTAAAAGTTTTAGGACTCAATTTGAGGAAAAACTGGCATTAGGGACTTAAAGTTAAAGAGAAATAACTTTAGGGACCTAATTGCAAATATATGTAAAGTTGAATTTTCTTATTCATTTGGAACGAATGAGGGCTATTAGGCCAAAGAATAATGAACAATTATGTTCATTTCATGTAGGAGAACGAGATATCGGGAACACAAGTCGAGATCTAGCTTGCTAAGGACGAAACTCGACTAAGTGGAATTTCACTGCACTATTGGGTGAATGGGAATTTTATATCATACCCGGTTGGGGATGATAAGTAACTCGGTATGAAAACCCACTATTAAGTGGTATTTTAAACATTACAACTTAAAGGAAGTGATGTGAAAATCATGCGAAAAAACTACTTACCGGTTGTAAGTAGATCATACCCGATTGGTATGATGAGACTTCCTCGAAAGAAGTTGAAAACCCGTTTATCGGTTATGAACGGAGGGGTCCTTATACCCGGGCGGTATAATGGATAGAGAAAACATATGTTTTGTCGGAAGTGCTCTCCCCTGACTGTGTGCCAATGCTTAAACAATTTGGGAGACCTTCTCGATGGGAGCTCGAATAGCTTTAATAGGCCGAGGGCCTCGGTTTTGGAACTTAGGGGCTAAATGCCCGATTTTGAAAATCTCGTACAATGGGCCCAAGGCTAGTTGGCACGAGTAGGAGCTCGTAAACAAACATGATATATGTGCCATAAAACTTAATAAGTGAATTGTTTGGCCATGGTACCAAGATAGGACCGACATGCTTAGTCAACTAGCGGCAGTGCGACATGACAGGTCGACGGATCAGTCAAGACAAACAACGGCGAGTTGAGTTGAGAGTCGGGGCTATTGGACCAATGACACCATAGATTACATGGAAATATGAGAAAATATTATTTGTGCATGCACTATGAGTACAAGATCATCAAGATGCCCAAGAGGGGTAGTGATACATCCTAAGGGCACTGGATGACCTAGTGGCTATAAGGGCAGTTTGTCATTCTAGGTGTATGTGCGAAATTTGGAGTAGTACCAAGCGCATGAGACCGGGGTGGGGACAGGATGAGGTCTTTGTCCTCATACGGACATGAAGAACCGATTTCGGGATTGAGGGTCGGATGTCGCGTACATCCACTTGATCTCACAGTAGAAGTGGTCATGCTTCTATTCGAGTGGCCAGTAAAGTCGCTCCGAAGCCACTAGTGGGTTCAGTAGTCGTATTGACCTGCGAATGTGTGTAACTTTCATGATGAAGGATGTGTGTTGGGTGATGACACACCGAGATTAAATAAGAAAATGGTGATAAAACTCGAGATTTTAAATGAAGGGATTTTTGAAAGAAAGGAGTCTGGTACACTCCAATAATAAATATTTTCTTAAAAGTCCAAACTTTTGAAAATCCATTCACTGAATAGTCGTACTCATCCCCTCCCTTATATCCCTTTTCAGGAAATCCCGGAAAACCTACCCTTAAAGACCATCAACTAAGATGCCTGTAAGACAAGTATGTAAAGTTTAAAATTTTCATGCAGTTTTGATTATGCTATTCTAGGAAATGGTACAGGTTTAAAGGACGCCTTACTCTTTCCGGTTTATAATAAAGGGAAACCTTTTAATAAATCGGGAGAGTGGCGGATTGATCACAGGGATCCGACCAAACGGGGTCGGGGCGTGACATTAATACTCTTAACAAGAATGCCTACTGATAATCGGGGTTATCGAAACCTCGGGTCGGGGTGGGTTTTGGTGGACCCACATCCGACCCGATTGCAGGTCCAGATTTTGGACTCGAAGCTAAGGTTCTTCAAAAATGCAAAATCTCTCTATTTTTACTGTAATCATCTCCATCCCTTGCTATGATTCATAACATAACATGTGCTCTCTATTATTCCTTTCTTGCTTGAGCATTTTTTTCTCTGTTTCTTCCTTTCTTGCCTCAACATTTTTTTCTTCGGGCTGGTTCTGTTCACACTCACTCTATAATATGTCAGAGGAGTGAGTTCTGTTGAGCAGAGCAGCTAGTGCCCGACATAAATCCCATGAGCCACCAATCCCTTAGCTCCAACCTCCGCTCGCCACCCTAGCCCCACCATCACTCCACTTACGGTGACCGTCACCCTGATGAGAATTTCATCAGCTTCTGCCCTTCCTACCTCTTGTGAGCGCCTTGCCCATCTAGAGTAGAACCATCCACCAACGGTACTTCATCCTTCCACAAGTGCTTACCACTGCCGCCACCATCAAGAACATTTTTAGGTCGCCCATTGTCGCAGTTACTCCATCCTCGACCGAGCTTCGCTGCAGTAAGTCCTTCTCTACCTTGAAGAACGAGTACTTATCCTCCTGTATTTTCGAGCCTTAGAGGAAATCTTGTGACATCAGGATCCGGAGCACCAATCTCTACAACCTTCCTACTATGGACAACACGACCTAAGTCGAGACAGCGAAGTGCAAAATCGGAGAGGAATATGAAGAAGTAGAAGAAGCTACACTTTTTGAATAAGCACGAAACTCCATACATTGGAGGACAGAGTATCGAAGATTGTCGAAAAAGAAGTTTTGGAACTCCTAGAACTCACAATGAAGGACCATGTGGATCTTAATCTAAGCCCTAAGAAGACTTACTCCGGTAAAGAGCTGAAGAGTGAAGAAGGAGATCGTTAGAAGCTTTTGGTCTGGTTTTAGTAAGAAATTGCAGAAATGGTGGAGTAAGCAGAAAAGACAAAAAATAAGGGTGGTTCCATTTATTGGACCCACCCTTCTGATCAATTTGGACCCGAGCCCGAGTTTTTAGCAAGGCTCAGGTCCAATCAATGAGCTTGAACCCGAGCAGACCCGACTAATCTCGGGTCCACTCGGGGCGGGTAGGGGCTCGGGTCCCGGGTCCCTCTCACATCCCTACTGATAATAAGTTATGAAAGTAGAACTTTTTAAAAACTTTATCACTCAATGTCTGCTATTTTTCGTAGTATATGTGATCATGGACATGATATCCTAATACTAGATATGAAAGGATGTGGCGGTTACCTATGGGTTCGATTAGTAAACCGGGTCAGGGTGTGAAACTCTACTCCCACTAGCCTTGGTCGACCTCTGACAAGGTGACTTATGACCACTACGAGATGATTTCCTCCGACGGTCATCTTCTGTAACTTTCGGTCTTGACCATTCGAGGCCAAAATTTACCAAGCTTCGGTGATCACTTGGCGAGCCACCACCATAGAATGTGTCGCTTGGTTTTTTACTTCATTTTTCTTATTCATCGGCCTCTGGTGGTGCCTTGTCACGCCCCGACCCAGTTTGGCCGAATCCCCGTGATCAACCCGCCACTCTCCCGATTTATTAAAGGATTTCCCCTTATTGTAAACCGTAAAGAGTAAGGTGTCCTTTAACCTGCACCTTTTCCTGAAATAGCATAATCAAAATTGCATGAAATTTAAAACTTTACATACCTGTCTTACAGGCATCTTAGTTGACGGTCTTTAAGGGGAGACTTTCCAGGATTTCCTGAAAGGGATATAAGGGAGGGGGTGAGTACGACTACTCAGTGAATGGGTTTTCAAAGGTCTACTTATAACTTTTAAGAAAAATATTTATATGGAGTGTGCCAGACTCCTTTCTTTTCAAAAAATCCTTCATTTAAAAATTTGGGTTTTTCCCTTATTTCTTAGTTACCGGTGTGTCATCACCCAACACACATCTTTCATCATGAAGGTTATACACATTCGCAAGTCAGTATCACTACTAAACCCGCTAGTAGCTTCGGAGCGACTTTTCCTGCCACCCGGATAGAAGTACAACCACTTCTACCCTATGAATGAGTGGATGTACATGACATCTGACCCACAATCTCAAAATCACTTCTTCGTGTCCGTATGAGGACAGAGACCTCATCCTGTCCCCACCCCGGTCTCATGCGCTTGGTGCTACTCCATATTTCGCATAAACACCTGGAACGACGATCTGCCCTTATACTCACCGGGTCGTCCAGGGCCCTTAGGACACATCACTACCCCTCGTGGGCGTCTTGATGATCCCGTACTCATAGTGCATGCACAAACAATGTTTTCTTATCAAACCATGTAATATGTGGTGCCATTGGTCCAACGGCCCCGACTCTCAACTCAACCTGCAGTTGTTTGTCTTGATTAGTTCGTCGACCTGTCATGTCGCACTACCGCTATTTGACTGAGCCTGTTGGTCCTATCTTGGTACCATGGCCAAGCAATTCACTTATTAAGTTTTATTGCACATATATCATGTTCGTTTACGAGCTCCTGCTCGTGCCAACTGGTCTTGGGCCCACTGTAGGAGATTTTCAAAATCTAGGCATTCTAGCCCCCAAGTTCCAAAACCGAGGCCCCCGGCCTATAAGAGCTATTCGAGCTCTCGTCAATAAAGTCTCCCAAATAGTTTAAGCATTGGCACACAGTCAAGGGAGAACACTTCCGACAAAATAGGTTTTTACTGTCCATTATACCGACCAGTATAAGGACATCTCCGTTCATAACCGATGAACGGGTTTTCAACTTCCTTAGAGGAAGTCTTATCATACCAATCGAGTATGATCTACTTACAACCGGTAAGTAGTTTTTTCGCATAATTTTCACAACACTTTCTCTAAGTGGTGATGATTAAAATACCACTAAACAGTGGGTTTTTATACCGAGGTACTTATCATCCCTTACTGGGTATGATATAAAATTTTCACTCACAACCGGTAAGTGGTTTTTATCTTTAAGTTGTGCTCATCATCCCAACCGGGTATGATGTTAGTAAACCCACTCACTCGTTAATGCTGTAAATTCCACTAGACTGGTTCTTTGTATTCACGCGAGCTTGTCCTTGCTGGCGTTCCCGGTATTTTGCGTTCCTACACGATATGAACAACCTTGTTCATTATTACTCGACATAACAGCCTTCATTTATTTCCAATGAATGAGAAAACCTAAACTTTTAGTTATTTACAATTAGGTCCCTAAAGTTATTTATCTTTAACTTTAAGTCCCTAATGTCTGTTTTTCCTCAAATTGATTCCCGTAACTTTTAAAATTTATCATGGGACCTCAATTTATTCAATTTCACCAAAAAGGGGTTTAATTTCCCAAATTTCCAATTTGGTTCCCCAATTTTTCCAAAATTACCATTTTGCCCTTCTTTTACAAAAATGGTAAGTTTTGCCCCAAAATTCCAAAATTCCTCAATTGATCCTCAAACATTATTTTCATACCCAATTGACCCTCAATTTCATAAAATTGTATTTTGGCCCTTTGAATTTTGAAAATTCCCAAATTTTCCCCCAATTTCAACTCTTCAACACGACCGAATTTGATTTCATCAAATTAACCAATCAAACACTTATAATTATGGAAATTGGAGTTGAAATTGAGTTCTTGTATATTCATTCGATTCTAAAAAACTTTGAATCGCAGATTTTAACGCCGAAACGAGCTCAAACGGAGCTTCGTCGGAAAACTGACTGTAGAGAGAGAAATCTTTGATTACTTACCGGTAAAGGCACGACGGTCTGAGCTTTCGATCTGGGCAGATAGGTCTCGTCCTGAGGTTCATCCTAGAATCAAGAATTGCATCAATTGATGCGAAATTGGATTAGAATTTCGTCATTGAAATTCGGTCGACTCTCTCTCTAGCACCGATTGAAAATTGTAAAGGGGAGCCGAATTGGCTTACCTTTTGGTCCTAATTCGGCCGTGGAAAGGCTGAGGAAGTGTTGGGAGACATTGGTTTGGCCTGAGGAGGGCTTGAAATGGCCGATTTCAGCTTGGCCGAAATAGGGCAGCTTTGGTATGCCGGAGTTGCTTCACTATTCCATCCTGTCAGTGCTTCTCCAACGATTCTCGGATTTACTGAAGTTTGCTATCAGATAGCTATCTTCTCCCTGGTTCTAAAGAGCCTGACCTTTGTTCAAGTCGAAGCTCTGATTTGAGTTTTACCGAGAAATGGAGCAGTAGATAGAGAGAGAAGTGTTCAGGTGTAAGGAGAATGAAATGGGGATGATCTCTTTATATAGGCGTAAAACTCGTATATTAAATGGGAGAGATTTATTACTATTATTAATATTGCCATAAATTATTGGTATTAATTCCAATAATTTAATTTCGGTATTAAATTATTTGTATTAATTTCAATAATTTAATTTAGATATTAAATTATTTGTATTAATTTCAATAATTTAATTTAGATATTAAATTATTTGTATTAATTATAATAATTAAATATATATTAATTTATGGTTATTTATGATAAGGCGTACATAAAAATTTTTGACTGAAATTTCGGGTTACAAAAAAAAAATTCATACTTACCAGGAGGTCACCTATCCTCACACTAAACCCGTGTATTAAATGGGTGAGATTTATTACTAGTATTAATATTGCCATATATTATTGGTATTAATTCCAATAATTTAATTTCGGTATTAAATTATTTGTATTAATTCCAATAATTAAATATATATTAATTTATGGTTATTTATGATAAGGCATACATAAAAATTTTTGACTGAAATTTCGGGTTACAAAAAAAAAATTCATACTCTCCAAGAGGTCACCCATCCTCACACTACTCATGGGCAAGCACACTAAATTTTGAAATTCTTATGAAATCTAGTTCACCTAAACCAATTTGGTTTTTATTTTCTAAAGTTTCTTAAATTTCTTTTTCAAGGTTTAATGAACCCTTTAGATCACCCGTAAGTTGTAAATTTCCATATTGCGTGTTCTCAAATGTAAACCGGCTCGGTTTTCTTACTCGGTTTGACCGGTTCTTTTCTCAATTTTTCTTAACTCAAAAGTGCGGGGTTTACATGCCCTCTATGGTGAAACTTTCCAACTACACCTCTAATGATCAAATTATAAAAAGTGCGAGGTTTAGGCACTTTTAAAAAATGATCAAATTCAGTTAGGGTAAGACCTCCAACTACTCACACGAGTTCTTAGGAGGTTAATAAAAGTTATTGGAAGGTATTTGTGAAATTTGAAGTTGGTTGGGGTGATTTTCAAAGTTCCGAGTGCTAAAATATAAAATTTGAAAAGTTTAGAACCGATTTGCAAAAATGATAAAACTTGTAGAAATAGTCCCCAATTGACTAGGAGGTGATTTTGGTACAAATGAAGATATTAAATGTGTTTTTTAGAATTTTAGGGAAAAACAGTAAGTTTTGGTAAATGAAGAGAAAATGGTATTTTTTGCTCAAAGAGGGGAAATGACTATTCTTGCCTAATAGTGGGTAAAATTGTCATTTTTGGATGAATTGTGCACAAAATGGTCATTTATGTAAGAAAGATGGCAAAAAATAATTTTTCATAAATGGGGTTAAATGATAATTTTTTTAAATATAAGGATCTTATCGTGATTTTTAGAGAATAAGTACCTAATAACCATTTTGATAAGTTTTGAGAAACTTAATTAATTTGTTGAGATCAAGTAAATAATAGTGTAAACGAGTTGGTCCATGCGTAAATCGAGCGAACCCTACCATTATAGCAAAACCATAATTATGGGTAATTACCGATCGGTATAATATATAGCCACTACAAATAGTTATGAATAGTATAATGATATATGTATATTTATTAATTTATATGTATATATATATACACTAAGCGATCATGCAAGAGGAGCACACACATTTGGAGTATTTTCGAGACGACCAAGTCTCGAATAATAGGTAAGCATGATTTTCGAATTTGTGTTCAATTAAACTGATATAATCAATACTTACGATTTATAAAATGTTGATATATATGTTTTGGAAAAGATTTTGAGAAATGCATAGAAAAGCTATACTGAAACTTTTATCAAAAGTCGAGAGATATCACAGACTATTTGAAAAGTGAACCATGACCCGATAATTTGGAAAAGATGGATGTAAAGTTGAGGGTTTGAAAGTTAGTGATAATATTACCCTTTAGAACAAGCTAGAAAGGAGGGGCTAAGACACAATGTTTATGATATGGACAAAATTCTAATTTATAATGAAAGGGTTAAGGCTCGATATTTATAAACTAATCTAAATACAATTTTTAGAAAATAGCTAAAAGTATATATTTCGAAAGAATAGCAATAACCCTATATTTTCACAAGCAAATAAGTTTTGTGTGATGTATTATGGCATTCGAGGTAAAATTGATAATGATATAAATGGATTGGATGATTTGTTAGCAAGTTAATCCCTAATATACAGTTGCTTGTATGAATGACTTATTTTAGTCAGTTATTATTTAGCATGCATACATCACGTTGGTCAATGAGTGCGATCAGTAGTTTGAAAAACACATGCTCGATGTTGTGTCAACTACGAAGGGTAACTGGAAAATGGGGCTAATAAGGAGGAGTGCAAATTTGATTTTCTAGTATATCAAAACCCATGAAGTTATATGATGTCACACCATGACTTGGTTTGGTCGGATCCCTATGAACAACTTGCCACTCCTATTACTATAATAAATGTTATCTCTGTTATCATAGTATTGAGAAGAGCAAAGCGTAAAACAATGAAAAATAGTGAATCAAATTATATTTTCTAAAATATGTCAGAATATATAATGTTGTACATAAAATTATGATGATAAATATTATACCAATTTGGTAGTTCGTCTTCTAATTTCCTTCTCGTCATATTTAAGAATTGAAAGGGGTAAGGGAGGGGGTGAGTTTATAACTCAGTGAGTAGTGTTTAAATGACATTGTGACTTCCTGTACACGATCCAACATGTACTCAAGTATAACTTTTCCTTTTCTTTTAAAACAAAAGGGTTTACATTATCTCATAAACAAGATACAACTTGTTGTATCTTTTAAAAAATGATTTCTCTTAAGTTTACTGCTTGTCCTTACAAGCTAAAGCTAGGTTCCTTCATAGTTGGAGTGATTTTTCATAATTTAATTATGGTAGACCTACCACGGTTTGTATCACACAAACACTTTTTTTCAATAAAGGGATCAAATAGTTGTAGAATAGACTCTCAGAGGCTACAACCTCGATATGTTCCACTAGTGGCCCGAAACGTCTTTACCGTCCACTCTGGTAAGTGTCCACAACCTCCACCACATTGTCTGTGTGAGCATCATTGTCCAATCCACACACATCATTGATTATTCTATCCATTATCGAGGGACAAGACCTCTCCCATTCTTCCTCGAACTCAATACACACGAAGCTCCAAGAGCTTCGTGACATACTGGAACAACAAAACTTCTCTTTTGCCAACCTTGCTATTCAGCAGCCCATAAAACCAATACTACCTTGTAACATGTGTCTCTTTAGTTCCGCACGATTGCAATCACAAACTTATTTACGGGTTTGACTCGTTTCCTTTGGCCTTAGGCCCACTCATACGAGTTTTCAAAACATAGGCTTGGGCCCACTCAACCTTTCAAAACTGTGTACTTGGGCCCACTTTCACAAAAATAGATCTAACCAACCTTTTGTCAATCATGGGTCTCACCCATTTCCTAAATCAATGGTCTGAGCTACACCATTTCCCTTGAAGTGTGTCCATAAATCGTTCAAGGGTAGTCCTATTATCATACTTCATATTTTTTTTAAAATATAATCCTAAAAGGTTTGAGCAGTTTCACACACTAAGTGGATTATATTTATAAAGGTTTGATTTTCTAAATAAAGCATGCTTTCAAGTATAAATCCTCGGTCCAATCGAACTAGATGACAGAAATCTCACTCACCCGAGATTCATGACATATTCATCCTGGACAGATTTTCGATGCCTTGGGTTGGATTCATGGTTGTAGGTAAATATCTTCATTTTACACCTACATGATTACGGATAATGGATCTATCAATTATCCGAAAATTTCATTGAGCTCCCTATGTTTCTTTAATTCACACATAATTCCCTAATTTTATTTTATTGACAAATAAATTTTTAATTATTTCGCATAATTTCCTCAATTTACTTTATTTGTAATTTCATCCCCCAAATAATTATATTTAAATAAAATTATCCAAAATTGAAAATAAAGCATTATATTCATTTTTAATTGCAATTAAATGTATAAAAATAGTTTTCAATTATAATTAAGTCCCTAAACTCTTCTTATTTATCAATTGACCCTCAATTTTTGTCCATTGCACAAAAATTCACAAATATAAAAAAAATTTCAACTCGCCCAATTTTTTCAAAATTGCATTTTAGCCCCCAAAATCTCAATTCATCAAATTGACCCATTAAACTTGGTCAATTGTCTCCTATCATACTGCTAATCATCTCTCCTACCTCTACACGATCATTTCAAGATTTGAATTGTCCAATTTGGCATAGAATTGAGCTCAAACGAAGTTTAATTGGAAAACATTTTTAGATAGAGAAAGCTTTGATTTCTTATCAGCAAGGGTGCGGTTGCGAGAGCTCATGATATGGAGAGCTAGCTCTCATCGAGAGTATCCTCTTAGGACCAAAATTCACCTCAATTGGTGTTCTGAACAGTGAAATTTCAATTAGTAAAATTTTAAAGTTTTTTCTCTATAAATTCATTATTCTGGTGAAGGACAACGACAACTACCTACCTCAAAGGCTCAAGGAGTGAAAGGCTCTATCTTAGAGAGTCATGGGAGGGTTGACTTGGCCTTAGGAGGTTCGAGGGTGGCCCAAATGCAACTCAAAAACTACTGCTCAAGCTCGATTGTTGGAGCGATGATACTGTGCAGCCCCACCAGCGTTTTTTCAGTGATCTTTGAGCTGAAAGGGATGTGCAAAGCTAGAGGACTTACTCAGAATTCCAGAGAACCCAATTGCACGTTTAGAGGTGAAGAAATAGGTCGATGTCAGAGCTTTTGTTTAGGGATAGTAAAAAATTGGAGTGGTTCGTCTTCTTCATTTTTTCAAGGGATGGAGAGGATGAATGGATGGGAGCTCGGGGACTTCCATTCCTATCCATCCATCCATCGATTGACCATTAACTCTCCAATTTACTCCCTCATCGGAGAGGTTTTATCATGCCCCGACCCAATTTAGTCGGAACCCCGTCAGCAACCTACCACTCTTTTTGGTCTAGGAAGAGTCACCACTCCTAAGACCATGAGGAGTTAGACGTATCTTCTTTCATTGTTCCCTAGAATAACATTGTGCAAAACTAATAGCTTAAAAATAAAATATCTGGCTTTAGAGGCTTGTCAACAGGACTCTTTAAAGGTTGTCCTCTTTCCTGAAAAAGTTTTAAAGGGAGGGGGTGAGTTCTACAACTCAGTTGTGGGTCAAAACAATTTTAACATATATCTTTCTTGTTCACAGGTTTGTGGGTTTTTCTTCTTTTTAGAAAAACGTCTCAATTCTTTCCATTGCTCAGAATTGGTTTAGCATACAACCACACATGCCCTTTATAAGAAAGGGTTCACACGTTCGTATAGCAGTTCTCCGACTACTCCACTTGTGGACTTGGGAGTCTTTTCCGTCCACCCGAATAGAAGTACATGACTTCTACCCTGAGTTTGAGTGGACATCAATTGTCCAACCCTTAGACCTGAATATACTATGTGTCCACAATGTGGGATGAGACCTCTTCCCCTCCGACCTCGGTCTCACTGCATAAGAAGCTTCTCCGAGCTTCAAGACCTACTGGATGACGAAACTACCCTTATGCATCCTGTGTCGTCCAACATCCCTTAGAACCAGCACTACCCCATGTCGTGCACCTCGATGGTTCTATAACTCAGCGTGCACATATAAAAATCTTTTTGTATTTATATTCATCATCTTTGGGGCTATTGACCCAATGAGCTCGACACTCAACTTTAGCTTCATAATTACGGGCCCAACAAGTTTGACGACCTGGACTTGGCTCGACAACTATATACCTATCGAGTTGACAACCCGACTTCAACACAATGGTGGTTCACAAAAATTAACCGATTATGAGAATATTTCTTGGCTCATAAGTTTATTTGTCTACGGGCTTCAGCTCGTGCCCATTAGTGTTGGGCCCACTTCACAAGTTTTCCAAAATTGGGCATTGGATACTATTATTTTCAAAATCGAGGCCTCCGGCCTACTAGAGCAATTTTATCTTTCATCAGAAATGTCTCGCAAAATGTTTAAGCAGTTTCATGCATTTAGTGGAGACCATTCTTAGAAAATGGTTTTCAAAATTGAAAACGATGCTCATCACCCCAACAGGGTATAACGTTGAAAAGCTCACTCACCTAGTAACTATGATGTGTTCGTCCCAACTGGATTATAATCACCGATGTTCTCCTCTACACAAGTAATCATATAACCAGTTCCTACATGGTTCAAGTATTCACATAAAGAAGGTTTGGCATAAAAGACCACTTACTTCCATGTATTTGCATCTAGGTCCTTGATTTATGCCTTAGTACAATTAGGTCCCTAAAGTTCATAATCTTGACTTTAGGTCCCTAATGTTCAACTTACTTTTAATTAAGTCCCTATGGTTTCTAATATCCCTCTTATGTCCTTAATTTTCCAAAAATTACCAATTGGTACTTAATTTCCTCGAAATTACCAATTGGTCCCCAATTTTCCAAAAATCATTGATTGACCCTCAATTTCATCCAAATTGCCAATTGGCCCTTAATTAGGAGTTAATTTCATAAAAGTCTCACAATTTTCCTTTAATTTCAATTAGACCCAAAATTTCCCAATTTCTCCAAAAATTGCATTTTGACCCCTAAAATTTCATTTCATTCAATTGACCCCTTAAACTTGGGTAATTGTCCCCTTCCATGATCTTATTCATCTTTCCTATGTCTTTCTCATCATTTCAAGCTTTAGCACACCAAAAACGGCTTAAAAACAAGCTTGAATGGAGCTTCACCGGAAAATCGCCTTAGAGAGAGAAAGCTTCGATTACTTACCGATGAGGATCCGACGATCGAAGCCCTTGCTTCCTATGAGTTGCTATCTTCCTGTGGATTATTCTTGGATCAAACCGTGTCTCAATCGGTGGCATGAGCAGTGCAAATTTCATACTTTAGTTTTTAGGCAAAATTGACTCTAAATAGTGAATTCCAACGAAGGGCGGCAGAGGGGACATACCAATTTAGCTCAGTGAAGGTCAGAGTTCTTCTAGGGGTGGTATGGGAAGCTTGGTTTGGTCATAATTGGCTTGAGAGTGGATCAAATTGAGCTTGATGAGTTTAGGTTGCAGACCGCCGAGGAGCGACGGTACTGTTCAAGCTCGTCGGTGCTTCTCTGGCGATCCTCAAGTTAAATGGAGAATGCATTCATGTAGATGACTTCCTTAGGATTCTAGAGAACCCGAATTTGCCTTCAGAGGTGGAGAAAAGTGCTCAAGTTGGAGCTTTGGTTCGAGCCTTGTCGGGAAATTGAAGACTTCTTCTTCTCCAAGTGTTTGATGGATGATGAGCACAAATTGAGAAGAGCTCTTTATATAGGAAGCTCGGGGAATGACAATTCTATCCATTCATCAATCACTCAGTCTTAATTTCTATCATTTATGGCCGTAACGAAGGGATTTTCAGGTCGTCGAAATTATGGCAGGCAAGCTATCGATCTTATCTGCCCAGCTCAAAGGTTAGACGACACAGTGTCGCGTGTGCGAGCTTCGTACATGTGGACTTGCCACATGGCACTCTATGATTGTCTGACTTTGCTAACGCAGCTTCTTACTCAGCAGTCGAGTTAGCCTTTGACCTGTTGACCTAACACGTGGCGGCCTCCCATTGGACTTTCATTCCAACATGGCCTCTGACCGTGATACGTGGCATCCCCTGATTGGTTGATTTAAATGCGTCAGATTTCCCTTATGACTCACAATGCAACTACCACGTGTCAGCCTCTGTTTGGCTGAGGTCATCCGTGGCTTTGCCACATGTCGACCTTTGATTAGTCGGTTGTTTCTCTAACATCCTAGCTATATGCTAAGGTGGCGTCCTTGCCACGTGTCAGCTCCTCATTGGTCGGTCTTGTTGATGGGACCTTTCCGACATTGACCGTTGTTTGGGGATACATGTTGCTCTCCTATTGGTCGGTCATCCCTGAGGTAGATTTTCCTCCTTTGATTATTGAGCAAGGACACGTGTCTCCTTCTGATTGGCCAGCGCTTCCAGGCACTCACTGAGCGATTGACTGAGTGCACTTTGTCATGTGCCACACGCTAATTGGTCACACCTATTGACCGGGTGCTAACCAGGTAGTGGTCCGTTGACCAACTAGACCATTTACCGGTCCAGTCCGACCGAGTTTAGTGACCCGAAATCGTAAATCGACATGTTATGCCCAATTCAACAGGTTTTCCAAAAAATAAAATTTTCTAAATTCATTTTCTATCTGACGGTGACTTCAATTTTCCAATTTGATATTTTTAAGCCACCTAAAAAAATGAATTTTTGAACCAGTTTTTCACGGTTCAATCTTGTTCATGTCCGATTCACCTTGAACCAGTCCAATTTTTACATTTAATTCACTTCATGGTTCTTTTCCATGATTTTAGGGATTTATTAGCCACTTGGAATTTTCCAAATTCCTGTTTTTTCCCTTCTTTATCATTTCCAGTTCACCTAGATACTCGATTTCCTCTCGAAAATCTCCGGTTCCCTTTTTTGGTTCCTTAGTCCGAGAGAACAAGGTTTATAGGTTTAATGGTCGTTAGAGTTATGGTGTCGTTTGGCTTCCTCTCCTGTTCAGTTGGTTGAAGGAAGAAGACGACATTGTGTGCACACGTGCGAGCTAACACATGGCGCTCTATAATTGATTGACTTTGCTGACGTAGCCTCCGATTCAGCGTCTGAACCATTCATTGCCTCATTGACTGACCACGTGGTAACCTCCCATTAATCACTCTCTCCTACATGGCCACTAACCGAATCTAACCCCCAATTGATCGTGACACACGGCGTACTCTAATTAGCTAATTTGAATTTGTCAGTTTTCTCACCTGGCACACTGTGCTATTGCCACATGTCAGCCTCTAATTGGTTGTTTCCATCTAACGTGGCTTTACCACATGTCAAACTTTGATTGGTCGATCGTTCTCCGACATCCTAGTTAACCACTGATGTGGCATCTTTACCACGTGTCAACACGTCATTGGTTAGCCCTGATGACAAGGCTTCTCATCAGTTGACCGTTGATAGAGGATACATGTCGCTCCTTGAATCGATATGGTTTACTCATCTAATTCCATTATTGGTTCTTTTTAATGATTTTTAGGTATTTATGGACCACTTGAAATTTCTAAATTCCCGTTTTAACTTATCTATATCAATTTCGGTTCGCTTTGAAAATTGATTTTCTCTCAAAATTTTCTGGTTCTTTTTTCTGTGTTTATTATTATTGAAAACAGGGTTTACATGTCGAGTATGTATTAGAAATCTAGGAGATTCATGTATATTAAGATCGAAGTAGAAGGGGGAAAAGTCTCGTCCATCAATAATAGACAATTTCATTTGAGAATCTTTTAGGGTTGGGCAATAGTGCTCACAAAGAAGAGGTATTAAAGGTTGTAAACTCTCACCAAAGTGAACGATAAAGGCGTTAGAGATTGTAAAGTCAAATGATCTGTTCTGCAAATTTTTGATATATTTAATGAAAACGTGTGGTTGATTTGTTGTTTGTCTAATACAAAAATATGAGAAACTAACCATATACAAATTAATGAAAATTTATTCTAAATATGAATAAACCTATTTTTAAATCTTGTGAGAAACAATCAATGGATTTAATTTAAAAAAATTAAATGAAAAAATAAGTTTTAAATTATTTATTTGGTAACTCAAACCTTTTAATTTTAGTAAGAAAAAATCTCATATATTTTAAAGTGTAATCACAATATCAGTAGAACCACTAACTGAGCTATAAACTCACTACTCTATTATTTATTTGAGATCTTAAATATGTTTTAAAAAATATTAAAAAATAAATTACCAAATTAGTAATTATTATTTTACAGTTTTATTTATAACACTATATTTGAATAAATAATTTTAATATTATATGAGAAAATATTGTTATTAGGTAATGTATTGAAATTCTTTTAATTTTATAAATTAATATGTTTATTTTATTTTATATATGATAAATCTTGTCAATAACTTAACATAATGAGCTCATTGCTAAAAAAATAAGAGATCTCCTATGGTAGACTCAAAAGTTCAACTCCTCTTGTTATTTTATATAAATCTGCATCTAATCTACAAGAGACATTAGGTTTGATACATGGAATATGCTCTTCATCACATAAACAAAAGGACTGCACATTTGATTCTCGACTAACCTCTATTTCACTTTTCTAGTCCCCCTAAATCAAATTGTAAAAGCAAAACTCTACATTTATATAGATTTCCACTAATTAGCACGGTGGTGGGTGGGGCCATAAGAAGCCAATCTCACGTGGAATTTAAAGCCGCACGGCCGGCTTGGACTCTGTGTCCACTTTGAATTCAATGTTCCCAGACCCGCGTGGGGGCCCTCCTTTTCTTCAATAACTTTTTTCAGACTTATTTTACTGATATTTTTTTTCTTTTATTATTATTATTATTATTATTCACCTCTAATTTGCACCCAATTAGTCAATCAGACATATATAATAAATATATGATTTTTTCATCTTATATATAATGTATTTATACTAAATATATTGGGGTGGGTTGACTAATTGAGTGCAAATTATAGAGGTCACATGGGTTTTGCAAAGGCAGCATTTGACCAGCAATTTCTTATTACTTTTGAACTAATTCAAAAACTCTGAGTTGAATACTACTTACTGGTCACCCCATCAGGACTGCATCCTAGCAATTCAATGGTGTTGACTCTCATATGTGAGCCAATTTGAAAGAAGATCAACAACTTAGAGTGTTGGATTACCATGAGATTAATCATCTTAAGCAACCTCAATCCACAAATCCAATCATCCTAAGCAAAAAATTTTCCTACCTTGAGAAAGCAAAAGTTGCAAACTTCATCCATTGATCTATGCAATTAATGTATATGATAATATAATCTAGGGTTAGGGAAGCTCCGGGTATGAAATTTTAATTTTTTTATGTAGGTCAACCGTCCAAGTGTAAACCTTGCAGTCACATTTACAAAATAATCCAGCAGCAAAGCAGGAGTAGGACTGACTTTATGGAAAGTGGAAGAACAACTAAACTAAACTAAACTAATACCTTCAGAGTCATTAGTGAATGCTGACTTTTTTAGACACACTGCAAGAGTGTGGTCAGCAATTCTTTATTAGTACGCTTTTCTTCATTCTGCAATGGCCAAAATTAACAAATCAAGTGGAGTCAGTGATGCCATCCGATCTGAGGAGGGGTGGCATTGGCATATAATAGAGGAGTCCTTAATATTGTGTCACTCCAGTACACATATTCACAGTGCTGTTTGAGATCAGAACATTCTAATGATCAACGTGAGTTGAGTCGGTTGTGATGAATAAGGGTTTCTCTTCCTTGAGTAAAATTTATGTTTTTATTTCTGTGAATGAAAAAAAAAAAGTTCATGTGAGGATGAAAAGTCAATATTTACTCTATATTCTAGCTGGGTCAACCCTCTCCCTCCATTTATAAATATCCAACTCTCATCCTTGTGAGGATGGGTGTGGAATCTGCAGCTGAGCGAGCTCTACAGGCCTAGTTCTACCATTTTTGCTTACATACTTTTGAAGGGTATCACCAGATATGGGAAGCGGCGAGACCGAGCTGTACTTCGTGTTCATGAACCACGACCCTGTGTATCACCGCCTCCGAGCCAATCGGTCGGTTCTCTCACTGATCTGCCTCTTTGTCATTTTGTTTCTTGATCTCCTTCACACATTTCCCCCCTGAAACATATATATATATATATATATTGTTCTTTTTTCTTGCTCCCTTTTGGTCGGATATACTAAAGAACAAAGAAGGGACAATTAGAGCTCGACCTGTACCTGAGCCGGAAGCACGAGCAGCTGCTGTCGGCGATCCTCCAGCCAGGGACCTACAGGAAGACTGTCTCCTTGGTCATAATCGACGCGTTTGGTGTGGAAATCTCCGAGGAACAGGCAAACCCTCTCAGCAAAAACTACAACAATTTCACCCGATCTCTCTTACTCTTTTATCTACGTTATACTAATGCCGTGAGATCGATGCTCCATCATTGTAACAGGCTAACCTGCTCCGATCTGCCGAGGGAGTGAGGACTGTGGAGAAGAACCTGGAAGTTGTTTAAGAGAGCCATGTGGGTGTTGTGGCCCAAGTCTGTGTTTCCTCATATTCATGATGGAGTGTGGGAGATCTGACAGGATGGTAGACTATATAAGATGTAAATGTGTCTTAGAGACTATGATGATATTATATTGCTGAAAGACAATGGAGTTTTATATTTGCTGCAAGTGCTGAAAGTCTAACCTTTTAAATGACCCTCTCTTTCTAGCAATCTATCTGTGGTATCTGCCATCTGGGTACGCAAGAAACTATGGGTTTATAGTGCATATGATCTAAACAAATAGCAGCCATTCTTCTCCATTTCATCTTCGGTGCCCTATCAAGGGTTTTCTTCAAAGAGGGAGATGGAGGTGGGCTCCGTTCAGTCCCTTTTGGCCGGTAAATGGGCAGCCCTACAGCGACTGCCAATCTCATCAATGCAGCTGTCTCACCACAGCCATCACACATATGTAATACTGCAGTTGCAGGCAGGAGGAAGGACCAAGGGGTTTGAAATGTATTAGATTCCCTTCCCAAGTGTAGAAAAAAAGGGAGAGAGAGGGGGTGTGATGCGTGATTTGATGGATTCCAAGGTGGGGGCCTCCGCACACAAATAAATAGTAGAGTTTATGCCATGTTTTGTGCAAATAATTAATAATATTCAGTCATATAATATATATTTGAAAATATATTAATTTTTTTAAATATACTCTTTTGACCTATCAATTAGGGTTTTTAGACTAAAACGTGCTATTTTTATCAAATAAAAAAATTTAAATAATTTTCAATGTATATAAGACTAAAACATGTCACTATTTTCAATATAACATGTTGAGAAATCACTTTTAAAATTACACAATTTAATTGTCAACAAATTCAAATATACAAGACCAACCATATCATTATTCATATAATAAGTGTCACGCAATTATATTACATCATCAAAATTAGTCATATTGTTATCTCATATTATATGTGATATATCAATATATTTAATAATATGATATGACCATCCAATTTAATATCACACATAACAAAATATTTATGATTGAATTTACAAAAAACAAGTATTATTGGTCATTGTTTGCTCTTTGAGTCTTATATCTTTGAAAATTGGACAATAATTTTTTAAGTAATATATGCTTGATAAAAGTAACACTTTTAGTATTGATAAAAATGATACTTTGGCATAGCATATAATTTTGTTAATATATAAAATGTATTTTTCATCAAATATGCATGACTTAAAAGTTATTTCAAATTATATAGAATTGAAAGACACTTTTCAAGTATATGAAACTAAAATATATATTTAAACATATAAGACCCATATATTAAAAAATCTAAAGATATGAAAATAATGGTTTCACCATTGAGATTAAACAAGATAGTTTAATAGTTACACACCCTTTATAATCATATATATATATATATATATGTCCAATGTAGGTTATATGGTCAAACATTATAATGGCATAAGGTGCACATGTGATCGTCCAAATCCTAAAACCCCCATTTTCAGCAAAAGTGTAAAAAAAAGGTACATACATAATAGTCCACGTTCCAATTCCAGTCTTTTTTTTTTTGAAAGGAAGTTGATTGATTGGGTCATAGGAACGTAGACTATTATGGCATATGTACGTACCCTTTTTTCCACTCAATCCTCATAGTCATCCGCATGCATCTATTATATATTATTTTTTGGAATGATTCGTTGTATATTTTTATTATATTAAATTTAATATAAAATAATTTAAATGTGAAAAATGCTTATAAATAAGCTATTTATCTAGTTATATAACTTGTAAATCAATCTTACTATTGTCTCTCATATACACTTTACGGTAAATGAAATATTTTAGCAAAAAATTCAACATAAGAGTCTTTTTAATTCAAATAGTCTTTCATTTTATCTCTATTTATACAATATAAATACAAGTAATAAATAATAATTTATAAATTATTTAATATAGTGGTGTGTAATATAACTAAATTGGATCAATTTTATCATGTTAAATGAATATAAAAAAATCCCAATATTTTCACACGAATAGCATGCAAGTAAAATATCAAGTATTCAATCACTTATTAAATATTAGCAACATAACAATCATATTAGTAGAAATATTTTCATTAAATCATATATATATTTGTGCTAAAATATGTTAGCACTTTAACTCGCACATTATTGTTAATGTGATAAATATTATTGATACATGAGCTATATAAATTATTTATATCTACTTAAAAATAATAATTTTTAAATAGTAAATTTTTTCTAATTTTATAAAAATAAAATATTTTTTTATTTTAGATTATATATTTTAAATACACACTTAAAAATTTAATACAAGTTAATATTATTTTTTCGATATCATATTAGTGGAAACAATTCTCTTTATTTGTGTATTTTTTCTATAATAGTGGAAAAAACGATTTGTATTTCTTTAGTTAAAAGTTATAATTTATATCTAATAAAATAGTTTAAATATTATAAATATAGAATAGTTATCTATTTTATATAATGTTAGTTCATAGTCTCAATTATCAATCTTTGTCTTTTGATTGCACCATTCACATATAGAGAATCTTGCTCTTTTATATAATTTAATGTGTATATGTCTTTTCAGCGATTTGTTCTGAAGTTTGATTCCTGTCAAGAGACCATCCTGTCAAGCTGCTGCTTGCATTAGACAGAATAGTACATTGTAATGTGGTAGGGGCCGTCTGTCGACAGAAGAAAGGAAATTAAATCATCTCAACCCAAAAAAAGAGCTTTTTTTTTGTGCTGGGACTTGTATTGTATTGTATAGTGACATAATATATTATATACTAATGATTAAAATGTGTTGAGTTCTACTGTGGAGAATGTGGTTAGTGGTCATTTTACATTTTATATCAATAATTTATTAAATTATATAATATTTTTATGGCCAAATAACAGTATTATGCAAAACATTGAAAGTCACTTTCCTACCAAAATTTTAAAATATTACATTTTGGTATAAAACTTTTATAAAATTAATATATTTATGTTAATTTTATCTTATTTTAAAACAACCTAGCATGATATAAAGATTTGCCGAATTATCATATAATTTTTTTGCTAATATAACATAATATATTGTATAATTAATTTGCATAATAAATTAAATTTATTATATAAATATATTTATAATTCACTAAAATAATATAATTTACTCACAAAATTTTATAATTATAGATTATATGTATTTTCGTATAAAATATTTAATTTATTATTTCAAATTTCAGTATATATTTTCATTTATAATTTTATTAAGGGAAAATTATATATAATATATATTTTTTAAATATATATAATTCTAAAAATTTAAAACTATATGGGTAATATTTTAAAATTAATTACACAATTTTAATTATATATAAGTTTTACTTAATAAAATATTAAAAATATATTTTTGAGTTATTAAAAAAATTATATATAATTTACTTCTAAAATTCTATAAATAGAACGAGAGATATATTTATATAATATATTTAATTTATTATTTTAAATTAATTATAATATTATTAAGTAAAAGTTGTATATAATTTGTTTTTAAAAATTATATAAATAATTTATATTAAATAAAATGTTTATATATAAATTAAGATATAGTTGATACTAAAAGTAAATAGAGTATTATTTAAATAATTGTAATTCTCAAGTTATTTTATTATTATCTAGTAATTAGAATGTTTTTCATATGTGATAAATTATATAAAAAAATTAAAATTAACACAAATATGTTAAAATGTTTGATCCTGTAAATTTTCAAAAAATTAATACAAAAATAACATTTAGTAGAAAAGTTTGGCCTGGGATCCTTGCATAATGATCAGGTCTAGTCTCCGACACCATCCAAAATAAATAAATAAAATAAAAAACAATAAAAAATATTTAAAACATCGATATTTTAATAAATAGAGATTAAGTAGACTCTAATAATTGAACTCATACTTGCGGTGTGATGTGAGAGGTAACCATACTACCCTAATGCATATTTAATTTTTATTTGTTAATAATATATTATATATTTTAATAAACAAATATTATAAAATTTTATTTTAAAATTTGACATGGTTGAACCTATAAAATAATTCCTTCATATAATTTATAAAATCTTATGAATATTCTATTTTACATAATAATTTATAAAATTAGGTTTTAAATGTGTATGGGAAATTATATTTTAAATAATAATTTTAAAAAATAAATTTTTAATAGTGGAGAGAATTTATCCTATCAAATTATATTTAATTATACTCTATTTCTAATTAAAAACTTAAATTTAAGATTTAAATTTAATAACAGAAAAACAAATCGCAACCATTTGTTATTTACTCGACACTGTGGCCATTTAAAATTAAATAATAGATAATGTGAAAGAAATCAGTTAATTTTATTTTGCCTAATGTCGACCAAGGTTATTTGGAGTGGTGGGGGAAGGCAGTCGAATTTAACTATTAAATGGTGACAATATGCAATGTTTTCTAATCACTTTTAAGTTGAGTTTATTCATAAAACTCAAGAGTAAATTAACTAAATTTTGATATAAAAATTACTTAATTTAATTATCAAATAAGGAATAATTGCTTAATAGATTACTAATTATTATTTGTTTCTCATAAGTAACTAGTAACTAACGTATCTTCTAATTTCTACTCTTCTACGTCCAAAAAAATTCATTATATTAATTTTCTTCATTTTTAGACATACGTAGATATAATAATAAGGATTAGAGAGTTTATATTGTTATTGTACTATTTTACACATTTTTTGATATATGCCTAATTAGAGAGTTTGTGATAATTGTCAGTTAATACGTGAAATAAGAACGGGGAATACACCTTTTAATGTTAATCCTTATTATAAAAATGACTTGTATGCATAAATTTATATGGGAACATATATAAAAGAAACATTTCTTTTAAAAATAATATTTTAATAGTCTTTTTAGGAATAGACTAGACCAAAAGTAGAGAACATTGTCACCAGAAGTCATTACCTAAGATGTTGTCTGCCTTAAAATTTTTTATTATAAAATTAATGTTTTCCAAACATTTATATTATTTTGGGATTTATATATAAAATATATATTTAAATATTTAAATTTCTTGTAAAAAATATCTTTATACTATGTAATTTCCTAACTTGTCACGTGGATAGGACTTGGATTGGCCATTGGCATCCTATTCAATATATAGCATGTAGGACGAGATAGATTGACCATCATAACTAATTATTATCCTTTATGTAGGGTAAGAGTTTATGATAGATGAAGTTGAGTAGTAGTGGATAAAATAAAATTTATATATTAGAGATAAATATTTAAAATAAAATAAAAAAATATATTTAATAATAATAGAAAAATATGTAAGTATAAAAATAAATATATTTAGTACGGACTAAAACGAGATAAAGGAATTTAAAATAATAATAATAATAAAACGAGATAAAATAAATAAATAAAATATACTTGACTTGTCCGCTGAACCGGTCATGGTGGTGGGGACTGGGGACTGATCTCGACATCCTTAGATCCAAGTCCCATCTACATAGTGGGTTTAGTATGCCAAGGTGCACATTCCTTTATTGATAATCCAAGAACTGACGCCAAAATGGTAGCCATTCGGGCTAATGTGCAGCCCAACGAGAGACCCACCAGTAAAGATCCGAACTTTAGCCAGAAGAAGTAGAAATTTTGAGTGTATTCCTATCCAGCAAGAAATGGTTTCTTCTCCGCGCCCGGCAAAGCGGAGCCGCAGGAACCGGCTCGAAGAGAACCCCGGTGGTGACACGCCGGTACCGCTGCCACCACCGGAGAAATCATCGCCTCTGGTGGTCTTCGCTCACGGCGCCGGTGCTCCTTCCTCTTCCGATTGGATGATCAGGTCATTTCTCTCTCTGATATTCAAAGCCCACATTTCAATTACTGGAGTAGTTACATGGCAGCTTTTAATTTGGTTCGTGCCTCATTATGGAGATTCAAATCTACCTGTCAAACTCATGTAGACATCGTCCTTTTGGTGCGTTTGTTTGTTGTATCAGATTGGGATAGTAGGCAAATTCTCCAGCTGGTGTAAATAACGTCTTTTGTTGCTTTGCAATGGGCGCAATGATATTCTCAATTTGTTTTCCCACATAGAAATTAAAGTATTGCATTTTTATACATTTTCTTCTAATGCAGATGGAAGGAGATGTTAGGCAGAGCATTAGATGCTGTTGAAGTAATTACATTTGACTACCCATGTAAGCTCTTATTTATTAAATTTTGCTGAATCTTCTTCTATTTTATCTGTCCTTATATTTAGGATCCCTTTTTGGTGGCAATCTAGTGTTCTCTTTCCATTATATGTTGATATTCTCCCTGTAGTTTATCTTATACTCAGTATAATTGTGGTAGATATCTCTGGAGGGAAACGGAGAGCCCCTCCTAAAGCTGAAAAATTGGTTGAGTTTCACATGGATGTTGTCAGGAAGGCAATTGCTAAGCATCCCGGTCACCCACTCATTTTAGCAGGGAAGTCCATGGGTTCAAGGTGCTGTTCTCTTCTACCATCAATTTAGTACTTGAGATTTTTCATTTTGATTTATTTTGATATTTAGCCCATGAAGATTTTTCTTTTGGTTGCTATGGAAGATTGACATTAAGGTGGAAGAAAAACACGGGATGTTTTACATTGCACTTGTATGGGACTGCATTTCTCAAAGAAAGCATCGGGAATTTTTCGTATTCATCGAAAAGTGAAAGATGATTTAAATGTATTCATCATGGAAGAGAGCAAAAGTCACCTCGGTAGTACGTAGTTGCATCAGAATGGATTTGATATGTGTACTTGTGATTGCATGATAAATATTGTACCATCTTCTTTATGTTTTCTGTGGTGTGTTTTATTATGTGCCATTGCAATTTTCACAATTTTGTGCACCTAATAATACTCTTTTGATGAATTTTGAGTCAGAAAGTGGCAGTTTTCTTTGTATACTAGTTATGTAATTCCTTTTGTAGGATCAGCTGCATGGTGGCTGCTGAGGATGATATTAGTGCTTCTGCTATAATTTGCTTGGGATACCCTCTAAAGGTTTGCTTTTCTTCATGCAATCCCCCTGCATGATGTTTCAGCCTACTCGATTCATGCACCTCAACTCTTTTCATTCTAAGTTTTGTTCCCAGTCATACTATACTATATTCATGGTTCAAATTTCTTGGCATTGAATTTCTTTTAATGTCTGAATTCGGGCATACTTCCGCGTTTTCATAGTTAATATTAATAGGGATATCCAAATTAGTAAGAGGAATCATCTTAGTTATCAAACTTCTCATTATTGGCATAGTTGTATCTGCCAGAACTGCCCTTTTCCTTTATTATGCATTGCTCCTTTCAAAACCAGTCTTTTCTTCTACATTTAGTATCAGGAAATAGACTGTCAGAATTCCGTTTTCGTTTTGATAGATGAATTTCAGAATTTGTTTTTACTAGCATGTTGTTATCCTGTATCAGGGCATGAATGGAGCTATTAGAGATGAGTTGCTGTTGCAACTCAAAGTTCCAGTAATCTTTGTGCAGGTTTCTTTCTTTCTCCATAGCATGCATTATTTAATATGTATAAGCAGAGGTATCACTATTATTATGGAAACTCACATAAATTTAGCATTCTTTTGGAAAATGAAGTGCAGTACTTAAATTACTCATTTCAACAGCAAGCTTTTGTGTTGATGACTGTTGGATCTCAATTAATGGAGTTTTCTTGCTAAGTTTATTGGAGGATTTGTTGTCTCCAAGCTTGTGTTCATTAAGTAATATTTTGTTAAAGGGTAGCAAAGATTCTCTCTGCCCACTCGATAAGTTGGAGGCTGTCCGAAGAAAGATGAGATCATTGAGTGAGTTGCACGTGATTCATGGTGGTGATCACTCATTTAAAATTGCCAAGAAGCATCTTCAGACAACGGGTCTAACACAAGTAGAGGCTGAAGATCTAGCCTTGCAAGCTGTTGGAGATTTTTTCTTGAAGGAATTACAGGGGAGTCACTGACTTTCCAGCATAAAATGTAAATATCAAAATCAGGTTATCCCATCAATTGCTATTATTTTCACCAGTTTCCAAATTATGAGTTTTGTACCTTTTTGGTCTGCTTCATTAGCATGTTGGATACAACTTCACTGATATGGTAGTATATTTATATCTGGGATGATGCCCGGTAATTGGGTGACTGTTCTCAGAGAGAGAGAGAGAGAGAGAGAGAGAGATTTTCAGCCTTATTTAATCATTTATCATCTTTTTTGGAGTTATTATTACATAATAAGCACCCATACTTGTAAAGTGACTAGTACTTCATGTAATTCCTTTTTATGATAGACTAGGGATCTTATTCTTATTACCTTTAGTCCACTGTCCTTGGAAGTGCTCTCAGATTGTTTGCCTGCTTACTTCTCAATCCTGCAAACACACAAGCAGCATTTAGATATGGCACCTTCAGGAATAAATGATCTTAGAGCATGTTATCATATATTGTACTTACCTTCTTGGGGCAGCCGCAGGTCTCATCATCACTTTCACTCTCACTGCTGCTGCAACTAGATTCTCCATTCTTGTCCTTTCTCTTGAAGAGACTCTTAATTTTCTCCTTCCCTTCATGGAGCTTTCCTCTGAGGCCATTCTCACTCTTAGTTTTACCATGACCACCTGCCATACCATGAGATCCATGCCCTGTAGTTGCCACTCCATGATGGCCACTATGGTGGCTGTGGACATCAGGTTTTGCCTTTACTTCATGCTCAGAATAGGTTTGAGTCTGGCAGGTTATTACTTCGTGATCCTTTTGTTTTTGCTCACCAAAGGTCTTTACTACCACATTGTGTGTCATCTCAGACACTTTGAGGCCGAATGACTTCTCATTAGCCTTCTGATTGCAGGTTTGTTCGGTGGGTTTCTGGAGCTGGCATGAGGCCATTTCAAAGAGCACTTTGGTGGTCTCTGGGCAGTTTTGTTTTGGGCTATCTCTTCAAGTCTGGTATGCTGAAGGATCCCATGGAGCTGCTATATATAGTGATAAGGGTTTTGTGCTTTCTGTTCCTTCCTTCTTTCCTAGTGGGCACAACAGAACTAAGAACCTTATTCTATTCTGTGGGAGAAAAAGTAAGTCTATGACTTTTTATCCTTAAGGCATCTTTGGATGCTTGTTATTATGGAATTGGTTTCATCAGCTCTGATAGTGACTATGTTCCAACATCTTTTATTGGCAATTTGTCTCTTGCTTTAACAATGTGTACCAGAAACTGCTATTAGCATAACCAGAATTTCTTTTCTTTAGAGAATAATGGCTGTAAGATAGGGATAAAAAGCTGTTGATTGCTACTGGAACAGATTCGATCCCATCATTTATATTGCCCATTGTCCATCATTTGCACTTTTATGTGGTCCTAGCTAGATGTTTTCCATTAGAGGTAAAATGTGAACCCACCAATTTTTCTGTAAGTTCACTTCAATATCAGCCATATATGTTACAGCTTCTCATGTGGGATAAATTTTGGAAAGAGTTCAAATCTTATTGATCTAGATCAGTATTAGCCATAATCAAGCCTCTTCTTTTTTTGTGTGTATTTTACTTAATTAACTGCAGTTGGATGGATTTATCCTCTTGGTCTATGCTGAAGCCCTGGGATATCACCCCCCTCCAAACCGGGTATGCTGAAGCCCCTTAATAGCATTTCTATCAACAAGTTGACTGTAAGTGGTCTGTTTTGACACCCCTTTTAATAGCATTTCCAGTCACCTGGGTGATTTCTCCACTTCATACGCGGATAATCAATTTAGGATGGTTTGTGGCCCAATTTCAGATCTGCATGTATGTTGTCCAACTCCGGAGTTGAGCTTCTGAATGTACCATCCTTGTCCTCATCTTTTTTGGTAGTAAAATGGAAGTTAGACTATAGAACACTATACAAGGTTCATAAAAGAACCAATATCCAGAAGTCCATTAGGAGGGTCTTCCCAAAATACACCACCCTAATCTTTTGCAGGTTGGTTGATCCCATGCTCTGAGTTAACCTCCTAGGCTTCAAAGGGAAACAACCCTTTGATGTGCTTGATGTAGATTACCATCATGTGCTAAAAACACAATTTAATTCCATTCCTATTTCCCATATAAGGCTTTTTCACAAAGTTGTTCCTAGCCCTTCCCTTTTCTATGGGCAAGTTCCGAGGCTTTGAAATTTCACCAGGCTACAAATGTGTGGTTGTGAGAAATGCACGAGAAAGACCAGTGGATAGCTCCTCACCTTCCATATCCAATCCATTACCACGAACTATACAATTAGTCAATATTGTCTCGGTTCAAAGTAGGCTGAAACTTCAATTGTGAGGAAATCATTATTGAGAGAGAGGAAGGCTAAATAAATAGTAGATGAACTTGCAACCAAATGATGAATTTTGAAATAGCACTACTAAACATGGAAAGGTTTAGGTGAGGCTATTGAATAGACTGGCTACACCCAATTTCTCCCATTTAAACATACTACTATATCTCAACTTGTCAATTTATTATTGGAACAATTAACAATTTGTTTAATTATGATTGATTAACAATATTATTTTTGGCATAAAAAGTGAAAACATAAAACATTTTACTATATTCATTTTGACCAAAATATAAAATAATATAAAATTTTATTTCATAATTTTTTTAAAAATAAAAAAGAAAGAACAAAAAAAGTTTGCATAGTTATTTTAGAACCCAATGCCATAAATGATAAAATAGTAAGAATTGATGTTTTTTCACATAAAACTTCCATATGTTAATCAAATAGAAACATCTATATTAACCCCTTTCTTATTTTCATATTTCACCATTAGATTTCTTTCAAAACAATCTAAATGACCAAATTAACTAGATATAATAGTAAATATATTTATTGATCGAGTGATGTTCGTCCTTATACATGTGAAATACTATATGTACAAGAATTAGTTATTTTATTCACTAACTACACCTATGGATGCATTTGCGATAGTCTCAAAGTGAAATATAATTGATGTATTTACAATTTTGTTTATATTATTTCTCACATTTACATTTACAATCAAATATAATTATCGATGGTAAGAAATTAAACATTTATGTTTTTAGTAAAGTTTTTCGGAAACCTTCGTTTTAGCTTAATTTTAGCTAAAATTACACAATTCAAAACTTGAAATGATCGTGCAGATGAAATAAAAAAAATAGTAAGGTAATTAAAAGAGTTTAAGTGGTCAATTTGACGGATTGAAGATTTGGGGTAAAAGCGCATTTTTAATGAAATTGGGTAAATTGGATATTTTGGGATTTTTATAAAATTGACATCAATCAAGGGTGAGTTTGCAAATAATAGGAGTTTAGGAATTTAATTGTAATTAAAAATATTTTTTAGGGATTTAATTACAATTAAAAATAATTATAAGGATTTATTTGTAATTTTAAATAATTTTATTTTGATAAAATTATATAGGGGTGAAATTACAAATAAAGTAAACTTAGAAATTTATGGTAAATAATTAAAAAAATTATTACCAATAAAATAAACTTAGGCACTATATGTCAAAAAAAGAAAACATAGTGATATAAGTAGAAATTCGGATAATTGACGGGTTCATTATATGTTACAATATAGGTGTGGAGAGAATACTCATTACCTACAACTGCGACATTGTTTAGAGACATAAAAAATCCATACGTAGCGAATGAATTATGGATTTCAGGTGAGTGTGATTTCCGACATCAGGTTCGGTTGGACTTATGAACGCTGATTAAAGTTTATAAACATTTTTTTTTACAGAAATAATCTCCTTTTACTGTGTAATATTGCTCAAAATACTTTTTTGGTAGTTATTTTTATTGAATCATGAAGTATGAATTCTATAAATTATATTTTGAGAAATCTTTTTTATTCTAGTGGGCTCAAGGCCATGATTTTGAAAAGAGAAGTGGACGCAAGGCCAAATTTTTTAAAACTCGTACAGTGGTCTAAGGCTAATAGAAACGGGCCCAGTCTAGTAGATAAAACTTAAGTTTCTATCATGATAAAAATTATTTCAAATGAATAATGTGTGTTTAAGTTGCAAAACGAGTAATCGAGTCAGAGCTCGTTGGGTTGGTAGCTTAAAAATAAAGGATCTAAATCCAAAAATTATGTTTGTGTGTAATTGTAATTTTTTTTTTCGGAATCAAATAGACGCTCAGTATGGGGTAGTGTTAATTTTAAGCGTTGCTGTACAACAAAGTCAGAATAATGAAAGTTATCGCTGGTCTAATATGTCATGGGTCTCTAGGAGTCCCTATGCGCATTTGAGACCGAGGTGAAGCAAGAGAGGTATCATCCTCTATAGCAGACAAATTCTTTCTAATAATGTATGGGGATTGCAATGGTGCTCACATAAACAGGTTAAGGTTATAGCCTCCTACCAAAATGGTAGAGGTTGTATACTCTCACTAGGGTGGATGGTAAATGCGTTTCAGGCCACAAGTGGGACAAATCGTAGTTGTAGCCTCACATGGTCTCTTCTACAAATGCTTAATCCGTTTAATGAGAAAGTAGGTTTGATTTGTTATTTATATAATAAAAATTAAAGGCGACTTAACCATAAACAAATCATGAGAAAATTTTCCAATTAGAAAGGAATCTTTTTGAACTTGTAAGATATAAATTATATTAGATTGAGAAATCTTTTTTAATACTAAACAAGTAGTAGCTTGTTAATTAGTCAATTAGGCATATTTTAAACTTGGATATACAAGTAATGAATTTAACCAATAAATTCCTTCTAATGAGAATACAAGTTGAATATGCTTCACTTTAAGAAAAGGAAAATTATATGTACTTTTGAGTATGTGCTGAATCGTCTGGAGAATCCTTCACTGAATTGTAAACTCACTCTTACCTTTTACCACTTTCAAGAAAGACAATAAAAGACAAACTACCAAATTAGTATTTATTTATTCTTACAAGTTTATGTACAACATTATATATTCCGATATATTTTAGAAAATAAAATTTGATTTACTATTTTTTGTAATTTTACACCTTGTTCCTGTCAATACTATGATAATAAATTTAATATTTATTATAGTATTGGAAGAAGTGACGAGTTGTTCACAAGGTTACGACCAAACCGGATCAGGTGTAATAATTGCCCTTCAAGGCTTGTTGGAGCTTTAGTGGTTATTTTCTTACTGGTCAATACTACAATCTTATAGAGGATATCAAGATAATTTATAAAGCTAAAATGAGGTAATTTTGTGGTCAAGAGATGGAGAATGGTAAATTTAAATCACCAGAAACTAAGCACACAAATCAAATCCAACCTCTATAGTCGATTTTGTCCAAATATCAATTAGATAATCTAATTTCTCTTGAGAAAAGTTCGGGGTGAAAGTTGAGAGTTCACCTATTATTTTTATTTTTATTGCATGCAAAATAACCAAATATCAAGTTTTCCAACAAGATTTTCATGACAAGTGTAGGGCAAAAATAATACAACCTATTTTTATAGTAGCCCGACTTCCAATTCAAGCATATGTTTTGTGTGGTAAGAATCGGTCAAGAGATGGACTTTCTACAAGTTATTATTGGTCGTGGGCAGTCCCGAGCTTTAGCTCACAGCTCCGATTTCCAGGGTTGAGTTTGGCCAAATAATAGGGTATAACACAATTTGTTTTAAGTAAAGTTCGAAAATGGTAAGTCAGCTCAACCCTATTTTTTTGTAGTGTGTAATTTGATCCAAAATTGGGATTTTAGAGAAATTTTATCACTAACATGCTATAATGCAAAAATAAGACAAAATGATGGGTAAGTGAGTTGAAAAAATTACGTTGGTTTAACTTGGTTGCTTGACCTAGCACCATTCCATTTATTCATTTTTATTATTTATTTATTTTTATTTATTTACACATTTGGACCAAAATAACGTTTGATTTTTCAGTACATTTTATAATGAAATATTGATTTATCCCGATCCAATTTGGTCTAATAAGAAAATTTTGAAATACTAGTACTAAATTTATATAATAAGTTGCTACAATTTTAGTATTGTGCATCACCTTATATGCTTCAAAATTTCTAAGTTA
This sequence comes from Trapa bicornis, assembly GCA_030064425.1. Taxonomy (NCBI): domain Eukaryota; kingdom Viridiplantae; phylum Streptophyta; class Magnoliopsida; order Myrtales; family Lythraceae; genus Trapa; species Trapa bicornis. The sequence continues at coordinate 24,974,559 of CM057751.1, forward strand.
TTTTTCCTAACAAAACATTATTTTTTTTTAAATATCCCATAAGGAGTATGTCACAACATTAATACCATACTAGCATTGTCTTGGGGCAGCTAGAAAATAGATATTTCATAGTTTATGGTTCTTCCTATAATTAGAACTTATCACAGTATGAAGTGAACACTTCAACAAATTATATAGAACAACTCTTTACATAATATTTTTATCATATGTTTAATATAGAAATTAATATCTATTTGGTAACATTGTTAGAGGATGATGCTATTTCCTTACTATTTTTCCTATAGTAATTTTGAATAAATACATAGATAACTACAAATTTTATAACTTCATGTTTAGGTAGAAAGATTTAAATTTTAATATTTTTTATATTTCACTCACCCAATGAATAGTTAATTAATGAATACACTTTTAAATGATTAAAATAATCTTATATTGCACTTGTCATTCATATGTCCCTACAAACATTATTTTTCTCCATTGCTAGATTAAATCTTCCTTGGTGATTTCATTTACTGTAAAAAAAAATACATCTCCTCTCTAGTGGAATAAAACCTACACATGCATTCAAAAAAATTAATTACCTGCACATACATTAAAAAAAGTCACTTATATCCTAATAACCACATTTTATGTTGTTGGGAGTTCTTCATATACTTTTTACAAGTATTACCTTGTTAAAATCAATGAAAAATTTTCAACTGTATAAATTTTTTTCATTTAACTCTATATTTTTTTAGTATCACATGTTTTTCCCACCATAATTATGCTATCAATAAATTCAGCTCTTACAATAAGAAATAACACCTAATATAATTAGAAATTTTGAACTACAGCTGATTTAATAAATACTTACATGCCACTTTTGTGACAAATAGTACAACTTTCAACTCTCAATCTTCTTGGTGACCCTGAAATGAAGGGCCATCTTCTTCTACCCAAAATGTAGACAATCCAAACTATTTGTGAGATGTCTTGTCTTTCGCTTGTCCATTTGGAAGTTGAGATTCACCATATTTTTTTTGTAGCCAGATCTGTATCCTACTGAAATATTGAAAGGATTTAGGAAACTTATTTTATGGCACCATTACAATAAATAGATAGCATCTCTTTTGATTCATTAACACTTTTATGAATGACTCCAATAAAAAATAACATATTAACAACTGTAATTAATTAATTATTTTTATATGCTCCTAAATTTCCTAGAGAAAGAAATTTAAATAATAAAATAAAGAAATAAGATGAAAGGGTTCTTTGTCTCATAGTAATGAAAATGGACTGGAAGTCCATCTTGTTTAAAAGCTATTTTAAGAAAGCTGTGTTAAGAGGAAGGGTTTTGACCTCAAATTGAGACTGGCTCAAGTTCGAGTCTTTTCCATTCCATGAGAGATGGTGACAGAATAATGACTACTGACTGCATTGGAGAAAGGGAGAGGAGATTGGAGGGATTGAGACCTATCGATGCTTCATTTGGATGGTGGGAGAGGTTGGAGTGGTCCTTATTTGACCCTCCTTCCTCACTGAATGACACTAGACTGATCAATTTTGCAGATAGCCCGCAATAATATTACCACTTGGATGCTAATGTGGATAGTTCTAGATCTAGGTCATGTTCATAGGATGATCCTTCCAGAAGAAGGGTAGGTCCAGAGAAACTCTTTAGGGAGACCCTTGGACTATAAGAGCCATCCATCCACATATTTGTCCTTGGAAGTCTATGGCTGATGGGGCACTTCCCCCAATGATTCTCTTCAATGTGATAAGTTGTCCCTCCCTACCCCTACCTGTCCCTTGGATAAAATAATGAATCTGCATGCAAGTTACACATTTTTTATTGTATTAAAATCATCTTATTTTATTCACATAGTATATAAATATTTTATTAATTATTTAATTTATGTAAATATAGCTTCTAATTAAGTCATAATTAAATATTTTATCGTGAATAGAATAAAAAAATTACAAGGGATAAATCTTAATTGAGATTTATTAATATTATTTTCTCTCGCTCCATTTATTTGCTTCTTTCTTTCTCATCACTCCAAGTCACTCGTGTCTTCCCCTTTGCCACTCATTTGGAGAGAGTATCTAATGCATTAAGCATATCTAATGCAATAATCATTTCATGTGACTGGTGGATATAATATAACTCTAATATAAGAATTGAAAAAAGTGTTAATATTTTTGGAATTAATAAAATTATTTAAAATATTAAATAAATTATAAAAAAATACTAAAAAAATTTATAACTTTATTTTGTCAAAATATCTATTTTATTTAAGGTATAATTCTCATTTCTTAACATTTATCATCCTTTTACTATGTATAAACTTTACTCCTAAACTTTTAAATTAATAATTATTTAAAATTCGTGTATAATTTTTATTATATTTAAAGATAACAAAATCAGTATTTTTTTCTTTTATATTTAATTAAAACACATAATCTAATTTTGATTACTAAAGAATTATTAATATTTATTTAACATTTAGAAATTTTAAGAATTATTAATATTTACTTAAAATTTATAATTGACCGTTCCCTTCCTCTATATTTCTACGTCACTTATCAACGTCCATTCCTTATTAATTAAATATTTGATGAAAGTTTAAAGTCCAAATTAATTAAATTTCAAACTTAAATTACTTCTTAATCTCTTATGGAAAATACCACTAAATTTTAGAAAATATATTTTAATAGAAAATAAAATGATATATAATATTATTTTAAAAATTTTCACTTACTGTTATATTTTCCACTTAATTACACTCAATAGATTATTTGAAAATTATTAAATATTATTTTTTTATAAGTAAAAAATATTGAGACTTGAAGAGTTAAACGTTTAACCTATTATATAATACCTTGCTTCCCAGTATGCATTTCTCCTTCTTCTTCTACCATTTATATATCCTATCTTCTCCATGAAGCTCTGCTAACTAATCATAACAGGAATTCTTCTCCCGGGTCAGTTCATTTGCTCTCTTTCTCTCTTCTCTCTCTCTCCTAGGCTTGGCTCTAATTTTACTGCTCTGTCTGTTTGACATCTTTCTTTCTGTATATGGGAAGGAAAATATAATGGAGGATCGCCGGTGGCGGGATCAACCGGAGACTGGACCTACCGACTTTGAAGGTTAGAGATCATAGCCAACAACAAAGAAACTGACCTTCACCAGTTGGTCTTTTATATCTTCAGATTATAACACATTCACACTGTAGTCATGTACATGCATATGCACATATACATATATAATCGTAGTTATCGCAGAGATTGATCCCTCTGTACTATAATGTGCGGCGCAGAAGTGAGCAGTATTAAGTGGGATCTCATAAACATGGGAGAAGATGAAGAGGACATCGTGCATAGGATGTATCGCCTTGTCGGAGACAGGTATACCCAACAAGGCAAATGAAGACCCACAAAATGAATTTCGAAATTCGGATTTACCACAAACTTTCCTATGACATAAGTTCCAAAAAAAAACATTATGGTTCATGCATGCAATGCAATTGTGCACAATGATTAATGGTTTTTTATTAGGTGGGACTTGATAGCGGGTCGGATTCCTGGGCGCAAAGCAGAAGAGATCGAGAGGTTCTGGATAATGAAACACAGTGTGGCTTTCGCCGAGAAAGCACCCAGCAATGGCAGCCGCCGTCGTCGCCGTCGTGGTCATCGGTCCACAGATCGATCAACCGGTGGTATTCTATGAAGAAAGTGTGGACTAGTTTATTAATTGCTGTAATTAATTAAATTGAATATTGAGTACGTGTATAAATAATTCTAACTATGATTTTTAGCAATTATAAATAACTCTAATATAAAAAAAATGTACCTTAATTGATAAAATGATAAGAAATCGATCTATTAATTTCAATTTCTAACATTTTTTTGTTCTTACCAAAATCACTAAATTATTTGAAAATTTCTAAATTAAGGAACTAAAATATTAATGTTTTACAAGTTAATAGGTGAATGGGTTACCGAACTATTTAATAAATAAAATGACTAAATTACAAGAAATGTTACATTTGGGGAAAATGGTAATTTTGGAAAATTTGGGGAACCAAATTGGAAATTTGGAAAATTAAACCCCTTTTTGGTAGAATTGAATAAATTGAGGTCCCACGATAAATTTTAAAAGTTACGGAACTCAATTTCAGGAAAAATCGACATTAGGGACTTAAAGTTAAAGAGAAATAACTTTAGGGACTTAATTGCAAATAACTAAAAGTTTGGGTTTTCTCATTCATTAATGAATGAAGGCTGTTATGCCTAGTAATAATTAACAAGGTTGTTCATATCGTGTAGGAACGTTAAATACCGGGAACGCCAGCAAGGACAAGCTCGCGTGAATACAAAGAACCAGTCTAGTGGAATTCACGGCATTAACGGGTGAGTGGGTTTACTAACATCATACCTGGTTGGGGATGATAAGTGGCTCAATATAAAAACCCACTGTTTAGTGGTATTTTAATTATCACTACTTAGAGAAAGTGATGTGAAAGTTATACGAAAAAAACTAATTACGGGTTGTAAGTAGATCATACATGGTTGGTATGATTAGACTTCCTCGAAGGAAGTTGAAAACCCGTTCATTGGTTATGAACGGAGATGTCCTTATACCGGTCGGTATGATGGACAGTAAAAACCTATTTTTGTCGGAAGTGCTCTCCCCTGACTGTGTGCCAATGCTTAAACAATTTGGGAGACTTTCTCGACGGGAGCTTGAATAGCTCTTATAGGCCAGGGGCCTCAATTTTGGAACTTGAGGGCTAGAATGCCCAGTTTTTTTTAAAATCTCGTACAGTGGGCCCAAGGCCAGTTGGAACGAGCAGGAGCTCATAAATGAACATGATATATGTGCCATAAAACTTAATAAGTGAATTGTTTGGCCATGGTACCAAGATAGGACCGACATGCTCAGACAACTAGCGGCAGTGCGACATGACAGGTCGACGGACTAGTCAAGACAAACAGCTGCAGGTTGAGTTGAGAGTCGGGGCCGTTGGACTAGTGGCACCACAGATTACATGACAATATAAGAAAACATTGTTTGTGCATGCACTGTGAGTACGGGATCATCAAGACGCCCATGAGGGGTAGTGATGTGTCCTAAGGGCACTGGACGACCTGGTGGCTATAAGGGCAGTTCGTCGTTCCAGGTGTCTGTGCGAAATCTGGAGTAGCACAAAGTGCATGAGACCGGGGTGGGGACAGGATGAGGTCTCTGTCCTCATACGGACATGAAAAAGTGATTTCGGGATTGTGGGTAGGATGTCACATACATCCACTCATTCCCAGGGTAGAAGTGGTCGTACTTCTATCCGGGTGGCAGGAAAAGTAGCTCCGAAGCCACTAGCGGGTTCAGTAGTGATATTGACTTGCGAATGTGTGTAACCTTCATGATGAAGGATGTGTGTTGGGTGATGACATACCGCAGTAACTAAGAAATAATGGAAAAATCCAAAATTTTAAATGATAGGATTTTTGAAAATAAAAGAGTTTGGCACACTCCATATAAATATTTTTCTTAAAAGTCAAAAGCTTTTAAAAACCCATTCACTGAGTAGTCGTACTCACCCCGTCCTTTATATCCATTTTAGGAAATCCCGGAAAGCCTCTCCTTAAAGACCGTCAACTAAGATGCCTGTAAGATAGGTATGTAAAGTTTTAAATTTTATACAGTTTTGATTATGCTAATCCAGGAAAAAGGTGCAAGTTAAAGGACGCATTACTCTTTACGATTTACGATAAAGGGAAACCCTTTAATAAACCGGGAGAGTGGCGGGTTGATCACGGGGATCCGACCAAACCGGGTCGGGATGTGACACTACTGCCAGAGAATTGATTCCCAATTAGAGATTTTTTCATATCTTGAACCCCCAAAATAATCTCTCATTCTTGGCAACCTCTCTTGTCTTTTTTTCTATGGTGAAAAATGAAAGAACTTATTTGGAAAGTTTTGAAATGTTTGAGAATGTGATTTAAAATAATTTGGAAGTTTGTAAACTAATTTAAAAATATATAAATGTAATTAATTTAAAAAATTTAAAAATTTGAGAGATCAAATTTAAAATTTTGGACTCAAAAGTGAAATTAGAGGACAAAATTTTGAATAAGAAGAGATAATGACAAATTTATAAAAAATTGAAAGTTAAGAGATAAAATTATAAATTCTAGAAATTTATGACTAATTGTAAATATAAGTGTTTTAAGGAATAAAATGATGAAAATACAATTTTGAGAATTTATTTATAATATTTAGAAATTAAATAATCAAACTGTGATGAATGAAAAATGTAAAGAAATGTATATAAGTACCCATAAAAGGAATATATACTCCAATAGCATGTAATTTTGTAAATCGTGTTAAGTAAGTTTACTAAAATCGAATTTTATTAAATTTTGTTAAGATTTTTCTTATATAACATATTATTTTGTATGAATGAATAATCGGTTGAAATATTATTTTTGTGTGAAAATTATAATGGTACATTTATACGTATTTTTTTTAAGTTAACGGTATTTTTGTGATTAATGGATTACGGATACATAAATTATGACTTGGATTAATGAAGGATCACATTTTGATTTATTATATTAGTAATGGGTGATAATTCGGATCCACTTATTATTGTTAATTCTATCATACATGAATAAAATTATTTACATAAAAACATTTATTGGACACTTACTTAAAATGTTGAACGTATATTTTCAATTTTATATAATTGGAAAGGAAAAAAGGATACTCATCATGTTGTTATAAGATGGGTCTAGTTAGGGTAAAATATGTCAACCTTTACAAGTATGAGATAACTTATTAAATCCTACCTGGACTTGGACTTAGACTTGGGTAATCGTATCACTCTCTATAATATAACAGTTTTTATAAAAATTTAAAACTGTGACAAGGATAATACTTATCCTTGTTTCATAAAAAATAATATAGTTAGTTAACAAAACATATAAAAAAAAGCCTCATGAATATTATTTAAAACTGATAACAAATAATTTTGTAAAGTTTTTAATTAAACCTTATACATGAAAAGTGATCTTAAATCTCAGTTAGTGTAAAAATTTACATCAATATATCATGTCTCGACCTACTAAAAATGCACTACTAAGTTATTATTTTGTAAAAACTTCTAGTTTAGAATATAATTAATCACAAATATATTACTTATTTCTCTTAACTATTGCTCAATTCATAAAATAATCAAGCATAACTATGTCCTATGTCTCTCAACTATTCCTCTGTTCACAAGATAATCAATTACAAAAATATACATTATATTTCTCAAGTTCATATAAATAATCAAACACAAACATATATTCGGTTGGAATCCCATTCTAAATAAGGATTTGAGCACGGGAGAACCCGGAACAAATAACTTCACTTATGCTTCTCAACTATTTCTCAGTTCAAAAGATAATCAAGAATAAATTTATATTATACGTTTCTCAACTATTCATTGGTTCATATGATAAATTCTCGGTTGAAATAATAATTTTTTTAAAATATATATTTAATGTCAGCATTAGACCATAAACTCAATCATAAGCTTAAACCATGTACTAAAAATAATTTTGTTGGTGAGAACTCTATCACTGGTACCAACTCATTCATCAATGCAAGTACTAGGTAAAAACTTGGTTTTTAATACAAAAATAGTGTTGTTAACAGTTGTAATATTCCGATCCTATTTGGACAAAACCGGTTAAACAATTCGTCCCTCCTCCCAATACTATAATAAAAACTATTTACATTTTTATAGTATTGACAAAAATAAGGTTTAATATCGGAAGAAAAATACTATATCAGATAAGTTTTCCAAAACTTTATTGGAGTAGATATTGGAGTACACAAATATTCTAAGTGGACTATTCATGTACCATGTTGGTAGTTCATCCTCTAAAATTCTCTATACATTGTTTAGGACCTCAAGGGGTGAGGGATGAAATGAGTTCATAACTCAATGAGCAGAGTTAAGTAATATCGTTACTTCCTCTCCAAGATTCAACATATATTTAAAGATATAACTTTCATTTTCAAATGGGTTCATATTTCCCTATAAAACAAGACGCTACTTGTCTCAATCTATAGAAAAAGAGTTTTCATATTAGTTCTTTACTTTATTTTCCCAAGAGTTAAGGTAGTCTACTTTCTAGTTGGAAGTATTTTTAAAAATTGTTATAATAAACCTACCATAATTTGTATCACATAAACATTTTTTCTCATTAAAGATATCAAATAATCACAGAACATACCTTTATAAACTACAATATCGATATGTTTCACTAGTGGCCCAAAGCGTATTTACCATCCACTATGGTAAGAGGTCACAACTTCTACTACATTATATATGTGAGCACCATTGCCTAACCCCTGAACATTAACGATTATTCTGTCCGTTATTGAGGAACGAGAACTCTCCCAATTCTTTCTTGATCTCAATGCGCTCGAAGCTCTAAGAGTTTCATGATATACCAGAACAACTTAACTTCCCTTGTGTCGATATTGATGTCCAGTAGCCCTTATAACCAACATTACCCTGTACCGTGTGTCTATTTGGTTCCGCACGATTACAATCACATACAGTATTATTTTGATTTAATACCTTTATATTTACACCGCTAGTCTAACAGGCTTCTACTTGGCTTCGGAGCAGGTTTAGCAAATATTATCAAGTTGTGATAATTTTTATAGCCTTAGGCCCACCTGCATAAGTTTTCAAAACATGGCATTGGGCCCACTTCACTTTTCAACATTGTTATCTTGGACTCACTTTCATAGAACTAGATCTAACCGACCCTATGTCGATCATGGACCTCACCCATATCCTACATCGATGGTCCATGTTAGATCATCTCACTCATGTGTATCCATACACTTGTTCGAGTGTAGTCTTATAATTATGATTAATATTTTTTTCAGACAATGTGTTACAAATTGGTTTAAGTGGTTTTACACAGTTATAGAATCACATTTATGGAAAATAGGTTTTTCTAACCAATCATGCTTTCGACTTTACAAGTAATTACATATCATCTGTCCAATTGGACTCGATGCCAAAAATCCCACTCATCCAAAATCTGTAACTTGTTCGTCCCGGACAGAATTCCGATACCTTGGGTTGGACTCTCGGTTATAGGTAAATGACTTCCTTTAATACCTACATGATCACAGATAATATATCCATCAATTATTCGATAATTGCACTTAGGCCCCTATGTTTTCTTTAATAAATACATAAGTTACTAAGTTTATTTTCTTGACTAAGGACATGTGTCACACTCCCATTTGTCAGTTCCCAATGACATGACTTTTTTTGTGTGATTGTTGACTAGGGACACGTGACACAATCTAATTGGTCATCGCCTTCATACACTGATCAAGCGAATAACTGGGCATGTTTCGCCATGTGCCGCTCGCTAATTGGTCACGCATGCTAATTGGGCGCTGACTTGACAAGCGGTCTGTTGACCGGCTAAACCGTTAATCGGTTTGGTCGGACCGGGTTCGGTGACCCAAAATAAAAAATTGGTCGATTCAGGCCCAATTTGACCAGTTTTCTCTTAATTAAAAATTTATCTAAATTTATTTTCTAAATTGGTGACTTCAATTTCCCAAATTAATATTTTTAAATAATCTAGAAAAATAAATCTTTGAACTAGTTAAACGTGGTTAAGATCTGGTTCACCCTCAACCAGTTTGGTTTGCACATCCAATTTGGTTTATGATCAATTTCCATTATTTTTGGATATTTCTTAAACACTTGTAATTTTCCAATTCTTGATTTGACTTTATTTTTACCAATTTTGGTTTACTTCGAAACATAATTTTCTATCGAAAATTTTTTGTTATTATTTCTTGCTTTCTTATATTTGAGAGAATGAGGTTTAAATTTGTAATTATATCTCTGATACCAAACAACTCATTAATGCAAACATTAGGCAAAAAACTTGATTTTTTATAAAAAAAATGTCAGTCACTGATACTAATGAAACCAAAGCATAAATTCAGCTTTTATGAAAAATAATTTCGGTAGCCGAAAGTTTATCGTCGTTACTAGCGAAACGAATTGAGATCGATAGTGCAACACTATAATTTTTAAAAACAGGATTTAAGCCTAATTGTATGGGAAATTGATGTTAAACCCAAAATAAAAACTAGAGAAATAAGTTTTGAATCAAACCGAATTAGGAATCAGTTCAAACTCTAAACTTGATCAATGTGTAAGTTCACAAAATTATACTCTAATAACCTACTTTGACCGAAAATCAAGGATTAAAGAAGTTTAAGTGAAAATTGGTTTGAATCAGAATTGTAACAACTTAAGGAAAAAATGCCCTAATTTTTAAAAATAATTAGATAAATCAAAAATGGAAAATTTTAAAACAAATCAATATAAAATATGATGGAGAATTTTTAGAAAAATAATTGAGCAAAGACACCGGTCACTTCGAAGGTGAACCAACCAACACATTGTCAAAACCGATCGAACCGACTTAGAGCAGCAACCTCCTCCCTTCCCCCGATTTTTAGTATGGGGCTATACAAATTGGAAAATTGGTGTTATTCTACCTAAATTATAAGCAATTGGATAATTAATTTTTAGAAAAATAAATTAGCCAAAAAACCATCGAATTGAAACTGAATCAGCCAATAAAATATCAAAATTAACTTAATCGGCTCATTAATTTATCGTAAACCAATTTGTTATAATACGAATTTGTTAATTTGTTGAAAACCAATTCGTTATAATACGAACTTTTTAGCGTGCCATGGAAGGTGCATCCACTCACCACACGCATAGGTGTGGGGCGCACCTATGTGCGTGTGTCCGTGTGCGTGCCGATATCTACACCCGATATATGATTGGAATACCCGAAATGGTCCCATAAATAACCTACTTGTCATTTTGTATAATATGACATGAGTTTTATTCAAGTGAATGTAAAAATTGAAAAAATGACAAAATTATACATTATTTATATATTTAAAATATAAGTTTATAAGAAAACTTCAGAAAGTATATCTTATTAGTTAATGTTATTTTCGTAATTTTTATGATTAATTATTTTGTATGATTTATATAATTCTTATAAATTATTATTATATTTTAAAAAATATTTATAATACATTAGCATATCATATCATACATGGAATATACCAAATTACTCGTGACTTGATATCCTCTCCAAAAGAGTCCAAAACATTTGTCTTTGTTCACCCTATGATCTCTCCATCTAAATTAATGCCTAGTACACAAGCTGTTATAAAATATTTTATCTTATTACAATTTCTTTTTATTTAACAATCAATATAAATTAACTTCTTGTACTATTTTTATCTCTCAATCAAATTTTGTTACTAGAAATTAACTATAAAAAATTCAAAAATATACGAGCAATTATGTTAATGACTCTACTTGGCATAACACGTAAATTATGTATTATTTTCCTTTCTATATTGCATATTATCATGTTTATGATTAAATATTTTATATGATTTATTTAATCCTTGCAAATTCTTATTAAAATTAAATTTAATATTTTATTAAATAATTATTATATAATATACAAACCTACTATTAATAGAGCTGCTCTCCAAAATGTGTACAAAGCATTTGTCTTATTTTTATTATATGATACGTGCATCCAAGTTAACTCCTTAGAAATGTCGGCCACAAAGCTGTCATGCCCACCAAGCCAATTAGTTTTGGAACCAGCTGGATGGCTCGTGCTCCAAATTTGTAATGCCTTTTGTCCTTTGTATAAAGTAAAGGTCGTTGATGTTTGGTCTTTCACATTAACACCATGTGAGGGTCCATTTTAAGATTGAAATTGGATATTTTGTGAGACCCATTTTTTTACTTCTCTATATTTTCCTTGTTTTAATTCAAATTTTATCATAATTTTGTAAATTATTTATTTTTAATTTAATATTATGATAATAACCCTAATTTTTTTGCTCAAAAAATACATATTTCTCACTTTTTAACTTTAACTTATACCGTTCAGCAAAAAAAAACTTTAACTTAAAGGCTTAAATATTGGCTGAAAACGGTTGGTTTTATAATAGAAATTAATTAATTAATTAAACTAAATAGGTACATGAGTAAAACTACGAGAAGTACTTTCCATCTTTGTATATACAATCTATTGTATTAATAAATTAAACGATTTTATTGATAAATTCTGTAAATTTATTTTAACTATTACAATCTTTTTCAATATCGCATTAATCTCTATTATATATACCAAAATATCATCGCTAATTAGAATAATATTTTATGATGTCTGTATTTTTATTTTTTTTTATGTTGTGCTCCTACTACTTTACTTTTTATATTGAGATTTCTTATTTAATTGTATACTATGGATTCTAGGGCTTATAAATCGATTTAATAATATTATTACTAATGGAAAGTAAGAAAAGATATAAGAGAAATATACCATTAATTTATTCTCTCGTTATATTTTTATAAATAATTTAATTATAAATAATAAAAAATTATAAAAATACTAAATAAATATTTACTACCACTAAATTAACTCGTGTGATAAATCTAAATAAATATGGACAATCATTTTATTAAATGGTGTTTTGATTATCAATTACCGTAAATTTAAGGGGAGTTCATGAATGCTAAATATTGAGCTTGTTTAGTAAGAAAGAGACCGTATAAGGAAGACCTTTAGTGAGCAAATATGCTAATTAAGCAATAGTACCGATAAAACGAACACTTAGTAAATATTAGTAAAATTGTTCACTAATAAAGTGTAAATCAATTTCAATATATTTGGTGCGAACATAGAAGACAGGGTTGGCAGTGAGATAAATGACTGAAAGATTATCGCACCACAGTATTGGAGAATGAGTGGGAGAGATGCCGAGTTCTTTAATAAATGACTAAAGTCATATTAGCTCAGTGGTTGCATTAACAAGACTTTTGTACTCAAGCTTAGTGCTATATTAAGCGATTGTTCGTTGTTTCTTAGAGCTAAAGTAGATAAGATTGTAACCAACAAAAATTGTAAAACCACTAAACGAGCATCAATCATTCGGATTTCTGGCCCAGTCAGCATCAGAAAAATGGTGAAGATCTGAAGGAGTATGTCTTCGGAGAGTAAGATCATGATGAAGTGTCCCTTGAAGATAATGGAGTATGTGCTTAGCAGCAGTTCAATGAGTAGTAGTGGGACGATATATAAATTAACAAACTAGATGAACTACATATACGATGTCACGTCAAGTAAGAGTGAGATACTATAAATGGCACACAAGTTGACTATATTCAATAGGATTAGGAAGAGAAAGTCCATTATATTGTGAAAGTGTGGACCAAAGGTAACTAGCGTGAAAATGGGCTTACAAGTACCTATGGTAGTTGGGGAGAGAAGATCACTAATATACTTATGTTGGGTGAGATATAAATCATAAGAGTGGTATGGAAAAATAAATTAATCAAAGTAAACTGTGTGACAAATAAATATGTGTCTTATGTGAGTATTAAGATAAAGATATCTGAGATAATTAGAGGGATACATGAGAAACACACCAGAAGTGGAATATGGTTGTAATGATGTGAATCAAATTGAGCACGTTGTGATTCACAAGTTAAGGGCTAAAAGATTTGAAAAAGTATTGAATTGGCTAATTGGAACAATTGAAAAAACTCAAGTGTAAGCCCAAAAGAAGAAGAGTATAATAAGATCTAAATAATATAATTCAAATTCAAATTTTAAATTTTAAATTTTAAATGTGAGATTTAATAATATAATAAATATTATATAATATTGAAAAATAAAATAATATATTTTTAGATATATCTAAGATAATATGCTAAGTTTAGAATATTAATTATCTTAGATATCTCTAAATAAATGTATAACAAATATCTTAATAATATTTTCTATAGGAATAATGTCAACTATAATATTTTATTTCCTTATTTATAGGATAATTAGTATTCATAATTGCCTATAAAAGACTAATTTCATAGCATTGTAAAGGCAGGTCTTTGATTTCAATAATATTGTTAGATTTATGTCTTTTTTCTCTTTTAAGATAATTTTTGAATTTATCAGGTTTTTACTTGTAGCGTTCAATCAATCAAACTTATCATCAAGGTTTTCTAGTAGTTCTTCTTAAAGGATTTGGATTTGGTGTTTACATCTATTTGTATCTTGTTTCTCAACCAAACGAGTTATATTCTATATTTTTTTTACTAGCGTTGTGAAATTTTTGAGGTATTTTCCATATTTAGTGTAGGGTGTCATTAGTATATTGGCGGGGTTTGCATCATGAAGTTTGTGAGAAAGATAAAGGCAGATATAAGGAAAGCAACGATAACAAAAAAACCCGAAGTAGCGTATAAACAGGAGTAAAATAGTGTAGTAACTCATAAGGGGATCGGAAGTGGAGAGGTCTTGTGAGAAGTCGATTGATAAGGAAGACAACAGTCTCAAAGGCGAGCGACCAATATTTGGTGGGAACATAAAAGTGAATAAGAACAGTAAAATTCATATTAATAATGTGACGATACTTGCATTCAGTAGACCCATTTTGTTTAATTGTGTGTGAACAGTAGTTTTGATGGAGAATGCTTGTGAATTATAACTCAAATTGGAAAGCAGTAGAGAGAAATTATTTAGCACCATTAGACTAGAGAGATTTAATCCATTGATAAGTAAACTTTCAAGTTGTAAATTGAATACACGAAAAATAGAGAGAACATTATATCATTGTTTCATAACAAAATACTATGAAAATTTGCTATAATTATCCAATAAATATATATAATAGCGGTGAACTATAGAGGAAATAATAGATGATGGTCCCCAAATATTTGTGTGAATTAATTCGAGGGGATTGGTACTCTTATGGTGAGTGACTAGAAATGGTTGTTGAGTAATTTTACCACAAGAGCATGAGTTATAAAATGGTAAGGGAGGAACATTACTCATTGATAAATGTTAGGAAAGTACATGACTCATAATTTGAAAAGAAGAGTAACACAAACATTGATGCCATCGAGAAATAGAATTGATGCGACTAATACAAGTAATAGAATAAATATTACAATGAGTGTGCAAATAGTAGAGATCGTCCCTCCAACTCCCGTGGAGCGGATCTTGATGAGAAAATATATATTTGATAATAAAATAAGTGGAATATAATTTAAAATAGCATGAATTGTTTTGAGTAAAACAAGAGATGGGTAATAAGTTGAGAGAAATTTTGGGAATATAATAAATATTAGTAAGTGAGAAACATCGAGTATATAAGGTTAAATAGGCATATCCAAAAGAGATAGTAGGTAAACATGTCTCGTCTCCAATCGTGAGGTGCTCAGTGAGTGTCAAATCGTCTTGAATAGATAAGTGTGGCAGATCATTAGTAATATAACTAGTAGCACCTGAATCAATATATCAGTCTAGATAATGTGGACTTGGTTTATGTACATAAGAAGAGTGGGCATGAGCAGTAGAGGATGCGAGCTTTAATTCAAATGATGGACAATGATGGGTCAAGTGACCAGTGAGCCCACATAGTTGGCATATCACACTATAGGAAGAGGTGTGTTTGGGTGAGTTATGTCCAACATGAGAAGTTGGCCGAATTGCAGAATGTATAAATAGTTGGGCATCCGTCTGACGTAGGCTGAAACATGGTCTAGCTTCACACGATTTAAGTACCTGCAGAGAAAAATGCCTACGATTTTCAAGAGGCTTTCTCCAGCCTCTATCAGTTCCTCCGTTGAGTCCTCCTCTGCTATTAGGATTTCTAATATCATTTTGTCGAGATATTAGACGATCATTAAAGCAAGGACGGGGCAAAGTCGGAAGGAAGCCCCGTGGTCCATGACTAGAGAAGGCAGCGACACGAGAAGGCTAGAAGAACCTTCGAGTAGGCTAGAGAGTGGCGCGCCGCTGGAGCCGAAGTCATAACCATATTTTTTAACCCGTCGAAAATCATGGGCGAGGAGAATGACCTTTAGCGAATCAAGAGTTATTGCTTCGAGCATATGCAACATTACAAGGGTAAGAGCTTCCCATTCTCATTCCCTATCTAAACCATCAAATAATTTATTTTTAATTTCATGATCTAGTTTCGAAAAAGAAGTAGTTGGAAACAATTGTCAAATAGGATGTCATAGGTTGGTCTCCCTTTTGAAGCTCACTTCATTGTTGATCAAAAATATCTTTTTTAGCATGGATTTGAGAGTTGTACAAAATTTCAAGTCGGCTACAGGCATCTGCAGGGGTAACTGTTCCAATTACCTACAAATTCATTTCATTAGATAAAAGAAGCAATTATAATTGTTAAAGTGAACTTATCTCGCATCATTCATGTTTTATATTCCAGATTAATTATTTCAAAATTAGTAGCTACTTCTTTTAGCATCACAATAGATTTGGATTGAGTAATACTACAATTCGCATAGCCAAATAATTAATATACTTATAACAAATTTGTGATATTGTTTTGTCAAATATAATAATTAGTATTGTATAACTTGATAGGCAAGGTAGGTAGTGGAGTAAAAAAGGATTAATATAGTAGAAAAACTCATTTTTGTAGAGAAAAATGAGAATATTGGTACTAATTGGAAATTGGAAACCTGTTGTAGATCTTCAATATTGGAGGAATGTTGCTTAGCTTTAACTCACTCTAATACAATAAAGAAAATGAAGAAAAATTAGAAAAAAAACTCGCTTTTAAGATATAAAATTATAAATTGTATTGTGTTATTTAGTGTAGTATCTCATTTTATTTATATACAATTCAGTTATAAATAAAAAAAATTATAAAAGATTAAATAAATATTTATCCAGCTATATTAAGTGTTCTAATAAATTTAAATAAATATTGACAACCCTTTATTAAATAGTATTTTGGTTATTAATTAAATTAGTATGGAAAGAATATGTACATTCTTAGTTTTATTTTTACATTTATTATATTATATAAAATAATAATTTTTTTTACATGAGTAATATTTTTTTCTATCAATTACTTAATAAAAATAAGTATTTTAAACCCTAAAAAAATTAATTTACAGTTTGGTTTCATCAATATTATTAAAGCAAAAAACCTATGCCTAGGGATGTCAATAGCTCGGGTCGGGGCAGGTTTTAGCAGACATGCACCCAAGTGGACCCGAGCCTTGGGTCCACTTGGTGGGTACAGACTCGACCCGAGACCCGCTTGTACCCGAGTCAAGTCAATCTTATTTTTTTAATATATATTTTTTACCAAATATAAAAAATTTAAAATTATTGTAATATATAAATTTTCTAATATTTGTTTGGTAATTTAATTTTTCAAATGTTTATTATGTTTAATTTATCTAATAATTTACTGGTATAATTTTTTATTAACTTTAACTTTTAAATAATAAGAAATGATCAATAAAAAATATAATTAATCAGTAAAACTGTGTATGTTAGAGAATTAATTGACAAATAATATAGTGTGATATTAATATAATTTTGTATCAAATAATATAATGTGATATTAATTTAATTTAATATAAATTTTATAGTGTAATTTTTACAAGTATTTATAAATTTATTATGCTATAAGAAAGAAAAAAATAATATATTAGGTTATAAGAAAGAAAAAAATTAATATAACATGTTTAGAATATATTTATAAATCTATTAGAATATATGAAATGAAAAAAAAATATAACATAATATATTTATAAATCTATTATTGTATAAAAAAAGAAAAAAATAATATAATATAATAAGAATATATTTATAAATTTAATAGTATAAGAAAGGAAAAAAATTAATTAAGATTTGAGAAAGGAAAAAATAATATAATAATATAATATAATAGAAAAAAATATAGTAATTTTTAAATTACTTTTTTATTAAAATTTTTTTACTAAGTTTAATGAAATAATGTGGTTATATTAAAATGAATGTGGGTCATTTTGGGTCGAGCGAGCAGGACCAGAACTTGCAGGAATCAAACCAGCAAATCCAAGGAGTGGATCTCAGGTCCAATCTATAGAACCGAACCCGAGCAGACCCGAATCTACTCGGATTCGCTCGGGTCGGGTAAGGAACAAAAGCTCGGATATCGGATACCATTCACATGCCTGGCTGTGTCAATATAATTTTTTTGTGTGTCTGCATAAATCGTACATATATATTTTGCTTGTCCGCCTATCATTTGTTTAGTGTATATATTTTTTGCACGGGCTTTTAGTGTATATTGAGTAGGATAAGAGTTTATATTTGAATTTTTCTTCCATCTAATATTATTGGAGAAAATTGTGTGGGGGATAAGGTTAGTCTAGTGGTGTGTATCCATTGGAAAGTACACCTCTCAACGTGGAAGAGTAAGCAGAAGAGAAGCTGATAGATAGCCTTCACAGGTGGATAGAGAAACCATGGATAGACATGGGAAGAAGGTCTGTGTGACTGGGGGATCGGGTTACATCGGTTCGTGGCTGATCAGGAAGCTCCTTCTCGGTGGCTATACCGTCCACGCAACCCTCAGGAACTTGGGTGATTTCATCATCTTCTTCTTCTCCTACTACTCTTCCCAAGTTATGGGTTTATCAGGCTGTGATTTCTGATTCATTGAGTTGAGGCCTTTACTGGGGTGCACTTTGACTCGCAGAGGACCGATCCAAGGTGGACTTTCTCAGGTCACTTCCCCATGGACAAACTAATCTAGTGCTCTTCCAGGCCGACATGTTCAATCCGGTGGAGTTCGAGCCGGCGATAGAAGGGTGTAGGACGGTCTTCCATGCTTCCCACCCGGTGCTCTTTGGGGCTTCAAAAGATCAGGTCAATCTGGCCCTTAGCTAGGTTAACAGATCACCATCTTCTATTCTATGCATAGTTTGACGCATTTTTTTTCTCATCTCCAAGCAGCTGGAGAACTTGCCAGCAGTTGTTGTGGAGGCAGTCAGGACCATAGCTGCATCCTGCATCCGATCAGGCAGCGTCCAGCGCCTGATCTACATCGGATCTGTCACTGCGATGTCCCTTCTGAACAAGGATGGCACTGGTTATAGGTCTACCATTTTGGATGAATCTGTTTGGACTCCACTGGACCTCCCAATCTCCTGTAGCATTGATTCTTCGCTGGTATATATAATACCATCCACACGTTTCTGCCTTAGGTTCCTGAAATCCCCGCCTGTTCAAAACTATAGCTGTTTCTTGGTGCAGGCTTACTCTAAATCGAAAACTTTAGCTGAGAAAGAGGTGCTCAAGTACAACGAGATGGAGGACTGTGGGCTGGAAGTGGTGAGCCTCAACTGTGCCGAGGTGGCAGGCGAAACTATCCTCTCCGATGTATCGTTGAGTACACGCGTGCTCATGGCACCTATTTTGGGTGATGGCCAGGCTTTCAGTGGCTTGAAGTTTCTTCAAGACCTTGTGGCCACGGTTCCCGTTGTTCACATCGACGATGCCTGCGAGGCACTGATTTTCTGTGCAGAGCAGCAGTCGATGAGGGGCCGGTTCCTCTGCTCCGCCGCAGATATTTCCATTCGAGAAATTTCAGCCTACTTCCAAGAAAATTACCCCAAGTTTGAGATTGCAGAAGAGTGAGTAGTTTCTTCCTGCATTGTTCTACTTATATTTGCCTGTGATGCTGAATATCTCTATTGACTGGGCAGGTTCATGGGGGAGCCACTGGAGAGCAGAGCCAGATGCGATAATTCGAGGCTAATAAAGATGGGATTCCAGTACAAGTACGACCTTAAGGAGATATTAGATGACAGTGTTCGATGTGCAATGAGGCTCCATCTGCTATCCCCTCCGTAACCTCAGGGTTATATGAATTGAACTTATAGCCATTTGGCTGCAAAGACCGGCCAACTAGATCACCTTTCTAATAGTACATTACAATGCAGCATGAGGTTACAAAAGGAAGATGGCATAACTATGGTTTTCCTTTTCCATCATTCCCTTTAATTACCAAATGGAGTTCGACCGGTTAAGAAGTGTGTACAAATGTGGCTTGCCCTTGCCAAACACCATTGGAGTTGGATTGCCAGAATCTCACCACCCCATCACTTCCAGTAGTTGCCAGTGTCATCCCGCTCATGTCCCATTCCATTTGCCAAACCTACAAATGGGAATTCATGCATTGGTCAAATGGATCCAGGGTTCTGGTTCTTCCAACAAGAGGAAATGAGTCATCAGGCAGGGCCGACTGCACATGACTGTCATTCGGGTTACTAGAAACTGTAACTTATTATAGGAAAAAAAGGAACAGAAAAAAACAGTAACACAACTAAACTCATAGGCTCATTCATTCTTTCTTCAGATCCTTACACTTGACAGACAGAATCACTATTTGAATAGCCAAATACAATGAAGGACGTTCACATGTCCAGATTGGCTTAAATTTGTCAATGTCAGTCCTAGAGATATTTTCTTGGAGGTCAATTTTAGTTGAGAAATAGGCAAACAGAGAAATAACAGTAGAAGGCATACCTCTCCTTCATGTCCAGAAAGCAATGCAACTCTTTCCATGGGAAGCCTCCCATCCAGGTCTGGGTTTAAACCAATGTGCCATATAGCAATACCTCTCTCAGTTGCCACGGCTATCAATTCATATGGCCTAACAGAATAACGCAAATCCAGCATATTTAAAAAGGATTCTTGGGATAAAAAGCAATCATTCAGTTCATATGCTGCAATTAGGGAATCACTCTCATGTTATCCTCTGCGGTTTGCAATGACTCTTACAACTAGAGAAGAAATGAATGATGTACCTTCCTATATTAGGTGCCCATGCTGCAGAATATACACGATCACCTCTCTCCTCGGGCAAAGCCAACTCTGCGACTGGAAGCCATCGTTGATGAGCTCCATCAAATTCCCATACCTGTCAAAGAAGTTGCAGATAATTTTAGAAAATCATAAAACCACTAGCATTCCCATCTTCCAGTGGATTATCAAGAGAGGTCTAGCAAAGACTTTTCAGAAGGCAGTAGAAAATACTATTTAGTTTTTTTGCTGATAGAAGCCAATACACTTTCTATAGAAATAGTCATTTGCTTTAGTAGAACTTCATGGAATTTAATAGAACAGACCATGAGACAATATCCAATTAAAATCAGGAGAACAAATGATTTAGATAAGATCAGGTTAGTGAGTAGGGCAATTGATACTGGAGGAAGAACATGCCTTTGAGGAATTAAGTTGAGGTGTGTCTGAATTGAAACCCATAATGAAGCTCAACTCCTGTCCACCTCTCATTGGATTCCAAGAAATCGATGCAGACAAGCATGAAGCTTTCCGAAATGTAGATATAGAATCAATAACATTCTGGAACTCGGCCTGGTAAATAGAAGGAAATTCATATCAACATCCCTCATTAAAGGATCTAGGAGTTCACAATGGCATGCATAATAATGTTACATTGGCAAAGTATGGTTTGGAAATATGAAATCATAAAAGACCTGAAGTTGCCAATTCTTCAGCTCTAAGGGATTTGATAGTTCGTAGACCTGAATATACCCGTCAGAGTAAGTAGAAACCTGTAAAATACCCATAATGAAGAAATTGTTTAGCCGCGTCTTCTTTTCTTTCCCAATATGGATCAAAAAGAGGAGAAAGTAGTAGCACCTAATACTAGAGAAAACCATCGAAATCCTATATCTATACAACACAATATAAAGCATCAAAAACAAGATGGAAACTATAAGCTGTGAGATAAAACAAAATGGTGCAAAGGCCATAAGCCACTGTAGTGCATGCTATTTGTCTTCATCAAATTACTATGTGCTCGATGCCATATTATTGAAGAAATGAAGGATAAAAAGAAATTTACAAAAATGAAATTGAGAAAAATTTTATCAAAGATGTTGGACTCAATAGAATAAAGTTAGTTATTACAAATAAGCAAAAACAGAGGATGCCCTCGGCAAGTAGGAGGTTTAATTTACTCTCTAATTCCAAAGGCAGCCAAGAGTAAGTGACATTGAACAAGTCACCATTCACCCTAGGCCCAACGGCATCAGCAATCAGGCTCAGGAGAGAGGTCTTCCTTTGTTTCTCACTCATTTTAATTGAACTAATAAAAATCAGAACAGTCAGCCATAAACTTTTAGACAATTTTAATTTTCCATGTTAATTAAAATTTAAAGGAACAAATAGTGCATATCTCACCATCTTCAAGCTTGTAGGGGAGACACCAAATTGGATGTCCAACACTTTTGATGAACCTCTATTAAAGAACTCACACAGCTTCCACTGAACTGAATGTGAATCTACATAAAAGTAGAACATACTCAATGTAATCATCATTGGTCCTCTGAAACTAAATAATACTAGCAGTCTGATTGAAAACCATCCAGAAAAATTCAAGTAATTCAAGAAAAAAACCCTAATGGTAGAATCCTGTTTTATATATAATGAGTGCCTTGGGAAAAGTAAGTGAGCAAAGATACTGCAGTACTGAAGATTTGTCAATACACCAATTTTTAAATGCCAGAGACTAAAGCAACATCTAATAATCACCTTCTCCAGCTTCCTCCCAGATAGAGAAACCTCCATCATAAAAAATGCAAGCCACTGCATCCCCATATTCCGGGGGCACCCAAACAACCTTCAAGATTCCAGCTTTGTGTACCTATATATTGAGTGGCCCGTTGGGTTATTATCTGACGAGATCCTGCTCGGGACTAATAAAATTTATGCAAGAAAATCCAATCAAATTCCCATAACCCCACACTGAGTTTCTTTTAATGTTAGTGAACAAGATGGCTAGTGTGAAACTAAACCATGGAAACCAACAGCTAGAATGCAGATATCCGACCTAAATACAGTATAAGCACGGTAATTTCAAACAAATTTCCATGAGAACTCTCTTCCTGACCAGATATCTCACAACTCAACGGAAGAATGACTAAACCCCATTAAACAACATTCCATTGTTCCTAGAACTCTCTGCTAAACATGAAGTCACCCTGCCTCAAGCTCAATAGTCGGAGGGAAAGCGAGGAAAACGAATAAGGAGAGCTTGGGAATGGCTGAATTATGACAGAAGACCCAACATTTACTACAATAAAATGGGAGCGAATTCGAACCTTAACTCTGGAGCTGCAGCGGAAGGAAGAGGAAGCATGGTCGGTCGAATCGAAGACGGCAAGTGTTCCGTCGACGGTACCGGCAGCCAACCTCTGGCCACAGTAATTCCATGCCGTGCAGGCTGTGCCCTTGTCGAGCTTCAGCACCGACTTGTACGTTTTGCAGTCCATTCTCCGTCCAAGGCAGATTCAAGCGAGCTCCGAGCTCCCAGAATAAAACCCTTGCCGAGGTTTTCGGCCATCAATAGCCCGAGAATGAATTGGGGATTGGACCATTATTTTGGGCTGTTACAATTAAATAGTCGACAGCCCAATTTCCTAAGGAGGCCAACGTGGGCCCAAAATAAAGTAAGGCCTCTATTATGGTTTTACTGTGATTTGACCATTTTGCTTTTGGATATCCATTCAATCAATAAATCTCTTGCATCAAAAAATACAATATTTTTTATTTCACTCATAAATTATATAAAACCTAATTAGAAATAAATATGGACCAAATTCGACTAAAAAATATACACAAAAATATAAATTTAATCAATCAATGTAATTATAGTTTGTAATCTAGTTTATTATTGTGTTAACTTGTTCCAATTGATTAGTTCATTATTTCAGTTTGAGTTAATTAATTCAATTATATAATTAATATTTATGTAAAATTGAAATTCAATTTTAGCAAATTTAGTTCTACAGAACTTAAAATTTTCAAATTTAAAATTCAAATAAAATATATTTGTAAAATTCAGATTTGTATCTAGTTATTTTATGTGATTTATATGATTGTGATTCATTTGGTTCATATTGATATACTCTTAATAAAATTTAGAAAATATTCGAATTTAAATTTTATATATTGAGTAGTAAAATAAAATCCCAATAAGATATATATAATTTCTCTAATTATCGTTCTAAAATTAGTAATTATATATCTAATTCATCTCATATAGGAATAAGCATGGTATTTAGTTAGGTTCAAAATCAATAAATTACATTGTAATTATATGTTAAACTATCAATAAGTGAAAGTTAATTAAAAATTATATATATTTGTTATGCTAGTTAATGTATTAGTATATTAAGTATATTTTTATATAATTATTTTTGTTTTAAAATTATTTTTAAATTTAAATTATCTCAACACTCAAATAAAATGATAAACATTTAAATTTATATGTAAAGATAAGTTAAAATTATTGTTAAAATAATTATTTTATGAAATATTTGATATTATAGTGTAATATTTGAAAGGTTTAATGGAAAAGTTCAAAATAATAATAATATTTTTTATGAAAATTTAATGCCATAGATATAATTTCACAAAATTTAATTTAGAAAATGAATAAATAAAAAATAATAATATTTTATAAAATTTTATGCAAATGATACAATTTCTCAAATTTTAATGTAGAGAAATTAGGAATTATTATAAATGTTATGGTATAGATATGTCAAAACTGTATATTATATACTATCGGTCTAAAGGGCCTATTTTTTATTTTAAATTAATTATATTAATATATTTAATTATAAATAAAAATATAAGAAAATAAATGAATAAATTATATTTAACTATTTTTACAATATTTGAATTATTATATAGTATATTTAAGAGAATATAATATTATAAAACTTATATCATTTACAATAAAGATTATTTTTTTACACACAATACAATAAAAATTAATTTAAATGCATATTTTAATAATAACACTTGCAGGAAACTTGACAAAATGAATTATAATAGAATTTCACACTTGTATAACATAGGGGAAGACATGTGAAAAAATTAATTATAATGTATATTTTAATTCTAAAACTTATATGATAACTCATATGCATGTGTATGAGGTGCGGTGCATATTAGAATGAATGAATTTCTCACAAAAATTATATATATTAGATTAAATACATTATGAGTTATGTGTTATATGCATTACTTATACTATATTTGAAATAAACGAATAAGATAGTATTTAACTATTTGTATGTTTGAATTATTATAAAACATATTAATAGAACATAAGAATACAAACCTGTAATATGTTTAATAAAAATTAATTATAATAAATATTTTTATATTAACACTTTTATATAACAAATATGTGAAAAAAATAATTACAATATATATTTTATACTAATATTTAATATAAAAGAAAAGTGAAAATATAAAGGATAAATTAGAAGTAAAATTTTACAAAAAAATATATATATTGAGTTAAATACATTTGGTTTCACTTACGTGGTATCAATATTAACCATAAATTATAAACTTGATAAGTTTCATTAGTTTAGAATAATTATTTTATCTTATTACTCTGAAAATAAATTAATAATATTTTATTTAATAATGAGTAGATAATATTTGAATTATTATATAATATATTTAAGAGAATATAATAGTATAAAACCTTCCATATTTATAATAAAAAATTAATTAAAACATATATTTTAATATTGATAATTGTTTGAGAAAATTTATTTATAATATATATTTTCATCTTAACACTAGAGGTAGAAAATTAATTATTTTAAAATATTATATTATATTGTCAATGTAATATTTTAATTATAATATATAATATAAAATTATATTATAATATTTATTATTATTTTTATATATTTTTATATTAAATATAAAATAATATAAGTGATAATGTTGATATTTATGTGCGAACCCAAGTTTGATGGTAGTGGCCATCTACCATGACAAAATTAAGTTGTTTAAAAAAGTTTAATAAGCTAATAAAGAAGTAAGTTAAGAATAAGAACCGCTATTATAACTCTTTAATAAAAAAAAATTTCAAATGCTTAAATTAATTAATGTTATTGATTTTAAAAGGTACTACTTCGAGATAGGGAAGGTGATAGAGTTGATGAAATATTGTCCCAATTCATTAAGAAGAACTATGTAAGAGTATAAGTTTTTGAAAATGCTAATTGGAAGATAAAAGGTAAAATCTTTATTAATGGTTCAAAATAAAGAAAAAAATTATAATAAATATTTTGATCCCACTTTTATTACATTTAAAATATAGGTATACAAATAAATTTTAATAAATATTTTGATTATATTCCTTATATTACATTTGATATATTAGTTAAAATTAATTATAGTACATATTTTAATATTAAAACTTGTATTGGGTGACTATTAATGAGGTAAAATAAAAGTTGTGAAATTATAATTTATTTTTAAATAAATAAATTTTCTATTATAATAATAGATAAAGTTAGTGTATATGTCCTTAACAAGAATAAATTAGTTGATATATGTGGTTTTTGACACTTGTATAAATTACATATATTTGAAAAAAATTTCATATTATATAAAATAATAAACTAAAAAAAATAATGATAGTATTTATTTTGATACTTACACTTTATTATCAAATAAAGCAAGTAGTCAATTTAATTTTTTTCTCATCACCCTTTTACATTTCTTCCAACATAATTTGTATATTATATAAAAAGATGTATCAATTGTAAAATATTTAGTGAGAACATTAAAACAATATAATAATAAATATATCTTAATACAAAAAATATTATATATATGTAATATTATATTTTAATAATTTTTTAATTTTAAAAAGTATATTTTAAATTAATTTATTATAATATAATTAATTAAATTTAAATTCAACTTGATATACTTTGACATAACATTGGTGTAAAATACAAAAAAAGTTAATAATTTTAAAGTCTAAATATTAGTTTTAAATTTTAAAAATAAAAAAATTATGGGTGTAATTTGATAGATTACTACAACATTTTTATCTTATTACTACAACTTTCTAAAATAATAGGATATCACCAAAAAAAAAAGTAAAGAAATTAATATAAAAAATTCAAATATACTTATATTAATAGGTTGAATTTTATATTTATATTTATTTATTACCATTTACAATATTATTTTAAATTTAATAAAATAGAAAATTGTTATTAGTTTATAAGTTCAAAATATTATACTAATTACTTACAATAATTTTAAATATATATATATATACACCATCTTACCATACTATAATAATTTCAAACATTTTGTTTGTATTCATAATCTTTATCTAACCTTATTTCCTATTTTATCAATTATCTACTAGTTTTGAGGTTGGAGGAAAAATCTATTTATAAGATAACATTACTCTTCCCTTTTATTATTATATTTATATGGTATTACATTTGTAATTAATATCTTTTTATGAAAATATATTATTGCTAAAGTGTATTTAGCCTAATAAATTCTTAAATAAATTCATAACTAAATTTTTATATCCTTTTTAAAATATTTAAAATAAAAAATAATATTATTTTATAGAATTTTAATCCAACAGCTCTAACTTCACAAACTCAAAGTAAAGAGAATTAAGTCTATTTAAAAACTTAACCACTTTCTTAATGTCAAAAAACTTTATTAGGAGAATCTTAACTACTTTACATGTAAAGTTTAATATATATAGATATTTTACTACTTTATTAGGAGAATCTTAACTACTTTACATGTATAGATCAAAACTATATATTATATAATTTTTAGAAATTATTAAATTAAAAACGTTCGAATTTATTTCCTTACCTTCAACCATATTGGTATTCTTTAATTTTCAAATTAATTATAATATTATATTCAATTATCCACCAAAGATAAATTTTGTTATGTTTAATGTTTTATCTTAAATAAGATTATATTTAATTATTTGTATATCGTGTTTGAATTATTATACAATATATTTAAAAGAATATAATATTATAAAATTAGTATAAACTTCTATTATATAAAATAAAAATTAATTATAATTAGGAGACACTAACTCACGTATAAAAAATAGGAGAAATATGTAAAATAATTACATAGTAAAGATAAATTTAATAAATTTATTTAATTATATAGAATTGGTTATGCATATTTCTTTTGTAAATAAATAAATTATATTTTATTTAATTATTTTGTACATAATATTTGAATTTTTTAGTATATATTAAAGAAAACATAATAATATAAAACTAGTATAAATCTCTAATAAATACAATAAAACTTAATTGTAATACATAAGAAGTCTTTTATATAATACATAAAGCATATGTAAAAATTAATTATGGATATTATATGGTATTTGATATAAATATGGAAAAATAATTACATCTGGATTTTGACACTTCTATGACATGACATACATTTTGAAAAAATTTTGATCTCAATACTTATATAAAGTGAGAAAAATTAAATATTTTATTATAATATTTATTTTGATACTTACACTTGTATTATATATGATATATACGTGGATGATAACTATTTATTTTAAAAGGAATGAATTTTCAATAAGCTAAACATTAGAATAACAATATAATGAAAAAAATAATAAGTGTTATATTGGATGCACTTTATCAAGATGAATGAAATGATTTTTAATGTAAAAACTTTTAAACTTTCTATATTAAAATATTTGAATATATTAGCTAACTTTATTATCAAATAAAGCAAGTAATAAATTTAATATTTTTATCATCACCATTTTATATTTCTTACAACATAATTTGTATGCTACATATAAATATACATCAATTGTAATTTCATTAATAATAAATATATATTAGTGCAAAAAATATTTTATATATGGAATATTATATTTTAATAATTTAGGAAAATTATATTTCAAATTAACTTATGATAATATAATTAATTAATATTAAGTTCAACTTGATATATTTGACATAACATTGGTGTAAAATACAAAAAAAAAGTAAACAGATCTCAAAGTCTAAATATTGGTTTTAAAGTTTAAAAATAAAAAAAAATTATGGACATAATTTGATAGATTACCACAACATTTTTATCTTATTACTAATGGTTAATAATTTATTTAATTTAATTTGAATGAAAAAATAATTTAATTTTTACATGCGTAAAAGTTAATTACAATTTAGATTTTGATTATAGAAATTTTATAAAAAGTGACACATGAAAAAATGTGAAGTGTGTATATATTATTATTATTATTGAAATCCAATCACAAGCTAATTTAAAATAATTAATTGTTCACAATATTCACAGTTAACTAAGCTTGTGCTATTCTCTCATCAGTTGATAATGATATTCATTAGTAAACATCAATAAATAAAGGATTAAGGGTTGAAATTATTTAATAATTTTAAGAATTAAGGATTGAGATTATTACACAATTCTAGTTGAACAAAAGAATTTTAAAATTGAAAGACCCATGTAGAATTAAAGAATATAGAATTAAGTCAACCTTTACTATTCAAACAAAGCAATCAATTTGAATAAATTGATACCACTTTTTCCAATAAATATGGCATATTCTTTAAAAGGAACAATTATAAAATTCTAAATAAACCACAATCAAATTAAATAAAAAATAAAAGATTTCAAATTTATCTAATTAAAATAACTAATTTATAAACTTCCTTTAAAAATAGGATATTACCAAAAAGTAAAGAAATTAATTCAACAAAAGCTAAATATACTTATTATAGATAAGAATGAATGAAAAAAAATTTATTATACTAATAAATTAAAGCTTATAATTAAATTTAATACAATATAATTTCAAATTGTATAAAATAAAAAATAAATTTGAAAATATTACATTTAAGTATATATGATATGTCACTCACAATATTTTTTTCATAAATTGTAATATTTTGTTTGTTTTCATACTATTTCTCTAACAATATTTCCTATTCTCTTCATTCTCTAACAATTATATTTTATTCTCTTAATTCTCTAACAATTAAGTGATAAGTTTTGAGGTTGGTGCAAAATCTCTTTAAAGGATAATATTATTATTTATATTTGTAATTAATAGATTTTTATAAAAATAATTTTATTTATTTTAAAAATATATTAATACTATAGTGTATATGCTATAATAAATTCTTAGATAAATTTATTGCTAAATTTTTATAATATTTCTAAAATATTAAAAATAAAAACAATATTATTTTATGGAATTTTAATTCAGCACATTCAATTTCATAAATATAGAATGTACATTTAATTTAGGAATTTTAACTATATTCTTAATATCCTAAACTTTATTAGGAGAGAATCTTCATTACGTTATATGTAAATTTAACCTACAAAAATATTTTACTATTAATAATAATGAATGTTATATGTAGAGATCAAAGTACTAATTTATAATCTATATAAGCATTTTACTAATAATTATGATTAATGTTATATGTATAGAAAAATCAAAACTATATATTATATAATTTTTAAACATGATTAGATTAAAAACTTTTGAATTTATTTACATGCCATCACAATATTGATATTCTTTAATTTTCAAATTAATTGTAATAGTATATTCAATTATAAACTTGATAAATTTTTAATAAATACAATAAAAATTAATTGCAATACATAGACATTTTTATATAATACATAAAGGACGTGTAAAAATTAATTAGGGATATTATATGATATATGATATAAATGTGGAAAGATAATTACATTGTATATGTGAATTTTGACACTTTTATGACATTAGATATATTTGAAAACATTTTGATACTAACAATGGTATAAAGTGATAAACTTAAAAAAAATAATTATAGTATTTATTTTGATACTTACATTTTCTTTATATTAAAATATTTGAATATATTAAATAAATTTATTATCAAATAAAGTAGTCAATTTAATATTTTTCTCATCACCTTTTTCCATTTCTTCCCACATAATTTGTATACTATATACAAAGATTTATCAATTCTCACATATGTTCATAAGAACATTAAACAATATACTAATAAATGTATCTTAATACAAAAAATATTATATATATATGTAATATTATATTTTAATATTTATTTAATTTAGAAAAATTATATTTCAAATTAATTTATAATAATATTATTAATTAAATTTAAATTCAACTTGATATACTTTGATATAACATTGGCCTAAAATACAAAAAAAAGTTAATAGATTTTTAAATTTTAAATATTGGTTTTAAATTTAATATAAATATATATAAGTGTAATTTAATAGATTATCACAATATTTTTATCTTATTACTAATGGTTAATAATTAATTTAATTTAAGTTGGATGGAAAATTAATATAATTTACTTTTTATATGCATAAAAGTTAATTACAATGTAGATTTTGATTCTCACACTTTTATAACAAATGACAAATAAAAAAATTATAATACATATATTTATTGATAACTCTTTTTCCAACTATACATATATTATTATTAAATAAAAATTAACATCATATTCTCTAAATATAGAATAAAAAAATAGAGAATTAAGACAAGTTTCTCTATTCAACAAAGTAATAAATTTGAATAAAATTTTTTTGCTCAATCAATTTAAATAAATTGATAACTCTTTTTCCAACTACTATAACATATTCTTTTAAAAGGAACAAATAAAAAAATAAAAGATTTCAAATTTACCTAATTAAAATAACTAATTTATGAACTTTCTAAAAAAATAGAATATCACCAAAAAAAAGTAAAGAAATTAATATAAAAAAGTCAAATATACTTATATTAGTAAGTTGAATCTTATAACTATATTTATTTACTACAATTGACAATATTATGTTAAATTTGATAAAATAAAAAATTATTATTATTTTATAACTTTCAAAATATTATACTAATTACTTACAATAATTATATATATATACCATCTTACCATATAGTAATTTCTAACATTTTGTTTGTATTCATACTCTTTATCTAATCTTATTTCCTATTCACTCAATT
Source organism: Trapa bicornis (assembly GCA_030064425.1). NCBI lineage: Eukaryota > Viridiplantae > Streptophyta > Magnoliopsida > Myrtales > Lythraceae > Trapa > Trapa bicornis. Next base: position 25,006,397 of record CM057751.1, read on the forward strand.
CTCTAGTAGTTATGAGGTTGGAGGCAAAATCTATTTATAAGATAACACTACTTTTCCCTTTCATTATTATACTTATATGGTATTACATTTATAATTAATATCTTTTTATGAAAATATATTTATTTATTTTAAAATATATTGATGCTATAGTGTATTTGCTCTAATAAATTCTTAGATAAATATAACTAAATTTTTATATCCTTTTTAAAATATTAAAAATAAAAAAATAATATTATTTTATAAAATTTTAATCCAAATGATATAATTTCACAAAGAGAATGCATGTCTATTTTAAAATATATTGATACTAGAGTGTATTTGCTCTAATAAATTCTTAGATAAATTTATAACTAAATTTTTATATCCTTTTTAAAATATTAAAAATAAAAAATATTATTATTTTATAAAATTTTAATCCAAACGATCTAATTTCACAAAGAGAATGCATGTCTATTTAAAAACTTAACTAAATTCTTAATGTCAAAAACTTTATTAGGAGAATCTTAACTACATTACATGTAAACTTTAACATATATAGAAATTTTACTAATAATTATAAAAATGTTAGATGTATGTATAGATAAAAACTATATATTATATCATTTTTAGAAATCATTATATTAAAAACTTTCCAATTTATTTACTTCCCATCAACCATATTGGTATTTTTTTTAATTTTCAAATTAATTACAATATTATATTCAATTACCCTAAAGATAAACTTGATAAATCTGCCATGTGTAATGTTTTATCTTAAATAAATAAGATTATATTTAATTATTTGTATATCGTGTTTGAATTATTATACAATATATTTAAAAGAATATAATATTATAAAATTAGTATAAACTTCTATCATATAAAATAAAAGTTAATTATAATCTTTAGACACTCACTCACATATAAAAATAAGAGAAATGTGAAAAATAATTACAATTTATATTTTGATAATGAGATTTGTATCACACTTACATGTCAAAAAAATTAATTACAATATATATTTTAAAATTTACACTTATATTACACATGTCATACATATATAAAAATTAATTATAATATATATTTTTATAGTAAAACTTGTGATATGATGTGAAATAAAATTTAAGTGCGAATTTTCTATTAAAATATAATTACTATTTAATTTAGAAAAAATGAATTTTTTACAATATCAACATTTAACTAATTTTTAGGGAAATACTTCTTTTTTTGGAACAATTTTAGGGAAATATTTTAAAGTTATATTCATACCTTAAGAAGAAAAAATGAGTTAATATATAATGATAATTTTTTATTTGCGTCAAGTAAAAGGATTAGCCAAAACTTTTAATCTCTTATATGAATAGACCAAACACGTACATAATTAATATTTCATTAATAAGAAAAGTATTTTTATTGTAAAAAGATATTTTATATATGGAATTTTATATTTTAATAAAATTTTAATTTAGGAAAATTATATTTCTAAAATATCTTATATTAAATTATAACTTAATATGTTTTGAGATGACAACAGTTTAAGAAGAATGAAAAATGTTGTGACTGATATAAACAAAGTTAATAGAGCTCTATTCTAAATATTAGGTTTAAACTTTAAAAATTGAAAAAAAAGTTATAGTGTTATTTCATAAGTTTTCACTCTATTTTTATCTTATTATTAACCCTTAATAATTAATTTAATTTAAGTTGAATAGACAGATAATTTAATTTTTAACATATATATATATATATATATAAGGATTAATAGATTCTTACACAAACTAATCCTAAATTGTTATCTCCTTCTTTTAATATTAAAAATAAAAAAATATTTTATAGAATTTTAATAAAATCTATCCAATTTCACAAACACAAATGGAGAGAATGAATTTTATTTGAAAACTTCACTAAAATATTTTATTAGTAGATAATGTGATATATATTAAACTTTAATATGTTATTTTATTAATAATTATGGTGAATAGATCAAAACTATAAAATATATATTGTTTAGATTTCATTAGGTTAGAAACATTAACTTTGAGTTATGTGAGATAGAATTGACTATACTCATATTATTTGATTTTCAAATTAATTACATATAGTTATTCAATTACACATTAAAGATAAATTTGATAAATCTATTTAGTTATATAGAATTGCTTATGCATATTTCTTTTGTAAATAAATGAATTGGATTTTATTTAAGCATTTTGTACATAATATTTGAATTTTTATAATAGATTAAAGATAACATAATAATATAAAACTAGTATAAATCTCTAATAAATATAATAAAATTTAATTGCAATACATAGGCAATCTTTTGTATAATACATAAAGCATTTGTAAAAATTAATTAGGGATATTATATGGTATGTGATAGAAATGTGGAAAAATAATTACATTGTATATATGGATTTTGACACGTGTGTGATATGACATACATTTGAAAAACAATTGATCCCAACACTTGTATAAAGCGATAAATATGAAAAAAAATAATTATAATATTTATTTTGAAACACAGTTGTATTATATATGATATATATGTAGATGATGAGAAAAACATTATGTACTGATATCTTAAAGTGTAATAACTATTTATTTTAGAAGGAATGAATTTTTCAGAACCTAAACATTGGAATAACAATACGATAGAAAAAATAATCAAGAGTTATAATGAATGTACTTATGAAGATGAATGAAAGGTATGATTCTTAATACTTATTTTCTTTCAAAAGTTTTTAGGTTATATTTGGATTGAGTGATTTGAAGTATAGTAGTTTGGAGGAATTTAGAAAGGTAAAAAAATCACTAATTTAGTAAAAAAAATAGAGTATTGTGTAATTTATTACTTAAATTACTTTCATACCCTAATTTATTATTTATATTATTTATTTATTTATTTTTATTCTTATATATTTTAAATAGATTTATATATTAATAATATTTTATATAAAATTATATAATACAAATATTATAAATAAAAAATTATTGTAAAAAATATTTTTAATATAATTTAACGATATATATAATAGCTAATAAATTATTTAATTTAATTAAATGAGTAAATTTATATTTCTAATTTTTTTATTAATAATTATTCCACTCATTTTCACTTAATCCAAACTATATATTATTAAAAAAATTTAATACATTTAAATCTATCATTTCACTTCTTGTATCAACTCCTCTGAACACTTCAACTCCAAATACTTTTTATATTAAAATATTAAAATATTTAAATATATTAACTATCTTTATTATCAAATAAAGCAAAGTAGTTAATTTAATATTTTTCTCATCACCCTTTTACATTTATTCCAACATGATTTGTATCCTACATACAAAGACACATCAATGTTAATTTTATTAATAATAAATGTATGGTAGTGCAAAATATATATATATATATATATGGAATATTATACTTCAACAATTTTTAATTTAGGAAAATTATATTTCAAATTAATTTATGATAATATAATTAATTAAACTCAAATTCAACTTGATATAATTTGACATAAAATTGGTGTAAAATACAATAAAAAAGTTAATAGATCTCAAAGTCTAAATATTTGTTTTAAATTTTAAAAATAAAAAAACTTATGGGTGTAAAATTTGATAGATTACCACAACATTTTATCTTATTACTAATGGTTAATAATTTATTTAATTTAAGTTGAATGATAAAATAATTTAATTTAATTTTTACATGCATAAAAGTTAATTACAAGTGACACGTGAAAAAAATATAATTATAGCGCATATTTTGATTTAACATTTATAGTAGGTGAAAAAAAATGTGAAGTGTGCATATATTATTATTATTATTATTGAAGTCCAATCACAAGCTCATTTAAAAGAAATCAATTATTCACCATATTCACAATTAACTAACATTATACTAGAAAAATACTCAAAAGTTAGAGAGGGCATTCTCATGATGCTCATTTCCTTTTTTTGTTTCAATTAAGAGTATTTAGCAAAAATTTTTGAATAATTTCTTTTATATATAATAACTAGATAATATTCAATTAAGTGTTTCTCAAAAGTTTATAATTACTATATATTAAGAGGTGTAAATACTTTTCATATATAATTTTATTTATATATAAGGAAAATATTATAAATATATTAAATACAATACAATTACTAATATTTATCTATTTTTTCATGATATCAGAGTTTTCTTTCTAATGCAATTGGATACTACATCTTAGTCTAGTAGATTCACTTTATTATCTATTTCTAAATTTTAGTTCTTATTGTCAAAAGAAAATTATCTAAATTTTTTATGTTCTTACTATATCTATATCATTATCTGGCCATCAACCTCACTTGCTCAACCCCTATCAATTTTCATTATCTTCCATATTTTCTTTTGAAATGTGCAAAATTAACATGAATTGTTCAGTGGTAGCAGTTCAATTTTAAAATAATATTATAGTACTTCTAATTAAGCTAGATAGAACAAACTATTTTCTATGTCGCAACAATATGATACCACTTTTGTAAATTTATAAATTGATGGGGTATTTCATCGAACAGTCTCGGCACCGCTAGAGTTCTTGCTTTCTCAGAAAAATGATAAATCTACTCTTATTCTCAATTAATCCTACAAGACTTGGAAAATCTATGATATATTATGTCTCACCACTATCTTAGTATCACTAGACACTCATGTTAATCTACAAGTAATTGGAATTCACAATTATGCAAATATGTGGGATAAATTAGAAGTCATATTTGCTCAATAAGTCCGAGCACATCAAGATCTCATTGACTCTCAATATCGTAACATAGTTAAATAAGATCAAATAATGGGAGTTTACTTTACATCCATAGCTAGTCTCACCACCAACTATGCCCAGATTGACCTTCCTAAGCCTGAATCTAAAATGAAAGACAAAATTATAGCTGGGTTAGGAGAACAATATTAGTTTATTTGCATGACGCTCACTCCTACACTCAAGCAAATAAGTCTAGATGAACTCAAATTAATGTTCGTTTCTAAAGAAGCAAAGCTCAATTACAAAATTAGTAGAGTAATCTTACCGTCGCCACTCATGAGTCCTCGTTTGTCCACAACATCGTCATTCGCTAATGTCACTCGCCACTATCATTGTGGATCTACCAACTCTTCTTATGTAGGGTAATTTCTAGAGCATCAACCCCATTTTCCACCTTCGATTCAAGGGCGATTCTCGAACACTAGAATCACATCTGAAAATCAGGAACGAGAGCATATGTTAAGCTATCTCATGAACAATCCATCATCAGAATATGAAATGCGACATTTCACTCAACATGCGGGCTTTTATAACACTTTCGGAAACTGGGCATTCTAGCAATCACAAAGTAACAATCGATAGCAAGCACTAGGTCAGTTCTCGCAGCTACCCAATTCTCACAAAATGTCTCATGGGCTACTTTCTGGTGCACATAGGTCGGATACACACAATTATCAACAACGTGATTGTCCTCAATTTCTGACAAATTATATAACCCCCCAAGTCAACATAGCTCACGACAATGATCTAGGAGCTCATACTTTTTACTGGTATATAGATTCTAATGCCACCAACCATGTGACCAATGACATGACACATTTATCTATACATAAAAATTTAACTCATCATGAACAATTGCTCATTGGAGACGGATCAGTTTAAAAATTCTCTCTATCGTTTCAACTTTCTTTTCAAACTCATTAAGATAATTTCGTTTAACTAAGTAGCATATGTTCTCACTATTCCCATTAACTTATTATATTTTTCTCAATTTACTTGAGATAATCATTGTTATTTTGAGTTTCACTCTCATTTTTTGTTGTAAAGGATCGTCTCACTCATTAGTAATTATTTCAGGGAGCTCGTAAATGAGGCTTGTACTATTTGTGTGCAATACATTTATCATCAGTTAGTTCTCGTATTTGAAGTGTTTAAATATCTCAAAACATTTGGCATAACAGACTTGAACATCTTACATTTTCTATATATAAAATTTTACCCACAAATTCAATAGAAAGTACTTATATTGGTACAATATTTTGTGATACATGTTCACTGAGTAAAATTACTCAAAAGTCTTTTACTACTATTAATTATAAAAGCACTTAGCTTTTTCAGCTAATATAAACTGATATCTGGGAACCTGCTACAGTTCGATCTTATACTGCACATATTTACTATATTCATTTCACTGATGATTATAGTAAATATTTTTTATTTTTTCTTATTAAAAATCACTCAGAGGTTCTTCAAATCTTTTGTACATTCCGACTACGTGTTGAAAATATATTTGACACCAAAATTAAATATTTTCAATCAGATGGTGCTAAAGAATTTTTATCTGTATCCTTTCAAGCTGAACTTCAAAATAATGAGATTACTCATCGTCTTTCATGCCCCCACATACCCCAACAAAATGTTATGTAGAAAGAAAATATAGACACATCATTGATATGTGACTTACACTTCTAATTTATTCTTATCTTCCCATCAATTTTGAGATTTTGCATTTGAAATTGTCATCTATTTAATCAATAGATTGTCTACTCGTACACTTCAATTTCAATTTCCTTACCAAATTCTTTACAAAACTCCACCAATCTACACTAATTTACGAGTTTTTGGATATTTGTGCTTTCCTTATTTTCGACCATATCAAACTCATAAATTTCAACATCCCTTCAAAGATTGTGACTTCCTTGGGTATACTACTGATTTTATTGGTTATTGATGTCTTGACCCACAAATATGACATATCTATATTAGTTCAATTGTACATTTTAATGAGACTAATTTTTCTTTTGATAAGTATTTGTCAACAACCGGTACAACTTCAACGACTCCTGCTAATTCTATTATTACTTCTCTCTACTTTTATTCTTTTTCATCAATACCTGAATTTGTTCTTCAATAACAATATATGAGGATCTATATAAATCTACTCACTCTCCTATCATTGAACACTCTAATGTTGAATATTTAGCTTCTCTAGAGAATGTTTCTACTTCATCCACACAGCAAATGATTACCCGATCACAAGATTATACATTACCCCCCCACTCATTTTCAAATAACTACTGGGACTTTTCTTACTATTTCTGCTAAGAAACCTCTACTATTAGGCAAACACAAAAATGTGGGTTTATTCAATAAATGTTGAATATGATGTTTTTATAGAAAAAAAAATAAGAGCATTCAATGAATTTATGCACTTAGATTCAATTTTTGTGAGTTGCCTTACTTTAGGCTTCATGGACATATTCATATTTGGATTGATCCTTTCCTTTGTAGCATAACAAGAATAAATTACATTGTAATTATCTGCCAAATAATCCAAAAACTTTCCTTACATTGATCCAAATACACTATGAGGTGTCTTTATTAATGGTAAGGTTGGTAAGGTTAGATTGCAATGTAAATTTATATTAGTGAGAATTTTGAACTTTAAAGGTCTAATACATTAAAATATGATATTATTGTATTTATTTATATTTATATATGTAAAGTCTTTATATGTAATTATCTCATCCTCAATAAAATAATTAATTGACAATGTTGAAATAGAATCCTCTTTCCATTCAAACTTGTCAAAATAAGATGTAAAGTTTCCTCTTGGCCAAATATAATGTAATATAAGGTACTAGAGGAAAATAATAAATATATGAGTTTAATATTAAAATAAATAAGTATTATATGTCTATAAATTATAGATTTTAAATATTATATTATATAATATGATAGTAGAATTAATACCCATAGATATATTTAAATATAAAAAATTCAACATATACTTGTTATTTTCCGTATAAAATGGTAATAATTATAAATTAGTATTGAATTATTGAAATTAAATTTAAAATTTTCATTTATATGAAAATAGATGTTTAAAATTGATATCAGAATTAAATAAAAAAATATATTTTAAATATAGAATTTCACTAATATCTTTAATATTTATAAGATTATAATATTTTCTAATAATTATAATGTTAAATGATCTTAAATTTAAGTTTGATGGATGAACAAAAGGGATAAATAGTATTAACATTGATTTTTTAATTTTGTATAAAACATTTTAGTGTCACTTTTCATTAAAATTCATAAATTTAACGATTTTTAGTATTATTAAAATATCAAATTTAATTTATTTATTTGTATAATATTATAATATATATTTTATTTAACTTAAATTATATAAAATTATTACTAATAACTCAATATATATTTAAATTATATATAATTATTACTAATAACTTAATATTTTTTAAATATTTTATTAAATATAAAATATATAATAAAATATTTATATACAAATTATGATATTATACCTATATATAAATTAAAATTAAAAATTTAATTATAATAAAATTATATAATTTGATAACAAAACTTTATTATTATAAAAATGAGAGATATATTTGTGTAACATATTTAACTTATTTTTTCAAATTAATTAAATAAAATAATAATTATATATAGTTTTTACTTATCATTTAATTAAGTAAAGAATATATTTAATTTATATTTATTTTAAATATACACATAATTTAATTTAAATAAAATATTACAATATAATGTATGTTAATAACAAAAATATATATTATGAGATAAAGTTAATAAAATTTGTATGTATATTTGTTATGTTATATTAGTTATTATATATTAAGTAGATTATTTATATAATCATTTTTGTTTTAAAATTATTTTAAATTTTAAATTATCTCAACACTCATATAAAATCACAAACTCTTAAATTTATATTGGAGTTAAAATTGTTATTAAAATAATTATTTTATAAAATATTTGATATTATAGCTTAATATTTGAAAGGTTTAATGGAAAAGTTTAAATTAATAATAATATTTTATGAAATTTTAATGCAATTGGTACAATTTCACAAATTTTAATGTAGAAAATGAATAAATAATAATAATAATATTTTATAAAATTTTAATTCAAATAATACAATTTCCCAAAATTTAATGTAGAGAATAAATATCAAAACTTAATTTTACTCCTAAAGTAAAAAAAAACTTTATTATAAGAGAATTTGAGTGTTTTAATTTTAATCGATTTAGGCATTTTACTAGGAATTATGGTGAATGTTATGCTGCAGATATGTCAAAACTATATATTATATGTTATTAGTTTAAATGGGTCTATTTTTAATTTTAAATTAATTATATTAATATATTTAATTATTTTTACACAATATTTGAATCATTATAATGCAAGAAAATACAAGAAAAGAATTATTATGTAACTAATTATATATATTACATGTTATTAGTCTAAATGGGTCTATTTTTTATTTTAAATTAATTATATTAATGTATTTAATTATAGATAAATAATACAATAAAATAAATAAATAAAATTATATTTAACTATATTTACACAATATTTGAATTATTATATAATATATTTAAGAAAATATAATATTATAAAACTATTATATGTTATATATACATATAATTATATATATATATATTATATGTTATTAATCTAAATGGGTCTATATTTTATTTTAAATTAATTATATTAATATATTTAATTATAGATAAATAATACAAGAAAATAAATGAATAAAATTATATTTAACTATTTTTACACAATATTTGAATTATTATATAATATATTTTAAAAAATATAATATTATAAAACTATTATATGTTATATATATAATTATATATATTATATGTTATTAGTCTAAATGGGTCTATTTTTTATTTTAAATTAATAATATTAATATATTTAATTATAGATAAATAATACAAAAAATAAATGAATAAAATTATATTTAACTATTTTTAAACAATATTTGAATTATTATGTAATATATTTAAGAAAATATAATATTATAAAACTTATATAATTTACAATAAAAAATTAATTGTTTTGTACACAAAACAATAAAAATTATTTTAAACACATATTTTAATAATAACAATTGTGTTTCACTTCAAAAAATTAATTAAAATAGAATTTCACACTTGTATAACATGTAGAAAATACGTGAAAAATGAATTATAATTTATATTTTAATTTCAAAACTTATATGATAATTCATATACATGTGTATAATGTGCATATTATAATAAATGAATTTCTCAAAAAAATTTATATATATTGAATTAAATATATTCTAAGTTATGTGTTATGAGAATTGAGGATAATATTATTGTAATGATAAAATTTAATAGTTAATTAATTAGGTAGAATTACTTATACTCTATTTGAAATAAATGAATAAGATAGTATTTAAGTACATATACATGTGTATAATGTGCATATTATAATAAATGAATTTCTCAAAAAAATTTATATATATTGAATTAAATATATTCTAAGTTATGTGTTATGAGAATTGAGGATAATATTATTGTAATGATAAAATTTAATAGTTAATTAATTAGGTAGAATTACTTATACTCTATTTGAAATAAATGAATAAGATAGTATTTAAGTATTTGTATGTTTGAATTATTATAAAATATATTAAGAAACCATAATAATATAAACATGTAATATGTTTAATAAAAATTAATTACAATAAATATTTTTATATTAACATTCTTATATAAAAATATATGAAAAAATTAATTACAATGTATATTTTTATACTAATATTTCAGATAAAAGAAAAGTGTAATATAAAGAATAAATTAGAAATGAAATTTTACAAAAATTATATATATTGAGTCAAATATATTTGGTTTTACTAATTTGGCATCAACATTAAACATAAATAATAAACCTGATAAGTTTAATTAGTTTAGAATAATTATTTTATTTTATTACTCTGAAAATAAATTAATAATATTTTATTTAATAATAAATACATAATATTTGAATTATTATACAATATATTTAAAATAACATAATAGTAGAAAAGCTTCAATATTTATAATAAAAAAATTAATTAAAACATATATTTTAATACTGGCAATTTTGTATGAGAAAATTTATTTATAATATATATATTTTCATCTTAAAATTAAAGGTAGAAAATTAATTATTTAAAAATATTATAATATATTTTCAATATATTATTTTAATTATAATATATAATATAAATTTATTAGTTAAAAATATATCATTATATTTTCTTATTATTTATTTACATTAATATAAAATAATATAAGTGATAATTCTTATATTAACGTGGAAATATAAGGTTTTCTGTATGATGCAACCATTGTCACCATCTACGAAGCATTAATTTGCAACAATATCTCTTATATAGCAAAAAGTAGGTGCATTTGTAGGCCTAACTGGGAGTTTATTATTGTTTTATTTCTTGCAACAAATTATTTATAAAAGTTTAATAAGATAGTAAAAAAGCAAGTAATATAATATTATTGATTATAAAAGGTACTCTTTGTAGACGGGGACAGTGATAGAGTTGATGAAATATTGTTTGAATTTATTGGGAAGAACTATGTAAGATTAGGGGAGTTTAAGGAACAAAATAAGCATGATGAAAATGCTAATTGGAAGATAAAAGGTAAAATGTATATTAATGCTACAAAATAAAGAAAATAATTTAAAATAAATATTTTAATCTCACTTTTATTACATCTCAAGTATAGGTATACAAATTAATTATAATGTATATTTTGATTATATACCTTATATTACATTTGATATATTAGTAAAAATTAATTATAATACATATTTTAATACTAAAACTTGTATTGAGTGACTGTTAATAAGATAAAATAAAAGTATAGTTTGGAATTACAATTTATTTTAAATAAATTAATTTTCAAAAGTTGAACATTAAACTAACATTATATTAGATAAAGTTATAATATATGCCATTTATAAGAATAAATTATTTGATATATATTGCTTATTTGCCTGGAGAAAGAGTATTAGTAAAAGTTTTTAACTCTTTCCATTGACATATTTGAACATGTAATATAATTTATATGTAAGATATGATTATAATATAAAATAAGTAGTAAATTTAATATTTTTCTCATAAATTTTTATATTTATTTAAACATTATTGTTATAACCATTATAATTGAAAATATTATTAATTATTAATTTCTTATTAAGAAAAGTATTTTTAATGTAATTTTTTACATATTAAATATTATATTTCAATATTTTTATTTAAAAAATAATAATTCTAAAATATCTCAAATTAATTTATGATAATATAATTAATTAAACTTAAATTCAATTTGATTTGCTTTTACAATATAATGATGTAAAAATAATAAAAAATATTGTTAATTAATACATTGCCAGTATATTTTTTCTTATTATTAGTAGTTAATAATTAATTTAATTTAAAATGTATAGATTGATAATTTAATTTAATTTTTAATAATGATAAATATTCATCATATATATATATATGAAATTAGATAATAGTAAACATCAATAGATAAAGAATTAAGGGTTGAAATTATTTCATAATTTTAAAAATTAAGGGGTGAAATTATTTCACAATTCTAGTTGAATATAAGAATGTTCCAATTGAAAGATTAACAAATTTCTAACTTTTATCCCCAATACAATAATAATGTAGAATTAAAAAAAATAAAGAACTAAGCCAAGCTTTCCAATCCAAACAAAGCAATTATTAATTAATACATTTTTTTCCCAATAACTATGGCATATTTTTTAAAAGGAACAACTATAAATTTCTAAATAAACCACAATGAAATTAAATAAAAAATAAAAGATTTTAAATTTATCTAATTGAAATAACTAATTTATAAACTTCCTATAGAAATAAGATACTAACAAAAACTAAATAAATTAATTCAACAAAAGCCAAATATATTAATAATAGATAAAAATAAACGAAATAAAACTTATTATACTAATAAGTTGAAGCTTATAATTAAATTTACTACAATATAATTTTAAATTATATAAAATAAAAAAATTATTTTATAAATTTGAAACATATTACATTTAAGTATATATATAGTATGTCACTCACAATATTTTTTCACAAATTCTAATATTTGGTTTGTTTTTCATACTCTTTCTCTATCAATATTTCTCTAACAATTATATTTCCTATTCTCTCAATTCTCTACCAATCAAGTGAGGAGTTTTGAAGTTTGGGTAAAATTTCTTTAAAAGATAATACTATTTTTTATATTTGTAATTAATATCTTTTTATATAAATATTTTTATTTATTTTAAAAATATATTAATACTAGAGTGTATGTGCTCTAATAAATTATTAGATAAATTAATTACTAAAATTTTATATTATTTCTACAATATTAAAAATAAAAAAACAATATTATTTTATGGAATTTTAATCCAACACATCCAATTTTAGATGAATGTTACTTTACATATAAACTTTAACCTAAATACACATTTTACTAATAATTATAATTAATGTTATATCTATAGAAAAATCAAAACTATATATTATATAATTTTTAAACATCGTTATATTAAAAACTTTTGAATTTATTTAAGTGTTATCACAATATTGATATTCTTTAATTTTCAAATTAATTGTAATAGTATATTCAATTATAAACTTGATAAATCTTTAATAAATATAATAAAAATTAATTGCAATACATAAACACTTTTTGTATAATACATAAAGGATGTGTAAAAATTAATTAGGGATATTATATGATATGTGATAGAAATGTGGAAAGATAATTACATTGTATATGTGAATTTGGACACTTGTATTACATTACATATATTTGAAAAAAAAATTGATACTAACAATGGTATAAAGTGATATACTGGAAAAAAAATAATTATAGTATTTATTTTGATTCTTACACTTTCTTTATATTGAAATATTTGAATATATTAGATAAATTTATTATCAAATAAAGCAAGTAGTCAATTTAATATTTTTCTCATCACCTCTTTCTATTTCTTCCAATACATACAAAGATTCATCAATTGTAACAACATTAAAACAATATACTAATAAATGTATCTTAATGCAAAAAAAATATTATATATATATATATGTAATATTATATTTTAATATTTTTTTTCAATTTAAAAAAATTAAATTTTAAATTAATTTATAATAATATAATTAATTAAACTTAAATTCAAATTGATATACTTTGACATAACATTAGTGTAAAATACAAAAAAAAAGTTAATAGATCTCAAAGTCTAAATATTGGTTTTAAATTTTAAAAAATATATATAAGTGTAATTTGATAGATTACCACAACATTTCTATCTTATTACTAATGGTTAATAATTAATTTAATTTAAGTTGAATTAAAAAATAATTTAATTTAATTTTTACATGCATAAAAGTTAATTACAATGTATATTTTAATTCTCACACTTTTATAACAAGTGTCATATATGAAAAAAATAATTATAATACATATTTTGATCTTAACATTTATAGTAGGTAAAAAAATGTGAAGTGTGCATATATTATTATTAAAGTCCAATCACAAGCTAGTTAAAAAAAATTAATTATTTACAATATCTACAATCAAATAACCTTATATTAGAAAAATACTCAAAAGCTATAGAGTGCATCCTTTCATAAAGAACTAGTGCTCATTTTTTTCTTTGTTTCAATTAAGAGTATTTAGAGAAAACTTTTGATCCATTTAGTTCATATATTTGAATATTTTAAATAATTTGTATGCAAATTTTATTATTTATAAATACGATTATAACATAAAATCAGTAGTTAATATTGTTCTCATTATTCTTTTAGAGATGTTGGAACATATAATTGGTATGATTCTTATATAATATTTACAATTTAATAATTTTTTTATATTAGAAATATTAATTTTTAGCTTATTTCAAATTAATTTATTATGATATAATTAATTGAAATTTAAATTGATATGCTTTAACATGAAAATCATATAATAAGAATAAATGGTACAAGAGAATATAAATGGTATAGAACTAGTATAAACCTCTAATATGTACAATAAAAATTAATTAAAATGGATGTATAGAGTAAGATGATATATATTGAGAAATTATTAATTATAATGCATGATACTGATATGTAAAAAAATAATTATAAATGTATATTTTAATGGGTACACTTATATGTATGAGACTTTAGATGCATGTAAAAAATATTAATTAATAAAAAAAATAATTACAATGAATAAGAGGAGGTGGAAAAAAGTGAGTGTACATCTCCTATTAAATCATGATATAGCTAACTTTTATTTCTTTCCATTGAGATATTTGAACATGTGAGTTGTATGCAAACTTACCCAAGATACCATTATAACATAAAAGTAGTTAATTTAATATTTTTCTCATCATCCCAAATATAAATACTCCAAAAAAATATATCAATTATCATTTATTAATAAGAAAAGTATTTTTAATACAAAAAATATTTTATATATGAAAATTTATATTTTAATAATTTCTTAATTTATGAAAATTATATTTCTAAAATATCTCAAATTAATTTATATTAATATAATTAAATGAAAAATATTGGTAATAGTGTTCCAAATTTTAATATTGGATTTAAATTTTAAAGATTGAAAAAAAGTTATGAGTGGCCTTTCATAGGCTAACACTCTATTTTTATCATATTATTAACATTTGATAATTAATTTAATTTATGTTGTATTGATATATAATTTAATTTAATTTTTAATAGTGATAATAAATTTTATATACAATAATTAATAGTTGAATTACGTGATCAACTCGCTACCATTCTCTGTATCATCCATATATATCTACTCGAATGAGGTAAGTAAGGTGAATGTGTGTTCACGTTCGAACACTTACTTTAAGTTGGGGGTAGAAAGCATACCTTGAATGCTTGAGCACGTCTAAAACTTCCTGTCGTGGTGATGTCCTGAAAATGGTCGAGGGAGTGGGTGAGTACAATACTTAGTGAGGGAAACTACTATAACGTTTTACTTGAATTCATCTTATCTTTATTTAATTTAATCCATTTTTGTTATTTCATACAGTCACATGATCAACAACTGCCTTCCTATCATAGGAGGGATCACACATTCGCAGAAGGTACTCGACCGTGCCACTTGTGGATCGTAGCGTATTTACCGTCCATCCTGATGAAGGGATACTGCCTCTACCCAGAGTTTGTGCGGACATCAATGGTCTAACCCTAAACTCAAGTTTCTCCAGTCTGCTTAATGGGACGATACCTCATTCCCCCTACTGCCTTGATCTCCGTACGTAGGAAGCTCCTTGGCTTCGCAACCTACTGAACGACGACACTGACCTTATGCTCCCTGGGTCATCCAACAGTCCTTGGGTTCCATCACTACCTCATGTCAGGTGTCCTGATGACCTAAATATCACAGTGCATGCACAATCAACAAGCTTTTTGAGTTATAGCCATTATATTTGGCCCTCTCGCACAACGGTCTGTCAGCTTGACTTCGGCGGAGCAGTGGTTCAGCCCAACAATCTCGACAACTCAGCTTGGCTCGATGGGTATCACGCAAGTTCCCATTATTCAGGTCTTTTAGCCTCATATATCACATGTCTATTTTGGACGGGTCCATGCCCGTATCCATCGGCCTTGGGCCCACTAGCATCTCGAGCCTAAGCCCGAAATTAGCTACCAAATATTTTAAGCAGAGTCACCTAGTCAGGGGATGCTAATTCTGAGAAAATAATTTTTCAAAGCTTAAATTGTCATTCCAACTAGAATGGACGTCATAGCAGTTCCCACTCATCCGGTGATCTCGACGGGGTCATGCCGGTGAAATTTTCTCTCCTCGGTGCGCTTCTAGGGTCGATGCTCGAGTAATCCAATCCTGCAAGGTGCGAGTATTGGTATTAGGATGTGGTGACAAATGGGTCCTATACTTTCTCATATCTGTACCTAAGGCCCCATACTTTGCTTAAATTATACCTAGGTCCCTAATTTCTCTTTAATCTCTATTGGGTCCTCTAGGTTCCCAATTATTCTTTTTGGGTCCTTAACTCTTTCAATTTCACTAATTTGCCCTTGATTTACCAATTTTGTCTTTTAGTCCTTAATTTTTTAAAAAATTGTAGTTTGGTCCCCCAACTTTTTAAAATTTTCAGTTTGCCCCAAATTTGTCCAATTTGCCCACTTAACCCTCAATTGGGGTGAATTTTATGAAAACACCCTCAATTTCGTGAAATTGCCGTTCCACCCTCCAATTTTTGAAAATTGCACAAAAGTCCCCCAAAATCCCCAAATCACCCTTTATCTTCTTCCCCAATTCGAGCATATAACACTTCGAATCTTACCTCGTCCAATTGGCGACCTATAAGTTCTTGTTTTCTTCAATTCTTGCTTCTAATCGCATCCTACAGCTCCCCTCGATCATCCTACACTTCAAATTTATGAATTTGGTTGAGTTTTATGCCCTGTTGGAGATTTGCCGGAAAAGTTAGAATAGAGAGAGAAATCTTGCATTTCTTACCGTCAGAGAGGCGGTGACAGAAGCTTGAGGTAGGGGCAGCTAGAGCTGGTCGAGGAGAATCTAGTGGGATTGATTTCTGCTGCAATTCGCTGCTATCCTACGGGAATTCGAAGAGAGAAGTTTTGGTCGGTGCAGCTCTGAAATTTAGGAATTCCGACGGGGGATGCGAAATTGAGCTTATCGAGGCCTATAGGGGTGTTGTGGAGGGTCTTGGGCAATCAGTGGTGGACAATGTTGGTGGAAGAGCTGGATGGGGTGAGGTGGCGTCGGGCAGGAGCTCGCTACTTCAATCTCTGAAGCACATTCTCTGTCTGTTCTAAGGTCTGGAGCTAGAGGACTCTTCCCCGGTTCCAATGCCACCATTCAGAGCTCTTTTGGTGGGAGTTTTGCCAATCATCAGAGCTTTGGTCTGTAGCTCGCCAGAAAACTCACTATTCTTCTTTTTTGCTCGATTGTATGATGCTGAGAATGAATGAGGGATGCTCTTTAATTAGGGAGGTCGGCAACTGCTCAGGCTACCGACTGGCGTAAGACTCAACCTCCAACTCGGCCGCTAGTGACCTGATCAGAGCATTTTTCGAGTCGCCGAAGACTTTAGCTTTTTCGATGACTCCCTCTATCTATCTTCTCTATCAACGTCTAAAAGTTGAAGATAATAACGTGGCGGTCGTGCCACATGGCACACTGTGATTCGTTAGTTTCTCTGACGTGGAACGCTAGCTCGGCCACTGCGTCAGTCGTGACTCGTTGACCAGACACGTGGCAACCTCTCATTGGTTGCTCGTGTCTGCGTGGCATGCTGACGGACGTAATTTGTCCGTTGACCGGACACATGGCAATCACTCATTGGTTAACCGTGTTTATGTGGCAGATGATGTGACACCAACTAGTTGTTGACTAGTTCGGTTTGAAATTCAAAAATCAGTCGGCTCGGACCCTCTTCGATTTTCTCAAATTTAAAAATTTCTAAATTTATCTAAATTCATTTTCTATCTAATGGTGATCTCAATTTTCCAATTTGATATTTTTAAGCCACCTAGAAAAATGAATTTGTGAATCGGTTTACTATGATTCATACCGGTTCAGTTCGGTTCGAGTTTGGTTCACCCAAAACCGGTTTGGTTCTCTATTCAATTCCACTCCTCGGTTCTTTCTTGAGGTTTTTGTGAAATTTTGGTCAATTGTGATTTTCTAATTTCCCACTTTAGCTATTTTTTATTCATTAAACGACTCGTTTCTTCATGTATAAACCTATATCGGTTCTTTTCACAGTTTTTCTTTACTTCCAAGGAACGGATTTTACATACTTAGACAAACTCACCACTAAATTGTTAATTCCTTAGAATATTAAAATTAAAAAATTAATATTTTATAAAGTTTTAATCAACATATCCAATTTTACAATATTCTCCCTAAAAAAAATTATTGGGAGAGAATGTTGAGTAATTTAACCATAAACTTTAATATACATAAAACTTTTATGAATAATGTTATATGGACAGAGGTGAAAATTATATATTATATAATTAGTTATACCACATCTTCATGTTCTTATTCTTTCATTTTTAAATTGATTACATTAGTATATTCATTTTTATATTGATAAAACACATTAATTAAGTAGAATTAATTATCAATGTTATTATATTTAGAAAAAATAAATAATATTGTATTTAATTTGTACATAATTATAGAGAAAATAGTATAAAAATAATATTAATTTTCAACATGTATAATAAAAATTAATTACCATTAATATTTTGATACTAAAACAAAATTAATTACCATTAATATTTTGATACTAAAACAAAATTAATTATAATATATATTTTGATATGTATGATAAGTGATAAACATGTAAAAATAACTACCATACATATTTTAATCCTCACTTGTTGTTAAACAAGTTAGAAAAAATTAATTACAATTCATATTGTAATAATGACACATGTAAAATGGCATTATCATAATATTTTAATTGTAACTTGTGACAAGTATACAAGGATATGGAATAAAAAGTGTGTAATGAAGTTGAATCAATATTTTATTTACCATAAATGAATTTTTCACAAGCTCAATAATGAACTAATATGAAGCTCTATAAATACTCTAAATCTAAGGTGGATGCTTATTTATGTCAATTAATTTAATATTACTATAATTCTATTTTTACATTTCTTCAAATTTGATTTGTAGTACTCTTATAGGAATACTTCAAATAATACATTTTTTGCAACAATTCATTAACAAAAATTCAAATTACATATGTCTAGTGTCGGATATGTAGGTAGTATAACTTTGGACAAGTTTAAGTTATTAGTAAAGTTGTTTATTGACAAGTAAAACACATCATTCTTATACATATAATAATTACTTAAACGAAGTAAAGTTGTTTATTGATAAGAGATCGAACTCATTTCTACTTAAAAGTTATAACTTGTAAGTAATGAAACTTTTCCAACCTTATAAACCCACAATACTTCTCTATTTTATCCAATTTGTGATCTTATTCTCAACACTCGCCCTCATGAGCAACGTTGATACACTTACCATGTGTAATTTTTTTAAACCCGCCCTCAACAACTATCTACGAGCCGGGTATTATTCTTCCGATCTCGGACGAGGGGGAAAGTAGAGTAAGGTCTCATGCTCTTATTGGAGAGACTTGGAAGGGAAGAACAATCAAAGAGATTGTATGATTGAAGATGATAGATAAGGGGAGAAGAATTAGACCACAAACCGGGTTTCCAATATCGGGTCGGGTGCAGGTGCGAGCCCACTTGCTTTGATACCATATTAGAAGGTATTGTAAATCGATAAGGGATCGGGTTTATGTCTATTTAAAAGTTATAACTTGTAAGTAGTGAAACATTTTCAATCTTATAAACTTACAACACTTCTCTATTTTATCCGATGTGTGATTTTATTCTCAACAATATCAAAGTCATCTATAAGGCAAAATTCAACTACTTGAATTTCTTTCAAATGCTGAAAAAAAGAAATCCGTTAAAAGTATATTTTCTCTTCAAAACTATTACAACAATACTATAATCCAATAATGGAGGAAAAAATACCCAAATTTGACTAATATTGTAGCAATTAGACTATTGTTATGAAAAATTATTTGCATTCTAAGGATATATGGGAGATTGTTGAATCTAGATTACATATGGAAGAAGAAGTAAAACACATAAATATAAAGGAATACAAAGAACTTAAGTTAAAAGACTTAAAAATAAAATAAATTTAACTCTTACCGACCTTCCTTAAAGTACTAGATATAACATAAAATTAAAGTACTAGCTATAGCATAAAATTAGTTTGGAAGGGGAAGAGTGAAAGATTACATTAATAATGTACTAGCTATAACATAAAATTAGTTTGAAAGGTATGGAAAAGGTTTTACGAATGACTCTTAGCTATGATTATATTGTATATGTGATGGAAGAATAAAATAACACTTACAACATATTTGTTGAAAAATTACAAAATAACCTACTAGTACATCAGATAAGAATATTAGCATGGAGGGAGGATAAAAATGTACTACACACCTTATGAGCTTCCCGATTTGAAGAAAAATCAATTCTTGATTGAAGAATAGGACTAAAACGAGGTGATGGAACTATAATAATAGTAGTATTTGTTAGAGATCTCTATATAGGGCGATCAAGAGTATGGGCAAACAACAAAACTTTCATTTGGGTCCCCCAAGTTCCAATGGTTACACTTATGTACTTGATAACCATTTTAAATATTTGAAGCTATACTTTCTTTAAATTACCAAAATGCACCTAAATTTTAATAAAATTATACTTTTATCATTCTTTTTTAAAACTTAGGTTTTGGGGTTTCTTAAATCTCCAAATTACTCATTTAGGTCCCAAACTCTTTTAAATCACGTTTGAGTCCTTATGTTTATATTTCCCAAATATTACCTTTTAGCCATGCAAAATCATATTTTTACACTTAGGTCTCTAACTTTTCATTATTTGCAAAGAGTTCCCTAATCTTTTAAACTATGCAACCACTGTCCTCAACCTTCCCCAAAGTTTCCTATCAGCCTAAAAACTTTATTTTGCCCCTTAGGAAGACCTCATAAAAATCTCAATTGTATTTGGGTCCCCTAACTTTCAAATATTTACATTTTGGACCCCTAACCGTTGACCTAAAACTAAGTTATCTCGAAAAATTACCAAATTAAGTGGAGAGGTTCCCTTGGCCCCTTAGAAAGCTCAGTTTCCTTACCGGTGAGGGGACGACAGTTGGGGCTCTTGACGTGGGCAGCTAGTACTCTTCCAAGTGGTCCTTCTAGGATTGACTTGTTGGCCAATTGCCTGCAGGAGCATCGTGAATTTGATGAGAGAAGTTCGGGCAAGTTAGCTTCTGCAACTTCGAAACTCTGATGACATAGGACGGAATTGGCTTAACTCAACGGTGGTGGAGGGTCTGGTATGAGTGAGAGAGGGCTAAGGAAGTGTCAATTTAGCTACTTGAGGATGGGGTGCAGTTAGAAGTGTTTGGCTTCTTCTCGGCCGAAGGAGCAAGGGTCCTATTTGAGCTCGGCGAAGCTCGAGCGGTGGTCCTTAGACCGAACTGAGATTGCAGTCGTGTAGAGGACTTCTTCCCGGTTCCAATGGCATAGGGAGGAGCTTTAGAGGTTGAGAAAAATTTCGACATTGGAGCTCTAGTTTAAGCTTTGTCGAAAATTGGACCACTGCTGCTTCTTCGATTGTCGGTGGGATGGGGAATGCAAGGGGAGTGGTGCTCTTTATATAGGGAGCTCGACAACTATTCGGGCTACCAGCCAGCGTAAGAGTCAGCCCCTGCCTCGCTCGCCAGCAATCAGATCGGAGCTTTTTCTGAGTCATCGGAGACTTTCCCCTCCATCCTTATCCTTCTTCTCTTTGTCAGCCATTTGAGAAAGACGACACTATGGCGTGCATGCGAGCTTCACATGTGTTGCCACATGATGCGTTGTGATTGGTTAGTTTTACTAACGTAGTATCCCCATCAGTAGCATAGTCAGCCTTTGACTTGCTGACCCGACACGTGGCAGCCTACTATTAGCTGCTCCTTCCTACATGGTTATTGACCAACCGTTGATTAAGACACATGGCATGTTATGATTGGTTAATTTAAATGCATCAGATTTTCCTCCTAACGCACTGTACCAATGCCATATGTCAGCTTCTAATTGGGTGAGCTCATCTGACGCGGCACTGCCACGTGTCAGCCTCTGATTGGTCGACCATTCCTGGACGTCCTAGTCGAACGCTGACGTGGCACCCGTGCCACGTGTCAGCTCCCCATTGGTCTATCTTTGTTGACAAGGCTTTGTCCGACATTGATCATTGACTAGGACACATGTCGCTCTCCTATTGGTTGGTCGTCGCTGAGGTGGATTTTCCTCCTCTGATTGTTGATCGAGGATAAGTGTCATGTTCTGATTGGCTAGCGCTTTCAAGCACTGATTGAGCGGCTAACTGGGTGCGCCTCGTCATATATTGCTCGCTGATTGGTCACGCCTGCTTTCTAGGCGCTGACCTGGCAGCAATCCGTTGACTGGTTAGACCATTGATCGGTCCGGTCCGATCGGGCTCGGTGACCCGAAATCGTAAATCGGCTGATTCAGGCCCAATTCGACTGGTTTTCAAAAAATTAAAAATTTATAAATATATTTTTCATCTAATGGTGGCTTCAAATTTCTAATTTAATATTTTTAGGCCTCCTAAAAAATGAATATTTGAACTAGTTTCTCACGGTTCGACCTAATTCACTCTGGTTTGCCCTGAACTAGTCCGGTTTCCACATCCTATCCACCTTAGGTTTCTTATTCATTACTCTTGTGTTTTATTAGTCACTTATGATGTTGAAATCTTCATATTAAACCCTTATTTTACCTTTGATTCTAATAGACACCCGATTTTCTTTTGGAAGTATTTGGGGTTTTCCCCTAGTTTAGTTCTTTACCTCAAAGGGGCAGGGTTTACAATGATGCAATAAGGGAAGTTTTGTTGTCCAGTGAGTCTCGAAGCTCGGAGTAGCTTCCTGCGTATTGAGACACAGGTGGGGTAAGGAGATGTCTCGTCCCACATAGCAGACATTAAATATCTTTGGATATGAGGGTCGGACAATTGATGTCCACTTAGACTCCGGGTAGAAGTTGAGTACTTCTATCAGGGTGGATAGTAAATATGCTTTGGTCCACAAGTGGGTGCAGTCGACTGTAGCTCACGGACGTTTGACCCCTTTATGATAAATGGCGTGTGATTGAATGCTAAACAAATACCAAGTAAGGGGAAATGTTAAAAGAGTTAAATACACATAAGTGAACTAGAAAGATTTTATTAAAGTTTCTTTTAAAATTCACTCTAACACCTACTAACTAAATTGTAGAAACTCACCCACTCCCTTTAAAGTTTTTTCAAAAAAGAATAAAACTTATTTAAGGGAATTCTTACGCTAAGCCTAAAAATCTAGATAATTTATTTTTTCAGTTTTGTATAATATTACTAAAGGGAACAATAACAAAAGGTACGTCTGACTACTTTTAATTTTGGATGTGGTGACTCTTACTAAATCAAAGGGAGTGATAGGTTGCTCACGGAGTTCCGATCAACCTAGGTCAGAGCATAACATATATACCATTATTGCATGTGGATACGCACATGTGTGAGGCTACGAGGGAACATGACTAAGTAATGGATGAATTGATACATATGAATTGTGATGATCATTACATACATGCATAACCATGATATTTTAATAATAATAAGCATCTATTTTAGAATATGTTATACTATGCCAATTAAAAGAGATTATGGGAATGACAACTTAAGTAAGTTAAGAGAATATAGTTTTAAAATTAATAAGAAGAAAACTTCTCCATATTTAATATTTTAGGTAGAAAATTTGGGTTGGGTAATAAAATGGCTAGACGCCCACAAGTCTTACTTATTGAGTATAAAGCTCACCCTCCTAAATATTTTTCAAGTAAACGATAGGGACTTTGCACACAAGAAAATAATGCACAATAACACTCCATCGTTGAAGTATACCTACCTCTTAAGTAATCAAGATGAGGTTATCTTTATATATTTTTATAAATTCTCTGAGTTTTTCTCTACATGTATTTTGAAGAATTGTATGGTTTTTGAACAAATAGAAATAAATATACATAATTTAATATTTTAAGTATTTCGTACACTCATTTTTTTTATAAGTGTGATAATATCCACTTACGTATTAGTGAGAAAATGTGACCGATTGTCGACATTGGAACAAAAAATTGGAGTTGAGATTTGGCAGTTCCCTACTAAAATATAACCCTTATAGCTTGACTCTTTTCCCTTGTATCTATATCCCACCTCCCAGTTCGTTGATCCATGATAAGCGAGCACACTCGTAGGGGTCTTAGTTTCTCATTCGGTAAATTAGGTCATACTTTGTTTTCAGATAATATTGGTATCCAACTTGTACTCCATACCTTGATCTTATTACCATCTCCAACATGTAGTCATTTATTTTTTAAATTCCTTACCTAGATAGATATTTTTCCATAGTCATGATGCTCGGCTTCCTTTCCGGACATCCAACAACTTCGTTTTGGCATATTATCAACCTTTAATGATTTTCGCCCATGGTGAATTCGAATTATCTATTAACCTCCATGCATTGATAGATCTTTGTTGAACAAATGGAGGTTTTTGAGACCCAAGCCCCCATTCTACTTGATCTCTATGAGCTTTTCCCATTTAATCCAATTTACCTTCTTATTCTCCCTTGTATTATTCCACTAAAGTCAGAAAATAATGTAATTAACCTTTTTAAACCATCCATACCGTAATAAAAATGTAGACCTTACATAATTGGAAATGGTACCCAGTACATGTTTGATTATCATTTCATTAATAAAAAATTATTACAAAAATTATAATTTAGGAAAATTTGATATTTTTATCTCGAGCTTATCATTAAAGAAATATTAGTATTAATGCTATGCAACCAAGCACTAATTAATTTCGTTATTTATTTAAAAATATATATTATAATATAACTAATTATTTAAGCAAAAATTATTCAAAATTTTCTCACTCAAATTAGGTTCTTAAATTTCTCCTTTAACAAACCTTTATATTATATTTTTATATATAATAAAATTAATATTAGCTTGCCAGTTTTATTGGTATATATGGTTGTGTTTGAATGTTACTCATTTCAAAATATATTTTGGAATGCATTTTCTAGGTCAATTAAGTAATTTATAATAATATAATTAATTGAACTTAGCTTAAATTAAATTTTTGCATAAAAAATTTTAAGTATTAAAATTTTAATAAAATAGTTATTTTAGCAATAATTTTATTAAATTATGCTAACATAAATTTAGCTGATTTAACAGAGTTTGTTACATTTTAGTTAAATTAAAATTATATAATTCACTACCAAAAATTTATTATTATAAAAAATTAGATATGTATTTGTTTAACATATTTAATTTATGATTTCAAATTAATTAAAAAAATATTAATTATATATAATTTTTAATTATTATTTTATTAAGTAAAAATATATATTTAATTTGTATTTATTTTAAATATACACCTAATTTAATTTAAATAAAATATTACAAATTTCACCCAACTTAATTTGTTTTTAATATAATTTATGTTTATAACAAAAATTAATAAATTAAAAGTGAAAGTTAAAATTATTATGGTACAATTATAATTATATTAATATTTTAAGTAAATATACCAGTTTAATTTTTCACTAAATTGAGTTGAAATTTTTAATATAAAACTATAATTTTATTTTATAAGTTTATAATATCTTTTAATAATTATAATGTTTTTGATGGAACTGTCTCAAATTTATGTTTGATGCATGAACAAAAGGGATAAACACTGTTAGTTTTGATTTTTAATTTTTTTTTATTTTTAATTTATTGATGATATTAAGGTTTGGAGATTACTATTGAGCAAAAAAAAATGTTTATCCTGAACTAATTAGATCCCATGTTGGAACCACAAATGACAGGAGCCTCAGAATTCAAGCAGTTGATGAATTTTGTCAAAACTAATGGACCTTCCATTACTACATGTATGATATGTTTATATGGTCTAAATATTGGAAGCTAATCAATGGACCAGCAAAGCACAATATTTATACAATCAGTCGACAGAACAAAGCTGGAAGGGGGCCAAAAGTCCAACACCTAAACCCCCTTTCACCGTATGTACAACCATTAGCATATTGCGTCAAGTAATCTGCCGCTTGCTTGCTGTATATGATTAATTTAAGCGTATGAGATGCTGACCGGAGCCGAGGTGAACCTTTCCGACACAACCCTCCTCACAAGGGGATTGGCGTCCGGCGAGAGGGTGGCCAGGTGATCGATCTCCGGGGCCTCCGCTATAGTAGTGAGGGCGCCTGACTTGTCGTAGAGCACGTAGAACCCGTGGTCCGGATGGGGCCGCATCGAGCTGCCGCGCTTCCACCGGAAGATGGACCGCACCAGCCTGTGGATCGAGCGGGAGATCTTCGAGGGCTTCTTGCTGGGAGCATCCGCCCCTGCCGGTGGACCGCCGCGAGGCTCGGCCACCACGCGGCGGTCGGGGAGGTGGGGCATGGAGAGTGTCCGGGTAGAAGAGATGGCGGAGTCGAGTTGTTGGTTGAAGGACTTGAGCTCAAAGGAGTCGTAGAGGGTGCTGCCACAGTCCCACACGGCCGACTTCGGCCGCTCGACTTGGATCGAGAGCCTCCTCAGCGGCAGCGGCTGTGGCTTCTCCATTGATCCGCGATGGTCGAGATCAGCAACGGTTGGTTATGGAAGAGAGCTTTGTTTATAAGGGGTAGACAGAGGAGGAGACGGACGAGGGTTTTGCATTAAATTGATGGCGATGGGTAAAATGGACTTGAGAGGTGATACGTCGGAGGAGATGGTGGTGAAGGCAGAGGGCCGCGTTTAAAGTAAGATCACGTCGGAGCTATGTCGACCATAAAATACCATGTGAGGTTGGCGTATATGAGTTGTGTTGTAGACCAAGATATGGTGCTATCATCGCTTGCATTTATTGTTAGGCGGTTGAGTAACCTCTTCTCTTAACCTTAAACATGACCTATTAGGAGAAGGGTATCTTCCAACCTAAAAATTATTTTAAGGGTGAAATTCAAATAAAATAAAATTAATTAATATTATAAAAATTATATATATATATATATATATATATAAAACTCTCACAATATCAAATAAATCACTAAGTATAAGACATTTTGGTCTATCAAACTTGGACTATTAAAAAAATCAATAACATGGGAGGAATGTTGTTTGTCCTCATTATATATATACAATTTTTTTCTAATAAGATATTATTTAAATTTTATTATGATTAATAATTACTTATAGTTTTAATATTAATTTACCCTTTATTTACTATTATCCAATATATTCAATAATTATTTAATATACTATTAATTAAAAATGCACATTAAAAGTATTAGAATATGTTTACATATAGTCCGAATATATTTTCTTTTATATTGGCCCCTTAGGGTTTATTTAATATTTTTATTTTTAAATAAAGATTAAAATAAGGATGGGAATCAAGAAACTTTAGATTTTTTAATGATAAATATTAAAATATTGAATAAAATGCAGAAATTATAAAAACAATAAAATCGTTTAAATCTAGAAAATATTCAGAAACTCTAAGAGGAATAGTAAATGCTAAAAACGATAAATTATTAAATTTTAAATAATTTAGTTAAATTATTAAGGAATTAATAAGCACTAAAAATTTTGTAATACACAGAATTTTAAAAATATTAAATAAATTCAAGAGATTAAAATCC
The DNA here is from genome assembly GCA_030064425.1 of Trapa bicornis. Classification (NCBI taxonomy): domain Eukaryota; kingdom Viridiplantae; phylum Streptophyta; class Magnoliopsida; order Myrtales; family Lythraceae; genus Trapa; species Trapa bicornis. The sequence continues at coordinate 25,034,652 of CM057751.1, forward strand.
TAAACTTATTTAAATCTTTCAAACTTAAAATTATTAAATAAATCTAAAATGGATTAATAAATCCTTGAATACCGTGAAATTAATAAAATCTGTAAAAATAATAAATAAGCCATAATAAAAACAACATTAAAAATTACCATTATAAACTTAATATATACAAATAAGCCATAATGTTATTTGGTAGGAAGGAATTTAGGTATTATGAAATTATAAAATATCATTAATTAAGTAAATTTTCAAATAATATATGCATTAATAATTTTCCTAATACTTTTACATATATGGATTTAGGGGTCCACAAGTTGATTGCCTATTCATAGTATAATTACTTTATATATATATTATAATATAATTTGACCAAAATTTTATAGTATAGAAGGCTGACATGTAACTTGTGGAGCTAATAAAATATAGGGAGGAGAAGGTGGATTGGCATCAAGCGATTTTAATGTTGTAAGGGCCACACTTTTCTTATATGGGAAATAAAGGTGACTATTCAGCATTGAATGTACGTTTTTTTAGTAGTTGATGCTTATTTGAGAACCTAATATGTCCACGTACCACTCCTTAGAAATATTCCATTGAATGGGATATCATGAATGCCATCATTTAATTAGACCAATCAATAATGAACATGTGATGATGCTACACTATGTTTTTAGTAAATTATTTGGTATCCAAATATTATCCAGTAGGGATATTTCCTAAGATTAGGAGGAAGAGACTTAAAATTTTATAGTTGACCCGAAAGAGGACTTCCTCTCCTCTATCATTCAGTTTCATACTCAAATATTATGTAGCATGAATAATTTAATCGAACTGCGTGTCAACAAGGGCACCATCTTTTGACCCGAAAGGAAATATAAGGGCATCGTCCTACGTAGTAGGACATCGCACCATAATTTTGATTGATTACGTGGAGATCCATTGACCCCCAATTTGTGGGGATAGCGGAACAGAGTTGCAGAACTTCAGCTAATAGCACTGGCACAGCCATAAAGTAACTTCCATATCATTGCTAACTGATCATTTTCTTTGGTCAGGATGATACTCATGCATGCAAGTTATTCAATCAATCTATGATTAGATTCAAGGGTTGGCGGTAAATAATGGGATCAACTTATTTAGTGAGTTTGCGAGATATATAGTCTGTATACTATAAGTCCATTGGACTTCCATGGTCGTATTCTTCTTTATACTACATTCTATTCGACTCCTTGCTCATCTTCTTATGCTGGAACATCGCTGTTATTCATAAGCTCATTATCGTGTTAAGCAGTCCAGGGCGATGATAATGTACATGCTGACTCTATTGAAGTTTCATTTTGCATTGTAACAAAAAAATTATTAAATATATGTACACAAAAAATACTGAGTTGTTCTTAGAGGATGCCAATAACCTAAAACTGATCTTGTAACAAATATTGAGAAAATAGAATGCAGGTTAATTGAGTCTCTTTGAATCTGGTGTGACACTATCTTTCAGTGTGTCAAGTCCCGTGGGGTTTCAGTTCTTCAGCGTGTGAAGATTTGTCCCTTCAGGTTGAACAACACGACACCACACCAGAACTAAGGTTCTAATCGGTAGTTCTAATGGGATGATATGCAATTTCTTACCTGTAATATCACCCCTATCACTTATTAGTAGAGTTTTAATTGAAAAATATTGTTAAAAAATAAAATATCAATAGAATAGTGTTATTGGTTTATAATGTTGTAAAGGTTTAACTAATTAAAACTAATTAATTCCATACCTAACCTAAAACTAAAAATTTGACTCAAAAAATATTATTGTCAATTGTTCGATACATTAACTCTAATCTATACAATTCGAAAAATATTATTCCTAATTGTTCGATACAATAACTCTAATCTATAATACTTTCTCTTACAAATATTTGTCAGTAAAATTTAGAAGTTTTGTACAACTAGTTATACCTACCACTCATGGTCACTATGAGGCAATGAAATTTTTTTTGAAATCAAAACAACTATGGGGGAGTAATAAGTGAAAGCATTCCTCCTGAAGTAGAAGGAGATGAAGCTCATTTGAAAATGATTGAAGATTAGTAGTAGAAGCGATGAAGCTCATTTGAAAATGATTAAATTTTCGGATGAATAATCTTTTGTTTCAATTTATTGATTAAACAATTTTAGAAACATTATAAATTGTGATTCTATTAAATCTAATTGGAAATTTCAAAAATCTTCCGTTAGAGCTTATTTGAGAGCATATATGAGTTTATATTTTGTTTGGATTGCGTTTTTTAAGTGATTTAGTTGGTAGAGGATTGAATGTATTTGGAAGGTACGAAAGTTTTGTAAATATTAAAAAATACTCTAAATTAATTTTTTAAATGGATGTGAATGTTTGTTAATAAAAAAATAATATTAATAAATTAATTTTTTATTATTTAATTATATCATATAATTTTATATAAAATATTATTAATATATATAAATTTATTTAAATGGTATAAAAATAAACATAAATTAAAATAAATAAGAAAATAAACAAATAATAATATAAATGTATTAAAGTAATTTTTAAAACAAATAACACAATTATTTCAAATCCCAAAATTAGGTTTACTATTATACTCTCTTTGGATTAAAGGTTTGTAATGCTGAATAAATAAATACAAATCACTCTATTAACACTAAAATATAATTTATCAACTTTTGAGGTTTTAAAAAAATTGTTTAATTTACTATTTAAATTAATTTAATAATTTCATTTGTTTATATTATATTTTTTATTTTCTTATTTATTTTAATTTTTATGTAATTTAAATAAATTTATATATTAATAATATTTATATAAAATTATATAATAAAAATATTATACATAAAAATATCATGTACAATATATATAATATAATTTATTATATAGATTTATATTTTTTTATTATAATTATAAGATAGGTATATATATTAATTATTGTATAATTAATATTAATTTTTTAATATAATAATAAGTTAATTATTTTATAGAATATATTATTTTAGTATATATAATAATAAGTTGTTTTAAACCACTCAATCCAAATATATTATATATGTTTATCCACCTCTCCAAACATTTTTTACCAAATGATATATTGTTGCACCTTACAAAACACTCAATTCAAATATGAGAAGGATAAAGTGTGGATAGTTATTTTTTTTATAACCTTAGTCATGGTGAATTAATTACAATGAAGTAATATACAATAGTTGAAAACATATTAAAATTTAAAATCTCCAAGTTTAATTACATTATGTGTTCTATAAAAGAGCCTAATGATAAAAATGTATTATCATTTGAAGAACTACAAAGCAATATATTAGTGCATATGTAGCGTATTCTCAAGCATAATGAAGAACAAGCCTTGAAAGTTACATGATATCAACTCTCCGTTGGTGTTGAAATTGGAATAGTTAAGAAAAGATCATTTTTAAGATATTATGGTAGAGATAGATGATGCGAACTTCATTAATATATTGACGATACTCTACCCCAAATTTGGAATACACCTAAGACTTTTACAATACAAGTAAAAAAAATAAAATATAGCTTATTTGATTAATAAACAAGGTACAGATAGATATAGACACCACACCCAAATCCTCTAAAAAAAGCTACTAGAAAACGCTGGTGATAAATTTAATTGTTTGAACACTACAAGTAAAAACTTGATAAGTTCAAAAATTTTCTTAAAATAGAAAGAAAACATAAAGCTTACAATAAAATTGAAAAAAATGGAATATTTGTTATTCTCTAAATAAGAAAATAAAATATTATAGTTGACATGCCAACCACTAACTATTCATATAAAAAATATTCCTAAAATATTTGTTGTATATTTATTTATAGATATCTAAGATAATAAATATTCTAAACTTAGTATATTTTATTAGATATATTTGAAAATATATTATTTTATTCTACAATCTTCTATAAGATTTATTTTGTTAATAAATCTCCCACTTGAAATTTAAATTTGAATTATCTTCTTTAGATCTTATTGGGCTTATATTTTGGGCTTGGGGTCTTATTGGACTGTTCTTTCGGCTTCCACTTGTGTTTCTTCAATTACTCAAATAAACCTATTTAATACTTTTTTTAAAATCTTTTAACCCTTAACTTATGAATCACAACATACCCAATTTAATTTACATCATTCTCCCCCTTTTGAAAATTATTTATCCTCAAATCTTTGATCTCCTTATCATCTACATAAAAAAACATTAAATTAAGAATATTAAAAATATAAATAACTTCATACTTACATATAACACCCGTTTGTAAGTATTATTGATTAGTTTCAACATTATAATTAATAAACCTTCTCTAGGAAGAAGTTTAACCCAAATTCCTAGATAAAAAATGATTTTCTTAAATCCCTGATTGACTTGATTTTCATATGTTGTCTTCTGAATTTATTTTAGAAACTTATCTTCAATTTTTCAAACTAAATTTACTAACTTAACATTATTAAATAATATGAAATTTAGATCAATAAATGAATTAAAACTATAAGCAACTTCAACTAATAAAAAATTAATCGTAAAATGAATATAACAATTATATATAAAGTTAATATCATGTAAATATTTAGTTGAAAATAAATATTTTGTTTCCAATTTACTTAACAAAATATTCCAAAAGTAACTCAAAAATTTAGAATAATAATTAAATACAATAATTTTAGGAATATAATACAATATATCAACTTCTCTAAATAATAAATAAGCAACATTTGATGCACCATCGATTTTATGATATTTAATAAGATGTGTTATTTTTAAAAAATGTTTAATTATTAGAAACATAAAATATCTCCCCCTTTTAATCCTAAGTAATTATAAATTAATTTCATAAGAATATAAATCAAAGCAATTACTCTAATAATTGAAATAGTAACATACAAAATATGGAATTGTTAGTTAAAATTAATTTATTTACATGTAAGGAAACAAAAACAAAATTTTTTCATATTTCTTTTCATATATAAATCCAAAGAATACTCATGCAATATTACCATAATTTTAGCTACCATAAATTGTCCAATAAGTTCTAAGACATATAATTTCTTAACAAGTAAATTACACAAATAAAATTGAGAGATGAATAATTTATTTTCTTGAGAAAAAAACCAATTTTATAGGTGAAACTTATCAAACAAGCAAATTATATAACTTTCAAACTCTTCACAAGAATTATAATAATTTACATATAATTATTTAATATAACCAAACAATTTAGTATCGAGTAGTTTAAGAAAGACATACCTTCATGATAGTGCATTGATAACTATATTTTTCATATATTTTCTATACTTGATTACATAGAAAATTTTGATGAAAACCCCCCACCTGACAGCTTGTTCAACCTGTGTTGCCTCTTATGGGGCAAATCAATTACATGATTTATGTGAATTACAGATTCTTTTAGCCTTTGTTGCCATATTTGTAAAGTTTGAGAAAATACAAATGTCTTATTGTCACACGTAGGATAGTTGAGTGCTACTTCACTCAACTTTTCACTAAAACATATAATAAATACACCTACAATGCCTATTTTCGATTTTTCAAAAATAAGTTTGAATGATTTAGAAAAATTAGGTAATGCAATAAAAGGAAAATTAGTTAGTTTATATTCTAAATATTTGAATGTATTTAGAATACAATTTAAATGTTTATATTCACCTTTCACATCACACAATTTAAATGAAAATTTCTTTTCTAAACTTATAGTAAGAGGTGTAGGACAACTAATAAAATTAGGAATATAATGCATATAAAAAGAAGTTGATTTAAGGAAACTTCTCATCTCACTTACCAAATAAGGTGTTGGTCAATCTGTCTTAATTTCCATTTTAATGACAATCCTTTCAAAACTTGCACCATATTTAGGAAATATAATATTATTCCAACAATATATATTCACTAAAATAAGAAAATAACATATATTTCTTAAAAATATTTAAGGAAAATTTTAAATATTCTTTATGTTTATATAAGGAAATATTATATATTATTATATCATTAAAATATACATTAATAAACTTTTCAATAAAAGTATGTAATAAATATACGCTTTATTTTTTAAATCAAATAAGATCTATATAATTCAGCTAACATATAATCTAAATAAGGAATAAGGTGACAATATATTATCATGCTACTATTGATAGTGTGATAATCAACGCACATTCGTCAAGTTTGACCTTTTTTGGGTATTTGCACAAACGCATGGACTTGGTATTGATTTTGATGCTTGATTCTTTGAGTTAGTGGTAAGTCACGAGATATCTTCTTTAGAACATGCTTGAATTCCTGCAAAAAAAAATTAATATTGCACAGCAAATATCCAACAGTATGGTTAGTATTTAAAAATATATCGTTGTATATAAGTACTATAAGGACATGTAAATTTATATTGATCTCACTTTTTCTTTTAATAAAATTATTTTCTCTCTTTCTTTTCAATTATGACTTTTTCTTTTCTTTTTTAATTTTTAATTTTCTCTTTTCTGTTTCAACTTTGATTACTCTATCTTATTTTTCAATTTTGCCTTTTATCTTTTTATTTTCAATTTTAGTTTTTTTTCTTATTTTTCAACTTTACCTTTTATCTCTTCCTCTTCATTTTCAGCTTTTGTTTCTTCTTTTACCAATCCTAACTTGATCATAGTAATTTCCATATCTTTGAAGAATTTATCAATGCGTTAGTGTATGATTCCCAATAGTAGTTGCTAGGAATAAATCGTTGGCGCATAATTACTTTCAGCTAGTTCCACAACTCCACATGATGTTCATGGTTGCATCTTCTATCTTTTACCAATTGTTCCCACCATGTAATTGCATAATCTGAAAATACAAAGGATGCAACTCGTATCTTTTTCGCTTTATAGTAATTGCGATATTCAAAGAATTTATCAATCTTCTTTTCCCATTGAATATATTCTTATGGGTCCTCCTTTCCTTGGAATAATGGTATATTCAAATTATACAAGTTATCAGTGATTGGTCTTCTTCTTGTTGTATATTGCTCTTGATCCCTTTGTTCCTCCAAACAATCTAAGAGTGTGCAATAACTCAACTGCAAACTTCACCGCCCGTCTCGTTTTACTCATCATATTTTGAACGAGTTGAGGGGAACTGTCTTTTTTCCATATGTTTCTTTGTTGTTGGGACTTATAATCCTGTCAATTGTTAGAAACAAAAGAACCTCGCAACTAAACTTGCCCAAAATAAAAACCCAATCTACAATGTAAACCCATTAGAATTAACTTATACAAACCCAGGAGAATGTAGGCCACCGGAAACGTATTGTGGTTAAACATGCGTAAATTTACAAATAGAAGTAAAGACCAAATGCAGGACAACTGAACATGAACACGAAAAGAAGCCAGGTAGTGATCATGGGGCTCTGGATGGTTGGCTTGAACGAGTCTAGCTAGAAAAAGTAGTTGGATTTGCATAGTTAGATTGCAACCTCCTTGGAAATGGGCAGGCAGCCCACCCAGGTGTCTCCTCCTCCGAGGTTAATGAAACACTCATGCATTAAGACTCCCAAAACAAGCCTTGGAGACCATCACAAACCAACAAGGAGTTAAAATCTAAACTAATTATGGCTATTAGAATTTAACAAATGAGGGGGAGTTATTAGAGACTTACAAGGCTAACTGGGGCTGAAGCATTTATAAAGCTTAATGGTTGCATACAAGCCAATGACTACAACACCAATATTAGTTAGTCCAATAGCAGGTAAGGCGATAAATCATGAGATAAACAATCAATGACACTATAAGACTGAATAGATAATTGACCTTGGAAGACTTGGATTGAGAATGGAAAATTAATCATGCAGCCGTAAAAGACTAACAATATTAATAGAGGGAAGTGAATAGAAAGGAAATCAATTCCCTACCATATTATAGTCTAACTATTTCGGTTGCTGAAAAAAAAAGGAAAGAATGAATCTAACATAGTAAGGAATATTGATGAATTACTACACCTCCAGTTTAGTATTAGACAAGGAAAGCAACATATTGAACAAAAGAGAGGAGGAGTGATGGAGAACTACCTAGTCATGCCTTAAGGTAGAGCGTGAAGTCGAATTTTCTATCGATGGGAGCAAACAATGGGTAAGAAACTTCTCACTGTTAGATGTATGTGACCAAGCCGATAGATCCTACAATTTGAATCACAAGAGAGCGTCTTTGCACTAAGATATAAGCCATGCATCTCCTTTGAACCTCTCATATACCTTGAGTTGAACATTTCACCTAACCTGTCCTAGGTGGAGTACTTATGACATAACTTACAGTGATCCCTTATTTTAGCCAATCCTTAGATCACCACTCAATCAATCACACCAATCCACATGGGCCAAGACACAACATTGTATCGAATTCACTCCCAAGTAATAAAATACCAAGACCCAACCTAACTTCGAGCAAGAATGAGAAGGGAATTACCTTAGAGGCAACCAAGGAAATGGAGAACCTCCGAAAATCGGATAGGGGTCTGACATTTACAGTGAATCTGAAATTAGTAAAGAGAAATAAAAAATAAATTCAATTAATCCCAACTAATTAATAAAGATCCAAATATTAAGAAAAAATATCATATTTCAAATTGGTTGTAAGAGTGAGACTAGTTTATGGTGAACCGGATATGAACCGGGTTGAATAACTAGTTCAAATATTTATTTTTAAAGTTAACATAAAAATATCAATTTGGGAAATTGAAGTAAACACTATTTAGAGAATAAATTTAGAAATTTTTAATTTTTACAAAATCGGTCAAATCAAGCTTGAATCAACCGATTTTCGATTTTAGGTCCCTGAGTCTGGTCCAATCGAACTAGTTAACTGTCCAACTAATCAATAGAATGCTTGTTAGGTCAACACACCCTTAGTGTGTGACATGTGGTGAAGCGTGCCTCATCAACGGTTAGGTCAACTTCTGAAAGCACTGACCAATCAGAGCGTGACACGTATACTCGATCACCGGTGAGACGAAGAAAATCCACGTCACCTAGGACTAACTAATAGAAGTGTGACATGCGTCATTAGTCAGTAGTCAGCTAAGAAAAATCTCTGTAATGAGGATTGACCAATGAGAGGCTCACACACGACAAATATGCTAGGTCATCAACCAACCTAGATGTCCAAGAAATGTTGACCAATCAGAAGTTGACATGTGGCAAGGCCATGTCGGATGATCACAACCAATTAGAGGAGTACACGTGGCAATGGCACATTATATTAGGTGGGAAAATGATGAATTTAAATCATCCAATCACAGTATGCCAGGTGTCATGGTTAAATGATGGTTAGATTCGGTCAGCGACCACGTCAGATTAAGAAACCAATGAAAGGTTGCCACGTGTCTAGTCAATGGGTCAAAGGGTGACTTGGAAGCTGAGTGGAAGGTTGCGTCAGCAACACCAACCAATCCCCACATGCCACGTGACAGCTCGCACATGCAAAGCTCACACGCACGTGCATAGTATCGTCTTCTTCCTTTAGACTTCTTAATGACATAGGAGAGAGAGGGTATTCATAACTCCCGAGAGCCTTAACTCCCTCCAACAAGGTGTTAAATCGAAGAATTTATGGTCGACCATCTAAGAATGGATAGAACCTTTAGTTCTTGAGCTCTCTATATAAATAGCTACTCTCCATTCATGCTCTCCACACCTCTACTGTAAACCCCTTCCATTTATAGATAATAAAATCGAGAAAAGAATCGGTCATTTCAAAAGAGAAAACCGAGTCAGTTCACGAACAAAAGGGTAAAAATGAACCGGACCTGAACTAGATTGGACCGGTATGAACCATCATTGAACCAGTTGCTAAATTTATTTTTCTAAATAGTTTAAAATATTCAAATTTGGGAATTGAACCCACCATTGGATAGATAAATAATTTAAATAAATTTAGAAATTTTTTAGTTTGAGAAAATTAGTTGAATCGGGCCTAAACCGACCGGTTTAAGCATTGAACCCAATCGAACCTGAAATCTCCATTCTCTCTCATCTACTCTATTTTTTTGGTGAAGTTCAAACCAGAGCTCTGACTTGGGTAGTTTTCTTAGCCTCAAAAGGTGAGATCAGGCTCTTTAGACTCCTAGAGAAGTCAGCTACCTGATAGGAACCTACGTTCGATCTGATGACCTTTTCAAACTTGTTTTATTGCATGTTTGTTGGTATTTGCACTACAATTGTTAATTTTATGTTGGTGGAATCAAACAATGAAGCAGCTCTAAAGGACCGAAGCTGCCCTATTTCGATCAAGCTGAAATTGCCAAATTCAACCCTCCTCCAACCAAACCAAGCCTCCCAAACACCCCCACAACCTTCATACGACCTCAACAGAGCTGAAAAGTGAGCCAATTCGGCCTTCATCAGTCATTGCATATCGGAGTTAGATAGAGAAACTATGAAATTTCACTAACGAAATTTTCTCTCGATTCAAGATCAATTGTAGAAATTCTTGTTCCTAGAAGGTACCTCAGGAAGAGAGCTGCCTTCCTTGATAGAGAGCTCGGACCACCGCACCTCCAACGGTAAGCTTTCAAAGCTTTCTCTCTCTATGCATAGTTTTCCGGCGAAGCTACGTTTGAGCTCAATTCACACCTAAATGACACAGTTCAAAGCTCAATTGAATCGTATGGAAGAGTAGAAACTGATCCATACCTTCACTTGGACCAATTAACCCTGATTGAATGGCCAATTTGAAGAAATCATACTCGATCAGTTTGAAAGGGAGAAATTAGGGGAAAATTAGGGGAAAATTGGGGATTTCATAAAATTGAGGGATTTCTTTGCAATTTCCCAAAATTGAGGGTCAATTGGCAATGAAAAGATGTTGGATGACCAATTGGTTGATTTTTGGAAACATTGGGATCAAATTACCATTTTTGGAAAGTAAGGGCAAAATGGTAATTTTTGAAAACTTGGGGACCAATTTGGAAATTTGGAAAACTTGAGCCCTTTATATAATTTTGAGTAAAATGAGGACTCAAAGGGAATTTTGGAAACTTTGGGACTCAAATTGGGAAAAAGTTTGCATTATAGACCTAAAGTTAAGAAAAATAAACTTTAGGGACCTAAATGCAATTTATCGATAAATTGTGAACCTAGGCTTTTATGTCAAACAATGAGTGATAAGGCTGCCCAAATTGCATAGGGACAAGTGTGATCGAAACGCAAGAAAGAGAAAGCTCACGTCGACTTGGAAAACCAACCGAGGATGAACATATCACGATGATCGGATGAGTGGGCTTATTTACATCATACCCGGTTGAGATGATGAGCACTTTAGAAATGAAAAACCACTTATAAGTGGTATTTTAACATCAAACTCGGATGGGGAGATGGGAAAACTAAGATTAAACCTACTTATCGGTTGTAAGTAGAGGAAATCATACTCGCTTGGTATGATGGACTTCCTTGAAGGAAGGAGAAACCCGCATGTCAGTTGTAAGCATAGGTATCATCACACCCAATTGGTGAGATGAAGTGTTCTCCCCTGACTATGTGCCAATGCTTAAACTTTTTGGAAGACTTTCTTAACGGGAGCTAGAACAACTCAGATAGGCCAGAGGACTCGATTTTTGAACTTGTGGGGCTAAATGCCTAGTTTTGGAAAATCATGTGTAGTGGGCCTAAGGCCAGTGGGCACGAGGAGGAGCTCATAAACAAACATGAGTTAAAAAAGCCATGAAAACTCTTAATGAAATGATTGTGTGATTTCGCCATGGTACCAAGTCAAGACCGACAATACTCGATGGATTGGCGACAGTGCGTCAAGGCCAGGTCGACGGACCGACTTAGGCAAACAGCTGTAGGTCCGGTTGAGGGTCGGGGCTGTGGGACCAATGGCACCAAAGATAAATGGCCAAATGTAAAAACTATTATTTTATGCATGTACTTGAGGTACATGGCCATCAAGATGCCCAAGAGGGGTAGTGATGCTAAGGGCTACTGGACGACATGGTGGAGATAAGGGCAGTTCGTCATGCCAGTAGTTGGGAAACTCGACGTAGCTTCTTGTGCATAAGACCAAGGTGGGGTTGGGATGAGGTCTCTATTCTCATACGAACACGAAGTTGCTTTCGGGTTTGAGGGTCAAATGCCGAGAACATCCACTCAAACCTAGGGTAGAAGTGGACGGGCTTCTATCTTGTTGGCCAGTAAAGATGCTACATGCCACAAGTGGGTGCAGTGGACGAGCTGCACCTGCGAATGTATGTACCCTTTTTGATGAAGGGTATGCGTTGTCTACTAAACACACCTAATGTGGAAATGGGAAAAGGGATTTTGAGAACTAAAACTTGAGAAAATATCTTTCCTAAAGGAAAGGATGATATTGGCACACTTTGAATAAAGTTATTTATGAAAACTCACTCCAAAACAACCGTTTACTGAGTTGCAGAACTCACCCACTCCCTTTTTACCCCTTTCAGGTAACCAAGGAAAGATCCTCCCTAAAAGACCTTACTAATTCAGTTTAAATTATTCAATTCTGTTTAATACTATTCCATGAAAGATACAGGTAAAAAGAACATCTTACTCCTCATGGTTTAGAAAAAGGGGAAACCCTTAATAAACCAAAGGGAGTGGCGGGCTGCTCATAGGGATACAACCAAACCGGGTCGAGACGTGACATCCACGACTTAGAGATCTCAAACTGCTCCAAATTTTGACCATCCCTGAACCAGAACTCCGAAATCAACCCATTTCTTCACCTCTAAACGTGAAATCAGGTTTTTTGGATTCCTGAGGAAGTACTCTTCCTTCCTACATACTTCTTTCAGTTTGAGAATTGCTAGAGAAGCGTTAGTGAGGCCACACATTTCCATCACTCCAACGTCAATCTTGAACAAAAAATTTTTAGCTAAATTCGGGCCACCATTGGACCTCTTTAGACCATGCCAACCCTCCTACGACTCTCCACAACCGAGCCTCATCTTCTGTGAGCTTTTGTGGTAAGCAATTGTTGTCACCCTTCGCCGGAATAGTAAATTTAGAGAATGAAAACTGTGAAAATTTTGCTAATTAAATTCTTCATGCTTCGACTATCAATTGAGGTGAAATTTGATCATGAGAGAATGCTCTCGACGAGAGCTAGCTTACCATATCAAGAACCCTCGCAATTGTGCCCTTCTAGCAAGAAATCAAAGTTTTCTCTCTCTAGAAAAGTTTTTTGTTTTGAAACTTCATTTTAATTGAATTCTAGGCCAAATTAGATGATTTAAAGCTTGGAATGATCGTGTAGAGGTAGTATAGATGATTAATAGCATGATAGGAGGTAATTAATAAAGATTAATTGGTCAATTTGATGAGTTAAGGATTCGGGGCAAAAATGTAACTTTTGAATAAGTTTGGCGAATTGGAGATTTTGTGAAATTATCATAAATTGAGGGTCAATTTGTTAATAAAATGAGTTTAGAGACTTAATTATAATTAAAAATATTTTTTGGAATTTAATTATAATTAATAATAAATATATGTATTTATTTGAAATATTAGATAATTTAAAATTTTATTTTAAATAAAATAATGTGTATAAAATATAAATAAAAAAATTTAGGAGTTTATGGTAAATAATTAGATATTATTTGTCAATAAAATAAATTTAGGGGCTTATATGTAAATAAAATAAAACATAGAGATATAAGTGAAAATTTTCGATATGGGATAAACTTGTTGTCCGTGATAATGCATGAAAAATAGCTTCTAACATACGACCGCGAGACTGTTTAGAGACATTGAAAATTAATAATGGACGAACAAATCACAGATTTCAAATGAGTGGAATATCAAACAACAACCTCGATTAAGTTAATGAACGTTAAATAAATTTTATGTATTATATTTGAGGATGTTTACCTCGATCTTAATCTCAGCCGGAGTCGCAATTCGACACTTGAAATGTCCATCACTTGTTCATTTCTTCTCTTTTTCCTTAAATATGTTATGGGAGGGTTGAGAAGCAGTGCAAAAATCGCTTAATGAGTGGTTAATGACATCGATGTCTTATTCACTTAAAATGGCTAATATGGTTCACTTTCAATTTGTGCCGTTATTGTTCCAATTTATTTTTTTAATTTATTTATTCAATTTATTACTAATTGGGTTCAAAATTATTATTTTTCAATTTATATAACACTTTCAAAAATTGTGAATTTTATGCCCAAGTCGTTTAATCCCTATTCGAAACAGGTTTCAATCAAATTTTTCTCAAAACTTGATTTTCTAATTAATGATTGATTTTTTAAAAGTAATTTAATAAATTTATCTATTGTCTAAATTTATATATCAATCTAAATTCCAATAAGTTGATTCGCATATTAAGTTTCTGGTATAATTAAGTTTTAAATCCCACTTTTGAAAATTTTAGTGATACACCAATCATTACCCTTGTTAATTGCCAAACTTGTGGGTGGCGAGTTTTTCACCCTTCATTCATCATGATCTCTTTTCGAGAACTGTAAAAAAAATATTTGGGCTCGAATTAAACAACTATGAAACGTTTTAATTGGCTTATAGAAACTTAGAAATACAAGTTTTAATTATGTATTACTCCTTTTATGAACAATTTGGGCATAATTAATCACAATTATCGTCAACTTAGCTAGGTAATTAACCATATTTCGATCTCACTCGGCAATGTCCCTTTTTATTGCTAATCAAGGGCATCCTTTTTTGTTCCCACCTCTGAGCCAAAGGACTTAAGGTGGGTCGAGACTTCCACTGAAATCTTGACCCTAGAACTTGCAAATTAACATTAATGGAGACGGATGCCATAATTATTGTGTGACAAAACTAGTATAATGTCCTCCAGATTCCTAGTCCGGGTTGGAAATTTCAGTTTACTCATCCTGATCTTTGTCGTCAACACGAGGTGGAGGAGGTAGTGATCCATGGAACATGAGCATTTTTATATAACTGTCTTGTCTTATTACATCTTTTCAATTGGCTTCACTTTTTCTTCGCTGGTGTCTGCGGTTGGAGGGGAGTGGTGGGACTCAGGCTACCACCTGACAACGGCCATAGTGGGACGGACGATCCTGACGCTTCCGTACGCGTTCAAAGGGGGGAAGGCTGGGATGAGGATGAGGATGAGGCCTCGGGTTCTTCTGCCTCAGCCACGGGGACGGTCACCTTCTACTCATACTTCCTCCTGTGCAAGGTGGTCCTGCACTGCACTACTGGCAGAAGTACTGCTGAAGCCACTTCGCCACTAACGCCCCCAAAATAACCTACCTCATTTTTCCGCCCGCCTGCTCAGGCGAGACTATGGTGTTTCATGCACAAAATCGTTATTTTATGTTATTAATTAAAACAAAATATTTATAAAGTACGGAAATGTTATTAGAAGCTCAAACAATCATAAATATTATAGCCATAATCCTTTTTGGAAAAATTTATGATCATTTATAGGTAGTACTTAGTAATTTTATGTGGCCAATTCCATTTCCCAGAAGGCATCCTACATGCCCACCCAAATGAATCCTGCTCTGTTTTATCGTGTTTGGTAGATGACAATTTCTAGTTAAACAGGAAAAGTACGAGCAATCAATCAATTTTTGCATAAAACACCAGAGCATCACTGGAGAAGGCGGACGGGAAAATGAGGTATGTTATTTTGTGGCGTTACCGAGGATGTCAGTGATGAGCTCGCGGAACGGCCGGACTTCTTATAGTAGTCGAGGACCTTGGACATGAGGAAGTATGAGTAGAAGGTGACCGCCCCCATTGCCGTGCGGCAGAAGAAGCCCAGGCCTCATCCCAGCCCTCTGAACGCGTATGGAAGCGTCAGGATTCAGGATCGTCCATCCCACTATCGCCGTTGTCAGGTTGTACCCTGCGTGCCACCACTCCCCTGCAATTGCAGGCACCAGCGAAGACAAAAGTGAAGCGGATTGAAGAGAGGGATAGGCTCAGGTGATTATCTGGCAGATGAAAGCAATCGGATCAGCGCGGAATTAGTAAATTTTCGATTCGAGGACGAAGATGGCCCCTGCGTCGTCGCCGCACTTGGCCCTCGGGAAGCGGTTACCATCTGGAGGATTGACCATCCGATCAATCCGCCTCCTCGCTCGGTGCTTTGGGTAGAAGAAAGAAGAGAGCGAGAAGATCGGAATGATGAGATGAGAGCGCCACCATCTATTTCTATTTCTATATAGAAGGTATGCACACACTAACAGACCTGAACATGTGGCTCATATTAGCACAAATGGAGACATCTCATCATCCATGGCGTTTATCTATCCACGTTACGTTAAAGTACGCCAACGCGGGCGACTCGTCCGCTCACGTCATATCCCACCTGACCTGAGTGCCTACCTGTCTTAAATTAAGAGAACTGATGTTTAACCTGATTTTAAAAGCTAAAATTTATTGATTTATTTTAAATTGATTTAATATAATGTATATTATAAAGTATAAAATTATTATAAAATATAAGATATTTTAATTTATTTTCAATTTTTATTTAGAAATGTATGGTTTGTTTGTGAATTATAAAATAAAAATAAATTTATATTTATGATTTAAAGTTAATATAATTTAATTTTAAAAAATAAATAAATACAATTATAATAAACAACAAAATTTTGAATAATTAAATAGAAAAAATAAAAAATAAATCAAAACTTGAAGTACATAAAAAAGGATAAAAAGATAAAAAATTTAGCTAAGCTTATTAGGTATAAACTTATTTTTTGACAAAATTTTAATTTCCCTAAATTTTAATATTGAAAAATAGTTTAAAAACTTTTTTAATTAGCTTTATTAAAATAAAATAAGTTCCTATGCTTAATATAATTATGCCATATTTGCATTTTAACTGAATCTAATTAAAAAGCAAAAGGGTTTTATAGAGATAAAGAAAAGAGATCACTTAATCAAAATTTTATCACAAAAAGAGATTCTCAAAGTTTTAGGACTGAAATTTGAAAACAAAATATAAAGTTTTAGGAGTAATGATGTAGAAGTAGAACTAATAAAGATTATTCAACTCTAATCTTTTGGGAAATCAAAATTTCTAGTTTTCAAATTTCAAAACTTACATATTATTACAAATGTAAATGTCATGGCGCACTATCCAAGTCCCCGGTTGTGTTGACGTGTGGGAGATCCACTAAATCTTCCTTCCGTCACATGGAATGGCTAGCATTATAAAGGTTCCACCAAACTTGCATTTGCCATGAATGAATGGTGACGGTATCAATGGACATATTGATGCAATGGTATGGATGAGATCATATTAGTGGATTATGGTAGGACAATAGAGCTAGCTAGTAGATTTTATAATTTGAAATTCACTTACGGGTCAATCCTAACACCCATATGTTGGAGTCAAAATTGAAGCATTCATAGGAGGACTTGTATCTAAGAAAGCCCGGAAAGTAACTCATAAGTTAAATTTATGCTAGATGAATGTGTTGGATTGCGTCCTCCTTTATGGTGTTATGTAGGTATGAATGCTATCTAGGTTACATTTCCTTGATTGTAAGATGATTAGTGAACATATTCTAAGGTGGTGGTGGTGCTTGTCCATATTGCTTGGGAAATGCTTCAAGATGCCCCATTCGTATGTTTCCATAAACTCTAATGTGATCCCATCTTAATTGTTATTCATAACCCTTTTGGGTTTATCTTTTATTGTGCATATTATTTTTCATGTGATAGTTTTGGACCTACAAAACTAGAAAAAAATTAATACCTTTAAAATATCTAATTTTTAAGACTCTAGCACATAATAAGATGAGGTTGTAAAGAATTCTCTTAGTCGTTTTAATGAGAATTGATTGATTCAATGTCCAAATATGCTTGATCCTAACGCTTATTCTTTAAATTAGTAAATATCTCATATTTGAACCAATAGACTTTCTATTTGTCTCTATATTATTTCTAATCTATCAATTCCGTTGGTCAGATCTAAACCAAAAAAAGAAAAAATTCAATATATAATTTCAAATTAAATAAATAACAAATTTAATGAGAACTTTACTCCTACTTTTACCTAAGATATTTTGATTTTTATCTTTGTAACTTTTGTTTGATTTTCTCTTTAGGAACGGTAAGGCTTGGTCTTGTTACTTCCCTACAAAATGGTAAGTCCTAGATATTTGGAAACTTACTTAAATAAAACAACACGAAATAAAAATAGAAAAATTTTAAAAAAAATTAAGATTTTGATTGAACTGCAATTATACAAAATTAGCGATATGTGTTCAAATATCTTAATTAGTAAACGAATCAACTATTAGATGTAAGAATTTGACCAAACCAAGGTGAACCAGATATGAATAATATATAATTGTACCGAACTCAGAGAAATTAGTTCAAAATTTTATTTTTTGGGATTACTTAAAATGGGCAATTTGGTAAATTGAGATAATCGGCATATAGGAAATAAATTAAGATTAATTTATAAAATTTTAATTTTTAGAAAAAATGGTTGAATTAGACTTGAATCGGCTAGTTTAAGTCTCGATCACAGAAAACTTGTTCAATTGGATCGGTCAACGGTCCGAAAGTCACACGTGCGTCGAGTCAGCCGGCATGACCAATCAGCGAGTGAAACATGACAAGTATGCTTCATGAGCTACTCGACCAGCGTTTGTAAACGTTGACTAATTAGGGAGCAACACATGAGGAAAGTCAACGATTAGACTAACCAAAATCCACGTCAGCGAAATGTACCAATCATAGAGTGTGGAAGGTGCATCGAGTTAGCATATGAATAGTACGTCCCAAAATACCAACCAATCAGAGAATAACACGTGGTAATACGCAACATAAACCTTCAACCAATCTGGAGAGTCTATATGGCATGGAAAAATATTTTAGAGTGAATATTAATATATTTAAATCAATAAATTAGAGAATATCACGTGACAAATAATCAATGATTGAGATCCAGTCAGCAACTACATCAACCTTGGTAACCAATAAGAGTCTGCCATGTGGCAAGTTAATAAGTGAAAGGTTGACCAAGACCATCAGTGAGATACCACTTTAGCCTGCCCATCCAATCATTGTGTCACGCATGGCAGCTCACACACACAATTTCATCTTTAACATTCATACGATGACACTACTCACTAGAACGGAAAATGAATATTTTTTTCATTTCCGATAAGTAAATATTCACTTCGCCAATGATAATTATGAATGAGATAGGCTCGACCAATTTGGAAACTAGTATAGTCGAGAGTTACTGAGCTCCCCCTTTCATACTTATCACAGCTCATCATTCAAATTCCCTTCATCACTCACTTTCCCAACGACCTCCATACCAGAGCTCTAGGAATGGCTTTTTTCTCAACAAGAAAGGTTAGCACCATGTCCATCAGATTACAGAGTAAGTTCTCCACCCAACAGTAGCCTCCATTTGCTCTTAGGATGACTAAAGAAGCCCTAAGGCGATTATATAGTGAACTGACTCTAGCTTCAACTTTGTCCAAACCTGATCAAGTTGAGTTTGAGCCCCACCACAACCATCTACGACCAAACCAAGGTCTTCCACTGTCCCTAGTCGTGCCCAAGTCCTCCTTGCACCCCTTGGTAAGTCCCTAGCATTGTCGTTCTCCAGAAATTCCTAAATTCTATTAAATTATAATAGCCATTCTTCCGTCCTATTTTAGATTACTTGGAGCACCATTTGAGTCACTGATCGATCCAGGAAGGATCTCAAGAATGAGAGCAAGCTTCCCTCACCCTTAGCTCTAGTCATCGTGCCCTAACTGGTAAGTTATAGAAACTTTCTCTTTTTAGATCCTATATTCCAACATAGCTCCATTTTCAGTCAATTCTAGGCCAAATGAATCAGTTAAAAGCTTCGAATGCTAGTAGGGACTTGGGGAAGACGATTAGTTACATGATAAAATGAATTTGGGAAGATTTAAACCTATTTATGAACAAATCATAGTTCAGGGACTAATTTGCAAATTTTGGAAATTTAAGGACCAAATTGAAATTAAGTAAAAGTTGAGTGCATGAATGGAAATAAGAGAATCTTAGGGACCTAAATGGAATATTAGAAATCTTAGTGACCTAAATGAGGATAAAGTGGATATTAGGGACCTAATTGTGATTAAGGCATAACTTAGGGATATATGTGCAAATACATTATAGTATGAGGTCTTTTATGCCAATTTCCCTTATATGTATATCCGAACTGTGTAGGAACTGTTCATCAAAGTACCTGTGCAAATGAGCACACTAAGTATCAAAAATCCAGTTGGGATGAACATGTCATGTTTACCGGTTGAGTGAAAATTTCTAGTATCGAGTATGATTGGGCCCATGACCCATATCTATGAAAGTATGAGTTGCTTAACCTATGATAGCTTGAACTATAAACCCCGCCCCTTAAAGATAAGAAAATCGGGGAAAGAACTAGTCAACTCTAAAAAGAAAACCGAATCGGTTCATGAACCTTAACTGGTAGAGAAAGGGCAAAATGGGAAATCGACAAACCCCAAGTGACTAAAATAGTCATAAAAATCAAGGAAAAAGAGTTTGGGACGAATTGGAAGAGAAAACCAAACTCGTTTAGGTGAACTAGACCTAAATCGGATTGAATTGGTTTGAACCATCCTTAAATTGGATTCTAAATTCATTTTTCTACGTGGCTTAAAATATTCAAATTGGAGAATTGAGCCACCACTGGATAGAGAATGAATTTAGAAATATTTAGTTTCGATAAAATCGGTCGAATCGGGCCTGAACCAATCGGTTTAAGCATTGAACCTAGTCGGACCGGTCCGGTCCGATTCGGAACAGTGTTGTCTTCTTCCTTCATATGACAACACTGTTCATTCAATGTAAAAGCAGACAGTGCCGGTGAAGGAAAAACGACTCCGTTCAGGCCATTTTAGAGTGAGGATAAGCTTGAACAAGATGTGAAACGGTCAGGTAGAGAGTCTCCCAACTCCATATATAAAGAACTCCTCTCCATTCATCCTCCTCACACCCGAAATCTCCATTCTCTCCCAACTGCTCCATTTTCTAGCAAAGCTCAAACCAAAGCTCTGATATAGGCATTTTTCTCAGCCTCAGAAGGTGAAGTCAGGTTCTTTAGACTCCGGGGGAAGTCAGCTACCTGACAGAAACTTCCGTTCAACCCGAGAACCGCCAGTGGAATCAAACAATTAAGTAGCTCCGAAGTACCCAGCAGCCCTATTTCGACCGAGCTGAAATCGACCAAATTCAGCCCTCCACTAGCCAAACCAAGCCTCCCTAACACCCCTACAGCCTTTACACGACCGCAACAGAGCTGAGAGGTAAGCCAATTTGCCTCCCCCCCCCCCCCCCCCCCGTCATTTCTGGATGGAGTTAGAGAGGGAAACTACAAAATTTCACTGACGAAATTCTCCCTCGATTAGAGGTCAATTATAGAAATTCTTGATCCTAGGAGCAACCTCAGGACGAGATCTACTTGTTCAGATAGAGAGCTCAGACTGCCACACCTTCGATGGTAAGCTTTTGAAGCTCTCTCTCTCTACACACAGTTTTCCGGCAAAGCTCCGTTTGAACTCGTTTCGACCTCAATTCATGCGATTCAAAGTTCAATTTAATCGTACAAAAGTGTAGAAACTGATTTACACCTCTAATTGAAACAATTAACCCGGATTGAATGGTCAATTTGATTAAATCAAATTCAGCAAGTTTGAAAAGGGGAAATTGGAGGAAAATTTTGTGGAAAATGGGGGATTTCATAAAATTGAGGGACTTCTTTGTAATTTCCCGAAATTGAGGGACAATTGGCCATGAATAAGATGTTGGAGGACCAATTGATCAATTTTTGAATCAAATGGGGCCAAATTGTCATATTTGGAAAGTAGGGGCAAATGGTAATTTTTGAAAAGTTGGAGACCAATTTGGAAATTTGGAAAACATGAGCCCCTTATGCAATTTTGAGCAAAATGAGGACTCAAATGGAATTTTTGAAAGTTTCGGGACTCAAGATTGGGGAAAATTGGCATTAGGGACCTAAAGTTAAGAAAAAAGAACTTTAGGGACCTAAGTGCAATTTATAGATAAATTGTGAGCCCATGCTTTTATGCCAAACTGAAATTATAAGGCTGCCCAAATCGTGTAAGAACACGAGGGACCGGAACGCTAGCAAGGATAAGCTAGCATGGAGGTGAAAACCAACTGGAGAAGAATACGCCACAGTTATCGGGTGAGTGGGCTTATTTACATTATACCTGGTTGGGATGGTAAGTATTTTAGAAATGAAAAACCACATGTAAGTGGAATTTTGACATCATACCTGGTTGGGGTGATGGGCGAACGAAGCTAAAACCTACTTACTGATTGTAAGTAGAGGAAAGCATACTCGATTGGTATGATGGACTTCATTGAAAGAAGAAGAAATCCACTTGTCGATTGTAAGCATAGGTATTATCACACCCGATTGGTGAGATGAAGTATAAATTTCTTTTTCGTCAAAAGTGTTCTCTCCTAACTATGTGCCAATGCTTAAACTCTTTGGGAGACTTTCTTGACGGGAGCTAGAACAGCTCAGATAAGCTATAGGCCTCAGTTTTTGAACTTGTGGGGCTAAATGCCCAGTTTTGGAAAACTACGTGCAGTGGGCACGAGCAGGAGCTCGTAAACAAACATGAGATATGAAAGCCATGAAAATTCTTAATGAAATGGTTGTGTGATTTCACCATGGTACCAAGTCAAGACCGATAGTACTCAATGGACTGGCGGTAGTGCGTCAGGGCCAGGTCGACGGATCGGCCTAGACAAATAGCTACATGTCAGGTTGAGGGTATGGGCCGTTGGACCAGTGGCACCAAAGATAAATGGCTATGTGGAAACTATTTTTTATGCATGCACTTGAGGTACATAACCATCAAGACGCCCAAGAGAGTAGTGATGCGTCCTAAGGGCTACTGGACAACATGGTGTAGATAAGGGCAGTTCATCGTGCTTGTAGTTGGGAAGCTCGGATTAGCTTCTTGCACATGAGACCGAAGTGGGTCGAGATGAGGTCTGTCATACCCTAACTCAGTTTGGTCGGATCCCCGTGATCAACCCACCACTCTCCCGGATTACTAAGGTTTGCCGCTTGTTTATAACCCATGAAGAGTAAGGCGTCCTTTAAACTTGTACCTTTCTTGGAATACATAAATCAAAACTACATAAACTTTTTAACTTGCATACATGTCTTTGAGGTGTGATTAAGAGGAGGTCTTAGGTTGTCCTTGGTTACCTGAAAAGGGATATAAAGGAGGGGGTGAGTCCAATGACTCAGTAAAAAGGTGTTTAAAGTTTGACTTTTAGGGAAAATATTTGAATTGGAGTGTGCTAGACTCCTTATTTTCTTTTAAAATTTCTCATTTTCAAAATCGTGGTTTTATCGCCATTACTCACTCCTCAACCATAACCGGTCTGTTTATCAACTAACACATGCCCTTCATCAGGAAGGGAACTCGCATGATTAAAACTCTGTATCCGTATGAGAATAGAGACCATATCTCAGTCTCATGCGCATGAAACTCAAACACAGAAGCTTTAGGAAATCCCAAACACAATAGTTTCGTAGAGTCCAAACACAGAAATTCTGTGGAGTACAAACATAGAACTCCATGACTAACTGGTATGACGAGAAACACAAACCCAGTAACTTCTCTTTTCCCTTATCGCCACCATGTCATCCAGCGACCCTTAGGATGCATCACTACCCCTCTTGGGCATCTTAATAGTCTCGAATCTCAAGTGCATGCACAAGCAAAGTTTTCCTCAAAGGTTATTTAATCTTTGGTGTCACTGGTTCAACAACCCCAACCCTCAACTCGACTTGCAGCTGTTTGTCTCAACTGGTCTGTCGACTTGTCATGTCGCACTGCTGCTAGTCTATCGAGTATGCCAGTCCTGTCTCGGTACCATGGCCAAACAATTCATTTACTTAAGTTTTCATGGCTTAAAATCATGTGTTTTTATAAGCTCCTACTCATGCCAACTAGCCTACAGCTCACTGTTTGAGATTTTCAAAATCGGGCATATTAGCCCCCAAGTTCCAAAACCGAGGCCTCCGGCCTAACAGAGCTAATTGAGCTCCCGTCAAGAAGGTCTCCCAAAATGTTTAAGCAATGACACACAGTGAGGGGAGATAACTTCTGACAAAATATACATTTCAGATGTCCATCATATCAACCGAGTATGAGGACATCTCCGCTCATAACCGATGAACAAGTTTTCCACTTCCTACGAGAAAGTTTCATCATACCAATCGGGTATAATCTACTTACACCAGTAAGTAGTTTTTCTACGTGATTTTCATATCACTGCCCTTAGGTGTGATGTTTAAAATACCACTTAGCAGTAGGTTTTCCCTTCCGAGTTGCTTATCATCCCAACCGAGTATGATATAAAAATCTCACTCACCTGTTAATGTAGTGAATTTCTCTTGACCGATTTTTTGTATTCATACGAGCTTGTCCTTGCTAGCGTTCCCGATACTTCATGTTCCTACACAATATGAATATCCTTGTTCATTATCCCTTGGTCTAATAGCCTTCATTCATTCCAAATTAATGAGAAAATCAAACCTTTTATTTATTTGCAATTAGGTACCTAAAGTTATTTTTCTTTAACTTTAAGTCCCTAATGTCAGTTTTTCCTCAAATTGAGTCCCGAAACTTTAAAATTCACCTTGGGACCTCAATTTATTCAATTTCAAAAAAAGGGGTTCAATTTCCCAAATTTCCAATTTGGTCCCCGAATTTGGTCCTCCAATTTTTCCAATATTACCATTTTGCCCCTACTTTACAAAAATGGTAAGTTTTGCCCCAAAATTTTCAAAATTACCCAATTGGTCATCCAATATCTTTATTATGGCCAATTGGTCCTTAATTTTATGAAATTGCACTTTAGTCCCTCAAATTTTCAAAATTCCCCAATTTCAACTTTCTAACTCTGTCGAATTTGATTTCATCAAATTGACCGATTAAGTGAGTTTATTTGTTGAAATTGAAGTTAGATTGAAGTTCCTACACCTTTATACGATTCAATTGCATTTTGAATCACATGATTTGGTGCTAGAATGAGCTCAAACGGAGATTCGTCGGAAAATTGGACTTAGAGAAAGAAAGCTTCAAAAGCTTACCGTCAGGGTGCGGTGGTCCGAACTTTTAATCTGGACAGATAGTCTCATCCTGAGGTTCCTCCTAAGATCAAGAATTGCATTAATTGATGCCGAATTAAATGAGAATTTTATCATCGAAGTTCTGATGGTTCTCTCTCTAGCACCGGTCGGAATTTACATAGTGGAGCCAAATTAGCTTACCTTTTCGCTCTAATTTAGTTGTAGGAGGGTTGTGGAGGTGTTGGGAGAGCTTGGTTTGGCTTGAGAAGGGCTCGAATTGGCCAATTTTAGCTCGGCTGAAATAGGGCATGTCACGCCCTGACCCTGTTTGGTCAGATCCTCATGATCAACCCGTCGCTCTCCTAGTTTATTAAAGGGTTTTCCCTTATTATAGACCGTAAATAGTAAGCCATCCTTTAAACCTGCACCTTTTCCAAGAATAATATAAGCAAAACTACATAAAAATTTAGATTTATCATACCTGTATCACAAGCGTCTTAGTTGATGGTCTTTAAGGGTAGGCTTTCCGAAATCTCCTAAAAGGATATAAGGGAGGGGGTGAGTAAGACTACTCAGTGAATGGATTTGTCAAAAGTTTTGACTTTTAAGAAAAACATTTATCATTGGAGTGTGTCAGACTCCTTTCTTTCAAAAATCCCTTGATTTAAAAAAATTCGGGTTTTATCACCATTTCCTTATTTAACTACGGTATGTCATCACCCAACACACATCCTTCATCATGAAGGTTACACACATTTGCAAGTCAGCACGATCACTGAATCCACTAGTGGCTTCGGAGCGACTTTATCGGCCACCCGGATAGAAGCACGACCACTTCTACCCTGGGAATGAGTGGATGTATGTGACATCCAACCCTTAATCCCGAAATTAGTTCTTCGTATCCGTATGAGGCTAGAGACCTCATCCCATCCCCACTACGGTCTCATGTGCTTGGTACTACTCCAAATTTCACACAGACACCTAGAACGACGAACTGCCCTTATACTCACCAGGTCGTCCAGGGCCCTTAGGACGCATCACTACCCCTCATGGGTGTCTTGATGATCTCGTACTCATAGTGCATGCACAAACAATATTTTCTTATTATACCATGTAATCTATGGTGCCATTAGTCCAACGGCCTTGACTCTCAACTCAACCCACAGTTCTTAATCATTGTTTAAACATTGGCACACAATCAGGTGAGATCACTTCTGACAAAACATATGTTTTCTCTATCCATTATACCGCTCGGGTATAAGGACACCTCCATTCATAATCGATGAACGGGCTTTCAACTTCCTTTGAGTAAGTCTCATCATACCAACCGGGTATGATCTACTTACAATCGGTAAGTAGTTTTTCCGCATAATTTTCACATCACTTCCTCTAAGTAGTGATGTTTAAAATACCACTTAATAGTGGGTTTTCATACCGAGGTACTTATCATTCCCAACCGGGTATGATATAAAATTTCTACTCACAACCGGTAAGTGATTTTTAATTTTAAGTTGTGCTCATCATCCCAACCGGGTATGATGTTAGTAAACCCACTCACCCGTTAATGCCGTGAATTACACTAGACTGGTTCTTGGTATTCACGCGAGCTTGTCCTTATTGGCGTTCCCGGTACTTCGTGTTCCTACACGATATGAACATCTTGGTTCATTATCCTCCGGCCTAATCGCCTTCATTCATTACAAATGAATGAGAAAGTCAAACTTTCATTTATTTGCAATTAGGTCCCTAAAGTTATTTCTCTTTAACTTTAAGTCCCAAATGCCGATTTTTCCTCAAATTGAGTCCCGAAACTTCTAAAATTTATCATAGGACCTCAATTTAATCCATTTCGCAAAAAGGGGTTTAATTTTCCAAATTTCCAATTTGGTCCCCCAACTTTTCCAAAATTATCATTTTGCCCTTCCTTTACAAAAATGGTAAAATATACCCCAAAAATTTCAAAATTCCTCAATTGGTCCTCCAACATTATTTTCATGTCCAATTGACTCTCAATTTCATAAAATTTTATTTTGGTACTTTGAATTTCAAAAATCTCCAATTCCAACTTCTTAACATAGCCGAATTTTATTTCATCAAATTGACCCATCAAACATTTCCAATTGTTGAAATTGAGTTTCTACATGTTCATACGATTCTTTAGAAATGTGAATCACAAGTTTTAACACCGGGACGAGCTCAAACGGAGCTTCGCCGGAAAATGAACTATAGAGAGAGAAAGCTTCGATTACTCACCGGTGAAGACACGGCGGTCCGAGCTTTTGATCTAAGCAGATAGCTCTTGTCATGAGGTTCATCCTAGAATCAAGAATTGCATCAATTGATGCGAAATTGGATTAGAATTTTGTCATTGAAATTCGGTCGACTCTCTCTCTAGCACTGTTCGAAAATTGTAAAGGGGAGCCGAAGTGGCTTACCTTTCAGTCCTAATTCGGCCGTGGAAAGGCTGAGGAAGTGCTGGGAGGGCTTGAAATGGCCGATTTCAGCTTGGCCGAAATAGGGAAGCTTCAATCCGTCGGAGCTGCTTCACTATTCTATCATGCCGGCGCTTCTCCAACGATTCTCGGATTGACTGGAGTTTGCTATCAGATAGTTGTCTTCTCCCCGGTTCTAAAGAGCTCGACCTCTCCTTCCGAGGCTAAGAAAAATGTTTAAGTCGAAACTATGGTTCGAGCTTCACCGGGAAATGGGGCAGTAGAGAGAGGGAGAGAGATGTTAAGGTGTGAGGAGAATGAATGAGGATGACCTCTTTAT
Source organism: Trapa bicornis (assembly GCA_030064425.1). NCBI lineage: Eukaryota > Viridiplantae > Streptophyta > Magnoliopsida > Myrtales > Lythraceae > Trapa > Trapa bicornis. The sequence goes on from CM057751.1 coordinate 25,062,542, forward strand.
ATAGGTATAAAATCGTGTATTAAATGGGAGAGATTTATTACTAGTATTAATATTAACATAAATTATTGGTATTAATTTCAATAATTTAATTTCGGTATTAAATTATTTGTATTAATTCTAATAATTAAATATATATTAATTTATGGGGCGTTTCGCATAAAAAGTTTTGACCGAAATTTCGGGTTACAAAAAAAATCATACTTCCCAGGTCCTCACACTACTCTCAAGTAAGCACGCTTAACTTCAAAGTTCTTATGGAATCTCGTTCACCTAAACCAATTTGGTTTTTGTCTTTTATTTTGTCTGAAGTTTCTTTTCCAAGGTTTAATGAACCCTTTGGATCATCCGAAAGTTGTAAATTTCCAAATTGCTTGTTCCCATATGATCAGGTTTGTAAACCAGTTCGATTTTTCTTACTCGGTTTAACCGGTTCTTTTCCTGGTTTTCCTTAACTCAAAAGTGTGGGTTTTACAAGCTTCGGTCCACCGGAGCTGCTTCACTATTCCATCACGCCGACGCTTCTTCGGTAACCCTCTATGCAAATGGAGACTACAGGCATGTAGCTGACATCTCCTTGAATCCAATGAACATGACCTCACCTTGTTTGGCTCATAAAAATGCCCAAGTCAAAGCTCTAGTTCGAGCTTCACTAGAAATTGGAGCAGCTGATAGAGAATGAAGTTTTCAGGTGTGGAGAGGATGAATGAGGAGGGGATCTTTATATAGGAAGCTTGGAGACTTCTTAGTCGTCCGATTAGTGCCTTAATGGCGATCATTCATTGCCTGAAACTCCCTGGTCAGAGACTTTTCAGCTTCATCGGCACTGCGTGATTTTTTGATAAGTGAACAGTGTTGTCATCTGAAGGAAGAAGACAACACTGTTCCGAACCGACTAGACCGGTCTGAATCGGGTTCAAAGCTTAAACTGGCTGGTTCACCCCCGATTCGACCGAATTTTTCAAATCTAAAAATTTCTAAATTCATCTAAATTTATTTTCTATCAAATGGTGGCCTCAAATCTCAAATTTGAATTTTCTAAGCTACCTAGAAAAATGAATTTAGCATCAGGTTCAATAGTGGTTCAAACCAATTCAATCTGTTTTGGATCCGGTTCAACTGAACTGGTTTGGTTTTCATCTCCAATTCATCCTTAAGTCCTTTTTCATGACTTTGGTGACTCTTTAGTCACTCGGGATCCATAAATTTCTCAATTTTCCCTTTCTCTATTAGTTTAGGTTCATGAACCAGTTCAATCTAGTTGGATCCGGTTCATCTGAATTAGTCTGGTTTTTCTCTTCCAATTTGTTATAAGGTTCTTTTCCAAGACTTTATGAACCCTTTGGGTCACTTGGGAGTTGTAAATTTCCCAAATTGTCCGTTCTCTCATGATCAGGTTTGTGAACTGGTTCGGTGTTTCTCACTCGGTTTGACCGTTTCTTTTCCCAATTTTCCTTAACTCAAAAGGGCGAGGTTTACAAGGTCTTTGTCCTCATACGGACATGGAGTGATATTCGAGTATGAGGGTTAGATGTTGCGAACATCCATTCAGACCTAGGGTAGAAGTGGACGAGCTTCTATATTGGTGGCCGGTAAAAACGCTTTGAGCCACAATTGGGTGTAGTGGACGGGCTGCACCTGTGAATGTGTGTTCCCTTCCTGATGAAGGGTGTGTATTGTCTGTTAAACACACCTAATGTGGAAATGAGAAATAAGAGTTTTGAAAACTGGAACATGAGAAAAACTCTCTTTGAAAGAAAACAACAACTCTGATACAAATTAACCTCTAACCCCCAGTCACTGAGTTGTAGAACTCACCCACTATTTTATATCAATTTTCAGGAGTAGGGAAACATGACCAAAGAAAACACCAGGATGTACATTTTGTCAGGTATGCTTAAAAGTTTTTTTAACCTTGTATTTTTATTGATTTATGCTATTCCAAGTTATAAGATTTAAATTATACATGACTGCCCTTGATTAATGGAATGAGGAAACCACTCTTAAACTAAGGGAGCGGCGGGTTAATCACGGGGATCCGACCAAACCGGGTCGGGGCCTGACATGAACCCTGATATAGCATAAACCCGATAAGAGCATGAATGTTCTATGATAGCATGAATCCAACTTTTATCACTATATGTTGTTGATATAATCCATGCGATAGCCTAAACATGATAAGAGCATGAATCTTATGTGATAACATGAATACTACTAGTAGCGTTAATTATGATGATAAGAGTAATGTGATAGCTTAAACCCAATAATAGCATAAATCATATTGTTATAATTCTTTAGTGTGCTCATATTATATAATAATGACATGGTGGGCCCAATGCCATCATTTTCTTTAAAAAATTGGGCCCAATGCCATATTTTAAAAATGAGTCCAAAGTCAATGAAAACAAGTCTTATCTTGTAAATAACACAATTGTTATAATAAAACTAGACTATTGTAAAAGCTTATAATAACTAGTTATGTGAAATAGGTTTTGCTCGATAACTTCTACCGAGCTAGGGCGTGCCTTAACCCGAAATGCTGGTATAACAAAAATAATTAATTAAATACCAAAATGCATGCTTGTGGTTATTAAGTGGGATCGCTATACGTCAGGTATGGGGTAGTAGTGAGTACAAGTACTACTGAACACAAAGTTAGTATAAGAGAATTAACTATAGTTTAGTATGTCTATCATGCTCCGATCCGTTTTGATCAGAACTCCGTAAGCAATCCACCACCTTTCCTTTCTCTATCCAATATTTCTATTGGGTGGAACAATATAAGTAAATGTGTATGATTTGTTAGTTTTTCAAAATAAAGTAATCAAAATTATTATAGAAAATTTTCGTACATGCATCGAATGACTTTTCCCCCTAATTGGTGTACACATTTCCTTAAAATAAATGGGTAAGTGAGTTGTGAGTTTTTATAACTAAATAATTGGTTAATCTATCAATTTATTTAAAAATTTATAAAATTTATTTAGTTTGCGTATTTTATCAATTTTTGATCCAATTGAGATTAAATTTTAGTTATTAATGTTTTGGTATTGCACCTGATCTAGATTGGGTTACATTTGTATGGATGTGCACTGATCCGGATGGAATAACAATATCCCAAGCACGTTGGTCCAACGGAAAAGGTGGGGAGGGAAGTGTACCGATGTCACTAGGTTGTTGGATTTTGCAAAAAGGGTACCGCCTATTCGTTGTGCGTGAGGGTTCAAGGCTACATGGGGACACTTTCGAGAATGCCTGACAGAGGCGGTGTGCCACGATTCTGAGCTTTCATACTTACGATTTACTTACTACTGCAAAAGGTAAGATTTATGTGTATCAAATGATAGCATATTTACCTGGGAAAAAAATTCGTAAGCAAGTGAGTACAATTCTCGCTAACATTATCGAGAATATGCTACTTAAGTTTGGATTTAGACTTGGTACATCCAATCTATAAATATCTGGTTGCTAGAGTAGTTATTTATGATAGATAACCTTTTGGGCTTCAATTTACGAGTTGTATAGAGATGATAGTTTATTATATGCTTATTATGCATACATGACTCCTAAGACTAACACGTTAGCTTTCGTGGAGAGTGAAGCCAAAATGTCGGCGAGATAGAATTAGTCATGAGCTTCCAAAATGGTGAATTCGTGATTGGTAATGAGGAGATTCGGATGGTTGAGTTTCTCTGCCACCACCTGAGTAAGAGAACTGGGTATCGTCCCAATTGTGTACCCGAGCAATTTATACGATTTCAATAGTAATGTAATACAAATAATAATTAGATTAGTTTAACTTGACATAGGTTGTGGGTAAGTTTATTGGGAGAGAAGTGGAGGGTTGAATGGTTGTATTGTGGGTGTTAAGGAAGGTTAGGCAGATGACCATAATACAATGAAAAACATTTAGTACTAAATAGATTTGTAGAAGTAAATGAATTCTATACCTTTGATTTTGATTCATATCTAAAGTATTATTATACAAAATATATTTATGTTTTATATATAAAGGGTTAAGTGTAAGAATATGGATTTATGTTTTAGTTCTTGAAAAGTCATAATTGTAATTATATACTATAATTCTAATCAACCACGTCACTACTGAATAACTTGAACTCTTTGGCGTCGAGGAACAGCTTTCTAATGGACGAGAAGGAGCCCATTATCCCTGTCATGGAGAAGACCACGATGATCGACGTGTTGACCCAGTAGGTGAAGGACGACCTCTGTGGCTTGTAGGTCATGTTGTAGAGGACCATGGGGAGGACAAAGTCTAGAGGGATGAAGCCAATGGCTCCTACGACACCATTAATGTCTCCGAAGAAGGGGAGCATTGCCGCGAAGAACCCACAGAAGATCATGTAAAAGGTCCTGAGGATGATCCTAGGGACGAGGTTCCTCATGGAAAATATGCCCTGCTTCACATCGGCTGATTTCTGTTCCATAATCTCGTATGCCACTTGAGAGTAGACCTGTGTCATGTAATAAAAAAACATCCTAAGTCTGAAACACGGTCTATTATGACCAACTACACATTCAATAGATATCATGAAGGAATTATATATGCTTAGGATAAGGAAACTTTGGACCAACTCGATTCATTTGATGGAAAGTGTGTTTCGTTGTGCTCACCAGGCCGATAGCGAAGAGCTGCAAGAGTACAAACACAACCCCTAAGCCGAGAACCCACGTCGGAGCTAAGGCAGGCCCTTCATCGGGCAACAGGCTCTTGAGGATATTGGAGTTGGCTTTATTCCCAAATGTCCAGTATCCGGAGACTGCAGCAGAGTAGAATGTGACAAAAATGACTGAGTAACACATTATCAGGCCCTTGACCATTTTTCCAGTTGCAGGAGGAGCCAGAGTTGCCTGCACTCAAGTAAAGCACAAAATTGGTCACCATTATCATCACCTAGTCAGTAAACAAGGCAAGGCCGCAAGCACATTTAAATAGGTTTTTTTTTGTAATACTTGTAGATACTAACTTGTATCTCTGGCAGAATGCCATTCCCAAAAATCGCGGCTATGATGGATATGGAGGTGAAGGCGCTAAAAATCCTTGCGGACTCTGAAGATTCCAAAGAATAGTCCCTTTGAGGTGCATTATTAGACAAACCTGTAGAACAGTGGCAATTTTTAGCCTAATCCCAGTATGGAAAGATCATATATGCATGGAATCAACCACAACAAATATGTCTATCATGCATTTGATGAAACCAATGTGATGAGTTCGAATTCGAAATCTCCACATGAGTGGCCTAGATTTCTTAGAAGGAAAACATTTTTTTGGTTATAAATGCACCCATCTCATGAATCTATCGGAATTTATAGTAAAAGTCGTTGGATTCAGCTAACTACCTGCGCCAATACAAGCACCAACCACGAGGAAGGTGTAGCCGATACTGAGGAAGAGGGATGCAAGATTAATGTGCCTGAGGGAATGGAAAGTAGGGAGCTGAGAGAGCACGATCATCACCACAGTCACCATGCCAATGAAGTGGTGCAGTTTAAGGGAGCCTTCAGGTGAAATGCTTGAATACACGATCTTGTAAAGCTCAAGAAATACAAGAGTGAATGTCAAGAGTTACAAAATAGAAATTAGATGGCAGTAATGAAGTCATCAAGCCGTAAAAAGGATATCTAATCCAATACCTGGAGACATTCACCGGCCAGTAGAATTGCTCCGATTCCAATTCCTGTGTTAATGGCGGTTTGGATGAATATTACAAAGTAGAACATCCATCCAGACCCTGTAACAAAGCAAACCGCATGAAAAATTGCCTCATGCTCTTATCACCTAAAGGCATCTCAAATTAATGCTTAATACCTTTTCGGATGAATAATTAATACTTAATGGTAATATTTCTTATAGGGGAGACATGAGTGCTGCTCCATAGTCAAAACTTGCAACAAAGAGATGCATTTATATTCCACTACTACCGTAACCAAACTGAACCATCATCTCTACCGCACTCCCTTAGGTCCACTATCCGGTCCAGGTCTGTTTTCTGGTTGATAAAAAATATTAATAATATTATATTAATAAATAAATAAGTAATTATATAAAAATGATAATGTATATATTTCATCTTTGTAGTATATATAACTTGCAACAAAGAGATGCATTTATATTCCACTACTACCACAACCAAACTGAACCATCATCTCTACCCACTCCCTTAGGTCCACTATCCGGTCCAGGTCTATTTTCTGGTTGATAAAAAATATTAATAATATTATATTAATAAATAAAAAAGTAATTATATAAAAATGATAATGTATATATTTCATCTTTGTAGAATATATAATATAGTTTGATTTATTATGAAAATAATTAATTTTATATCTAAATTTAAGTTTTTTAGGTCAATTGGCTCATTGCTGATTGGATCATAACTAGAATCAGTTTATTTTTAAGAATTAAATTATTATTATAATTCTTTTTTTGCACTCCTATTATTATAATTCATTGGATAATGGTAGATAATTTAGTATTAAAAATTATAATAAAAAAGTAAGTATGAAAAAAAAACAAACAAAAGAAGAAGAATCCGTAGTCATCACAATTACTATTTAGAAATTTATGGTTGGGATAAAATTTACATTTTTTATGGAGCCCTCTCAACTCCACTCTTAGTCATAAATACATGTGATACAAACTTAATTATGAGATAACAATAAATGTGATAGCTGGAATTAGGATGAGTTTTTAAAAAAAAATTATATATGAGGAAAGTATGAAAAAGAGTATACACTCTTTAAAAATTAAGGGTCAAATATACAAAATGGAAAGTATACTTATTACTCATCCTGGCACATAGTAAAACACAATAAAATTTTAATTTTTAAAATTGGTTGCATAAAATGTAAAGTCAATGATGTTCTATGTCAATAAAATAAGACCCAAGTTGGTGTTTTGAAGGGTTGATTCATCCACACATCCCTAGTCCCCCCTCCATGTGATTTCTTTTTTATTGTAATAGTAAATTAAAAAGTTTATCTATATTGTCTATAATTCATTATTTCATCAAATCAACTCTACAATTAAAATGCTATTTTTCCTCAAACATAGTATTCTCCTGAAGTTACACTTTTTTTCTTCATTAAATTATCCATTTTAATTATAAAATTATTTAAAATTTTATTTCCTAATTTCATATTATTCGAATTTGAATATATTAAACATGTGAATTAATCGGAGTAAATTAAAATATTTAACCAATTTTATTAATATAATATATGTTAATTCAAATAATAAATTGAATATTTAAATAATATTAAAATTTTTATAAATATATTATAAGTATGTCTACTACTAATTATTTATGACGAGTATCTATTTACTAATATCTTTAAAAATAATATGAATTATTATTATTTTATTTTATTGCATATTTTATATTTATATTAGTAATATTTTATTTTATTTTATTGCATATTTAATTTTGATTTTAAAAATAAAATATCATTATATATTTTTAAAAACAATAACTATAGTATTTATTATAAAATAAAAATTAAGTATTCTATTAAAAAATAATTTCTAACATTTTATTATATATTTATTTTTTATGTGTTGAATTTTTATGTGGTCAATTCCATTTCCTAGAAGGCATAATGCGCGCCCACCCAAATTAATCCTGCTCTGTTTTCTGGTGTTAGGTAGAAGACAATTTCTGGTTAAATAGCAAGAGTATCATCAATTTGTGCATGAAACACCAGAGTCTTGCCGGAGTAGGCGGAGGCGGACGAGGAAATGAGGTAGATTAGTTTCGAGGCGTTACCGAGGACGTCAGCTGCGAGTTCGCGGAAGCGGATGTGGCGGCGGCCGGACTTCTCGCAGTAGTCGAGAACCTTGGACATGAGTAAGTATGAGTAGAAGGTGACCGTCCCCATGGCTGTGAGGCAGAAGAAGCCGAGGCCCCATCCTAGCCCTCTGAACGCGTACGGAAGCGTCAGGATCGTCGGTCCCACTATCGCCGTTGTCAAGTGGTACCCTGCGTGCCACCACTCCCCTGCAATTGAAGGCACCAGCGAAGCAAAAAGTGAAGCCAATTGAAGAGACGGATAGGCTTAGATGATTAGTTGGTAGATGAAAGCAATCGGATTCTCGACGGCGAGGCACGGAATCATCAATAAACGTTCGTAAGGCGACAAGATGAACTGATGGATGAGGAGTAGAAATGCGAGCACCTTTCGATTCGAGTACGAAGACGGCCCCTGCGTCCTCACCGCGCTTGGCTTCCGGGAAGCGGTCGCCATCCGGAGGATTGGCCATCCAATCAATCCGCCTCCTCGCTCCGTGCCTTGCGTAGAAGAAAGAAGAGAGCGAGAAGATCGGAATGATGAGATGGGAGCGTCAGAGACGACCATCTATTTCAATATGGAAGGGATGCAAGTGTGACTCTAGGTCTGTGCACGTTAGTTAACAGACCTGCACAAGTGGCGCATATTAGCACACCACAGACGCCTGCTCATTGGAGGCATTTATCTGTCTATTCACATTACATTAAAGTGTGCCGACTCGTTCGCTCACGTAATGTCCACACCTTAATGGCGTACGCGTCCTATTAAAAGGCTAAAATACGCGAGGTACTAAAATTTTATGCATTTTTACATTAAAATATCTCTTTCTATTCTAAAATTTCTATTGATCTACTTAATGAGAAAACTCTATTTTTAGTTAATTTTTGTTAAAATAATAACATGTAAATAAATTATTCAATAAAAGATTGAAGTATAAAAATTGAACCAAATAAGTTTAATATTATAATAATAATAACTAAAAAGAGAGGGTGGACCTCATGGCCACTCATGCAACCTTAAGGGTCTACTCGGCTCGATTCACACGAGGTCCCTGGCTGGACTCGAGCCACCTTGGTTGGTCCCTAGCCAGGAGGACCAGTTTTATCCAAAACTGGCTTTTATAAATATTTTTTTTTATATTTTTGTATCAAACCAAATTAATTCAATTTATATATTATTTGTTGAATTTTGTTCACATGATCTAAATATCTAGTATTAATAATTTAATAGAATTACACTAAAAAAGAAAGATATTAAATATAGTTTTATTGATAAAAAAATTATTATTGAAAAGATAATTTCTAAATTATTAGAGCCGAAATTTAAAAAGAAGTGTACAATTTTGGGAGTAATAATGTATGACTAATAAAGATTAGTAAGTCTTCCTTCCGTCACAAGGGCTAGCTAGCATTAAAAAGCTTCCACCAAAGTTGTATTTGCCATCAATGGATGTCAAATTAATATACATGACCACTCACCAATGAATAATTTTTTTATTGATATGGAAAGAAGAGGCTTTCTTTTACCCAATTAAAAGGAAGAACAAGAAAGAGGTGTAATTTGTTATATAGCGCATGTGGATTTTAATCAAATGGAGGATGGCTGATGAAAACTGTTTTGACTTTCTGACAAGATTTTTATATTTATACTATGTTTGAAAGGAGAGGTTTGGAGTGGTCTGGAAGGAGGTTAAGTGATGAATTTAAAGTTGTTAAAATTTTTTAATAATATATTATTTGAATATATGTAGATATTATTAATGAAAAAATAAGAAAAATAAATTTATTTTTTAATTAAATTAAATAATTTATTAGTTATTATATATTATTAAATTATATTAAAATTATTTTTATTTATATTATATTTTTTATATAAAATATTATTAATATATAAATCCATTTAAATTATATAAAAATAAATAATATAAAAAAGAAATTAAAGTATTAAAGTAAGTTAAATATTAAATAACATAATTTCTTCAAATCCCTCTCTTTTATATAGATTATATTATAATGTAAATAAAAATAATCCCTCCAATTCCCTTCATTTTTTTTATTAAATAAATTATTTTTCTTCCTTTCCGAACCCATCCTCCAAACCCGTCAAACAAAATATGGCCTTAAAAAATGGGGCTATGTCAAATCCATTTGAGTATCCAGAGACGCTGGGATTGCCATGCTTTCTTATGAAAACCAAAGGCACATGATCCCATATACCACTTATCAAAAGACAAGCAAGAAGTCTCTTTCACGAGCACACCTATGAACGATGGCTCCTTGCACGGGCCGGCCACATCTCGTGATAGTTGTCATTTGTATAGAGTGAGCGGAAATAAATTGTTCATTTTATTCTTTCTTCAAATAGTCACTAAAATTTTAAATTTAATATCGAAATAATTACTTAATATATTAATAATTATTGCTTCCACATATTATTTACAATCTACAGCTTAATACTTTTTCCCGTATAATTTTACTTTTTTTGCCTTATTTTCTTCCTTTATTATATCGGTGGTAATTGGATCATACCTCAATCGGATCCATACTAATCCAGAGTGTACGAATCCCATCATTAGATTTATACCCGATTTTTAGATTTATTTTACTGATTTTAAATTCGGTTTATTAGTTTGTGATAGATTTAACCCAGTAAAATCCATTTATATTCGATGCTAATTTCGATCGAACTCGATAAATAAAATATATTTTATTAATAAGAAAATTTAAATATATAACCAAATTATTAATAATATTAATAAATTAAGTTATTATTAATTTTTTTATTTATTTAAAATAAAAATATTTTAACATAAATAAGTATTTGAGCCCTAATTTAAAAACTCTATAATTATTAAATTTTTATATTAAAATTTTCATTATATTTTCTACTCGATCAAGTTTTATATATATAATATTTATATTATAAGTATATAATATAATTTATCTTATTTCAATTGATAAAACGGTTAGTGTTAGATTTATATTGCGGGCTTGAATCTCATTGGTAACAAAATAAATTGTGATTCATTCTCAAGTAAGGAAAGTGTGGGTTCATCATGTCCTTGGACTTGTCCCATTGGGTCCAACCAATACGACTAGAACTCGACCATCGGGTCCTTCAGGTTTGTTCTCTTGTACACGACCGAGACTCCTTAATCTCTGAACTCGATGGGACCCGATCGGGTTTGGTTGGTTCTGAGTCCGACCGAAAATTTTTACCACCCCATATCAAAACTGCGTTAAATATTCGTAATATTTTTCGAGTTTTAAAAATTCACTTTATAATTTCTCACCCATCATTATCTTACATTTTAATCACCTAATTGAATACTCTTTAACAAAAATTGTTCTTCTACCCTAAATTATCAATTTTCTAATCATTTTCTATAATAATGAATTTTTCTACTATATTAATTATTTTTTAATTCACTTCCTACATTATCTATCAAGTTAAACAATACTAATTACTAGATATATATAGTAGAACAATAACATAATTTTGCTGTAAGCATATCAGTTATTTGATTATGTAGATAATCTTATCCATCAACCCAATTTGATGCTGAAAGAAGTTAATGAGGTTAAAATAATTAATCCAAAATATGAAATATAGACTATTCTATATAAGTTCACTCTAACAACTATAATTATATTTTTATTTACTAAGATAAATTTACATGCAATCGAATCTTTTATCTTCATTAACGCTAGGAGACAACTTGAAATATTTTGTACAACTCCCTTAACTTATGTTAAGAAAAGTATTCTTAATCAACAAATAAGGGAAATGTAAATAACGGAAACGTACAAGGGAGACCAACCCATTACATTTTTTTTGGTAACCATTTCCATCTTATCTATTTCATGTGCTCAAATCAATGATCTGAAACTTGATCATGAAATCAAGAACAAGTTATTTAATAGTTTAGATCGGTAATAAAAATCTATCACCCTTGAATTAATTCATTGAGCGTTATTATCCTCACCTATAACACATGACGAGTTCAAAAATATGGTGGTCCGCCCTCAGGCCTATTCAACCATTTTTATTAGGCTACTTCTTATGTCGGTGCATTCTCCCGTCAAGAACCATGAGGTTTTTCTTCGAGTGTGCCCGCCCTCACTTTACTAATCGATAGAAGTTGGGGAAAAATCATACGAACTAATATGGCACGTGGTCTTATTTTATTTACATAGAACATCATTTACTTTATATTTAGAGCAAATCAATTTTGTAAATTAAAATTATATTGCATTTTTATATCTCACGTTATGATTAATAATTACCTTCTCTATAATTAAATTATAAAATTCACAAATCTTTTATATATAATTAAATAATAAAATCATAAAATAATAAAATATTTTTATGTATAGAAGTTATATTTTTTTTTCTTTTGTATATTTTTTGCCCAACATTCTTTTGTATATTTGACATTTGAATTTTAAATAATATATAATCTTATTAATACTTTCCTTTTTTTGTAGTATGCCTAAAATGTTTTTTGAAAATTTATTATAATTGAGTTTTTTTTGGAGTATGACTAGTTATAAATTGTAGTTTATTATTTAATTGAGATATTTTTTTCTATTTATACGCATTTTAGTAATAAATGAAAAGATATTATATACAACAAAAATAATATATACAATCAATACATTAACTAGTATAATAAATATAAATAAATATTTATAACCATTACATTAAGTGACATTTAGGATATTACTCTCCATAATCTTCATGGTAATTCACAAATGTTAAGTTTGTCTCTTAGAGAAATAAAATAGAGAACTTTTGTGAACAAATAAGCTAATTGAGCAGTATTACTAATAAAATCGACAATGAGTAAACTTTGACAACTTGTTCAAAGAAAAAATAGAAATTAATCTCAATATATTTTGTGCAAGCCTCGAGGACAGGATTGACATTAAGATAAATGACCGAAAAATTATTGCACCATGACACAAGAGAGTAAGTGAGAAATATGTTAAGTTCTTGAAGAAAAGAATTAAATTATATTAACTCAATGGCTATTTTAGTAAGACTTTTGTACTCAATCTCAGGGTTGGATTAAGTAATTGTTTGTTGTTTTTTAGAGCTACAAAAAAAATTGTAAAACTATCATGTGAATTTTCAGAATAATCACCAGAAAAATAATAAATACTAGAAGAATCCAAGAGTAAAATCAGGATGAATTGACTCTAGAAGATAGTGACAGATGTGCTTAAGAGAAATACAATAGTTAGTAGTGAGATGATTCATTAAGGATTCACAATACATATCATACAAATCGTGCTTAAGAATTTTAGTATTATTGTAACTTATTATACACGATTTAATACGTATTCAAACAAGTTTAAGGTTATTTTTTCTTAAAAATAAAACAATATTATTTCGTGCTTAAGAATTTTAGTATTATTGTAATTTATTATACACGATTTAATACGTATTCAAATAAATTTAAGGATATTTTTTCTTAAAAATAAAACAATATTATTTCGTGATTGTATGTGATGGGTGTAAGTCTCTCATTGAGGTTTAAAACCACCCGTTCAAAATCATGTTTGAGCGTGGGTCCAACTTGGTCTTGAGCGGGTTTATATCCAAGCTGGTCGAGTACGAGTTTTTACCATCTCTATTTAATACCCGGTGGCCGTTTAGGTGATTGTGATGTGGGTCATGTTACCATTCCTACATCATCTAAACAATTTATAAGTTATAAAATCTATAAGCTCTATTATCCTACTTGCATTTAATCCAATTGCACTCTAACTTTTCTTCCAAATTCGAAAGATCCACCAATCATCTAAGCATGACTTCTTTAAAAGTTCATACAATAATGGCCCAAACTAAGGTGATCAAGCTTGTTTATCTCTATCTAGTTTGATCCGACCTGATCGATTTCGAATTATAATATTAACTCAACTCGTTTTGACTCTCGATCTACCGATTGAGTTATTATCCTATACATCTTAACAGAACATGGAGGTTAATGTCCTCATCCTTGTCGATACATAGATTATCCTTGTAGTTCTCTAGTGATAAATAAAATATGATTTTAGCATTAGTGAATGATGCTAAATGTACTATATTTGGTGGTCGGGTGAAACTTATCAAAAAAACTCTCTATATAATTTTATAGTAAAATCCTATTATATGAACTAATGAGATTTAAATTAAATCTTATAAATGGAAAAGATGATAAGTTGTTGTATTAAATTAGTTTTTATGGTGTGAGAATTCATATTATGATAAAGTTTCAATGAATTTTTCTACCACATGCTTGTCAGTGGTTTATCTTAAATTAGTTTTCAGCTATTAAATCTTCTAATTTAACCAATTTTGACCTTATTTTAGTTAATTTATCTAAAATTCTACTAATTATTAACTTAATTTATTTTTCTAAAAATTCTTTAATAAATTTCCTATGAAGCCAAAAATTCCCTCTTTTATTTTTAAAACCCTTCAAAAAAATCCTAAAGTTCGTGTTTCTAGTCGGACGGATCCCAATTCAATATGATTTTTGCACTAATTTTTCATCAATCCTCATTTTTTGGAGTTATGTGTGTCATCTTAGAGGTATTTATTCCAATTCGAGGGTGTGATTCAATTCAAATATTATTTTTTATCTCATTTTGACTATTGGTTCGAATTCTCGGATTTGGAGTTCGGGGTCAAAAAATATCTCGGTGTTACAATAATAATATATAATATAATTTTATAAATATCTCAGTGTTACAACGATAATATATAATATAATTTTAACTAATAAAATTATATTAAATTGAACTTATAAAATAGGCAAAAAAAACAAGGAGAATAATCCTTTCGTAATAAGGTCATTCAATTGGGCATTGGTGTCAATGAAGTGAACAGTCAAGTAACTATGATGAACTTGCTTACAAATGAAGTGATAATCGATATTTATGCTTAGTTCGAGTATGGATGATCAAATTAACAATGAGATAGATGGTAGAAAAATTATTATATCATAAAGTAAATGAGGTGTGAGGAGAAATACTAATGTACTCGAGAGAATAAAGAATAAAACTAGATTAGCCCAAAAGTGATATTAGTGATATTTTTGTATTCAATATCGATATTATAGCACTGTTGTTTCTTAGTTATCAAAAAAATAAGGTTACCACTCAAGTATACCAGAAATCTACTCACATAGCGACAATAATCATGGTTACCAATCTAATCAATATCGAAAAAATAATAAATAGTAAGGGAAGCATAGTAGATAAACAAAGTATACCACAAATCTACTCACATAGCGACAATAATCATGGTTACCAATCTAATCAATATCGAAAAAATAATAAATAGTAAGGGAAGCATAGTAGATAAACATGTTGTAATGAAGATTATCTTGAAAATAATAGAGAATGCACTTGATAGACGTAGAGTGGATAGAGGTAGGTTGATGCATAAAATAGTAGACTTAGTAAACAAAATAAGCAAAGTACACACTAATGAAAATTAAGTATTGAAGAGGACTAATGATTAAGGATACTCAGACCTAATTAAGAAGAAGAGGAGCATAAGTGAGAAAGACTAGCCCAATAGACATACTAGTAAAAATGCACCAGTATGTGCTCATAACAGACTTAGAGAGTAGATTATAAATATATTTTTACTTGGTAAGATATATATGGTCAGGATAATTGTGAAACTTAATACTAAGTAATCGATGAAATAGACCTAAATTTTTTATATAGAATTCTCATTGAAGGATAAAAAGAACCGGTATAACAGAGGAATTAGTGGTGCTAATAATAATAATGTCATTTATATAAACTAGTAGAAATATAATTTAATTCTTAGCGGGTAAGCCCAAGAAGAAGATAACCTCATTGATCTAGGTTGGAGGAAGAGGAAGTCCATTGATAGTGGAGTCGAGAGAGGACGAGGACAGACATAAAAGAGAAAAAGGTCGAGTGGCATGAACTAAATATGGTTAGGAAAGAACTATGAGAGTGGAGAAGAAGACCACTGGATCCGGAGAAAAGATCAAGCCGAGGAATAAGTATATATTGTTAACAAAAAGAGATGGTCAAAATAAAGTTGGAGGAGATTTCATCGGACGATAGGCTACTTTGTTAATTGTGATAATTTATTTGTGTCCGGACAGTAGGAGAAATATGAGAAAAAGTTGTTGAATCTTTTAAGAAGACTTAAGATTTAAAAAGAATAGTAAATAAATTTTATTGAATCCGTAGACATGGTAGGATATAACCCTAAGTTAAGTTACAGTAACACAACTTTATAACTTTATTTCTATTTAACTCAATTAATTAATTAAGAGAAATATATACTTATAAGCTCATAATAAAATAAAGTTGGAAATAAATAAAATAATAATATATAATATAATTTTAACTAATAAAATTACATTATATATTATAATTATTTAAAATATTGTTATAATAATATATTATAATATTTCAATATAATATAATACTTATCCTTTATCATGCACAACCCAATAGGTCTATTATCTATTCTCGTTTAATAGTTAATATTTCACTTGTTTATGCACTAACTTTACTAGTTATTATGAAAACTATTAAAGTTTATTTATTTGTTGAATTGGTTAGTTTGTGAGTATTTTTGTAGTTGTGATTTATATTTGATCTCCTTGTACCACAAGATAAAAATTAAATATAATTAATTATAATTTTGGTTGATTTTTTATTCAATAAATATACTTATTTAGTTCAGTACATTCAATAAGGAAAAAAATTCGCTACATACCTATTTAATCAAATTGATTAATTTTAATGTAACCTAATCTAATTTTGAATTATAATCTTATTTTTACCTAATTTAATTTTTTTACCTAATTTGAAACACCATTAAATTATTCCAACTCAACCTAATTCGAATTCACTTTTAATTTCAATTAGACATGATACTTGAGTAGACACTTTAAAAGCCTTCACTCACTTCCCCTCCATACTTCTTTCATATAAACAAAAATCACCAATTTTTCACTTCACTTAATATTATTTTATACTCAATACTAAATTTGAATATAAGTATAGATATCTTTAGTTAATAACTAAAGTTTGGACTAAATTGAGATTATTCTCAAAGTTCAAAACTTTTTGGCTAAATTTGTATTAAAAAAATGGTGATACTGAAAGAGGGACAAACATAATTTTTTTATTAATAAATAAAAATAAAATGGAAAAGAAACGAGAGTATTAATTATTAGAGCTAACTTGGGTGGAATATTATTAAATTTTTATAAATTATTTATTTTTTTTCTAAATTCGAAAATATTAGATTTTTATAATATTTACTTTTTTAAATATGATATATTATTAATAGTTTAAAAACAAAAAAAACTTTAAGTAAAAGTTAATGTGATCTTTTTCTCGATTTGCCAAAATTTTATATTAATGGATCGATTTAATTTGAATTATATTATATTATTTTAATATTATTGTACCTCATTTATTTGAGATATTATTTTCAATCATTCCATTTAAAGATATATTTTTATAAATTTTGGTCGAGTGAATGTGCATTTTGAATTATGTGTAAAAATTGTATATGTGATTTATAATTAAATTATATTAAATAAAATATTTATATATAAATTAAAATAAAACAAAAAAATTATGTAGTTTTTTTTGTTTTTTCTAACGTAGGCTATGTTGGAGGCGCCAAACAATACTTAATTTTACAGCGAATGAAAAAAAATTATATTGAAAAACTTTATACTTTTAGTAGATTGATTTAATTTGAATTATATTATGTGATTATACTATTAGTTTATGTGATTTGTTGAATATGCCATAGTTAGATATTTGTTAAATATATTTTAGATATTATTTTATATTTAATATATATATATATGATTTTACATGTAATATCATTTGATTAATAAATGGGATAAATTGGTGAAATTTGGATACATTCATAAGGAGTAATGAGTGAATTTTTTTATAAAAATACAATATTTTCTATTTTACTTAATATGCAACTAATATATTTATTACATATAATTAATATCCTTATCAACCCCTATTTATTAGACATATATAATTCAATTTTCTATAAGATATATATATATATATATATAATATTTTTATATTAGATAAAGAATACGGCTAAAACAAGTTGAATGTTATTTTTTATATTTAAAAAAATAACTAAATGAATTTTAGATTATGAATGGCTCATTATTATTCTTACTTCACTAATGAGTATATGGGAAATCATTATAAGTTAATAAGTGAAAAAAATCAAATTCATATCATATAACATTTTTATAATTTCACAATATATATATATAAACTAAATAATAATAATAAATTTAAATATTATAATAAATTTTAAATTGATTAATATTAGGTGATAGTGGGAAAGAATCCAATACTAAATCCATGAATGGGAAAGCAAGATAGCTTAATTTGCACGAAGAGTGCCACTTTAGTGTTTTGGGTTAGTATGCACATCCAATTTGAATATAGTATAATATGATGGCGTACTTGACACGAGATCTATGGATCTTTGAAAGAAAAGATGAGATTTTCCCCACTAGAAGTCAAGAATATGTATTAATGGCCGCTCATGACAAGGCAATGATGGGTGGATCCTATGCTTTAAAGAGAGATGGTGTATACTCACAAAAATTCCATATAAAATAAATCAAACATATTGATATTATTTAATGAATATGAATAATATGATATAAAATAAACAATTTGTAATTTTATAAAATTATAAAAATTTAACTATGTACATGTTAATACGAGCTTAATATTTTATTAATTCACAAAAATACTTTATATGGTATCCTATTTGAACTTATTAAAAACTTGGTATATTTTAGTATAAAATAGAATATAGAATTGAAATTTATTGTTGTTACTCATATATGATAATGAAAAATTATATCTAATTTATATAAAGTTATTTATATCGGATTTAAAATTACAAAAAAAAATATATATATATATATATATACCTAAAAATTACTGTTATTAAAAATATAATTTTAAATTAAATATAATAGAGAATGATAAATGTTATATTACTTATAACTTATAAAATACTTTCTCAACTTGTTATCGTTATTTAATAATTTCTTATAATTTAAAAATGAAGAATATTTTGTAATAAAAATAGTTTCTAAACACATTAATATTCCATATATACTGGTGTATGAATGACTAATTTAGGATCCAAAATAGTATTATTAAATGAAAAATTAAATAGTATAAAAACTTTAATATGAACAATTTTAGATCCACCCACGTGGAAAAAATACATGCACCAAAAGTTTCAATATGAAGTGTCAAAAAGTTAGCATTTTAACATATGAGCGTAAATTTTTGACATTTACTATATCACTTATGAAATTTGGATTACTTTCAAATTTGGAGGCTTTATTTGACACAATTATTAATTTGTATTATATTTAGATAGCCTTTTCCTACTCTGCCTTGGAATTGGATGCCCGGATTAATTATATTTGCCTCACAATTGAAATATAAAAAAATATAATGGAATAAAATTCATCATCGCATCTTAACTTGAATACTAAGACATCCATGAATTATTAATTGATAGAAAAAAATCAAATACTATGATATATAATATCATAATTTTTAAACTTGAGATCTTGATTAGCGAAACAGATATAATAAAATCAGATACATTAAATTAAATTCGATGAGTTAATTTAATATTAAATAAAAAATTAAATCTGATCAAGTTAATTTAATATCAAATTATCTAAATTAAATTAAGAAAAATAGAAAATTTATCCAAAATTCTTACCATACACTTGGATATATATATTTATATGAATGATTTTATTTAATTATATTAAAAAATAATAATAATAGTAATTGAAAGTTATACTAATTTCAATATACAAAAAGTGAATTAAAGAAAATGGGCTAAACTCCGTGTACGAGAATCTAAATAAAAAAAGACCTAAAACTTAATATATGAGCCTTAATCCATTACACTAAAACCCAAATGAAAAAAAGCCTAAATCTATATATTAAACCCATAACGTCTAAAATAAATGTTGAATCCATCTCAGCCAACATATAATTTCTTGGGAAATTTACGAAGCCCAACCTTACTATAAAAAAATATACCCAAAAATCTTCCCATAAGAGTGGACAAAGTCCATCTTATAAGTCGTGTGTGTTTGGATAGCCTATAACTCCTTCAAAATAGATATATATAAATGTTTGAAAATAACGACATTATAATAAAATTAAGAAATTATACATTCAAACTCCCTATAAATCAAACTTAAGCCAATGCATTTGATCAAATCAAATAAACAAGAAATAAAAAAAACTAAATATATGATCAGAACTTTCCTATTGGCTTATCACCATCAAAGATTATCAATGTTTATCCTAACAAGCTATATATACATCTATAGCCTAAAAAAATACCAGCTAAGAGTAGTAAAAGAAAATCAGTCAAATACCAGTAATTGAGGGGATGCCTGGATTGGACTTAAGACCAACCTATTAGGTTCCAGCTTGCCAACCTACCTACACGGTATGTCCCAAAGTTAGGACCTAACGTTCTTCATTCTTAAGTGGATATGCATGAAAGACAACATCGATTATACATCCTATCTGAAGTTAATCTTCTACCACATCTGACCTGCAAGTAATTCTAAATTAACCAATTAAATTACCCAAGTAAGACTTGGAGCAACGTTTAAACAAAATTAATAGGAAAATTATCCGATCAGGAGAGGGGCTTGAGCACGAGCATGAATAAGAAGATGTTAAACAGTGGCCAGCCACATTTCCAACATCATAGTCCAACCCCATTCACTCCATAGTAACTTACCTAGTAAATTCCCTTAGGAGAAATTGTAGCACCTTGGAGTATTAGTCCTCCACCCCTACCATAAATTATCAATAAATCAATACCTAAATTTAATTAAAGTGAATTCATTAGGTAGCAATAACTATCCCAATTCCTTTTCAGATATATGGGAAACAAGAAAATGAAGGCAATTACGTGAAAGTCTTAGCAGATAACCCTAAAATTAACTTTTCCCACGAAAGGGAAGGTTTCTTAAAATCAAATCCTTTTATGACAAGAAATAATGATGGATTCCTATGGGCATATAAACTCTAAGAATTCTGTATGTTACAATAGAAATCCTAACATGTATTCACTATAAATAGGGACACCAAGGAACCTACCAGACACACACAAATATTCATTCTCTGAATGAAGAATATGCAAGAGATCAAGGAGGCCGATCACCGTCACCATCTTCCTCGGTAAACTTCCTCTACACCATATATAATTCCTGCAAATATCACCAAAATTAAGGTAGGAGGAATCACATGCTCAAGCACCTTTTTTTTCATGTTGCCATCCTCCTCCTCTCCTCCATACAACTATCACCAAAATTAAGAGGCAGACGATCTTAGATAATCCACTAGGAAATGTCGATGACGAACTGAAAGGATAACTCGACTCTCAGACACGAAGTTAGGGAAATCCGTCATACGAACTAAAATGAAAGTTCAAAACATAAGAAGGACCTCACTTGGAAATGTCGGGACCCTGAGATACATGCAGTCCGAGAACGGAAACCTCATTGAATCTATAGGAGGAATGGAAACAAAGCCATTAATGACGGGATTTCAGAAGGACTTCAAATTAAAAAAAAAATGAAAAATGAAGATTAGAATGTACTTACCTGAAGAGCATAGACGAAGTTGAGCCGAAGGACTTTGGGGCTTCAGATGAATCTGCAGGGGAGTGTAAACCAGAGCATCAACTGCGATTGAAGGAAATTTTGAGGAAATAGTAACCTTGGTCTCCAGCGAAATGAAGAAGTTGGGACCATGACTGAGATTAGAGAGAGTTGGATTTACAGATTGGGGATTTCTACTGAAACTTGGGAGATGTCATCTCATACTAATAGGCTTGAGAGATTCATCTCGTGGGCTGAAGTTGAAAGGTAAGAATGCAAGGCCTCACATCTCAGGAAGGGATGGGATGGGCCAGAGGAAATTTGGGCTAGATGCTTAAGAAGAAGCATGCTGCGGGTAGTTGGGCTGGAAAGGCCCAACACGCTATAAGACAACAGAACATGAATTTTGGGTAGTACTCGGTGACAAATTATAATTTGGATGTCGTACGATCCAAGTGTCACAATTTAATGGTAAGCGAGCAATTTATAGACACCCTATCTAATTGGTAATGGATTTAAATGATAATATGATATTATTCGTATATTTAATATTTTAGAATAATTAAAATATTTTAAAAATATATTTATATTGGTTGAATTCTGATAAAAAAAATATTTTGGAAAAAATATAATGTTTATATAAGTATAAATCAGAATTATTATTTAAATAATGTTATATTGATTTATTCTCTAATATAAAAAATGAAAAAAGTCAATAGTTGAAAGAATATGAATTTATTTGTGAAGCAAGTACAAAACTAATAAAAACGTGCATTATTTAGTAAATAATTGTGATTATAAAGTTAAATATTATAAAATAATAAAACATGTGATTTTTATGTAAAATGAGTTGTATTAAGTAAATGATATCTATTTGTAGACGAGTCTTATATTGTAGTATTATAGTACAAAAATAAATATTATAAGAGAAAATATTTGTATATATATGAATTATAATATAACTATAAAATTTTTATACATATTAGTTATGATTATGAATACTTAATAAAAGAAGATATGGTTGTGGTATTATGTAAAAAGGTTTTGGAGTACTATGCACATGATACTCTATACTGTAAATGTGTAAGGTTTAGTTATTATATAGCCTATATTTAATCGATATTTATATAGATTAGGTTACGATATTCACTTATACAATTGATTGAGTTCGTAATCTCATACTATATTATGCTCCATTTAGGTAAATGTACGGAAAAATAACAAATAATATATGTTTTCAATTAATCATGAAGTTTTGTCCATTACACTACCAATTTAATTATTTAAATGTTTGTACCATGATGAACATGTAAATATCAAGACCAAGATCTTAATATAATCTCGTGCACAAAACCCTAACTCACATAATTCTAATATAAAACTATAATTTATCATGCTTTATAGACCCTTATCTCGTTTAATGACTTTTAAAAATAATTTTTCTTAATAAACATATATTTATGTCATTTTTCACTACTTTTTAAATTATTTTTTAAATTATACATCATATATTTCCTGACATTATATAAAAGTAGTAAATAACATTTGGTTGATTCAATCATATTCATCGTCACTGCCTGCACACATAATTTTTATCACAACTTATTTATTTTGATAAATTTTTCTTTTAGTATGGGTGGTGGAATACTCCCTACAGTCGCTATGTATTATCTATACCATAGTTATTATAAGGTATGAGAATTAGTTTAAGTGCTTATATCGACATATAAATGCTACATTTTAACCTTTTTAATAAATTATTATTTTATCACTCATGCTTGATTTACTCGAATTATGTGTTAAAAGAATTATTTTTTAACTAATTTATTTCTAATATTAGTTATATTTACTTAAAATTATAATTTTTTTTGTGATTATACTTATTCATATGCTTAAAATTCCTTAATTTACTAATTAAATAGCTTATTTTCCTAGATAATTAAGAATATAATCTTTGCAACATTTGGATGAAAATTTTTATTTTACATGAAACCAACCTACCCTATAAAATTAGGGCATAGTATTACCTTTTATAAAGATACAAAAAAACTATTTTCTCCAATAAGTTTACTATTTTAAATGATTATTTAGATAATATTTTTGGTTATTGTGCTGATTCTAGTTGATTAATTGAATTGCATGTATTTATGCTAAAAAAACAAAGTTATCTATTGTAAATTGTAAGAGCACGATAACCCAATGATGAAGAGGGAGGGAAGGTGGTAAGTCATAGTCAAGTTCTTAGTATGTCTAGGAGTATGATTTAATTTATTATTCTCACAACTAGAAAATGCTCATGGAAGGGAACTCTCTTGCTTCTTTGATCATGCAGACCTAATAGATCATTGGATCTATCAATCCTAACATGGTCCCGGAAGGACAAACTCATTAATCTAATTTACTAAATCAAGTATAATTATAATTGTAGTGTACATTGACCTATTTGTTGAGTTGAATCAAATAATGCAATATAAGAGTTTTATTCTATTGATTTAATGAAAATATGTTTATGGAAAAAATGTTATATTAATTTTTAATAAATTAATTTTTAAGTGCGTTTGAATATATTAGTATTTTCTTATTTTTTAAATATTTATCTCCTTAAATATTTTCAATCAATTATCCAAATAAAATGTTACTTTTAATTTATGTTTCTTCCACCATGTATTATTAATATGTTCATATAATGTCCTTTCACTTGACTATTTTTTTTAAAGTTATCATGTTTATGATAAGTGAAATTACACTTAAAAAATAAGTTTTGACCATAATCGTATTAAATTTTATATCAAAACATTAATACTTCTCTTTTTATCTCTCATACTCTTCCTAATATTTATATTACTATTCACATCACTTATATTATTTTTACATATAAATTAAACACTTACAAATTTTAACATGTCAAACATTATTAAAAAATAATATTGTAATTTTTAATACCATTTTCAATTCGAAATATAAGATTATGTTTCAACATCAATTTGATTTCATTAGCTATATAACAAAATTAGTTTAACATAGGGTATTTATTTAAAATATAAAAATTATCGTATAAAATTTTTTATACAAAAAAATTAAATTAAAAATTTTTAATTTACTGATTAATTAATTTTATACTAAATTAATTGACTTGGGGCTACAAAATACCTTGCGTGCAAATTTCAGAACCAATCGTAATTACTAATTATATGCCGTCATCTCCTTACATAATAAATGAAGCACCAATCATTATAGGACCTTCTACCATTAAAAAATAATTAAAAAAAAAAGAGGTAATAGTACCCCGACCAGACAGCGTTCCTGCTCAGCCACTGTAGCAGCGCGTGATGCTCTATTCGTCATTAAGATCTTTCCCGCAGATCTGAACCGCAGAAATTGTGGGTCCCACAAGTGTTTAGGTCGGTGCCGACCCCAAGATCGACTCAAATTTTGATCCACTTCCCACTCGCGCTAGAGATCGTGTGCTTGAACCCCGGGCACCGCTGAAATTTTAGCAGTTTCCTCTGCAGGCAATAGATTGGTCTCTCTGCTTTTGCTGTCTCTCTCCCCCTGTGTATCTGTTAGGGTTTCTGAGTCGCTGCTTCTACTCCGATCTCACCCTCTCCGTTGGACTGGTTGCTGGACTCGATCTCCATCTTCGAGTTCAGTTGTCTCGGTGTAAGTTCTGTGACTCTACCTCTTTATGGAGCTTTCGATTATTTCACTATGCTCCGCCATAAGTTTTTTACTGTGATCCGCTCTTCTTGATTCGGGGATCATCCTGCGATTTGCCGAAATGTTGAGCTTTCCAGATATTTCCTCAGTTGGGTTTAGGTCAATTTTGCTTCTTGGTATTTTGGGGAAGGGCCTTCACTTGAGGAAGAGAATTCATTCTGCAGTGATTGCAGAGGCGTTGTGGTTCCAATGCCTGGTGGAAAAAAAGGAAGAACTATATGATCCAACTTCTTCTTTCTACTTTTGATTTTTTAGTGTTCTGGAAGCATATCCCCGACTTATTATGGGATAAACCTGTGCTGGCACCCAGTTATCCCCAAGTCCAATGAACTGATTGATATATTGTTTTGTTTTCATTTTAGTTATAGATTTCTGATTGAGATATGATTCCTCTAATGATAATATTAACATCCTTTATTAATTAATTCTTTATTGATTGCGATTGCAATATGTTAGTTTAATCGCCTATAGTCAGAACCTTGACTGGTTGTATGGTGCTGCCGCTGGCGCCAATATTATATCTTCAATGTGATCTTTGTTCTTATAATTTTCAAGCTTTTATCGTTGCAGAGGAATCTTCAGTCTTCATATTTCTATCTTTTGGGGTTGCAACTGATACATAATCTAAAGCCTAATTTATAGTTTCAGGACATGTATTACTTTACGATTTTCATGAAATAATGATGGTAGCCTTCTCTGCTATGTTGAAATAGCATTAGGTGGAGGTGTTAGTTCTTTTAGTCCAATGATCAGATGATGCTGTCTCTCTGTTAGAAAACACAAATAAATGGATAGAGAGGTTAAGAACTGAATGAAAATGAAGGGAATTTCTTTTCTTTTAGTTAATCATCCATATTTTACTATTCAATCCTTTCTCATTTCTGTCTTTGACGATTCCTTACAACAATTGTAGACAACATGGCAATGGAAATCACACAGATTCTTTTGAATGCACAAGCAGTGGATGGAGGTGTACGCAAGCATGCTGAAGATAACTTAAAACAATTTCAGGAGCAGAATCTTCCAAGTTTTTTGCTTTCACTAGCTGTGGAACTGGCAAATGATGAAAAGCCTGTTGAGAGTCGAAAACTAGCTGGCTTGATTCTTAAGAACACATTAGATGCTAAAGAACAACATCGGAAATATGAGTTGGTGCAACGATGGTTGGCTTTGGAGGTTGCAGTGAAGGCCCAAATAAAAGCATGCTTGATGAAGGCACTCTCATCTCCTGCTAATGATGCTCGTTCTACTGCATCACAAGTTATAGCTAAAGTTGCTGGTATAGAGTTGCCGCTGAAGCATTGGCCTGAATTAGTAGGAACTCTGTTATCAAACATTCACCAGTTACCAGCTCATACCAAGCAAGCAACACTTGAAACTCTTGGATATATTTGTGAAGAGGTATCTGCAGATGCAGTGGACCAGGATCATGTAAATAAGATACTTACAGCTGTTGTTCAGGGCATGAACTCTTCTGAGGCTAGTAATGATGTTAGACTTGCTGCTACAAGAGCTCTATACAATGCATTGGGGTTTGCTCAGGCAAACTTTTCAAATGACACGGAACGTGATTACATTATGAGAGTTGCATGTGAGGCCACTCTCTCTCCTGAAGTTAAGATTCGGCAGGCTGCCTTTGAGTGTTTTGTTGCCATATCTTCGACCTACTATGAGAAACTGGCTCCTTACATTCAGGATATCTTCAACATTACTGCAAAGGCAGTCAAGGAAGATGAAGAACCTGTTGCTCTTCAGGCAATTGAGTTCTGGAGTTCTATCTGTGATGAGGAGATTGACATTTTGGAAGGGTATGGAGCTGATTCTAGTGCTGATTCAGATATTCCTTGCTTTTATTTTATCAAACAGGCACTCCCAGTTCTTGTTCCAATGTTGCTGGAGACACTTCTTAAGCAAGAAGAGGATCAGGATCAGGATGAAGGGGCTTGGAATATTGCAATGGCCGGAGGTACATGCTTGGGTCTGGTTGCTCAAACAGTTGGAGATGAAATTGTCCCACTTGTTATGCCATTTATCGAGGGGAACATAGCAAGACCAGATTGGAGACAACGAGAGGCAGCAACTTATGCTTTTGGATCTATCTTAGAAGGTCCATCTCCAGAAAAGCTTGTGCCTATTGTTAGAATTGCTCTTAACTTCATGCTCACTGCTCTGATAAAGGATCCAAGTAACCATGTTAAGGACACCACGGCGTGGACCCTTGGAAGAATGTTTGAATTCCTCCATGATTCAACTTTAGATAGTCCAATAATCACTCCATCAAACTGTCAAGAGATTATCACTGTTCTTATGCAGAGCATGAAAGATGTTCCTAATGTTGCTGAGAAGGCTTGTGGGGCTTTATATTTCCTGGCACGGGGTTATGAAGATATGGATCCATCAGCCTCCCCGCTGATCCCATACTTCCAGGATATCTTGCAGGCCCTCTATGCTGTGACTCACCGAGAGGATGCTGGAGAATCTCGCCTTCAAACTGCAGCCTATGAGACATTGAATGAAGTTGTGAGGTGCTCAACAGATGAGACTGCTCCCTTGGTGATTCAGCTTGTTCCACATATTATGACGGAGCTTCACCAAACTCTGGATGGCCAGAAGCTTTCATCAGATGAGAGGGAGAAGCAGAATGAATTGCAAGGCCTACTATGCGGTTGTTTACAGGTCATCATACAAAAATTGGGTTCATCCGAGGCCACAAAGTATGTCTTCCTGCAGTGTGCTGATCAGATGATGAGCCTTTTCTTGAGAGTTTTTAGTAGCAAAAGTGCAACTGCTCATGAGGAAGCTATGCTAGCTATTGGTGCCCTTGCCTACGCAGTTGGCTCCAGCTTTGATAAGTACATGCCAGAATTTTATCGATACCTTGAATCAGGGTTGCAGAACTTTGAGGACTACCAGGTCTGCACTATCACAGTTGGTGTTGTGGGTGACTTATGCAGGGCGCTAGAGGACAAAATCTTTCCCTATTGTGATGGAATTATGACCCAACTTCTTAAAGACTTGTCGAGTAATCAGTTGCATCGATCTGTAAAGGCACCCATATTTTCCTGCTTCGGAGACATTGCACTTGCTATTGGAGAGAACTTTGACAAGTATTTGATATATGCAATGCCCGCACTACAAAGTGCAGCAGAGTTATCATCCCACACATTAGGCGCTGTCGATGACATGACAGATTACACCAATTCTCTGAGGAATGGGGTTCTGGAAGCATACTCGGGAATCTTTCAGGGTTTTAAGGGCTCTCCAAAAACCCAGTTGTTGGTTCCATATGCACCCCATGTTCTTCAGTTTTTGGATAGTATATACGCCGCAAAAGACATGTTAGCTTCTCTCTGTTTCTTTATGCCTTTATTTTATACTTTTGTTTATATGCATCTAAGTTTATCCTGACTTGGAACTTGTATTTTCCTTAGGGATGATATGGTGATGAAGACAGCAATTGGAGTCCTCGGAGATCTGGCTGACACGCTTGGTTTTAGTGCAGCCCCTTTGATTCAGAACTCGATATCTAGCAAAGAATTTCTAAGGGAGTGTTTATCAGCAGATGATAGCATGATAAAGGAATCTGCTGAATGGGCAAAGATGGCAATTGACCGGGCCATTTCATTTTGAGAGTTTCAGATGGGTTCATCTTCATCATGCATCCTCTCGAGTCCTTTTCATGCATTCGAGTGTATCAAGTTGGAGTCAGGCATGTGCATACCATTTCATGGGTCAATAGGTTCATCACCATTTTTGGGCACAGAAAAAGAACAAAAAAGAAAGCATCTATGGACTTTTTCCATGAGCATCAGGTGTCGCATCCTCATCATCAGCCTTGTGAAGTCTTCATCTTTGTGGTCTTCTATTGTTATAGGTTTACAATGTTACATTTTATTCTTTTTTCTTGGGGAGGATTGGGTGGTGATGGCCCATTTGTGTCTATCTGCTAACTTGGCGGATAAATGCATGTTGGACTATTTAAGTTACCTAGGAAGGCCAAATCAATTTAATGGTGCGGGAGGAACAATATCTAAGAGGAAGATCCTGTCTTATATATAGCGAAGACAGATTCTTGAAACTGAGGTGCACTATGGTGCTGAAAAGTTTTCTTCTCTTATTTTCTTTTTGTTTTTCCTGGTTAAGTTCTTCCATTGATTGTTCTTGTGTCCACTAGAATTTAGTGTCGAAAGTATTGCATCATTCATATTTTTCAGAGAGATCTTGGCTTTCCTTTAAAGCGTCTTTTGCACTCATTTTGTATACAATTGCTCAGAACATGGTGTGTTTGTTGTGGGAAAGAGTCTGAGGTATTTATAGCATGCATTCATTCATGTCAAATAATTTACCTGTCCATTATTATATTATTATTTTCTTGGAGTCGGACGAGTCAATTCATCATCTCTCACAGTTTTGCACATTTTTCTTAATTATCATGCTGTATGCTTTTCCTGTGTATCACTCAGCCTAGGAGAATTGGACAAGTGATGAATGCTTTAGATGTGTAAGGTACTGGTGTTAAGTATAGTTCATCTGCTGGGAATACCAAAAGTAAGGGAGGTGGCTGATCCCCGCTCCCGAGCATATGTCCTGCTGGCACTGTTCAGGGCTGGAAAAGGAGCTTGAGAAATTAGGGTATTGTTGTGCGTCTGTTTTTTATTAAATGTAAAAGATTTGCCTCTACAGTTATAATAAAGTGTCAAGTACTTTGCTGGAAATGAGATTTTGGAAGAAACATATTGGTTGGTTGAATTTCTCTATGAGTGGAGAAATTTTTGACTGATGATAAAGATCATCAGTATGCAGAATGAATTTCTTTTTGTAAGCTATGTAGAATGAATCTGTGATCTGCTGTAGAACCATTTTTTTTATTTAGCAGCTTGGAGGTTGGGCCTTTGTGAATATACTGTTGGAAAAGTTATATTCAGATCAGATTGTTCAGTGTTGTTTCATTCCAGATTCAACACCCCATTTGTTGTTGTTGAGGTGATGGAGGAGAGTTGAAGTTGAATGCCTATTTTGCTTCAGCCACTAATAGTTATTCATGATTTATTAGCGTTTCCTTTTATTCTATGATGGAGAAAGAGTCCCTTTGCTACAGCCACTTATAGTTGAGAAGGTCGACTTGTTCTTCTTCTTAGCCGTATCTCACTTATCTGCATATACTGTTATTTACTCTAAACAGGTGAATAGTATTGAATTTGCTTCCCAGTTTGTTGGTCATCTGCATATTATTGTGAGAATCTTTGCTCAAACTTCAGGAGCACACGAGGAGCCAAGAAAGGCAAAAGGTGACTTTCTTTCTCATCATCAATTTTTTGTTGTCTAATAATACATGTTATTGACACAGAAATGGAAGTGAAACCTTTCAAATTGATCACTTGGCACTTGTCATTATTTTTCCCAAGTGGAAGGAGGGTTCAGTAAAACGCAATAGCCAAGAGAGTGCATAATACTAATCCCCTAATGGGCTACAAAACTGCATTATGTGGAGAGGCATCTGCAAAGAACTTGCACACATTGAAGTTTGATGATAATTTTGTTTTGTCACTATTTCAGCTACTGTTGTCTTGTCACTACTAATTTCCAGCTGCCTGTGTTCATATTGAAGGAGATTATTCAGCAAGCTAAAGTGGCTGGTCCAGTTTGGTATAAAGCACCTGGAAGAACTTCAAGCAAACTTCTTCGTGCATTCAGTTGGATTTTCAGATCCTTGTCAATCTTACAGTGCATATGAAGCTCAGAAGTTGTGTCATCAATCTTTTGATGTCCGTCCAAATACCAAATCAATCAAAACAAAAATGATGTCACTGAGGTGGATGGCCCTCTTTTTCCCTTTCACTAGGGACCGTACAAAATGGCACAAAATAGACCAAAACCAAGGTATGCTGGTGGTGCGTTTCAGCACCTCTTTTCCTTAAAGTGAAGTTTCATTTCAAAGATTCATGATGGGAAATACTTTCATCCTGGCTCAAATCTGAATCATTGCAACCATTGTGCTTATGCATATTAGTGGTGTGCACTGAAAGAAAGGGATTGAGAGTGATGGGTAAAGAAATGAGGAGGGAAAATGGAAGTTGATACAACATGAAGGCATGAGAAACACCGCCCACCATATCATGAAGAAAGAAACATGTCAGCTAGCTTGTGAAAATCCTTTTTTTGTGAATCCTGCCCGTGCTCTGCCTCAAGGTACAAGTAAAAGGTTTATTATATCATCATTTGACAGTTGACTCCCAGTGAAATGTTGTGGGCATGCTTTCCCTTATTGGCCTCTGAAGTTGAAGTTAACCATGGAAATTATTTATCTTATTGATAAGCTTTCTGTTGATCTTCTCATGTCATTTCTGCTCTTTGTAGCCATCCATCAATGACTAATGATCTACAGATATTCTTTCCACTGGCAGACTTTCGCCGTCCTTCAACAGGAAGTAGTAGTGGCCTTTCCATGGAGTTTCTCTGGTAAGTGCATATCACAATGATCTCTACTTGAAGAAAGGTATCCTCTCCTGTGCTTCATCTTTCTTAGCCAGCCTTCCCTTTACTATGGAATGTTACCTAACCTAACAATTGAGTGGGATCCATCTTGACAAGTGCATGGTGCAGAATAGAGAAGACACCAAAAAGCAAAGTTGCAATGCACCCCACAATTTAAGCAGGGTGTGCTCCACAACAAAACCCATATAGAAGAACAATGACATGCTATATATTAAATTGAAATAGGTAGGAAGTTCTATAACCTATAGCATTTTCAGTCAAGATGATCACCTCTTGCAGTAGGCCACTACTAATCCTTTAGTGGGTTACTAGTAGGATATGGATATCTGCACGAGTTTTTTGGTATTAGAAATAATGGAATTGGCCACGTGTAATTTCTATGTTATTGCAGAAAAATATGATTACTTTTATATTTTTAAAAATAAAAATTTGAAATTTATATAATAGAAAAATAAGGTTTTTAATTTCATTTATAATAATTTTTAGAATTCGATACTTTTATTAAATATATAATATTTAAAAATGATTTTCAAATATATACAAATAAAAAAAATAGGACACACTAAATATCTACTTTCTTTGGCTCCATCCTCTTCCACTGAGCATAAAAGGAGCCACCGCATATCCATTGCATTGTAAGCTTCATTTCCAGTTCTCCTCCTCGTCAATGGCTCCTTCTCCATCAATGAAGCCCTCCTTCTTCTTGGTCTTCATCTTCCTCCTCATCATCTCTCCCCAACCACTTGAAGGTGAGTACATAATCATGAAAGATGATCAGTTAATGCAAGCATTTGAATCCGGTAAAAAAAATCTCTATCTTCTTGCAGGCTATGGCGGAGGCTTCAGAGACCCTAACTCAGTAGCATTTGCACGCTCTAAGGTACAGCTTTTCCCGTGGAGGAAGCTCATCAGAACGAACGGGCAGCTGCTTGACTACGAACCTCCGGGGTCGAACCCGGCCCACGACCCTCCGACCTCCGTCAGGAGAGGTGGCAAAGGAGGCGGTCCCTGATGATTTCCCTCTCCTATTGGTATATTGTTCTAGCATATATATATATATATATGTATATTACGCTTGCTTGGTGGCATATGCTTTATTAGTAAGGTAATATGCAAATGGAGAGCTGGTTATAAGATCTCCTCTTCTGCAAACTTGATCAATTGGCTGATGTATATGTAACTGAAGTGTGATCCTTTGAAGTGGGTATGCATGAAACCATATATCGAGTAAAGGAAAATAATACCCAACTTGGAGTTATTCATTATGAGTGCATATGGTTGTGATGTTGATGGTCGATCTTGGGTGAAGGCTTGGGCTTGAAACCACGTGGAGATGGGACCTGCAATAAACGTGTCAATACATAACCCATATAATTCAAACCACATAGTCTTGTACAATGGTAGCTTTAGTAATAAATAATCTATAGATTTGGCAGACCCACAAAACCGACAATTATAAGGTAGGAATATCTTACGGGCAATTATGTTAGTTTGCACATGAAAAACGTTGGAACAAATTTGCCAAGATTTTATTCTTAGGTGGACCTAATTTTTCATATAGCTTTCCACACATATCAAGTGACAAAATATGAAGCACATGCAAAACTCTCTGGGTGGGGCAGTATGTCACCAGATGTGGATTGGTTTCGCCTTCCATAAGCTTAAACTTGTACTCAATCTTGCATACGAAATTTCCTAAAAAAATCCTAAAAATTTTCTTTAATAAAATTAAGCTTTTAATTTAGGTTATAATTACTATAATCGATTACACATATTTGAATATCCGGTTCGTATCTCTCAAACCTAATTTTAATTCGAGTATGAATCCGATTACACGAATTTAAATTCAGTTATACGAAATTCTTATTTACTATACCCGAGTTAGAGTGTGTGTTTTAATACATAAACTCGAATTTCGGTTTTGGGCTGAGTGGTGTTTGTAAGAAACTCGACCCTATACAAGATTTTAACCACGGAAGGTATAAAAGTGTAGCAACCAAATTAACTTATGGTCCCCAATTAATCTTGAGCTTTGTCTCAAGTGGTGTGATTAGTTTTTTAATGATATCTAATTTTCAAATGAATTAATTCACTTAATGGTAAAGCAAAATTAAGTCCACTTAATGTATATTTAATAAGGATTTCTCAATTTTATTTCATCAATATTCATTCTCCTTCTCTTCTTCATATTTCACTTCCTTCTTCCTCCCCATACATGTGCAACTGCAAATACTTAGGCTTATGGCTTGAACTGTTTGGCACCATCTGCAAAGCATCTTGAATCATTTCCTTACTGCCCCATCCTAGATTGCCACTAAAATAAATTCTTCACTTGTTAACAACAGATACGTAAAATATATTTTAAGCATGCATTATCTCCTTCTTATACTTTAATAAAAACATCACATCATCCCTAAAAAAAATAGATGTGAACTCAAATGCCAGTATTTACTCATTTTTTTTAAGCCAATCATACTAAATAAATATATCGATAAGGATTTCCTTCTCTAATCTCTCTGACTTTGTTGAATGTGTCATATCTAAGGATGTACCGAGAAGCGAGTCCTACCCGACTCGAGCGGACCTGAGAATAGTCGGGTATGCTCGAGTCCTTTCTTGGTTCAGGTCTAAAAAGGTGTAGAGGCTAGGTTTGCATTTTAAGTTTTTTTGCATTTATGCAAATGAAATAAATTCTGTTTGGGCAATTCCGAATTCACGCCTTTTTATTTTTTAATAAACCTTTTAAATGTAATGACACTGTTTCTGTATTTCCAAAACAGCGTCGTTTTATTTTTATAATTATTTAAATAAAATTACATTATTTCTATAATATCACTTATAAACAAGCTGAGAAAACTATTATTAACCTATTTTTTCCACCTACTAATTCAAAATTG
The DNA here is from genome assembly GCA_030064425.1 of Trapa bicornis. Classification (NCBI taxonomy): domain Eukaryota; kingdom Viridiplantae; phylum Streptophyta; class Magnoliopsida; order Myrtales; family Lythraceae; genus Trapa; species Trapa bicornis. The sequence goes on from CM057751.1 coordinate 25,097,168, forward strand.
GATTATATAGAATTATGAACAAGTTTTCTATTTTATTATATACTATTTTCAACTTAAATATTATATTATAAGCGTATGTGAGTCTATAAAATACGTACAATCCAATTTGAATATAAATTTTCAAGCTAAATTTAGTTCACTCTATTAATTCTTGAAATCAGGCCAACCCTCTCACCACTTTACACGAACAAGCCTATCTTATTTTTATTTTTATGGTAAAAAATTGTTGTCGCACTTCGTTGGAATAGTGAATTTACATAACGAAAACTTTGAAAACCTTGTTAATTAAATTATCATTACCCGGTCTATCAATTAAGGTGAAATTTGATCGTAAAATTATTTTTGAAAGCTAGCTTTCCGAGCTCCAACAACTATGCCTTCGTCGGTGATAAATTAAAACTCTCTCTCTAAAAAAAATTTTCGACAAAATTTCATTTGAGCTTAATTCTATACCAAATTGAATAATTTAAAACTTGAAAGGATCGTGGAGGGAGAATAGATGATTAGCAGTATATTAGGAAAAAATTAACGAAGTTTAATTGATCAATTTGATAAAATAAGAATTCGGGGCAAATGTAAATTTTGAAGAAATTGGATGAATTGAGAATTTATGGAAATTTGGTGGTTTTTGTAAAATTATCTGAAATTGAGGATTAATTTGTAAATAAGATGTGTTTAAGAACTTGATTATAATTAAAAATAATTTTTAGGAATTTAATTACAATTAAAAATAAATATAGCGATTTATTTGTAATTTTGGATAATTTAAAAGAGTTTATTTTAAATAAAATAATATGAGGATAAAAGGTAAATAAAGTAAATTAGTAGATTATGACGAATAATTGGAAATTAATTATCAATAAAATAACCATAGAAATTTCGATGTAAATAAAAGAAAATATAGGGAACTAATAATAAATTTCGGATATATGATAAATTCATTATCTATTATAATATAAGCGTGAAAGAAAATCTTACCTTCAATTGCACTACCGTCCAGAGAAATCGAAATTTATATGTGTAAAACAAGTCACGGATATCGGGTGAGTGGAATTTTCGATATCATATCCGGTTGGGGTGATTAATATATATTTGTAATACATTAGATTAAAGCTTATTTTTCAGAAATAATTTCACTTGACTATTTGAAACCGTTTAAAATAAAATTTGGGAGTTATTTCTTTCGAGAGCATGAAATATTTACCCTATAGTACTTATATTGATCTATTGGACTCAATACCACATTTTTTTAAAGAAAAGTGAGCCCAATATCGTATTTTTAAAAACTTGTACACTGGATTCAAGCCAATTAAAACGGGTTCAAACCCTTAAACAAATTATGATTTATGAATCTGATATTAAAATTATCACAAATCAATAATATGTGTGTTTAAGCTATTGAGTGGCAAGGAGTGCAAAGAGAAATGTATAAACCAAAATAATATTGATTATGATGGTAATTATATGTAATCAAGAAAATACCTATTACAAGAAAAGTATTGGTTATAAGAACTGCTGAATAGTAAAGTCGGTAAAAAGTAAGTTATGCTAGTTCGGTATGTCGTATAGCTCTTGTAGCTTTGTGCGCATTAAGACCGATAAAAAGTAGAATGAGATCTCGTCCCTCTATAATTTATGAGTTTATAGAGTTCTGATCAAATCGAGTTGGAGTGTAACAGATGCATTATATGGAAAACCGTGTCAGAAGATCAAATGGATGCGACACCGACTAAAGGTGGCGTAAAATTGATAAAAAAACTATGTTCACCACCAGTTTAACGTGGGAGAAAAGGTATTTCTCAAATTATTGATATAAAAGAAAATATTTCGATTAAAATAATGAGTAAAGTTGAAGAAAAAATATATATATCCTTATAAAATTATTCAAATAATTAGAAGGGTAGTCTACTACCATTAAAAATTCAAATAATAAATGAAATATTATATGTGTAACTACAAAATAAATATGAGTATGATCCCAACCACTTATTAGAGCAATAGCCACGGGAGTTAGAAATGAACCCTATGGTTTGAAGTGGGGCCCATCAAGAAATATGAGTATGATCCCATGTAACTAGCCAGTTTTATAGTAGGGGATCAATGTGATTTGTTTATGCTTGTTGGGCATGGAAATATACCCATGAGGTGGCAATTATCTATAGAGCCATGAGAGGAGAGACTTTGATGTGTTGAGGCTTCTTTATGCATAGGATCGCTTTGTGTCCATCTTCTTGAAAATATAACTCAGAGTTCATAAACACAAAAGCGTCTAAAATACTGAAACCATAAATAGACTACACGGTGTAAGTCTTTGCTAGGAACCGTGTTGGAGACCATATATATGTTTTTATGAATCAGCTCGCAATCTAGGTTGGTATTGCTGATGCGGATCATATGCTAGCAATCCATGATTGATCAGCCGTAAGGTAAGGCAAGCGTTCATGGGACTTGAACATGATCGTAAGAATCATTGCCGTCTGCAACTCTCTTCAAGTGGTCTCCTCCATTGACAACCACCTCCGAGAGGCTCAAATCTCCCTTGGCTCTTTTGACAGCTGCCTGCTCTTTGGTCGACTTGTAATAGGTTGCATATAAGATCAGCTGGGCCAACCCAAAGAATGATCCAATCCCATTGGGTATCTGAAAAAATAAATATTGTGATCAATTCACCGCTAATTCAATCGGTAACGATCTAACTTGAATCATACTAATCCCGAATTGGAATAAATTTGTCCTTAATTGATCGAACTTAATAAATATATCGAGATATAATATGGTTATAACATATATATAAATCATGAACATTACCAAGATGAATGGATCAAATCGGAGGAGGGCATACACCGTCCAGCAAAGGCCATTGGCAAAGGAGGCGAAGGAGAGGAAGAAGGGCATATACTCCACGCTCTTGGTGGTGATCACCAGTTTCTGCACATTTCCAACACACGGTCCATATGGAGCAAATCTAATTCTCTAAGGGGCTTTTTTGTTAATTGGGGAAAATACATGTTCTTTTGATAAATTAAAAAATAGTTTTATTCAAGATTAAAAGCTTTGAAATTTACTTTATTTGGTCATAAAAATGTCAATTGGCGGCTAAAATATGAAATTAAGTACTTTCATTTTAGAAATATTAGTCATCAATTTTTTATTTTTTATTAACAATTTTGTCCTTTAATTTTATTTTTTCAACAATTTAGTTATCAAATTCTCTAATACTTTGATGATTAAATTAATCATTTTATAAAATTAAAATCAATTTTAAAAATTTAACAAATATGCAGGACCAAATTTAAAATTTGAAGATAGTTTGAGGGTTTATTTTAGTGATGCATAATATGAATACCATGTTTGGCATTTATCGTAAATGTTGAAATGAAGGTTTGGGATCTACTGACCATGACAGAGAGTGGGGCAGCGTACATCATGATGTTGAACAGGATGCATATGATCCCGACGACCTTGGACCGTTGTTTTGGAGTATGGACCACAGTAAGGACCAGTGAGCTCAGGATGGCTATAAAGGCCAGCTCCACCGCCAGGACCGCCAGCATCTGGACCCGCTTCTTCCGGTCGGAGCAGAAGAAGAGAAAGAAGGTGATGTAGGCAAGCTCGATGGCGGTTCCCAAGCCATTTATGGTCACGACTAGGGTGCTGTCGGAGGTAACCCAGGGGACTCCGTACAGCACCCACACCATGCAGTTCACCAGCGTGGCCAAGTATGGGGCCGGCGAGTACTGCTGCACCGACCCTTTCTTCCAAATCTGTATAAAGGTCGGCCTGTAAATAAAATAAGAGAGTTGGATCATAAAGCTCAAAAAAAAATCGAAAATGAAGAGAGAATGCTGCAACGAAAGAAAGAGGTGAGAATAAGGATGAGTTCTTACATCGGAGACATGAACAGGAAGAGGGAAATTGCATTTCCTGGCAAGACAACAGGCAGAATTAGCCGACACGAACAGGGTCTAAGCATGTGCAACATAAAGCCAGAAAACATGCCGGAGTGGGCAAAAGAGAAAGTGAAAGAACCAGATTTCCTCCCCATCCTCCAGAGATGGGCGAATGGAAGAACCACGTACGTACCTAAGACCCCTACTGCGGTTCGGGCGACGACGGCCGAAGCCATGGCTGGCTAGTTCTGGTGGGTGAGTAGGTGTGGGTGCTCCTTGATTTCTCTCTGTGTTGCTGGGTGCAAATGGCATTCATGAGGCTTGCATTTATATATAGAGCCATGTGAGGAGAGACTTAGGTGAGAGGGACGGCAGAGGTTGCCGCTTTATGCATACGTTCGGTTTGTGTCTATCTTTTTGACAATAACTTACACTGGTAAACATGAGAGACTTGATGGGCGACAAACAAAAGGAGAAGGCATGAGAGTCTATCGTGGGTGTACAACTTTTTTCAGAATAATATTAATTCCTTCTTATAACCTCTGCATGGAAGGCACGCTATATGGACCTATGAAAAATATGGGCACCCAGATTTAGTGCATATATATTCATTGATCAATTCCTATTAATATAATTGTAATCAATAATGAAGATGGGTGCATTTGGTTTCTATTGGGCACGAACTTTTTAGTATATATTGGTGCAATTTTCATAATTAATTTAATGCCCCTTGCTATTAGAGATGATGATTATGATATTAGGGTAATTTGGAGGGTTTTATGGGTATTTTATTTGAAATTTGGTTTCAAGTATACATCGGAGGAGAGGGGTGGGTGGGTCACTTGCATGATATGCTGCACCCTCTGATGAAAACGCAAGACAAGCACATGGAAGGTTGGCAGAGGCTTCTTAATGAAGAAAGAGAGATGGGTTGGAAGGTTGGAGGGAGTGTGTGTGGGTGACTGTGAGAGTCTTGTCATTTTCTCAGTGACAAAAAAATTCACAGCTTTGTAGGCCATTTGATAATGTTTTTTAATAATTATTTGGTGTAATTTTAGCAATGGTTATTATAAATTATATATTCTCCTAGATTTTATTTTTAATTTTATATATTTGATACTAAATTAAATTTATTGTACCAGTTTTTTTTGTAAAAAAATAACCGTTTTTTATCAAAACTTTTAAAATTATTCTTTGATGCCAAACTTTTATAAAATGGAATCAAATATTTTAAAAATATTTATTATATCCAATAATTGATAAAATAAATATATTTAGTGTTATAACTAATAGTTGATTCAAAGTCTAAATGAATATACTTGATCAAATATTTGGTATTATAAGATACTTTCTAAAATATTTGATACTAAATTGTTATTTTTTTATAAATTTTTAATACTATTAAATATACAAAAATGGATTACATATAATAATAATAAATATAATATTTATAAATAAATCAATACCATGTGGATTGGTGATGTGTGTAATGTATAAATTCAAGATCTTTGAGATTATAAAATGAATTATTTATATAAAATATTTGACCATACCATAAAAAAATATGGGGAGGAATGACTTGGAGTACCTTGGGATCATCCATCTTAAAATCTATTTTTTTATATTTAATAATTATAGTTTTATTAGTAATTAAAATAAATAAATGACTAAATATGTATAATTATAATAAGGTTATTGATCTAACATGCCCAAAATTAAGTTTATAATATACTTTATATAATAATAAAAAAAATTGAGGATAAAAAGAATATTATTCCTAAAAAAAAGAGAGCCCAAAGTTTTGATTTATTCTATATGATATTATTGAGGAATAAAAATATTTATAAATGTTATTGAAAGTAACGTTAAAGTGTTCAAAATAGTATATAAAAGCAAGGTGACATGGGCCTATTCCCAACTTGACCTTCTCCACTAAAAGATAATTCTTTTTGTCAAATAAATTAGAAAATGGTAAACCTTATTTTTGGTAAAACTAGTCCATGTCGGCTCCATCCATAATGTTATATAGGAGTTTTGAATGCTAATTAAAGGATGACACTATTGGTCAAATAGAAAAAAAACTAATGAATATTACTAAAAAAACTTTAAAATTCACATTTTTAAATAATATTAAAAAGATATGATTTTGTTGAGAATTAAAAATATTATATTAATCAAAATAAAAAAAATATTATTACTTAAAATGGTTACACAAATTATAAGCTATTTTTTAAATTAATATAAGTTTAATTACTTATATACCACTAAACACTTATCCCCATAATACTTCTAATAAATTTAAATTAAAAAAATTAATCATGTATAATTTTCTCTTTTTTAATCTTGACAAGTTGTTGGGATGAATCCATTGACAAGCAAACTCTATAGTAGGATAGACTGCAATAGAATAAACCATTCACTGTACTGGAGGAATTCCATATTTTTAGGAGTCTTTTATATGCCCTAATATGATAAAATTATAATATGATGTACTTATATATAACTTGCACATTTAACATAAAATAATTCATCAAATTAAGACATGGATATGGATGCTCCAACAGTGATAAAGGCAACATCCTTTAGTGCTGGAGGAACCTATCAAGGGCTTCCGTGGGACCCCGAAGAAGAAGGAGCTTTATATTATATAAGATCATGTGGAATAATATTGCAACTAGCTACCTCCCTTGTAGATTCTTTGATTCCTGCTTTTTTTTTTCTATTACCGATATTTGAAAATAATACTTAGGTCTAATTAATTCACCACGAATTGGTTCCGTCTACTAAAAAATATACTATTATAAGAAAGAATCACCTAAAAAAAATTTATGTGAATCACTTCTTTTTAATATATTATTTTAAAATATGATATTGTGAGAATTTATTTGTAAAATTATAAGTATTTATACTTATATTTACTTAAACGTTATTAAATAAATAAGTATTTTAGATTTATAAGATGGTAAATATTTTACTAATTATAAATTATAACTTTTAAATAAATATAATACCAATTTTTATTGGTATAAATTTTATTTTTAAATACATATTATTTGTTCGTTTCATAAGTAACTATCATTTTACCTTTGTAAATTTGTTTTTAAAACCATAGTTAGCCCTTTGAATGAGATCTAAAATAAATAAATAAAATCATAGTTAGCACTTAGTCCTAATATTACTTGGCAATGTAGCATTTTTAATAACGAGGAGTGTTATATATAGTGGAGTAATGTTGTATTGTGAATAATGAATGTTATGTTATGTTTTGAGCGAGAAAAGTATGCATGTTATTTTATATTTGGAGTGTTATGTGCATTATCTTTTCCATTTTAAATAATGTTTTATATTTTTATTAGAAATTATGGTCAATATCACTAATTTCATATTATATAAACTAAAAATAACAACTTTATATACTTATAATATATTTTTATTTTACTTAATATACAATATTAATCCTCCGGTAAAAAGTGAGAGCCCATATGATATTATATAAAAGAATATTGGGAGTTGGTAAAATATTAAATTTACTTTAATTTAAAATTTAAATGATGTAATTTTATTATAAAACTTATTTATTTTATTAAATGTGATTTCTTAATTCTCAAATCATATTTAATCAAATCAATACTTTTAATTTTCAAAAAATGATGATAATAGGATTATTGTTATTTTTTTAGAATATTTAAAATGTAAAAATACATTTTAAAATATATATAACTAAAATTATAATATTTTAAAAATATTATTACAAAAGAAATACTTTTAAATAAATATGTATAAAATCATACAAAAATATAAAATCAACAATTATTATTTACTTAACCATAGCTAATACTTTTATAGTGGTTGATCCATTTTATATCATGATGATGGAGCAAAAATATAACTACCTTGTGTTGGCTATATATTTATGCATTCCCATGATGAATTAACTCCTAATTGTCTAATTTTTTATATTTACTTATATTTTTAGTGCTATTTAATATTTTTAGTAATTATTTTTACTAAATTATTTTAAATTGTTATTATATTTTTAAATATTTCAACTTTTTCTAGTTATTTTAATTAATTCTTACCATTTTTATCTGAAATATTTTTTATTTTTCGTTGTAATTTTGAGTGTTAATTATTAATTTTGAAAGTTAATGAAAATTTAACTATTTTTTACTATTTTGTAGTATTATTTTAAATTAACTCTTAATTGTTCAACCCCATTTTAAGCTAAACAAAAAATATAGAAGAAATCATATACACTTCACATTTTTATCACTCACCCAACAACCATGGCGCCCATAAGATATGACAATTTAACCTTGTTCTAGAAGTTATTAATTGCATGTCCTAAATGGTATGTTATAGTATTTTAAGCATGATCTTGCCTTACTTTTCATAGCAAATATTTATTGACTTGGACATGTACACATGGTTGTGTCAAACCCAATAAATTAGAGATTCACACGTGTTAAATACTAAGCTAATATCTACTTTTTGATTGAGCAACGTAAAGCCCCCATGAACTTGAGACGTGTAAGCATGATCGGCACATATATTGTTGATGGTGGGATCATGGAAAACAAATTTTAATGATGATGATCGGAGTCAAGTCAAATCGGCATGTTCCCTCGACTCCATGAAACGACACCTGTCCTGCGAATCAAATTCCGATAAGAGAAAGATTCTTCCTTGCATTTTCTTGGCCTAACACAACCCCATTGTCTAAATTCTCTCTGGGTCTGCTTACCCTAAACATAATCTACCATTCATCGAAAAAAAATCTACTTGGGTCTCGTCATAAGACCTAAGCAAGATCATTAGAACATTTTGGTCGGGTGAAGAAGACGATCGGCACGGCGTCGAGTGAATGGATGGATGTGGGTAAGCATTACTCGAAAGGAGTTGAAGGGGACCGGAAAAAAACAACCCCTAAATGCAAAGCATTCAATACCCATGCGAAAAAGCCATACTTCCTACCATATGGATATGGTGGGTTGTCACGTACCATTTCACCTTCGGTTTTGATGGATAGATTCCCAATCCATTGAGGCACGTCTTTGTTCTTGTTCATCCATTTAATTATTTTTGAAAATTTCCATCCATTTAATTAGTATCCCTCTTTCTTTGTTGGGTGACTCATGTCACATCTATGTTTAATGGGCAGCAGCATCCTTCTTTCCGTGTCACAATACAATAATCATGGAGATTATTAAATAATTTAACATTCTTAGAATATTTATATTTAATTCATATGTTCTCTTTATATTTAAAATCATTTATCTTAATATAATTTGTAGGATTACACTTCTTTATTAGATGCAAAGTGAAATTATTTGAACCTTAACTAATTTAAATTCGAGTATAATTATTTAATTAATAAATTTCTATAAAAATATAAATATTTCCCTATTTTTAAAACATGAAATGAGATTTTTGGATAAAGTAATTGATATACTTACTATATTGTTGGAAAAAAAAAGCAATATCGGATAATTTTATGAAAAAAAAACATTAGGAATCAAATTATTGATAATGCAGAATATAGAAGCAGAATCTGCAGGATTGCACTTCTTTCTTTTGATTTGAACTACAGTCCAAAATACAATATTTCACCATCAATGAACATGTCACGAGTTTGATGGATCATTTAATCTCATACTCCTATTATTCATTTTATATCAATTTATCTTGAAACATAATCGAAAAAAATGTATTTTTAACCTCAATATTTTAGTAAAATTAACTCATTTAAATAGTAAAATTGTCAATATATATATATATATATTATTCATTTATAAAACTTGAAACCTAGTTTTTAGGATAAACTTGCAACCATTGGAATACTTTGTTGGAAGAAAAGAATATGGGATATTTTTATGATACAAACATTAGGAATAAAATTATTCAACAAATAGTATATGTAGGATCACACTTCTTTCTTGGATTTGAATAATTTTAATAAAATTCCACTACCCTTATTTTTTTTCAAATTATAAAATTTGAACCCAATCTTTTAGGATAAAATAATATTTATTTAATATCCGTACTATTTTATTGGAAAAAAACAATATCATATATTTAATAAAGTATGTATATTGAATTGTTTATTTTCATTTTTGAATAAGTAAAATGTGTCCCTTCCATGTGGAAAGTTGAAAAAAAAAATGAAATTTAATTTAATTTTCTTTATTTAATAAAATTTCACTATTTGGAAGAACAAACCCTAAATTAGGGATTTGGAAGGATTTGTTCTTCCAAATTAAAGCCATTGAAGTCTTCCATCAAAGGGTTTTTGTAATAAATAGCTCAAAATATCACAAAATCCTTTTGAATTTTAACTAATTTACATTCGATATTTTTCACATTATAAGAATTGAACCCAAGTTTTATTCATTGTGCAAAAAAAACCAAGTTTTATTCAAAAATTTATTAAACCATTTAGGCCAACTTTTACTTGCCATTCTCTTTATATTGTAATTGAGAAAAAAACTTGGGAAGTGCATAAATTCCATGAGCTTAGATTCCCCCTGGGATTGGGACAACTCCTTCATATGCGTAATCGTAATCCATGAAGTTGATGGAATAAACATTCCTTAGTATTCAATCACATCTCTTCCAATAATATAAATGCCAAGTTATCATATAGACTTTATATTTGTTTATACATTTTATGAGATTTTAGAAGAAAATATTTTTGTTATATGATTTACTATTATTCAATCAAGAATACCAAATATTTGTTCATGTCAATAAAATATATAATTTACTACTAAAATTAAGTTCAATCTAAACTTGTATTAGACAGCAAAGAAATCGACAAATTATAGGAAATATGAAAAAAAAAATTGATGTGTGTCTTTAAAATTTAGTTATTCAATTTTTTATTAATAATTTTATTTATCAATTACTTAATAATTCACTTATCAAATTTTATTTTCAGCTAATAATTTAGTTTTAATGGGTAACTAAAATTTTTAGTAAAAATGAAACTAGGGGATTAATATTGATAAAATGATGGAAAGAAGTAAAATATAAAATAATTTAGTTTTTTAAGTATATATATATATATATATATATATAGATGTTAACATGTGAAGTCATACATTTAATATTTAATTTAATTGTTGAAAAATATTAATATAAAATCAATTGTAAATTTTATAATACATTAAATAAAAAATTATTTATAGATCTCTTTTCCATTTTATTATTTTTATTTGATATTGACAAATTAGGCATATATGCCAGTTTGGTATATAGCTATTGCTATCATAGTAGTTTTGGCCTGAGTTAACTTCTTTTTTTTTTTGCGCAATGGCCTGAGTTAACTGAATATGCTAAATTCTGTTCAATTTTAGAAACTGGTTTACTTCTTGGCCGCCCAACAGGTTGATTAATCACACTAGGAGTATAATTAAGTTAGTGTTAATTATATAGTTGGATTACACAATTATTATAAATTTTGTTTTGAATATTCAAACTAATGATGTTTTTAACAATTCAAATATCGTGTTCTTCATGTAAAGAAGAGATGATGCCATGAAAGCATGGAGAAATAAGAAGTTTAAGAAGTTTGGTGGTAAGGGTGGAGGCCAACAACTATGATGGGCAACGAAAGTTGGATGAAAATGATGTTTGGAGATATGGACATAATATTGATGTTTCATGAAATGCTCGAATACAATTTCGGGTAATGAAAATTTTATTACATCTTGATTCATTCATTCATTGTGTGTGCTCTTGAGGATGGATTTGGTTTGTTTATATCTATTTTATATAGGATGATGATGATGTACTATCTATCTAGAGCGTGAACTTTAGCAACAACTTGGTCAACTTAATGGTAGTTGGGATTTGCTTGGTCATTTTAATGCAGTTAAAGATGCCACATAAATGTATTGCACACGGGACCAATAGTGTGAGATAAAAGGACTACAATTGAAAAAACTAGATTGCATACTTGCTAATGAAAGTTGGGTGGTAGATACAATAATTATCCATATATAAAATCAAAGTAGCATTTAGGAATAGGTTAATATAGACAATTATGCAAATTGTCTCGAAAATAATGAGCTTCATAAATTCTAAAATAGGCAATTTGATGGATGTTCAAGACTATGTTTGAATTGTGGAGATAGAGAAAACCAAGGTGAAATTATTATATGTATTAGAATATAAGATGGAATGAAATATATTGTAATGTCTTAAACTTGTGATCAAAATTTAGCTTTTTGCTTGGAATCATTAATAAAGCATATGTTACTTTGTCAAGTGGCCATTATTTCAAAGAAGAGATTAATTATATTGAATTGGTAACTTGATGAAACCCTTAGAGTGCAATGTTTATAGGTGCACTTGATCTTAACTAAGCCATCTACTTTGAACTATAAAAACATGGTTGATAAAATAATTGCATGCAATTTCACTCTCACTTTATCTATCACTCATTTTAATCAGTACAATTTTTCTTTGAAAAGGGGGCAAATATCATGCTTGTAGGGACAAAGTAACTTGGGCTAAACTCTCTAAATAAAGATAAAAAAGAAGGGTCAGTATTCTAGAGATCTCAATTCTTGAAATAATGCATGTATGGTGTAAAATTTATGTCTTACAATTAATTCATTTTGGACTAATTGGATTGAACATTATTGTATTCACTGCCACTATATGGACCACCAAAAATTTGGGACCATCTTCTTGGAATTGACAAAAGTTATTGAAGGTATATGACATACCTAACTTTCTGTAACATTCAAAATCAGAGCATGCAACAATATTCTACTTTGTTATAATATACATGTGATAGGTACATGCATTAAGTTCTCTCTAGTTCTCAAGTCTATTGCATGAAGTTGACCCATGTGCATGATATTGGATCATGGGCAACCTCTCTAATTTTTCAACAAATAACATTTCATTTGGGATAATAATGATTAAAAAAGTTATATGAAATTCCTTATGATAAAGTTTGATGAGAACTTTTATAAGTGAAAATAAAATATTAAAAAAACTATAACATATCTTTTTAAACTTCAATATTTGTACTATAAATTGAAAGAGTTTTGTATCATCAAAAAATAAAAAAAAAGTGCATCAATTTTTAATATTTGAATCAGTTTATATATTAATCATATAATAAAATTTATCAAAATTTGTAATTTGTACCAACTATATACAATTTCAAGAGTTTTTATACTAATGAAGAAAAAAAATATTTACATCATTTGTACCTATAATTTGTTATTGGCTTCAAAGTTTGGAGTTCAAACTAAATTTGATTTCTAGATGGAATAACTTGTTTTCATCATCAAGGAGTAACCAAACCACTTTCCCTCATCCTTTGATTTATGGTATGCACTTAATCTTGTGTACCCTTTTGCCAATGAATTTGAGTTCAGTTGTAAAGCCATTTTTTATTGGTTTGCCAATGAATTTATTCTACTTGTGTTGTTTTTATTGTATGATCAATCCATTTCCTTTCATTTTCTATTCTAGATGAGATTGATTTATTGTAGGAACAAGGGCAGTAGTTGACAAAGATAATGTGGTAGGTTGATGAAAGGTACAACTGGTGCAACATGATAGATCTCTATTTAATCCCACCACTTCACATGAAATGATGGTTAGCCGGAAGTAACATCTGATTGTTGAAGGGCGTATGGGCTTTATTCAATGGAACTCGGTACATTATACACAATTACTCGACCCAGAGACTCCAAGGATCTCCCATGGCCTCACTTATCTATGCTTAAAATGATTGATTATGGCCTTTGAATAGCTGTATGAAATCAGTACTAAATCAACACTTCAAAATTTTAAAATCAACCCTTGACATCAAACTATCAGCCACAAAAACTGGCAAACCCCTTAAATCATTGCTTCTTTGGCAGTATGATATAAAGTAACTTCCACTTACAATGTGCTTAAATTTTACAATGTTTATGATTTTCCACAAGGGCAGACATACATGGTATGAACTCTGGATCGTGGGAATCTCGAATTAGCATTTAGTGAGATCTGATCCATCCATTGAACTGTTCCTTCTGCCGACACAATATGTGCTAAAGAGAGGGGAATAAGAGAGGGGAATCTTGAACTTGATTAAAGGTGGGGGATTCGGATAGGATGGATTAAGAGGAATTGGGACGAGAGAAGAGGCCTTCCCAGTTGCCAATGATTTGGAAGACCTTTGGAATATTTTAGAAAGATAAAAAGGTAATAAAATAATAAATTATTCATATTTAAATAATTTATCAATTAATCTCATACTTATTCATTTATATTTAAATAAATTTTTTTATTAATTTTTTTTATCAATTACCAACCATTCTCTTTCATTCCTTCCTCCTTAGGTTGACTTCTTGTTGTGCCTATAGTATTATCTTTCGACATTACTCCACTCGAAATAATAGTCGTCAATTTTTAGGGTTCAAATATTTCCAAAATTTATTAAAATTTTAAATTTTTATAATCAAAATATATAATTTACAAAAATATAAAAAAAATATCAAGAATACAAGTAATTGTCTTAGATTTCTTTTAAATATATTCGAAATTTTATCTTGGCTCTCTAAACAAATTTTGTACCCTTATATTTTAGTTAGATGGTAAACTATTACCTAATTAACTCAATGACAATTGAACATTTATATACTTGATATCATGCTCTACTAAAATATCAAATATTAAGATATTTACTCATGTGAGTTCTCATTCCCCAAAATCATTATATTACATGTAAAATTGGGAGTCGGCCGAAATATAAGTTTAAAATATCACTTCTATCACTTGCGCAAATTGACATATAAATTTTGAAATAATACAAAATATATGTATTTCTATTCTAATCCGTCCATTTCTTACTAATATGGTAAAAGTGCCTACTATTATACCATCTAGTGGATGTGGTAAATTATTGGTGTTATATTGGATAATTGGATTGGACGTGACAGGTATTTAACATTGTATTTTAGTAACCTGGAAATTTCAATTAGAAAATTTTAAAAATTTTATTTTTAGTTTAAAACTCAATTAATTTAATTTAAAATCTGATTTAAATTAGAATGGATCTAATTTATTTATTTGATGATTATAGTCTAGCTGGGATAATTTAATCGGAGTATCCAAGTTAAATTTGTGAATATAGTATAATTAAATATTTACAAATAAATATTTATGAATATATATATTAAATAGAAAAAAATCAATATGATATGTAAACAAATATATATATATATATATATATAAGAATTGATTTTATCTAGTGTGGGTTTTAGAATTATGGCGGGGCAAATTGGGTCTAATTTCTAGACTCCGAGTCATAAGTCGAACGGAGGGAATAACATGCATCTAGTGCGTGTACTCGTCCATCAACTGATTCGACACTATTCTTAACTGGTTTTCAACAAATTTTTTGGTTGGTTTGACCAATTTCAACCATTTTTTGGTCGGTTTACCTTCAATTTGATCGGTTGCTGACCTAATTTAATTTTATAAAAATATCTTATCCATCTACATACCAATTTGGCTAAAAAAATTTATTTTCTGATTTATACAACTATTTTTAAAATCGTGTAGGTTTTTGTATGAGTCAGTTTGATCTCGATTCGAACTCATTTTCAATCAAACTTTTTCTAATACTTGATTTTCGATCAAGTGAGGTTTTTTGATAATAAATTATGTTATTTTGTCAATAATTTAAAATTTTGAACCGAACTAATATCCATTCAGGGTCAATTTACAATTTTGGTTTGGGTTTAAATTTTAATTTCAAACTCGTTTTTCGATCAAACTGGTTTTAAATTTTGATTTTAAAAATTTTGGTGTTAAAATGGTGGATTCAACTCTGCATAGCCAACTAAGCTTACTCTATTCAATTGTCCATATCACAACCCATTGAAGTTGGAGGAAGCCCGATAGACTAGAGGCCTGCTCTAGAAATGGGTGACGCCCGAAAACGGTGTAGAGGGGTGTCATTTCCATTTTAAATGTCGTAATACTATGAGGAGATGCAATCTCGCTCCCTCGAAATCCAATTTCGATTAGGGTTGTAGTCTTGTCCATTAATGAAGGATTTTCCCGATGCGAGTGACGATGACAGCCACTATGATGTTGGATAAATCTCCCATAAAAAATTCCAATGTTGGCAAAGAGATAAGTCACTAACCCGGCTTGTAATTTTGTCATATACCTTTCAAAATGAATTACATACTAATGGGATTACTCATTGAATTTCTTGCCCACATACACCACAACAAAATGGTTCCGCCGAAATAAAACATAGATATATTGTTGATATGGGACTTACACTTTTGCTACATTCTCATCTTCATATAAAATTTTGAGATTTTGCATTTTAAACAGCTGTATATCTCATTAACCGACTACCCACTCGCTCCCTTAAGTTCAAATCTCCATATCACATTCTTCATTAGATACCACCTAATTATAATTTTTTACGAGTTTTCGGGTGTCTGTGTTTTCCATATCTACATCCATTCCATACCAAGATCATAAACTTCAACCTTGTTGCAATGCATGTATTTTTCTTGGTTATCCTACTGAATTTTTAGGATATCATTGTCTCGATCCTCAAATAGGATGTATATTCATTTGTCGAACACTTTGATGAGACTAGATTTCCCTTTGATAAATGTTCGTCTACAGGTAGTGCACCCCTTACAACTCCTGGTAACTTTATTCTCTCTCTACCTTTATTTTCATATTCCTTTCCTTCTTTACCTGAACATGTTGCACTAGTGACAGTTTCTGATGTGTAAACCCTTCCTTTTGAGCTAAGAAAAATCGAAAAAAGAACTGGTTAAACCGAGTGAGAAAAACCGAACCGGTTCAAAAAAACCGATCATTTGGGAACAAGCAATATAAAAATTGACAACTTCCGGGTGATCCAAAGGGTTCATTATACCTTGGAAAAGAAACTTAAGAAAAATTAAAAAAGAAAACCAAATTGGTTTAGGTGAACGAGATCTCATAAGAACTATAAAGTTAAGTGTGCTTGCTTGAGAGTAGTGCGAGGATGGTTGACCTCCTGGGAAGTATGATTTTTTTTGTAACCCGAAATTTCAGTCAAATTTTTATATGAACGTACCCTTATTATAAATAGTCTTAAATTAATATATATTTAATTATTGTAATTAATACCAATAATTTAATATCAAAATTAAATTATTGGAATTAATACAAATAATTTAGGGCAATATTAATACAAGTAATAAATCTCTCTCATTTAATACACGATTTTACACTTTCATTCTCTTTACACATGAACACTTCTCTCTCTCTACTACTCCATTTCTCGGTAAAGCTCGAACAAGAGCTTCGACTTGAACATTTTTCTTAACCTTGGAAGGAGAGGTCGGGCTCGTTAGAACCGGGGAGAAGACAACTATCTGAGAGCAAACTCCAGTCAATCCGAGAATCGCTGGAGAAGTGCTAGCATGATGGAACAGTGAAGTAGCTCCGGCAGACCGAAGCTGCCCTATTTCGACCAAGCTGAAATTGGCCATTTTGATCCCTCCTCATGCTAAACCAAGTCCTCCCAACACTTCCTCAGTCCTTCCACGACTGAATTAGGACCGAAAGGTAAGCCAATTCGACTCCCCTTTACAATTTATAATCGGTGTTACAATTCGACTCCCCCAATTCGGCATCAATTGATGCAATTCTTGATTATAGGATGAACCTTAGGATGAGATCTATCTGCCCAAATCGAAAGCTCGGCCTGTTGTGCTCTTACCGGTGAGTAATCGAAGCTTTCTCTCTCTACAGTCCGTTTTCTGACGAAGCTTCGTTTGAGCTCGTTCTGGCATTAAAACTTGCAATTAAAAGTGCTATTAAATTGTAAGAAGATGGAGGAACTCAATTTTAACTTCAATTTCAACAATTAGAGGTGTTTGATCGGTCAATTTGATGAAATCAAATTCGGTTGTGCTAAGGAGTTGAAATTGGGGGAAAATTGGGGATTTTCGAAATTCAAAGGACCAAAATGCAATTTTATTAAATTGAGGGTCAATTGGGTATGAAAATAATGTTGGAGGACCAATTGATGAATTTTGGAATTTTTGGGGCAAAACTTACCATTTTTGTAAAGGAAGGGCAAAATGGTAATTTTGGAAAAGTTTGGGGACCAAATTGGAAATTTGGGAAATTAAACCCCTTTTTGCGAAATTAAATAATTTGAGGATCTAAGATAAATTTTAAAAGTTTCGGGACTCAAATTTAGGAAAAACCCGACAATATGGACTTAAAGTTAAAGAAAAATAACTTTATGGACCTAATTGCAAATATATGTAAAGTTGGGTTTTCTCATTCATTTGGAACGAATGAGGGCTATTAGGCCAAAGAATAATGAATAATTATGTTCATTTCGTGTAGGAGAACAATACATCAGGAACGTCATTCAAGGTCTAGCTTGCTAATGACGGAACTCGACTAAGTGGAATTTCACTGCACTATCGGGTGAGTGAGATTTTATATCATACTCGGTTGGGAATGATAAGTGCCTCGGTATAAAAATCCACTATTTAGTGGTATTTTAATCATTACCACTTAGAGAAAGTGATGTGAAAATTATGCGAAAAAACTATTTCCCGGTTGTAAGTAGATCATACTCAGTTGGTATGATGGGACTTACTCGAAGAAAGTTGAAAACCCGTTCATCGGTTATGAATGGAGATGTCCTTATACCGGTTGGTATAATGGACAATGAAAACCTATTTTGTTGGAAGTGTTCTCCCCTGACTGTGTGCCAATACTTAAACTATTTGGGAGACCTTCTTTACGGGAGCTTGATTAGCTCTTATAGGCCGGGGGCTTCGGTTTTGGAACTTGAGGGCTAGAATGCCCAGTTTTTGAAAATCTCGTACAGTGGGCCCAAGGCCAGTTGGCACGAGTAGGAGCTCATAAACGAACATAATATATGTGCCATAAAACTTAATAAGTGAATTATTTGGCCATGGTACCAAGATAGGACCGACGTACTCAGTTAACTAGCGGTAGTGCAACATGACAGGTTGACGGACTAGTCAAGACAAACAACTGTGGGTTGAGTTGAGAGTCGGGGCCGTTGGACCAGTGAGTAAGGACTAGTCATGACACAACATATTACATGGCTTGATAAGAAAATATTGTTTATGCATGTACTATGAGTACGGGATCATCAAGATGCCCATGAGGGGTAGCAATGCATCCTAAGGGCTCTGGACAACTCGGTGAGTATAAGGGCAAATTGTCGTTCCAGGTGTCTGTGCAAAATTTGGAGTAGCACCAAGCGCATGAGACCGGGATGGGGACAGGATGAGGTCTTTGTCCTCATATGGACATGAAGAAGCGATTTTGGGATTGAGGGTCAGATGTCGCGTACATCCACTCATTCATAGGGTAGAAGTGGTTGTACTTCTATCCGGGTGGCCGGTAAAGTTGCTCCGAAGCCACTAGTGGGTTCAGTAGTCATATTGACCTGCGAATGTGTGTAACCTTCATGATGAAGGATGTGTGTTGGGTGATGACACACCATGTTAACTAAGAAATGATGAAAAAACTCAAGATTTTAAATGAAATGGTTTTGAAAGAAAGGAGTTTGACACACTCCATATAAATATTTTTCTTAAAAAATAAAAGTAGACCTTTGAAAACCCATTCACTGAGTAGTCGTACTCATCCACTCCCTTATATCCCTTTCAGGAAATCCCGGAAAGCCTACCCTTAAAGACCATCAACTAAGATGCCTGTAAGACAGGTATGTAAAGTTTAAAATTTCATGCAATTTTGATTATGCTATTCCAAAAAATGGTGTAGGTTTAAAGGACGTTTTACTCTTTACGGTTTATAATAAGGGGAAACCCTTTAATAAATCGGAAGAGTGGTGGGTTGATCACAGGGATCCGACCAAACCAAGTCGGGGCGTGACATGATGAGTTATCATCCTCAACACCTAGTGTTCCACCCCCACCTACACCTACAGACATAATCCCCACCGATGTTGATGGGTATTCTCCCGTCTCGCCACCCCGTCGCATGCTCACCAGGTCTCAAGATGGCACCTTACCTCCATGACAATTTAAAATTGATCCTACTGTGTTTCTTGTTTCCTCTACTCAGGAGCCACGAACTTTTAAAAAAGCTCAAACACAACCCTGTTGGGTTGATGGTATGAATTCTGAATATGCAGCTCTTTTGAAGAACCACACGTGGGATTTGGTAGACATATTATCGGTTGTAAGTGGGTCTACAAACTCAAATACCATCTAGATGGGACTCTTGCACGTTATAAAGCTCGTTTAGTGGCACAAGGATTCTCTCAACAGCAAGGACTCGACTATAATGATACTTTCAGTCTGGTAATTAAACCAGTCACCATTCGGGTTATTTTGTCACTTGCTGTCTCCTATAATTGGCCAATTTGACAACTTGATGTTGATAATGCATTTCTTCACGGCCATCTCAATGAGGAAGTTTATATGAAACAACCACTATGCTACATAGATTCATCATATCCTAATCACGTCTATCTCCTTTGCCGCTCATTATATGGATTGAAGCAAGCTACTCGGGCCTGGTTTCTTCGATTGAGTACGTTCTTGTTAACAATTGGTTTTAAAGCTTCTATTGCAGATACCTCTCTTTTTATCTACCGTACCCCTCAATTTGTCATATTTCTCCTAGTATATGTGGGTGATATAATTCTCACTGGCTCACCTAATGCTCCTCTAACGTCTATTATGTCTGTTCTCAAAGAAGAATTTTCTATTAAGGATCTTGGGTCCTTTCATCATTTTCTTAGGATTGAGGTACATTCTCATTCTGGAGGTCTTATCTTTACTCAACAGAAGTATATTTATGATATTCTTACAAAAGCATCAATGACCGACTGCAAACCTGTCTCTATACCAGTAACTCTTAGGTTTAGACTATCTCTATATGATGGCACTCCATTAGATAACCCTCGAATCTACAGGCAAGTCATTGGTTCTCTTCAATATTTAACATTGACTCAACTAGACATTTCTTATGTTGTCAATTTATGCACAAACCAACGACAACTCATTGGGTTGCAGTCAAGAGAATTTTACGTTATCTCCGAGTGACGTACAGTTATGGATTATATTTCTGGAAAAACTTTCAGCCACATCTCCATTGTTTCTCCGATGCCAATTGGGCTGGCAATCCTGATGATCGGCGTTCCATAAGTGGGTTTTCAGTATTTCATGTAAATAACTTGATTTCGGGAAGTGTTAATAAGCAAAACACAGTTGCCCGTTTCAGTACTGAAGCGGAATATAAAAGTATCGGAAATACAACTGCTAAACTCATTTGGATCCAGTCACTACTTCAAGAACTCAAATTCCATTATTCATCTCCGCCAACTCTCTGGTGTGACAATATGTCAGTAATTTATCTCATTGACAATCTAGTTTTTCATGCTCGTACTAAACACATTGAAATAAACTATCACTTTGTTCGTGAACGAGTCAATCGCGGGGAACTCCACATTCATTTCATTGGCACAGAAGCTCAAATTGTAGATATATTTACTCAATGTCTTTCTTCACACCGATTTGGCACACTTCGCTTCAAGCTCAATGTTTGAGACCTCCCATTGTGCTTGCGGAGAAGTAATAAGAGATCTACAGATTAAATTAAGAAATCTGCAGATTACACTAAGAGATCTACAGATTAAATTAAGAAATCTGCAGATTACACTAAGAGATCTACAGATTAAATTAAGAAATCTGCAGATTACACTAAGAGATCTACAGATTAAATTAAGAAATCTGTAGATTACACTAAGAGATCTACAGATTAAATTAAGAAATCTGCAGATTACACTAAGAGACCTACAGATTATACTATCTAGGATTCAGTTATAACCTTTGACAAAATACTTGAATTAAAGAGAATAAAGGAATAGACATTTACATACCAAAAGATATGTTTATATTAAAACACACGTCCCTAATATTTGTACCATTACATTATTATAAATTTAGGATAATTTTTTTTATTATAACACACTTGTTAAGTAATATACATTTAATATATTTTCTCTATTTTTTAGCTTTCTAATTTAATAGAAAGAATTTGAGCTAATCTAGGGTCATTGCTTTGATTGATGATGCAAGACCCAAGCATAGAACTTCTCAACCTTCTCACGGTCCATTGAAAAAATGATCCTTAACCTTTGTTTTTATCTTAAGTCTTCCAATCGAGGTGAAATCGGTTGCCAAAGTAGCGATGTGGGTCATATAGCTACTCATGGGTATGTCCCTTATGGACGACGGTCCAATGCGTGACAAGAAGAACCGGAAGATGGGTCATTTGCTTTGCAGTGCTAGGGAGAATTGGATAGTATCATTCCCATAACCCAATAGCTAGTTTGTTTCTGGGATTATATTTTTTCACCATAAAAAATTATTATTTCAATCGAACTTGATGGATAACATGGGAATGTTGGGAGAGACGGATTATTGTCGTACTCATTTTCTTTACAGGAATTTGTAGGATAAGTGATTTAAAAATTAAAGCTATAATACCATGAAAACACAAACTGTGTGCCGAATAAAATTTCTAAAGTACTCGTTGCAAGAATAATTTGGTGGCAGAGTAATGGGTCCAAGAGTTTGCACATTTATTATCATTAATGATGAAGCATGATGGGTTAAAAGCAGGTGGGGCAAGGGGCACGGGCAAGTTGGATGCATGGACCAAAATTATTCTAATATTTTTCACTCTAACATCTCCTCTTTATAGCCATTTTAAGTGTTTTTTAGGAGAGGTTGAGACGCCTCATTTGTGGCCGCCTTGCCATGGCCAACCGCTCTCTCACTGGCACCTACCAAGCGGCCATGGCGTAGGGGTAGTTAGAAAGGTCCCTCAAGCCCTCCCTTCTTCAAACCCTTAATGAATATCAAGAAAGGAATGCTCTGAAACCCTCCAATGGTCCCCACTCTACATAGCTTCTCCATTGAGATGTTGGACCACCTTCCCAACCGGATGACTATTGATGAGGGTCGGTCGGTGGGACGCCCTCTCCAATTATCCAATCCATAACCACCCTCTGGTCGGCCATTGCTGATCGACCATGGGGCCTTGAGCCACGTTTTCCATAAAACCCTTCTTCCAACCATCTATAGTGTAGCACTTTGAATGGTTATTAATGGAACACTACAGATGTATTATGACAACCATTTATCAGAATTACCCCATTGTAGTGTAGCACTTTGAATGGTTATTAATGGAACACTACAAATGTATTATGACAACCATTTATCAGAATTACCTCATCGTTCTACCTGCAATGAACACCTTTAAATATAATGTATAATATTTGATCTAATATACGTCTTACATAAATATATATATATATATTGCACACACAATACAAATCTCTTTCAACATATAATATTTTAGTACAAAATGTTTTGTAAAATAAGAAATAAAATAAAAAGTTTAGTACTAAGGTAAGGGAAAACTTTGTAAAAAGGGTAAAAATTATCTAAATTTGTGCACTTCTAAATAATTTACTTAAAAAAAAAAAACAACTTCCCAAGATTAAAAAATCACCTTGTCTATATTAGTAATCAGAATATTATTACTAGCATAAAAAACAACTTTCAAAATTAGAATCTCAATGGGCAATCGGATAACAAAAACTAGAGTTAACATTTTGGTAGGACTATAATAATAACTAAGGAGTGAACCTATGGCTAGAATCAAAATCAGTAATTAATTTGGTTGCTGGTTCACATAATCATTTTTTTGAGGCCTTAGTTCAATTATATTGTTAATTTTGTGAACGTAGCTAATTTTATATATGTGGGTCATTGATTTTTTTTCCATTTGGATTTTTCATGTTAAATATGTGTATCTCTTTGTTCATCTATTTGTTTGGTCATTCTTCATTATTAGTAGAGTTTCATAATAAGTATATCATAGTTCAATGTTTGTGTTAAGATTTTTCGTTCAATATAACAAAATTAAAATATGATTTTTCTGCTAGGTTTTTATTGTGACAAATTAAAATATAAGATATTTTTTAACAAATAAGTTTGGATGATGATATGTTAATATGGAAGAGATATTACAATTACATACCATTGATGAAATGAGAGAAAAAGATCATAAAACTTTATCTCATATTAATTTTCATTTATTAAATAGTAAATTTTACCGAAGGTTGAAAGAGAAATACTTATTCAACTTTTAGAGTTGATATATTGTATAGTCAATATACTCCAGATAAAAACCTCTAATTTATAGTGGATATATTGATTATTTGTGGTAAATCTCATAAGAAATTTCCAAGGACAATTTTAGAAATAGATAGAATTTCATAAATAAATATGAGAAATTGAATTATTAAAATATATTAGGACATATTAAATTTGAATATTATATGTTGAAGAAAAAGAACAAAAGAGTGAAAACTTTAAGCAAACAACAAGATTAGTTATCCCAAGCCACCATAACAAGATGGTATTATAGATGTTTGTATGGGGTATGATAGTGATATAAGAACTCACTATTAATAGATTATTGATTTAACATGTACTTCCATATGTGTACCAACCTCGTATGATTTTGTACATATGAAGTTATATCAAAATGTGTTGTATGAATGAAAAATAACACATTTTTTTTAAGTTTGCATATATTGGATCAGTTCATATAGTATCTTCCATTCACCCCATATTTAAATAGAAAATTTATATCTTCCATTACTCTTGATTACAAATGGTATAACTATTCTAAGACATGTAGAGTTATCAAGATGGGCTATAGTGATATGGTAAGGATGAATTCTACAAAGGTATATATCTTGCAACATAATTTAATTTAAAAATATTGATATTGTTTCAAATTCATTATTGATTATAATCTTTAACGTCGTATGTGTTTGGTTCATATTAATGAAATTGGTTTCACATATATGTTTGCTTCATTGACAAATTATTAGTAAATTGAAAATAATTTTACTTTTTGGAAAACAAATGAGACTTAAATTCAATAATTCAATTCCAACTACATTTTGTTGTATGTGGGTCACCTAGTGAGTCATCCATGGGAGATGTGATTTATATGTTACTCTAGACAAGTTTGATCATATGACTTAAAGCACAAATATGATGTGTTCTTAAAATTCTAAAAGTGAAAGATTATGATTGAGACAAACATGCAAACTTGTCAAAAATATTCATATTTACAACCCGATTAAGTTTGGTTTTAATGAGTCTAACTCATTATGTAAATCTCATGGGATTGTGAAACATTTCCCTATGCCATATACTTCTTACCAAAATGGTGTAGTTGAGCATATGAACATAAGTATTATTGAAAATGTATTGTCTAAATAATTTTTGGTTGTAGGATGAATTTTTATTTGATTAATTGGTCTCCATCACTAGTGAATTATTCATATTTAGGGATGTTTTTTTTTTGTTTTCAAGCTTATTCTCATGTTGATAATGATAAATTTGATTTAATATCAATTAAGTACATTTCTCGGTTATACATATGGTGTGGAAAGATATTAATTGTGGTGTCATGAAACTAAAAAATATTATTAGTATCAATGTTGTATTTGATGAATATATTATGCTAAAAGATAGGTCACCTCCTATATTTATTATGAAAGTCAACAAAAAATAAAATGTTCCCATTGAAGTATGTTATTGATTTAAGATAAATATCAAAGTCCAAAATGGGAAATATTGAAGAAACTCCTTTCCTAGTACAATCATTAATTGGAAGAAACATGCCTAAGATGGATCCTCACATATATAAAAAAAATTGGTGGATTATACTTTAAGTATAGCAAAATTTGTAGATGAGAATGCAAAGTTCTCAAATTATTTAGAGACTATTATTTTTGTTGACTCTGATAAATAGATTGTTGTTATGGATGATGATAGTGTATATTGAAAATAATGACACTAGAACTGATCATATTAAAAACTCATGAGTTGTAAATAGATATTCAAAACAAAAGAAAGCATATTTGAAATGGATGCTAGATACAAACCAATACTAGCATCTTTGAAATTTATTTAGTATTATGTCTATCAATGTGAGCAATTAGATGTAAAAATATATTTTTATGAAGAATTAGAAGAATACATCTATATATTAAGCATACTATTTTGTTACCAAAAATAAGAAAAATTTTATTTATATTGAGAATATGATCACAAATTTAATAAAATAAAAAATTATTGTAATTTTATAAATTTAAAAATTTTCTACTATTCACAAATTATAACTTATAATTAGTAAACTGGTAAGTAGTGTAAAATTTACAAATATATAAACCAACAACATATTTTATTTAATGTGTAATCATATTTTCAATCATTTCAAAAAATATTCTATTTATTGTTTGAAGGATTCACCAAAATAATGGTACAATAGATTTGATTATAATAATTGTGTTTATTTTAAGAATATTAATGGTTAGTCATATATTTATTTCTTTACACTAATTATATGTTGATGGTTGTAAAGAATGTGGATTAAATATCAAAGTTGAAGACATAATTGAGCCATAAATTTGATACGAAAATTTTTTATATAATATATACAATTCTTGATACTGTGACCATATATATGTGATGTGATGTGATTTACCTGATTTCTTGGGTACTGACCTCCGATGGCCTTCACCGTTGAATGTAGCTGATGAAGATGGATATTTATCATGTTCACCAGTGTAAGTTATTGTCAAGAAGATAGACACAAACAGAAGGTATGCATAAAGTCGCAACCTCCGCCGTCCCTCCCACCTAAGTCTCTCCTGACATGGCTCTATATATGAATGCAGGCATCGTTGAATGCCATTTGCACCCCATCAACACAGAGAAATCAAAGAGCACCCACACCTACTACCCATAGTCTCCCCTCCCATCTCTGGTCTCGAGGATGGGGAGGAAAATCTGGTTCTGACATGTTTTCTGGCTCTATGTTTCACTTAGACATGTAAACCTACCCAAAATTAATTAGCTTCAAAAAAATATAAATATATATTAAATAAATCAGTTCGATCTTAATTTAAAGTCATTTTTATTCATTCCGGTATTTTGATTATTAAATATTCGTAGGTTTTTCAAAAATAGTTTTATTTACTTTCTCATTTTTCAAATTTAAACTTTAAAATGATATTTAATTTAATTTAATTTCAATCTCTATTTATAGTACAATTGAACTTAAACACTAGTTTTAAATTTTGAATATTTACCCTGATATTCTCATAGCAATTAAATTGTTCATTTACCTTTTTCCCACTATAGTTGCTCTTATAGGTTGTACTTTTGTTTCTTACATTCATGAACTACGAACTTTCTTTCTACAATCAAAACATTCCTATCACTTGATTATTCTGCTGCACATACGAGAAATAATTATTTATGTTGGTTGCAATTTTCATTTCATTTTCTCATATGTATTTTCTTCAATTTTAGTTGAAATACATTTTTTTTCCACAACATTATAGACCCGAAGTGCTTCATTAGTATTGTCTAATATTTATAATTTCCATTGAACTTGGTGCTTAAATGCAAGTAACTAACACCTCGTGCCATTATTTGAAATCTTGAATTCATTATTACAATATGAAACTAATATGAAACTAATATAAATTCACTCTTTCTATATTTTATTTTTCATTACAACTATTTACAAATGTTTATTCCCTTTATATGATATTTTGGTTACTCTTAAAACTCATAACTAACTACAATTACTATCATGAATGCAGAATATTAAGGTGAAATGTATATTACTAGACTATTTAAAAACTCTTTTCTATGTTAATGATTACCAGCTATGATTCAAAGTGTTTATTAGTTCATGTGCTAACATGTTCACGTAAGCCTTTGGATATTTGATCATTAACCTTTTTTTTACTTACCATGAGAGTTTAGTTTCACTTTCATGTGTTAAACTTGATTATCTTTTATTTATTAAACTTCAATACTAATTAGTGGGCTTCCTTTCATACTGAAGAATTTGGATTATGAAAGATGTGAGGAGATATTACGTGGATCGGACCCATATTTACTTAAAATTAATAACTTGTAAATATTGTAATATTTTAAATATTATAAACTAACAATTCTCTATTTTATCTAATTTAATATTTATATTCTCAACACTTGCCCTCAATTGTTTTTTTGTTATAAGTGAAAATAATGGTATTGAGTTGGATATTTTTCCACATACTAGTGCAAATTATAAACAAAGTCCCCGCTATGATATCGCGTGAGAATGTATTATTTGTAATTAGTGAA
This sequence comes from Trapa bicornis, assembly GCA_030064425.1. NCBI lineage: Eukaryota > Viridiplantae > Streptophyta > Magnoliopsida > Myrtales > Lythraceae > Trapa > Trapa bicornis. The sequence continues at coordinate 25,125,354 of CM057751.1, forward strand.
ACATTTACAATTTTATAAACCAATAATACTTATTTATTTTATTTAATGTGTGATTATATTTTTAACAAAATATTAGTGTTATTTGTAAAAATTGTTTCATGTGAGTCGTATATTATTGTTATTGTATATCATAATATTGAATGCATCTTAGATATTCTTACATTTAGATCTTAAGGCCTTAGACTTGCAATAAATGTTTACATATTTTATATTATTTATATTAAATAAAATATAAATGTGTTCAATGTTTATAATTTATAAGTTTTACCCATTAAGTAGTAAGGCCATTACTTTTTGCCGAGCTACTAGGTATGGAGTGACTCTTTGGCCATTGAAGAGACGAGTGCTCCTTCCATCCATGGAGAGCTTGCTTGTAGATAAAGATATCAAGGGCTGACCTGCCCAATTGACATTAACTTCTGCGATTCACTCATTCCACCCTTGATGGCACGTTGGGTGCACCCAAAGTTATTAACTTAGCCTATTCTATACATGAGTATCTAATCCGGCATTTGATCCCATAGTTTTAGGTGTTTCCATCAAATGACCATTAGACTATGATGACATAAACAAGTATTATTCCTCAATCTATTTTTCAACTATATATGATATTGATTTTTAAGAGAGATACCTAAAGTTGTGATCCACCCAAATCTTAAAATCTGTCATTTTATTATAGGTGATCATTTTGGAAAATGGTAGATAATTAAGTAATTATGTTAATGAAAATGAAGATGATTCCATCAATCATATATTTTTTTAGATTTTTTGTATTTATTTCTTACAATTTTAAAACTTTTTTCATATATATATATATATGAAAAAAGTTTTATTACCGAATCCACGTAGCACATACTAAATTTGGCTTATGGCCATCTATCAAGAAACGAAGGCATTTGCTGATACTGACCACAAAGTAAAAGGTTGCAGAATAAGGGACGGTCTGGTCTCTCCGGCACGTGATTTCCTAAAAGCCCTAAACTTTAATATTCAATAGGTGATTATTGACATGAACAATTAAAAGGGTCGACCATAAGACAATTTTCTGATCAAATTTTGAATATGTTTGGACATGGAGGCCGCCGTGATCAGTCATGTCCGCAGGGAATCATAGCATGATTCAAGCTGACTGCCACTGTCACCCTTCAGGAGCTGCTTGTATTCCTCGAGGATCCTATCGAGCTTGCATGAAGGATTTGATGGATCGCCATCTTCTCCCATGCTCGTATTGCAGCCATAGCCCAGCTGGTAGACGTCATGGATATCGTCGTCTTCAAGGACGCTCCGCACGTCCAGATACTTCACGGCAGTTCCGCTGCTGCTAGTAAGGCCGCCTTCTGCCCCGCTGACCCCACTGTCCAAGCTGTTGTTCCTCACAATCGGGAACCGGGAAACCCTAACGGCCTTCGGTTGATGAACCTTCACCATTTGCTTCTTCTTCTTCTTCGTCAGCTCGATCTTGTCAATGGGACGCTTTGGAGCTGATTTGGGGCCACTTGGGTTCGTCTCCGCTGCCCCGGTTGGCTCGGTAGGGGCGTCACTCACTCGCTTGCTCAGGTGGGAATTCCAGTAGTTTTTTATCTCATTATCGGTTCGACCCGGCAACAGCTTAGCCATGAGTGACCAGCGGTTGCCTAGCAGTGAGTGCATCCGGACGATCAGGTCCTCCTCGTCGGGGCTGATATTGCCGCGCTTGATGTCTGGTCGGAGGTAGTTCATCCATCTCAGCCTGCAGCTCTTCCCACAACGAAGCAAACCTAAAAACCAAAAAAAAATATACCCGCAAGGACAAGAAGTTGTAATTAAACAGTGGACTTATTGATCACTGTGATCATATATATGTGATGTGACTTACCTGATTTCTTGGGTACTGACCTCCAATGGCCTTCACCGTGCTGCTGAATGTAGCTGATGAGGATGTCGTCTTCTTTGATGGACCAGGGTCCTCTGCGCAATCCCACCTTGGAACAGCAGGGGGCTCTTCCCATGATGTCTGTCGCCTATCTCTCTATGATCAGTTTTATATATATGAATAATGGGCTACGAGGAAGGGTTTGTGGGGAAGGAGAAGGAGAGAGCTAATGATGTGTATACCATTTTAAAGGAGAATCTCCTCAATTTTCTATCCTTTTTTTTCTTAATTTATACTTCCCAAATTACTAGTTAACGTGGAGAATCGTCTGACTGAAAAATAAACAAAAAAAAACAGAACAATTATGTCGGGATGGAGATTTGCTTGACACCCATTTGATTTAAAAATTATTTTTGAAAATATTTTTCAATTATATATGTTTAAAAATGACATATTTAATCAGATACCTTTGAAAATAACTTTTTAATTCTTATATACTTGATGAAATTGATAATTTTAATATGATTTATAAGGGTTTTCAGTATTAAAAATACCACTTTTATTAAATATATATAATTTAAAAATCATTTTCAAATATATATATATAACTAAAAGTATTACCTTTTAAAATGCATAAAAAACTATTTCCTAGATATAAGACTTAAGTGATAAAATATTCAAATATATATATATATATATATATATATATGTTACAAGCTTTGTTCATCCATAAAAAGTCTTTGAGTACATTAAACAACCATTATAAATGAGTTACATGGATATCATTTCAACATGTCCCACCTTACCAAAAGCTCTACCTATCATCATGCATGCATCTTATTTTGATATGCTAGAGTATCACAATTACTATATTGTAATGGAAGAAATAAATATGTTTTTAGTTTTTTTATTATTGAAATATTATATCATTAAAATATATTTTTTTTTTCAAATTATATAACCACCTTCTAATTATATTAAATAATTGATAAAATTAGGGGTGATAATTTAGTTCAATTCCAAAATAATAAATTAATATTAAGAATATAATCAAATATTAGATAAAATAGAAATGTAATATAATTTTATAAAATTGAAAACCTTTCATTAGTTATAATTAATAACTTTTAATTATACAGTTAAAATTATTTATAGGTACATAATGATTTTTCAAATTATAAACCGTTGTTAATATTTTACTAATTATAAATAAAAAATTTTTAGGATAAGTAAGGACCACTTATAATCAATACACAATACTTGATTCACGTGGCTGCATCGCCTTTTTTTTTTCCTCTTTCCGTATTAAATCGACAATGTTTTGGTTAGAATGCGAAAAAAAATTTGCCCAGCGATCATAACGATGGCCGTCCCGTCTCCAGAAAAAAATATAGTAAACATCAAGTGCATAGGATTTTGTCTGTTCCACAACCCACGAGATCCAAGTAGTGTAGTCTAATCAGAAGACCGGTTCTAAATTTGGGAACGAGATATGGTTGTCGGGGAACTGAGATACGGTTATCGGATAATTACTCTTCTAAGTCTCATATATTTCATAAAAATGATATTTTTCCTTCTAAAAACATAAGGGAGGTGTTGACTTGAAAGTGATATTTTTTTTTTCAAAAATGTAATACCTAAAAGGTCATTTTCAAATATATAGGACTAAAGTATCATTTTTCAATGACATATAACTTAAAATATCGCATTGAAACATATAGAAATTAAGATACCAAAAAATATAATGACAAAAAACCCATCATGCATTTCTGTCCTTCAATAAACTACAAGCATATGTGTATTATGGTAAGCTCGCTTCTATCTAACTTTCCAATGTATCTGTCAGTCCATATATCTATCACTAGAGGGATCGATCCACGTGAAGGCCACGGAGGAGAAAAACACTATGTAAAGTTCATAACCTAGAGAATTTTACCACTCCAACACGTTAGCTAATAAGACTTGAGCTATACTCAATATTAAACCGGTGAATACCATTGAAACATGATGTGATAATATGTTCAAAGATAAAAATATTGAGTATTGCTCTTCTATGAACTTATATGTAGTGTAGTGTGATATTATGCCCAATAATCAAAATGTTATACGATTAATTTATACCAAAAATTTTATTGTCTCTTAATATTCTAATTCTACGGTTTATTATTAAAAAAAATAGAAAAAATATATATTAATTAATAAATATATTATAATTATTAAATTGTCCTAAATTTATAATATATTTAAGTGTATAAGTATTATGCATATATTTTCTAATATAGAAATATCTTTTAATATGTATATTTCTATTAATTTATTCTTTTTAATTCGAATATAATCGAGTTTTTTCCGGAGATTTTACTGAATCCCATATAGTGTAATATGTATATATTTTAGTATAATATGTAGATTTTTTTATATAATTTGTATATCTCTTATTAATTATAAATCATAGGAATATTCTATCATAATCCTATAAAAGTATATTATATTTACTTAAAAATGAGTATAATATTTTTATGGGTTATTCTCCTAATTAACTTAAATTATGTTCAACAAAAAAAATATTTTAATAGTATATAACATATTAAACTCTACTAAATAATTATTTAAAATTTGAATATAAACCGTTTAAATTTAGTATTTTTTATTTATAGTCGATCAAAACACAATTCAAGTTTTTGGATTTATGTTGAAGTATGAATAATATTTTATCAAATTCTATAATTGTTCCATCTATATTGATAAATTATTAAATTAATATCTAATTAAAATTAATAATAAGCACAATATTTGTATATTTTAATCAATATAGAGTTTTTTATTTAATGTTTAACATTAAATATTAAAATATATAATAGTTATCAAATTTTTTTTAAAAATATAGTTATAAATATAGAAGTTGAACTTTTTAAGTCAATAAATTAATGTCATGTTTGTGTGTGATCACAAATGTGTATATAACAAGCATTTATACATGCCACCATATGGGTGCTTATGCTCAACCTACTCAGCCTTTGTTACGCCATTGGATTAATACATGTGGGTCATATAAAATTAAATTTTCAAATGCTGATAAATAATGTTTGATAGAGATATTTAGATGTTTCATATACATATATGGTTAATAATTAATAATTTAGATGTTGCATATACATATATGGTTAATTTTTGAAAATAATGTATAACCTATATTTATTTGTATTTATACATTATTAAATCATATTATTATACCGTATAAATGTGAACCTTCTACCATTTTATTGAAATTTTCCATTATAAAAGATTTGTATGAAATTAGATGATAAGGGACACGAGAGACAAAATGAGTATCTAACTGATTTAGCTTTTTTAATATATGTTAAGTAATACATAAATATTTTTATGAATTCATATTTATAAATTTGATTATTTTACTAATTAAAAATATTATATCAAATTAAATAAAAATAAAAAAGTATATAAATTTATAATATTGAAAAAAAATACTAATTACAAATTACAATTTTTAAATAAATATGAATCCGATTATTTATCATTGTACAATACATTTTCACATTTTATCAAATTCAATTAACTCGCACCCCAATTCAATACTGAAAATTCGATTCTTATTTTACTTAATTATAGAGAAAAAATACTTAATTCGATACTATTATTCCATCTAATTCGATACTATTATTCCAACTAATCCGATACCGAAATAATTATATCCGGCTCGTATACAGTTATTGAGTACGAGTTTAAAATTACACTTAATAAATGTGCAAACATTTTAACTAAATACCAATTTTGATAATATAATAATAAATTAAATAAAATAGAGAAATATATTATTATTACCTTTTTGAGCGGAATATAAAACTCATTTATATTATATTATTGTACAATTTTTTATTATTATTTAATTGTATACGACAAATTTATTAGTTGATCTTAGTAAAAATAAGATAAAGTTTTGATGAAAATGAAATGATACACGAGATAGCAAATGAGTTGAATAACATGTTGGGAATAGATTGTGGACCAGATTGTGGTGCTGCAAGAAGGATTCACTTTCTTGGGTATTGACCTGCATCGCTCGTCACCCCCAAGGTGGCTTGGGAATTCATTTTCAAATATCTAATTAAACAGTCTACATAACGTTCACGATTAGTTCAAGCATAAGCAAGATCATCACATTGTTTTATATTGTCAAACTGTAGTCATGGTGTGGTCCAGACCCTACATGATTTTCCTAAACCCAAGTCCTGCCATGGAAATGGATGCCTTATATAATTCACGACGTCAAGACAACGTTACTGCCAATACAACACAGTGGGAGTTCCAGCAGCAGCAGCAACTAGGTTAGGTTTAATGATCTGCTTAAAGAGTACATGATCACAAATGCTTGTTTTTTCTTTTCTTTATAATGATAATAAGAATATTTTTTATTATATATTTAAAATATAAATAGCATATTATAAATTTTAATTGTGTAAAATATTTTAAAATATTAAAATTTGAAAAAATCTATATATTTTTTATTTTTTATTTTAAGTGTATAATAAAATAAATAGTATATTATTATTTTAATTATAAATTTATTATTAAAAATATATTATCTGATTATATAGCTAGAAAATTGGAGGTACAAATATACAATTAATTGGACATGTGGAGACTCTTAATGGGCCGAAGGAGTAAGAGTTAAAGGGCAAATGTGAGCCTACTACAACGATTAAGGCTTTATCCCAACTCTTTCTTTCTACTAAACTACTACTCTTGATTAGCTGTGTATTCAAGGCCTCTCAGTCTATACTCACCACATCTGGCTTATCAACACCGGCCGACCCACGGCGATTGCGGCCTTGCTCACCCCTCTATCATCAATAAGAATCAATGATGGGAATAAAGCATCACTGAGAGAGAGATGATTGAAGTGTAAAGGTACCAATGTTAACATGTTGAAATGCCATACATTTGGATTTGGACAAAGGAGCTAGCTAGCCTCAATTCTATCATTTACCAAGCTTTATATTCTTGGGTATTTGTATTTTAAATGAGTTGGATTAAAAAGTAAATATTTTTATTCATAAAAGTCATGTGACCTAATTTTAGAATTAAATGGTTATTTGGAATATATATTTGGTGTATTTGAGGCTTACTATTATAATGTGTTGGTTACATGACTAAAGTTTACAATTAGTCACAACTCCATATTTTTAGTAAGGGGAGGAAAAGGGTTTGGAGGTTTTTTTAGGGTTTCTTAACCCCTATCTCTAAATTCGGTCAAAATAATGAATTAATATTTATTAATTTTGCATCCTAAAATTGTATTAATAAGGATTATTTAATATATGATAAAATAAAATACTAATATAAAATATAATATTAACAAAATATATTTATATTATAGTATCATATTTTATTATATAATACAATTGAATTAATGTTAAAATAATAAAATAAATTAATATTAATTGTATAATAATAATAATATATATATATAATAAATTATATTATATATATAAGATATACGTTCTTTAATATTATGTTTTTATTATATAATCATCTAATATAATATAAATAGACCATTATAACAATTAGAGAATGAATAAATATTAATTATATAATAATTATGTATAAATATCTTATAATAAAAACAAAAATATATATGTAAATGATAAAATATATGTACATTATTATAAAATAATATCATATAAAATAAATAATTTATTGATATAATTATATAATAATGTTTTATATAAATCTTTTATAATACTCAAGAAATTAATATATATATATAATACATTATATATATACTACATATATTTTTAAATATAATATTTTTATGATATCATATAAATTTATATAATAATAAAAATAAAATTAATATAAAAAATACTATTAAAATCATTTTAACTAGAGATTTAGTCTAAATATAGAGTTTTTAAACTCTTTTAAATACTTTCAAACTCTTCAATTTTATTTCAAAAAAAGTAGAGATTTATCGATCCAAAAATAAAAATAGTGTTAAAAGGATGGGTGAGACGAACATGTCCACGACTTTATTAAGGAATAAAGTATGCAATCATACAAAATTGGTCAAACTATTCTAGTGGTGACATGCCACTTAGGGATAAGAACGTATTCTATGTTGATAAGATATTATATATATACATATAATCAAACATTTTTAATATTTTAAACTTAAAATAATTTTTATTTTATCCCATATAAAAAATATCAAAATCATTTTTACGTTTTCATAATCTATTTTTTCTTTAATTCTCCCTCAATTCATAACATCATATTCCATTGGTAGGATAATTATAATCTCCATATCATTTATATTCTTATATATTTTTAGAAATATCTATAAATTATTTTCTAGGTTTTTATTTTTCATCTTGGTGGTTCTTCATCGTCTGCCCATAAAGCTATTGCCATCTTATATTAAGTTCATACAAAGTTGTGTATTTATCGCGGGAACCAGCTAGCACAGCTGACCGAAGGAAACGCCATGGCCGAAGTTAATAGAGTAGCAGTGCTCAAACTCCTTGGGGGATTGCCCACAAAACCTCCGTGGCCGTCCGGTCGGTGTATCTTTAGAGTTCCTAGCACGATCCGGAGGCACAACGAATACGTCTACGACCCACAGCTGGTGTCCATCGGCCCGTACCACCACGGCCATGAGAGGCTACAGCACATGGAGAAGTTCAAGCGCTGGTACTTGCGTTGCCTCCTCGATCGAACCCCGAATCCCGAGTGCAATCTAAGTCGTCTCTTTGAAGTAATCAAAAGTAACGCGCAGTATTGCCTCGACTGCTACTCGGAGATGGAAGAAGACACGATCATCGACATAGACAAATTCATCGTGATGGTGATACTGGACGGGTGCTTCGTCATAGAGCTATTCCGAAAGCAAGCAGGAGTTTTGCCTCGGCATCCCGATGATCCGATATTTACGACATCTTACATGAGGAAGATTCTCTTGAGTGATCTGATGTTGCTTGAGAATCAGCTTCCCTGGTTCGTCCTCGAGGTATTATTCGACCTCACAAGCTCGCATCAAGAAAGGGGTAACACTTCCATTGCTGCATTGGCCCTTGATTACTTCGGGTTCAACACCATCAGAAGGGGATCTATCGATCCCTGCACAATCCCTGCGGTTAAGCACTTGCTCGATCTGCAGCGCAACAACATTACGTATGCGACCAAAAGCCCTGAAAGGGCAGGCTGGTACGAAGAACTAATTTTATTGGTAATCTATAACGTATAATTAATTGTAACTTTTCTATATTATCTAATTTAAAATTTTATTATCAATATTAATATTTAATGCATATATGTAATTTTTAAAATTCTCAATCAATAATTTCACAAACTAGTATAATTTTTTCGGTGCGGAACAAATATAAACAATTAATTCAAATCAGATATTTTTTCTATATAATTGAACAGATAACGAGTTAACTTTCTAGTATCATGTAAACTCAATATACTTAGAATATATTTTTAATAGATAAGGGGTGGAATTTATTTTTATTTAAAATTAATTATATTAAAATTGACTTTACTATTATTATTCTCAACCCATCAGACAAATCTCAACTATTGAACAGGAACCCTATTCCTTGCGTGACGAAGCTTCTACAATTAGGGGTTCGGTTGGAGGCTGGAGAATCAAGCGAGATGATGGACGTCCGGTTCGACAAAGGTGTGATGAGGATCCCACCAATAGTGATCCTCGATAATGCCGAATCCCTCATCCGGAACCTGATTGCATACGAGCAGTGCGACGGAACTTGCAAGGACAAGATCACTTCCTACGCTGTCCTTCTCAACAACCTCATCCAGTCCGGAACCGACCTGGATTACCTGCGTGAGAAAGGAATTGTGGAATGTTTTTTGAGCAGCAAGGAGATCCACGTCTTCTTCAGGAGTCTCTACAATGACGTTGACCTAGTTTACTACACTTATGCAAGTATGTCCCGGGACATCGACCGCTATTGTCGTTCCCACTTGCCTCGATGGCGGGCCTTGTTGCTGACTGTTATAAAACTGAATTCGAGTAAGGGAAAACGAATATATTGATAGAGAGGCATTGGGGATGAGAAATTGAAAAACCCCCTTTTATTTTCTCCAAACCCTAACTTAATATATATATATTTCTATTTATTAACTACCTTAAATAGAATATATGATATAATCTTAATATCCAAGATTATATCATAATTACCTTAAATAACTTATACTATTTCAACACTCCCTCTCAAGATGGGCGATAAATATCTATCATTCCCATCTTGTTACAAATATTAATCCACTCTTTAGATCCTAATCCTTTAGTTAAACAATCTGCTAATTGTTCGCCAGTCTTCATGTAGTGTAGCTCCACGATCTTGCTCTCAAGTTTCTCTTTGATGAAGAATCGATCAATTTCAATATGTTTGGTTCTATCATGTTGAACTGGATTGTTAGCAATGCTGATCGCTGATTTATTATCACACCATAACTTAATGGGTTCTTTCCTAAATAAACATAACTCCATCAATAAGTTCTTTATCCATATTATCTCACATATGCCTTGAGTCATAGCTCTGTATTCTGCCTCTGCCGTTGATCTTGCGACCACCTCCTGTTTCTTACTTCTCCAAGATACAAGATTACCTCCAACAAACACGCAATAACCTGATGTCGATCTTCTATCATCTACACAACTAGCCCAATCAGAGTCACAAAATCCTTCAACTTTAGTATGACCTTGAGACTTGAACCAAAGGCCTTTTCCCGGGCTACTCTTTAAATATCTCAATATTCGCATAACTGCCTCCCAATGTTCTGTCCTAGGATCATGCATATATCTACTTACAATACTAACCGCATATGTTATATCCGGTCGTGTGTGACACAAGTAGATAAGTCGTCCCACAATTCTTTGGTATTGTTCTTTATCCACTGGGTCCCCTGACTGAGCACATAGCTTATGATTTGGTTCAATTGGAGTAGCAGCAGTTCGACAACCCAACATCCTTGTTTCAGTAAGTAGATCCAATAGATATTTTCTCTGAGAAAGCACTATGCCTGTCCTAGACCTGACTATCTCAATACCAAGAAAATACTTAAGTGCACCCAAATCTTTCACTTCAAATTCTTTGCTCAATCTTTGCTTTAGTCGTATTATCTCATCGCTATCATCTCCAGTTATAATAATATCATCTACATACACTGCAAGGATAGCAACTTGACTATTTGAGTGTCGATAGAAAACTGTGTGATCTCCATTGCATTGTTGATATCCCATTCTAACTATTGCATGTCGAAATCGGTCAAACCAAGCTCTTGGTGATTGCTTAAGTCCATACAAAGACTTCTTAAGTTTACATACCCTCCCAGTGGTCTTCATTGTATCAAATCCAGGTGGAATTTCCATATATACCTCTTCTTGTAAGTCTCCATGCAAAAATGCATTCTTTACATCTAATTGATGTAATTTCCATCCATAATTGGCAGCACATGATATAAGTATTCTGACGGTACTCATTTTAGCAACTGGTGCAAATGTCTCATCATAATCTATTCCATACGTCTGGCTGTAGCCTTTTGCTACCAATCTTGCTTTATACCTTTCAACCTTTCCTTCAGCATTTTGCTTAACAGTGAATACCCATTTGCATCCAACAACCTTTTTTCCGCTTGGAAGTAATGCCAGTTCCCATGTCTTATTTTTCTCTAATGCACGCATCTCCTCATGCATCGCTGCAAGCCACTTTGGATCATTTTTAGCCTCTTGCCAATTTCTTGGTATGTGCACTAACTGTAATGATACAATAAAGGTCTTGTATGTAGATGGGATAGATTCATATGAGACATAATTAGATATATCATATTCATAACCATATCTAATTGGAGGTTTTCCTGCATTAGCTCTAGATTCTTTACGAATAGCAATGGGCAGAGATTCATTACCATCTGGTGATGACGAGGAATCGTCAGGAGATTGATGGGTATCTAGGACATTTGGTGATGATGAGGAATCGTCAGAAGATTGATGGGTATCTGGGACATCCGGTGATGATAAGGAATCGTCAGAAGATTGATGGGTATCTGGGACATATGTGGGCAATGAGTGTGGTATAAGTATCTGTTCTTGTTGCTCTCCATCATCTTCTTTATCTTCCTCCCCCTGAGCACAACTCTTGTTCCTTCTACTATAAACCTTCAATTCTGGTTCATTGGTCCCTCCTTCATTGCTACTCAATCTCTTAGGACATGGGATTATACCTACAATGACATCATCTTCTTTATTATCACTAATTCTCTCTTCATTTCCATGTTGTGCTTCAATCAAATCATCTAGCACTGTGGATGACGTTGTTGATTCACCATAAAAGGGTTCATTCTCACGAAATGTTACATCCATACTCACAAAAAGTCTTCTCTCGCTTGGACACCAGCACTTGTAACCTTTCTGAGTGCTAGAATAGCCCACATAAATACACTTCAATGCACGTGGATCAAGTTTAGTTACTGTGGGACGATGATCTCTCACAAAACATACGCAACCAAATACACGAGGACGGATTGCATATATATTACATCCCATCAAAAGTTCACAAGGAGATTGAAAGTTTAATATCTGAGAAGGCATCCGGTTAATTAAATATGTTGCCGTCAATACTGCTTCACTCCATAGATATTTTGGAACATTCATTGTAAATAGAAGTGTGCGAGCTACCTCTAACAAGTGTCGATTCTTCCGTTCTGCCACTCCATTCTGTTCTGGTGTATCTGGACATGTGGTCTGATGCAGAATCCCCTTTGTAGATAAATACGATGAGAATTCTCTATTAACATATTCAGTACCATTATCTGTACGGAGAGTACTCACTTTGGCATTATATTGTGTCTGCACCAAAGCTAAAAAATCTTTAAAGCAAACCAGTGTCTCAGATTTATTTTTCATCAAATATACCCATGTCATCCTTGAGTAACAATCAATAAATGTAATAAACCATCTGAATCCGCCAATCGAAGTAACTGGACATGGTCCCCAAACATCAGAATGTATCAACAAAAATGGTGAAATACTTCTTAAACCAGTAGGAGAATAACGTGTTCTTGTATGTTTTCCAAACTCACAAGCATCACATACAAGCTTGCTACGTTCTACATTATTCATCAAGTCAGGCCTTACCCTCTTAAGATTCTCAAACGATAGATGACCAAGACGACGATGCTCCAATATGACTTCATTCATTGCTCGTTCAGACAAGGTAGTGGTTAAAGCTGTGCTAGACTCATCTCTCATAAGATACCACAATCCATCAAGCCTCCGTCCAATCCCAATTATTCTCTTGGTATTCCTTTCCTGAATGACACATGAATCTCGATCAAAGATTACTTGACAGTTCAATTGATCACTAATTGCACTAACTGATAATAGATTAACTGGAAATGATGGGACATGTAGAACTGATGATAATGTAATTGATGAAGTGCATTTAATCGAGCCAAATCCCATAACCGGTTGAAATGTGCCATCAGCAGTTTGAACTCTATTATGGGAAAAAGGTGGAGAACCAGTATATGTAATAAACTCTACTGATGTTCCTGTCACATGTCTAGATGCGCCTGAATCAATAATCCATTCTGTGAAAGATGGTTTAGAAGAAAATGCATGTGTAATAATACCTGAGTCAGCATTAGCATAACACATGTCGTTGTTTGAAATGTCAACACCTTTAGCACGATAGGTTTGTCCCCCAAATCGTCCATAACCTCGAGCTTGACCTCGGGCTCCACGTCCTCTGATGCTATGACTTGTTCCACCCCATGCAGGAATACGTGTCGAGGAACAATTCCAGCTAATATGTCCATTCTTCCCACAATTATAGCATTGTCGGTTGTCAATAATCGGTTTTGCTAGAGTAGAGCGAACTGGTATTGCTGATATCTTAGAAGTGTTCATAACCTTTTGTCTTGACTCCTCATTAATTAGTGCAGCAATAACATCTTCCATCGGAGGAATTGGAGACTGATGACATATCATTGCTCTCTTGTTTTCATATTCTAGATTTAGTCCCCTTAGGAGGTGAATCACACGTCGTCGCTCCATCCATGCTCTAATAGAAGCTGTATCTGAAGGATCAGATGTAATTAATGGATCATAATAATCAAGTTCGGACCATAACCTTTTCAGCTCAGTACTGTATTCTATTATGCTTCGCTCCCCCTGCTTTAGTGCATCCAATTTATCTTCAATCTCAATCACAGTCATCATATTCCCAATACCAGAGAATTGAGTAGCCAAAATCTTCCATATATCAGATGCTTTATTAATACCTTCTACCAACCCCGCGATAGAAGGAGAAAGTGATCCTATTATCCATGCAACCACCAGAGAATTAGTCGCCCTCCACACCTTCCATGATGTGCTGGTAGTATCAGTGGGTTCTTCATACGAGTCGTCAATGTAATCTTCCAAATATTTTGACTCTAGTATGAGTCTCATCTTTCTCGACCAACTCAAATAGTTTTTCGTTCCTTCAAGTCTCTGCTCTATTGGGAGTAATTCCAACTTCAAATCTCGATTGAGAGTATTGTTATGTTGAGACAATACATTTTCTCTTCCTATAAGCAATTTGGTCATACCTTCTAAAATTTCCTTCAACTCCCTTCCTGTTAATGCTGCATCCGTTTTCTCCATCTTCTACGACAATTCAGTTATGCCGTGTCTTGAGCCTTCAAATCAAAAAACCTTAAAAATAGAAGAAAACCTTAGCTCTGATACCATGTTATAAAACTGAATTCGAGTAAGGGAAAACGAATATATTGATAGAGAGGCATTGGGGATGAGAAATTGAAAAACCCCCTTTTATTTTCTCCAAACCCTAACTTAATATATATACATGTCTATTTATTAACTACCTTAAATAGAATATATGATATAATCTTAATATCCAAGATTATATCATAATTACCTTAAATAACTTATACTATTTCAACACTGACGGACTACTTTAGCAACCCGTGGTCGATCTTGTCTTTCATCGCTGCTTTACTGTTGCTTTTGCTCAGCTTCTTGCAAACTCTGTTCTCAATCCGCTTTGCGTGTTAATCTTTTTTCTTCAAGCTATTGTGATACTAGAGAAGAGAAGCATCTAAAAGTAAAGTGGGTGCATGTTTTATTAAATAAAATAGATTGTGCATTTTTTATTAATTAAATTTCTCTATTAAATAAAATAGATAGATACTCATTCAAATATTTTCAATATTATATATTAATAATAGTTTTCTATTTAATTATTATTTTTTATTAATTGTATAATTAGTCTTTTCTACATTTTAATAGAAAAAAATTGATTACACTAATATTAATGATACTACTAATAATAAAAAATATAGATAAATAAGAAAAAAATATGGAGTATGTTTTAAATAATATACATTTCATGTTAATTAACATGTTTTAAGTAAAAATATTATAAAAATATAAATAAAACTTTCTTAAATTTGATATAAAAATAAGTTATAATATCATAAATTACTACAAAATAAATTACTTAACTTAATTAGAATACATCATAAATAATATCAAAAATACTTATTCTAGTGCACTTTACACATTGTACATTTTTATGTATATTTTTTTATATTTTTATATAATTATTATTTTATTAATTATTATTAATTATTATTAATTATCATTTTAGATGTATTAAATAAAAAATTAATTAATGTGTAAAAAAAATTTTGCTTATCAAAATAAATACTTATTAAGGCTATTTGAAATTGAGGGGTTTGTAAGGATTTGATGAAGTCGAGAGTTTAGTTAGGAGGTGTTAAAAAATTTTAATATTCTATTTGTATAGAATGGAAATGAGGGGAGTATTATTAATTAAAAAATTAGAAAAATAAATTTACTATTTTAATTAAATTAAATAATTTATTAGTTATTATATATTATTAAATTATATTAAAATAATTTTTTATTTATAATATTTGTATTATATAATTTTATATAAAATATTATTAATATATAAATTTATTTAAAATATATAAAAATAAAAATAAATAAATAATATTATAAATAATAAATGAGGAAATTAAACTAATTTAAGTAATAAATTATATCATCTCTAAATATCTAGACTTTTGAAGGAATTGTGTAAATAAAGGAGTTAAAAGGAGTTTGGAGGTGATTATCTGCCCCTCCAAATCCTTCCTAACCCTCCATTTTTTAAACCAATTGAGTGATTTTTTTACTCCTCCGAACCCTCCCATTCAAATCTCTCCCAATCCCTTAATCCAAATACCTCTATTCTTTAAATCTTTCCATATATTGCCATAAGAAATATGCCAGTACACTAATATACAAATCGTTTAATCCCTAATTTTTTTTGTAGAAATATATTAATTTATTTGTACAAAAATTACTTAATTGTTTAACTTATTTCAAATGACACTTTAAAAATCTCAATATATAACATAATAATTAATCAAATTTGTCACGCCCTTATCCAATTCAATCGATTGAGACTCGTGCTCCTCTCCTTGTCCCTGTTAATAATTACCATGTTGGGTAACTTAACCATAATTAGAACCAAATAAATAGTAATTCTACTAAAAACACTTGTAAAATATAGTAAAATTTTAAATTTGTCTTTCAGATTTATTTGTAGAAGCTCACGACATAATTTATCAAATATCACAGTAATAATAGCAAAATAATAAAACATAAACACTTTTGTGAGCAGAGTACGAGGTTACTTTGGGCGAATCTTTACCTCGGGAAATTCCTTCCCTTGGCTTACTCGTTCCTTCTAGCTTAGCCTACAATACGTTTAGAGAAGTGAGTGAGTTTACAATTCATATCTTTCCAGTAAACCACTTAGAATGACATTTCTATCTCCTTACTTGTATTAAATCCTAAGTCATGTGGTTTACTTTGTCACTTGAGACCCTGGTCTCGAGTCATCCAATTCGTAGTCTATGCTACGATCGGGTTATTCTTAGTCTCCCCCATTCATTTTGCCCATTTTAGTACCCCATATAAAATCATTGGGACTATTCTTGCATACAAGCATTGCCTATACTCGGACGGCACTTTCAGGCTAATCATAGCACGCGCCTTTACCCGACTATTTAGGCCTTAACAAAACATAGGCAACTCATGGGCCTAAAACACATAATAACACACCGAGAATGTATGTCACTTGCATGATGCTAGGTCAGGAATTGGAATGTAGGAGGCCCAACGAACTCTAACCACAACTAGTACATCAATCACGTAGTCTTGCGGTGGATGTTTCAGCACCCGAGATGTCACGCCCCAATCCGATTTGGTTGAAATCCCGTAATAAATACGCTACTAGTTTCCGGTATAAAATAACAATCACTTTGGTACCAATAAGAATGAAGCGTAACTTGAAAATATTTTTAAAATAATTTATAGAAATATATTTTTCCATAAAATATATCAAAATATAATTATGGCATAAGACTTACCGAGTGATAGACTTCCCTTGTGTTCTTATTCATATTTTTTTAAAAGTTTTAATGAAGTGGATAATTGACACAACTTAGTTAGTTAGTGGGCAAAAATATAACTATTTAAAATGTTTATCTTATTAAACTATTCTCTTTTATATATTTTAACAAGTACACGAACTTTTACCAAAGTTATCATACATTCTCAAATTAGTTCAATACTATTTCACTTGTGGTGCATAACAATTACCGATCACCATGATAGGTGGCTATACCTTTTACTATAATTATGTACTATATCTTGGATTCAATCATATAATTAAATATCTCAATTATTTCAACATACTAATAATTTAATCGTAAAATTAATTTTTTACTGATATATTCTGAATTCACTATGTAAAAATATATATTATTTTCACAAACTCATCTTATTTTTCTGTTTTTTTGTTTTAATATGAAAAATCATCTCATTTAATACTTTTTCATGAGATATTTAAGTGAGAAGTTATCAAGCTAAAATCTATACCTTAACAATTCTATAAGAACTGTTGTGGCTTAGTATTTTTGTAAATATTAAATTGCACTAATCACCTCACTTTCTCCCCCAAGCTAATTTTGGGAGTTCTAACTAATTTTGAGAGTTTATGAGAAAGTACTCTTTTATAGATTATATACCTTTTCTAACTAATTTTGAGAGTTTATGAGAAAGTACTCTTTTATAGATTATATACCTTATTTAGGTACAGTCATTCGGTGAAGTTTCCTCACTTATATTTTCAAAGTTTTCTCACTTATATTTTCTTGTGGGTAAGTTGAAGGAGTATTGTCAGGTTATCCTAAATATTATAGGATTTGTCCATGAGAAAAAACAGCGATAAATTTATGGTTGTCCGGGAGTGGATCCAAGAACAAGTTGACTAAACAAACTTAAAGAAGGTACTCAGTTTATGAGGAAAAAATTAAATATGAGGCTGCCATGGAGTATTAAACTAAGACAGCTCAAAGAATCAAGCTGCCACCTAAAAACACTTCCATCACATTCCATAATATGCAGCAACAATTTCTCTCAGTTGAGAAAACAAATTAAAGAATCATTTATAATTGACCACTATATGCATTCAATACAACTTGGGAGGAAGAAGCACACAAAGTATGACTCACACATTTATATATATGGGACGTAATACCAAAATGGGCAATTTTATATGGAGTAGTTATTTATGTATATGGTAAGAGGGTGCATTTCAAGAATGCACAGGCAACCCATAGTTGTGGTATGTCCTGATACGGCCATCCCAGCCAGCAGTGACAATCACCATGCCCCACAGGTGGGGTGATTCTGACAGTGCACTCTTCAAGAGCTTGTATTCAGATCTGCACGCCAAAGGGGTAGGGCTCGTTGGGCTAGAGCCAGATGATAGCTTTTCCTCAGGCCAAGTTGCTGACCCTTTTGGAAGGAGCTCAAGGAGGAACCCACGGCCCAGTGAAAAGCAGTCGGAAGGAGAAGGGAAGGGCAGCAACTTCTGGTTAAAGCAGTCGGAGAGGGATCGGCCTGATGGGCTCTCAACCTGCTCATCTTCAGTTTGGACGATCGGTATTGCACCACACCAGGGGATGGCAATTGATGCATGATTGGAATAGAAACTCTCACATGATAAGATGCTCTTTGGTCTTGATTGTGCCTTTTCCTGATCAGTGTAGTTCCAAATGCAGACACTCGAATCTTCATTTGCCGAGATTATGTGCTTCCCATCTGATGTGAATGATGCAGTCAAATGGCATCCTGTACTTCGAAGGCCTATTTGGATCAAGAAGAAAGAATCAACAGTCAAATATAAATTTAACTAGGCCCCTTTGGTTGCTCAAGCCACCCATTATATTTAGTAGATCCAAATTTATATCCAACATTTTCCATCATTTAGTCAACTTCCAAAGATTTCAGCGCTTTCTTTTTTTTTTCCATCATTTGACTGCATGTATTCACAAGCATTTCAATCATCAAGTAAAATATCAAATAAGATCTGAACTAGTTGGATGCTGACCTTTGTATTTGCTAACAACATCCCGATCATTGAGAATTCGGATGGTAGAATCAGCAGAAGTGACCATAATTTTGCTTGGATCCCCAGGAGGAAACTGCCATTTTGAGAGTTCTAATCATTTGGATTTGAACTAAGACAAGCAAAAAACATATATATACTGGGTTGGAATCAGAGACATCCTCAAAGTATTAGTCCGAACCTGAAATCCAGTTATCCTTTTGCCTGGAGATTTCTTTCCACCATGAACACATATCTTGGCATCGAGGTGCCAGTTGTTATCTGGATCAAACCCAACAGAGAGTTGGTGTACATAAGGCAGTGAGTGCTCTTTAATCAGAAGGGGGAGAAGTTCTAAACAAGAAAATAGGGACTAAGTGGAACATAGGGATTGCCATCTCAATATGATACCCGGGTGCTCTCATATTAATCAACTAAATATTATGGGGTTGAGGAAATGAAATTAAATTATGTTCTCAGGACTGTTATACGACAAAAACTAGTATTTTCTATTATCAGCATGTTTCCATCCTTTACAATAGTATCGGTATTCTCATTGTACTAGGACTTAATAAGTATGCCTCTGGCCTATTAAAACAACTCAATATTCAACTCCTCTGGTCAGCTTACCACATTAAGTTCATAGACCATTTACAATGTATTCCCAAGAAATATCTTTTTACTTAGATATCAACAAACACATATCATTTCGAGAATTTCTCTTGAGCTGCGGCAGAATAAAAATATTGCAAACTGGTTGTTTGAAATTGACTAGAGAAAAAAACCAAACAATAATTTTTTTAGCATCATGTTACTATTTGTAGTAACCAAGCAGGTTCAAGTAGTTTCCAAACAAGCAGGACAGCACATGCATTCATTATTCAGTAATACCATTCTCTAACTGTTCGAAATGAAGAAATTTGTGGAGAAAGTCAAAATAGTATGTACCTTCTATTCTATAGAAAAAACAGTTGCCACGCAAGGTACCCACAATTGCTCCCTGCATCAATCAAACAAGAAATGTTCTCATGAAAAATTCCCCCTCCCCTAGAGGATACACAACAAAGAGACAGTATATATTCATATGAAAAGGGTAACAGTTGGCTCCAAACCTTTCCATCCGACTTGTAAGACACTGCAGAAACGATCTCTGTCATATTAACATAATCAACAACCCTTCCAGAAAGCACCTCCCAGATACGAACTTTTCCATCTATTGATCCACTGATGAAGAAGTGTTCATCAACTGGGTTGAAATTTATGGATGTAACTGCATAATGCAAGATAAACATGTAAAATTAAAAGCAAAACACTAGAGAAGAAAACTCAATTTGATTCACGTACATGGAAAAATGAACTATGTTAGAAAAGCACGGAGGCTAACCATAGTTATTGTGAGAGAACACCCTCAGGCATCTACTGAATCCCACTTGCCACAGTCGAACAGTTTTATCAGTGGAAGATGACAACAAATACTACAGAAAACACAAACAATTCACTCAGCAAACTTGTTTCTAAGATCCATTTACAATAATGATAATGAAGAATGAAAGCGAGAAGCCTTATTATGAGATCCAAACAAATATACTGACCCCATTCTTGGACCAGGAAAGGTCCAACACCTCACCCGAATGTCCAACAAATTCATGCAATGGCTTCTCCACTATATGCCAAACCTTTGAAGGCAAAAGAACACAGCAAGAGTCCGATTGTCTCCCAATCCTCTTCATCTTACCGAGATGACTCTCTTTATCTGCATTAAGGAAGGCCAACTCCGAGAACTTATTTACAGAAAAATAAAGATGGGATGCATCCTGGTCAGAGATATCAATGCTCTCCGTTCTCTCTTTATCGGTCACCCTCCAGACCCTTACAACAGCATCGTCTCCAGAGCTTGCCAAGAATCTCCCATCAGTGCTAAACTTCATGGTAGATATAGAACCCCTGTGTGCAAGAAATTCCTGTCCTGCATAGAGGGAAGACAGTTCTGTGTGCATCTTTTTATATGAATGAGTAAGAACCTTTCGCATTTTCATCCCGGAAACCATCTCAAGATCATCAACCTTAGCAGTAGTGTCATCAATGACTCCCCTGCTCACACAAGCTCCAAGACCGAACCTTCTTAACCAACCAAACTTCATCCTTTGCTTGGGGCCAGTCAACTCCTCCACATGGTCCCATCTTCCATGGAAATATGATTGCGCCGAAGGGTAGCTGGAAACTATCCTCAGTTCCTCAACACCTTCAGAGAGGTTTGGCTCAATTTCTTTTGCACTCCTATCCATCCTACCGTGCTTTGTGAGCTCAGTCACTGCTACCTCAACTCCATCAAAATCTTTACACCTTGCACCAGGGTTCCCCTCCCGCAAGCCATCACAGCTTAACTCTGCCGCCTGATTCAAGTTCAAAGAATGGATACAAGGAAATGAATAATCAAAATCCCTAAGTACCGCCCCACTGCTTTCAGTGATTCTTCCTTCTTCCACTTTGATCTCATCCTGGGACGAATTCAACGAATCCTCCTGTTCTAGTTTCCGGTCAAAGCTCAGGCTCAGACCAGTCCACTTTAAGAACCGATCTCGTCGCTCTCTCACACTTTCTGCACATTTAATCCAACTTTTATGTCTTGCAAATTCTATTATATCGTCTAATTCTGTAACCATGGGGCTCGAACTGCAGCCGTCGGAGGAATCCTCGCGTACATCAAAGAACCGCTCATCATCCTCCACCTCGCAGAAATCCCCCATGGTTTTCTTCCTTTCGGGCCTCAAACCATCAGATACTGATCAACACAAACCCAAAAATTAAGATAGAGACCCGGAAATCGCAATCGACCCAAGATCCCGGATCAAGTAAAGACCAAGTCAGTGAACTACAAAGGACAGATCTTACAGAGCTAATGAAGGGCACAAGAACTAATCTTTACTGCTCAACTAACGCTAACACGAGGGCATGAATCCAACGGGAAAATACAGCACAAGAACAGTCTGGCAGGAATGGCAAGGGAGCAAGTGAAAGGACGAGAAAAAGGAAGGATTTTGTTACATGGGTAAGCTCGAGGATTCTCAATGGGGTGCACCAGAAATCGACACGGTCATGGGGATTTCCGCCCTCTGGAATCGATATTGAAGTCCCACTGCAGAGGGTAAAGGATCAAGTGGATTGACGAAGTGACTCGATCATACGTCCACGGTTAGGATTTTTGTTTTAATAGAAATTAAAAAATTAAAGAGGCAGGAAATAAATAAGTAGAAGGGTTTTTTTCAATATATAAATAATAAAAGGGTCAAAAATATAAATTTCTCAAAAATAAAAGGTTCTCTTTTTTTTTTGTCTTGTAGATGCTTCTGGAATTG
Organism: Trapa bicornis; assembly: GCA_030064425.1. NCBI lineage: Eukaryota > Viridiplantae > Streptophyta > Magnoliopsida > Myrtales > Lythraceae > Trapa > Trapa bicornis. The sequence continues at coordinate 25,148,081 of CM057751.1, forward strand.
CGAGGGAGGGAAGGTGGATCTAAGTGACTGTAGGTTGATGATGATGGCAAAAGTCTGCCCCTTCTGGGTGTAAATTGACTTTGACTGCCTCTTTCTACGCCCTCATTTCACCGGCGCACAAAGGTAGGTTGCCGTTCGTCGTTGGCGACTTCACACTTCCCGGCGGCTGAGCTACTGGCTGCCGCCGTCCGTCGTCTATTGCCCTTTTTTATTCACTTCCCTCTCCTTTCTTGCTTTTTGTTTGTCTCTGCTACGATTGTGTTCGTATCGGATGCTTCTCTCAGAACAAATTGACCAGCCAAGCTCATCTCCCATTTTCTGCTTTCCTTGTTCCACCACTTCTTTTGACATTTTTAACTCTTGCGATTCCACTCCTGACCTCAGGGGACATGAAAACTGAGCTGGCATCATCAAACAGACCTTCCCAAGATGCAATCTGCAATCTTTCCTCCTCCATGTGTCCTCTGTGTGCTTCTGAAAACTCTTCTTTTTTCTTCATCATTGACGGACCCACTCACTGTTTTGCAAAATGTTGAGAATTAATTTACGGTATTTAATCAAATAAAGAAATTACGTATTTATTAATTTTTAAATTGACATTAATTTAATTTTTTATTTGTATACAATATCAATATAATAAAAATAGTTTAAAATGGTTTGTAATGAGCGTATTAATTAAGAATTAAGATAATATGTTCAATAAAATTAAGAAATATTATAATTATATAAGATTTAAAAAATTAAATACTTAAAATTATAATTTTTATAACTCTATAATATGAAATGTGAAATTCTTTTAAATTTAAATATTTATAAAGCTTATTTATTTTATATCTTAATATTTTAAAATTACGGAAATGAAAAGTGGAATCTGCCTCCCTCGAGAAGCCACGTGTTGGATGTTGGAGTAATCTTAGTCTTGAAGCGTTGTTTGCCATATTCGAATTAATTGAATTAAAACACCTTTCCATTAATTAGATTGGCTAATTAAATATGTCAGGCAATCATTTTCTTTTGCAATAGAATTTTCATTTTTATTACGTTGTTTTAGGTTTTTTTATTGTACACTTATATTTTTTAGATTAATCATTTAATTATAATATTTATTTAATATTTTTAATTTTTATTATTTTTTAAAAAAATAACGGTTTCAAATATGTGACCTCAATGTTTGATTAGATATAACTCGTGACATAATAATATGATATATATTAAATTGGAGAGTTTAATATTTATAATACATCTCAAATAATATTATTTAATGACTAATTTAGAGTATTATATCAAATTTTTGGAGTAAGTGTCACTTTATTATGAAAGTCAAGAATAATAAAAGAAAATATTTTAATTTAAATAATGATATATTATCTGGCATTATCAATCTATAATTTTTTTTATATATAAATATTTTTTAACTAAAAATATATACATTTTTTTGCTCAATATAAATTATATATATTTTACTTAATAAAATTATAAGTGAAGATTAAATATAATCAATATTTTATTTAATCCATTTCAAATAATAAATTAAATATTTTACACTTAAATCATATAATTTCTCCCAAAAGTATATAATTATAGAAAATATATTTATGTAAAATATATATGATTAATAAGTTTTCTTTATTGTTTAAAATTAATTATATATATTTTTTACTTAATAAGATATTTAAAATATATTTTTTAATTATTAATAAAAAATTGTATATAAGTTAAATAAAATATTTATATAAAAATTAAAACATCTTATAAATAATTAACTTAAATTTTATATTTTAATAATAATAAAATTATATAATTGATCTCTAAAAATCTATTTCTATATCCTAGACATATATTTGAATAATATGTTTAATTTATTGTTTTAAATTGATTACGATATTAATTAGATATATTTTTACTTATAAGTTTATCAAGTGAAATGTATGTATTTTATATTTTTTAAATATATATTATTAAGAGATTATAAATCTATGAGTTGAGACAATAATTTATCATTTTAAATTATATTTTTTTAACTTGTTTGATTATTATTGTGCTTATGATATTTAACTTTTTATACCTTATTAAAGGTGTTTTAACCTAATTTAAAATTGATAAAATATGCTAATTTTATGAAACATTTTATAATAAATTGTAATATCTTAATAAGTTTAGATATATGGAGAATTGAAATGTAAAACGCTTCGTATAATTAAAATATAAATCAACTTAATTTAAAAAAAATTATGATTTTTTTAATATTTTTATTTGAACCCATAGGATGAGTCATTTGCCACCCGTACGTAGAAGTAAGATGAAAGTTGTAATAAGAGTATTTGGCTGGATTTAATATAATATATGGAACATTACTTTATTTTATTTTTGTATATAAAGTGAATGAATAAAATAATAAAATGATATAAACCCTAATTTATTATATTAATATCATGAGAATTCCCCGTGGACACCTCCTAAATCTCACTGGGGTGGAGGTCGACTCATAAACCACGAGGAACCAAACCAACTGGTCGGCAAGTATCTGCAATTAGCTGTTAACACACTTTGATGTCGGGTCTCCAACAAGTCCACGTTGACTTTATTTAGCAAAAAATGATCGTTAATTCATTTTTAAATCTGCCATATAATTATCATATTATTTAACGTATTGTGCAAGCGTATATATATATATAACAAAATAATATTGAGGTGAGGAGAGAACCAATGGGAGAAGATGGAATGCAAGGGCGAAAGATGAAGTCAATTTCTCCTACGTGAGATGGGCCTATTGATGGCCCATCACAAAGCCCACGTGCAAAGCGGGGCCGCATAAATTGGTCGTGTATCAAAAAAAATATCATGGGTTGAAAATAATCAGCACATCTGTTTTATTTTTATTTTTTAAAATAATATTTTATCCAAAAATTACTAAATAATAATTGAACCTTGTGCAACCAATATGTTCGATAATGATAAGAATAGATACATTTTTTCATGTGCAAGTAGGCTTCCTTATCTTATTACATTTAAGAAATCCCATCAAAATTTTATGCCTCAATTGTTGACCATCACATCATGGACCATCTCAACTTGTCCTATATGATGATAAAATCCAAATAAACCATAAACAAATATGAAGGATTTCACTTGTTTATTAATTTATATATAATTAATAAGCAAACATTTTATTATATTTTTATAATATTTTATAATTTATCGACACACAATATTTTAATATTTTATAATGATGAGAATCAATGCAAGCTATCAAAGTTATATGAACCACTCAAATTATTTCCCAACTTCTAATTTTTCCAATTGCCCTTTTACATCATATGAGCACTAGAGTTAGAGTTGGCAATTGTATCACGATAATATCGATTATTGGAACCAATTATTAATTTTATCGATTTTTGTTAAAAATGACACAGTAAGATATTATCATATTAAATGTTATAGTACTTAATAATTAAAATATATTTTATTAACTAGAGTATTAGAATATAAAATCAAATTATAAATAATATAAGTATTTTTATTATTTAGTTATAATAAAAATATTTTAACATAAATAAATATTTATACGATAAATTTAAATTTAAATTTTTTCATTAATTTTGATATTAAATTTACTACCTAAATTTTAAATTTTAAATTTTTTCTACTAATTAAAATTTATAATATAATATTTATATTTTGAGTATAGGATATCATGTATTTAGTTAATAAAATTATATTATTCTAATATTAAACTTGTTTGTTGGAATCTATTTAATAATTTTTTTATTAATCCTAGATTCAATAAGTTTGTTATACATTACAAATCTGGAAAAATATTGGAATTTCAATTTAATTGTATTTGAATACAAATTTGAATTAAAAATTTCTTATTTATAAGTTATTTTCGTACAAACTTATCATTTATTATGAAAATGATAATATTAAAGATAATTATTGAGAATTCGTACACTTTAATATTGTATATGTTTTAATTATTTTTATGAAAATTTTGATATATTAAAATAAAATAATGAAATATGTAACACTATTATAAGTTAAGGATTAAATATATACTAAAATATGGTTTAGAATAAATCTAACAAAATAAGTAAAAGTTGGGATGGTAAATGTAATTTACCCTTATTTTTTATATAAAAAGCTAAAGTAAGTTTCAATCCTATTACTTTTCATCCTTCCTGAATTTAGTATTAATTTTTTAGGGTCTATTTGGTCAAAAACTTTCTTCAGATGATATAAGTTTAGACCTTTATATATTAATATTTAAAATATCAATAAATAATAAAATAATCACTATTAAGAAATTTGTACCAAAAAGGAGAGAGTGACTATAAATGGAAAATGCACATCTTTTTATGGATTACACTGCAGCATAATTGGGCTTGGCCTTTTCCTTAACTGAATAAATCATTAGCCAGCCCAATGAAGATTCTCATGGGCCAAAAGCCTAAAAACATAGCCCTCTACATATATATTTCTCGAGAATCCCAAATATTTCTATAAAATAAATTAGAAAATAATGTTATCATTTATAATTTTTTTATTTATTCTACTTATATTGTTTATATTATGATATTTATAACTGACTTAATATATAAATAATATATTTTATAAGAGAAAATTTTGTTTATATATAAAAGGGGTTTAACTCATTTATAATTAAATAATATATATTATTTGAGAAATTATTGTTTAAAAATAACTCATTAAACTAATATATAGTTAAAGTAAATAATTTTAAACTTATAAATCTAAAAAAATTATTTTATCGAATTTAAATATTTAAAATTAATAAATTATAAATAGTATAACATTTCCAATATTATAAACTAATAAAATTTATCTATTTTATCAAATTTGCAATTATATTTTTAACACTCTTATAAAACGATTTGAATTAAAAAATCGGACACTTATATTAGTAAACGCGATCTTATACTATATAAAAATATATTATGGAAATATAAATAATCAGATTATATCTAATTAAAAATTATAATTTATAAATAGTTTAATATTTTTAAATTTATAAATAAATAAAATTTATCTATTTTATCAAATTTATTATTATATTCTCATTATATTAAATTATCACTTACAATATTAAAATTATTCAATAAAGTATGTAATTCAATTATAAATAAGCAATATAGTATAAAATTCAATTAAATTTTAATCAAGTGATTACATAAACTGGCAAAAATATATAATTTTAAATTTGATTATTTAATATTAAATAAATATATATTAAATAAAGAAGTACTCATAACTTGGGGTATATCTATATAACATGTGTCGGGGTAAGGAGAATGGATGGGCGGGGCCGCCCAAAGATCATCGATGACGTCACAGGGCATCACCACCCACCCACCTGACACAGTCATCATTCCACCCAGTTGCGGCCCACTGACGTGGCGAGATCAGAGGCACGGGGACCACGGCTACTCCCCTGGTCCCCGCACCACTCGAGCCCTGCCCCTTATCGCGCCGGCCAGTAGTGGAGGAAAAAAGCATCTGAGAGGTCCGGCTGCCTGCCCCCTCTGCCACAGGCACACATCACTTCCTCAAAATGACCGCCGTCTGATGTGGAATATTATCGCGTCAATCAACGTCAGTCCTTCTGCCACGTGCCATATTCACAAACCGTCCATTTTCGAACTCTCTCAACTGATCCGACGGCTGCAGCGAAACTGGGGAGCGGGAAAGACAGCTGGCCTTGAGAGCACAACCCTACGTGTACGTACATTCAGACAATGTACCACATAGAACAGACATTCTCTGCCCACAATTATTTTTTATTTTTTTTACGCCCCTAGGAAAAAAAATGGAATAGAATTTGTGGGGTAAAAGGAATGAAGATAAAAATTATAATTAACAGTAAAAATGGGGTAAAAAATAATTTTGTCGGGAATGTGGAGCAGCTGTCTACTTCACAAGTGGGGTCCACGTGGACTCGACCAGAGGAGCAGAGGATGATGATTGGGTCATTAGTGGGTTGATGGCTTCATAAATTTCCCATTTGCTTGCATAGCTTCGTCTAACTGTATTAACAATTTAGTGGTCAAATAAGTCTTTTTACACATACATTTAAAATTTTAAATATATTAAGTTATATTATATATATAAATTACTTTATTTCTTAGATTTATTATCATAGTTGGAATTGTTTTTTTGTAAATAAATATTATTTAATTAAATTATTAATAAAGTTGAAATCTAAGATATAATATTGTGAAGTTGGATTGATGTAAAAGGACTTTGGCTGCTGATATATCTATCTATCTGTCCTTTCTTCATACTTTTGCAGATGAAAGGTCTGGAAAAGGAAAACAAAGTTGAAAACTAGAGATCCGTTTCCGGGGAAAACAGGAGCCATGCTGAGGCAATAGAAGCAAGCATTCACTGGAAAACAAAAAGAGAAAGAGAAAAGGGAAAACATGACAAGAGAAGAGAGCTGCAACTTTTCCCATGTTCCCTCATGATGCCATACAATACAGTGTACATGGAATCCTAAGCCTTCCACCCCTCTCATCTCCATTTCACATCTCCATTTCACATCTCATCATTTCTTGAAAACAAAATGTATATAGGAATAATGATATTATTGCTCACATATATTTTATTTATTTTATATTATATTTTAAAAAATATTTTTTAATGCTATGTATTTAAAAAAATATCACTTTTTTTCTTATAATTTTTAAAAATTATGAGAAGGTACTACGAATAATAGTATGTAATAATATATAATTAAAAATAATAATTTTTAATTAGTATAACACTTACAATTTTATAAATCCAAAACACTAATATATTTTATATAATTTATATTTATATTATCATGTGTACCATAGAAAGATACAATCGTCCAAAAAAGATGATATCATGGGAAATGGATTACAGTGAGTAGGCACGCAATACAGGTTACTAAAAAATAAATGGGAAAAATGAATTGAATTGAGGATAAGACAGGATAAAATGGTAAAAATAATTATGTAGGGTAGAGATAAAATGGTCAAAAAAAATTTGAATAATTTCTTTATTTGTACGTATTATTCGTGCTCCATTGTAATATGTATACATTTGTTACCTACAATTTTAAACACGCACTAACAATTATATACTAGCATTGTATTATTATTTTAGTTTCCAATAAATAGGAACAATAGCCTTTTTTATTCATCTTCATACAAACCATATCAACTCACTTTAATACAAAGTGATAAGGTATTATTTACCAAAAATAAATGTTCCTACCCCATTTATATTTAAAATTTATTACTTTTAAGTAGTATAACAGTTATAATATTATAAATTTAAAATAATTATTTATTTGATCAAAATTGAGATTATATTTTTAACAAAATCAAATTTAACTTTTTATATATTTGATAATTTTGGCATTTTAAACTTAAAATACATGAGTTTTATAACGAAAATAATCACTTTTATCACCTATAATAATGAAGAAAAGTTAAAAGAGGTTATGTTAAAATATATTTAATTAATTAAAATATATAATATTTAAAAATTTTCACTCATTTTTAATTAATGAATTTTAAATATATAAGTAGAATTTATTATTAATATACCATACTATTTAATATTATATTTAATTAATTAAAAAAAATGTGTGGAACTTTTCCTTTTGCCAGTTTGTCGACTACCTCTAAGTAAGAATATGGCTTGGCTGTGGGGGTGGGGGAATGAGTGAGTTGTGGTGTGAGTGAGTGTTTGAGCTGCATTTTGATTGGACAGTCAACTGCTGACGTGGAAGCTCAGTTGCCTTGTCAGCTTTACCTACTGCAAAGCCGACCAAGATTCCCCAAATCCCTTTTTCCGAGTAAAATTCAAAAACAAATTATCAATATAAATTTTACTATACCTTACAGCCCCACCAATAAAACAAACTACTTGTTACTAATGTCCATGTCATGTTTTCCTTTTCTCTGTCTCGTTAATCGACCACTATAATTAATTATATATATTTTTATATTATTTATTAAAAGAATATATTTACTCGATATATTTACGAAATTATTGACTATTATACTATAAAATAAAATATTATATATCGATAAAATATTAAACTTATTTTTACTTAAAATTAATAATTTAAAATTAGTGTAACATTTTAAATATTATAAACCTATCATACTTTTATAATATATCTAATTTGTGATAATATTCTTAAATTTTATAATTTATGTATACAATTTTAAAAGTGGGTTTTAATATTATATATTAAAATTTTGATACTTATAATAATATAATTTTTTAATTAGTTTTTAATTATTAAATATTTGAATAAAATTATATTATTTACAAAATTAGTTTATGAGAATTTTCAATTAATATTACTCTACACCAAACCATAAAAACAATACACAAATATTTAAATGTATGCATATGATAGTATATATGATCACTTTTTTTTGGGGACAAGTCAAAATTTGGGAATCAATGCAATGATTTGTTTTGGGGTAAGGCAATGGTTGATAACACAATAACTCCATATTATAATTCTTGTCTAGACTATCTTAAATGATAGGCCCCTCTCTTGCCCGGCTTCTTCATGACAAGGCATGTTATTCTCAAAAAAAAGGAGGGATACAAAATAAAGCTTGGGGAAGCATCAATTGCCCTTTTATTAAAATGTTCACCCAAATCTAGCAAATATATATATATATATATATATATTTTTAGCATATAGTTTTATTGTTTTATTCATCGGGTCCAATCATTATGTATAGGGACCCCTTTGGTAATGTCACTATTTTGATCAGTCCATTTTCTATGGGCTACTGAATGATTTCTCTCGCCCAAAATTTTTAAAATAATTCTTTATAATATAAGAAAATTTATGTTACTCTCTAAATGTTAAATCTGGTGAACAAACATATTGGGTATGAAATAAATAAATAAGAAATTTCATTTTTAAATTTATAATTATTTAAAAATAATGAACTAAATTTATATTTAAATTTTAACAAAGTATAATATTTTTTATTTTAATTAATTTAACATTTTATACTTTTCGCATACTTATCTTCACTCGTGTATCAATATATTTATTGTATATTTTTATTTTTATTGAGTAAATTATATTCGTTCAAATCACACACAAAACTTATTATTATTAGAGAGTTGAAAACTTTACTATAGTAACATATTAGACAGTATTATATACATATAATAATTTTAAATTTGTAAGAATTTATTGTAAATTTTTAATGAGTTAACACTATTTTTATTTAAAAATAATTTTTAATTAAATATGAATATTATCAATTATCGATTTATAATAAATTCTCTAATATTATTAAGTGTACATATATCCGATGGTATATTAAAATTTTAATTTTTGTTCTTATTGAGCGAAAATTTAAAATTAAACGTAAAAAGTCTATTAACGTGATAAATAAGTAATTGTTAAGAATAATATTAAAAATGGAATAAAATATATAATTATTATAGTTTTATAAAATTAGAAATATACATCAATTACAACTTATAATTTTTAAATACTTATTGGTAGGAAATCTTATTGTTTAATAATAAATTCTCACAAAATTAATTACTTATAAATTGGAATAAAATTTATAAATGTAAAATATTTATATATTTTAATTAGTATAAAATTTTATTTTTAAAAATAATAATCAAATACTAAAAATAAAAAGATATAATACTTTCTCCATTAGATATTATCCTCGAGGCGACATTGCTTGAGATTGGTAATGTGACTAAAAAGCAATCAGAAGAAAGGCAATCGGACAAAGATGGGAGACACATAGGGCAATCCAGATCTTTCAATTGCATCCATCCAATCTCCTTCCTTTATGAGAAAACGTTTAAGACTAAGGCTTTCTTGATGCCGTTGACTTCATCCTCGACGGCCATGATGAAGCGTGTGCCATGTCCAACAGACAAAATCATCATCTTTTTTCTCCCCCTTCTTTCTAACCTAAAATTCTGCAAGAGATTTTCAGATCTCTCTTCCTCCTTTCTACCTTAATTAATCCAAATTTGAGCTAAATCACCCCACTGTAACTAGTAAGGTTCAAATTTCGAGTTAGGCGGAAAACTTCTTTAGCAGTGAAGATGTGTCGAAGCATTTGGTTTAATTTTTTTTCTTCCTCTTCTTCTTCTTCAGTTACTTGGGCAGGTGCCATGATGATCCACAGTATAAATGCTGCAAGCAGCTTTGCGTCTGCAATTAACGTTGTGGTGGGTCTCTCACTTTTTCCCCATTTTTTTCTTCTGACAAGACAGCCACAGCCCACTCACTGGCTAGCACAAGATGGACACCTCAAACATGTATGGCGTCCCCAAAGCTAAGCATGCAGTGCCCAACATGTTAATGAACAGAAGAACAACGTAGATGATGAGTGTGTTTTATCAAATCTCCCCTTTCTCCTCTAATGGGGTGGCTAGTAGCCACTTTGATATGATATGCATTCCCCCCCCCCCCCCCCCCCCAAATCTTTTCAAGAATTATTTACGTATCATATGAATCATTAGTTTATATATGGTACAAATTTGATTAAAAAAAAGTTTTGTAAATTTATAATATTAGAATTATTTAATTAATTAAAATTAATAACTTTTAAATATAAATTAGTTCGACATATTATCGGTAAAAAATATATTTTTAAATTATATCAAAATTATTGTATTATCCCTCCTAGAAAAATTTGAGTTGCCTAAATATAAAGAAAATACCAAAGTTAAGATAATTGTTAAGAAGAATTATACATGCAAGTGTGTATATTAAAAATATAATATAAAATTAGATAAAATAGAAAAGTGTAGTTAGTTTATAATATTTAAAATTTTTTACTAATTATAAATAATTAATTTTAAATAAAAATGAATATAATAGTATAATTTCTTTTTAAAAATTATTTAGTTATGATATAAATCATTAGTTTATTTCCTATAATAAATGAATATATTAATATATGATTAACATTTATAATTTACAAGTAAAAATACTTTTCACACATTTAATATCCACTTAGTTGAATGTTTTTTTATTTATAATAAAAATTAAGTAAGTGATTAAATAATATACAATTAAAAGTTATAATTGATAACTTTTTAATCATATTAGACTTTAAAAATTTTTGGGTGGTAGAGTTTTATAGTTTTTTAATTGGGCTTATGGTTATATTTATTTAGGAATTTTTTTTATATTATATCATTTAAAATATTATAAAAATTTATTTTAAAATTAAATATATCAATTTTGTTAAATATATAACTTAATATTTTATCACTTGTAGTATCAATTTTTTAAATATAATAATTAAATTTTAAAGTATTGGAAAATATACAACAAAAAATAATATCTTCTTAAAAAAACAATGGTACAAGATATGGTAAAATAATGGTATGGAGTGTGGTCCTATATCCCAATTGGCTAAGTCATCTCTTATAAGAGTAGGCTTTAAGGGGCTATGATATATCTAAAATAAAATATCTAAATGATGTCACTAGAGAATTGTTATGATGTTTGAATTTCACTCACAAACATAAACTAAGAGCAATTCTATCAATTCCCCATTTAGGGTCTAGAGACAAACATTGTTTCTACTTAAGCTACAAAACTTTGCTCAATTATCAAACTTAGGGGCAAATTTTTTATTTAGCATAATTTTTATACATATATTTCATTAATAACTTTATTTTTTAAAAAATTGGATGTTGGGTACATAATTTATGTGTAATTTGATGGGTGCACAAGTACCAAATTTGTTTGTTGTTTGCTAGAAAACAAAAGTTGGACAATGCTACGACTACAACAACACCTATGAAAGGATCCAAAAAGAGGGGAAATTAATGGAACATAGAGAAGTAAAAGGTTTTGAGCAAGTGGGTAGTAGTTGGATTGGAGATGCCAAGTCAAGATTCTCATACTAGAGCAAGGCAAAGATGAAGAATTTGAAATTGGGTCCCATGCCTTATTTTTTTTATGCCAAATAATTACATAAAAATACCTTTTTTTCCCACCTCCCCACATTTCAATTATTATTCTAGAGTATAATTGAATGTCCCCTCTTGCTTTTCTCCCTATTTGGCCTTGGATACCCTACAATATTGAGACATATTTTAGATTGAAGGAACATACATACATACTTATATGGAGGGATAATTGCATATTTTAAAAGTTATTCAAATCTTTTAGTCTTAAAACTTTTTAAAAGGGACCCAACAATTTTAATTGTTAAAAATAATTTATTGGGTATTCATAATTTTAAGAAATGAGATATTTAATTTTAAATTTTACAAAAAAATATATTATTCAATTATAATATTTTAGGCATTTCTATATTTCTAAAAAGAGTAAAGTAAGTAGAGAGCTCCTTTGACTTTTCTCATGAAACACAACATATGATCAATAGGATGCCCATAAAATGCTCTCTATGATAATTTTGATATGAGATAATGAAATGGTTGATCTTATATATTTTTTTAATGTTTTGGTATTTGAGATGTATATTTTTAAACATTTTTTGGATTATATATATATATATTTAAAAAGTTATACTTTTATATTCAACACTTAACAATAACTTCTTAAATTTTAGTATATTATATATATATATGTGATACAATATCACTTTCAATCCTAAAAAATATTTTTAAATATGACCGAAAATATCACGTTTTTTAAAATATATAGAAGTTAAAAACTAATTTTTAATATATATTACTAAAAGGGTCACGTTTTAAAAATATTTTCAAACATATGAAAGTCAAATATTTAAAATCTCTAAGTTCAATCACCCATTTTAATACTAAACATTAATTCAAAAAATAAATATAATTTTGTATATATTATAGTATAATTTGATTTCATTCCTAATAAAATTCAAATTCAAACACAATTTCCATTATTATTTATGCAAATATCATGAAACATTAAAATTTTAGAATAAGGGGTGTTTTATTACTTTAAGTCACACAAAATGATTTTTTTAATATAATATAAGGTCTACTATGATTTCATTGTGAAATAAATTTAAAGGGGTGATGTTAGATTGGCTACCAAGTTCATTGGTTGGTCCATCTACTACACATCATTTTCATGATCAAAATATTGGTTACATGCATTGGACTTGAACCGCCCTTCTTGAAATTTGCTATGGTGGATATATGCACCACTTTTATTTTCCAACTATTTTTTTAAATATATATATATATTTATTTAATTAATACTTAACCTAATGTTAGTCAATCAAATTGCTAAAAATTGATGTATTTGTCTTCCACAACTTGTTGTTTTGCCTATTTCTAAAAGACTTTCTGGTCATCCAAATTCACATGAATTAACAATTAATTATTTTACTACAGTAATTAGCTATTTTAACCATTTTCAATGCAAATATTGTAAAATTTAATGTGATTGATACTAATTTTATGTCAGTTTAGTAAAAAAAAATGGATCCAATTATTGGAGGGAATGATTTCAGTGACAAAAAGAATAAGTAGAGGGAACGGCTAGGGTTTTAATTTCTGACCTTATGCAGCTTTCTCTAGGGCACGACCACATTATGATTATGGTCCTCTCAAGTTGGCTAATTGGAGCCCATAGACTCTAACCAATAATACACTGTACCCAATTAAGACCAATGATCTTCACCAATCCATGTCCCAATTGTTATATGTAGTCCCTTGAATGGTCATCTTCATCATCCTCCTCCTGTAATGATGGCATCTTCATATGGATCCGGACCATTGTTGTAGCTACCCTTCATTGAGACTCAAGCAGGGTCAGTCTCATCCATGGCCGATGATTCAATAGGATATAATCTTCATATGCAGAACCAAACCCTAAATCTTCCTTCCATCATCATCTTATATTTATATTAAAAAATATTTTAAAACTTTTAAAACCTTAAATATTTGATAAAATTAATATTTTTTTACCAAAATTAGGTAATTTAGCCATACTTTTTTTTTATATTATCAAATGGCTCATGTTGAGTTGGGGCCACCATCCCACTACCCCAATACTTCCTCCATTCTAATTCCCCTATTTTATTCATTTTTTAAATATAAATTAAAAAAATTATTTCTTGTGGGATAAAATATTTATTATTTGATATTCTATTTAATTATTTTTTACACTATTTAATTTCTTAATTATACCATCATATTATATTAATAAATCGAAAAAAAATTATTAAATTGTTATAAAGTGCACTATTTTAATTGCTACCTATATATGAATAGACTAAGAAGGGTTCATCATTTAATATTGATATTGGAAGTCGGTCCATTTAATAATTGCTGTATGCTTGTAATGGAAGCAAGGCAGAGGCGACCAGACCAGACCGGGTACAAGGCTGCCCCCCATTTTAATACTGACCAAGCTATGTGAAACTGAACACCGCACTTATATATGTAGCACCGCAGTAGTTGTCGGGAGGAATATGCCTAAATGATGCAATGCTACGTTGCGTCTCTTTTTTATATCCCTAAATAATAATAATAATATAATTTTTTAATTACTATTATATATGCATACGTATTAAAAAAATTCAAAAAATACATTTTTATAGAGTTTTAAAATTAAATATTTTATATTAAATAAAATAAATTATACATTTTATAAGTTATAAATTTTAAATATATATAATTATAAATTTTATTTTCACGCAGTATTATCAAATATATAAAAATCATTAAATTCATGTTTATATTATACTCGACCTATTATTAAAAATGGATATATTGGAGAGATCAAAATATTAATATTTTATTAATATACCCTTATTAACTACTATAATTTTAAAGTGATCAAAATGTAAAAATTTTAGAATTTTAAATGTGAATAAAATAAATAATTATTATAGATATATAATATTGAAAAAAATTTAACTACTTATAAATTATTTACTCATTATAATCCATAATATATATATATATAAATACATAAATAATCTTATTAATGCTGAAATATAATAACCATTAAAAGGGTTTAACACTATTAATTTTACTTCATTTTAAATTATATTATTATAAATTTAATGATAATTAATTTTGAATACTAATTAGATTTAGTGTGACCCAATTGAAAATTTTAACATTTAAGGATAATATGAAGTAAATATTTAGTACAACGGAAACAATTACCGCTACTACTACTACTATTTAGCCTCTTTTTATCTTCACAAAATTGACAACAATGGGACATTGAGAAATTTAGTGGGTAAAGGCAATAGTCAGGTTGGATTTGAATATGGAAAAGGAGGCTAGTGTATGGCAGCTAGTAGCATTGTATATGCCATAAAAGCTTGGAAGCTAGTCTTTATGGGTGTCATGTAGACTGTTCTTGATAAGCCTCAACTCACCTATCTTACCCTCCTAGCTCACTCATAATTAATGATATGGCATCATAGTTGCAAGCCCAAATATTCCTTTGATGATAGGTTTTTTTAGCATTTTTCTCCACTTAAAAGGGGATAAAAGGGTACCCAATATCACATACCTTAACACCATTCAATTTCAACATTTTACAACTTCAAATTGGCCAATTTATGAAATTTAAAGAAATATTATTTAAGATTTATATTTTATTTTAATACAATTAGTATAAATAAATGTTAAAATATAAACTCTAGTTCAAATTAAAATTTTATAAAAAATAGAAATATGAATAATATAAATAATTTTAAAGATTATAAAGTATATTAAATAGTGAAATGATTGAAAATATATTTATAGTATAATTCATTCATTGGTACTTCAAATTTTATAAAAATAAAATAATATTAATAATTATTTATTTTTATTTAGGGGTTTTTAGGTTTTATCCTATTTGAATGATAAAATAACTTAATTTGATATTTTATTATAAAAATGTGATTTTATTTCTTAAATATTTTTGGCTAAATACCAATTCTTAAAATGGGAGGCAATAAATTCAACATATTTTATTTTGTACCAATAATAATAATAATAATATGATTATTAGGAGAAAGAAGGATAAAATTAATATATCGCGTGTCGTGAATTTATCACGGTATATTCGCGATACGATAAATTCAATTCAAGATAACCGACCGGCTGCAGCCGGTGAGAGAGAGAGTGTGTGTATGGAAATGCCGGTTTGAGGGGAGAAGGGAAGAAGACAAGGGCATAAGATCGTTTATTAATGGCGGATCGCATTTCAGTGTTTTCCTTGAAGCTCGGAGTCCTAACGAAGTTTTCATTCTTTTCCCTTTGTCTTGTTCATACAAGCAGCTGAACGCTCATCCTCTGCATGCATACACCCAATTAAACACAACACAACTCCCCCCAGAATCTGCAGGCAGAGAAGGAAGAAGAAAGGGAGGAGAACCTAAACCAATCTTCGCTCCCTTTGCTCTGTTTTCCAGGGATTCCACTTTCAGCTCGGCTGGATTTATTGCTGAATGGTGGAGTCCGCCTGAAGAAGAAGAAGAAGAAGAAGAAGAAGAAGAAGAAATGGGAGAATCTCAAGGCAAGGCTAGGAGGGCGCTCCGGAGTCTGTGCTGTGACAATGGTTGGTCTTACGGTGTGCTCTGGAGATTTGATCCAAGAAACTCCATGTAAGTTCTGAAATCGCTATGCATGCTCGACAAAACTCAAGCAACGCATTTACTTTTTTTTGTCTCTTGTTTTCTATTGGGAAAGAAAAAAGTTCGACTTTATATGAAAAAAAAGGAATGCTTTCTTCTTCTTCTTCTTCTTCTTCTTCTTCTTCCACAATAGTTTTTATTTGGTCTGAGGTGACTCAAGTGTCCGAACTTTATGTTCAGGTTGTTGACGATGGAAGAAGCCTTCTATCAGGAAGAACACATACGACAAGTCATAGGAAGCAAGCTCCTGCTGCAGGTCCATGTTCTCGGCGAAGGGTATTATGCTGCAGAACTTCAATCACTCATCTTGATTTGCCTTTTCCATCTGGTAGAATTCCATTCTCTGACTTCATATGCCTTTGGTTTAACTATGCAGAGTTATAGGTCAAGCTGCTGTTACTGCAAAGCACCAATGGATTCTAGCAGACGCCCAAGAAAATGAACTAGTAAGGCTCTAGTCCTCCCTTTGTCTTGCTTATGCATGACTATATTTCCTTAGGCTAATGGTGTGAATTATTTTTCTCTTTTTAGGCAGATCCAGATGTTCTTCTTCAATTTTCTGCTGGACTCGAGGTGGATTTTTTTTCCACAACTTATTTGAAGAAAAATCTGTCCTGTGAAATGCTGTACCAAAGAATTTCCCAGGTGTTTTATCAGTAAATTTGATGTCCATATCAACTGTCATTTGCAGACACTTGTGGTGATCCCTCTGGAACAGCATGGAGTCGTTCAATTTGGAGCCAAGAGGAGGGTTAGTTTCTAGTGTAGATGCCCTTTCACAAGCTCAATTTTTCGGTGTTATGAACTTGCTTTTCCTGATCCACTGTGAAACTTTTACCACTGCAGATAATGGAGAAACCCGAGTTCGTGGATAGAACTAAGATGATGTTCTTTGAGATGGACAGTGTCACTCAGGTTACTGGATCTGGAAACACACCATCATCTTCACTTAGTGAAACCCACAACATAAGCTCCATGTTTGCTTCTTCATTACTCCCTCAGGAGGGTTCATGTGATGGGAATGCCAGATCCTCTGGTTCCGGGTTTGGTCTTGAAGAACTCATAAGAAACACTTGCTCCACTACTGCATCCCAAGTTAAAGGCTCCTCCATTGAGGGACCGTGCATAAGTTCTTGGAGCAGCGAAGGGTCAGTCTTAACTTCGCTCGATCCTTGGATGCTGTCGGGTTCTTTTGATCCATCCAATCCATACTGCATGAAACTGAATACAGGTGTTGGTAACTTTGGGAATGGTCATTTTCAGTCCTTGGGTGAGGCTGGCAATGGACTCCCAAAAGGATCAAGTGAATTGAAAAGATCTATGGATGAGTTCAACATAGCCAAGCCCATAGCCATAGCCGATGTTTCCAATTTGTGCTTGATGGATGATCTTTCCCAATGGCTTGATGGCTCAACAGATCATGGCATGGCGGAGGCCACAGGCTACCTTGAGGGCGTCATTGAGCAGTCTATACTTGGCAGTTCGGGTTATTACAACAGGAGCAATGTTCTCAACATGGAAGGAGATCCTCTTGATAGTTTGGGATTCGACATGGATTGCATACTAGATGGAAACAGCTGGGAGGCTCTTGGCAACTGTAATCGAACTGCAAATGATTCTTTATTGGGATGCCCTTCCATGAGTGCTCCACGGAAAGGGCTATTCTCAGAGTTGGGAATTGAAGAGCTCTTGGAAGGTGTCCAAAGTACAACCACTAAATTGAAGGATCCTCTGTTGGGTTCTAAGAGAAAACCAGCCGAAGAATCCTTGTGGGATGGAGAAGATGGTTATGCACATAAGGAGTTCCTACCCAGATCACAGGTGGGCTTGTGGATTGGTGATAGCTACAGCATCAATGCAGGAGGTGCTTCTGCTTGTCCACCTAAGAGAGTGGAAGAACCAGGAAAGTCCATCAGAAAGAGAGCTAGACCTGGAGAAAGCACTAGGCCAAGGCCTAAAGACAGACAGCTGATCCAAGATCGCCTCAAAGAGCTTCGAGGGATCATACCCAATGGCACAAAGGTAATCCATAGATTCTTTCAAGCCTTCAAAAGCTAGGCAAAGTCGATATTCTAGCACTGTTTTCTGTAGCATTATATCAAAGCATCTCTACTGCCATGACATTGCAGTGTAGCATAGACGCTTTGTTAGACCGGACGGTGAAGCACATGTTGTTCTTGCAAAATGTGATGAAGTATGCAGACAAGGTCAAGCCATCTGAGGAGCCAAAGGTGCCTCCTTCCACTCCAACAAAACCCAACTAATCAACTAGATTTGTCCCATCTTTCTATAGCTAATATTGTTGCTTGTTTTATGCAGCCTTTTGATGATTGCAGAATGAGCCAGGAAAGAGGCAATGGTGGAGGCAAGACTTGGGCCTTCGAAATGGGTTGTCAGTCCATGGTTTGCCCGATCATAGTGGAGGACCTTAGCTCTCCTGGGCAAATGCTGATAGAGGTATGCCTCCTTGTTGGTTGAAAATCAAGAGCCTGGTTACAGTCTCAGATATTTCCATCTTCCATCTTGCTTATGATATGAACCTCATCCATATTTTTGGGTGCAGATGCTCTGCGAAGAAAGGGGACTGTTTCTTGAAATAGCCGACATCATCCGTGGATTCGGCCTCAACATACTGAAGGGGGTGATGGAAGTTCGAGAAAGCAAAGTATGGTCCCACTTCATTGTAGAGGTAAAGCTAAGATTTGGTAGAAACATATGACAGGCCTCCATTTGGACTGGCTTTTGGCTTACCATTCCTTACCATCACCCTTGTGATTCACACAGGCGACAAGGAACGTGACGAGGATGGACGTGTTCTGGTCTCTTGTCCAGATTCTGCAGCAACCCGCCCCCAGTAGGTCGGATATCTCCGATCACCTGAATCACCTCACCGATGGTGCAGTTCTCCCCTGCAAATCGTACAAGCAGTCTCACGTGCCCATCTCCATCAGCTAGCTACTATGACCATTCAGAGAGAAGTTCCTGTCACACCCCCAAGTTTGGATGAAGGGTCCACGTTTAGGTTTCTTCAGCTTTGTTAGAAAGATCAGATGCCAGTGTTTGGCAGATGATCTGTTTTCTTCCATTGGTTTGTGCTTTAGAATTGTTCATAGCCAGCCCACCTGAAGCAGATTTGTAGTTGCCACTAGTTGTAGTCTAACTTCCGATCCTGACTCTGTCTCTGTGCCTTGGCCCCTCGGCCTTTCAATTTTGCTGTTAGAGCAACATATATTGCGTAATGGTATAGATCTGGTCCTCTTTCACCATCTTCATCCTTGGCTCTTTGCTCCTCAGCCTTCCTTTTTCTGATGCTCGCATGATAAAATTGGGGTTTGTGTTAATGGCAAGAGGCAAACAGGTCGACGGAATTGCCGGTCCTGCTTTAGTCTCGACTAGCAAGTGGCCATACGATCAGTCAATCGACAACCAACCGTGTCCGCAGCTTTCAACATATCGTCGGCTAATCGCTTCTGTTGGTCTCACCGGTAGTGAAGGAGACCTAGAGATATGATTGGTGTTGCCGATAAGGTCTCTTACTTTCAGGAATTAACCGGCGTCGAAGATCCCGGCCTATGCACAGAGGTTCTTCAGGCTCATGGATGGGATCTCGAGCTTGCGATCTCTTCATTCGCCCCCGTCAATCGCCCGGTGGTTCCGCCGCCTCCTCTTCGGTGCGTCCTGATGTGGAACCACCATCGAGTTTGGGCTATGGGAAAGTGGCGGAGCCTTCTTCGACTGCCGTTGTTGTTGTTGCCGGTCGGCCTAGCTTGATGTGGAGACTCATCACACTGCCTATTTCAGTCATCCCCGGCAGTTTAGGGTTAGTTTCCAGAGCGGTTGGGCTCGGGATGTGGATCGCCTGCGGCGTTCTGTCATACTCTCTTGGGATGATCGGGTTGGGTTCCAGTTCGGATGGCTCGTCGGCCAGATCAATCCCTGTATCGGCGGCCGCGTCTGAGGCAATGGACTTTGTGGCGGCATTTGATAGGGACTATGTATCCATTCCCACGAGGCCGAATTTCGTCTCCGAAGGTTTCATGGACGCTCTCCAGAGGTCGAGGAATGCTTAGAACTTCATAGCTTGGGGAGGGAGTATTCCAATCCATTGAAGTATCCTTACTTAGATCTTATATTCTTGTGCTTGGTAGTATTCTTTTATTCAGGATTTGCCCATCCTTTTACCCATCCTAACCTTGATGATTCTAGCTTTAGGTTGCTGACTAGTTTTTTCTTCAGCTGTTTACAGCAGTATATGTTAATATTTTGTATCTATCTAGAGTAGTCCAGTGATGATGCTCCCTCATAATCTAACACAGGTTGAAGGCCCAGAAACTTCAGAGAGAATGCTGATGAGCTCTTGAAGCTGATCAGGTAAGACTGCCTTCCAGATAACTTGGGATATCTTGGGTTTCCATTTTTTGTTTTCTTGATATGGGTTTTTTGCTTCCAAGCTTTTGACCCACGGATGAAGAAAGAGAATGAAGAGTCTCCTTCACTCTCTTTCTTCCTTCCCTATTAGGACAATAAAAGGCCACTTTCAGTGACTTTCTACATTCTCATTTTCTTGCAGGGTGAAGAGAAGGGCAGAATGAGAGGCTTGGTTTAGCATATTGACTTGGTTTGACTTTTGACCCACGGATGCTACCTTCAAGGTTAGCTTAGAAAGTGCACGACATCCACCCACTGATGCAACCTTCAACGATATATAGCTTGTCAGGCCTCTAAATTTAATGTCTATATATGTCTCTCTACTTATAAAGTAATAGAAAATCAGTCAAATCTCCAATTTATCTCTCTCTCTTCTTCACAAGAGACAGAGAGGAATCCCCAGATTCCGCTTTTCCTGTGTGACAAAGGTCCCTGCTATGGAGGAATCCTCCGGAGGAGAAATCAGAGCCCCACTGCGTAAGAAAAATCTGTCATTCATTTTCTGGTCTGGAGCCATCATCGCTTATCTGCTATAATTCATCATTGCTCTGCACTGCAGTGACTAGGACTGAAGATGAGGAGCTCTGGGTCGCTGCAGACAATCGCCTGTCGGAGGTGACGGAGGAGGAGGAGGAAGATAACTCGCCGGTGAGGCAGGTAGCGCTGACGGTGCCGACGACGGACGACCGGACGCTGCCGGTGCTGACATTCCGGATGTGGGTACTGGGGACGGTGTCCTGCGCATTGCTATCGTTCCTGAACCAGTTCTTCTGGTACAGGACGGAGCCGATGACGATATCAGCCATATCGGCCCAGATAGCGGTGGTGCCGCTTGGGCGGCTCATGGCGGCGCACATCACCGACAGGGTCTTCCTCAAGGGGACCCGATGTGAGTTCACCCTCAACCCGGGGCCATTCAACGTCAAGGAGCACGTCCTCATCACCATCTTCGCCAACTCCGGCGCCGGCACCGTCTACGCCATCCACGTCGTCACCGTCGTCAAGGTCTTCTACAAGAAGCACATCACCTTCTTCGTCTCCTTAATCGTCGTCATCACCACTCAGGTTATAACCAATTCACCCATTCATTAATCATCAACTGCATCATCGACATTAAAGCTCCATCGGAGATTGCTTTGTGGGTTTTTTTAAAAGGAAAACTCTCGATAATAATACTATCATATTTGCCGGTGGGTTTTGAATGGTAGGTGCTGGGATTTGGATGGGCAGGTATATTCAGAAAGTATCTGGTGGAGCCGGCGGCGATGTGGTGGCCGGCGAACCTCGTTCAGGTTTCTCTTTTCAGGTATGTACTATTCCGAAGCCTTTTGAATTCACAGAACTTCCTGCAAGATCTGCAATTAGCGAGATTGTCGTGTGGATACTTAGTTAAGCTCAGATCTGAACTGCGTGTGCGTTTGTGGGACCGTGGTTGGTTGTCTGGTCTCTCATTGGAAGCTGTCTGCGGTGCTCGTAATGTTCTGTCCCAGTTGTTTGGCAAGTTGCATTCAGATTTGCAAGTTTATTATTGTTACATTTTTACTTCCAAAATTATTATTTTATATTTTAAAATATTAATTTATTTATACTTTAACTACTCATAATAATAATCATAAAGTAGAATATTGCAGAATGTTCTGACCCACGGAAGAAATTTTGGTCCTACTTTAACTTCTCTAAAATATCCCTACCTCTACTTTTGAAATTTCCACAATACCCCTTATTAACTAGTCATTTTTATCTATATTTTTGCTAAATTGTTACATCGGTACAAAACTTTTTAATAATTATAATTTGGTATATAAATTTGTTGGGGGTGCGGGTGACCATGTCAATGGGCGAACAATATTTAGTGCTTTATATATGATGCAGGGCACTGCACGAGGATGAGGAGAGGTCCAGAGGCGGCCTGACGCGGATCCAGTTCTTCCTCATTGCCTTCACCTGCAGCTTCGCTTACTACATCTTCCCTGGCTACCTCTTCGAGATGCTCACCTCCCTCTCTTGGATCTGCTGGATCTTCCCCAAGTCCGTCCTGGCCCAGCAGCTTGGCTCCGGCCTCTACGGCCTCGGCATTGCAGTGGTCGGCATCGACTGGTCCACCATCTCCGCCTACCTCGGCAGCCCCCTGGCCAGCCCCTGGTTCGCCACGGCCAACGTAGCCGCTGGCTTCTTCTTCGTCATGTACGTCCTCACCCCTCTCTGCTACTGGCTCAACGTCTACAAGGCCAAGACGTTCCCCATCTTCTCCGACGAACTCTTCACCGCCTCGGGGCAGGAGTACAACATATCGGAGATCGTCACCTCCGACTTCACCCTCGACATCGCTGCCTACGAGAAGGAAGGCCCGCTCTACCTAAGCACCTTCTTCGCCATGACTTATGGGGTCGGGTTCGCCTCCCTCACAGCCACCGTCGTCCACGTTCTCCTCTTCCACGGAAAGTGAGTAACAATAAACACATCATTTCCAAATCTCAAATTCGTGTATTTAAATGAAAAGAAAAGGTATCAGAATCTAAACATTATTGCAGAGAAATATGGGAGCAGAGCAAGGCAAGCTTCACGGAGAAGAAGGCAGACATACACACGAGGCTGATGAGGAAGTACAAGCAGGTGCCAGAATGGTGGTTCTGGCTGATCCTCATAGTCAACATTGCAGCCACCCTCTTCGCCTGCCAGTACTTCAACAGCCAGCTCCAGCTCCCATGGTGGGGCGTCCTCCTCGCCTGCGCCATTGCCATCTTCTTCACCCTCCCAATCGGCATCATCACAGCCATCACCAACCAGGTGTACTTTACTTCCCCCATAACCTAACATAGTAAATATCATATGTTCATAGCTATAATTTGATGACGTGCCATTGCAGACTCCGGGCCTGAACATCATCACCGAGTACATCATGGGGTACCTTTACCCAGGACACCCGGTCGCCAACATGTGCTTCAAGGTGTACGGCTACATTAGCATGACGCAGGCCATCACCTTCCTTCAAGACTTCAAGCTCGGCCATTACATGAAGATTCCTCCAAGGACTATGTTCATGGCGCAGGTAGAGTGATCCAGCACCTGAAACTCATTTCTGCATAGTTTCATACATTATGCTCAATTTGTTAACCTTAGGTGGTGGGCACTCTCATCGCGGGGTTCGTGTACTTGGGAACCGCGTGGTGGCTGATGGAGACAATTCCGGACATCTGTGAGACGACCTCATCGAGCAGCCCCTGGACGTGCCCAGCCGATACGGTCTTCTACGACGCGTCGGTAATCTGGGGACTGATCGGGCCCCGCAGGATCTTCGGGGACGAAGGCACGTACCAGGCTGTCAACTGGTTCTTCCTAGGTGGAGCAATCGCCCCTTTGCTAGTGTGGCTGGCCCACAGGGCCTGGCCGCACAAGGAGTGGATTGGCCTCATCAACATGCCAGTCTTGATAGGTGCAACCGGGATGATGCCGCCGGCAACCGCCGTGAACTACACGACATGGGTCATTGTGGGGTTCCTGTCAGGGTTCGTGGTGTACCGATACAAGCCCGAGGTGTGGAAGCGGTACAACTATGTTCTATCGGGCTCCCTTGACGCCGGGTTGGCCTTCATGGGGGTGCTCATATATTTGTGCTTGGAGCTTGAAGGCGTGGACCTGGACTGGTGGGGGAACGATCTTGATGGCTGCAGCTTGGCCTCGTGCCCTACCGCCAAAGGAGTGGTTGTGGAGGGATGCCCTGTTTTCACATAAGGAAAAAAAAAAGGGAGATTCAACATTTCATGCCTTTTGTAAAAAAAAATTTATATTATCCAAAAATGATATTTATACTAGAGAAAATCCAACACTTCCATTTCTTCTTGCTTAGTGCATGTGCATATTCAATCTTCTAATAGTTTATGTTGCCTTCTTCTTGTGCTTGCACTTGCCAAGTTCACTTGTGATCGGACAGCATTCTGCGGCGTCGGAGCGCGGCAAAGAGGACGTGGCAATCTCAGCTATCATGTCCATGCGACCTCAGCTCTCGTCTTGCATAGAGTCCCACCGGAGCTCCCAGCTCCACCTTCTCTCCTCTCTTCAGTCCCTCGTCACAGATGCTGTTTCCTCCGTGGATCGGTCCCTTAAGGTGATATCAGCCTTCAACAACTGTCCCTTCACTCCAACTCCTCCTCTCACGAACCATATATCTGTCCCCCGTACGCACTCTGATTCAAATGCGCGTCAGTTGAGACCTTATGGCGCCCCGGCGGTACCCGGATCGTCCAATTCGAAGTCGTTACCCGACCTGGTTGCGCCATGGGACAGCCGGGAATGTTTGAATGACGGAAATGATAGCCCTCTGGCCATTGTGAGATCAATGGTGGCGGTCTGCCTCTTGGAGCGCGTCCCTTTCACGACAATCGACTCCTCCACTGTCACGCGGAAGTTGGAAGGTGGCCAGAATGGAACCCCTGCGGAGAAGGCAGCTCTGAGGGAGGTAGGCGGTGAGTCTGGGGGAATTATGGCTGTTGAAATGGCCCTACGTTCAATGGCAGAGGATAACAGCGGAGTCGAATTGGAGGAATTTGCGGTGGGCGGGAAGTCTCGAGTCATGGTTTTCGGCATTGACCGTACACGACTTTTGAAGGAGTTGCTGAATGGATCCCGAAGACAGCAAGAATTGAGCTTCAATGATGGCAATCCGAGTCCTACCTCGCCAGCAGGCAGTTCCAATGCTATGCCACAGAAGCGGAAAGCAGGGGAGAATGAACTGAAGGACCTGGAAGCTTTGTTGAATAAAAGGTCGTTTATGGAGATGCAGAAGTTCAAGGTTTGGGAAGAGCTCTATGACCTAATTCACCGGTCTACTGCCAAGGAAACTGCTGTGGCTGATAAGGTATGTTAAATTTTACTTGACTTCATGATGTTTTCAAGCTCAAGTGACAATACAATCCTTTGGATGCCGCCATAGATTGTACTTTATTTGCAATCATTTGTTCAGAAAGCAAGATTGTGCGGCTTGCATAGAGGCATCTCATCTGACAGATGTTATGTTTTTCATTGATCAACCAGTGATCACTTGAGAATGCCTGTCATGGACATTTATGTGCATTTTACACTGCTTGTTTTCTTATCTGAAAATCAACTCCATCCTTAAAACAACAAATTACACGAGGAAATGAAAATTGTTCTAATTTGATTCATCGCATTATGGAGATC
Source organism: Trapa bicornis (assembly GCA_030064425.1). NCBI lineage: Eukaryota > Viridiplantae > Streptophyta > Magnoliopsida > Myrtales > Lythraceae > Trapa > Trapa bicornis. The sequence goes on from CM057751.1 coordinate 25,174,297, forward strand.
TGATTAACTTGTTTGGTATTCATTTCTTGCAGTTCAAAACCAAAGGTGGATCCCAAATAGAGGAGTACTGCTCAGCACTGACAAAAGAAGATTGTAGATATCAATCTGGCTTTGTTATAGCATGCCAGAAGGTCAGTAAATCACTTGGTGAATGCTTATTTCTTAAATACTTGAAAGGTTAGCAGCTCCCAGTAATCTTCAGCCCCACAACTTTGTGATTAAGCATTCAATTAGGTCCAAGCTTCCGCCCGGAATGTAGTATATGGTTTCCAACTGGTACAAATACATCTGATGAAATAAGCCAGTCAAGGCTATCAAAATATTCTCAAGTGACTATCAACCCAAGTTTATTTTCTGTACAAGTACGGAGTCCAAAAATTCCCAATGATTGGTTTGATCTCCACTTAAATACGAAATATAATCAACAGATTGCTATATATTCCAATGTAAGCACGCCCTTTAGTAATCGGCCTCTCAAAAAGGAATATTTTGTGCTTTTCATAAAATGCAGGGTTCTCAAGAAATGCTGGGAGTCTACCTTTTGCCTTTGGGTTGACCTGTATCCAAGTTCATTTGATTAAGCACTGGTTTGTCTTCTTTTTTAGGTTCATTTCCGGCGAATAATTGCTCCTCATACTGACATCAATTTAGGGGATTGTCCTTTCCTTGATAATTGTCGGCAAAAGGTATTTATCATGTTATTTTTTTCTCATGATCTCATATAATTTTAATGGACAGTGCCAAACTTGTCCTCAACTGATCTAATATATTATTACATAGAACTGCATGTTTGTACATTACGAACTTGATCCAACCCCAGATGTGCCACCTATGGTGGGATATGAGCCACCTCGAAGACCATTGAAACGGATACGTGCTGAATACTGCTCAGAGGTAAGGCTTGGCGAAGCACAATGGATAAATTGTGATATCCGATCATTTAGAATGGACATTTTAGGACAGTTCGGAGTTATTATGGCAGATCCTCCATGGGACATAAACATGGATTTGCCCTATGGAACAATGTTCGACCAGGAGATGTGGAATCTCAATGTTAGTGCATTGCAGACAGACGGACTGATTTTTCTTTGGGTCACTGGACGTGCAATGGAGCTTGGGCGTGACTGGTATTTCTGCTTGTTCCACCATTTTTTCTTAAAAGAAGCTTTTATTTCAGTGAAGTTTCTGTGGTCAAATCTTGCTGGTTTTCTAATGTTGCTGCTTAGCTGAATTTCTGGACTTCAAAAACTCTGTTGTATAAGAAGATTGGCTATCTATTGACTGTTAAATATTTCACATCCATGGAGTGTACTTAAAAGGGAAGTATCTGTGTCTGATTCTGATGGTACAGTAGTATATCCAATTTTTTGAATTCCTTGCAGAGCTTGCCTTGTTATATTTTATGATTTATAATTTACTGGGAAGTTTTTTTATGCTTCTTAGACACTAGTTGTTCTTGTTAGGCCGTTCAACTTGTCCATTTTATCTGTTTGCTTATGAATCCTTTGTGCATTACAGTTTGGAACTCTGGGGGTACAAGCGTGTTGAGGAAATAATTTGGGTGAAGACAAATCAACTCCAGCGGATTACTGTAACAGGGCGAACTGGGCACTGGCTCAATCATAGCAAGGAGCATTGCCTTGTAGGTATTAAGGGCAACCCAGAAGTTAATAGAAACATAGACACGGATGTTATTGTTTCTGAGGTCCGAGAGACCAGCCGTAAACCAGATGCGGTCAGTGCAATGCATTGCTTAGTTTGAATAATTAAGTATGTTTTGTTGATTGGTTACTGCCACATGCTCTCCTATCTGATATAATTCTAGAGTAGCCGTACTTCCTAGTTGGATTCCTATATTAACTGAGTGTACTGCCTATCAGATCTACGCTTTGCTGGAGAGGGTAAGTCCGGGAACAAGAAAACTGGAGTTATTTGCTCGTATGCATAATACTCATCCCGGGTAATTATTGTCTCACTTCTACTCCAGGATTTGTTCATTAGCACTGTTTTGCTATATTTTGGAATGAATTTGACCTCTGCTGCCGTAGTTAGTGGCCATTGATCTAGGAGATAAACATGGCCGCTTGTATAGGAGGATAATTGATTACAGTTGTTGTTCATCTGCACAATGGTTGTTATGATGTATGTTTTTCTCCTGCATGAATTCAACAAGAATTATTTAGGTTGTTACATCTGGGAAAGTTGGCTTCCATGTTTGACTTGAATATTGCTGGTCTCTGCCTATTCTCATATGATCAAACTAATTGCAGATGGTTATCCCTGGGGAATCAGCTGGATGGAGTGAGGTTAGTGGAGAAGGGACTCCGAGCTCGGTTCAAAGCAGCTTACCCTGATATTGAGGTACAGCCTCCATATCCCACCGCATCATCCAGTCCAAGCAATACTCAAAAGAGGAACCCATTTTGGGGGCCTGGATCCAATTCCTCACCTGCACATATTCACAAGCCAGTTTCTCCAGAAGATGTCATATAAATCTAATTATATATATATATATATATTTGTACATATCAATATAATATCGCCCACATTGAAATAAATCTTGAGCATGAATTAACATGATATTTTTTTCTCAGCTCAACGAGTCATTCTTTGATGAACTTCCATGGGTAGGTATGCTTGATCAAGATTCTCCACAATCCATATTTGTTCTTCCTCTCCATTAACCCTAGTTTGAGCATGTCTTGATTTGGAGTAACACTGTTTGTAGCTGGGCCTCCTTGTCCCATCATCATTGAGCTATTAGAAGTGAAGTTCTGGTAAACAATATGCATCCCATGGCACCTTTGCATATACATTAATGTTTGTCCTTATTTAAATAATTCAGCCTTCGACCCCTTAAAACTTTGCCTCCCTCATCTCCCTCCTACCCCCTTCTTCTTTTTCTTCTTCTTCGAGTCACCACACCACCGGTAGTTCCACCGTATCGGAACGATCGAGGCTTAGTGGGACGGCAAAGAGGATATGACAATCTCAGCAATCAAGTCCATCCGAGATCAGCTTGAGTCCCGTACGGAATCCCAACGGAGCACCCAGCTCCGTCTTCTATCCACTCTCCAGTCCCTCGTCCCGGATGCTGTATCCTCCGTCGATCTCTCACTTAAGGTAATATCCACCTTCAACAATCGCCCATTTACTCCCACTCCTCCTCTCCCAAACCCTAACCATGTCCCCCATACGCACTCTGATTCGAATGCCCGCCAATTGAGCCTTAATGGCGTCTCAGCAGCACCTAGATCGTCCAATCCGAAGTCGTCGCCCAACCTAGCCGCCCAATTGGACAGCCAGAAATGTTTGATCGACGACGGTGACAGCTTGGCCATAGTGAGGTCGATGGTGGCAGTCTGCCTCTTGGAACGCGTTCCTTTCACGCCAGTCGACTCCTCTACTGTTCTTCGAAAATTGGAGAATGACCAAAATGTAACCCCTGCAGAGAAGGCAGCTCTGAGGGAGGTAGGCGGCGAGTCTGGGGCGGTTCTGGCTGTTGAGATGGCCCTTCGTTCAATGGCAGAGGATACCAGTGGAGTCGAATTGGAGGAATTTGTGGTGAGCGGGAAGTCTCGAGTCATGGTTTTGGGCATTGACCGCACACGACTTCTGAAGGAGTTGCCGGAAAGCTCTCAAAGACATCAGCAGGAATTGAGCTTGGGTGATGGAAATCCAGACCAGATGAGTCAAAATCAAGCTTCGCAAGCGATGAGAAATAGTGGTGCTGGTGGGTCTGAGGTGAATGCTGGGATGTTTGGAATGGGGGGACCCGGGGCTGTGCCACGACCTATTACTGATATGTGGATGTACCCTGGAGGTGGGCCAATGATGGGACCGAGAGGTGGGCCAAGAGGGGTGATGGGCATGATGGGAATGCCGCCTAGAGGAATGGGTGTCCCTTCTCCATTCCACCATCCTCCAATGGGTCCTAACTCATCTGCAGGTGGCTCCAATGCTATGCCACAGAAGCAGAAGTCAGAGGAGGACGAGCTGAAGGACCTGGAAGCCTTGTTGAATAAGAAGTCGTTTATGGAGATTCAGAAATCCAAGACTGGGGAGGAGCTCCTGGATCTAATTCACCGGCCCACGGCTAAGGAAACTGCTGTGGCGGCTAAGGTATGCTAAAATTTATCGACTTTATAAAGTGTTCATCATATAAGGTCATTTTAGCAGAGCTGAAGAGTTTGTTTTTATCTCTCATGTCATTCTATGTGATGTTTTATGCTCACATGACGATAAAATAAAATCCTCTGGATGTTGTGATAGATTGTACTTTATTTATAAGCATTAGTCCAGATAGCAAGTGTTCAAGCTTGCATAGAGGCATTTCATTCTGACAGATTTTACTTGGGACCCTATAAATGTTTCTATATATTTTAGTTTTTGTTGATGAACATGTGAATCACTTGAGAATGCTTGTCAGGAACACTTATATTCAATTTATAGCGCTGGTTTCCTTATCTGAAATTCAACTCCACCCTCAACAAGATAAAAATAATTGAGGGAATTGAAACTGTTTTAATTTGATGATCACTCATGAAGGGGGAACTTTTAATGAAATTCCTGCATTTTGGAGGTCTGATTAACTTGTTTTGCATTATTTCTTGCAGTTCAAAACCAAAGGTGGATCCCAATTAAAGGAGTACTGTTCAGCACTAACAAAAGAAGATTGTAGACGTCAATCTGGCTCTTTTATAGCGTGTGAGAAGGTCAGTAAATCATTTGGTTAAAGTTTCTGTGGAGTTCAAAAATTCCCCTTGGTTGGTTTGTTCTCCAATTAAATAAGAAATAAAGTTAACGAACTGGAACATATTTTAACATAAACACATCCTTGTAGTAACCTTCCACAAAGGAATATTTTGTGCTTTTCTTAAAGTGCAGGGTTCTCAGTATATGTATGTAGTCTGCCTTTTGCCCCTGTGTTGATCTGTTCTAGTTACTGCATCTAAGTTCCTTTGATTAACCACTAGCTCTTCTTTTTGAAGGTTCATTTCCGGCGAATAATTGCTCCTCATACTGACATCAATTTAGGGGATTGTTCTTTTCTTGATACTTGTCGGCACATGAAGGTATTTGTCATATCATTTTTTTTCTCTCGTCTTCATATTTTTGTAATGTACAATGATAAATTTTTCCTTAACTGACGTAATATATTATTACACAGACCTGCAAATATGTCCATTACGAACTTGATCCAACCCCAGATGTGCCACCGATGATGATAGGATCTGTGCCACCTCCAAAACCATTAAAACCACAACGTGCTGAATACTGCTCGGAGGTAGAACTTGGCGAATCACAGTGGATAAATTGTGATATCCGATCATTTAGAATGGACATTATAGGACAGTTCGGGGTTATAATGGCAGATCCTCCATGGGACATTCACATGGAGTTGCCTTATGGAACAATGTCCGATGATGAGATGCGCAATCTGAATGTTCCTGCATTGCAGACAGACGGACTGATTTTTCTTTGGGTCACAGGACGTGCAATGGAGCTTGGGCGTGAATGGTATTTCTTCTTGTTCCACCATTTTTGGTAAAAGAAGCTTGTATTTCAGTAAAATTTCCCTGAATATACCTTTCTGATTTTCTCTGTTACTGGGCTGAATTTCTGGACTTCAAAAAATCTGTTGCGTGAATAAATTGGCTATTATTGGTGATTATATATTTCATATCCTTGGAGTGTAATAGAATGAGAAGCATCTTCATCTGATTTTATGCATGTCAATATCTGATTTTTTTGCAGAGCTTGCTTTGTTATATTTTAGAGTAGGCTAATAATTTATTCCTTGAAAATTTCACTTATTAACACTTCGGTGGTCAAATGCCAAAATCCAACAATTTAGTCCAAAACATTTTAATTTTGTCTAGCAACTTAGTGATTGGGTTCAATCTTTCAACATAAAATTAATGTGGTATGATGATACATCAACCCTTTCTTATCACCACATCAGTACGATGCCAATTTTCTGCTGAAGTTTTGAATTGAAGAACCAAATTGTTGGATTTTGAAATTCCCTGACCTAGATGCCAGTGAGTGAAAAATTCAAGGATTTAACTGTGAGGTTACTCTATATTTTGCAATTTCTTAATTATTGGGAAGTTCGTTTTGCTGCTTAGGACTCAAATGTTTTTGTTAGGTAGTTCAACTTGTCTGTTTTATCCTGTTTTCTTATATAATCCATTGTGCATCGCAGTTTGGAACTCTGGGGGTACAAGCGTGTTGAGGAAATAATTTGGGTGAAGACAAATCAACTTCAACGGATTATTAGAACAGGGCGAACGGGGCACTGGCTCAATCATAGTAAGGAGCATTGTCTTGTAGGAATTAAGGGCAACCCAGAAGTTAATAGAAACATAGACACTGACGTTATTGTTGCTGAGGTTCGAGAGACCAGCCGTAAACCCGATGAGGTCAGTGCATGCATTCATTAGTTTGCATATACAAGTATGTTTGGTATTTTTTGAAGTCATCATTTTTATTGCTCTACTGAGATGCTAATATGTTTGATTGGTTACTGCCATATGCCCTGCTATCTGATATAATTCTTCAGTATGTCAGAAAATATTTGTAGTTTTACTTCCCAGTTAGAATCTTATATTAAGTCATTGTACTGTCTATCAGATGTACCCATTGCTGGAGAGGATAAGTCCAAGAACACGGAAATTGGAGTTATTTGCTCGTATGCACAATACTCATGCTGGGTAATTATTCTCTTGCCATTATGATTTTGTTCATTAGCATTGTTTTGCTACATTTTGGAATGAATCTGATCACAGCTAATTTACTGGTGATGGCTATAGATCTAGGAGATGCACATGGCCACCTGTATAAGATGATAATTGTTAACAGTTGGTGATCTTCAGAATAAGCAAGATGTACTTGTGATTGTTAGCAAAGTATGGTTTTTCCCTGCATGGAAAGTTGGCTTTCATGTTTGACTTGGATCCATCCATCCCTGTGAATCTGACATCTAGATGATCTGCCTGTTCTTGTTTCAAGTATTGCTGGTCGGTCTGTTCTCATATGATCAAAACTGATTTCCAGATGGATATCCCTCGGGAATCAGCTGAATGGAGTGAGGCTAGTGGATGAGGGACTCAGAGCACGGTTCAAGGCAGCTTACCCTGATGTGGAGGTGCAGCCTCCATCACCACCAAGGGCTTCAGCCATGGAAATCGACCCAAGCACCACTCAAACGAGGAACCCATTTTCAGGGCCTGAATCAAAGTCCTCATCTGTACAGATTCCAGAGCCGGCAGTACCAGGAGGAGCTGCATATGCTTATGCAGAAAAGCCAGTGGCTGCAGATATTGATATTGTTGGATGATTGGTCCTTATTTGTTGAAGTCGGGCACTATAACCATAGTTTAACGTGATCATGGATGCCACCTACTAGAAGATATCAGTTTTGTGGGTAGTTAATCTCAGGATCATCTCATCTTGTAGGATCTTCCATTAGTTGTTTGTTGGCATAGAGCAGAATGTAGCAGATGTAGTTCACAGATTTGTCTGTGCTTGATGATAGCTGGAACTTAGAATTACCCAAAAATACCAAACATTTTACGAGAATGGCAGAGAAAACGGGGGAAAACATGGGCTAAAAGGGGAAAAGAAAATTCAAGAATTTCAGAAAAAACAGTGCCAGCGCCGGCGCGTGCGAATCACTCACTCGCTCCAGTACTTCTCGTCCCCATCCTCATCCCTCCGCCGCCCTCCATCCTCGTCGTCGCTGCTGTCTGCCGCCGCCAGACTCGTCTTGAACCGACGCACGTCCTCCGTCGCTGCGCTCCTGAACATCCCCACGTCGACCACTCCCGACACCATGTGGTAGCCTCTCCTCGCTAGCTCCTCCGGCGAGTCGAATGGCATAGCGAACCCTGCTAAGTACGCGCTACTGCCACTGCCCTTCTTTCTCGAAGCCAGCACCCCTTTTTCAGCCTCCCTCGTCATCTCTCTCACCTTCCGGTTCCCAGGATCCCACAGGTACCCCATGCTCGCGCTCAGATCCAATGGCCCCATCTGAATGCAGTCCACGCCATCGACGGCGGCGATGTCCTCCACTTTCTTCACACCTTCCTCGCTCTCCACCTGGCACATGATTAGCAGCTCCTCTGAATATTCACTCAGGTAACCTTCGTCGATGCCGTAATTCGAAGCCCTAACCACCGTGTGCGCCGACCCCCGTATTCCCTTCGGCGGAAACCTACAGTACGATACGGCCTTCTTCGCTGATTTCGCGGAATCGATCATCGGGAACATGATCCCCTGGGGACCGAGATCTAGAGCCTTCTTCGCCCATGTCGGGCAGCTCTCCGGAAGGCGGAGGATCGCCGGTGTCCGCGTGGCGGCGAGTGCACGGAGGACGTGAAGCGCGTCGGAGATCCCGCCGGGGCCATGCTCCATATCCACGACGGCGAAATCGTAACCGGCGAAGCCAGCGATCTCGGCGATCGTCGGGGAGAAGGAAAGGAGGAATATGCCGTAGAGTGTCTCGCCATTCTGGAGGCGCAACTTGAGGGATTTGGTGGCGTCCGACGTGGCTACGACAGGGGAGAGGTCGGAGGGGTTACCGGCGGAGGAGGACCGGAGTGGGGCCAGGGTTTTGAAGGGCGCGACGTGACTGTGAGTGGTTATAGGCCTAAACGAAGACGACGGGTAGCCAGATAATTTCCAAGGTCGAACGGTGGCGCAAGGCCTTCTTAAGGCGGGGAGGGACGAGCTTTGGATGGGGGAGACGGTGAAGGCCGCCATTTTCAGGGTTTATGGAGTTCAGAAATGCAGCTGCACTCAAGTAAGAGATAAAGAAGAGGTGCGTGTACAATTTTATTTTTACTATTTATATTTTATTATTAAATATACATTATTTATTTTTAAAAAATAAAATAATGAGATTTTTTCACATTTAATTATAGCTGAAAAATTATTTCCCTTAAGATGTTATTTTTAATTTTGGTGAATAAAAATAATTTTTACATTAGAATATTTCCCAGTAATGGACCTTTTAGTGGGCAATTCAGTATGCACGAACACAGCTCATCAGAAAAACCAAGTGCCAGTTGCATAATTCAGTCAAGTAGAGATTCATGGGGATTGACAGCACAACACAACAACAAGCCCTTTGGCAAAAGATGATCATCACTCACCTGTTCAATCTCCAAAGCTAAATAATCTCACCGCTTGGAGTATAACATAATGGAGAGTCAGAGACATATGCTTTAGTATCATCCTCTGTGAGAATTCAATCGGATTATAGAAATCAATAGAGCTTATTGGATGGATGATGCTGTGCCTAGAGCTTCAGGGCGCCCCGGGCCATTGCTAGTGCACCCTCCAAGGTCTGGTTCCCCCCAATGAACCCACTCATGTGCACAAATACACATCCGGGAATTCCTGTCTGGTTAGAGAGCTCGGTGTCCCTCAGTCCCCTCCACTGAGCCGGGAGAGCCTTCCGACTTTCAAAACTATCAGGAGATACTGCAACGGCCTGAATTCGCCAGCTTTTGCTCCTCTCATCCTGTAATTTTTTTTAGATCATAGCACATATATTAAGGATCACATCTAGAGTCCTGTATATAGTACTAGCTATCCATCAGAGACTAGTTTGGTTGCAGTCATCAGATCACTCAATAATTGTTATCACCCCCAATGAATTGCCAGAATGCTATGAACTTTAAGTGTGATAGTGAACTTAATGAGAACTTCACACAAGATGGGCAGGTCTAACATTTCTTGAACATCAGTGGCATCACATGGCTATAATTCGAGCTTTCTATTGTCAACAGAAGTACCATTGATTTGACAAGATAGTATAGTTCTCCTGGTAAATGAAGGTAATATGTGCATAGTAGAAGCTAAATACAAGTGGAGGTTTAGGATTGGGATGATCTCACCTGATAGAGAACATATTTGATTGGAGGATCAATTTTCATCTCCTCCTCGAGCTCAAATAAGTGAAGCTTCCACTGTATAGAAAAAAATAACATACAAAATTCATAATTAAGTAACATCAGTTTCATTGCCCGGTGTTTTAGACAACAGCACCACCAATATGCAGTGCCTGGGGAAACATATCAAAGGATTCTTGGCTACTTACAGGACAAAATCGGTTTAACACCATAACCTCTCCACTTGGATCGACCTCATATCTGGCTTGAAGACACTCTACCACAATTGATCTGGCCGGTAACCATGACCTCACATGGAACCGAACACTCTGGAAATTAAACAAGAAAGGATGGCCAATGGATCGTGATTTACTTGAACAAAATATCTGATTTGCCATGCAGCTGATTAAATTGAAAGTGGGTACTGTTCATTTATTTATGAAATAACCTCTGATTCTTTAACAAGTAAATCTTACATCCAGAAATTCTGCACCAGCAAGGGCCATCGCTCTTTGAAATGCTTCATTTTCCTTCTCAGCAGATTGATCAGGATCTATCCAGTCAAGATTTAACCTCCCAACTCTTGAAGACAGGTGAGTGTTGTTCACATATCTTGGTGGCTGATCTGTGTCATACCGATTGATTCCATTATCAATGGCATCAATAGCCTGAAATAATCAATCAAATATATCAATAGCCTGAAGTAATCAATCAAATATATCAAGACACAAGTCTATTAATTAGTCTAAGAGGTGCAATAAACATAAAATGGGAAGTATGAAAAAATATAACAATCTTTTATATGACTACCTCTTGAAATTTTATACCCATAGGAACCCACTATAAATCATAAATTGGTCAGTGGAATGTTCAGACTCATATATTAAAACTACATCAGATTACAAAGTGGCATGATCTAATGAAAATTCACTCAATTGGATGTGAATCCATGGTGTTCAACACAATGCAAATGAGAATAATTCCACCAAAACAAATATGAAGGGAGCATATAATCCACTTTGCAGAAACATTGGAAAATGCAGCATTACATCAAAAACCACATAGCTATACCTCCATGAAGCTTTTGTAGATAGCCAAGTACAGTAGGTGCACATTTGGATGCTCCTCATCAAGCTGAAGCTCCTTTGCAATGATTTCCTTCCCAAAATGCTACAGACAGAGAACCAGATAAATAACAAAGAAGAGAGTATCATCAAACCCTATCATGGCAGGAAATACAAAATGAAATAAGGTCCCAACTGGGATGGGATTCATGTGAAGGAAAGTCCATTTCATTCTTTTCTCTGGCAAGATTTTGAAAATTAATGGAATGAATTTTAATATAACCTTATTTTACCAATTATATCCTCATTTATAACCCACTAATTTTTGTAATTTAGAATTGAATTCTGTAATTTTAAATATTCGAAAGAAACATTATTATATTTTTATTAAAATAAATTATAATATTCCTCAAATATATTTCTCTGAGACTTTTGAATATAGTTAGTGTTTATTTAAATCATTTTTTTAAATTGAAATTTGATTTTTATCAAATTGTAATATAATTTATATGAGTAAGTATAAGAGCAAAATTGAATAATGAAGGAATAGTCACTTCCTAGTTTTTTGGAAGAGGAATGTTCCCATCCTGGTGAACACCCAAAAGAAGAAATGGAACCAGGACCTAGAAATGGAAGGGGAACTGGAATGGTCATTCTAATTCCCATTCCATTCATGCATACCAATTGGGGCATAAGGGAAAACAGAATTCCATCCAGTCGGTCAAAATGGCATCATATTCAAATAATACTACCTTGTAAACCAACCCAGCACTGCTGAGCTTGGTGGAGAAACCATAACCGAACACCTCCTCGAACCCCTTCTGGTGATGATCATATCGGTCCCGGATAGGGTCATAGATACCTCCAACATCAAGCACAGCATCAAGGTCGTCCAAAACCTGAAACATCAAACACAGACAGAGCAGCCGGCCATATTCGTCACAGATAAATCCCAATAAAACCCATTATATGCTCTCATATCCAATGATGCAAAGGGAACAATAGGAAGGTATGCACTGGAAGCAGAATTTGGATCCAGGGAGGATGTCAACCTCAGAATTGAGAGGAAAGGCAAATAATTCATGCTAGCATAGGTGAAGATCGATGGTTTCATTGGAAATGGAAAAGAGAGAATTGCACAGAAGCATCCAAATTTTAGGGGAAACTGGCTTCCTTCTCAGGCACCGCACCTCCTTGTCTTATAGATTCGAATAGGTGTAACTGGAAAAATAATCATAGAGCAACCAATCGACAATCAAGTGCAGAGACACTCTAATGACAAAACCTTGTCCATGGCCAAGTAATTTGGCCACTACTGAAAAACCCAAGCAGCTAATGCTTTTCCAGAGAAAATGAAACAACTACGTGCCACATTTGAAAGCTAGCACCTTAGCTCAATCAGTCGAACGACAACATCATTGACCAGAAAAGACTAGAGAGGACGGAGCTAGTAGATAGAAGATAGGAATTTGATTTGACCTTGGGGTCGCGGGTGCGCACGATATCGGCGCCGCAGAACTTGGAGGAGAGACGAATCATGAAGCAGCCGAGGGCCTCGTCGCAGTGGAAGCTCCCATTGTGTGTTCCGACGCGCTTAACGGCCGGCGCGTAGCTGGGAGAGGCGGTGGAGTAGGGAGGAGAGGAGACTCTAGGGCTAGAAGCAGCCATGACGGGGAGACGAAGAAAGGGATTGGGTGAGTGGCGGTGAAAGTTGAAGAATAAAGGCGGCTTATGCTTCCAAAAGCCTTTGCTTGCTGCTAGCATGCCTTTGCCTCCTCTTCAAGCATTCTGAATATGGCACAGCTCAGTTTCTCATGAAATACCTCCCAACAAAAAAAAAAGCAAAAAAAAAACCTAAAGAAGAAAGCCCACTGGTCTGATAGCCCAATTTCCAGCCCATCCAACCCAATCTAAAGATGGCAAAAAACTCGTTCCGTCCCGTACGGCCCATGATAGTGGACCGAGATCTGACCCACGTCGGATCCGGGCGTACTCAGATCAGTTACGGGTCCGCCCAAACGGAACGAGGTTAAGGTCCGTACAGACTCGAACCGGTTGGATTCGAATTCAACCAGCCCAGACTTGTGCTTTCACGTGATGGGTGAGAAGGAGTTCCTAGAAGGGGTTCGAGTCCAACGGACCTGACCTGCCCCAGCCCACGAACACCCCCTTTGTGTATGACACACGAGATTTACTTTGAAATATATATATATATATATATATATGTATAAAATAAATTTTATAATAATATTGTCATAACATTATGTAATTTTGAAAAAAAATATGACGTCATAATTTTGATCAAATATATTTTTTAATTATAATTCAAAATAAAATCATAGAAAAAAAAACCAAGTGGATGATACTATGCAGGTCTTGAAGTATTTCAGCAGCATTTGATAGATGGGTACCTTCCTCATCACCATCACTATGTTCTCCATTAAATTGCTTAGTGCATCATCATCATCATCTCTTCATGCAAACTGTCTAGAGCTCCCTCAAGTCATGATCATCCTCACCCTCTCTTAAGCTTTCCTGATCCTGAAATGGCTTCCTAGGGACACCCCACTGCCGAATCTTGTTCCTAGACCTTTCATCAGCTGATGGGAGGTTCACGCGCTTTCTTTCTTCCTGTGACCACATTACACAAGTTAGAAGGAACACACTAAGAGTATCATTGCTGAATGAACTTTAAGAACAGGTAGATCTCGCCTCTGATGATCCTCCATGGCCTTCAGAATGAGACTCTCTCTTTCTTGTAGGCTCATTAAATAATTGAAAGCCTTGAAGATCCCCATTTCTTAAGCTCGCCTCCAGCTGCAGATGTATACACTATTGGGATGGGCGACTTTAAAGAGGAATTGGACAGAACCACTTCATGCCACATAAGGAAGTTATCATCTATCATCTTTTATTATTTCCATTAGAAGTCAAAATCTCACAGGAAGACTAAATCTTTTGAATGTATCACCTGAACGTGAAAGACGCAGAGGGCAATACTGATGATGGGCAACCAACTCTCCTCTGGTGACAGAGATAAATTTGACCTACCATCATATCACCCAAAATATCAATATACATATTTCTGAAGAAACAATGGGGCATCCAAATTATTCATGAACATAGTATCGTATGAAACTGTCTCAGTAACCATTACAATTATCAATAGATGTATAGTATCATCAAAGAACTCCTGACCCCTTTTAGGTGATTTTAGTAAACGCATAGTGTTGAATTGGAACTTTCGAAGACAAGCAAAGGTAAGTTCAAGGAAAACAGAGGACAAAATTCTCAGACCCTTCGTTACTTGCACATAAGCAATTTTCTACACTTGAAGATTCTAACGAGCAACCTGACTTTGGGATAATTTAGCCTGCAACATACAGCACTTGTGGAAATATTTGCAACTCAAAGGAAAATATAGCATCCATATTTGCTATTTAACAATATCCTGGATGAGGAATCCAACTAAGATCACTGTCAAATCTAAGTGAACCACGTCACACACCAAAAGCAATCAATCATCAGAACCTTGCGAACCCTCCCAAGAAAGAAATAATTCACTAGGTTTGAACATTACAAAAAACAATTCAACAGATTTGAAAGCACATGATTTAGCTCAACATTCAGTATTAAAAAAATGATCCAGAACTAATGAATTAATGCTGTTTCAATAAAATCAGAATCAAAGTAAGAAATACAAAATAAATAAAAACAATGAATTCACTAGGAAGAAATCAGGAATTTGAGAATACAACCTTATATATGGTGCGAAATAGACAAGCGCATAAACTGCATACCGCCTTTTCCCAGTGTCAAGCCATGCAAAAACCCAACTCTACCACAAAAGCAAAGGCAAATTACTCAATATGCCAGAAACTATTCAATTTTGATAGGATCCAAATGGGAAAGCATGCTTTTTTTTTTTTCTAGACACACCCTTCAAAAGCTAGCAAGCTACTCACAACATTCAACAGCCATCTGAACAAATTCAATATGGACAACCCAACTGTGTTGAATCTGATACTAAGTATACTGTTCTAAAAAACCATACACCACAAGTATGATCAAATTGATAGCAGCAAGGCTACTCCAACATTCTAACAACCACTCACTTCCAACTCTTCTATTATGCAATCAAATGCATCAGATACCATTAATCTGAAAATTCTAGCACTTTATGACAATATGTATGCAGCATTTTCGTTCCAGTCTTCTCCGTCAACACAAAAGATATATTTCAGCAGAATTTATTGAACCAAGAAGCAGCATGGGAAGGAAACGGATAAGCTATGAGAAAATTCTACATGGTTAAAATTTGAAAGTGATACAAACGAAGCCTAACCAGCCAATTGAAGTATGGAATGAAACTAATGATCCCCATCACCGCGAACCTAGTATCAGTCGTGTCCATCGCGGATTCACCGTCCTCCTCAGAGCTAGCAGGGACGGGAAGGATTAGGGAGCTGAGTATAGACGCACCGATAGCGACAGCAAACGGCGCGTCGTGAGATAGCTCCGCCCTGCAAATCCCATCCCTCGGCCGTCTCTGCAATCGAAGCATCTCCCTAGTCAAAGAGAATAACGGCGAATGGGCACCAAAAGGAGGAGAGAGCTACCTTATCAAGGATCCGGGGTCGGAGCCGCAGAGGTCCAAGGTCGGGGAAGGCAGGAGAGAAATGGCGCAAAGAGGGTTTCAGCGATGGCGACGACGGGAGCTGAGAGCAACTAAGACAGAGAGAGATCATCGCCGCCTCAAATGAGTCAAGAACCAGGGCACACTCCGACGTCCGGAAGTCGGCGATCAGAGGCTAAGAGTCGTAAAGAGGCGGGAAGGCAATCTCATCCTCCGTGCCTCGACTTTGTCTACTCTAGCTTCGGGGAAGGTGACGGCTCTCTGTAGCCGAGAGAGACAGCGACCGACGGTGACGGCGACGTCCGTTTGGCGCCTATTTCCCAATTTTCATTTAAAATAAAATTTTAATTTTTAATTGTAAATATTTTAAATAAACAACACAAAATTCAAGTTTAATATTCTGAATTTTATACAATTTTACAGTATATTTTTAATTCAAAATATTTACAATATTTTTTATCTAATATAACCACTTTAATTTTTTTCCAAATTGAAAAGTCCGTGATTGAATTAAGAAACTTATCGAATTACTTACTATAATGAAAATAAAATTGTTAATATGATAAATAAAATAATAATAAAATAAAAATTAAAAAAAAATGGAGGGCTGGGTAGCAATGAGGAGCTCTCCCACTGGGCCAATGGGCAATGCCCCTCCCTCTTAACGCCACGTGGGATGGGAGGCTCACCGGAGGCTGACTGACCTCTCCATGGGGTGGTTTGTGGGAGTCTGGTAAGCCTTCCACGGGTCGACCGGAGAGAGGATGTCCTTTGGAGAGGGTCCGAAGCCGCGCTTGCCCAGCCCCAGACCCACCAAGGGTTTCGAGCATAGAATGGGTGGCTTAGAGGCCCTCCCTAATGGTCTCTGATTGACATCCGACTTCCCATGGGAAGCCAACTAGATTTCAATCAGCCCTTCCATTGAGAGATCGATCAGTTTTCCTTGCAGAAGACCAGCATTTATAAATATTATTGTTGAATGTAAAATACAAATATTAAGATATATACAAGATTATGTTTAAATCAAAGAAAAATAAATTTATTAATAAGTATCTTAATAAATTATAGACACACATAATTATATAATCTTAATTAGATAAATATATAAATAAATAATTTTATAATATTTATTATATAACTTTAATTAATTAAAATTATATCAAATACATTAATTATATAAAATACAATAATAATAATAATCTACCATATTATCTCAATAATATTATTAAAATTAATATAAAATCAAGTAAAATATTTGTTTTTATAAATCATAACAACGATGGTATCCAATATTAACACAACAAATCATATATATTTTTTTATTTCGCTTATATAATAAACACGTCTCCCAATAATTAATCAACATTAATGAAAATAAGATGAATTTATTGACAATTATCGTATGTGTAGATTCATAATAAAACAAATATATAAATAAATATTATTAAAATATTATAACATTATATCAAATATTTTAACTATAACCATTTTAGTATAATATTTCAACTATTATCTAATAAAAAAAGTGAAAGTGGAGAAAGCCAAATGGATTTAAACCACTATAACTTCATTGGCACAATTAGAGAGACATTAATAAGAAAATAAATTATTAAATTTATTGGGTTTGATGGGTAGGACCAAATGTTACATTTTACAGCTCACTATTCTACACCCAAAATAAAATGTACAAAAATCTCTTACAATGCAATTTGCAGACATCTATGGAGTCATGAACAACAGTGGAAACACAACATGATTTTATACAGAATGCATATTGTTGATGCCAAGATTTCTTACTTCATTGGCAATGCTGCCACAAACAGGAAAAATTGCTGCAGGAGCATCTGCCCGACAGATTAAGGTCGATGATGTACTTGTATTTATTCATAGTCGTGGGACATACCTTTGACTGAAGCGGGCGCCTACATATCCACAAATCCCATCAATACAACTGGTTTGCTGCATCTTGTAGGCTCATCCTTGGATGAACCTTTTTCCAATAAATGGGTGAGAGAAGAGTGAGTACCCAGCAGGAGGAATCCAACAGTTGCTGATTTCTATGTAGTACCAGGATTCACTCCAACACACAGCACACACATGATCCCTTTTCAAGCACACTCTTCCCTCGGTTCACCGTTTTGTTCTGGATTTGATAGACTATTAAGCTGTTGTTGTAACTGCAGTATTTCATTGGCCAATTCGTTAGTTCAACAACTCTTAATTTTTTTCACCTTGATTTGAGAGAGAAGTTGAGACCAATAGCATGTCAAAGAAATAGTTTCTCCTAGCAGCCAACTGAAAGAGTTAGTAAGAAGCCATGGACTTTTTAAACTGAAAATAGTACAGGAACTTACTTGCATGTATTTCAACTTCTCTGCAGTCAGTTCATAGGTCAAGTTCATCATCCTGTATATAGATCAGACATGGAAAAGGTGTAAAAAATGAAATTCTACATTGCAATGGAAAAGTTTTCCACATAATACTAAATCCATTTTCCACAATGATAATGACTAACCTTGCTTGAAGTTCGGAGACCTTGATGAGCAGCAACCGCTCCCGGTGAGAAGCTGATGTTTCAGCCTATCATTTAAGCACCACAACACATGTCAGACAATCGTGAAATTTGTCCAAACTGAGAATATTTTTAAGTCTCCTTACCAATAGAGGTCTAATCCACATCTCCTAAAATGGAAAATATAGAAAGAAAATTATACACTTTTTTGTCAAAGGCATTGTACACCTTCATAACATTCCCAATGGCGTGCTTTTACTAATAAGCCACGATGAATGACAGGAGTAAACTTTATATGGATAAAACTGGAATAAAAAAAGGCTCTTAACACGTGGATATACATAATTGCTCATAAAAAAGACATCCTTGAAGAAAAATCAGAAGTGAAAGGATAGAGGACAGGACTGAGAGATATACTATGGTTCCATTCATCTCTGAACCATGAGGCAGAGGTGGCAATTTTCCATTTTGAGTTGCTGAAACAAGAACCCCAAGTCTTTCAGCAGAAAATACTGTTGTAAACCAATTAAAAGATATATGTACAATTTTATTTTATATGGAAGGAAAAAATTTTATAGGTTCACTCACCATCTGCTTCGTTTGGTTGCAAACTATTCAAGAGACTCGCAATGAGTTCCTATTATGAGAGAAACATAAATGCAATGAAAATTAAAAGATTCAGCTCCACAGAAAAAGACATATATACGGGACAGTTGTTAGTAACGCAGCAGTACCTGCTGAAGTGTTGTCTGCTGGAGAAGATTCTGAAGATGAGGCATTATAGCAGATGCAGGTAAACTGGTACTTCCGTATTCTTTAATAGGAGGATTTGTGGGCTATAAAAGACAGAAATAAAGTCTCACTGTTACAGGAAAAATAGGTTCCCTAATCCAAAAGTGCAGTTGTTGTGAGCCACTGGATAAACTTTGTAATCCCAAAAGAGGTTGCATTCACATCAGAAGTGAATGTTATTGGATAAGACTGCTAATCCACATCCACAAATAAGTAATGAAATCTTGGCAATGTTGGGCTGCGGCATAGATATGAGAACCTAATTTGTGGTTTGGTAATATAAAATAAAATGAACTTTGCCATTTCATCCTCTCTTGCACTGTAAGAAATTTAGCAATTTATGACTTCAGTGAAATCTCAAGCGCCTTAGATGAGTATACTGTTGTATGTCAAATAGATGGTTTTCTGTAGGCTAAAACAAGAGAAAAGTAGTCAAGTTACCGCTTGTTTGGGTTCAAAAACCCATTCACCAACACTCGCAGATTTTCGCAAAGGTGAACCCTGTGTACATGCAGGTACGCGAAGCAAGTCAACGACCTTTTTCGTGTTGTATAGGTGAAAAATATCATTCAACAATACAGCTCAAGAACCTGTGAACGCCGTGGGAAGGAAGTTAATGGAATGTCCTGCAATATATACAGAATATTAGCCGCAATAATGCATTTAATAAGCACACAGAAGTTAATGGAATGTCCTGCAATATATACAGTATATTAGCGGCAATAATGCATTTAATATGTATACAGAAGTTAATGGAATGTCCTGTAATATATATAGCATATTAGCCACAATAATGCATTTAATAAGCATACAGTTGTAAGAGATCCATACCTTTACAAGATCGAAATTTTCAGAGGTTACTGAAAATCGCCCTTTGATCTGAACCAGGTTGGCTTTTGATTTTTCATCCAAGGTATCTCTAAATCCTATTATATGTGACAATAGCCCAGATGTTGTTTAATATGATGCTTATTGTGCAATCACAATCATGCAAGTTCAAATAGCTTATTAACACTATTACCTCCAGAAGACTTTATAGGAGCTGATAAACTATTTGCTGAAGCCCTATTAGGAAGCATCAAAGGACCACTAAAACTTGGTGCTTTGCGCACTTCAATCTTTGGTTTTTCACTTGCTGCCACATTTTCATTCTCCCCCCTAGGAAAATAAGACAGCAGTTTAGAATCTCTTGTATTCAACTGCAACTAATTAAATATCATGGTAAAGACACACAGCTATTCATGGTAAAGCATTTCCAAACCAAAGGCCAAAAAAAGAAAAAGGAAAATATCATGGACTTGACTCTATGAACTGCAAATAAACCTATAGGTGCATGAAGATGGCCATGGCAGCATTTAAGATGAAAAATAATAGGTAAGGTGGAATATTTAAGACAAGAATACGATGAAAAAACTTCATATTATAGAACATGAATGCTTTAGAGCAGTAGTTTTTTCTACATAGCATCTTTTTAATCACAATAAAAATCATAGAACATGAATGCATCTTTTTAATCAGAATGTTGCAATCTGCAGGTAGGCATAAATCATACTGATGTATAGAAAAATAATTATCCTAAAATTTGATGTGTAACTTGTCAGAGGTGTACAACCTTTCAGGTGGGGAATGACCCAGCACAGCATTTGGTACTAGAGGCCCACTCTGAGTTTGGCGACTTCTGATTGTATGAGCTTTAATCTTGGCTTGTCTGTCTTTTTCAATTACAGGTGATACAATATCATTGCTTATGCCATTTGTCTTGAAAATAGGTTTTTCTTGGCCACTTGGTTCAACAATAACACCTGGAATCTTTCCCTTTCCCTTCAAGTAGTCAGAAGAAAAAAATTCATCCTGATTGGTATTTTCTTGGCCTTCAAGAGGTAATAACACACCACCACCTGTGCTAGATTCACCCCAGGTAGATCTGTGCTTGTCTTTCTCCTGCTTGAGCAAATAGAGAACTTACTAACTGCTTTCCAAATTAAATCCAATGGAAAATATTCAGAAGAAAATGTGGGGCAACATGGGCAACATCTAGCTGGACCATTATGGTAAAACTCATATCTTATATAAAAGTGGAGGAGATAAAAAATATGGTGACCTTATTACTGGTAGATGTCTTGTTAGAAGCATCTTCATCCTTTGCCTCTTGTATATCATCATCATCCCTTAGCTATCAATTCATAACAGAATTTTCAGTTAAGTAATTACATATTTTAATAGTCAGAACAAGGAAGAAGCATATGAAATCAGTTTCAATCATCAATTCAAATTACTAACTGGCAGCTACAAAGGATAAGGATCATGGAAAATAAGGAATACCAGTAATGCTTGGGCTTTTAGATCGTCAATGTCAAAATTCCAAGCACTGACTCCTCTCTGATACTCACTCTGAAAATGATAGTGCAAGAAAGATGATAGGTCACATTTGCAAGTAAATATGAAGAATTAATAGCATTTAAAGGAGAAACATCTAGCAGAAAGAATCTTTAGACATTTTAACAAATAATTATCAATATCTTTTGTTTCTAAAATCAAACAAGCAGTAATATTCCATTTAAATGTTGTTCTTTTTTATAATTCATTTGAATACTTGCACATGCAGTAACAAGAATATTTCTTCTTATTATTCTTCCTCAGTATTCACTTGCAGAAAATGCAGATGGTGTGTCTGCTGTATCATAACTATTTAATAAAGATGTAGCCTATTTATATCTCCACAAGAAGAAAAATAAACTGGGATACTATTATGCGGAACAGTGGCATAGTACCTATGGTTGCAAAAAAATAGTGAAGAGAAACATAAGATTCATGTAACTGAATCCACAGAAATTGAGATAATTTGATCATGATTAAAATAAAGTAGCAGATTAGCTCATATATTGTAGGTTCTCAGCATGTAAAAAATTCTCCAGTGAAAATATTGATTTATAACTCTATATTCAAAAGAACAGATTTACTAAAAAAAAGAGAATTTGAAAGATCATATAAAATTTGAATGTGAAAGAAAAGTCTT
Source organism: Trapa bicornis (assembly GCA_030064425.1). Taxonomy (NCBI): domain Eukaryota; kingdom Viridiplantae; phylum Streptophyta; class Magnoliopsida; order Myrtales; family Lythraceae; genus Trapa; species Trapa bicornis. The sequence goes on from CM057751.1 coordinate 25,196,216, forward strand.
AAGACTACAGGAGTAAATTCATTGTAGTTCTTCAGAGAAGTTGCAAGACTACCTGAGATAATGCTTCCTGCTCTGCTGATGGCATTTTCTTTAAGGCCAATTGTGCAGCATCCTTTAACTGGATGGCCTTCACACGTTGCCAAAGTGGCGGCAAGTCGGTAAATAAGTGTTTCACAGAATGCTCTGGTGGTTTTGCATTCTTGAAAAAAGAGTGTTTTAACAACTTTTCAGCAGTTGGTCTCTTTGTCTGATCTTTCACAAGGCACATGGCTATCATTTCTTTGAAAAGCTGATAATAATAAAAAAGTTCCCAATTAGATTATCTCCTCAAAATGGGAGTCAATCAAAGGATACATGCCATTTTATCTTTGGAAGCATAAAAACAAGAAAAGCAACCAAAGTGATTAGTTAGCTCTCTCATTCATTCTCTAACAAGGAACCAATGATACCTTTGAGAATTTTTTGTCTCGGTCGTAATCAAGTCCAGGTGGTGCATGTTGTATGGTCATCAAGAGAACCTATAAAAGACAAAACCATCATATGTTAGAAATTAATCTCCTTCCATATCAAATACCAGCAGCCATGCATACCTTCATAGGAGAGAATTTTGAAAAGGGAGCATGACCATGTGCCAATTCCAGTGCCGTGATACCAAATGACCAAATATCAGCCCTGGTTTAGCGTAAAGCAATGCTTAATAAATTAAGAGGCAAGAAGACACTGTCCACTCAATTCTACAATGAAAATTCCCTTGGTCCGTCAGGACAAGAAAAGGTTAGAAGCACAAAGGGCAACTGATGGAAGGTACCGAGAAAAATAAGAAACTAAAATGCTTTGATTTTATATTAGAGGTATGATAAAATCAAGCTGATATCCTAAATATACCAAAAAATACCTATAGAATAGCCTTGATATTATCCTGCCTCTAATAAAAAATTTTAATTCCCTATTTTCCTCAATACCCTCCATTACCAAGCCTGGTCCATCTTGATTGAAACATCTTCCATTGATCAATAAGACACATTTCTCCTATCCCAGTAACATCATTATGCACATGATGAGAGATATTATTGGTGAAAAACAAATGCTATGGATGCAATAATGGCCTCTAGAAGGCCAAATACTTTAAGTCAATCTCTCATAGAACAATATCAACCTCAAGAAGAATATGAACAACTGTCACTCAACCTAGAAATCAATATACTCTGTCGATCTGGATGGAATTTATGGCAATAATTATGTTTGCAAAAGCAATCTTCTTTTACAGTAAAACAAACTTACTTGAAATTGTATCCACTCTCAGGCTGTAAGACCTCTGGTGCCATCCTTCAAAATAATAAAGGATAGGTAGAAGGTTAAAAAAGCAAGATGATGGGGAACCATCTCCAGAAAAATTCACAAACTTTAACCAAATAAAATAAGAGATAACCTACCAGCATGGGGTACCAACAAAGGTATTTCTGGCACGTCGGCGGTCTCCTGTCTCAAACATACAGGCTGAAACACCGAAATCAGCCAGCTTTATCACACCATTACTATCAAGCAGTATGTTTCCAGCCTGCAAATTCAAATACCAGAACTATATATTTGTAGAAAGAACAATATATCTAGGAAAATAGATACAAAATGAAGCCTATCTGACATTTTAAAGAAGTTTTAGATTACATACAGACTAACCTTGACATCACGATGAATATGTCCTTGCTGGTGAAGATAATCAAGAGCCTTCAGAGTTTCTTTGAGAATTGAACAAATTGCAGGCTCATCAAAACCATCTGAATAATGAATCTTCATGAGGTGCAAACAAGAACCCTCTGCCATAAATGGCATGACAACCCATAAATTGTGATCAACCACGAATGAACAGTATGCCTTTATAACATTTGGATGATCTATTAGCGACATTGTTTGAGCCTCCCTACGAATATCATCCTGCAGTACATTTGAAGAGTATCAAGAAATAATTACCGTATGAACCAGAATTTCATAAAAATAAATACCATTAGGAATACATTACCGTTTCATTGTATGCTCATTATATATCCAATTTCCAAGACATCGTGATAAGCTATGGAAATACAGGACAAAGATGATTTACATAACGTGAAGGTGGAATCTATATCCTTCCAAAATTGAAAAACTAAAGTTGAAAGTGAAAAAAATGGCATCTATCGAACACATTGTTTCAGAGTTCATCCTACGCACTCCCAAAGTACCTCACACTATATGACACAAAATCTACCATTCGCATAAATTATTGGTGGTAATTTATAAACATCTGTTGAAAGCTTCATAGTAGCAAGCAAACAAGAATCCAACTTTCACCTCAATAAAACCAATCCTCGCTACTCAATCAAAAGAGACATAAACTCCTGATAAGAAATGAAAACCCAAAATAAGAGGAGCATCAATTTACGGCCTACGGAAACTAATCTTACATTCTCGAACTAGATCTCAAAAACTAACAAAGCTCAAAAGAAGACAGCTCCAACAAATATTCAAACACAGCAGAATACTAAATAGGCACAAACCAGATTGATGTTGCAGCGATCGAGATCCAAGCACTTGATGGCAACAACTTCATTGAAAGGAATATAGATCGCTCTGTAGACGGTGGCGCTAGCGCCATATCCGACCTCCTCCAGGAGCTTGTAATCGCTAGAATTCGCAGAGTAACTCTTCTGACCGCCTCCCATCCTAGGCATGACCTAACCTGCTCACCGTTCGCCACTGAACTGGAGCCCTGAGCAGCAACAGAAAAGAGCAAATCAGCCCCGACTACGATAGGAATAGGACTCAGCGCCGGGAAGGAGTCATTTTGGGCTTTGCGAAATGGATCCGTTGACCACAATCAGAAGCGATGCAGAAAGGGAAAGAGAGAGGCAAGACTGCAGCTCCGTGAGGGCAGAGGGGAGGAGAGAGAGAGGTGAGAGTGCTGACGTGTCAATGCGGCTCTGTGCTTGGGATCTCGACACGTGGATGGGGATTAAGGGTTCAAGGTGGTCCCACCTTTGGATATGCCAATCGGCGTCAAGTCACTCATGCCGGTTCAACGTTTCTCTTTACCCTTCAAAAGAAACAACAGGTTCAACGTTTCTCTTCATAGTCTTACATGATTGGTTTAAATTTTATTTAATGGAGTATTTTAATCATTAAGCGAATTAATTTTTTAATTGATTTACCATGTTATATCACCATCACATATTAATAATAAAAAATATTGCAAATTATAAATTATTAAATACGAATGTCGTATCAATCTATTTTGTACCCATTTCATATGAAATAAAATTACTTAATATATGATTTTTAATTATTTTCTTGGAAATACTAATTTATATTATTAAATAATAAGTTCATCCCAAAAAATAATAGCATATAGAAAGTTGGAAGGCTGACCTATGGATTAATACAAGAATATACTAACATATTATTCAATTAATATAAAAGATGTAATATTTTTAATGATAAATTAAATTATAATATTATTTAATTTAATACTCAAATATTTAATTTATTTAATAACTTTATATTGATTAAGAATATAATAAAAAATTAGATAAAATAAAAAAATACTGTAATTTTGTAATTTTTTAATAGTTTAACTACTAAATTATTAATTATAAACCTGATTTCTAATGTCGTTTTATCAGTAAGTGTGATATTATATTACACTTATCATTAAAACGATATTAGAAATTAGACTTATAATTTATGCGAGTGTAAATAAAAAATAATTAATTCGATAATATTGTTATTCTCGTACTAAATTGTAAAAAAAATATTTATTTTATATAAATTTATATAGTATATTTTTAAAATTGTAAATAAAAAATATATACAAATTTTGATTATGTGTGATAATTAAAAAATATTATACTAAATTTAATAAAATAAAAAATATTTTAATTTTATAAGATTAAAATGGTTAAACTAATTAAAATTAATAAATTTTAAATATATATAAGTACCAAACAGTGCATAATACCATCTCATAATTCCGTTAAATTAATTAATTAAAATGTAAAAATGTAGCTAAGACCACACTCAATATTAATAAATATTCCACTTCCACTAACATTTAATGAAATATTAAAAATAAAATTAATTCCATGAAATTCGACACGACAACTTGAGGAACACTTGACCAATGTGCGCACACAACTTGGGGTGTGTCTGTCGGGTCGACCCAATAGCATGACTTGACCCATCGACTATTGAGGCATGTGCTTTGGTAGGGCTGCTCAGAACTAGCAAAGGAAGAATAGGAGGGTTTTGGCAATTTCCCTCTCTAACTTATCCCTTTCCATGCTTTTTGTTAATAGGAGGGTTTTGAGATTTACTAAAAGACGGGTCCAAGAATGGGAGGAATATTCTTCCCCCTCATGAAAGGCACAATTCATGTCACATTTTTTCAATTCCATTCCTCCTTGTGATTATCCACATATATATATATATATGCAAGCTAAATTATAATACTAATCCAACATCTTTTGGATCAAGTGTCAAAATATGAAAATATTATTTTTTATATTAATTATTTAATAATATATATTTTATGTTAATTTTAACCTGTATTAAAAATATTAATGTTATTTTATGTTTTGTGAAAATTTTTAAATTGATATGAAATAATTTCGTTTTATCAAACGTTAAAAGTAATTTTGAAGTGTTTAACTATAAAGTATCACCCTCTAAAACATATACCATTTTCTATTAAATACAAATTAACTTCAACATGATTATGCTAAATTAACAAAAGTATCATTTACTAAAATTTATAAAATTCTATTAAATTTAGGATAAATTAACTATTAATTTGGATTTAATTTATTACAAACTCTATTTTTATAAAGAATTTATACTAATTATTTAAAAATCATATTATATATAAATTTATGAATTATTTGATATAAATTCATAAAATATATATAAATAAATTAAAATTTATATATGTACATAAATTAAGATTTTATATTTACATGCATCCTTATTTAATTAAAATGATTAATAATTGTAAAATAAAAGATAAAATTTTAAAATATCATCTTGTATAAAATAAAGAAATATTATTAATTTATAAAGTTGAAATTATCATATTAATTAAAAATTATTACTTTTAATTATATATGTATTTGACCATTTATTTGTATATAATAAATTATTATATAGTATTATACCAAGTTTATTTATCCCCTACTCGATTCGATTTATAAGACTGTAAATCTAACTAATATAAAGTTGTTGAAAGGTTATTAACAGAAACGTATATAACTTTATTTTATGTATAATTTAAAAAATAAAATAAATAATTATTTATTCATTAACATTTAAGAGCTTTTTTAATTAATTTTTTAAGTATTGCACAGGAAGTTGTAATTAGATAGGAACCCATCATGATTTAGGTATAAATATTGGGAGATAGATCAATTGGGACAATGATTACATCCGATTTTGACGCCACCGAGTGCAATTGAGAAGTCTAATTCAAACTACTATAAAAGAATGGCCACAGATCATTGAAATTTAAGGGAAAAAAGGGACTGAGCTTTTAAATCACAACATTCTCTTATGCGGAGAGGTATTGCCATAGGCATCCATTTCCTGTTGTCAAAGCGCACTTCGTGGTAGTGGAAAATCTTTGGAATAACTTTTATTGTGCCAAATGATCGATTGCATATATTCAGGACTGTGATATATGCCCGTGCACATGCTATCTTTTTGGCCCAGCATCATTCATTATTGCCATGATTGATCACTGAGATTCGTGGATAGAAGGTGTATAGGATATACACAACTTTTACGATTAATAAATTTTAAGTATATATATATACAATCGAACAATACTATCTCAAATTATATAAAAATCTAACTTGATACTGAATATACGAATAGTTGTATGGTTGAATATGAAGTAAAAATACTTAATTCGAGTTTTTTATTTTTCTGTTACTAATATACTGTTATTAACTGTGAATTTAAAATTAAAAATTACAACGTACCTTTGCTTGCTCTCTTCCTCGGTTAGTTTCGTTCCATACCTCCGCTTTCTCTCTTTTTCGCTCCGATCGATCCAAACGTACGATTTTCTCGCTTTCTCTATTTTCTCCCTTTCTCGGCGCGATTATATAGAGTACGCTTTGCTACTACTTTCCGTTTTCGAGCTTGGTTTTTCAACATTTTCCATTCTATTATTTGTTTGACAACTTAAACTAGGCTATAATTAAAATAGCTTTTCGGTCAACATCAAAAAAGGTCCGTTATTAATTGTGGATTTAAAATTAAAAATTACAAGTATATTTACCTAAAGGTAAAATTTGGAGTATATAATATCTTCTAATAAACAGCCGCAGGTGAACTTCACTTGCAGAATGTATTGCTAACAGTCATGAATGATCTTCTCCTCACAGTCCTCAGCTGGGTGGGCACAGAGAGGGCCAATCATAATTTTGTCGTTGATCACTACGATATTGACTTGTATTATGGAAGAGGGTCGTTTGAAAATCGTCCAAAAAACCAGAAGAATCTTCTACGAGTGTGCCAAATGGCTAAGGACAAAAGTTGCAGTCGTTTTCTTTACGCAGTTTTTCAGGGCTAGCAATGACCCAGCCGTCTCATCTTTGTGTGAATTCATTCGTTCCTTCCATCCTTTAGCTGGGCCACTTGAGAAGCAACTCTCATGGTGGATGAATGATGAAAAATATGGGGCCTGGGAATCGAAGATAAGGGTTGCCGAGTTCACACGCTATACACCAAAGGGCAGGGCATCGTACCTGCTCGCTAGAAGACGCTTCGACGGCTTGAAATCATAGCAGAAGACAACCGATGCATTTAAACCTTTGTTGAAGACGGTCACAGCGCTCTAGTCGCTGGAGAATGGTCAATATAAGTGGACAGTACATAAGCATTTTCCATTTCATCAGTTGCAGGAAGGAAATATGTCTTTTGGTCCCATCATGAAGTTTAATCTTGTCTAAATTCATCTATGTCCAGTTGGGTGCAGAAAAGTGAAGTTCGTTTGAGTCAGCTCTGAAATTGGACATCTCCGTCAACCTTGACGTGGGATTTGGACGTTATTTCCGTGCTGGTTTTCGTCTGCAAAAGTTGTTTGTCAAAGTTACTCTCTTTCACCATTCTGCCAGATAGACTGGATAAATCAACTTGGAGGGTATAAAAGCACGGCCCACGCTAGTTGATTGTAGATAGGACTTGAGGTAGCCATAGACAGTGTTCTTTCTTCTTGCTACTAGCTCGTACTGCTACCTACCATGGAAGATGAAAAGGAAAAGAGAGAGATCGACGGAGAAGATCAATCACCAGTCCCGGAGGAGGACTCGAGAATGCAGCCATGGACAAAACAGCTTACCATGAGAGGAGTCACAGTGAGCATCATGATAGGGACCATTTACAGCATCATAGCCATGAAGCTGAACCTCACGACCGGGCTAGTCCCGAACCTCAATGTCTCGGCTGCACTTCTTGCGTTTGTGTTCATTAGGACGTGGACAAAGGTGCTGCAGAAGAGCGGGTTCATAGCAAGGCCCTTCACCAGGCAGGAGAACACTATGATCCAGACTTGTGCTGTGGCTTGCTACAGCATTGCTGTTGGAGGTTTGTCATAGTATCCCTTTTCTAACGCCCCCTGTTCGATCGAATATCAAGCTTCCTCCTTCATTCTGGCCAGGTGGGTTTGCATCGTACCTACTGGGGATGAACAGGAAGACCTACGAGCTATCAGGGGTGGGTGCAGAAGGGAACTCGCCTAATGCAATCAAGGAGCCCGGATTCGGCTGGATGACCGGATACCTCTTCGTCGTCTGCTTTGTGGGGCTCTTTGTTCTAATTCCCCTAAGAAAGGTAACCCATCATCTGACCCCATCTTGGTGAAAAGTTTCCATTCACTGGCACCTCTTGATTCCTGCAGATCATGATAGTAGACCTCAAACTGACTTACCCGAGCGGACTGGCCACTGCGGTGCTCATCAATGGCTTCCACTCACAGGGAGACAAGATGGCAAGGTACTAAATAGCCTGCAGCAGCAGTCACCATCACCAATAAAAGATAACCCTCTGGCGTTTTTTCCTCAGGAAGCAGGTCCGAGGATTCATGAAGCTCTTCTCCTTCAGTTTCCTGTGGGGATTCTTTCAGTGGTTCTACAGCGGGAAAGAAAGCTGCGGTTTCGCCCAGTTCCCTACTTTTGGGTTGCAAGCTTGGAAACAAACGTGTGCACTTTCATCACCCCCATTAAGATCCTGCAACCGCCCCTAATATACTTCGGATCACATCAAGAACACTGATCTGCAACTTTATGTGCAGATTCTACTTCGACTTCAGCATGACGTACGTGGGGGCAGGGATGATATGCTCCCATCTGGTGAACGTGTCTTTACTCCTCGGCGCCGTGATCTCCTATGGACTCATGTGGCCCCTCATCAACCGGCTCAAGGGCGACTGGTTCTCGGACGACCTGCAAGAGAGCAGCATGAGGAGCTTGTACGGCTACAAGGTCTTGCCCATCAAGCCAAGTAACCATATTGGCATGCGTTTCATGAGCAGGAGATATGAACTGTTGATGCCCTATTGCAGGCATTTATATCGGTGGCACTCATACTCGGTGATGGGCTCTACAACTTCCTCAAGATACTGATAATCACGGTGGTGAACATCCACGGCAGGGTTAAGAGCCGGAGTCTCGGCGTTGACCCGGCAAGAGATCGTCGGGGAAGCGAGGGCGTGCGGGTCGACGATAAGAGACAGAACGAGGTGTTTGTGAGAGAGAATATCCCGTTGTGGATTGGGTTCGTCGGGTACGCGGTCTGCTCCGTCGTCTCCACCATCGTGATCCCCACGATTTTCCCCCAGCTCAAGTGGTACTATATCATCGTCGCGTACCTCCTAGCTCCGTCGCTGGCCTTCTGCAACGCCTACGGGGCCGGCCTGACCGACATGAACATGGCCTACAACTACGGCAAGGTGGCCCTATTCATCCTGGCAGCGATGTCTGGCAAGGAGAATGGACTCATGGCCGGGCTTGCCGGCTGTGGGCTCATAAAGTCGGTGGTCTCGGTGGCCTGCATACTAATGCAGGACTTCAAGACCGCCCACTGCACCTTGACATCGCCACGGGCCATGTTCCTGAGCCAGGTCATAGGGACTGCCATCGGGTGCCTGACCGCGCCGATGAGCTTCTTCCTCTTCTACAAAGCGTTCGATGTGGGCAACCCCAACGGCGAGTTCAAGGCGCCGTACGCTTTGATATACCGAAACATGGCCGTCCTAGGAGTTGAGGGCTTCTCTGCACTGCCAAGCCACTGCCTCCAGCTCTGCTACGGGTTCTTCGGGTTTGCAGTCCTCGTCAACCTCGTGAGGGATCTATCGCCGGAGAGGTTCGGGAAGTACATGCCGCTTCCCATGGCGATGGCTCCGCCGTTCCTCGTGGGCGCATACTTCACCATAGACATGTGCTTGGGGAGCTTGATTGTATTTGTTTGGAACAAGATTGACTCAAAGAAGGCCGAGCTGATGGTCCCGGCGGTTGCATCGGGGTTGATCTGCGGTGAAGGGTTGTGGATCCTGCCGGCGTCTGTTCTTGCCTTGGTCAAGATCAGGCCTCCCATTTGCATGAAGTTCGTGCCTTCATGAAATAACACAAGCACAAAGACTGCAAGGTGTACATGCTTTTCCTGCTACAAAAGGAAAGTTTTTTGGATTTAGAAGCCGGTAAAAGATCCATTACTTACTAGGTCATTATTTTTAAGCAGATACTAATCTAATCTATTATCGATAAATAATATCTTCTCGTTTGATCAAGATCAAATGTATTATAACCCATACGTGATTTTATTGATATATAATATCTTCTCAATAGATTAAAATTATTATAATTCTCACTGTCGATTATACTTACATTATATCAGAGCAAGTGGATTAGAACATTATCCGAGACTCTAAGAATCAATCAGTTATGCACAATCTCATACATCCACTTTCTTTGATCTTCTTGAAAAATAGACCCTATTCCCTACTCTGAACGCCTCTTCCAAAGTCAGTGATATAATATTTGATCAAGAGTGGAGATGGTAAGCCTAACTATCTGAATTTTGAGATCCCATTAATGTGATGTGTTGGGCTAAATCAAAATCAGCACTGTTCTTATTACTCCTTTGGGAGCTTCAGAATCCTGAATAGCCCAGCGAAGAAGACGAGATAAAGAGAGACAAGGAAGCGAAGGTAAGCGAAATCGGGTGATGATGACGAGCAAGAACACGTGGGACAAAGTAATTAGCCCGCGAAGAGATAGACGTCCCAGCTGATAAGTTCCATGCCTACCACAACCACCGGTGGAATTCGACAATCTCGACAAAGTGGTGGGAGAACTGACGTGTAATCACGTGATAGGATGTGGGGTAGATGTCAGACTGATCCAAACTCATCATATATTAAAATAATTAGTTATAATATTATTTTAAATAAATACAACATTTTTATACATTATTAATTTTTTAAAATTAAAAAAAATGACACAAAGCACGTTGCACCTCCGACATTTCACCGCTACCCATGCTTTTCGCCATTTGTCGCTTTTGATTTTGTTGTTATTCTATAAGATTCCATAAAGGGTATAATAATTTGGAGATTCTTGAAACATGATAACAAGATGTGAAGGATTTCACTATATATGTTATCCAATTTATTCATTGGCATGGCATGATCTTCCAAAACTCCCGTGATCCATAGATCATATGATGATGGAATTGGGCATCCCAATGACCATATTGGAGTAGGTAGTTGGGGGCATATAGCAGCCAAGCTCCATTGACAAGTATGGAGTTGGGGGGAAAGACAAAAGGAAGTCACATGAGAGTTGGTGAGGGCTTTGTAAATATGTGGCTATGGCCACTTAAGGAGATGGCAAGTGGTAGGGATCACAAGACACATTGCTAGAGTCCTCATCATGTTCACAAGTAGCATGGACCAAAAAATGGAGCAAGTGACATCATATAAACACATTTTATACAAAATTAAAATAGATAATCTTTCTTAAATGAGAATATGAACCCTTGTAAATATGTATTAAATTAAAAAAAACAACCCAAAAAATACATAATATTGGGTCATATTAAGTTGATATTATCCTCCATACTTAACTTATTGTATACTCAAATAACATTATATCCATCACAATAATCAAAACAATAAAAAAAAGAATTTATTAGTGATGACAATAAAAAAATTACAATTTTGAAAATAGAAAAATATTATAAATTTAAAATTTTATTACTTATATAAACTTGAGAATATAATTTATATGTGGTAGAATACTATTAAATTGATAAAAATATTATAATTTTCTATTTTAAAAAATTTAATATACTATTATGAACCGTCACAAAAAGTTAAATGTTCTTGATTTAGAAAATGAAAGAAGTGTAGGTCCTTTCAGGAAATTAGCCCATATTCTTGGGCATACAATATAATATATTGTTTATATTTTTATCTTTTTTTTTGTCCTTGATGTTATGCTTTTAAGATAAAGTCCAAAATCATCCATAAAAGAGAACACAGTTCTTCCTGCACTTTGGGTTTGTCAGCATCCTCTCCATGTGCCTGTTCCATCAACCCCACAGCACACATTGCCACTAGAGAATGGATTTTGGGTTCCCTCGTTTCGGGAGCCTTTCCATGTGAGTTTTAAGCCGAATTTCTTCAACGGGGATCTTCATATGCTTTTTTTTTTCAATTTAGAATAAAATCTAAAATAAGTACAACACTTCCTATAATTACTTAATTTATGTATAATTTTTTTATTTAATTCATTTTACAGACAAATTTTTATCTCATAGTTCAAATAATAAATACAAAATTTACTCCTTGCTAAATTAAATTTTTGTAATTTAATTTTCAATAAAATGTTTGCTCAATTCATGAATAAGGTTTTATTTGTTTTAATTTAAAGGTTTTAGGGTTTTTAGGAAAATTTAAACTATTAATAAATTCGATTTTTATAAATACATATATATATAAATTAAATTATTAATAGAAAATTAACAATTTATGTACAAAAATTTAATTTGTTTCCATTTATAAACAAATATTTCAACGATATTTCAAATTTTATAAAGTGGTACTTTTTAATTGAATCATTAATAAAAATTATTCAACTTAAATGTAAATATTTTAAATATTTTAGTGATGATTCAAATCATGATAAAGTTTTCACAAGTAAAATATTTACATATAACAATTTATTACTAATGAGTGGCAATCAACGATTAACTAATTATAAAACTCGTTAGCGGTTCTAAGTAGTAACTAGTTGATACGTAGCAAATGTCTTAGGTTAACAACCGACTAGCATATCGAAAAACGGTTGACCAATAAAAAGTTAATACGTGATAAAATCACGTCGTATTACTACAACCAATCAGACACTAACATATGAAATTACACAAGTTATGGTCAACAAAAAATTAGGTTCGATCAGCAACCACATCGGGTTACACGACTAATGGTAGGTTGTCATGTATCTGGTCAATGAATGACTTATACGCTGAGTTAGAGGCCGCGCTAGTAATGTCAGTCAATCTTAGTGTGATATGTGACAGCTTGCACATACGCACACAATGTCGTCTTCTTATTTCATATTTCTAAATAGAAAGGGAGAAAAACTTATGTCATAATTCCGGTGAGACTTAAATGGCTCTCACAATGCCTTAAATTGACGAGTTAATGGTCGACCAATGGATTGCTACAATAGTGAGTCCTTGAGCTCCTTATATAAATAGCTTCTTTCCATTTATCCTACTAATCACTCAAAGCTTGAACAAGACGAACTACTCTAGTTTCCAACCATCTCTTAACTAGAGCTCCGACATTGATCATTTTCTCCACCTCCGAACGCAAATTTGAGTTCTTAGAACTAGGAGTAAGTACTCTACCTTGTTGCAAACTCACTTTAGCTCGAAGATCATTGGAGAATCTGGTGAGCTTGTACAGTGTAGTCACTCCAATTGTTGAGAAGTATTAGAAATTTACAAGTTGAATTCCGATCACCTTGGACCTTTGAAGTTTCGATCGACCCTTACACAACTCTACATTACCGAGCCTAGTCTTCCTTGAGCGTTCTAGGTAAGCAATTACTGTCACATTCGCTAGAATAGTGAACTTTTAGAAAGAGAAACCATTCAAACTTTGTTGATCAAATTCTCCCTGTTCAAAGTATTAATTGAGGCAAATCTTTATCCTAGAAGAATCCTCTCAACAAGAGCTAGTTACCCAAATTAAGAGCTTCGGCAACTACGTCATTGCTAGTAAAAATTCAAATTCTCTATCTAGAAATATTTTCCAACGAAACTTTGCTTGAGCTCAATTCTAGGCCCAATTGATTAATTCAAATCTTGAAATTATCGTGGAGAGGTAGGTGATGATTAATAATATGTAGGAGGCAATTAACCGAGTTTTAAGTGATCAATTTGATAAAATGAGATTTTGGGGGTCAAAATGCAATTTTGGAGAAATTGGGCAATTTGGGGATTGTTGTACAATTGACATAAATTGAGGGTTAATTGAGAATTAAAAAAAATTGGTGACTCAATTTTAATTAAAATATTTTTTTGGAAATTTAATTGTAATTAAAATGTTTTAATTGTAATTTTAAATAATTTTATATTAAATAAAATTATTTGAGAAGAAAATTACCAATAAAGTAAATTGAGGAAATTATGGAAAATATTTTGAAATTTATTTGTCAAAAAAATATATTTAGGGACTTATGTGTAATTAAAGAAATCATAGGTAACTAAGTGTAAATTGAAATAATTGATTAATAGGCCCTAACCTACAGTCGAGAATCCAACCCGAGTTATTAGATTACTATCTGGGACAAAGAATCACGTATCTTGGATGAGTGGGATTACTGATATAGAGTTTGATTGGACCAGTGATGGATACTTTGCAACATACTTTACTTTAAAAGCAAATTTCTAGAAGTATAATCCTCTGTATGAATCCGTTTAAACTTTTTGGGATTATACTTTTGAAGAAAGCATGATTTATGATATTAGGACAAACCTTTGATAGTGTATGGATACACTTCAAGGGTAATGGTCTAGCTTCGATCGCCGATTTAGGAAATGGACGAGTCCCATGGTCGACAATGATGGACTAGTTCTAGTTATGTCTAAGTGGGCCCAAGGTCTTGATTTTGAAAAGAGAAGTGAGTCTAATGTTGTGTTTTGAAAACTCGTATGAGTAGGCATAAGGCCCATTGAAACGATACAAACATGTAAATAAGTTTTTGATTTAAGAGGGTTATAAAATTATCACAAATTGATAATGTTTGCTGATGCTACTGAGTTAGAGTCGAGTTGAAGTTTGTTGGGCTAGCAACCCAAAGATAAAGGTTTTAAATCTAAAGACTTATGTATGTCATTGCAATCGTACGAAACCAAATAGACGCCCAATATGGGAGTAATGTTTGTTCTAAGAGCTACCGAACAACAAGGTTGGTAAAAGTGAAGCTATGCTGTTCTGGTATGTGTTGAAGCTTTGGGAGCTTTGGGAGCTTTGTACGCATTGAGACCAAATGGATAGAAGAGTGAGGTCTCACTCCTACATATGGGGATCGAAGTATCAATAAGTCTAGGGGTTGGGACAAAGCGTTCACACAGACGATGTGGTGGATGTTGTTACCTCTCACTAGGGTGGACAATAAAGATGCTCCAGGCCACTGATGGAATAGATGGAGGTTGTAGTATTTGAGAGCATGTTCTATGACTGTTTGACCCCTTTATTAATAAAGGGTATTTGTGTATTTTTTATTTTACAAACAAAGGTAGACATACATAATCAAATCCCTACAAATATGAAGGAACATACCTTAATCTTGAAAGAACAAGCAGGAAAAATTTAAAAGGAAACCTATGTTAACGGTTAGGATAAGTTGTGGGTGGTCTATTAAAAATTCCTATTTTAAAAGTAATGAATAAGTTATGTTGTGTCGATTGCTAAATTATGGACAAAAAGTTACGATGTTATCTAACCCTGCTCAATGAGTTACCAACTGACCCCTTTCCCTAAATGCCTTTCAGGAAAACGGTCGTTTAAGAAAAAGAGAGTATCCCACTAGCAGAACCATACTTCAAAGGTACCCTTATGTATATTTTGTAAATTTTGTTATGGAAAACACTCAAATGGGTAAGCCTTTACCTTCCAGGATTGTGGGGGTGGAAATACCACATGGAAGGATGGCGGGTTGATCATGGGGTTCCAGCCAAACTGGGCTAGGGCGTGACAAGTTATGACCCTAGGCCATTACCAACTAATCTTAGAAGAAAGTTAGTTAAAGTGCGATTTTTGTTAGGGAAGTAACAGTGTGACATTGTAGGCTTAACCGAGGTACTTGAAATGATTATTATACACTATTATGACTCTTTTAGAGAGAATACAAGATCACTCAAATCGGGACCTCAAGAGCAAATTAAAAGGAAATATGTTGAAACGAACAAATTTCGGTAAAAACGGTTAGTTGGAGTATAGATGGTAAGTCCGTTTGGACAGACCAGATCACTTGCTTGCTTGAATAAATGCCTTGAAATGAGTAACAATCTTGACTTTAGAACTTGTATAAGAAGTGTAAAATAACTAAGTGCACATCCATTAAAGAAAATATTCCTTTAAAAGCCAAAAGAAAGGAAAGGTCATGATACCAGTGTTAACCCTGCCCTTTGGAGTTCAGGAAAACCGAGAAAAGAACTCGTTAACCTGAGTGAGAAAACCGAACCAATAAATCGGGAAATTTACAACTCCCGAGTGACCCAAATAGTTATAAAAACCTTGGAAAGGGACTTTAGGACAAATTGGGAAAGAAAACCAGACCGGTTCAAGTGAACCGGATCCGAACTGGATCGACCAATTTAGACTGGTTTGAACCACTATTGAACTTAATGTTAAATTCATTTTTCTAGGTGTCTTAGAAAATTCAAATTAGAGAATTGAGGCCACCATTGGATAGAGAATGAATTTAGAAATTTTTAATTTTGAAAAAATTAGTTGAATTGTGCCTGAACCGACCGGTTTAAGTGTTGAACCCGGTTCGGACCGGATCGGTCCGATTCAGAATATTGTCATCTTCTTCCTTCAAATGACAACACTGTTCACTCACCAGAAAATCGAACAGCGCTGGTGGAAAGGAAATATTTTCGTTCAGGACATTTTAAGCCATTAATGATTGTCATTAAGGTGCCAAACGGATGGCTGGAGAGTCCCTGAGCTCCCTATATAAAAAAACCCCCCTCCATTCATCCTCCACACACTTGAAAACTTCACTCTCTCTTAGCTACTCAATTTTCCAATTAAGCTCGAACCAGAGCTCTGACTTAGGGGTTTTTTTGAGCCAAAGAAGGTGTGGTTGGGTTCTTTAGACTCGAGGGGAAGTCAGCTACCCGATGGTAGTCTCCAATTGCTCAGAGGATCGCAAGAGAAACGTCGACGTGATCGAACAATGAAGCAGCTTTGGTGGACCGAAGCTGCCTTGTTTTTGTCAAGCTTAAGATGGCCAAATTGAGCCCTTCTCATGCCAAACCAAGCTCTCCCAACACTCCCTCAGCCCTCATACGACCGAATTAGAGCAAAAAGGTAAGCCAATTTAGCTACACTTTATGAATTCCGGTCAGTGTTAGAGAGAGAACCAACAAAATTTTACCGACTGAATTCTCCCTCAATTCGACATGAATTAAGGTGATTCTTGATCCTATGAGAAACTTCAAGACAAGATCTACTTGCCTCAATTGAAAGCTCGGACAATTGCACCCCCGACGGTAAGCTTTCTCTCTCTAAGTTCAGTTTTCCGGCGAATCTCCGTTTGAGCTCGTTACGACGTCAATTCATGCGTTTTAAAGTGCAATTGAATTGTATGGATGTGTAGGAACTCAATTTTATCTCCAATTTCAATAATTAACCTCGATTGATCGGTGAATTTGATGAAATCAAATTTGGTTAATTTGGAAGGAGAAAATTGGGGATTTCAAAAATTCGAGGGACTAAAGTGCAATTTCCCAAAATTGAGGGCCAATTGGCCATGAAAAAGATGTTGGAGAATCAATTGGTTGATTCTTGGAATTATTGGGGGTAAAATTTGCCATTTTTTGTAAAGTAAGGGCAAAATGGTAATTTTTGAAAAGTTGGGGACCAAATTGGAAATTTGGGAAACTTGAACCCCCTTTTTGTGATTTTAAATAAATTAATGTCCCAAAGTGAAATTTATAAGTTTTGGGACTAAATTTGGGAAAAAATTGGCTTTAGGGACCTAAAGTTAAATAAAAAGAACTTTAGGGACCTAAATGCAAATAATTGAATGTTTGGGGATTCTGTTCATTAATGATGAATGAAGGCTATTAGGCCAAAGGTTAATGAACAAGGATGTTCATATCGTATAGGAACACGTAGTATGAAGAACGCCAGCAAGGATAAGCTCGTGTGAGGCAAAGAGCCGGTTAAGAAGAAAGATACACTACGGATATCGGGTGAGTGAGAATTTTCACATCATACCCGGTTGGGATGATGAGTATTTCAGAAATGAAAACCTATTATTATGTGGAATTTTAACATCACACCCAGTTGGGGTGATGCGAGGAAACACACAGAGAAACTATTTAGCAGTTGTAAGTAGATCATACCCGGTTAGTATGATGAACTTCATGGAAGGAAGTAGAAAATCCGCTTATCGGTTATGAGCGGAGATGTCCTCACACCCGGTTGGTGTGATGGACATGTGAAAAGTTATTTGTGAGAAGTGCTTTCCTCTAACTATGTGTCACTACTTAAACATTTTGGGAGACTTTCTTGATAGGAGCTCGAATAGCTTAGTTAGGCTAGAGGCCTCGATTTTGGAACTTGGGGGCTAAAATGCCTGATTTTAAAAATCTCGTACAGTAGGCCCAGGGCCAATTGGAAAGAGTAGGAGCTCGTAAACAAAAATGATGTTAAGCCATGAAAATTTTAATGAATGATGTGATTTGGCCATGGTACCAAGACAAGACCGACATACTCGATAAACTAGTGATAGTGCGACGAGACAGGTCGACGGATCAGTCTTAAGTGGTCGGATAAAACTATAAATATTGAATAATTTGTAAAACTAGAATAAATCTCCAGGTTATAAATTTTTGTAAACTCTGAAGTTATAAGTCATGTAGTGGCCCGACGTTAGTATCTCATTAACTGAGTTGTGAGCTCACCCTCTCCCCCAAACAATTACAGGTGAAAGTCGAGGTTCCGTGATGTACAAATTGAATATCATCTATAGAACAAGTATGGCTTGAGGTAGATCTCAAAGATTGTGTATGAAGGTTTTTAATTATTGCTTGTCAATTGCTATATTAACGGATTGTTTGTGTAAACTATATGGGCTCACTACTCATTAAATAAAAGTTTGAATTTCGGCCGAAACTTGAGGTAGCCTTGTTTTATTCTAAGTCTTAATCCCTTCGATTTTACTTTGGTTAAGATACCCATCGTTGTAAAATCGAGTAGATTGGTGAGTTGCACGGGACCACCAGATGGGAATTGGGCTAGGACATGACAAAAACTATCCTCCAAACCAACTAATTAAGTGATGCCAATTCACACTCGATATTGTACTAGGGTATTTCTTAGCACAATCATTAATATCCCAAATGAGAACAATATTTAAACTCGTTGCATGAGAACCATCATTCAAGCCAACTAATCGAGTGATTTTTTCATATTTTTGATAAAAATCAATTTAAAATATTTTAAGAGTTGTCTTAATAACCACGAAAACTATCATCAAAATCAACTAATCGAGTGACATTTATTGATGTACACCCGATATAATTAAGGAAGTTGGATGGAAACTATCATCCGAACCAACCTTTCGAATGAAATCTATCAATGTATACTCAATATTGTGCTAGGGTGTTCCCTTAAACCAATCTTCCATACTTATAATGGGAACTAATTGATAACTTGGATGGGAACTACCATCTGAACCAACTATCTGAATGTTATATATTGATGTACATTCAATATTATGCTAGGGGTATTCACTTAGCACGATCTTCAATATTTATAATGGGAACCAGTTTAGGGACATTGGACAGGAACTAACATTCGAACTAACTCACATTGCTTGTAAAATATTAGGTCATTGCTATTATTTCAAAAATAAATATTTTTAGTTTTTTTTTCTAAAAATTGTACTTGAGCTAGTTTATAAACATGAGATCATTTCCATTTTTATAAATATTAGGTTTTAGTCATTTTTATAATAATGGGTCTTAACCCGTTTTTATAAATAGCAGATATTAGTCCATTTCATAAACAACTGGCCTCTACCCCTTTCATAAATAGCGGGTCTTATCCCATTTGATAAATAATGAGTATTAGTCATTTTCATCAAAAGTGGGTCTTAATCCCTTTCATAAATAACAAGTTTTATCCTCTTTCATAAACCGCCCGTCTGAGTCCATTTCATAAATAACGGGTTTCAATCCATTTCATAAACTACGAGTCTTAGCCAATTTCTTATTTGAATGTTAGCCTTAACCCTTTCGTTCCTAACTTGTTTTAAAGGGTCGGGTATCACCAATTTTTAAACCATCGGGTTTATGCCCGCCTTTTCCAAAATTATCGGGTCATAGCCTGTTTCTCAAATAAAGAGGGATATCTCCCGTCTTTCAATAAAAGATTTCACATAGATTTTTTATGGATTTCTCAAAAGATTTTCCAAAGCTAACAATAATTTTTATAAAGTTGTAAATATTGACAATAATCGGATTAGACCCAAAGTGGAAAATCTCACTCACCTTTTTAGTTGGGACATGTTCGTCACGATGGTTTCTCCTTTGTCTCAGGATGTACGATCCATATATTATTTGCCATCGGATTCCTCTAACAAACCAAATAATAAGTTCATGTCAGTTTTAAACTTTATCTCGTACTTGGATATTACCCCATAATTTTCCCAAAAAATTACGATTTTTTCACTCGGGCCTGGTTCATTTGATTCTTGTGTATTTAGGGAACTCGTTTGGACTAACACACATCTATTAATTCTTTCACATATCTATGATTATACCCATATTATGTTATATTTACCAAAATGCCTAAAAATCTATAAGTTTCCCGCTTAACGTTCCCATAATTTACATTTTAATCCTTAATAAGGACAAAATTATTATTTTACCCCTACACATACAAATTCTCCCTTTTAAAACCCTAAACTTCTCAATTATTTTTATTTGATCATTGTACATCAATTAGTCTCATTTGGGTTCTTAAGTTCTCAAAAACTTCCTACTGGGTTCTTAACCTTTTTCAAGCCATCTCTTTTGGTTTCTAACCTTTCTAAATCTTCTTTTCATATCCCTAGACTTCCTAATAAGTGTCATTTGAGTTCTTATTTTTTTTCAAAATTGTAGTTTGACACTTATATTTTAAAAAAAATTACGATTTAGTCCCCAACTTTTATTTACTTCAAAATAACTCCATAAATCCCTATACTTTCAAAAATTCAACTTGTGGTCTACCATGGAAAAAAAAATACTCAATTTGTAGTATATCCAAATATAGAAAAAAATAACCTATTCTCATTTGTTTTAAAATAATCAAATCTAACTGATAAATAGTAATTAATGATAAATCTAAAAAAAATATGCTTGAACAAATTTAAATATACCAATATTGCATGTGAGTAAATAATTAGTAAAATATAGAAGTATTTTGTGTATAATGTTAAAAAATTCCACTAATTATGAATGAATGGATTATGTTATTAAATTTTTCATTCACTACAAGTTCAACGAAAATCTATTCTCTTTTGGAATCAACTTTAAACCACCAAATCCATCTAATTTAATAATTTATATTATCTCTCCTTCTTCAATTGCATCGTTACACACAAATCATCTCATTTTTTTAGGCAAACTTCTTCCAATTCCATCTCAAATTTGTTGAAGATAATGCAAAATGAACGCATTAAAAACCCTTGAATTGGTATAAATATGAGACGGGCTATTATTGAATTAAAAACTTGGAAATTCCCCAATTTGTAATGGCCAAAAACAGAATTT
This sequence comes from Trapa bicornis, assembly GCA_030064425.1. Classification (NCBI taxonomy): domain Eukaryota; kingdom Viridiplantae; phylum Streptophyta; class Magnoliopsida; order Myrtales; family Lythraceae; genus Trapa; species Trapa bicornis. The sequence continues at coordinate 25,217,309 of CM057751.1, forward strand.
GTAATGTAAATATGGCCACATTCATCCCTTGGAACTCTTCATTCCAAAATAGAAAATTGCACCATCTTAAAAAATTCATTGGTTCATAGGATAACTTGCCTCTTTCTTCCATATAGTGTAATAATTATACTAGAAGACCACAAAAAAACTAAATTGTGAAGGATGACTATTGGAATCCTTTTGAATATCAGATCTAGAATTTCTATGTTTTATATGATTGGTGTGATTTCTCGTACTCTTTAATCCACACACAAAAAACAACTATTTTACATTATATATGAGCTTGATATGTAATTTGAATAATCGCATTTTCAAGATAATGAAGTCCTAAATTTGACTTAAAAGTGGTATTTTCACATAAAAATTTATATTTCCATGACCCACTCAATCTCTACTAATAATATATAAAAAATAAATTTGGTACATTGGTTTTTTCTAACCTTAAATTAACATATATGAAATTTATCTATTTATTTATTTTTATTTTAATTCTAAAAAATTAAAAAATAAATTTGTACAATACTTTTTTATGGAAGATTAGGATTGTTTATATAAAAAATTCAATATTTTTTTCAATAAATAAAAATAATAAATTATAATAGATATTTTAACCCACCAATCATCAACATGATTGTGAAACTGAAATGTAAAGTTTATAATAATTTAAAGCTTATCACAACCAAATCTCTAAAAAAGTATTTCCCAAAAATCCTAAAAAAATAAACTTGTATAGTAATTTTTTACTAACCCAATTTATTGAAAAATATTAAAATCTTATTCATCTTTATCAAATTTGAAATTACAACTAAAAAATGTCTTAAATTATATTCAACATTCTTTTCAATTTTCTCTTAAATTATTAAAATCTTATACATCTTCTTCTTCATATCACCACTAATTTTAGCATTTTATTTTTGTAGTTTATAATTATTTCACTCAAATAAAAAATAAAAAATTATAATATATAATATCACGTGATATTTTAACCCACCAATCATCAACATGATTGTGAAACTGAAGCGTAAAATTTATAATAATTTAAAGCTTATAACGACAAAATCAACATTAAGATAGAATTTAAAAATACTAATTAAAAGCATATGTGTGATTTTTTAATCATTAATAGATAATCCGAATATTAAGACAAATAATAGATGCTTACGGTCTCAACCAACTTATGTCGAATATGGCACTTCCGGCCCTATTAATAGCTCTCAAGGCTGTTTCCTTTCTCATCGCTATTCTTTCCGCAATCTCTCTAGCATTCTCTTTCTCTCTCTCTCCTTGGAAATGGCGGGGATGGGGAGCCAGAACTTTGGGTACCCAGGCAACGGCAGGAAGCGGCAGAGTTCGGATGGTGGCGATGACGACATGTTGATGTCCAAGAAGATTGGGGCGGGGGCAGCTGCTTGCTGGGATGATCCGGCGGCGGCGCTGGCCGCTGCGAGGCACGAGTTTGGGGAGCACGGCGGGGTGAACATGTCGATCGAGGCCTCCGCTACCTTCACGGTGATGGAGCCGGAGACCATGCGGCGGATGTTCGCCGGGGAGCTCGGTGCTGACCGTGACTTCTTCATTTACAGTCGCCACTTTAACCCCACCGTTCTCAATCTCGGCCGCCAGATGGCCGCCCTCGAGGGCACCGAGGCCGCCTACTGCACAGCCAGCGGTATACACCTATCATCCAAACCCAATACAGAAAGTTTGCATTTTTCAATTATCTCGATTATGTATGGGAATCTATGATCTTAAGGGTGATGATGAGTTATCATCTCGACAGGTATGTCTGCTATATCGTCCGTGCTGATGCAGATCTGCAGCAGCGGGGGACACGTAGTGGCGTCACGGGCACTATACGGTGGGACCCACGCGCTGCTGACGCACTTCCTGCCGAGGGCATGCAACATAACGACATCCTTCGTGGACATAAGGGACCACGCCGCCGTGAGGGAGGCGATGGTGGAGGGGCGGACAAAGGTCCTCTACTTCGAGGCCATGTCGAACCCGACCCTGACCGTGGCGGACGTGCCAGAGCTCTCGAGGATAGCCCAGGAGAAGGGGGTGATGGTGGTGGTCGACAACACCTTCGCTCCGATGGTCCTGTCCCCGGCCCGTCTCGGGGCCGACGTGGTCGTGCACAGCATCTCCAAGTTCATCAGCGGTGGGGCTGACATAATCGCAGGTATATCTCCAAATGAACCCCACGTCCCTTCTTTTTTTACCCTTTTGGATTCTCTCTGTGGGGTATATTCCTTCTTCATAGATCTGTCGTATAGCCATTTTTTTTTATGTTAATCTCGATTCACATGTGCATGTAACATGTGTCGGCAGGTGCGGTGTGCGGTCCGGCGAGCCTGGTTAACTCGATGATGGATCTCCACCAGGGGACCCTGATGCTCCTCGGCCCGACCATGAACGCGAAGGTGGCCTTTGAGTTGTCGGAAAGGATCCCCCACCTCGGCCTCCGTATGAAGGAGCATTGCAACCGGGCCATGACCTTTGCTACCCGCCTCAAGAAGATGGGCTTCAAGGTGGTGTACCCGGGTCTGGAGGACCACCCAGACCACGCCCTCCTCAAGTCCATGGCCAACAAGGACTACGGATATGGCGGGCTCATGTGCGTGGACATGGAGACCGAGGAGCGGGCCAACCGGCTCATGAACATGTTGCAGAACCACTCGCAGTTTGGGTTCATGGCTGTTAGCCTCGGCTACTACGAGACCCTGATGTCCTGCTCGGGAAGCAGCACGAGCAGTGAGATGAGCGACGAGGAGCAGGCATTGGCGGGTATCTCGCCGGGGCTGGTGAGGCTGTCGGTGGGGTACATTGGCACGCTGGAGCAGAGGTGGAGGCAGCTTGAGAAGGCCATATCTAGGATGATGTAGGAGGCCAGAGGCCAGGAAGATGTCAAGAACAATCTACTACCACTACTAGAGAGTGGTTATTAGGTTTCCTTTATTGATGATCTACTACTATATATTATACTACTACTGCTTATTAGACCTGCTTTGTTTGGATGTGCAGTAGATGGTCCATGTTATCATGTAAAAGAAGAGTCTTCTATCTCTATAAAGACCATTGTTATGCTGTTGGTTCAAAGCTATGCCGATGGAATAGTACAAGAGATGGCAAGATGGGCAGCTTATTATCCATCCAAATCCCCCCATTCAGTGATGAGACAACGTTCGAGCCCGCCCAGTAGAACGAACTGTAGCCTGTTGATCTATTCAGAGGCCCATATAACAACGCTGCATCTACCAACCTTATGTGTATATATCCCAGTAAATAAGATGGAAGATATCTGTGGAACCCATGTGAAGAGATGCCCAATTTGTGTAGTAAATCAATTATAAACTTTTTAAAATTTTGTGTTTTATATTTTAAATTTTACAAAATTATCATTTGACTATTACATATTAAAATTCTGTTATTTTGTACTAGAAGTGTGTCAGTTATGAGAGATTATTTAGATTTATTTGTGATATTAAATTCTCAAAAATAACTTATTAGTTATCAAATTCTATTATTTATATTTTTTCCTAAATTGTATAAAATTATAATTTTATACTTAAAAATTAAAACTCTTAATTTTTGGAATTTAAACTTCTCAAATCATTCATTTAAATCATTCATTTAAATAGTTAAACTTTTTTGTATTATTTATTTAATTAAGTTTCCAATAATCACTTATATGTATCGAAATTATACTATTTAAATTTTAGCCATTAAATTATATTTAGATACTTAATTATTATTATTCGATTTTTAAACATTTTCTATTCTTTTTCAAACATTATTTAGACCCTAATAAAAATCTCAATAAATCTTATTATCGGATTCTCTAATTTTATTAAAATTATATTTTAGTATTCAACCTTAATTACTTAACAAAATAATTCTAAAAAACTATCATATTAATATAATGCTCCTAATTACTACTGATATTATGTATAGTCGTTTTTTTATAGAATAATACCATTTTAAGATTATATCTAAATCTTGCACAAAATAAGCAATAATTAAGTCAATGTTGGGATCACTCAAGTCACTTGAGTTGTAAAATTAACTATAAAACAAATATGTATAGCTATTTTACTAAATTTTATTATTCTTAAATACTATTTAAAATTTTTATAAATTTATTCGACTACAATAGTTACACAAAACTTGAAATGCTAATGGGATTTAAAAGATGGGATATATAGGTATTTGTGTTATTTTTTGTGATCGTATTTGACCATTGAGAGCATAAGTGGAGAATAAAATAATTTATTTATAATTAAGTAACGTAGGTTGGTAGCTCAAAAAGATGGTCTTAAAAATCTGACTCAAGTAGATTTTTAATTACATTTAAAACATCTAATTTGGTGATCTAGAAAGGAAGTTACGGCTTCTAAAAGTTAGGTTACCCAAAAACGGAATTATTTGAATTTCAGAGAAAATTTTGATGAACTATCCATAGGCAGTAAGCTATGGGTAAAATTTTATATAATCGTGTTTTATACTTAATTAATTATTTGATCATAGTTTTTTTATTAAATATAATCAAGTTATCCTATTAAAAATTAAATTCTATATGAAGTAGGTTTTGAAAATGTGACGAGAAAATCGAGTGAAATTAGGTCGCGAGTGAAGAAGAGAGGATGGTGCAAGTGTGATACTAGTAAGGTGAATATTAATGTTGGAAAAATGTGTGATTGGAAAGTTGATTTTGTAATGGTTTCAATACCGCTAAAATCCCTAAGTTTGATGGTAATAATCAGAGTTATAATTTTTGAAAATCGAGTCGTTAACTAGAAAATAAGTACGCTTATTTTAAGAGAAAATTTTAGTGATCTCTCACCTAGAGAACAGTAGAGTCTCATATAAAAATCTCGAATGGTGGACCATTCATCAATCCATATCATTAGTTCGTCTAATTAGACCTCTATACAAATTCTTTAAATTTATTTTCCTGGATGTAAAAATCACACAAATTTTTGGTTAAGAATGGAGTTTTCAAAGTCGTATTTGGGTCTCAGTCGTAGAATAAAACATGTGTGCCTCTCATTCAACTGACTTTTAATTTATTAATAGGTTAATTTGACTAATTTTAGTTATTTATTAATTAATTTAACTTAAATTCGACCGATTTTTTTACAATTAATTTTTCTAAACATATTTTTGATAATTTACATATAATTTGAAACTAATTATTTTATTTTTCCAATTTTGAGACTCGTTAGAAAATATTATAAAGTTTTTTTTTGTATGAGTTAGTTTAATCCCCATTCAACCTGCTTTTAAACCAGAGAGTTCTCATCAAAGTATTCCCAAGGTTCAAGTCTCTTTATCCATCAATTATATTTTAACACTAGTTTCCAATTCAACTGAATTTAATTTAATTTCTTAAAATTACCGTGTTAAATTAAGAAGATAGCTATACAATATAATATATCTAGAGGTTAAATATGAACTAGACAATTAAAATAAAATGTTAAGAACCACATGTTCTTCATCATATTGTACCAACTGCAACCATAACACTAGAAGAGTTGTCTCCCCCAAAACCTCGTCCAAAATACTATTCAACAAATGAAAGATGAATATGTGGTATTATATTCTCTATATTTTTCATCTATCTTCTTCTATGATACATGTATCTCTACAATCTTAGCAGAGTATCATCCAAATTAATTTCCACAACAACAATAGTGTCTATCTTAACTTGTTATAATGAAAATCTTTTGTGGCACCATACAACATCACAAGATCAAACTTTATTGTTGTAATGTCAAAGGAAAAACCTTAGATGCATCAAGAAACATTAACTTTGATGAGTGTGCAATGGTCATTTTATCACTCAAAAGTATGAGACCTTTACTATCTCAAAGGATCCAATGCTGGTATTCATGATCTAAATCATTTGTATCAAGTAGGGCTAGAAAAAATATTGTCTTTAAAATTTTCAAAATGAAAAAATAAAACACATTGGCTTTGAACTTTCTAATTGGGTCCACATTCGTCTGGCCGCTTCATGGAAACATCAAACATGTAGGACACACAATAACCTAATCGTCCATCACATCCATGACCACTCTCATCTTTTGGCCACAATTCATCTCAACAGAACCCCAAGTGGGCAAGGCCTCATGTCATCTCCTTTCAGTACCCGCAATATCCGCCATTATTGATAGCTGCTGAAGAAAGAACCACAAGATCTATCCAACTGATCTTCCGGAATGTGTCATGCTATGTACATAAGTAACCAAACCAAACATGATCAACGGATGATGTTGATCATAAACCCTCTATGAGATGAGATGAATACCAAGTTGAAGAAGAATGCTGATCGTCCATGGCTTATCATATCACCCCCCCCCCCCCCCCCCCCCCCCCCCCCCCAGGATTTGGCTCGGTGCCAAGAGGACAAAACCCGAATCGGCTAGAGACCGACCGGCCTGATCCAAAATGACTAGCATCCAACTCGAAGCGGGGTCGGGGGGAGATTGGACGGATGCCCTCCTCATAATGGCAACAGTTTAAGCAATTGTCTCGACGTTGACATCGACCTGTCGAGGCACCAAGCCCGGCCTATGCAGTGGAGGAGTCTAGCTAGGCCTCACCCTAGACTGAGACGGCTCATCCAACGTGCCCATCCGGTAAAAACATCGAGATCGACCTATTGGCCCCGTGATGCGGATCGAGATGCAACCATTGGTTGGGGGGGAAGGCTCTATAACGTCTGCATTTGTCTGTGAAAAGGGTCAACTCAAAGGTATCCCATACCAGGGCCCCAACCTGGCTGTCTGAAGTCATAGCCGGTCGAGCTTGTGGACAAAAATGACCCTCTTTTCAAGTCGTTTCTTTCAAGTATCATGTTCCTTTAGACCCACGTGCGCTTCACGTGGTACACTCAGCTGTCCCTCGAGTTGGCTTTGTAATGTTAGACACACCCACTACTAGTCTATGTATCCTAATATGCTTTCCCTAAATACTATATATATATATATATATCCATTTTAGTTTGATTTAGTCATTTTTTACAATTTAATCCTTTAAAATGTTCTTATAAATAATTGTATTTATATATAATTAAAAGTTATAATTTATAATTAATGTAATATTTTTAATTTTATAAACTTATAAATTTTTTCTATTTTATCTAATTTACAATAATATTTTTAAGTTAGTGTTCAACCTATATACGTTTTATATGTATAATTTTTAAACTCAAACTCAATAACGGTATACAATCGGGTATTATTTTTGCAATTTAGGACGAGTGTAAATAATAGCATTGAGTTGGAGATTTTTTTCCATAATCTAATAAATAACAAGAAAATTTACAATATCGTATTAGGTATAGATGCGTGAGAAATTATTATACGCTAATAATTAGTCGGATAGATTTAATTTTTTAAATTATATAAACTAATAATAATTCTCTATTTTTTCTATTATTTAATCATATTTTTATCACTAAAACTAGAAAATAGTCGCAATATAAAAGATTTCAGCATATGTGCTATTGAGCTTGATGTGCCTGGTTTGAAGAAATAAGATTTCAGCAACTGTTGGGCCAAGATAAAGTGGTCAACTGCTGATTGATTTCTATACATTGTCACATTCTTTAGGCCAAAAAGAAAGTGCTAAGTTACTGTTTCTCTGAGTTTGTAAGGTAGACCCCTCTTGACACGGACTAATAGATCTTAAAATCTTCAAAAGGAGATAAATAGTATAATATATTGATACAACCCTCCATTTAAAAAAACAAGATGGTATCTTTTCCACTTTTATATAATAAAAAATAGTTGATTATTTTATTCACATCAAACTGTTATAAAAATTTGTTATTTTTATGTCAAATGTTTTAAAATAATTATTTTGGTGTATAATGTTTAAATTTAATTATAATGATAAAATATATAAGTGATATTAGTTTAAGTTAGTAAATGTTATATTACTTATAAATAATAAATTTTAAATAAATATCGGTATTACTCAGTTTATAATATATTGTTACATTATATCAAAACCTATTCCACTTAAATGGGCATACTTTATATAATTATTATTGTGAAAATTATTATTTTGTTCTCCACAAATATAAAATAAAAAATACACCATTGGTTATTATTGTTTCACTCTAAAATTTTTAAAAAATTATACATAATCAATAAATAATTATTGATAATAAATTTAAAAATTATATTTCCAACTATATAGATAAAATTTATTTAGTGGAATAAGCCTAATTCAAAATATTTCATTTTAACTTTTTAAAGATTTTTTAAGAATCATCTATGAAATCTATAAAGGCTATAAGAAGTCAATCGAAGCTAATATCTTTGATTAAAGCCTTGATTTCTTGAAGCAAGCTGTTATGCCTTTATGCCATCATTTATAAGCACTTAATTTGCCTTTCAAGGAGAAGAGGAAGGAAGGTAGCTCTCATAGGGTAGCAACCTTTAGGCCTTAGGTCAAGTATTTGAATGGAATTTAAATTTACAAATATATTATCCCAAGTTGCAAGTTCATTACCTCTATATCTTCAATCAAATGCTTGGATTATGATTACACTTTCTACTTTTAAATTTTTATTATATATTTTTAAAATATATATTATTTTAATTAACAATATCTTCTATAACTTTAACACCTCTATAGCAATATTTTAATATTTCTACTAATATATATCAAATAAAAGCATTTTAAAAATATTCATATAACTAATCATATCTTATTCTTTGATATGGTATCAATCAAATTTACAAGATTTTAATGGTTAGGCTAATACATTTATTTACTAGAGTTCCAAGTCATGCATAATAAATATATGATGAGATATGAGGTAAGTAATAAGCTTTACAATGTTGCCCTTTGCCACTTCCAACAGTCAAAGGGATGATAATGTGGACCTTTGCCACTTCCAACAGTCAAGTGATATCTTGATTCCATGAGTAGTTATAAAATCCACAGCTAGTGGATGTACTAGAGTTCCAAGTTGTGGTTTGATCAGCAGTTGCCAATCTAATCCAACAAGCTAACCAGCTTGCAAAGGAGACTCTAGGAATTAGACCATGGTACTCAATAACTTCTAAGCCTCATAGCTTGACAAAACTTAGAGATCCTAACCACACTTAGCAGACTGATGCCTAAATGGTTATTTCTGCAAAAAAAAAACAAAGTAGGCAAGGTGTTTTTTTGGGGGTTTTGTATGGGTTTCCCTTTCTCCAAAAGCATACCTCCACAATACATACACGGGATAGTTAGTGAGGGTGGCATTCCTTTTAAAAAGCCTAGACTGCACCAAACACCTTTCATCATCAAATGGGACATGTTGCATATGATAATGGGCATGCCCATCATCGATCGAACTCAATCTATGCCTTATGCACGCCCGTTGATTGTTGCTGGGACCATGTGATATTTAGCACACCCATAAAAGTGAAAATCGATTTGTGCCCATCATCAATCTACCAAAGGGGGTGTCCATTTGGTGGCCTATGTGCCAATTAATATAGACTTGTGAATTCATTTATTATTAGATCACATCCACTTCTGGCACCTGGTTCTAGTGCCCTCATGAAGACCATGGACGGATTTGCATTCCTCGTATTTGCCCAAGTGGAGATTCTTTACCTATTCTTTCTTATAAAGCTTAAAAGCTTATCCCACTTGATCAATTTGAGCTAGTGGGGCATACACATTTCTCCATTCAAGGGAAAAAAAAAGCTCCCATTGGATTGATGAATGATGGATAATTGTTACTTGGTAGACAGATGTGACTGGCATGTCAATTGATCAAAAATTTTACATTATTGAGATGTTGGATTATGATGGAACTGCAATAAAGAGAGCTCGATAGTGAAAAGAAAAGTCATCCCGTTGGCAGCTTGCCTACACATGGCCACTTGAGCTTACATGGAGATTTCTAGGATACCTGAAAGATAATGAAGAGATATGATTGGACATCATATAGATATATTAAAATGTGGATATTATGGTATGATATGATAGATAATTTAATATTGTTTTAGTGTCATTAGATTTGCAACTCCATGGAAACAAGTTTGTAAGCGCATATATCTCTCATTTGACCATCAAAGTATAAGAAATTGTTTGATGTCTAGTTATTGCCCTTATCCAATCATACAAGAAAAATAGGTGTCCCCTAAACAATTATTAAAGATTAATATTTAAGGGTACATTCATAAAATAATAACAATGTTCACAAGGATTGGTAGTGCCACCAAAATTAAATTAAAGCTACAAAATACTACAATTAAAAAGAAATAATTTTATCAAATATTAATTAATTATATAATTTTATTTAAATACCGATATATTTTTATCATATTCTATTTACATATTATTATATTTATTTTTATTATTTTAATGTATTATATCTATTTATGTAAAAATTTTAGTAAATTTATATAAATCCATAAAATTGTACAATTATGTATAGAAGTAAAAATAATATTTAGTGTAATTATAAAAATATTAAAAATTAAAATTAAATATGAAGTAAAATAAAAAATATTATAAATATAAGATTTAAATATTGTATTATTTACCGTTTATATTTATATATATACCCAATTTATTATATTTTAACGTAATAATAAAAATTCAATTTATAATCACTTGTTGTTTTTATTATTTCGAAATTGAAAAAATTATAAATAAATTGATAATATATTTTAAATTATAAGTAACAAATATATTAATATTAAAGTTGCCTCAACTATTAAGAATTAAAATTATATATTTTATAAAATAAAAATATATTATATTTATATAAATGTGTAGCATATCCACTATATATTAACTCAATATCTTATTATATAACAAAACTCTCGAAAAAAAGGTTATTCTATTCATATTTATTATCCTTTTTTATCTAATATAAATAATAATAATAATAATAATAATAATAATATTGTATTTTTAAATAAATATTTATAATGTATTTAATTTTCGTGTGTGTTAAACTACCCTTCAAATCTAAAACAAAAGAAAATTATTATTTGTTTATAAAAATTATTATTTTCGTGTGTACAATCCCTATTACCATCTATACTACAAATTCTAAAGGGATATGACATGATTGGATGTTATTAATAATATTTTAATATGTTATCAACAACCAATTAATATCCACATGAAATATGGAATTGAGGTTGTTGTCCGTCAACCCACTTAGAGTTTAGATAGTCCCTCTCATAATTATTTATAAATGATCTTATTAATTAATTTTAACGATATTCAATAATACATTCCATATTATATAATATACTATTAGACATTATAAATTTTCATTATTTCCCGTATTTATAAAATAATTTATTTCGATTTTATTCAATACTTTTTTTCTATTTTAATTTATGTAATTTTATTTTCAAAAAAATAGTAAAATAATATAATAACTAAATTGAGTTGAATATTTTTACTATGTAGAAGGGTAGATAAGGAGTCCTATAGCTCCATACTTAATATGGAATAATTTATTATCTAATATTTAATTATATTATCAACGATAACACTTACAAAATGTCCCATACTTGCAGGATAATATAGCAAAACTCAACATTAGGAGATTCCTATAGCTCCAAACTGCATACACATATTCCCTGCAACACACTCTCACCTCGCCTTGTATTTACACATTTGTCTTGTAGGTATTATCCATCTAGCTATCCCCGTACTATATATACTAAGAGAAAGAGATGACTATTCCACAATAGACCAAGACATCACTGCACACTAGCTACTTTGTTTTCGGCTTTTATGTACACACCCTTATCATATAGGGGACCATGATAGTCACCCACCCTATAACCACAGCAGCCCCATCTCCGGGATGGCTCATTTCATAGCAAGACTTAATGGGGGAGTGTGACCCATCATATGGCACGCGTATCTCGAATGAGCCGAGGTCTCACTTTCACGGCGAGTGCCTCTGCCATCTCGCTCGATAGCCTCAGCACCTCTCCCAGGTCCACCGGGTCGTCCTGGCCGGCTGGGAGCCACTCGAACTCGTGGAGCAGGTGCGCAACCCAGTGGGTCGCTGTGGTGATACCCAGTGCCTTCCCAGGGCAGACCCTCCGACCGGATCCGAACGGGGCGAGCCTGAGGTCCGATCCGTAGACGGAGACCTCCGCACCGCCCTCTTCGGGTAGGAACCTCTTGGGCATGAAGCTCTCCGGGTCGGCCCACACTTCCGGGTCCCTGGTGATGGCCCACATGTTGACCATAGCGGTGGTCCCGGCGGGGATGTAGTGGCCGTCCACCTTCGTGTCAGTGATCGCCAGACGGGCCCACGACAGGAGCGGGCCAGGAGGGTGCATCCTGAGGACTTCCTTAACCACCGCGGTGAGGTAGACTAGGGCTGGGAGATCCGATTCAAGCACCGGCCGGGATCTCCCCACCACCCCATCGAGCTCCTCCTGAACCCTTGACTGGACTTGGGGGTGGACCACCATCCTGGCCAGAATCCACTCGATCAACACCGCCACGGTGTCGGTGCCTCGGAATATCATCTCCTATGTCCACCCAATAATCAATAAATTAATAAACTTTAATATATTTTCAGCATGCATATCACATTTAAGTCCTAGTCAAATATATAAACTATAAAGTTACTTTTTTTATGGTTGACCGCCGAAATTCTCCCCAATGACTTTTAACACTACAGAAGAGTGACTTTGAGCATTAACATGGAGTCAACATGACAGTCAACATAGTCAAGATCTGCAAGAATTTCGCAGCAAGTTAGATTCCCTTACCCAGAGGACCGCAATCATGTCTGTTTCTGCTAGTTGATCAGGTCCCTCTAGTGAAAGAAGAACATCGACAAAGTCCAGCTGGCTCTTCTTCTTCATCTTCATCTTCTTCTGGTTCCTGTGCTCATCAATGATCCTGCCCACGAACTGGTTCACCCTCGGAACCAGCCTCGAGCACCTGAACCTGATCTTCTGGGGGTCCAGAGCCGCGATCCAAGGTACGTGGTCGGACCAGTTCAGCTGCCCCAGCAGGTCGTAGCCTTCTTCCACCATCCCCTTGAGCTCCTCGACCTCGTCGTTGCTGCCCTTCACGAGGTCGTAGTCCCTCCCAAAAACGGAGCTCATCATGCTATTGAGGGAGGCTCGCTTGAGCACCTCCCGCGGCCGGAAACCTTCGCTGCCGAAGCCGGAAATGGCCGACGTCATCTGTGCCGCCAGCTCCCGTCGCCGGGCCTCCGACCCCATAATCTGCCTGGGGCAGAAGAGGTGCGTGGCGGCGATCCGGCGGAGGGTCCGCCAGTACGTGCCGTAGGGGGCGAACCCGATGGCTCGGTTGAAGAGGAGGCTGTATGCCGACTCCTTGACCGGCCGGTCCGCGAAGTGCGAGCTGTTGAGGATCTCCCTCGCTACATCAGGGTGGCAAGTGACTATAACGCGGGTCTCTCCGAGGCTGAGGGCCATCAGCCGCCTTGCGCCGTTGCGGCAAGCGGCCCTCGCGAGCTTGTGATGAGCGAGGCCCGTCATGAGGTCCATGCTTCCGATGAAGGGCAGTCCTCTCGGCCCCGGGATGGGCTTATTCTTTACCCAGCAGCCTCTTGCAGCCCTCGTGCGGCCCCAAGCGGGACCACCGGGATGGAGCCAGTAAGCCAAGGAGAGGCCGAGAGAGGTCAGGAAGAGGGCGGCGAGGAGAATGGCAATGTTTCCGGGAGGCAAAGGGAGGAGCTTGGAAGCAAGGGCCACTACCCACAAGTTATCTATCTGCGTGTGATGGGCCTCCATGGTAGCCATAGGAAGCTTGACACCTCAATGATCTATATAAGTGGGAGAGAAGAAGAGTGCTATATTTTTTGGAGGGATTTCCTTTTTGGGGTTAAAAATATGGAGGTGGGGGATGAAGTTTATATAGAGAAGTTGGGTACAGTAATGGCTTAATCTTCTAACCTTAATTTTTTATATAAAAATAATATTAAATATTACTCATTTTATATAAATAAATTGGCACTTTAATTCTATGATAAAAAAATAGTAACTTGATTTTTCTTGGATATTAAATAATATATGAAAATATATAAAAAGGAGTGAGTAAAAATAACTTATAAGCTCATAATATTATATAATATAATATTAGAATTATGGGCTTATATCATACTAGAAATCATGAATAGAAAAAATATTTAAAGTGATTGTACATTTTTTTAATTTTACTAATTATAAGTTATTATTTTAATTGTATATAAATTTAATTTTTTATTATCATGCAATTATTTCTCATATATGTTATAAGAGTTAATGGCTTCACACTAATTTCGTTAATGAGTGATATATACTAAATTTTTATCCACTTACAATATATTTTATTTTATTTTATATTTGATTATTTTTAATAATATATGTCATTTTTAATAATCACACGAAAATACAAACTTTGTTATTTAGATCATATAATATGCATTAGAATGTGCCCAATCAGTATATTTGAGTAAAATTATTAATGACGAAAGTGGTGGAAGTTAGCACCCTAATTAATTAAATTATAGAAATTATAGTATTAATTAAATTATAGAACTGATGGTTATTAGTTCCTTTTACTTGATCTTCTCAAAATACGGGCTCGACTTCAGCTCGACATCCGATCATTGACACAAATTTATCAGCCGGGAAAATGGGCCAGAGGAAAACTGCAGAAGGGACTGAAAACTCAGGCTATCTACACCTTTGAAATGCAAGAAACAAGTCCATGGAATGAGGAGACCGAGCTCCAAGGCGCTTGGAATGCTCAAGGTGCGGCTATAGGCTATAGGAAGAGCAACAAAAGATGGGAGAACTTACTAGGCGAAAAGGGCATAGGCAAGATCAGTTACTCAAGCGAAAGCACAAGCCATTTTACTGGCATTGGGGCAGGTAATGGAAAAGGGGTGGATCGGAATCACAATAGACAGTCGTTCTCTCCATACAATGAGACGACTGACGGTGGAAAAAGGAAGTAGAGTGATATTTTGGACTTGATATTTATTAGATTACATTCTCTTAATGATTTTTAATTATATATAAATATAATTTTTATCTATTCATAATCATAGTACAACCATTAAACTCGTATTTATATACAAATCGAAATGAAAATTCTACTCCAATTTTTGGAGTATGAGAAAAAAATTAGCCTAATTCTCAACTTCCACGTCAAAATAATAATTACTATTATTAAAATATTATTAAATTTATATTTAAAATTATAATAGATAAGTTTATATAATAGATTTTATATTGAGCAAAATAGATAAGGTGTCGATTTGTTCATAATAAAATTTTATATTAATTAAAATAGGAAAATATTAATATAGTTAAACTTATTATTTTAAATAGATATTAAGATAATCTCTTGTGCTATTTCTTCCCATGATATCATCGTTAAGTTCACATATTTACTTTACTTGATTCAAAAAATAGTTTAATGATTTAACAGACAAAAAAATACTTAATTTTACGTTTTTTTTCCTTATTTAAGATTAGAAAAATTATAAATATTTTGTAAATAAATGTTGAATAAAAGTTTAAAATTATATATATTAACTAAATTTACTTCTAGTAAATCATTATTTAGTGTAATATTAAAACTGAATATATAAAATATATTTACATTTTAGGCAAGTGTAAATTTTTATAATAATATATCAAATAAAATAAAATATTATATATTTAATAATTTTATCATTCACATATAATAAGTTTTAATGCATATTAGTTTAAACATACTTATACAACCATTTTTCTTATATTCTCGCTCACCAATAGGGTCAGGAACATATGTCAAACTTGTTAAGGAGAAATTTGAAATGTTCTTGATCATTAGTCTTATTAATATTTTTGGTAAAATTATATATATGCTTAAAAGTAATTAATAGTAAGTAATTGAACTATTCCAATCTTATAAATACACTATATTTTTCTATTTTATCCAACTTGTTACATACAATTTTAAACTTGCACTTAACAACTGTTTACAATACCGGTATTATTTTTTTAATCTTGGACGAGCGGGAATAATTGTCTCGAGCTAGGTATTTTTTCTCAATACTCAAATAAACCACAAGTCAAGTTTCCAATATTAGGTTGGATACGAATATATTGAATGTAATACCATTTGAGAATTTATTGTTATAATACAATATATAGTTATCAAACAAGTAACACTTACTTGAGGGGTAGATGTAGAAAGTAAGTTACTTGAGGCATTTGTCGTGTGACAAGAAAAGTCCAAAGACATGACTAAAGGTAAGGATGGCAAAAATAGGATCATGAACATGATGATCCTAGCTGGGTGGCACTTGGAGCGGACTAAGCATGGCAAATTGGGATCATGAACATGATAATCATGGAAAGAAATGGCAACTGGGATGGTGGGGCCGAGGTGGTGAGTGTGATGGATGAAGGAGGTCGGAGAAGATCGATGAGATGGCATTGTTTGAGTCGGAGAAGAGAATCTATCAAGACAATTAAGCCCGAAGTGGGTGTGGGTGTTAGCATATGAAAATTGGTTTTACATAATAAAAGGACATCTCCAAAGACAAACCATCTAAAGTCAACCAAGGTGATCATAAGTAGGTGCTGTTATGAGTGCAATTGCCATGTGTATGAAGGTCATAAAGATGCCAACCCTTTTTTGCCATATTAACTAATGAAAATGCATTTAGGAGTGCAATTGCCAACCTTACCTTGTATTTTGATATGGTTATTGGCATACCAAAACCATATAAAGGTAAGTTTGTGATAAATATAATAAGATAGTGGTAATTGGACCGATCACCTCATATATATATATATATAAACTCAAACTCATTATACTTTTATGTGACCCAAACCTAAATGTTAGGTAGATTCAATACCAACCTTAGTTCGAGTTGACCAAATTCAACCTACAATCACTCGAATTTTATTTTAATAAGAAATATTAAATTTTTAGATCCGAAATTAAACAGATTCAAGTTCAAATTTGTACTAATTATTACAAAATTGTACCTGAATTAAACTTGTATTAAGTTCGAATCGAATCTAATTTCGGATATTAAGTTTAACTAGTATTTCTAACCAAAATCACTTATTAAATCATAATCATTTATCACAAAATAATGAACACCCACTTCTATATTAGAATTACAACTTATTGTATATTTAATTATTTAATAAAAATATCTAATTTAATAAAGTTGTTTCCCATTTTATAAAAATATCAGATTAACACGGATCTTAAAATTACATATTTTAAGTATATTAATATATAAATATAAATAATATATATTAAAATATAATAATTTTTTATAAAATAAAAAATTATTATTATAAATAAAATTTTAAAATTTTAAAATTTTAAATATTTATAATTTATAATTTTTAATTATATACTATTTCAACTAAATTATCAATCTTTTAGCTCTAAAGTGATTTTTTATACGTTATATTTATTAGATTATATTCTTTTAAAAAATTTAATTATATATAAATATAATTTTTATTTATGCATAATTCTATTTAATATAGTACAATCATTAGACTTCTATTCATATTCAATCTAATATTGAAAATTCTCCAAAAATTCAACTCCTGATTTTTCCGAGAATCGACAAAAAAAAAATTCAGTACAAGTCTCCTTATAACTATCTCACAATACTTTCGAGTTGAGGATTATTAGGTTATATATATATATACACCATCTTCTTTCAAAAGACAAATTATGTGATATGCCCTCGTTTTCATTGTTTTCATTATTTTCATTACCTTGCATTTGTCATGAGCCATGAAGTTACCATTTGCACTGTTCCCACGCATCCATATTAAGTTCATTATGTTTAGGACGATTGTTACTTGTTTTTGGCACATGAAGTTGTGTCAATTGCTCCAAAACATGCCAAGTAATTTGCTCTATTCAATTGACACGAAATGAGTAAATTCATTTTCTCGATAAAAAAATTTCATATTAATTAAAATTAAGAAATATTGTAACTTTATAATATTAGTATTAATTTAATTCAAATTATATATTTTAAATAGATATTAATTTTTTTATCAGTTATAATTATTTTTAGTATGGTATTAGAGTTAGTGAATTTAGACTTAAAATTCAACTTGTTGTATTTATTATTATAGAAAAAAATACTCAGTTTATTTTTTCATTTACTTGATAACTATAAAAATTATATTTAATTTATATATAATTATTGAGCGTAGAAAAAATTATAAATTTATAAAATTGTAATGAGTACTATATATATGTATATATATAATCAAATTATCATTAATTTACTTACCATACATTCTAATAAAATTAATTATTATATGATACCAACCCATACTAGCTAGTCATAGTTGCTGGGACAGAGTCAACTAAAATGTGCAATGACCAATATCCATTTAACAATTAATTCACAATGTGATACCAAAATTGGTTACTCCGATTTGAACAAATTTTCTCAACTTTATTTACTATCAATGACTACTAATCAATATCAATCAATTCATCCGAATATTGGAGAATAACACAATGATAGCATGATGTATATCCAATAAGATATGACTATATCATAGATTTAGTCGATAAATATTCTTATTAAGGGTCTATAAGTGTTCCAAGAATGATATCAAGAGGAATTGGATGATTTGATAGATAAAAAAAAGAGAGATGATACTTAAGGAGGAATAAGATTGAGGGTCCAAGTGGACAAAATGTGGTGGAGAGTTAGTGATGAACATTTATACATGCGAATAACCTACTCCTTTTTTCCCCATGATCAGATCATATCTTATCTCAAAGTGTTCAAAGCCAGATCTTAGGAGTATCAACCTACTAAAATGTTGAGTTTGTAATGAAATTCTCATCCAAATGTTTCATACATTATATATAATATTTTTGCAAAAGTTCAATCAAATTATGAGTTTTAATATAATTCAAACTTTTTAAGTACAAATTAGATTTATTATACTATATAATATGATATCAAATTTAATTTATTAGTATTTGACCTAATTTAAAATTATAAATTTAATTTATTTTTTATTTGAATATGAAAAGATACATAATTTTATTTTGTTATTTACTCAAAATAGAAAGAATTAGTACTCTAATCTTGAGATAATTGTAGTAAAATATAGTAAATGTGTTTAAATTATTTGTAAGAAATAGATTAATAATGTGATATTATATTTGTAAAAAAGTGTTGTCTCCCAATAATAATAGTTTTAGTTAAAAGTTATTATTTTTTCTAATATTATAAATAAACAAAATTTCTCTATTTTATTTAATATTAAATTTTATTCTCAACTTTTATTATCATTTGCAACTGTTAATACATTTTAAAGTGTAATTTTAAATTGGCTGTCAATAATTATATATTATCAAATTATTATTATTCTGATATCAAAATAATAAAATAATAGAACTAAGTTTAATATTTTTTTTCTAAGGGAACAGAATTTTCAGTTTTATATCGTATCAGATACATTAACTAATAATGGTTATTTATATTTTAATTTAAAAATTCTCTAAGTTTATAAATAGAATATAAGATATTAATTTATTAATAATCTAATAATTAATATTATAAATATGATTCTTATTATATATCATATGAATTTTTAAAAATCATAAATATACCTTACAAGGGATATGTATTATTTTTATATTGAATTTTAAATAACTCTAAAATACCCATAAAATATTTAGTTCTTGTTGAAGAATATATATGTGGTACTATTGTGTACACCCTTTTGCAGGTGTGGCAAAAATATTAAACAAAATCTAGTGAATTTAGTATAAAATCATTCAAATTCAAATGCCATGTTGTTGTTCTTGCTATTTTTCTAATGCAAGAGGAGCGACCGGCCATCGGCCCCGCCTTAGATCTGCCCCCTAAGCTCGATTTCCAGAGGGGCCTGCCAGCCCCTCGCATCCGTACTATTAAATCTAAACTAAGTGCGATAATAATGCGCATTCCGATCACGAGTCACCATCACAAGAGGGCAACGGTAGCGCATCACTTGCCCATCAATACCCATATCGTTATCACAAAAAGAAGCACACACCAACACACTCACACACATACACTATTTATGTATGTATATATTGGTCCCATGCCATATAATTATAGCTAGAGAATGTGACTGTTCGGAGGAAGAGTGGCACTTGCTGTGTAGCACTAGCAGGTGTGCATATAAACTTACTTACCCATCACCATCATCATCATCCTGGCCAGAGCCACCGGCCGCCGCCCCACCACTCCCATTCCCCTTTGTCGGTATTAGACCAGTACCCTCGAGGCTCAGGTGGATCGAAAATATCTCAGCCGATGATCTGGGTTTTGGGCGATCCGATTGGCTTCCTCGTGGTTTCATTGATTTTGATGATTACATTACAAAAGGTCTTTGTCCTACTCTCCACCAACGCCGACAATTCGATCCGATCCGACCCACAAATCATAACAAGACCCGATTCGATTCATCATACTGCCCACTCACTGCATTAAAAAAGATCTAGAGGCAAATGGAGCATGAGAGAACATGAGAGCTATATGTGAAGGTAGGAGAAGGGATGAGAAAAATAAAGGGGAGTTATGGGAGTCTTCCTATTTTATTTTTTTAATCATTGTTCATTTATTTCATTATTAGCATAATATTTTGGTGGGCACAATAATTATTACATAATAAAGAAACCATTAACACAATTTAAACTTTTTTAAACAAATTACTTTTTATTATATCTACTACATCAAATCAGTATATATAATATAGTAAGTAATATTTTAAAACTTATTAGATCATCTTAAATTTGGATGAATGATGATTTAGAACTGGTTAGAGGTTGAGTTCATATGTGGTCAATTGATAATTTTTGAATTATATTTAGTTTGTTTTCGGGTTTAATTTATCCGAATCGGTAACTTAGTAATTCAATATTTTAAATTAATTAGTGAATTTAATTATATGCAAGTTAAGTCGAATATTGAGTAACTGACGTCAAATTTACAACACAAAATCGAATTTGGGTCGAATATGAGTTAAGATGCAGGTACCTGAGCTCGGGTTAAGTTCGAGTCATTAGCCAATAAGAGCCAACTTTGATACACCTACCAACTTTGATTAATATATAGAGTTTGGCAAAAAGAATCCTAGAAAATGTATATATTTAATGTTCATGTGATATGATACGGTGGACTCAACCGGGGGCAACAAGTTGATCCATAAGATATTTTATTTTTTTCTACCCGAATAGGCTCAATCTGATCTGACATTATATTGTTGTGTGGGTGTGGACCAAGTTGGCCAAAGGTAGACAATAGGAAGGCCAGGCCAGGCCAGGCGGTCGGCTTGATTTTCGACCATAAAGCAAAGCAGGAAGTGAAGTATACCGAACCCGAAAGGATGTGCGATCAAGTGTGGGAATAGACTATCTACAATTTGGTTAATGGTTGATTAAGGTGTCATGGATGATGCTTAGCTGCTAAATCTCTAATTAATGGCTAACACTTTATTAAACTATGATTAATTCAAACTAGTAAAAATAAATATTAATCTTAAATTAATATTTTTGGTAGAATCTCTTCATTTATCTATCATGCATAATAGTATCAAAAATATTATCTCTACTTCCACTATCCTCTCTTCTCCTCCTATTAAACCCATTAATCCAAACACACTTCATCATTCATAAGCTATAGAGCACTACTAGCTTTGACCAATTATGAAGAAGGGGGCAAAAGTGGTCTTGGAATATATAGATTTGCTCCATCAATAAATTATTAAAATATATTAATCAAGTCAACAATTCTATTGGTTAGTATGTTTGCCATCACCCCTTCAATTTTGCTCAATATTCACCTTCCACTAAAAATTTCAGGTCCATTGCTTGTCATCCAAACACAACTTAGATCAAACTTCATGAATAATACTTGATGCACCAATAAACTTTGTTACCCTCCTAAATATTTTTGATGAATTGTCTAGTATTTAAAAGTTGGCTAGATGATAATTAATGTTCAATAGCTTAGAGACTCATATCATATCCTTGGAATTTAATACCCACAAAAACAAGTTTTGGTCTACCTTTTCCCTACAAGAAAGTGTTTTGTATATATAATGAGGGAATATGTGTGTGTTTTGTTTAATCTTTGGCTCTCTTTTTTCTTGGATAACATGGAGGAAGTCATTGATTTATATACCCCATTATCAGTTTTTTCTTGACAAAGATTTGATGCCTTTTCACACAATAAAGCATCAAGTATATTTAAATTAAAAGAAATTAAGATTTCTTACACTTCCAACTAATAGAAACCCTTTTTTTAACAACCCTCCAAGGGAAATTTTGATGATCATGGAGGATGCCTCCACCAAAGTATTATCTTCAAATAAACAACTATCTACACCATGCTAGATTATAGTAAGATTCCCAAAGTTGACCAATGGCACAAATGACTTTCAAAATATTTGATTCTATTACAATATTCACTCACTTTCTCAAAGTAAGCATTAAGCAAGTCCATATCATGGAGCCATGCACATCCCACTTATTTTTATTTCACAATATCAAGCCAAATAATCCAATTTTGACATGTGTAGATGTCATTTTAGTATATTTTGGTAAGAATTTGTTATGATTTGATAATTAATTAAATTTATATTTATTAAAATTTATTAATTTTATTTAATTTGTAATATTTAACTCATTTTATCTACAATATTAATTATATTCTATTTTAAATTCAATCTCAATAATTATATATAAATAAATTATTATTTAACTCCACAAACACTGATTATTTTAGGAGTTTTCTTACCTAATTTTTAAGTTTAGAAAACTATTTTTTAAGTTTATAACATTCAAGCACAACATTTTTTATTTTATTTAATATATAATAAATTCTATAATATTTAATTGTCATGTTCATTATATTTTTGTCTATTTAAACATGTTCAACCCTCTTTTCTCCATTTTAACAAATGGACCCCTAGTCTTTGATAACATTATCTAATAATTTACTCTCTCAATTCCAATTCTAACAATTTAGTCCATTAATTTAAATTTTTACTAACAATTGATATATTTTGGTCCCAAGACTAAATTGTAACTAAATTTCTAAATTAACGTAAAAATTTATTAGAAACTAAAATCGAACAACTAAATTATTAATATTTTATTTGTTGATGGCTAATATGGGGAACGCACGTGCTTCAAAAGGGGGAAGAAATTATTGCCAGCAGCCTGGCTTGGAGCAGGTCACGATTTGGACGGCTTGGATCCTATGGATCACACAAATGGCAAAAAATGAGGGAGCCATGCGACCCCATTTGCAAGTGTACAAAATATTTTCAAAAAAAATATATAGATTTATCGTACATTGGAAATCACTCTCGGAGAAAGGACATGGAGCAAAATACATATGGGTAATGGGCCTCTAGAGCCCAATAATGCCATATGGGCTTATAGAGCACAATAGTACCCAATGGGCCTAAGAACAAGAATTAGGCCCAGTCGTTGGATTGATCTTGATGCTGCCAGATTGGTGTCGAGGCCACGCCTATTTCGAGAGACCAATCGAACAGATGGGTCTCTCGACACACAGACAGACAGACCCACATGAACCTCAAAGTGCCACAGACAGCCACGGGTCAAATTTCTGTGGTGTAAGTACATTTGACCACGGCATTAATATTAGGTGTGTGGTCCCCGTCAAACTTAACTCTCATTCATGACAGAGAGGCGCCTCTGCAGCTTTTATATGCTGGTGCTGCTGTCCTTGGTCACTTGATCTTATGGCTAGCTAAGATTCAGTGTTACTGGGTTAATTCAATCAAATTATGGACAGATGTAAGCCAACTGTATCAGACAGTGTATATATTATACTAAATTAGTGGTATAGTATAATGCCACAACGCAAAAATTATGGATGTTTGTAGGGTTGTATTAAAGGCATTATCATCCTACTCAATGGCAATTTGTCATATCAGCCTAATATTGTCACTCACACTCATGCTTGGATGGAGGGTTTTGAGAATTAAGAGGAATTTGGAGGGGAAACAAGAAATAAATGAATATAGTTAGTATTTTAGTTTCATTTAATATTATTTCAAGTAAAAAATATAATCCTTTCAAATCATACAAAACTAATAATTAATGAGTTTTGAGAGATTAATGCTAAAAAAAATTATCACACTACTAATTCATTAATCATTATTAACATCTTTGTCTCCAAAATCATTCATCAACAATTAATTAGGCGTACTATTATATTAAATATCAGTTTTAAATTATTAATAATATATTATTAGTTTTAAAATATAAATATAATAAAATCATTTTTTTATAGTAGGGATAAAATAATTATTCCAAATAATTTTTAATATATTAGTACCATTTCCTTTTTAAATCAAAGTTTTCAAATAAATAGGATTTAAATACATTTATCAAGTACTATTTTAGATTAAATATATTTTTATCTATTATCGATCCAAATTATCAAATTTAAATTTAAAAATAGGCTAATATATTTAACACAATTTTTTACAATTCTAATTTAACAAATTATCAGTTCACAATTTTCTATTACTTAATATTAGATAGAATTTACTTATAATATATATATTTTTTCGAGTATGGATTAAAAGTAAATTTAATATTATTGTTTACTAGTGAAACATTGAGAAAATAATATTAAATTATAAATTATTATTTAGTGTTTAAATAATTATTTGAATTGGGTAATGCAACTTATACGGTTTTTGACAATTATAGTTTAACAGATTATGTTTCTTAATTCTCTATTAGTTGGTATTAGATAGAATTTACTTGTACAAATATTTAAATTGAGACTAAAAAATCAACTAAAAATATTATTAATGTTACGTTATGCATACAAAAATGAGTTTACTTCTAGTTATTTAGTCATATAGGCTAGGAGACATGATTGAAGCTTGATTGGCAAGACTAACATATCCTTTTGGGCATTGAAATTTGTATAGAATCTGAAAGTTGATCTGCCCACTTTGGTTGGTTTTTTGTTCTATTTTCCAGGTTGCTTAGTTTGTTGAGAATCTTTCAACTTTCTCTCTTGTGTCTTTCTTTCTTGCTTGCTTTCTTTCTTTTAAATAATTCTATATAATTTAGGGTTTCAAATTTCAATGAAAGCCCCTTTGGAGTTAGCCAAAAGGCCTGGTGAGAAAGGCTGTTTACCTTTTCCACTTTTCAACCACTCTCCCTCAAGTCCTTGGAAGAAGACATTTGGTATTTTTTTTTACACTCTATTATTATTTTTTATTATTTTCAATATAATATAACAAAAAAATAAATAATTTAAGTTGTATATATTTTAAAATTTTTTTTAAGTTGTTTATATTTCAAAAAATAATACTTTTAGTATTTCTTATTTATTATTTCCCAAATTTTCAAACTCTCCAGTCTTCTTCCCTCTTATCCATGTCTGTGCCTCCTGTGTCTGCATCTATATGGGCTATGCCTATGTGTGTTTCTGACTGTCGTCAACTCCAATCCCCCAAGAGACCTAGAAAAACAAGTGTTACCTCCACCCAAGGCCTCAAATTATGTGTCCCTTTTTCCTTTATCACTTTGTTTTTATCTTGCTTCTTTTTCTCAAGCACATGAATTATAATGTTGTAAACCCTAGAATGAAATCATCAGCAATATTAATCACATGGTATAGAAAGATTATATGGTGTGGAGATGAAGCCTAATGGTCTAAATTCTTCAATGCATGATAGAGAGAGGGAAAGAATGGTCATGTGTTGGTCTCTGCTAACTTTTTTTTTTATTTATTGCCCTCTTCTTATCTTCTCTTTTTTCTTCTTCCTACACCACCACCATCATCTAATGGCCTACCTCTGCAAGAAGTCCTTTCATCATCCTCCTCATCATCTGTCTGTGTGACTTTCTTCACTCTTTTAAGTACATCCATAGCCATCTCCATTAACTCATCGCCTATGGGTAAATGAGAAGAAGATGCGGAAGTTGTTTTTGAGGGGAATGTTGTCTGGCTCGATGTCTAGTTCATAGACCCATGGATGGAACATGGACCCATAGCTCATGTTGGTCTTGATCTAGTGAGGTCGGACCAGGCTTCATTCCCCCCAATTATTGCTTCCCATGGAACCAGCCATTTGGCTAAGGTTGCAGTGCATTGGACAGATTGGTTCAATGATGACCACTTTGACTACAACTTCTAACTGGGAAAAGGTAAACCTTTCATCATTACCCCTTTACCAGCTTCTGCTTCTTGCTCATTTTTCTTTAAAATTTATTTGCCTGAAAGCTTTCAAATGTTGCGGCTCATGATCATCATCATCATGTCTTAGTGGGTTGTTTTCTTCGTCAGACTGTCCCCCAACACTTGCAGGTCAGGAGTATCTCTTCATCTCCACATCATTGGGCTGTGTTTCTTCATGATGGCTTCATGAATCTTCCCTGTCTGTGTCTGTTTCTGACTCCCGCCCCTTCTTCCTTCCTGTTCTCAGCTAGGGTTTGCTTCTTCCTCCCGGTTCTCAGCTAGGGTTTCTGAGTTCATCGTGTATATACTCGATACCCCATATAGATTATCTTTGAACATATAAGTTAATTACTGATAAAGATCATTGATCTTCTTTTCTTTCCCATCAAGGTTGTTCCGCTCAGGCTCCCGTCTAAGCTGAGTTTTTTGCCATATCTTCAGATTTCTGCAGACAACTCTTGACCACCAAAAGTTTTTGGGTAATACTTTTGATGGAAAGTGTTGTTCCCTTCCACTCCTTTTCTGCTTGTGCTTCAGTTGATTCTGATGTGTCTGACGCCATCATCTCCTTGAGAACTGAATCAGGGATGTGGAGCTGAGGTGCATATTACTTTCAAGCTCTACAAATTACATCAGCAGATCTACAGCTGAGATGTCATCAACAGCACACTTTTCATTTTGAGGGGTGAAAGTAAGAGATTAGGAGAAAACAGACGAAGATGCAGACCAGATGAGAGAGAGAGAGAGAGTGATGGGAAAGATGGGACCTGTGATTTCCCAAGACATTGTTGTCTTGTCTTTTACAAGAAAAAGGTGAGCCGTGCTGTTGTTACTGTTAGGGTTCTTCTTCCTCTACCCACAAATTATGAAATCCAGTTTCTTCCATGGACACATGAATGTTGAAAGAACAGACACATCTACGAAACACACATGAACACGAATGTAAAACACGATCTCCGGTCATTCTTTTCGAACTCCACAGATCCTTCCTGTGTGACTTTTTATGGGTAATTTGGGAGCTGAAGAAGATAGTGAAAGGTCTCATGAGATCTCTTTTGGTGGGTTTAGTAGTAAGAAATAAAAATAATGGAATCCAAATCTGATTTGAAGAGTAATTTTATGTATTATATTATATTATAAAGTTAGGAATAGTGAATTTTATCTTGATAAAGGTTATTCTTCCTGTCTGAAATAGACATTACCTACAAATAAAGGTGTCATAATAATTACCA
The DNA here is from genome assembly GCA_030064425.1 of Trapa bicornis. Classification (NCBI taxonomy): domain Eukaryota; kingdom Viridiplantae; phylum Streptophyta; class Magnoliopsida; order Myrtales; family Lythraceae; genus Trapa; species Trapa bicornis. The sequence continues at coordinate 25,244,792 of CM057751.1, forward strand.
TTTTATCTCTTTTAATGGGATATAAGCGTAATTAATTAGTCATCAATTGTACTTGGTATAGTTAATCTGACTTTTAAGTACTAATAATCTCTTAATAGTACACAATAACTTTTTACTTATTATTAGTGTAAATGATTAACTATATATTAGAAACCCGAATAGTTTTATGTATAAGTATAGGGAAAAAATATGGACTTTTAAGTAGTAATTACTCTGACTAATTGTCAGTAAATGATAAATTTTTAAATAATATTAAATTAAGTTTACTAATACCGTAACTCATACTATACTTACTAGTGTTATATTCTAGAAAAAAATATTGATAATATTATAAAAATAATATTAAAAATTAAATAAAATATATAAATTTATAAATATTTTACTAATTATAATTTATTAATATTAAGTATAAATACACACGATACAAAATACAATCTCATACGGATCCAGTTGGAGCACAAATTAAGGAGGACGAGTGCAGCAAAATAGACCCGACAAATCCGATGGTTCGAGTTTGAAAATATTCTCTAAATTTAGGTTAATACACTTCCTATTTATTTATGGTACCTAATTATATTAGTTTGCCAAAGAAAATTTTTGCTGCTAGATATTTTCACATGGGCGACAGCTTGAGATGGCCAGCTATGTGGTGAGATACACTTCACACAACCACAAAATATGAGTATTTTATGACCAGTGATTACCTTTGGCCAAAAAAATAAAAATAAAGATGAGTGATGATACGTGGCTGCTTTTATGCAACACCGCCTTTCCTCAGCCCAAACACATATGATAGACCTTACTCAATAATTGAATTTTTAATTAGAGTATTATCAATAAAAATATTGTCCTAATATAAATATTTTAATACATAAAATTCAAATTAAATATCTTTGTAAGAATTTTTTAAATTCCAATTGATTTATATTTTTTGGACATGAAAACTAATTTGCAAATTATGAGATGTTTTTTTAATTTATAAATATTCGAAAAAGAGATATATAATTGATTTTCTTTTGAACAAGGAAAAAGATTTATTTTTTACCCCCTCGTATAATTGAAATTCCCGTATTACCCTCAGAATTCCCTGGTCATCCCGATCAAGTGGAGGATATATCTGTCATTTCATAAATTAGAAAAATTGGAAAATAAAAGTCAACAAAAAAATCTCATCCTATAGCTCAGACTTCAGAGCTTGTATGGCCACTGTGTATTGGCTCACATAACATCTAGAACTCTGTGAAGCTCGGGTCATGTTGGCTCTGAGCTTCCAAGCCGTGGCACCCTCCAACCGGCCCACCGCCACGCGACGGCCGCCCTGCTGGTACCCGACCCGGCTTTCTCGCTCCGTGGTCCGGTGTGGGATCGCGGAGCCTACGGGAAAGCCGGCTCCTCTGGGGCAGAAGACCAAGTACAATGATGGACTCTTCGAGAAGGCCTTCATGACGCTCTTCGCCAGGAAGATGGAGAAGTTTGCTGCAGCGCCGGCCGGAAAGGAGGCCGAAAGGAAGAGAGGCTGGTTCGAGTACGACTACGAGAGCTTCGTGGAAGTGTCGAAGAGGGTGATGCAGGGGAGGTCTCGGATTCAGCAGCAGGAAGTTGTTAGGGAGGTTCTCCTTTCCATGCTTCCTCCCGGTGCTCCGGCTCAGGTCTGTGCAAGTGGAATTAATTGGCAGCGTTGGTTGATTGTCATGCTTGCATTTGAATTTGATGATCCTGCATCCCTTGTTCAATGCAGAGCAAGTGAATCTCAAATTGATTGTTACATTATAGGTCTAGACTTCCTGTCCAATTGAATATGGGATGAATTATCTTGGTTTGCTGTTCTTATGCTGCTGCTGCTTCTGCAGTTTCGGAAGCTTTTCCCGCCGACAAAATGGGCTGCGGAGTTCAATGCTGCACTCACAGTCCCTTTCTTTAATTGGCTCGTTGGCCCTTCTGAGGTATGCCCTACAATTGCCTCTAAGCATCACAGAAATTGACTGATTGCACTGTAATTTCAGTAGTGGCTGATTGTAGTGTGTAGAATGGGCATATGTTTGTCAATTAAGTCAGTTTTGTGGAACCAGATATGTATTTTTACTGGAATATCTGAATATTTGCTTTCTCATTGTCCTTACTTGCTGCCATTGATGAACAAACAGGTCATAGAAGTGGAGGTGAATGGAGAGAAACAGATGAGCGGTGTGCGCATTAAGAAATGCAGGTAATATGCTTCCTTTTATCTTGAAACTGGTCTAGTGATCCATGGAATAGTGAAAATGGTGCATTAGCTGCCTAGGCCATTTCAGTACTACATTCAAATCAGCGCTCCCTCATCCATTTTACTCACTGATTTGGGAGATCAAAGGCATCCCTTTTAGAAATTTATCCTACTTCATTTTTATCATACCTGCAGGTACTTGGAGAACAGTGGGTGTGTGGGAATGTGTGTGAATATGTGCAAGATACCCACACAAGATTTCTTCACCAACGAGTTCGGTCTTCCCCTCACCATGATACCCAGTACTATTATAAGCTCATCCTTATCCTTTTCTGTAAACTGCTGTACTTTGCATAGTTTCCATTCTTTGATGTCTTTCTTGTGAAACTTGTGGCCAGACTTCGAAGATATGAGCTGTGATATGGTGTATGGTCAAGTTCCACCGCCATTTGAGGAGGATCCTGTGTCTAAACAGCCTTGTTTTGCAGATATCTGTGAGATTTCCATCACCTAAATAAATACAGATTAAACAGACCAGATGCTTGCAGTGTCCAGTGCTATATCTCCTAACATGTCCATTATGTGCAGGTTCAATGTCTAACCCTAGTTCCAGTATCTGCCCAAAACTAAAAGCTTGACAAGCCAGCCCAGCTCTCGGGATTATTGATTCTGATACCATCCTTGTTCAAGAATTTGTGTATGTACTTCCTCCTCAGTATCTATCTCCATGGGAGCCTTCCATAATGGTTTCCCATCCCTGATATATAATATTGGTGATGGAATTTCAGGTTAGAGAAAGGAATGATGTCGACACAGCCCTCACCTTCTTATTTTCCTGTACAGAATTAGAATCCGAATGCTGCCATCTCATAACTTGGAGGATTCATCTTTTTCACTGGAGATTGGGAGACCCAACAGGAACTGTGTACCTTATACCAGAATTTCAGTGTTATGATATCCAACAATGTACACTTAACTCTGCAGATCTTCTTTATACGGGCTATAGCTGTGGCATACTGGTGCAAGAATCTGCAGATCATCATGCCAACTTTGAAATGATGTTGTGAGTGATGGTCATGTCTATCTTATATAGGAACATTTAGTGTTTTTGAGTTTCCAACATGTATACATACAAAATCAACCGTTGGTACAATTTGATAATACCTTACTTTGAATTGGTGTTGGAACCCTAATGATGATAGAAGTGTTATTAATTTATAATATTGTAAATTTTTTATTACTTATAATTAATAATTTTTAAGTATAAATAAAATTTATCCATTATTAATATAAATATTTTATCAAGGGCGGTAGCTCGTAACTAGAAATTTGAACCATGTTCTCTTCTAAGTACGAAAAAAAATATACAAAAAAATATACAACTCACACGTAGTAAATTAAATCCGACGTACTATAAAATATACAAGGAATTGAGGTGTTGTGGGAGGTTCCAAACAAGGAATTGAGGTGTCCGGGGCAAAGGAACTACATATGTGTGGGACTAAATCAGGTCAATCATAAAAAGTTCAGGGTATAAATAGCTCAGAGAGTAATCCTAAAGGGGCTAAAAGAAAAACGTAAGTGGACTTGCCTGTAATTATGTATCCGGCGAATTTCTGCCCTTGTTGGTACGGGAGGAGCAACCTTGAGATGCCTAAACCTCGACCGTGGGGAGCACCTTAATTGACCACTTTACCCCTGGGAAGTTGTGAAGCTTCATTATCTCAGCAGGATTTCTCTCTGCAACTATAAATAAAGGTAGGGGTTAAATAGTAATTAAACTCTCTCATAGTATTTTATATTTGCTTCTTCAATAAGGATTATGACGACTCAGAGGAGACGAAGACCATAAGACCTCTCTCACTAGAATTCTCTTCCAAGATAGCAGAAGGTAGAGAGAGAAGGCAGGCTTCTGAAGGTCTGCTGCTGGCGGAAATGGCCATGTCGAGGACAAGCCATCTCTCTTTTCTAGTGATCCTTGTTCTTGCTTCGGTGGCCGCCGCCGAGATCCGGTTCACGGAGATCCGATCCGACGACCGCCCTATCATCCCGTTCGACGAGTTCGGCTTCACTCACTCTGGTCGGCTCGAGCTGAATGTATCGCATATCTCCTTCTCGGTCACCGTACCTGACTCTGAGCTCGGGAAGCTCGGATTCTTCCTCTGCACCCGCGACTCGTGGCTCCAAGTGCTGGAGCAGATGGAGGATGCTGAGATCTCTTGCACGCTTCAGTCCGACCTCATCAAGAAGGTTTTCACCTTCGATAAATTCAAGGGTGACAAGTCGACCTTTAACATTGTCTTCCCGCAGATTGATGCGGATCAATACACTCTGGTGTTTGCGAACTGCTTTCAGAACACGCAGCAGTCTCTGAAACTCACCATGGACGTTCGGTCGGCCATGTACAACCTGGAAGGGAAGAGCAGTCGTCGGGATTACCTCTCTGCTGGCAGGACCATCCTCCCGAGGATTTATTTCTTATTCTTTATGATTTACTTTGCCCTTGCGGGTCTCTGGTTCTACGTTCTCCACAAGAAACGGCTCATCGTCTATAAGATCCACTTCTTCATGCTTGCAGTAGTTATATTGAAAGGACTGAATCTTTTGTGCGAAGCAGAGGACAAATCGTACATTAAGCGCACGGGGAGTGCCCGTGGTTGGGATGTGCTGTTCTATATATTTAGCTTCCTGAAGGGAATCATGCTATTCACTCTGATTGTCTTGATTGGCACTGGGTGGTCTTTTCTGAAACCTTACCTGCAGGACAAGGAGAAGAAGGTGCTGATGATAGTGATTCCACTTCAGGTAGTGGCAAACATTGCCCAGGTTGTGGTTGATGAGAATGGGCCTTTTGGGCAGGTTGAAATTGCATGGAAGCAGGTATTTCTGCTGGTAGATGTGATTTGCTGTTGTGCTGTCCTTTTCCCGATCGTGTGGTCGATTAAAAATTTACGTGAGGCTGCCCGTACAGATGGGAAGGCAGCAATGAACCTGATGAAGCTGACCCTGTTCAGGCAGTATTACATTGTGGTTATTTGTTACATCTACTTTACTCGTGTTGCAGTCTTTGCTTTGGAAACAATCACTTCATACAAGTATCTTTGGACAAGTGTGGTGGCAGCGGAACTTGCTACATTGGCTTTCTATGTATTCACTGGGTATAAGTTCATGCCTGAGGCACATAATCCTTACTTTGCGATTGATGATGATGAGGAAGAGGCTGCTGCTGAAGCATTGAAGCTTGATGATGAGTTTGAGTTGTAAGAAATGATCCTAAAGCTCTGCCCTTGCGGCTATGCAGCAGCATCTGCAGTTGTTGGATGGAAATATCTAGCAAAGGATTAGTAATTTCCTGGGAACGTTTTGTTCTTTGGACTTGTGTGTGATTTATACTAGGTTTTTGTTATCTTTTTATTTTGTGACTCTTTGACCACCTGGAAAACTCTTGGGTAGATAGTATTTTGATGTTGCTGCAAATTCAATAGTGTCATATCTGTATGTACAGCTTCTCTGCCATGCAAAAATATCAATGAATGCTTTCAGCTTCAACAGGCGCATTGACCATATTAATGTTAGACATCAATTTTTTCCGTAGAAGGGTTATCTTATTTTGCCAGTGCTGGTTGCTAGGCAGGTCCTGGCTTGTAAGATAATGTGCAAAGAAAACCATTGAATTTAGTGGCTACATCTCCATAACTTGTAGGGGGGCTTGATTTCCCTTCTCAAGTTAGTTCCTAGAGCAAATTTTCAATGGTGTATACTTTCAGTGGCCCTTTTTGTATGACTATTTTCATGGTGAATCCGATTTTTGATGATGTATGATTTTTTTTTCATAATTCTCTGCCAGCAAGTTGGATATTTTTGTATTATGTTATTTACATATATTGGTGGCTGGATCTCATTTTGGACCATCTGTCAATCCCTGAAATATACAAAAACATGCCTAGCTGCATGCCTTTTCGTGCCTTCAGTTGTGAAAAACAACACTGATGAAATGTTGTTGGCTTCTTATAGAATGCATCATCATTGTTGTTTCCCTAGTTGAGCAAAGTCTTAGCTCAACAAAGTTGTATGAAGTACATCGGTTTCCATTTTCTGATAGACACAAAGTTTAATGGCTCTTTTTCTAGCAGGAGATTGCATGACATGATTTTTTTTGTTATTTTTCTGTGAGATATGAGAAAGTTGCAATCTTTTCATTTTATGTGAATTGCTGGTTTTGTTTCTTACAGGTGACCATTGGGCATTATTGATCTTTGTTTGGTTGCTTGTTCACTTAGATGTTTGCTAATTTAAGTACCACCATCTTATACATGTTTCTTTCTTGGCTAAAAACTAAATCTACCACCTACTTTGTCTAATCTTGACTTCCAGGTACAAGCACCCTGGAAGTGATGAGCGGATGGGCCAACAGCTGAACTAAGGCAATCTAGCCACACCACCATCTCCCTTTCCCATTGCATAGACTTGCTTGCTTCTCATTGCCTCTTGTCTGCCATATCATCTTATATGATCCACCTTAGTCATTGCTTCCATTATCATCTGTTAAAATGCACACTCATTGTGAAGCATCTCGAGGCCTTCAATTTCAAATCTCATTCATTTCTGCTTGATCTGTGGAGCAGGTGGCTGTAGGGGCGATTTCTTTCTTCTTCTTCCCCGTATTCACCCTTTGGATGGTGGGATGTCAATTTTGAAGTTCTGATCTCATTTCTTCGCATCTCAGATGTGACTCATACATACTTGCAAATGAGGTGTCGGGCCTCTTTAGTCTCTCTCAGCCTTTTTGAATTGTTCTTAGCTCCATTGATAGGTTTTCAGGCCCACATGGCTCCTGCAAATTGAAAGAGCAGCCCTTGCCACAGAAACCCCCAACCGTCCGATCAAATGGCTCAGGACACCAGAAAGGTCGATGAAATTGCCCCATATTGATCTACATTGGATTGTTCATCGTAAGCGGAAGCAATTGGTTGCCTGGGTTGGATCCTTGCCTTCCAGAGGGACTTTTGTTTCGTGGCCGTGGGGCCTTGAGACGAATTCCCTTTCAGGAGAAATGACAATGCCATGTTGAATTAAAAGCTAAATGAGATGGAAAATTTTGCATTGAGATTTCAGTTGGTGCGTCACATCTCCGATGGAGAAAGCCCCAAACCAAATGGTCCCGATGCTGAGGCGTGGAGAGGAAGGACAAGGGAACTCTCCTTGGTGAAAAAGGTATTATGATAAGAGCCTATTAATATATTAAGTTTCTATAATTCTATTTTTAACATTTTAATATATTGTAAAATGACAAAATAAATATTAAAAATAGAAAGAATGAATCCGAATTGCCAAACAATGAATTCTTTTATCTCATGAATCCCTTAAATTTTTTATAGTTTTACATATATGGTTTTAATATTTTAAAATTTTCCAAAATTTACCCACCGAAACACTTTGATTTTACATCATGTCCACCAACATAAGTGTCGATTTTTTCCTTTTTAATTTAAAAAAATACTATAAATTTTGGATATTTACAAAATTCTCATCGAACTGTTTCGAATAAATGATTCTGGTCCAATGGTCCCCTTGTTAGTTGCTCCTGTCTCACCCCCTCACTCTCTTTCTAGGACGGAAGTCGAAGTGGGTCCTATCATTCTCTCACTATCATTACGACTCCCAATGCTCCATGGGGCCTTTATTGCCTAGGCTTCTTTAACGGCGTGAAAAGACGGAAGCGTTTGTCGACGGAGGCACGTCACTCAATCCCCCGTAGGGTGGAAAAACTAAAAAGCCTGCTGCTGAGCGAAGGGTCCGCCTGCCCGGTCAAGACTCCCACCACTGTTTCGTGGGAGATGAAAAGTCAAAGCAACCTTCCGAAAATAGTAAGAGATTGAAAATTTAAATTTGCAGCGGCATCGGATGTGCCCTTTTTGAGTGAATCTGGTTCGGGCAACCGCCATTTCATGGACGGATCACTTCATCTGTGTTTGTGGAGGAGGCAAACTCTTCATCTTTGGTGGGAGGTTTGAGTTGGATTAAGATGGCTTCTCTGATCGTCTAATGGCGGGTGAAGAAGGGTTCTTTGAAGTTTGAATAGTTCCTTTGGGAATTTTCCCCCATTGAATACGACGTGTGAAGGGAAAAGGAGTTGGCCGTATCAGATATAGGCAGAAGAAACAAAAACATAAAGTGAGTGAAGGAATCCTTTGACAGAGTTAAGGAGACTTGACGGGTGTGAGAAAGTTGCCTCTCGCTCTTCATGGTGTCACGATATCGCTGTCCCATGACACATACACGGCGATGTGAAGAGAGATGGAGAGAGGGTGAAAGAGAGTTTTTATGGGGTTGTCGTATTCGTGAGGGGCTGTGAATGTTGGAAGCTAAGGAAGCAAAAGCACCAGCCTCTCCGCCCCCTCATAAGTTCTCGACATATTATTTTCTATTGCTCGAAAAGGCGGCACCGTCTCAGAGCAGCATGAGGAAGCTCTTTTACTTAAACCTTAAGTTCTAAGTTTCTGATTGGATCCTATCTCTCAGTCATTTGCAGTAGGGAAAAAAGAAAAGAAGAAGAAGAAGAAGAGTCAGCTGCAGAGCATCTGTGTTTGTGAAGGCTTTGTTGGGTCGGATTCGCTTCTCTTGTTTCATGAAGGGCACGTTAAATTGATGGAGACAGGAGGTGGGTTTCGCTTCGGAGATTTTGGAGGAGCAAGTGGTGGTTCTGCCAGTTCTTCTGGTGAAGAAGCTGCTGCTGCTTCGACAAGGTCTTTTCTTCCCTTTAACTCCGCTGCAACTGCAACTGCTGCTCACGCCGATACTTTGTATCCCGGCCCCTCTTCTCCCTTTCCAGGTAAAAAGAGAAGCCTCTTTCTTTGCCCCCACCTTTCTCTTGCTAGTATTTCAATCCTTCTGAAGTGTCGGATAGCACAATCAGTCTTGGATTTAGGCCCAGGTGATGGATAGGATAAAAAGTTTCAACTCGGACTATAATATAGAGGGATGAAAAGATGGGACGTTTTTCTGGGACCTGGGTTAGGTTCAGATGAAGGAATCGAGGACAAGTTCTGCTGATTAGGCCTTTCCCGCGATTTATATAGTAGTTGTTAATGGAAATCACTGATGCTTGGGTTTATAAAAGACGACCCCTTTTGCTGGTTTTATCTAATAAAAGATTGGACTTTTTTTCAGGAGGAATGATGGGGAGCTCAAGGGGCACAGCTTTCACGCTCGCCCAGATGGAAGAGCTGGAGAGGCAGAAATTGATCTTCAAGTACATGGTGGTTTCTATCCCCGTGCCCCCTCAGCTTCTTTTGCCCCTTAAATCAAGCACGGGCGTCTCCTCAGCTCGTAAGTTTCCCATGTTCAATACGAAGAAATGAATAAATACGCCATGGATCCTTTCTGCTTTGCATGTGGAGGATGAGATGATAAAGATGCGCTTCTTCTTCAGGGATTTCAGGGTCATCATCATCCTCAGATCCGGAGCCATGGAGATGCAAGAGAACGGACGGGAAAAAATGGAGGTGCTCTAGAGATGTGGTGCCGCACCAGAAGTATTGTGAGCGTCACTCTCACAAGAACCGTCCCCGTTCAAGAAAGCCTGTGGAATTCCTCAGCAACAACACCACTACTGCCAATAATAAGCCTATTATGCAGTCTAGAGATTCGAACTTAGTCAGTTCCTCCGTCACCAGTCAAGAGTCTCTTACTCATCTACTGCCTTATCAGGCTCCTAGAGATTTTTCTCATGCTGCTGGCTCTGGTATTCCAAGGTGAGTGATGATCATATGTGAAGCTACTAGTGGGATCTGCTATATCTGCAGTGGTATAAGAAGAATGATTTCCACTCTTAATCCTTTCAAGGCTACTGTTTCAAAAACCTGACACCCCATTTTCACTTATAGTTTTAGTTCATTCTCTTGTGCTCTCTGGCTAGGAACGCCCAGTTTTCTTCTGAAAAAAGCTTGTCATTTAGGCATTATGTTGATGCTGGAAATCTCATGAATACTCACAAATTATGGGTAACTAAGCAAATAAGTATAGGAGGAAAAAGAAATTGATAACTGTAGGGAAAATCGGAGGTTTTTGGTGCATGAGTTGATTGATGATTATTTAGTTTTAATGAAACTCAACTGATAATTCCTGTACAAGGAGCTGCAATCCATGTCCTCCTTATCCTCTTCTCTCCCCCTCCATTTGTTTATTTTTATCAAATAGTGTGGGCATCTGTTTTTTGGCTTATCAGAACTCATTGAATATGACTCTGCACATCCTTTTGTCTTCTTGTTTCTTGCCAATAAATGCTACCTTTTGTCACTGTATAGCCCCTTGCTGTCTTATACCCTAATTGAATTGTGCATTTTCCCGTATTGCATGTAACTAATTTACTAGTTTTAACCTGTGCGCTGAATTGTTATTCTTCTTCTTGAAGGTCCCTGGAGTGGTTCATGAAAGGAGAGGTAATTGCACTTCCTAATACAGGCCAGGTAGAGTGGCAGCAGCACCCACATGAGCAGCATCAACAGTATGCACCCCTCAGCCCTTATGAGCCAGACCATGAACTTCAAGCCAGAGGAGGAGGCCGTGGCCGCCACATTGTCAATGACCAGTGCAGCCTCTTACTTGGAATGTCCTCTTCAGAATGTCACAACTGGCCAGAGGACTCTACCTCCTTATCCAAAAAGGTTCCAACTTCATCTCTTAGTCTAGAAATTTTTGGTAGAGTTGGAGAGGAAGGTGAAGATGAGGAGAGGACTAGCATTGGGCAAATAATGGGCCTCAGCGTTGGACCCGGCACGGTCCACAGTGCCCAAGAATGCGACCGGAGAGCTGAGTCGAGGCCCCATTGGATGAACCCTGGTGGACCACTGGCTGAAGCCTTATGCCTGGGCTCAACAAGCACTCAAGAATCACCACCTAGTGATCAGACCTGATGTGCAGGTTTCACCAAAGCGGTTCGTCATTGTGTGAATCATTGATGCCCTCTAATACAAGCGACGATGATCCTTCAAGGGGTAATGTGAACTCTGAGCTCTTCCTTTTAAGTAGTTGGATAGCTGAACATGAACTTGCAAGATGCAAGAAAGCCTCAAGAACTGTTCCTGCAATTTGTTCATTTAGTATTGAGCCTTATATGACTCTTTAGTGATATTGTAGTTAGTACTAGGCATTACCATAATTCCTGAACATGGGCCTTCTTATCGGTATGTGGACCAGGCCCATAATGCCCGAGAATGGACCCATCATCTCAGCCTTGAATTCATCTACCGGCAAAAGAATTTAAAATATTTTACCGCTCTCTCTCCCTCTTCCTCTCTCTCTCTCTCTTCCTTCTGCAGGTTGTTGGATTTGAAAATTGAACGAAGCCAGGAGGGCACTGTTGGTCTCTTCCTTTCTGCTTCCAGAGATTCCAAAAGCAAATATAAAAAGCATTGCTTCTTCATCTTCCTGCTTCGCCCTTAATTTATTTGAAGTTGGATCAAATCTGAAGCCGTCTCCTTTATCGAAGTCCCTCCTCCTTTGCTTCAGGTTCAAGCTGTTCCTATCTCTCTCTCTACTCAGCTGACAGGGAGTTCGAATTTTTGGTAGAGGAAGGCCACCGAAATAGATCGAACGAGCAAAAATGGGCTGCGTCTCGTCGACTTTGCTGAACAACGATGAGGAGTTCTCCCAGCTCGGGAGTGCTGCGTTTGGCCACCACATAGTCTCCCTCACCTCTACTACCTACGGTCTCCTCTCCATGGATCCGCATCCGTCGGCTACGACACCGCCGACTCCGCCCCCTCGCTTCACCCTTGGATCTATCTTTCCCTCACCGCTCTCAGATCCGAGGAGCCTCAGGCCGCCCGTGAAGCTGGAATCTGAGCCTTGCCCTTCCCGACCGGAGCCGGAGGTGATCAACTCTTGGGAGCTCATGGCCGGCCTCGACACCTCCGAGAGCTTCCGCTTCTCTCCTCTCCCGCTGCCACTTCCGACGCCAAAATTTATGGACTCGAGTTTCCAGAGTAAGGAGAACTGCAACCCTAATTTCAGAAACCCTAAGCCTGGACCTCTTGAGAAATTCGAGCTTCTCTGCCCGCCCAATGGGGAGAACAGAGTGGTCCTCTACACGACGAGCCTGAGGGGGGTCAGAACAACGTTCGAGGCTTGCAACTCTGTCAGATCGGCGATCGAGGGCCTTGGAGTGGCCGTCTGCGAGAGGGATGTCTCAATGCACAGCGGATTCAGGGAGGAGCTGCGGGAGCTGATGAGGGGGAAACCCAAGGAAATGCTAGTTCCTCCAAGGGCTTTCGTGAGGGGGAGGTACATTGGCGGTGCTGAGGAAGTGTTGAGAATAGCCGAGGAAGGCGAACTGATAGGGTTGCTCGAGGGGTTGCCAAAGGGCAAGATCGGGATGTTGTGCGATGGATGCGGCGGCGTAAGATTCTTGCCCTGCTTCCGATGCAGCGGGAGCTGCAAACTTGTAATCTTGAAGGGTGAAGAAGTCGTCAAGCAGGAGGATCATGATGAAGAAGAAGAAGATGATGGAGGGAGGAGGAGTAGCATGGGTGCTGTCGTTGTGAGGTGCAATGAATGCAATGAGAACGGATTAGTTCTATGCCCTATCTGCAGCTGAGGCCCAGCTGTAGCTGCTCTGTGTTTTCTACCTCTGTAAGCTTTTCTCGAGCCTGTCTCGTCCATAGTAATATATATCTTAGCTGCAAAAAGCTCCTTTTAGATGGCTGAAATGGAACTGGTAATGAAGTTTCTGTTTATGCCTACCAGTTATGAATTCATATGTTGGCAGCTGAGGCTTAGTTGTAGTTGTTCTATGTACTGTACTACCTCCACAGTTAGATATCCTAGCTGCAAATGTCATACTTTGTTGACTGCTAGTGAGCTTTCTGTAGTTGTTCTAGTTGCATGCCTCTGTAAGCTCTGCTCCAGCTTGGTTCTTCTATAGCGAGATTATGTGGTGTGCAGATGCAAGAAGATATTATGCAATATTGGTTCATGAATACACTACCAGCCTGCACTATGCTCGAGGAGAAGTGTCTTATTTTAATAAAATATAGGGAATTATGGCAGATTTATAAAATTTAAAGTATTTTATTTTTATTTAAAAGTAATGATCTATAACTATTAAATTTTTTTTAATTTTATAAATCTATAATAATTTTTTATTTTATCTAATTTATTATATTATTCTCGATATATTTTTTAATTTAAAATTGGGATACAAATGATACGATTTAACAACTATGGTATAATTTTTTCGGTATAGTATAAGGGGAATAATTGTATTGATTTTAGTATTTTTTATTTATACTCGTGAAGCATAATATGGGTTTACAATTTGGGGTCGGTATAAGTTTGTGACCAATTAATCTAATAAAATATTAGAAGGTAATATTAATTGATAACAAATTGGATATATTTTTATTTAAACATTATTAATTATAATTATTAAAATTTTTATAAATTTATAAATTTATAATATTTTTTAATTTACTTTTATACTTACTAAGCATTATTTCTATTTATATTTTTCTCTAATTCTCTTGCATTTGAATGTATTGTTGTGAACTCCTAATAGACATGATCATGCAACGACCATTAATGGGTAAAACTCTTATGATCATGATACATTTTTAATCCGGCGCTAACCTTCTACATGTGTTCTTTCTTGTTCCTGTGTGCCAGTATTACACTTTTCCAGTGCCCATCTAGCAGGGCAAGAATATGCTACAGTATACATGTGACCATGTCCATTTAATGGGCTTAAGGTCCAGTCTTATTGACCCATGGGCCCGTGATGTTTCCACAACGCCCTGCACGCTGTATTTGCAATTGCACATCCATTTAATGGGCTGAAGGTCCAGTCTTATTGGCCCATGGTCCTTCAATGTTTCGCAACCACCTGCGCACTGCATTTGCAATTACATCCGGTCCGGTCCGGAATAAACCGGTTCATGGTCAGGTAGGTCAAAGTTACTAAGTTTTCAAAGGGCGCCACCGCCACCTTCTTCTCCATTGTTATTTTTCTGTTTGGAGGAAGAGAAAAAGGAGAAGGAAGCCGATTTTGCTCGTGCGGCTGGTCGGCATTGTCACCGGTATGTTCTGCCGTGATTTCGTGTAAAATCATCGATCTCATCGCTGCCGCCAGTCCGGGATCGGTTCCGGCTTCTCCCCCGTCAGGGTTCCGACGGAATTGCCGCCCAAATCGCTGCTTGGCTGCTTTTCAAGGTACCTTTGTTCTCTCACCTATGCCTTCATCGATGCAATTATAGGAGCGCCGTTAAGGAATCTGTTGGAAGCTAAGATTTTTTAGTGGGACTTGGGGTTTATTCTGCGGCGAGGTTGATGGAATAGGCCGTCGTTCAGCTGTTGTTCTGGGATTAGATCGTAGAGGATCGAGATTATGAAGGACCGCCAGCGTCAGCTTCAGGCTGCGGATCCGCCCGATGATTGGGTGGATGATTCGTGGACTGTGGACTGTATCTGTGGCGTGGATTTTGATGATGGAGAGGAGATGGTTAAGTGCGATGAATGTGGGGTCTGGGTTCACACCCGCTGCTCTCGCTATGTGAAGGAGGAAGTGTTATTTGCTTGCGATAAGTGTAAAAATAAGGAAAATGGGGATGATATTGAGGAGACTGAGGTTGCCCAGGTTCTGGTAGAATTTCCTACCAAGACTATTAATATTGACAGCAATAATGTTGCTAATGAGCCCGTGAGAAAACCACCTCTTGAATTATGGACGGAGGTGCCAATGGAGGAGAAGGTGCACATTCAAGGGATTCCTGGTGGGGATCCCAGGCTATTCAGCGGGTTATCTTCGGTTTTCTCTCAGCAGCTATGGAAGTGCACTGGGTATGTGCCCAGAAAGTTTAATTTTCGATATACTGAATTTCCTTGTTGGGATGCTGACAAGGAAGATGCAGCTAATGTCAAAGAGGATCGCGAGAATACTGTTTTTGGTAAGGGTTCTAAAGTTTTATCTTCTTTACCTAAGGAGAGGGCTCTGGGTCACCCTATCACCACATGTATGAGAACAAAAACCAAGGGTGATGATGTCAATAGTGATGGGAAAGCACTTCCAAAGGAAATGAAGTCAGAGTTAGGAGGTGTGGATGTTATATGCTCCCAGAATGGAATCAGGAAGGAGAAAAACTTGCACAGATCTGTGATAGTGTGCTCTGGTAAACGTAAGAAAGAAGAATCTGGCACATCCGATGATACAAGTGGAAAGAGGAAGACTAGGATCATTGACAAGGTTTTAGATGCAAATGGGTGGACCAGACATGCTCCAAAACCTGGTAATTTGTTCTATCTTATGAAACAGATCTGTTTGAAAATTTATTAACTTTAGACAGTGGAGAGTTTTTCAAATGACTCGAACATGTATGCCACTTTAATCCATACACCATAGCTGTTGGCCAGCTTAAATTTGCACTATCTTGTTGACCTCACTTTTTTTTAACTTCTACTAGTGTTTACACATACCTATGATGCAAAACAATTGGAATATTATGAAGATAGAGGTGTGAAGTCTTTCAAGACTGACATTCAGTGTGTCAAAAACAGGAATTTAAGGGACTCAGAGGCTGTGTTCCATGTTAGATTGTCATATTCCTCCAGTTAGCAAGACCGGTGAGATAACCAAGCACTATGTTGCGCTGGATGACTGTTCTGCTAAATTTGCTTGTAATAGTCGAGATGTGCTGGAGAAAGACAAGATTCGTCATCATGTTAGTGTGGTTGGTACTTCAGCAACGGAAGTTTCTCCTGTAGATGGATACAATAGTATCCCTGAAATGGAAGTGGTATGTTTATCCCTAAACTAATATGATGAGATCATCATATTTTATAGGTGATATTTTTTCTATTTATGTATTTGTGCTTTTTAGAAACTGATGATCTTGAGATTAGAATATGCACGGATATCACCATTTTAGCGACTATTGGTCTTAGTTACATTGATGATCTAGTGTCTGCTTCATTTCAATTTTAGCTGTTTGGGTGCTATTTGTCTAATGAATGGCATATTGGCCTTTAGAGTTTGACTTTTGTACCTGTAGAAATATTTTATAATGAAGCGGAATTCCTAGTCTGCCACTGAGTGGGACCTCTGTCAGAAAACAATGTCTATTTGATAGAGTTCATCAATGATTTGTTGCATCTCTGACATGCTGTTGTAATATGGTGGCTAATCTTGCATCATCACAGACTGTGTATTAATGTATATATAACACAGACTATATCCTCGTGTGGTCACATTTCTTGACTTGATTTGCTGAATATGGTTTCTTTCTTAATGCAACAGGTAGAAAACTGTGATGCTCGTAATTTAGAGGGTGGTTACTCCCACAAGCTTCTAGTATATCTTCCAGAAAAAAAAATAGAGCTGGTACAAATGCTAAAATTAAGGGTAATCAAACCTCATTAGGGATAACAAATGACGAGTCTCTTGCCTCACAGAAGCCTAATTTTACAAACTGAGGCAGGTGATGTATCAGTAGGGCTTTTGACGAGTCTTTCTTCCTTAACTTCCAAAAGAGGTCACCTGATATTGCAAAATCTACCTGTGAAGTCACAGAAGACACATCTGGAAATTGTGATGCCTATGATTTTGTGGCAAGCAACTTGCAATGCAGAGACAAGAAGTCAATATACATTTCTAGAAATGAGGAAGAATTAAGTAATTGTGTAGGCAGAAGCAAATTATCCACAAGTCTCTACTTTGTTGAGGAAAAGATTGTCAGAGGCTAAACAAGTTTCTGGGGACACAGAGTTATTGAAATTAAGTGTTACCGTATCTTCATCAGCACCATCAAGTAGGATGACAGCATTTTCACTTAGAAAATCTTCATCTACAGGATCCTCAATCATTTTCCCGGAATCCAGCTCCAACATGTCCACGACTTCAAATATTGGGGATATACTTCCTCTTGGTTATCATGCTGCTTTGGATTACAGGGAACATGCCTCAGGTGGTACCACAACTGATGGGAGAAAACAGGTGCAATGAGGAAAGCTGGGGAACATTCTTTCCTGCACTCAGAGCAGGACTTTTTGTACTAAAGTTCATAAACAAAATGCATCTGACACATTTCTGCAAGTTCCTCTTCAAAAATTTCTGCTGATTCTACACATACAGAAAGTCGAACTGCAATGAGGAAAGCTGGGGAACATTCTTTCCTGCACTCGAGTGGGACTTTTTGTACTAAAGTTCATAAAGGAAATGCATCTGACACAAATTTCTGCTCATTCTACACATACAGAAAATCAAACTGCTTTGCATGCACACAATGGGTTCATGCCATCTGGACCATCTTCAAGGGTTGGAAAATCAAACCATAGGGCCTCTCATCCGTCCTTAAGAGGCAGCCATGCTGGAGGGGCTCATCAATCTGTAGTTTCTAAGTCCTCTGCTGCTCCAAGTGATGAAGAAGTATGTATCCTAAATCTCTTTTCTTAATGTGTTACTCTTCGGAAATTCTTATGACTTCAGTTTTTTACAATGCTTTTGGCAGCTTGCCTTACTTTTGCACAAAGAGCTCTACAGTTCTCATAGTCATCATGTACCGTGTTTTAGGCACCTCACCTTAGCTAGCTTCTGAAGCTAGCTCAAACCTACATGTAAAGCGAACTTCAAGCTTAGTAGCAAAAAAATCAAAATTTGGTTGGATGACCAGCCTTTTTAAGCTATTCGTATTCTTTACTCTGCTATGCATATCATTGTTGACTGTTGTTGATACAAACATCTGTTCTAGTAATAATCTGCAACCTGCATTCCAAGCTGATAACTGATGCTATCTGCAGGTTCCTAAAGGGAAAGCTGAGGATTCCCCTTAAGATGGAGCCAGTAAGGCAATTAGAGTGACATCTTCATAGGATTAGAAGAAACCATGTAGAGTTTGCAGTGGGGATTCTTTCAGAAAAGAATCCAAAGGTGCCCCTACCCATTCACATTCTTTCCAGAAGTAAAAGTTTGTTTTCAAACAATAGCATGGACAGTGGACCTTCCTCTAATGAGCCTTATATTATTAGGCAGCTTTCCAGTCTAGCTTCTCCTTTGAGCCATTCTGATGATTGATTTCACCACAGATTGGCCTCCCGTCTGTCTATCATACTTTATCAGAGACCCTTCTTGAAGAGAGCTTTTGAATACAACTGCATTTTAAGTGGTTTGACGCAATGAGTGAGTGAGTTTATTTAGTGGACCATGATATCCAAAGGACGTCTGGCATGCTAACAGATGATGATGATGGAGAGTGAGGAAGATCAGATGGTAAAGAAGAAGCCTCTAGTGGGCTTTAGAGGATATTCGGGACTCAGATCTGATAGACCTGCTTTCTTTAAGGTGGCTTTGGAACCGTACCTGTTGGCTTTCTGCTCTTTGGGTCTGTCTAACCTAGAAGAAGGTGATACATTTTGTACAGGGCTTGTTTAGAGAGCTGGTGTCTGAACTCACATGTGCAGACCCAGAATAGTTTCCTACATGTCTGGTGCTCGTTGATGGTCACCTTCAGTTGATGTGCCGATGTTTTAACATATTGTGATGCTCTGATGTTTTGCATAATGTGATGAAGATATCTTGGAACTTTGGAACTCCATGGTGGTTGGTTTGTGCCATTAATGAAGACCTTACCAGCCCTTCCAATTACAGTAGCTTTCCAAATATCATGTGCGTTTGACAGCAAGAAGAATAGGACCCCACCACTACTACCTACAAAATTCACCTGCCACCTGACATTGAATTTTTCATCTCATCCTGCAAATCTGGAAAAAGGAGAATAAATTTTGGGGAGAAACAACAAAAAGAAGAGCAAGAGGCAAGGGGAAGGCAACAAGGTGATTGATTGATTGATGGGTTTAACAGAGCCAGCTAAGAAAGCAGTGGTACTATTCACATAAATGCCCTACACCTACTACCACAGTTTCCAGAAATTCCCATCCATCCGTGCAGTTAATGAAGGTACTTGATGCCCACATACATGGGCTTGATTTGCATTGTCCTTCAGTTCTTTCGGAACAAGGACCCTGGTGCTGTTGATCCAACAGCTCTGCATCCTCTCTGTCTGAAATCTAGAAAGCAATCTCCATTGCCTTACACAGATGTAATGACCAGAAACAGTTCTCATCCATACAGTCACACTAGTATTATACACTCAGTGATACAGATTGATCATAGGGGAAGGAGAAAAAAAGAGTTCTAATGGCAGTGAAAGTGGAATGTTTTAAATTCTGAGCACAATTGAAACTCCCACCTTTCACCTTTCAGCATTAGCAATGAATCCCCCAATTATTTTCCTTTGATCCCTCCATAGCCAAGATTCATAACCAAGCTCCAACAATGCTTCATATGTTCAGGATGCTAAAAGATGAGCTTAATCAGCGCAGCTGCTGTGCTTAGTACAACCAATGCACCCACAGGGCCCAGTCTTCCCTGTAATCACAAGATGAAGAACAGTCAGGCCAGATATATACATACTACCATGCTTTCATGAGGTCACAGAAAGCAAACTATGGAAACCCTTATCGAGCATGGAAAAACAGGTTAAGATTCAGAGAGAACTCACCGAATGAGAAGTGATCGCCAGGTAGACATTGGGAGGTGGCGGCCAAATGGACGGGACACCTCTGCCGTCGGAGCTTGTCGTATTTCCGGTGCCTTCCTTCGCCAGAATACCCAGGGAATAGACCGCAGACCCGTCGGGGTAGAACAGGCCGTAGTATCTCTCCGATGCCGGCCCGGGCTTCAGGTTCTCATTGAATAGTGCGAAGACGTAGAGGTTGAAATCATGGCCGGGTCTCATCGGCGTCCCCTTCTTCTGGGACATGATCTTTATCAGGTTCCCATTGTACTTCTTGGCGTTCTCCGGCGTCGCTCCTGTTCAAAAAAATGCAGCCATTCTATTTTCAGGAGTCAAAGAAGGCAAAGCTTGAATCTTTAAAGGAAGAACAGAAGAGAAACTAATGGTGTACCCATCTCATTGGGGTCTCCTTTCGATGGCCAGCCGGTCTCGGACACATGAACGGACAGGTTCTTGTATCCTAGGGCGTTTAGGGCGGAGTAGAAGGCGTCGATCTGGGCAAACAACATGTTGTCGTAATGAAGGTTGGTCGATGGGTCGAGGATCCCCTGGCTCGACTGGAACAGCACGAAGTCTAGGGTCACCTGCTTAGGGCTGGCCTGGTAAGCGAAGTATGGGTAGGCGTTTATCAGGACCGGCGACCCTGTCCGGCCATGGAAGTTCAAGACCTTGGTCACGCACCCTATTAGGTCCCGTCGAAACCTGCCAGTCACGCATTCAGACATTTTTGCCCTACAAGCTGTCTTCCTTCCATCGTCTCAGCTAACTATATTGTTGATTAATGGCAGACAGGACATTAATGGCGGTGATAGCGAGAGGATATGCTTACCGGCCGGTGGAGGGAGGGTACGAAGTCTCGAGGACGGCGAGGGAGTGGGCAGTGGTGACGGCGACCTGCCTGTCGAGTCCGATCTCGGCGAGGGCGGTGTGGAGGTTCTCCATCACGGGAACGAGGCTCTGGACGAGGAGTGTGTTGTTGGAGGTGAAGACCTCGTTTCCGACGGCTATGGCGGTGATCTTTGTGTCGGGGAGGAATGGCTGGACCTTCTTCCTGACCCAGTCCCGGGCCTCCTCGGGGTTCCGCATCCGGGGCAGGTGCTCGTTTCCGAGGCCCACCGTGAACTCGATCCCGGTCTTGGAGAAGGCGCAGAGGACCTTCGGGTCGGCGTCGTAGAGCTTCACCTTGGTGGCTCCGATGGACTTCACGAGCGGGACGGCGAGCTCAGGCGAGGGGAGGTTGTTAGCGATCTGGCCGTAGTTTATGCCGATGGAGGCCACAGATCTTACAGGAGCCACCAGGGCTAGTAGAAAAAAAAACCAGAGAAGAAAACGTAGCCATTAGTCTCCGAACTTGAAGCTCGAGATCTGGTACGTGAGCTTCGGAAAAAAAAAATATGTGAGAAGGAGACGAACCTGTGAAGAGGAGAAGCAGCAGAGAGAGGGAAGTGCAGAGCTCCATTGATGTGCAACACTAGAGCCGAAACCCAGGTGTCTTGCTCAGCCTTCACTGAGTAGAGTTGAGACCTCAAGAGAGAGAGTGAGTGAGAGACTGTCAGCTGAATCGAGTAGGGAAAACGGAAAAGGTGACAATGAGTAGCTAAGAGACAAGACAAGAGAGTAAGGGGGGTGAAAAAAGGAAGTGGGAAAAATAAAAAGGTAAATTGGTGAATATGATAAAAGTTCAATGGGAGAGAGGGAATCTGTCCATATAAAACTTATCCCTTTATCACTCCAACATGCCATAAACATTTACTAATTTATATGTTCAGACAAAAAAAGGAAAAAAAATTAAAAATGCATTTTTTATTTGATTACCAGTATTAAAAATTAATAAATTATAACTAATTCAGTTGCAGTTGGATGGCAACGGTCATATTTTAAAATAGGGTGAAGTTAACGGCTATAATCTTTGACTTTGTGGTCATACTTTGGGGTGTGGGAGAAGTAAAGAGAACGGCATCACCAAAAATACTTCAATTTCCTAAATAACGTGATAAATGATATATCTATGTTATCTTTTCTAATTTTATTAATTATGAAATAATTTGAGATTTTTTTAAAAAAATAACCGAGTTAATAATTTTATCTTTTGAGCACAAAACTTTTGATTAATGAAATTGGTGTTTATATATAATGATTTATAAGTTATTTAATATATTAAAATTAAACAATAGTAATTTTATAAAAAGATCGAATTTATAGTGAATGAAAAATAAAATTAAAAGTGAATTCTAATTTGGTAAAAAAGGGCGATGGGAACACGTGGATGCCACATCAGACCGTTCATAAACACGTGAACACGACCAAGGTTAGATAGGACGGGAATTGTTGTACGTTGTCCCAAAAAATAAAATAAAAGAAAAATAATAATAGCTGTCATTTCGACCACACGTGTCAAATTGCCGACAAAATTCACGTGGAAAATTGTCAGGGTATATTATGATTTCCAAGATCGCATTAAAAGTGCGCCATACTTTACCCGATTGACATTCTATTCTTTGTAAAATGGTTAGATTAACCGGGTAGTACCCGACCCGAACTGCCACGGATCGGGTACAAACTTAGCTCTTGCACGTCCCGTGTACTCAACTTGTGGAGTCTCACCAAACAATATATATATATATATATAATATGCTTTTTTTATAAGCTTTTATAAGATAAGCTAAACGCATTACATTACGCAAGTTTTTTTTTTATTTTTCCATAAGCTCCATTACAGGAAAAAAAAAAAAAGCACGCTGCCAAGGGCTATGCCTTGACAGTGCAACGCACTGGTGACAGTAGCTTGTTAGAGGATGATTCTGTTCCTGATGGGTAGCTGGTAGTCCAAAACTGGCCGGGAGAGAGCAGTATCCGTGGAGGATGATCTAGCCTTTCAAGGGGTGGCCACGTTTTCCTTGGAAAGTGGGGTGATCTCCTCTCCTTCCATGCCAGGCTCGCTTCCTGCAACATCCATGCTCAGCATCATCTTCTCCCATAGCCTTGCCGGTCCCTGCAGATCGATCCCAGGAGGGTGGTGTCATCACTCATTCTTTATGGACTATGTTGGGTTGTTTATGTTTGTCAAACCTTCCAGGAGAGGTCTAGGGCCATGCAGTTGAGGATCATCTCCTTCAGTGCAGCAGTCCCGAACGTTGCAATGGCTCTGATAACAGTGGTAGTCACTGCCTTCACATCAGCAGGGTCCACAGTTTCGCACTGGAACCATATCCCACAGAGACAAGAACAAGTTAACTTCCATCTATAACCAGAGCTGCTTCTAGGAAACAAGCCATCTTACGTTAACATTGAAAGAACCCATCTGGAATCCTGTATATCCTTCTTTGACGGTGTCGACGAGTCCACCGGTTGAGGCCACGATAGGCACCTGTGCCAGCCCAAAGCAAAGATGATTCAACCGCACTGCGCAGTGGGATAATTCACATGGAGAAGATGACTATACCGTTCCGTATCTCATGGCGTGCAATTGGATGAGACCACAGGGTTCGAATCTACTCGGAACCAGCATGAAGTCCGCTCCTGCTGTGATCATATGGGCCAGTGGGGCATTGAATTTGGCTTCAGCTTTTACCTTGTCCGGGTACAAGACCTCCAATTGTTGGATCTGCTTCTCCATGTGCTTTTTACCTGTTCCCTGAAACCATTAAAGCTCAAGTTGGGAACCCCACCTTTTTCTACCAACCATGGTACCAGAAGTCTCAGGAACTGGTGACATTGACCACTCACTAGGATGATTATTTGGACGTTTTGCTGGATGAACTTGGGAATAGCTGCCACCATGATATCTGACCCTTTCTGCTCCTCTAGCCTACCTATGAATCCAATCACAGGAATATCTTTATCCACTGGCAAACCCACGAGTGATTGCAGAGCTTCTTTCAGCAAAGGCTTTGCCATCATAACCTGCAATTGAAGTTTCTTACTGGGGTCCATTCTAAGATTTTTTTTTTTTTTTTGTAGATTGTCCTAATGTTACTTACTGTCTCAGAAGTGTACTTGATGCTGATATGCTTGTCCATGGCTGGGTTCCACTCTTGCACATCCATGCCATTGATAATACCAGTTATGCCAGTTTTCCGGATTATGTTGTCCAATTCCACACCCTTTGCAATCCCAGAGACAAGCTCTCGTGCATAGTGAGGGCTCACAGTTAGGACCCTGTCTGATTCAATTATCCCAGCCTTCATCCAGTTGATCTTCCTTCCCTTCACTGGTACCAGGTATCTGCAACATAGCCCAGATGTATCAATAATCATAAGACAAAAAAGGCTCATGAACTTGGTATACAAAAGGGAACAAAGGACCCCATTAGAATCCTAATTCCTACTTATCCATGAAGTCAAACGAACTCTTGAATGAGTCAGGGAGGTTCAGAAGAGAGAAATCCGAGAAGGCAAATCTTCCCTGGTATGCTATGTTGTGAATGCAGAAAGCCACCTGCAAGGATGTTTGCGTAGGGCCAGCCATTAATGAATGCTACATGAAACAAGATGCAAAGGATGGAAACCCAACAACCTTGGCATTTTTGTACATTCCTTTGGATTGGTAGATTGACTTCATGTAGCATGGAAGAAGAGCTGTATGCCAATCATTTGCAACAAAAACCACATCCTCTCCTACAAGGAGATAGAAAGAAAGATAAATCTTGGCAGACAATTCCAAGATTTGATCTTACTAGCAAAGAGGCACACACACCATATGGTCCTGAGAAGTCCTTGTTGCTGATCAGATTCAGAACCCTGGGTGCCTCCAGTGCAGCCTGTATGTGAAAGCAAGTTTGATCACTTGAAAGAAGCTTGTCATTGAGACCCAGGAGCTTATTTTCTCCTCTAGCATTATTACTCACCAGACACAACAAGCTGAACCTAAGCTGGTTGTCCTTGTAATCCAAGCCAACCCTGGGGCCATATATCTTCGAACCAGTCTCGCCCCAAACCTTCAATGTTCACAAGCTTAAGTCAATGAGAAAACCAGCAGCACATGCATAACTAAACAACAGCCAGTATGAGAACCATGAAACCTTCTCCAGAAACAAAGGGTGATCCACGAAGACACGATCCACTCCTCGCTTGTAGCAGTGGAAGAATCGAACAGTCTCGACACTGTTCCCAACCGGTACCTGCAACCAGGATCAACTAGTTGATCAGTCTCTCGTACACAGCAATGCTTGATCTTAGAAACCCACCTCGACTAGAACGCTGGTGTCCCATGCATCTTTGTACTGGTCGTATCTTGGAGAAATAGTCATCACGCGGTGCCCCCTTGCCTGCAGAAGAACAAGGATCAAGGTTAGTGTTCTCTGTAACAACATCATATCACTGATTGAAGATTTTCTTTTCAGCTTACGGCCAGTGCAGGCGGCAGTCCTCCGAGAACGTCTCCGAGTCCTCCAGTTTTGCTCCACGGACCGACCTCTGCTCCGACAAAGATAATCGGCATTCCTTTCCTGCAAACGATCTGTCCTGGAACGGGGGACATTGCCGCTTTCTTCACCTGCCTGGCTTCCACTTTCTTCTTGTATACAGCCCCGTCCAGGCTGTTCAAGGACCTCAGCCCGCTGTGGGTCACCGGCCGGTTTCTCATGCCAACCTGTGGAAACTGCGGCACCGATTTCGACCCCGAAGCTCCGTGGGAGCTCACAGCCGAACTCCTCGTCGCAAAATGCGAGGCACTCACGGTCGCCATCGATCGAGCACGTTATATCCCCTGGAAAAACGAAAACAGCGAGAAAAGTAAGCAACTCGATCAGGGCCTTACAGTCGGAGACGAAGAGGGGATGATTTTGCTCACGAGATTCAAGAGAGGGAAGCTAAGCTGAATGAAGATGGTGGAATGTGGTGACAGTTCCTCGGCTATGGAGGACATTTGTAGGGAATGCCTCGGGAGTCGGTACTCATCGTGGCCTCAGGAATCTGTCTGCGCCCAGGGTGATGTGGCACCACCACCTGTGCTATTGGCATCAACGCCTCGCTACATTACTACTGAGTATCTGCATCACCATTTGTCTTCCATGCAGAGAACCTCCTCAACTTCCCGCTGCAAAATGCAAAATGATGCCATGGAGCCTCTGCTAATTGCCCTATATCGATGGCAGCCGGAGATGAGATCGGTGAATAGGCCAAAATCAATTACAGACGGACGGTGGAGAGGGAGTACGATCGACAGCGAGCAGGGGTGAACTTGGCTCATTGTAACCAAAGGAACAAACTTTCTTTTTCACAGTTACTCATACCAGGCAGGTGCAGCCAATGGACCTTTCCATGCTCCCGATTTCGTATATCTCTGTGAATAGGAATCACAGAGATGATGCATGAAAAAAAAAATACATGAAAAATCTGGAAGTCGAACTCCATGGACCAGTGCAGCAGCTGAGTCTAATGGGCAACCTCCATGGGGGGGGGAGACCGGCCCCTGCCATCACAGCCTCCTACCCATCTTCGAGAACCTCCTTGCCACCCCGAATATCACGGCCTTCGTAATGAGTCCCCGATCGAGAGTACAAGCGAGGGCGATTGCCCCGCCAACGACGATGAGTTTTGGGATGATCTTTCCGGACTGCTCGTCCGAAGAGCTACCACTACCACCGTCCTCAACATCCGATCTCCGAGCATCCACACCCCCGAGTGACCGGAGATAATCTTCTGAGATTTTGGTGTTCATCTGGGCCACGAGGGCAGAAGGGGAGAGCCGTGCTTCAGATGCCCTCTCTCTCTGGTAGGCCCGAAGCCCAGGTTCGATCTTCTTGACAGCTCCCCACATTCCTTGGCGAACTCCGAGCTTCGCAATCTCCCATGGAATGCCCATGTCCTCATGGTGGAAGAGCAAGACTTCACATGCCGCCAACTGCCCTTCCACTCTCTTGGATTCAACTGTTCCACAGCCATACTTCACTTCAGTCATTTAGGATCTCAGAAATGGAAAGACTCAAACGTAAGATCACACTTCTTTTACAGATTCCAACAGTCAGTTATCGAATAGCTTGGATAAGAGAATCAAACCCTTTTACCAGCACGAATGCACCAGCTAGAATAGTACAAGTCAACACGCCTTGGCTTACTCCGACGGGGAATAGTAGAACATGGCACTCCCTGAAACACACAAGAAAGTCCACAGAGAAGAGATCAAATCTAGTAGGGATCAAAGGAGAATATCAGTTTGTATACAGAGTTGCCCTCTCTGGTACCTTCGTTATACAGTAATACAAACGGCCTGATTCCCAAATCCGGCGACCAATTATGTACTCTCTATTACTACAGAAGAAGGGAAACTGCAAGAGACAACATGCAGATTTGTGGTCAGTTGCAAGTCAAACTAATACTAGACATGTGTAAGGGCATAGAGCACTCCATACCTTACGAATCCACTGGACCATCATACACCCAGTAGCCGGACAAGTCTCCAAGGTCGAAGCATGAATGAGCATATCATCCCACTTGGATCGAAACTCATCATCCCAGAAGAAGTCTCTCACTAACTCAGGCGTTGCATCCTCAAACACAGTCCTGCTTCTGTATTGGGGCGGTCCAGTCTAGGTAGAATCCAAAACACAGCTCATTAATCACTACGTAAGGTATAGTGTGCCAGTCCTTGATGGCCTTGAAATTTAAGGTTACCTCCTGATCCCGACGCCATGCCTGATAGGTCATGGTGGGTGTGCATCGATCCATCATCTGAATCCAAGCGGGCCCACCATCTTTCTCCTCCACAAGCCGGTACAAGTGATGCAGATCATCGTCCGTAACAAGAGAAGACGACCCTCTCTCGCTCGCCGTTGAACTGTCAAAATCAAGCTCCTTTAAATCATCCAGATGACTCCATCACCAGACTACCGACCAAGACTATTAATGCAGTAAGTCGGTGCTACTAAAGCAGTAACACCTACCAGAACTAGACATTAATTGCTACTGAAGCAGCAAAAGACAGAGGGATAAAAGTCGAGATAGAGTAGAATTAAAGCAATGGAGATGCGAACAAACCTGCTTTCAGGAACCGATGTCGGTGGAACAGATAGATTCCCCTTCTCCGCCCCATCATCGGAAATCCAAGGAATGCGAGTAGGAAGCTGCAACTTTAATGTATTGAAGCTGGGGATAGAGCTCGCCAATGCCGTGGAAGCTGAAGAACTCTCATTAGACCCATTTAGCAATTCCTTGCCGAAATTCGCCCACTTGGGCTTCCATGCCCACCCCACCAGAACCCCAACAACCACAGCAATCCAAACCGGAGCCATGAGCGTCACGAGACCACCCAACACGCCGGCAATCGTGGGTCTCCGTAGGATATCCGAAATCAAGGACATCAGAGCCATTGGTCCTCAAATCCTCTCCCTGACGGAAATGGTGAGGCGTTTAAAGCGCAGCGAATCCTTCAGGGTCGCAAGAGAGGGGTGAGAGACAGACGGGGGGCGGAAAGATGATAAACCCACCCAACAAGAATCAACCACCGATAAAGGAGAATGAATAAATACAAGAACCCATCATCAACAAAATAAAAAACAATAACAGGAGACAAATGGAAAGGATGGAGACATCTACACGGGGATAATTTAATCAAGTAAAAAAAACGGATGCCAGGAGGTGGAGATTTGAGAAACGCATATTTGCCACTAAGCAGAGGCAAAGAAAGGGAGAGGGAGAGGGAGATACGGTTGGAAGAAGACAACAGTGATGTATCGATAAGGCGTCAAGATGAGCCGCAGATAACAGGCGCCGAAGATTGCCTTAGGCCCCGCCTGTTTATAGCTTGTTTGCTTCCTTTTGAAAATTCTTTTATTATTTATTAAAATTAAAAAAAACAAAATTAGTAAATTATTAAGGGTATGTTTGGACTGATGGTTTAGCCATAGTTAGATTATAGAGGTCACGAGGGATTTGTGAGAGAGTAAAG
The DNA here is from genome assembly GCA_030064425.1 of Trapa bicornis. Classification (NCBI taxonomy): domain Eukaryota; kingdom Viridiplantae; phylum Streptophyta; class Magnoliopsida; order Myrtales; family Lythraceae; genus Trapa; species Trapa bicornis. The sequence continues at coordinate 25,273,442 of CM057751.1, forward strand.
GAAGAGATTCCAATCGAGTATTAAGATTTTTCATAGCTTATTTCGAATTTATAATAATTTTATATTAATTCATCTATATATTTTTTTATTAAATTATATTACTAATAATTATGATATATTCAATTTTATTTATTTACAAACACTTAATTATAATTGAATAAGAACCCATTATATCATATATATATATATATATATATTAAAAAGGAAAAAAATTATACATGTACTAAAAATTCTATCTTAATATATTATTCAATATTACGCAATAAAAATAATAACGCATACTATTGTTTATTAATCTTTTTTATTCGAATAAAATTATAATGTTAATATAATAACTCAAATAATTCATTAAAGTTAAAATTTTAAATATTATTGATATATATGTCACGTGATAAAAATCAATACCTTATTTGAACAAAATATACGAGGACTAGTAATTGAGTCGAATTAAAAATATTATAATTTTATTTAATTAAAAAAAGATTTCACTAAATATTATTATTTATACGGTGGCTAATGAATAAAAATTAAAGATTAAATTGTAATTAAAAAATAATTAAAACTAAAATATTATTTATAATAAATATATTAGAAAAAATATCCCAAAATTAGTCTGCTGAAATGTGTTAAACGCCGGGCCTACGTGTCACCGGAAAAAAGGGTTAGGTGACTGATTACGTAAGCAGTGCCTCATTGGGTGGCTTGTCTGACCAAAGGTCAGCTAAATGGTTAGGTGAGTTGTCACAATGAGGGCGAGTCTCACGTCCCACGCCTAACATTATATATCAAATGCTAATTAGATTTTTGGGTCAAATAATTAATTTAATTCACAAAAAATAAAAAAATTTATTTTATTTGACACCTAAAATAATTTTAATTTAAAAATAATTATATTATTTCGATGATATATTTTAAGTGATTTGGGTGAAAGGTAAGGGTAGTTTTGCCCTTTTCCTGTTTTCATGGCCCAAAGGGTGTGTCGTGGTCGGATCTCCTTCCACTATCATGGGAGCACATGGCAAGGCCATGGCGGGTCACTTCCCGGCGGCTTCCGCATCAAAATATTAAGTGAAGATATGATTGGATTTACACAATAAATATTGGATTTGCAGAATGACTTTACTAGACGGCAGGCAATAGAGCTAGTCGATCATGCGAAGATGACTGGTTGAGAAGAGAAGAGAGATGGTCGATCAGGGCATGGAACAAACACAATGAATCCGATGCATATCTACCTCTACAACCAACACAATTATTCAACAGTCGGGCCAATGAGATGATGGATCCCATTATGCATATACCACGATGAACTTGGAGAGATTGGGAAGAAAAAAAGATGGGACCTAAATGGGCATATGGCCATTAGATTCGTCTTAGCATTAGCCCACTTGCCAGAAGACTAAATCAAACCCACTAGTGAACTTAAGGCCTCTGCCACAAAGAAATGAGCTTTCCTTTTCAACTACAACAGAACCTGTGGTTTCCAAAGATCTTCATTAATGGTCATTGCATGTACCTGCACATCATCATCTACTGTCTGGGGGGCACAAAATTTGGGCAGGTGGCTCACACATCTGTACTAATGTCTATGTACACAACTTTCATTTTTCCCTAATAGGCTTGGAATATAGTACAAGATTGTTAAGATAGATAGAATCACAGCTAAAAACCTGTATGCCAGATCGCACCTTCGCCCTCTCCACACCGCTTATGAACTTCCGGCATTCTTTCCACGGATTTGCAAACTCCACTGCAACTCCAATCGAATGAAGCTGCACATGGATTCCCTGCGTGTGCCTTCCATTCACAATCTATAAGAAGTGACTCCGATTAGTTCATAGATTTAAAAAGAAACGAGAAGAGAAGAGAAGAAAACAAACTAGCAACGTTGACATGTAATCACATAAGAGACATTCTATGATGATGTGATACAGTAAAGTGTGACTCAAAAGTTCAATCATGGATTGTTGTCTTTTGGGGAGAAAATAATGAAAAACATAAGAAACCTCCCATACTTGAAATCTAACAGAAGAATATAACAATAACATGTTTCTGCTAAGGTAAGAGATCCAGATATTTCTCAGGCATTAGAGTGGATAACTACTCACCAAGAGGGGTACCACAGCATAAGCTCCTCTCATCAATGTGCTGGACGTCGAGTCCTATGAACCAAGACCCCAAAGAAACGTCTTCATTTGCGTAGAGATGAAGAATATGCCTGCAATTTAAGAAACAGTCAGTGCAACACTCCATTTCAAGATAGAAGCCACAAAAGGATTATGATCTGGTATTAAAATTCACCTATTAACTGAAATGTATGTCGCTAGATCTTTAGATATTGCATATATTTGCCCTGTTGCATGCCTAAAGTACTTATTCCCCTCCTCACCGAATTTCCAGTATTCGGGTTCGTGGTACTTGACTCCCCTGCATCGAATAGTTAGATATCATGAATAACTGCAGAGTGAACATAGATCTTCAGTGTATAGTTGAGAAAGTGGCCATATCAGTGATACAGGAGTTGTTGAATTCAGTGCATACTTCTGAGATAGGACAGGTCCTGACTTCATACAACCAATGTAAACCCGAGGCTTTGATCTATGCTGTGCCAAAGTAGAGCCAAGCATACCTGTGTGAACAAGGAACAAAGCAATTCAGAAAAAAGTGACAAAGGACCAGTCCAAGGGCGACCCTATTACTTGTTTCTGCCTTATTCTCCTCTCTTTTCTTTTCCAAATCCGTGCTTGTGTGTGTTTTGGACATATGTTTTTTCTACTGAACAATGACCAACCCGCAAGCCCGAAAATATTTTAGTCTCTTTTGGTTCGTGAATTGCAATAATGTCATTTATAATAAGGTTCCTAGAGAGGTGAGTTACAGGGAGATATAACTAACCCGTGTTTGGCAAAATATACAGTGTTCTAGAATGTCTGTCTTGAAAATAATATCTAGTATAATGAATGGTCAAGAGATTTTTTTCCGCAAATTCCATAGTTCCTCACTCCATCCTGTGTTGATCTCATACAAACAAAAGTTAACAGTGTCAAAAAGGTCCTGCAGAATATGCACCACCCATCCCTCAAATCCCCTCTCCCCTCTTACTGAAAAAACTGCTAATGATCTAAAAAATTAGCACAAGTGATTTCCAGATTCCGAAACTTCTGTATCAAGAAAAAAAATGCACTAACCAAGGTTTATGTGCACATCATCATCAACTTTGATGTAGAAATCAGCGTCCCATTTTGCAACAGCTGTTGAGAAATAAGTCTGAGTTTTCGAGGATAACTCGTGGTATCCCTCTATATGATTCTGCAAAGACAGGCAGCCAAATTTCCTACATATTGAATCAACATGATACTTTATATGAATAAAAAATCTGATTAGGCATGCTGCTCACCAGCCGTAAAAAGTCCTTGTGCTGTGACTCCTCTGCATCCACGGCATGATCTAATACACCACCTGCACTTGTACTAGGGACCACAAGAACTTAGATGAAAATCATACAGAATGGTTCCCATCCTGAGGATTTCAAATCTCCAAGGCCAAATTAGATTACCTGTGCCCTATGACAAACCGAATTATGATTCCCTTGTCAAACTCCAACTTCTTTAACTCATCTTCTGCAGTGAAAAAGAAAAAGCAGAAATATTTTTTTAGGTGTATATGATAGAAACACACTATTTATTTCCGAGTTTCCTTAAAAAAGATACATGTTAAGGTGATTATTGTTGCACTGCTTTACATAGGTAACAGAAACTTATTTTTGTGTTTTCCGGGAGGAAAATATGAAGAAAGGAAGACTGAAATGGAACTTTTCTGAAAAATAATAGATCATCGAAGGTCATTTTCCAGAATCAAAAGAAGTATTCTGACATCCATGGCTGAAAATGCGGGTTAAGATAAAGCTGGAAACAAACTTTTGGGCAACCAAGTTTCCCTTATTGAGTCCCGCCTCTTTCTACTGCTGAAAGCTGTGATGATGCCCATCACAAAGAAAACCTTTGGCCTGTCTTTCAACAGTTCGACTCCTGAAATTCTGCCATCCAATGCTTCATCGGTTTCAGCCTTGGCAGCTCTAGCAGCAGCTAGTTGCATTTCCAATGACGAGATAGTTCTGTCTAATGTTCTGCAAAATTTAAGACAGAATGAAACAAAATCTATAAATGAAATACATATTCATACAATAGAATCCATATTAGCATCAGGAAAACAATTAAAATCCACCCCCCCCCCCCTTCAATTTCCCTTTCAATAACAAAGGAGTAAGGAAAGCTTATCCGAGACTTGTTTTGCAGAAAACATATTTATGTATTTTCTTTAATGAAACCCCACTTATCTTTTCTTCAGATAGACTATTCAAGCAGATGAAAAGGCAATTACTTGATGATATCATGTGTTTGTGATACTTGAGAAAGGATGTTCCCTGCCTCAACAGAAGCCTCCTGTAACAGAGCAAAGAAAAGTTTCATCTCTGAATTTAACCAAAGATAATAAACTTTGACAGACTCAACTTTGAGTTCCACCTTCTCAACACAATCGATCATAGGATGGAAACTAGCTGATTGTTGCTTCTTCGATGATTCTTCATTGCCTTTAGTATGCGGATGGCGAACTACCAACAATCTGTAATCAAGAATTTAGAAACATCTTCATGGGTGTGAAAATACAAAATAAGTGATTCTAAATTTTACAAGACAGTGTAAAACCACTACATTTCACAGAAATTGTAGAGCCAGTCACATATATGATCTTATATGAAATCCACAAGATATCTCACATCTCTTTAAGTATTGTATAAATTGAAATCCCATTTTCTCTCAGCAACAGACCCCAACACCCGTGCCCTTCATACTATTGTATGAATCACTTCAACAGAGTGTTGATAGAGGATAAAGCAGCTGCCTTTTAAGCAACATAAGCCAATACTTTTGACAAATGTATAGAATCGTCCATTCTAGTTAGTGCAGTGGCATCATTTCTCTAATATCTGATCATACTCTTGACTTGCAGACATTCATAGAGAAGATCAAGAGCAAGATCTTTATTCCTATGGTGCAAGCTCTAGTATTTCTCCAAATGCAGGCAGAAAAAGGCTCCAAATCCCCACATCACCAACCGGAAAACCTTTCTTTTCTCTGCAGGGTATATGCCATTCAATATATACCAGCTAAATCTTAGGGTGAGATGACATGCATCGCCGTTTAAAAATATAAATCAACGAGAAAGAGTGATTTGAATCTTTTTCACAAAAGGTAAAGGTCGAAAGTAGGGATGGAACAAAGAATCATCCAAAGAATGTAAATAAGCAAAGGTGGGTATCACAAAAGAAAGCTCCTTTCAGCCACGGATCCCAGCTAGAGAGAGGGGGAGAGGAGAACAGAGAGAGACCTGTTGACAACAAGGATTCCCAAGAAGAAGCTTGCCGTGCAAAAGATAGAGACCCATCTCGTCGACACACCATTGCTAGGCTTATGAGCTCGAGCCATCCCCATTTGACTGCTAAACCCCACAAACAGTAAATGAAACAAAAAAACAGCAACGATCAGCTTCTAGCTGAGCTGCTCGCAGAGAAAGAGGAAGATGGGGCCACAACGGAGGAGCCTCATAGCTCTTTCTGCAACAACACAAATGCCTACAAAACCACAATGCCTTTATAAACAAAGATTGAGTCCCTTCCTTTGGATATAGTAAAGTATAATGCCTATGACAGATAAAAGATCTAAAAAAAGATGGGATTTTTTAAATCTTCTATTGGTGAACTGTTTCCAGTGCTTGAAAATAATCAAATCTACAAGGCTGTCTTGTCGTGTAGGCATAATTGGTTTGGAATCGGAAGGGGAAAGTTTTGAATTTTTCCCATGGTGTTGCTCTGGTAGCTTAAATTCTTATGCATCTTCAACTATCATCACCACTTGCGCCTATTTTAGTCAAAATTTCAATATAATTATTCTTTTTATATTGATAATATTTAAATATATTTTATTAAATCTCATATCTTAATCCGACCATTAAAGTAATTACATCTAAAAAATTAAAATTTATTAGAGAATATTACCCATTAATAAATAATTACACGTATATTTAAATAAAATTTATAATTTATAAGTAGTTAATTATATTTAATATTATATATTTATAATACTTTTATATTTTATTTACTTCTAAGAATATTTACCTATTTAATATCGATTTTTTAATTATATTTAATATTTGATATAAACTTTAAATTGATATGAAAATATGATGTAGATTAATTAGAGTTTGGTATCTTTAAAAATAGTTTTAGTTAAATTAAATCATTAAAAGTGAAGAAATGAGATGTGGATTGTGATATTAGTAAACTATACAAGTTAAATTAATGTTACTATTATAATCTAATACAAAAGTATACATATTACTTAATCATATGCTTATTAGTATTCTCTAAATATTTCCTCACCAAAATATATTATAGTTTTGTTAATATAAAATATTAGTATTAAGAGTATTGTGCAGCAATTAGTTTTAAAATTATAATAAATATTATATTGGATTAATTTTAAAATCATAATAAGTATTATAGTTGAATTAATTTTAAATTATTAATTTTAAAATCAGCAAAAAAAGGGAGCTGGTAAATTTGGATATCTTAAAAAATTTAATAATTTGAATTGAGGGCAAGTGTGTGAAAGATTATTAATTAAAAAAATTAAAAGTATAAATTTATTATTTTAATTAAATTAAATAATTTACTAGTTAATATATATAATTAAATTACATTTTATAGAGTAAGTTTTTATATATAATATTTTTATTATATAATTTTATATAAAATATTATTAATATATAAATTTATAAAAAGTATATAAGAATAAAATTAAATATAAATAATAAATAAGAATATTAAATTAATTTAATTAATAAATAACACAATAACTTTAAATAACTTAAAATTAGGGTTGTTTGGAGTGTAAACGTGATTTTTATAAATTACTCAATACAAATACAACTTAACCTTAAATCTCATATTTAATAAGGTTATTGTAAATTTGTCAAAAGAATTTTTATGTAAATTTATCATATATTTTAATAGGATGAAAAACTTCTAAAAATAAAGTGTTAGAACTTTATTTAAAAAATTCACAATTTTATTTATCACACCTTCTTTTTTCCCAACCCACTCTCCAATGCCAAGTTTGAGTCCCTCCAAAAGACTTCACCCATTATAGCATTCTTTCAAGAAGCTCTCTTATGCAACTTGTAACCACTTGGGGAATAATAATAAAAAGTATTACCTTAAAAAGAGAATCACCAAAATTTCAAATGTGAATATTGGCTCATTTATCCTAAGTTTGACATGATATATTTATTATACAGGTATTAGGTAATATTACTAATTTATATAATGAATTATTTTTGTTCTCATAGGAATAGTGATATGAAATCTATACCATAGTATTATAGTTTTAGTGGAGTAGTACATAAGAAAACAGGAGAATTAACTAGAATAAATAGAGTAAATTAATGGAAAAGATAATAAAAAATGGAATTTAAGGGTAGTCATTATGTCAACAAAGTCAGGTTAATATGTCCAATATATGGGCTTATCCACCATCCCAAGTCTGATATTTTGTGCTCTATGATTTTATGCAGCAATGAAGAGCGTCCTCCCAATGGCAGAAGATATATATATTGTTGCAAGGAACAACTTAGGGCTGGTTAACGTGACATATTGGTGATGGTAATAGGGTATTAGTGTGAAAGATAATATGGCTATAAGTGCTTAAACATATGGTAAAAAAAAAGAGTAAGAGAATAATATATATTAGTGTAATATATATTTGTTTATATATATAAATTTATAGTATACTAAAAAATAAATTGAATAGAATAATTGAGTATAACTTGCCATTGTAATATTATCAATTGCTGGAAGACATACTTGATGGACAGTAAACAATGTGACAATAGTAACATGAATCTCGGAGTTGACTTCAATACCAAAAAAGTGATAAACAAGTCTCATGTCTTTTAGAGAGAATTCTTGTTGGAAAGAACAAATGTCTCACTCAATATGAGTATGAGATGAGGCAATAACAATAATATTATCAATGTAAACCAATAAAAATATAATAAATGTAGTGGTGTGATACATAAATAGGGAAGATTCAACAATATAATTTTGAAAATCCATTTGAAGCAGAAATAAACTGAGACAGAGGAACTAAACACGTAAAACTTGTTTGAGGCTATAAAATGATTGAGTAATATCACAAAAATGATGAGGAGCTCCAAGGTCAACAAAGCCACGAGGCTCGATCATATAAATTTTCTCAATAAGATGCTCATGAAAGAAAGTATTGTTCAAATCGAGTTGATGAGTGAAACAACCAAAGGAAAGTGCAATAGAGAGAATAATACATATAGTGACAAATTTAATGGGACTAAAGATATCATCTTAGTTCAAACCTGGTTGCTTAGAAAAGTCTTTTGCAACAAGGAGAGCAATAGAACTCGATGTTGCTTGATCTTGTAGAACCATTTACACCACACAATATGACAATTCAAAGGAGAAGAGACTAGATCCTAGATAGAGTTGTGCCGAAAAAAAGTAATTTTAGCATGTATAGCTTATTGCCAATAGGGATGGAGACTAGCTTGTAGGAAAGTTGAGAGAGGTGAGCATCACATAAGGTGGATGAGGGGGTGTTGGTGGTGGCCATAGTGATCGACGAGATTAATGAGTAAGAATAAGAGATTTAATGTAATCTAGTGTAACGGTGTAGTTGGTGAATGATAATCCAAAAGTAAGTTATTATCAATAGTAGAATAGTCTTTCAAGTATCTTTTTTTTTATGAGTTTTAGGTGCTCAATTTAGACAAAACTGGTGACTATTACACTAATAGATGATTAATAGGTGAAAATAAAAATATTAAGTTTTTTCAAGTACAATATATCTTGTTACGCTTAAACCTATTAATCAAATAGGGTATCGAGCTATTGTTAGCTACCGTATCAGTTCCGATTATTTGAATATTTACTTGTTTTGTTAAATATGCTAATATAGTACTAATATAAAATTTATCATGAATATTCCATAATTCGAATTATTAATTTGATAGTTTGATTTTATTATAGTATCTAATTTTTAAATGAGGAAGGAGGGATATGCATATATTAGAAATTAATATGCTTGGAGAATATAATTAATGTTATTATTTTAAATATATAAGTTAGTGCGGTTGAATTTGATGGAGAAAGTTGGAAAAGAGGAATGAAAAGGGACAGTAAATTATGAGAATATTGTCACCATAACCTTAATTATATTAAAATTATATAATTTATTGATAAAATCTTATTATTATAAAAGAATGAGAGATTTATTTGTGTAATATATTTAATTTATTTTTTAAATTAATTAAATATATATTTATGTATAATTTTATTAAGTAAAAATATATATTAATATTTATTTATTTTAAATGTATACATAATTTAATTTAAATAAACTATTATAAATTTTACTAAACTTAAATTATTTTTTATATAATTTATGTATATATTATTAGTTTTAACTAAAAATTTCAAATACATCTGGTATACACAATATTAACATTTTAAGTAAAATATTCAACATTAACTTTTTGTATAATTAATTTTATTTTAGAATTATTATTTTATTTATATTTAAATTAATGCTTCAGCACTAGACATATTATTAAAATTATTATGTGGGGCTTGAGGTAAATCCAGTGTAATTTAACAAAATTTAAAATTGTTGATAAAATTACACTTGAAATATTTTATTTTTGATGCGAAAGTATTATAATTAAAAAATTTAACTTAAAAGTAATATTATTTAAAAAAATTATACAAATTTATAATTTAATCTATTAATATTGTCTTATCACGTTTTAATGTATTTAGTGTTTCATAATCTCTTATTTTCTTCATTTAGATTTTTAGCCATATTTATCATTTTTATTCTCTATTTTATTATGATATATTATTTTGGTAATAGGAACACTTTTATAGCATATTATCGGTTGTTGTTGGGGAGTATGGTAATATGTTATTTTTTAAATATTAATTTAATTATTACACAAATCATAATTAACACCATTAATCATAAATATAATAATTTTCAAATATTTTGTACAAATATGTCATTTTTAAAATATTTCTCAAGGACTAAGTATATGTTTTTGCCATTAATTTGGTTCGGATGGATAAAAATGAAGGGCTAGGATAAGCCAATCCGTAAGTCACACGGATTGAACTTTACAGCCGTCAGATACGCAATACATCTGACGGTCAAGAGCATTCAGGTGCTGGGCTGCCAATCGTTCAAATTAACACTGAAAATTGAGCGGCAAGATTGAAAAACTACAAAGCTAAAGCCTTTATAAACCCTAACAGCAGAAGTCACCTTCACAACCACATCAATCATTCAGAGGTTCTCTCTCATCTCGATCTCCGATCAGTTTTTCGGCAGGTTTTCAATTCTCCGGGAAATATGTCGGGCAGAGGAAAGGGCGGCAAGGGTCTCGGTAAAGGAGGAGCCAAGAGGCACAGGAAGGTCTTGAGGGACAACATTCAGGGCATCACAAAGCCCGCCATTCGGAGGCTTGCTCGCAGGGGAGGTGTTAAGCGAATCAGCGGGCTGATCTATGAGGAGACGAGGGGCGTTCTGAAGATCTTCCTCGAGAATGTAATCCGCGATGCCGTTACCTACACGGAGCATGCCCGCAGGAAGACTGTTACGGCCATGGACGTTGTGTATGCGCTCAAGAGGCAGGGTCGCACTCTCTACGGCTTCGGAGGTTAATCATGGTCTAGCTAGGGTTAGGATCAGTAACTTGATTAAGATCGTAGTTCAATTTATGTTTTCGTGGTTCATGATTCAGCTTTGCTGAATTTATGGTTACTGTGTACAATTGGAGCTTCAACTTCTGAATGAAATTACTGTTTCTAGTATGTTCTTCTACAGTTTCATGACTACACTGCTTGCGATTCTTCTTTAGTTATTGAATGAGGAATTGATAGTACCCTGGAAGACGATCAGCTAAATGTATTTTTTTTCCTGAATTGTCTCCTCTATGGATTTTGAGTACGTTCTCAGGCATGGTAGCACTATACGGGTTTGGAGGTTAATTGGTTCTCGTTTAGGGTTAGGGTCAGTAATTTGATTTCACTTTCTTTGTATGATTGTTCAGCTTTGCAGATTTGATGGTTGTGGTCTACAGTTGAAAATTCAATTTCTGAATGAAATTGCTGTTGTATATTTGTTGTTCTATATTCTCCTGACTCACTTGATCGCTTACATTTTATTCTATTTGCTCCAATTTAGCTGTTTCATGGTAAATTGTACTGCCATAGTAAATGATTCTTAAGTAAAGAAATTTATGGTACCACAGAGGATGATTAGCTGAACATTTTTTTTGCTGGATAGTGAACTTGTTATCAGCCTGTTGCCATCCTATCCTTTACATCTGGGTTGTTTAGCTCGTATGATATTCAGAAGCTACCTCAAGTTACCTTGTTGGAGATCAAACAAACACTGGTTCTTCCCAATTTTCCTTGGGTCTAAACTCCTCAAGTGTTTCTCGCTGATCATAGAAAAGTAAGTATTGCTATATACAGGATATAGTTATCGTGCCCTTCTCTGAGCCAATTGTTCAGACAATCTCTGGAAAATACGAGTGCCATTGCATGGCTTCTTTCCATCCCATTCAAGCATATTGGTAAGAAGTTAAGGTTTGCTTTTTCCTGATTCAGTCGCTCAAGAAAAAGCACCAAACCCTTTTTCCACTTGCAGGTCGCTTGATTCTGCTGCAGGACTTTGAGCCTTGGTCAGGTGATGCAGATGATTGCTGATAAGCTAGAACTTCATACCAGGAGCTTGCTTGAGGGTGAGTCCATCAAACTCTGTTCCATGGAAAACTTGCTTGTGATGATCTTTATGCATTGTAGCATCTTCAAAATGATTATAATGCCAATACTATATGCTTTGACATTGCAATGCTAGCACAAAGGAAACCCTTCATTCAACAGACAAACCATAACTTATTTATTTAGGATGAGCAAACTGTGTGGTGCCCACTGAGTTGTCTCCCATGTCATTCATTATTCAGGGCCATGACAACTCCATCTTGTTTTTAATTGAATAAAAAGATTGATTATAATGAGACAGATATTGCCAGGCTGCAGAGCACCCTCCAAGTTATTGTGCTCTGACCTTTCCTCTTTGTGGCTAAGAAGGTGAAGGGATCTTCCAAACCTGCCAACACTTGTCCTAATAGTGACAGATGAAGGTTGATCGCAGGCTTGCAATGAATGTGAGTGTGACCACAATATCAAGTGCTAGGTGGGGGTGGGGTCAATCAGGCCACCCAACAGCCACAGCTTGGTCTGGTTAGGTGATGATAATGTTTTTCTTTTCAGGCAAGTGACACGAGTGAATGGAGGAAGAAGATGGTGCTTCTCGCAATGACATCACCATCAGTGAGGTTAACACATCTTGAAACTGCATACACTAAACATTTATGCCATTGTCTGTCAGCCCATCCTATAATGGTGACTAAAATTTTCATTTCTCCTCCTCGCCTTTTGTGTAGATGATGACGGAGGAAGAAGCAAGGACCTGCAAAGGGGGCAGGTCACGTGACCCAGATCCACCCAGCAGTCAAGGCACTGTCTGTGGAACACGTGACAGCAATTTTGAAGCTCCTGTATCTCGTCCCTCTCCTCCACACCCACAAGGCAGATGGCGCACCTGTCGGCCGCTTCCTCCTCCGCCGCTACTCCTAACGGGCGGCGGCGGCGGTGCTGCCGCCTCTTGAGGAACTCGCCGTACTCCACCACGGGGACCCGCTTCTTGATCAGCGGGATGAGGACGTTGACGTGGACGAACGAAGGTGTGGCGCCGTCCATGAGGAGGATATAGTTGCTTGACTCCTCCGAGGGCTCCACGTCTCTTTCCCCTCCTCCTCCATGCTCCTGAGGAAGCAGGCGGTCGAGTCCCCAGCGGAAGAGTGCGGTCAGGAATGTGCAGCTGATGTGGCAGAGGATGGCCGTTATGGGTGTCACGGCAACCCTCTTGGCCATTTTTATGGCGGCAATGGGGAAAGATAGACCCATCAGGGGAAGTGCAGAGAGCAAGAGGAAGCGGACAGTACTGTTGGAGCAGAAAAGGGAAAGTTTTTGCAATTGGAAATTGATGCTCACGGAAACTTTATTGAAATAAATTACACAGAAATTAAATGAATTTGCTAAATTAAATAGGAACTCTCTTTTGGTTCTTCAAGTTGGAAGGAATATTATAAATAGATAAAAAATATTAAATAGAGTGTAAATTTTATAAAATAAGTTAATTTAGATAAAATATTTTATTTTTATAATTGATATAGAAAAATATTATTAATATTTCAATTTAAATAATTTTATTTGTAAATTTTGAATTGTAAAAAAATATTTATAATTTGGGGTATTAGTGAAATTTTTATTTAAAATTTTAGACTAAAAATAAAATACCGTAGAAGTGTAAAAATAATATAATAAACAAAATCATAATTATTAAAAATATTATATAAGTAGACATAAGTCTCGACATCATCATTCTGGACAAAACCCGAAAAGAAGGCAGTAAATGCGGGAGAAGTTTAGGGGGACCAAAGAGACTGTGGGGCAAGTGATGCTTGTGGTGTCGTGTCCTCCACGTGACTTCACCCCTCAAGTTGGATCGAGCATCCAAGGCTACCAAGGTATCTGGTGAAGACAAAGGCAGCAGCAGTACTTGGTTTTTAATTTTTAAGCTGCCCATTCAGCTGGGGCATCTAGAATCTAGGGCTACCACACAAAATCAATAGCAGCATCAACTCAAATGACAGTACACCTGCAGAGCAAGAACTATGTGAAAGAAATCAAAGGACCCTGAACCTGTAAGAAGACCTGACTTAAACTAAGATGGGTGATAGATAGTGATGGTGCTCAATGAGAAGAGTGGCAAAATGCGTGAATATCAATAGCAGTGTTTGGTTCTCCTGTCTTCAATCATAGATTTACTTGATCAAATAAAATACCGCCAAAGCAAAGAATTGAAGTATATGAAACTTGGGACGCAAGGATGGAATCAACTATACAGCTAAAATGCTATATAAAACCATCCAATTCGTGCAGTCAATTGCAGAGACAGATCTTAGAAGACTCCGCGGTAAAGAATTCATGGCTAATCCTCAGTGAGGTGCACTGAAGAGGGCCCTGCTGATTATTCCGGTGGCCTCGATGTAGCGCTCCACGCACCTAGAGATGCAACTGCTCTCGCTGCTGCTCAAGCTTGACCCGGGCTTCGTGATGCATTTCTCGAAACACTTTCCCCTTACAGTCTGCAACATAATCGACGAAGCCACAGAGAGTCAAAAAGAGGAAACTGTTATTGATAATGAAAACATCAAGCAAACAAAGCAGCCTCCAGCATCTTCAAAGATTGGGGGAAAGGTGCAGACTCCATGATCAGTTCCATTGCAGCACATACATGAAGTACAGATCTAGGTATAGCACAGTCATATAAACAGATGATAATCGCTAAGATCCTGCATTCAAGCAATCAGACCAGAAAACCAAACGTTTCCAAGCTCAATAATAGTTCAATTGTCTAATTGGAAGAAAACAGCTATAATCACCTCCAGAAACTCCTCGGCGTATGCTTGGGCGAGCTGAGTCTTGAGCTGGTCCATGAACTCCTCCGTAGAGAACGTGGAAGAGGATGAACCACTGGACGGCGACGAAAACGAATCCATCTCGCTCTGCGTTCTCTTCGGCGGACGTGAGAGGAACTATAAACCCAGAAACAATCTCTAAACCCTACAAAGAAGATGGAAGAAACATAAGTCATGGGTCCCCACACGGGCCTTTATGGGCCTATATATCGTCCCAATTTCAAGGGGCCCATATCAGCCCAATTTTGAAAAGACCCATTCATATACTCCTGAGAAGCCCAACGGGCCGTCTCCTAATAGCACCTCCAAGACAACACAACACAAAACAGCAGCATATGATCTTAGATTCACTTTCTTGGCAATCAATCAAATAATTCACTGCAGCATAATGAACACAACTATCAATCTGGGTAAGCCTATAAAATTAGGGTTCTTGTAGGGTAGATTTCACATGGGACTAAAATGGCTTTCGGGTTCGAATACAATGAATGAAGGATGGTGCAAAAGCATACCAATCCTAATATGGTTAGAACAGATGCAGGACATCCATTTTAGCATGATTGATCAAATGATCTTACATGGGTTTTGATGATTTCATCTAGCCAACTTTGGAGGATCACTTGTGTGGGTTTCTTCCCTTATGTGTAGAGGGTGGAACATGACATGGTCTAATGTAGTCACCTGCAAAGTACAAACAGCCCATGTAGACACAAACTCGCTCCTAAAATGGAAAGCGACCATTCATACATAGACATATGAGGGAGAGAATGATGGTGGTGGTGGTGGGGGGGACCTGAGAATTAAATCCACTTATTGTCTGCAACTTGCAATTCCATCAAATGGCTGTCTCTCTTGTATTGGCTGTTTTTCCTTTCTTCTTGATCCTTGGCTTTCCAGTTACTTGATTGTCGACCAAGAAGCCGAGGCCTTGGTCGGTTTCAATGAATTCCAATGCAAATGATTGTGTTCCTTAATCATAATGTTAGATTTAGAATTCATTGAAATTGAATGAACTTTGGAAGCTTTGCAATGTAATGTGATTGGTGATAAAATGCTATTTTTCATTTTATTTTGTTCATCACCAAATATGAACTTAATGACTCAGGCATGCTGCTGCAGCAACTAGCTATATAGCTGAGGTTCATATGGTCCATACCCTCCCCCCACACACATCATGACACTTTGGCAAGTATTAGGACTAAAGTGATGTGCTTGCACATGACAGTGTGTTTGTATATATCAGTAAACGATAAAAAAATGACAGAGATGGGAAAAGCAAACGAGGGAAAAAAAGGAAAAGAGAGGGGAGGGGGAAAAGGTGCCAGAGAGAAGGCTGGTTGGATTGGATGCAGATGGAGGAGAGTGACTTGGGGGAAAGAGGGCTTGTATCACAAGAGAAAGGGAAGGTGAAAACAAGGTCGGAATTAGGGTTTCCAGGGAAAAAAGACACTAATGAGAGGCAAGCAAGATACTGCTGCTGCCTAATTAATAGACCCATCTCCCTGAAAAATGAGATTTGGAGGAGTAAGGTCAAATTCTTGCATGTTGCTCCATGTACTTCTTAATGGTAAGATGCTCAGACACAGGTCAAAACTATATTTGACATATTGTGAATTTGAACTAGTCATCTTGGACTGTATAGTATGCAGGGATGAGCTTTTTACACGGCTGGATGGTAAGCATGAAGGGGAAGAATGATATACAGGTGGTACCAAGCTCTGGTCTGATCAGAGGATTTAATAGCCTGCCGACAGTATGCAGCAAGATGGGTTAATTAGGACAAAAAGTCAGCTCCATCCCATGATCTCATCCCCAGGTGGGTCAGAAAATTTTGCAGAGAAAAAATTGGAGAACACAGCATGGCATCCCTTCTCCACCACCCCCATCAATCAATTGGCACCGTCCATCCATCCTAGATGAATGTAGTGCATGTATTGTAACATGTTGTGAATAAACACTTACGAAAAAGTGTGAGAGGATATTATAATCAAGTATCAATAATAGTTTCAATTTTAGTATTTTTCTTAAATACCCGTATAGATCAGTAGTCGTATTTTTAGTATTTAATCTGTTAAGGTTGCAAACTCACTTACTATAATACTATTTAAAAAAATAATGTACTTATTTTCAGTACCATTTCTATTTAAAATTTATTACTTATAATTAGTTAAATATTTTAAATATTTAAAAAAATAATGTACTTATTTTCAGTACCATTTCTACTTAAAATTTATTACTTATAATTAGTTAAATATTTTAAATATTATAAATTCATAATATTTTTCTATTTTAATGTAGTCATCATATTCTCTAACAAAATTCTATCATAATCATCGTAAAAGTCATATCTGCTATACATGGAGAAAATGCATCCTTTAGCATATAAGAGCTATACCATCAGATGTGTGCCAGCAATGGAATATGATAGATCCTGGCATGTCACATTGTCAGCCATGAGTGTGTCCTGTCCAGTGAAGTTCTGCTTTGCTTGGCCTTCATCTGAAGTCATGACAAATATACTTTTTATATGATTACCTGTAAGGGTGAAAGTGATGCAACTGAGTGTAGTTTTTCACAGGTAATTGGGTTATGGGTCATTTGATATATGGTTTCTTTTATGATGTTAAAAAATTATACTATGAACTATTTTGGGTGTTGAAAAATCACATATATATATATATATATATATATATATATATATATACTGCAAACGATAATGTCAAATAAACAAACCCATCTCACATCCCATTCTTAATGGTGAAAAAAATCATGATAGATCCATTTGGATTCAAATGAGCCAATTTATCATGTGAGGGAAAAGAGGTATCACTCTCACATATGTATATATATATATGTATATGTATATGAGTTGTAGCTATCAAGAAGGTCCACATTTTCTTTTGTCAAATAATAATAGGGAGTGTTTACTTTCTGGGATCGGCTGCAAGAACGCCCACTTTTAGCCCGTCATTGTTAATGCTTTGTTCATCTACCCCATCAAATTAGTCCTTTCCCAATCCCTATTATTTCCACTCTACTAAAGTAATTTTACTCATAAATTATTTTATTTTACTGTAATTAATTTGATATAAATGGGAGCTGATTCGTAGTAAACAAGTCGATTTTAATTAAGTAAGTTAAAAGTACCCAATTTTAAATTTAATAAATATTTATCTATATTTATATAAATTTCGGATTCATATAATAATATATACTCAATTTAAGTTTATACTTACCCGAATTCGAATTTATATTATAAAACTTTTAATCGAATTTATATTTAAATTAATATAATCGAATCTAATAATAATACTCAAATCTAAAATCAAAATTTAATAAATAGAAAATTTTAGATACGAAATATGGAGTTCGCACACATATTAACAAAATTTAATAAATAGAAAATTTTAAATATAAAATACCGAGTTTGTACCTCCAAACTTAGGATTGTATATATATACGAAACCTTATAATATGGAATCATTTTAATAATTTTACTCAAATATGCTCATAAAAATTAATCTAGTTCAAAATATCATATAATTTCATTAGAGTAGCATTTAACATGTTTAATAATTTATTTAAATATATTTATTTTTTATAAATTCAACCCAATATTTTTATATATTGTAAGTATGTACAAATTTCTCTTATTTTATCAAATTTAATAGTATTATTTTTATATTTCTATATTTACCCTCGTATTTATTCATGTATATTTTCTTTTACATTATTTATTTATTTTATAATTTTATAATTTTATTGCAATTTTAAGTTTTATCAAACATTAGGCTTCATTTACATATTGTTTTATCTCTGTTCTTAATTTGAAATACTTTTTAATTGTATTTGAAATAAAAATTATTACAAATAAATTGTTTTTATTTGACATTGAGATTTATTACCCTGATATATATGAGTTTAATCCATTATTGTTTTGGATTAATTTCATAAAAATTGTTTGCCTACCATTTTTTTAGTTGAGTTGATAATAATAATATTGAAAAAAATATTTTTTTTAATTTAAAAATGTGTTTAAAATAATTAAAATATCAAATTTTATAAATTTAAAACTTAAGCAAATATTCCTAGCCATTGTAATATTCTTAGATAGGTGACATAATTGATTAATTAAACAAAATTAATGCTATTTAATAATTAGTTAATGAATTAAAATACCCTAAAAAATAAGTTGGCATAATATTATTTGATATGTACAATTTATTAAATTTGATCAAATTTTATATACATTTATGGAACTTAAAACTCATGGCTATTCCCTTCCCTCAAAGGGTCCCTCCCTCTGCGAAGCTCTTCCTCCGATGGTCCATAGGAGACGACGGCGGTGAGGTCCCCTTCCGAGCCTCCTCCGCCAAACCGTCCTTAAAATGGAGGGGACCCTCTGGCTCTCACCCTGTCCCTTGTCCCTTCCCTCCCATGATTGGGAACTTATTCAAATTATTTTACCTTTTGCTCTTTCTTTTATCTTCTTCAATTTTGGGTTCATTTTTCTCTCTTTTTTTTTCTATTTAATAATTCATTTTTATTTTTAATATGATTGTATTTATTTATTTAGTGTCAGCTTTATTTTAACTCATAAAAGGTATGTTTGGTACCCTAAATCATAATTTTTTTTGCATATATCAAACACTTTTTTATTTTTATATTATTATGTCAAACTTAATTTTAATTATAATAAATCACAATTAAATTGGTATAAAATCATATATTTATTCACTTTTGAGTGTACTTTTTTTGTGAGAAAAAAAAGTGTACTTTTATCAGCACATAATACACATTGCCATCATTTATTACATCTATTTATTAAAGCCATAAGCCTACACATTACTTTCTAGGGTGGGGACAATTTCCCTTAGTCCATGTTGCCTTTTCTTTTAATTAATTTAGTACACCTTTCTTTTTTATCTATTATAATATAAATCTCTATGGGTCTACAAGAGCATGCACAATATTTAAAATTAAATTTATGATAAATAATTTTATTTGAACTATTATCCAAATATTATAGTCTTATTTGAGAAATTATTCAAATATTATATCTTATTTAAGCCAAAATAAAACATCGAACTTATTAAAAATAGTTTGAATTTATGATTAATCCAATTTTAAAAGATTAATTTGTAAATAATCCCTTCATTCCTCTTATTGGATCATGTACCGATCCTTCTTTATTGACCCGTCACTGTCCTCCACCTTTAAACGTATGAGAAAATTGACTACACAAACATCAGTTGCACCACACATGATCCAAGGACACATCATTTAATTGATTCCCATGCTTATCTTATTGTCTTATTATACACAAACATCATTCTCCTCATTGGGCACTCAATATTTACTCGATTTCAAATCAGCATGACCCACTTATAGTTTGCACCTAATGTTGTTGGATGATCAAAGATGGCGAAACTGCCATTTACGGGTCGGTTTACCCTTCACAAGTTCACGGGCAAAGAAGGGTGTGGGAGGTTTGAAATTAATGGAGTGAAGAGAGACTGCCATTGTAGCTTCTAAATCACACTTTCAAACTTTGTTAGGGTTAGGGTTAGGGTTAGGTTAAGTGAAGATGGAGAAGTCACATACATACAGTCAAATAAGTCTCCTTTTTATATTATTATTATTATTGAGTTGAGGGAAATTTCGTTACGGCTGTCGTCTCAGTGGTGGTCTGTTGGCATGCCATGCCGCCTTCAGCAAGCCGGCAGCTGAGTTTGCTTGCTGCAGGTGACCCATTGCTTTGCTTATGCTAAAAGCGACCTCACTATCCTGACGCCTGCATCATCTTTTTCATCTGCCCCCTCTCTAGATACACCCTAGATTCTAGGGCTAAACCATAGGTCCCACTTACTATACCCACATCAGCCATGCTTGGATTTGTTTTATTGAATGTGGGGGAAAAGAAAAACCGTTCATGATGCCGTTCACTGGATTTGGTCATCTGGTTGGATCATATGCAGGCTATGTATTCTCTGACCACCATTTGTGTCCACTTATTTATAGCCTATATTCAATCCCATTATCACTACTATATCTCTTGGTAAGCATACCATATTCAATGGATGGTCTTCAAAACAATAAGCAATAAGTTTATATATATTAAATATATTATGATAATACAATTGTAAGAAGATATTGGTGAGTATATTATAAGTGATTCTAATTTTTTTTTACTTAAGTTATAATTTATAATTAGTATAACCTTTACAAAATTATAAACAAACGATATTTCTCTATTTTATTTAATTTATAATTGGTATCATTCTTACTGTTTCGGACGAGTAGGAACAATTGTCTCGAATTAAATATTTTTCCTCCATAGTCGAGCTCAACGGCCGAGTTTCTAGTATATTATCAAGTATATGTGAAAATAAATTAACTATAATGTGAGAAGGCATGGTAAACCAAAAATACTAAAAATTATTAATTTTAAATAGTGTAACATGTAAAAAATTATAAATTTATAACACTACTATATTTTATATAATGTAAAATTTTATTTTTAACAATAATATTTTCTTAATGGAGTGAGTGCTTTATTATGTTATAAAATATAATATTTCTATTCTATGAAATTTGGTATAATTGTTATATATTACTATATGATTATGATGCATATATTAAAAATATCTTATTGAATAATAGTATTGGTATCCATTCTTTCTTAGATAACCTATTTGATGCCAAATGATGTACATTGAAATCTAGTTGATAGAGACTATCAAGTGTCTTTGTAGCCCTTAAGAAATTGGTGCATATGTGATGAGATGGATCATATTACTAATACTTTTGGTGGAGCAACTAGTCTTGGAGAATGAAGCTAGAATAGTAATGGGGTTGTCCTCTTAAAGCATGGCAAGCAAAAAACTATGCCAAATGGGCACATAGCCCCTATTCTCTCCATTTCACAAGTGGATTATTAGGTCATTTGCCCCTACTCTTAGTGGACTCTTTACCCTCTTTATTGCCACCTTCATCCCTTCCTCCCTTCCTCTATTTTGTGTGCAAAAGAAATGGTGAAATAAGACATAGGAATCAGCTTTTCCCTCTAATAGTCTTAAAAGATGTGCCACGATTGTCTAATTGCTTGTATAAGTTATACATGTTAGCAAACCTTCCCCCTATAATCCAAATCTTATTATGGGTATAATGCTGCATTCTCTCTCTCTATATATTTTTATTTTTTTAAATATACTCAATTTTATATTATTTAAAAATGATATTTTCAATTATATATCTTTAAAAATAAATTTTTGAGTCATACATTTTTAATCCTAAAAAAACTCTTACAAATAAGATAAAAGTAGAGAGAATAACACAATTAATTTTATATTTTTGAATATTCTTTACACTCTTAGTCTTATATTTAAAAAAAAAACCAGTCATATATTTTTAAAAAGTGACACTTTCAATTTTATATATTTAAAAATAAATTTATAAAGTCATGCATATTTAAAAGTTTCACTTTCATTACATACATCATGATAGGAGGAAAAAAATCATTTTAATCAAATATATAAGTGATAATAAAATATTCATATAAAACTAAAAATGTTACTTTTTTTCAAGACCCAAAAAATAAAATTAAAAATGATATGATTGAAAATGCAAAAAATCCAAAATATGGGTCACCCAATTTAGATATAAGTGAGTTCAAATAATGTAATCTTATTTAATTGTAATTATTAAAGAATATTATGGGTTACCCATAACTTCTATCTTGTTTAATTATTTTAATTTTATATATTGATAATACTTATTTATTTTAATAAATTTATAACAATTCTTTCAATATCCACTTTCACTTAATACAATTTTAAACTCACTATTTTTATATAATTATTTCTATCTAATACAAATAACAACACAATAACGGGTGTGTATTTTTTTATTTTATACTTGTAAATGAGCAAGTTTAAGTTTAAAATATTGGATCGGGTTCGAGTTTTCCATATCGGGTTTAAAACCGCTCATGTTATATATTTTAATAAATGTAATGAATTATCTCAATACAAATAATAAAGATAATGGATAGTATTTATTATAGAAAGATATATGATATGGTACAAAAGCTTTTATTTAAGCTACTCATAAAAATGGAAAGGAGTTATTTTTGTTGATGGGCATATTTTCAAGGACAAAATCAACTATGGAGGACCACGTTCAAAGCAAACACTACCTAGCCATGGAATTCCATGTGGCCAAAGTACAAACCTATCTTCATCACTGTGGTACCATCACATTCCTTGGCAAGGCTCCACATGCCCTTAGAGGATACTCCTAATTATTGATGCCATATGCCTGGATATATACTTGTGGGGCTATTCATGAAGCCCTATCAAGTACTATATATATATATGTATGCATGATGTGTACATCCATGTGATCACACCATACCATGCCATATTATACTAACAAATAACCCAAAAGCACTAACTCATGAGTTCAACTGTAACCAAGTGACTTAGAAGTGTGATCTAAAATGCAAGAAAGTGAGTGACTTGAACAGTTCTAAACTCTCAAAACCAGATTTATCAGTTTTTTGCAGGGTAGCTTTCAAGATTGAAGCAAACCTTTTGGTATTGTTGATGAAAAATTCCCACTTGGCAATGGAAATATATGATATCAACAGTCAAAATCCCTAGTAGATTCAACTAAAATGATATCACAGTGACAATTAGGTCAAGAGGGTCATAGTAACTATGAGTAGCATCTACTTGAATGCCTGCATGATAGATAGCCAGTCTTCATCACTTCAAGTTAAAAGCTAATCTCCCAAAGTCCACAGTTTCAACATAATGAAGGAAGCATGATGAGAATAGGGCACACTCTTACTCTTACTCTTACTATATATGGAGTATGATAGTACATGTAGTTCTGGCAGGAAAACTTGGAAAATATGCAGGAAACACATGCATTTGCAGTTGGGTATGATTTACTGCATTAGCCGTGGCCTTGATATGTATATCTAATGGAAATGCAGCTGTCACTTGCCCACTATGTACATATACATAAAGGGTCATAGATGGGCACATTCTGGGTGAAGAGGAGTTGATGGAATAGCTGAAGGCATTTATGATAAGATGGAAAAAAAGGAGGGTTTCGAAGCCATTCATTTTCATCTGAACTGCGTGCCTTGTATGATGTTGATGGGGGGATGAGTGGAGAAAGATGTTCTTGCTCTCCAAAATGGAAGGACATGGAAAAGCTTCCTGACTAACTTAGTAATGCAGAGTGAAAAGTACACCAGTACAATGCTTCAGAAAGATGGAAATTAAATTGAATTGAAGATACACTAGAAGATGGGGGGATCATGGCCATGGATGATGCAAGATGGACAGAGCACCATGTTTTCAAGGACCCAGATGGCAACTTTGTTTCGAGAAATTATTGCGAGGGATAGGGCAGACACCACGAAGAAGGTAGAAAGGAGCAAAGTGGTGGCTAAGCAGGACTCATAAATGGTGAAGGGATATACATAAAGGTTAAACCATACCTTTTAAAGCCAATCCCTGCAACACTTGTCTGAACTTCCTGCACATGAGAGAGAGCCAGAGAGAGAGAGAGAAGAGAAGAGATGTGCCTTAGAAGCTGCGACAAGAACTACAACCTACCCATCTTGGCATTTGTTACTTACTGTTAAGAAGTTATTAGCTATACAAAATGCATCAGATGTCATTAATGGACTAATGCATAGGTGGGAAGATGATCTTTGCTACCCTTCTTGCCAAGTACAGCATGCATGAAATATTGGGAGAAAATGGCAATGCTATAGATCTGTATATGAACCTTTAAATTTCATATATATTATACCTATTTATACAGGAGAAAAAGAAGGTTCACTTTAACCTTTAAAGCTAGACTGGAATTCAGCAAGTTAAACTTTTGAAGGTAAAACAAATTAAAGAAAAGGATACCAGGCCATCAGCTCCTTGGTGTCCCTTCTCTTATCAGACTTCTTGCTAGCTTCCTCTTCCATCTCTTATACCGCAAAATTCAACTCCTTAATTCTTCAGACACCCAAAAAAATCAGCTCATTTCTGTGCCCGGAACTCTTGCTCAAGTTGAGATAGAATGGACTGCAAAAATGTCCAATGATATTATTCCTTTTTTTTTCCTTCTTCCCTTATGTTTTGCCTCAAATGTCCAAGTCCAATGACATGGAGGACGATGAAGAGGTCTTGCCTTTGGTCATCAATGGCGTGCCATTGTAGAGCATTGACTGTAGATGTGGATTTTGGGATGGAGAAGGTGAAGAAGAGGTTGAAATTATCTTGAATTGGTGATGGGAAGGAGGAGGAGGGGCAGGATATTGGTGAGGACTAGGCTGTGACCCCATTGTTATAGTATGGGATATCGAACTCGAAGAGAGCATATCACAGTCTTGGCTGCTGTTGCCCGGTTCCGAACTTGAGCAGTCTAAGTTTACTCCGAATAGCCTGACCCTCTTTGCGGCCGCGTTGCCATGGACCACCGGCACTGAATCGAACACCACTGGAGTCGCCGGTTCAGGCCCACCTCCGGGGACATGGATCCCTTCTCCTAAAGGGGCTTGTGGTGGCTGCGGCGGAGCCATGCCCCGCCGGTTGAGGTAATATAAGGAACCCTCTCCACAAGGGCTCACATTCACAACACTTCCATACCCATAATTGACCCCAGGCTGACCCAAGTAGCTATTTCTGATGCGTTCCATTCCATGATGGAGGAGAAATGGATGAGGTTGAGCTGAATTGGTAGATCCTCCCCAGTAGACCGATCCATCGTACGAGAATTGGCCGTGATGAGGCGGAGCAAACGGGTGGTAGCTGGGCCGCCGCCTCCAGTCGATGAATAACCTGCCCTTCCCGGCCTCACCGACACCTCTCTGGAAAGAGACCATGTCACCTGCATCGAGCTTCTTCTCCTTTACAAACCGGCTCCATCCCTTGGTCATGACATAGCTCTGGCTGCTGTTCCAGTAGGAGTACCGGAACCGCCAGGCTTTGCCGTTCCGGTCCTCGAAATTGAGCAGCAGTCCCTTTTCATTCGCTGATGAGTCGAGGGGGAAGTATTTCTCCGCGTGCTGCTTCGGGATCACGAGCCGGTTCAGCTTCCCAACATCGCTCGGGGTTACCACCTTGTCGAACATGTGCTCCTTCTCGATCTCAGCCACAGGACCGCCGCCACTCGTAGCGGCCGCCATGCCGGGCTCTTCGGGTTCTTCTTCCTCCGTGGGTCTGGAGTTTAGGTGGTCGTCATCGGGATCGAAGCGGGCCCCCATCCAAGACCCCACTAGGGTACTGCCACGGCTGCCGCCGTTGCGGGGAGTTCCAGCCGGAGGAGGAGGGATGAAGGTGAGGGTTCTGTGGTGCTGGTGATGATGGGAAGGGGAGGAAGAAGGCGAGGAAGATGAAGAGGAGTAGGAGAATGGATCCATATTTCTCAGCTCTCTTCTTTGGATCTATCTTTCTCTATACATGTATCTATGATGATGGATGGGCAGATCAAAGGAATCAGAAACCCCAGATGAGGAAGAGGGATAGATCTTCTCTAAAGCAAAGGGAGCAGCTAGCTACTAACTCATGTTCTTGGTTGCTGGCTTTCTTTTCTGCCACTTCAATAATTGGGTGTCCGATCCTTCTCCTTTCTAGGGCATGCAGGCATGGGAGGGAGAGGGAAAGCAGCAGAAGAAAGAAGAGATTATCAGTGGAAATATCTCATGAGAGAGAGAGAGAACAAAACAATAGAGAATTGAAGATGAAGGAGGAGAGTGAGGGAGCAAGCTACTGAGTCAATTCAATTGCTTGGCTAATTAAGATGGGTTTGGAAACATGAAAGAAACTGAAGAACTTCTCAAGGTGTACCATAGACATCTTCCCATAATGTTGTTGACCTTTGACACTGTTCTCCATGTTCACTTTTCCAAATTACAAACAAGTGCCCATCATGTCCTGTCCTTGGAATTGAGTGACTGCAGAAGCCCAACAAATATGATACGATATGCTATATTTCATCAGGAAAAAGAGATTCAGAAGAAGCAGACATAATGAAAATGGATGACAATACTTCTGCAGCCAGATGTCATTAGGCAGCTTGTTAGGACAAAGCTTGCATGATGACAATACTTCTGCACTCGAGGGTTTATTAGAAAGTAAGAAAAAAGGGTTTAATACATGAAGATGGTCACATATGTACATGTATGTTGTGGGTGTTGTGGGGAGGGAAGGGGTTGATCACTTCCCATGAAGCTATACCTCCTGACCATGTTCATGTGACCTTGTCCTTGTCATCATCCTCATGGCACTTTGTGGCAGTATTTACATGCACACATCTTTCTCCCTTAAAAAAGAAAGGTCTGTTTGCAGCTGCAAATTCTTCATTCTGGATTCTGTTTAACAAGCAGACCCACACCATGATAGACATTATCTGACCAAAAATCCAACTTGGTTAGACCCCAACCCATTGATTCCATTAGATATACATATTGGATCAAATGGGTTATGGTCGATATACTCTGCTAATGGAATGGCAGGTGGGAGGGATTCACCCAACCCCAAAGCCAACTTATCTACTAAATAAATAATTTGGCATGCATAGCTATACATGAGTGTGAAACATCATGATGCTTTGGGCTATGCAAAAAAAACACATACATATATATGTATATGTAAATGTGGCTACATAAATGGTGGTGGTGTAGTACTATGCCTAGAGAGAGGACCACCCTACTACTATAACAATACAGTGGAGAGAGAAAAAAGGGTGACCCTTAATATTTAGGACCACCTCCTTTCTCGTTGCCCTTTAACTTATCTTCCACCTTCTATTTGCCTTCCAGTTGGCGGCTGTAATCCCCCTTCCTCATCAACTCACCTCAGGCTATCCCCTCCCTTGTGATCCATCAGTTGACTTGTAAAGCCCATTTAGCATTACGGTGGCCCAACTATTTCATGGACCTTTAGCCTCTTATTGAGCCCAGCTCACTAAGAGTTTCACATCCTAGACATAAACCCCATCGACCAAGTGCCGCCGGCAAGGGACCGATCCGGTGGAAATTGACCCGATCGGGATCTGATAGCAGACCCGTTAATGGATATCAATAAAAAGTTGATGAATGAGACTCGGGTCTAATGGTTTGGTCCGGCTCGGAATCAATAATATCTCTCTCATCCGATCCATGACTACAATTTAATTGTATTTTTATCTTCTAACTTCTAAAACAGTTCTATGATAAAACTAAAACTTCTATAAAAAAAGTATTACCCAAAATAATATTTAAATATAATTATTTTATACTATTTACTATATTTCATAATTACAAAATAAATTATTTCGTACTTATATTATCTTGTATATATTTTACACCTTTATATTAATTAATCGTTTAATTAAATTAAATTTTTAGAGTATAAAGTTAAACTAATATTTTTAGAGTGATAAATAATACTAATTAAACTATTAATTAAAAAAATTTAGAGTGCCAAATTACACTATTTAATTGATTAATCAACTCATTTACAGATTTATTAGCATATATTTATGATAATGTTAAATCTATTATTAATAATTAAAAAATATTTTATTTTTATCTTTTTATTCTCCAAATATCTTAATTTGTTCGGCAAAAAAATCTTATATAAATGCATTCAATGCTCTAAACATAGGCAATATAGTAAACACCACAGCAAACTTTTCTGCCCAATTCATCATATTAGCACATAAACTCAATGGTAAGCATTTCTGTCTTATGATGCAGTTTCTCTGAACCTTTGGCATCACACTGAGAGGGGACCCTGCAACTATACAAAATGGCATATTCATCAGGGTTAGTGCCCCAAACAGAGAGTCGGGAACGGTTCAATTCTCAGCCAGAAAGTTTTCCCACCCCAGGCTTGGCAATCCTCGGCCACATGAGCTTCATGGAGTGCAACTCTTCCATTGTGTGGAGCCAGAGGTTCTTGTACACTAATGCCTGAAGAGGCACTTGCTGATCCATCTCATGAACATCGCCCGAGGCATTGCTATCGGCCTGCAAATGACATCCCATTAGCCAGCAATTCTGTGAACCATGTCAAAAAGGATCATTTACCCGAGAGTTTGTTCGTACCTGAGCAATCTCAGCACCTATATTGCCAATAAAGGTGCAGGGATCCAACATTTTGTTAGCAACTAGAGCAGAATCTGGTTTCAGCAAACTGCAGTAGCCCAGATCATCGACCACAGGCTGAGTAATGACAGCCGTACTCCCATTTGGGTGAATATCCATGTTTGGAATCTGATAACAAAAGTCGGTTTCTGTAGGAGCCTCCAACTGTTGAAGATTAAAGTGTTATTTATCATCGTGAGAATACTAACAACCTGCTTCATTAAATGTAATATTCATAGATATGTGGCAGGATGCAGGACCAATAAGATTGTATAAACTATAATGCACCTAAAAAGGTAGAGAACATGTACCAAAAGAAGATACAGTTCAACAATTTGAATGGTTCAATTTAAGAGAGCATAAATTCAGAGAAGATTGCAATCAAACAGCAAACAGTACCGGCACAAGAATTTTGCTACACTTCCAATCCCGAGAAAGCATCCATCTTCACAAGGATCATTTTCTCTATGAAAAGAAATTTTCAAGAAACATATGTAGTCTGCATTGTAATCACAATAATGATCATACCTCTAATGCATCCGAAGAATTGTTTGGAGGGTTACAGCTTCTCTCTGGACCTTTGCACAAAGAAAGATTTTGTATTATGCCCTCAATTTTCGTAAGCTGGGGCTCTCCCAGAGATTGGTTTTCAGAACACTTCTTAACGAGGATCATTGAGAACTCGTGCATCACATCAATCACTAGCTTAGCATCCAAACTGGAGCACAGAGAGATATATTCATCAATGCGCAGAGGAGCTCGATCAACTGAAACATCCTCAAAGTCGTTCATGGGAACCTGAAGAACCCCGCCTGCCACCATTTTTCCATTAGATGCAAGAGTTTCTTCTGGAAGTGATGGAACAGCTTCATGACTGTGCAGACAGAGTTTCCCCGCTTCATCCTCTGTAGAAAGCTCTCCATTAAGTTCTTGTATCTCATCAGTATTGGAAGATCCACACCCATTCAAGTTTAGCCTTCTTTCATAAGATTGGGGAATATACTGAGGAGCCAAGGGATTCAAAGTCGCGGTCACTTCAGATCTATTTTCAGGAAACTTTGTGTTTGTACAGGCATCAGGAGTAAAAGGAGACTTTGATAAGCTATTGGTCCCTCTCCAACAGGGAGAATCTTCATCAGGTTCTTTGCTATTGAGATCATCCTTGTCAAATGGAACTAAGGAACTGTCTGTAGCAGCAGCTCCATCTGAATCTCTTGGCTTCATCATAGAAAAGGAGGGCAATTTTATGGATCTTAAACTACCTAGAGAATTTATCTGCTCCATTGATTTTACAAGTGGAGAAACTTTCACTGCTATATGATCTATTGGTTGGGATCTCACTTGCACTGCCTCTTTTGAAATACCAGTTGATTTTCCAGACAGACTATTGAGAGACCCATCAAGTGATTTAGATCCTTGGCAAGAATTATCCCCTGCGAACAAAATTCTTACAAGAGGAATTCACTAAGGGTCACAAGGCCACATAGTTATAGAGTTTTATTTACCAAATGTAACACTAATAGCATGCCCGCCTTCAACTGAGTTTCCTGGAAAGTGAAGTTCAGTCAAGAGAACAAAACAAATACCACCTGCTATTTAGAGGATTTCAATATGTCCTTGAATAGAGTCTCCAAATACTACCACAAGCAAAGAAAATACACTCGGAGAAGATAACGCAAGTATAAAAGATTAGAAGACTATTCTACCATCGTTTCCCGAGCTCTGATTGGCTGTGGAGGCACTTGGGTCATTCTCCTTCTGCCTCACAGTTTCCATAAAGCTTTGAGTTTTAGATTGCGAGGCATTGCGCCGTTCCAAGGTGAAAGGCTCTGCAGACGGATTGAGGCGAGAAGTGGACTTCTCCGAAGATTGTCGCTTGATAGTACTCTCCATCAAAAAACAGAACTTGTTACTCGGGCACGGTAGTTGAAGGAACAATCACACACAACCAACCCACCTACAGCAGGAAGAGTCAAAATCTCTTCAAGTCAAAGCTTCAGAAGGGCGAAGACGGCCATTTAAAACAAAGAAAAGTTGTTTTTCTGCATCAGAGTAGGGTTTTAGAGCATGCAACGAACAGAAGACTCCTTGCGCACGGTGAAAAGGATCATCTCGAACTCTTAAGCACCCTTACTTACCTCGTAAATAAAGTGAAGAAGAAAACGAAAATTTGGTAGCCTCCTCTTTCTCCCTCCTATCCCCACTTTCCGAGCGGAGCTCCGCCCTTTCCAAAGGGACCGGCCTTAGAAAGAACCAAAGAGGGCTTCA
Source organism: Trapa bicornis (assembly GCA_030064425.1). Lineage (NCBI taxonomy): Eukaryota > Viridiplantae > Streptophyta > Magnoliopsida > Myrtales > Lythraceae > Trapa > Trapa bicornis. The sequence continues at coordinate 25,304,550 of CM057751.1, forward strand.
CTTATTGGTGATTGGCTCTGTCTGAGGCCTGCCCTTTAATTTTTTGTTCTTATTTATTAATAAAAAATGGCACATAATATTAATAAAATTAAATTTTTATACAATTTAAAAATAAATATATTTAGAGCTATAAAATTTTTCAAATATATTATAATTCAGTAAAATTATTAAAATTTAACCAAAAATTATTAATAGTAGATTATATCCCGAAATTTATTATTTTTATTTTTCTTATATCTTTAATTTAATTCGATTTTTTATTTAGAATATTCATAATCAGTAATATCTGATATTTAAATTCATATTTTTATATTCGAATTCAATAAAAATTTAGTAAATAAAATTTAAATTCAGATACTTATCATCGAATTCGATTATAATGTAAATTCGGATACACTGATTAAAATCGAATCTAAAATTAAAATTATATTAATGAGAAATATCGGGTATTTTAAATGTCTTCTATATTTTTCTATTACATAATTATAAATATAAATGATATAAGAAATAAATAATTAATATTATATAAAGTTTCATAATATATATGCAACACATATTATCCTTATAATTATATCATTATCATATATAGTTATGGTTGAAATGAAGTTAGCTTGATTTATGCTATGTGGGATGGTTTTGCCTACTCACTGAAGTAAACCTATTTGGATGGATTAATGGGCATATTTTTACAAAAAAAAAAAGAATTCCATGGATCATATCAAAGTCAAAGTCATTGCTTTGCCCAAAAGAAAGCATAAAAAGTGAAACTTCTCTCAGAAGTTGCTTCTCTTTTCCTTCCACCTTCCATTTTCTATGTTCTATACATCATGCCAAAAATATTTAACAAAAAATGGAAAATGATTAATATCCCTTTGCATATGTTCACTTAAATATATGCAATAATTAGTAAATTACAACTCTAATTCTATAATGTTCTTGAATTCCTAATCTTATCCTCCTTTAATTAGCAATACACAAGATCAAATACTGATTAAATAATAAAGGGAGATTTGTATTAGTTAGAGTTAAGTGAAGTTCTAATTATGGTATAATTTTTTTAATATAGGGTTAAGTAAGGGTACAAACAGATATTATGTACCGATAATTAGTAATACTAATATATACTTAAAATTAATTATTTATAAACCGTTTATCTTTTACAATATTATAAATTTAAAATACTTTTTTATTTTATACAATTTTATATTATATTATCAAGGTTGATGATACAGAAAATGGTTACTTGAATTTCTTTGACTAACTGAATTTGATGTTGATGTTGGCGTTTTCTCTCAACTGTGTCATCTCCAAAATGCTTTCTTTTCCATTTTTTTTTGCTTGATACTGTGCATTTCCAACTGCTATTTCAACACTTCAGTCAGTATAATGCTGCAGCCGGACGCTGAAAATTTTGTCATGTTATAGAGAAATTAATGAGTTATGTAGTGACTATGGCGGTGATGATCTCAAAGGGTCTCTTCAAGATCCATACATAGAGGCCGGAGTAAGGCAGTCATTTTTCAGACAGTGAAAGCAAGTGGAGATTGATCCACAGGGAGTTATAAGCATGCCCCGACACTTGGAAGAGATAAACTCTGATCTGCATTTTTCAAGGTTTCTATTCACTTTTATACTGATGGGACGTTGTAAGAGGAAGGTGATAACTTGCAGGGTAGGGCCGAACGCCTTAGCCATGGTTCTCAGGTTCCCAGTCGGGGCTCTTTGCTGTTGGCTCGCACGGCAAGTTTCTCCGGATCGCCATCATCCAGGTTACCCAAACCACGTAAACACATCCTATGATCGAAGTCTCAGGGTCACGTAAGAATGGGTCGGCTTTTGCCAGCTGACTGGATCCATAATTTTAGGGTGGTGTTTGGCACCCTGCAGTCCCTTCCTGTGCTAATAGCCCACTATCCCGTCTTGGAGGTCATATGAACGAGTGTGATCTGCCATTGCAGAAGCTCAGGGTAGAAAAGAAAATGCCAGGATTTGGCACTGTACTAATGCAGAAGCTTGTATGACGAGCAGAGCAATTATGGCTGTCGTTTCGATTTCCTTTCTCGTTTTATTGAACATGCAGATGACAGGCAAGTTTTCCAGCGGGCTTAAGTTCCGTTCATCTATGGGATTTGATAAAGGGTGTCGGCGGAACAAAGATCCGTTCATCAATCATCAGTTTCCATGTCACCTAGAAGAAGAATGGGGGCATAAGGTATAGCGTCGGTGGCTGCAGACCCAAGCAAAAGATTGTACTTTTTTGGGTAATGAGAGAGATACGAATCATGGTACTTTTTTGGGTATTTTCTATCTCTCTTTTCAATCAATCAAGGAGGAAGATCCTGCAAAATGATAAAGAAATACACACGAGGGAGAAGAAATACAAGTGAGGGAGGAAGAGAGCTTCCCCATTACAGTCATTTGCCCCTATTTTTCCGGGTCGCCCTCCACCTCACCACCCATGACCCATCCTTTTTTCAGCCCCACCTTCTCTCCGTGTTGTCTCAGTTCGCAATTCTTCTGGAATGCACTATTTGATCGATGCTGGTGTTTCTATTCCAGTGAGGCGCGGAGGCCTGTCATTTGCTTGCGTCCGTCTCCCCTTCTTTCTTCAGCCATCTATCTACCTCTGCGTCGACGCCGCCGGGGTTCCGGGACATGGAGTCTCCCTGCTCTGTAAGCTCCTCATTCCATATATGTTTTCATGGTGTAGAAAGCAGTTTCTTGGGAGGAAATGTAGCAATCTCTGGAGGCATAAGCTACTGTTTGGTCTAATCCATACCCACAATACTATCTCATAAGGGACTCCTTTTTTCTAGTCATAAATGTATAATGCCAACATGCTTGTGAGTAAATGACTCTGATCTTTCCTGTGGCTAGAATTTGAGTAGTGCTGCTTGCTTTTGATTAGAACCTCCATTTTTGAAATTTAGTTCTTCTATGGAAGATGGCCTTGATGAATTTAGAGCTAGAAAGCAGTTTCTATAAACCCTATCAGGAGATCTTCCCTTATCAGGAGATCTTCCTCTTACAACGTCCCATCAACATTTTTGTTTGTTCATGAGGATCCTAATGTACTCTCACAATTTCCTTTCTCTCTTTCTCTTTTTGTTCCTTCAGGGATCTCCATTTTCAGATAGCAATATCAGGAGATCTTACCTCTGTAACCTTTTCCCAGCTGTATGTTTGCTTTGCTTAGCTCTCTTCACAGGGACTGCATTTTTAGCTTCTGATTACAAAGAGGTACTAAGCTCCTCCATGGTTTATTAGCTTGTTTATTCAATGGATCTTCGATGTCATGTTGTTAAGCTTATTAGTAGTAAATTTTACTAGTGACCCCTTTGTTTAGCATTATTGTTACCTGTTCTGCTCCTAGATATTCCCATCAATAGAATTAACAGCTTTAGATAGAATTATGTGCAGAAATTCACACAATGGGGAATAGCACAGAAGTGGAGACTCGGTAAATGCGAGGTTTGTACATCTAGCTACCTTCTACTCTTATCATTTTCGAAGATCTGATCCTGCATGGAAGGAGAGCTCTCTCACATTTTCCTGAATGGGTAACCCCTACATTTCTTTTCTAGAATCATTGCAGACCTCAGGGAAGTGAGACACTACCTCGAGCTATTGTTGCCAGCACATCCAATTTGGAAATGAGGCCGTTATGGTCCTCCATCAAGGTACAGAAGCAGATGCTTGTGATGGAAGATGAGTTTCTTTTCCCCCCTGCAATGGCTTCACTAGTCCAACATATCTGGATAAATCCATATAATGCTTACCCTTGCATCTAATCTTGACCAGAACAATATCACTTCATCGACCAACCTTTTTTCTGTGGCTGTTGGAGTCAAACAAAAGGGTCTTGTCAATAAGATGGTCTTAAAGGTATTTAACATCTGGTTCTTCCCTTATCTTTTCCCCTTCCTCTTTGATTTGATTCTACCTTTTGTGTTGCAGTTTCTAACAAGCAGTTTTGCTGTAATCCTTTTCCATTATGATGGTGCTGTTGATGAATGGAAGGATTTTGAATGGTACAGTCGTGTAATACACATAGCTGCAGCCAACCAAACCAAATGGCAAGTGAACTCTATGCACCGGTTTCATGGTTAGTTGGACATCCTACTTCATTCGACTGACTAGTTGATGGATCTCGGCTTCACATATTTAGGTGGTTTGCCAAGCGTTTTCTTCATCCGGACATAGTTGCCGAATACAAATACATCTTCCTTTGGGACGAGGACTTGGGAGTTGAAAATTTCCATCCAAAAGAGTACGCTTTTTCTCTTGCTCTCTCATGGGAGATACTTTTGAAAGATGAAAGATAAGATGCAAATGTTAAATCAGCAGATTAATTCAACCATGGAAGCTTGTCAGAGGTTCTCGGTTGGATGTTCATATAGCTGATGATCGATTCCCTTCGTCTAATATTTCCCTGTCATTTATATTCATCCTTGAATCCTATTTTTCCTAGGTATATAGCAATGGTAGAAAGTGAAGGGCTTGAGATATCACAGCCGGCACTTGATCCAGTCAAGTCAGAGGTGCATCATCGAATCACAGCACGGGTGAGGAACTCAAACGTCCACAGGTCATACTTCTAACCAAAGTGTTTACTTCAATGATATAAGTGAAAAAGACATAATTGTACTCACATTTTTCTTTGTATATAATAAAGGCTAAATGGTAAGTAATATAAGTTGGAGGGTATCACTGCATTACTATCTAGTGTCCAAGTAACAGTACTAGAAGTATTAATGAAGAATTATGGTATTCTGGAGATTGTGATTGTTGAGGAATGTATCGTGCATCTGATCTTAATTTCTCGGGCATTTTATCAGAAGGACTTACAGATCAGGGGGTCCGGGTGAAGTTTGTAATGGCCAGAGCACTGCTCCTCCTTGTACTGGGTATTCTCTCTAAAAGAGCCACTTATCTTTCAGGCAGTTTCAGATGTACTTAGTTCATATTTGAAGTGGTGAACATATTTTTATGCTTGAAGAATCTAACTGCAAGAAGTCTGTACAGATGGATCGAGATGATGGCTCCAGTTTTCTCGAGAGCAGCCTGGCGCTGTGTATGGTACATGATCCAGGTTAATGCATTTTCCTTAGTTTGTATTAAACAAATGCACATCAAGATACCCGGTTCAACAACCTTTAAGATAATGCATGGCCTTTGTTTAATTTTACCCGCTTAAAAGTTAAAACTAATGGCACATCATCAACCCTTTTAGCCGAATCGTCTGCTATGATTGACATTTACTGTCAAGCAGTTGGTTAAGATAACTTTTCTTCTGTAATTGCAGAATGATTTGATCTATGCTTGGGGCCTGGACATGCAGCTTGGATATTGTGCACAGGTGAGTTCCCTTTTCTGCTTGTCATCATCATATTCTCTTCTTGTTTTCCCTCAAGTACTGTCAAGATCAAGACCTTGGCGGGTTGGTTTTGATCTTTCAAAAGGGTGACCGGATGAGAAACGTTGGAATCGTTGATGTTGAATATGTTGTTCACTACAACCGGCCCACACTCGGTGGTGAAGCCAACCATAAGGTATTGTAGTCTTTACAAGCTCCATAGTATTGTGGTCAGGCTATCTCTTAGTTATTGGCCATGGAAAATGCCATCTGCTTTGGTTCATTGACTTTACACATTTACCTGCACTTAGTATCTGAGATGTATATGGCAATGATTCTACATTTTATTTTTGGACTGAAAATGGGCTGTCCCATTCTGCAGACACCATTGGAGTCCCATAAACATGACCCCAGAGTCGAAGTAAGTTTCTGGATTTGATCCTAAGAGATTGTATTATTTGCTTTTACTATTGAGGTGGGGTATAGCCAGTTTCCACTCTGACCCAGGATGATTAGATTGTCCAGACAACCTTGTCCTATGAACATCACCAATCCGAAGTGTAAAGAACATACTGAGGCCAAAAGGGAAGTGTAAAGAGCATGTCCTGTTTTTTCAGTTTCCTGATGATGCCACAGAACCATGGAACATGTTTCAACTGTTGATATGATCATCTGTCTTATCATGTCAATGGAGGTCAGTTGTGGGAGGGATCTTGACCCATAAGGGCCATAAAGCTTACTTTTATTATGTCCAGGTGAGAAGACAGTCATATGCAGAGCTTGCAGAATTCAAGAGACGTTGGAGAAGAGCTGCCATGGGAGACCAGTGTTGGGTTGATCCATACCCGCAAAAGAACACATGACACTCAACCCTTACTGTAAATGGGTGTCCTTCTCAAGCTTGCCTTGCCAGCAATATGGATTGTTACTTCATGGAGTAGAATCTGCATGTGAAGCTATCACATTTCTTGTTATGCTGTGTACATAAAAGTTTCTCAATTCTTATTCAATACGTCTGCAATGGTCAGTATCATCATGCAAATGAGTTCTTCAGTCTTATCTTTAGAGTAAAAGCAAGGGTCACTAAGCAATCTCATGGCATAGGAGGACTAAAGTGAACATCTCTGAAGAAAATCTGCAAAGGATTAAGGTGGACAGAAAGAGCAAGCACATGGGCCCAGATTGCTGCTCAGAAAACATTAAAGGAAAAAAAATAAGAGAAGAAAAGAAGTCAAGGAGATTCCTGGAGAACACTTCTCAAGACACGAAATTCAGTATTATCAGCCCTCCAAAAGTTCACACAAAGTTACTGCCCACAGGCACCACAAGTTTTAGGTGAGTCTTGCAGTAAGAAAACTGGAGAGCTTTCATCAGCTCACCTTACTGAGGAAAAGTAACAGGAAAGAGCCAGTGCAATGACAGAAAAAGATAGAAGCCAATAATGGGAGCAGAAACAGTACATCAGCAAACCAAATATCTATAGTATAAAATTGTATAGGGACCTGACCTATGTATGTGGCTTAATTGCAGCCAACTAACCAACTTCCACCCACCTTATTACACAGTTGGCTACAGCTACATGTAATTAATATCACATCTGCACCGAACAGCCCCATCTCTAAGTATTTAAGTATGCACCGAAATCCTCCTCCTTTCTCCATTGACATGGCATGCTATTCTACTACAAGCCTGGGTGACAGTTGACAGAAGACTTTGACTCTTCTATGGGTTATGCAGCACAAAAGCTATAAGCCTTTAATAACATCGAAATCATAAAGCTTCTTATTCATATCCCAAGTTCCCAACAACTTGCTTTAAGACAAGAAAGACACAAGGATAGCATATTGCTCATCAACCTAAACCCAGAATCTAGATTTCCTATAACATAATCAAAAAGTGGAGAACAGAATTGAAGTGAATGTTCAGTATACGCCCAGAGAACATAAATATCTAAAATGATAACTTCATTGGATGCCAGAGGAGAGGATGATGGTTTATAAAATAACCATTGGACACAATTTACTAGAACAAGGACAATGTTCATTTGATGCTAACCTGTAATTGTTCACTTCGGATAAACATCTTGCTACTTCCATGGACAACTTTCAAGGCCCCAAAGTGATCCCTTGAAATGAAAAAAAAGGAGGAAAACTTGATCTATAAATCAAAAGAGCTCTCTCTCTCTCTCTCTCTCTCTCTCTCTCTCTCTGCTGGAACTAGCAATTCCATGTATATGAAAATTACCACCTTATAAAGACTAATCAAAGCCTAGAAACAAATATACTTCCAATTTCACGTTACCATGATAAATCCCTGCTTAAAATAAGGCAAATCACCAGATCTCAGAGATGGCATCCAAAGCAATTACAGGTCTTTGGGGTGAAGGAGCAGAACCCAAAGGGCCGGTTGGGAATGTTACAATTGATGGCGTAGCAGCAGGGAGAAGGCAAGCAGATCCCTCTAGCTCCACCGCAACAAGTGCACAGCGCGCATATCTGAAAGCTTCCGAGCTTCCTCCTCGTCTGGTCCAGCACCATCATCTCCATCCTCCCTTGCTCAACCAAAGGAACCATCTCGGACACATTACCCTCCAAATCAACAAACACAGAAATCATCCAATTCAGCCAAAAAAATCAAATTTAGGGGGAAAAACCATGAAACCTGAGAGGATCTGAGCAAATTGTAAGGAAAAAAAATCATCACAAAGAAGCTCACTTGATGGGCACCCACTAGACTGTGATGAGCAAAAAACCCAAGAAAGAGGGCAGCAACCAGGCAGGAGAGGATCCCATAAGGAGACATCACTCGCATGCTTGATGGGTGTTACTGAGAACCTTGAGCAAGAGAAGCAGTTACTCCCTCTCTTTCTCCCACTCTCTAGATATATGTATATATAAGCACCTGTTTTCTTTCAAGCTGGTAGAGCTAGCTAGCTACAATCTGCTTGAGTGAGAGAAGGAGAGTAATCGACAGAAATAAACAACAGTCTCACCTCGGGCAAGAACCCAACTCAAGTTGCAGAAATTTTTTAAGCCCCCTCCTAAGAATGTATGTCCTGACTAGGGAAGGGAGGAAGTGCTCCGGTGTAGCAGCCAGTACCACTGACATCAATACTTTCACATGTGACCACTTAATGAAAGCACGGGACTTACTATTCAATTAGACAGTCAAACTTATTGAATTTAAAAAATTTCTAATATTTCTTTATTTTAACTATGATTAATTATTGCCACGGGTGTGGAAAGACCAAAACCTGTCCGGTCGCACACGGGTCCGGCAAACCCGTGATCGGACGGGTAGATGGGTACATGGTCTGATAGTAAGACAAAGCAGCTGAGCTGTCATCCGTGTCAATTGGAAGGGCGGTTGCTGCTTTTTTACCGCCCAAGTGCATGTAATGTCTCTCTCCCCCGCCTCACCCTTCACAGTGTTTCCGACAAACAGTCCCAATATCTGGTTTTATTAAAAATGAAGACTCTCTAGCACCCAAAAAAAGGTTTTTGATTGATATAGCATGATCTCGGTTTATCATAGAGGAATGGAAGTTCTGCCGAACCAGGCAGACTTCATCACAGAGAAATACACTTCTATGCACTGAGATCCCACCATTGCTGATTGAATATTCCATCACAGATCCTGAGATTCATGTAGCTTATATACTAAGCACATGATAATAGTTTAACCGATGCAGATTGGTTCATGGTTTCCTCATTCAAGAGCAGAATGCAAGCTCTGAGAGGAATAACCACTGAACATCGCACAAGGATAGCATCTGAGAAAGATGGAACTTCTCAGTGCTTGTAAATTTAACCAATTGGGTTTATCTTTCCCTTGTTCTAATCAAACAGTAACCAATGTTTATAGTTAATACTTCTTCCAGAAGGAGCCTAAATCATGAGAAAAATCCAGTGCAGTTAAGATTAGATTATTTTGCAGGAAAGCTGTGGGTGACCAGCAGGAGACTCCCTTCCTATAATTACCTGATAGTTCTCCTGGGATATTCTTCAGCTGTTTCCTCTATTGGTAGCTAGGACTCCCTACCTGGTCTTTGTCCTTGATGTTTTTGCTCATCTAACCATGTACAAGGTGGAGATGATTTGCTGAGCAATACCCTGCAGCTGCAATGAGAAAAAGAAAAGACATAATATAAGAGTTGCCATCCTTCCATCTCTCCATGAAACTTGAAACAGCAGAACAATTACTAATATCATAACAGCGGTCATCTTGTGTTCAGTTTGGTTGATCTCATGCCTCAAATTATACTTGTCTTCGGCTAGTGGCCTCATTGTTCATCACCATCATGGAGAGACCCAATACTTTGCAATTCTTCTCAGGTCCTGCTCAACAAAAACTGTGACAGGGACAATAATGGAGAACCATCCATATTGGAAGCTACAAGATTGAACAAGTATTCATTTGTATACTGTATTTTTCTCGAAGATAAGTAGGAAGGATTGAACAAAGATTACCTCTCTCTATGATTTTGGACATGGATAATGATTTATCTCTCTCCTCTCTTTTCCAGAGTTAGAAAATTACTAGATAGAACCAAAAATGAATAAAAATAACAGAAAGATAGATGACCACGTGATAAGAAAGGGCATAATAAACCAAGATTTCCCCAAATAAGACAAACTTGCACTTATACAATGCAGCAATATGTTAACACTTGCAGGATTAATCTGCCAATGACTGCTCTTTCAGATGAACAGAGTCATCTCACATCGACCCTGTACAAAAGAAACAGACACACCATCAACCGTTGGGAGGGCAGCAAGAACAGCTGCCTCCTTTTCTTGTAGAAGTGGATGGTTTTTATTCTTCTGTGTCAGTTTCATCTTCACCAGAAGGCATCTGCCTTGTCTCTGATAGTGAGAGTCGCCTAACCTTTCCCACAAGTCTCTCTGACGATAGAGTTGGATACCGCTGAGCTGCAGGATCAGCTAAAGGCAATGTAGAAAAATTGTATGCAGAGATACCCATTGGATGGTCAAATTTGCAGCTTGGGCCAAACTTGCATATCCCATAACGAGAATAGAATATGCACAATGGCTCCCCCTGTAGAGGAATAAATTAATAGCTTCATCAGATTTTTGAACTACACCATCTATCTCAGAAAAATCAGGATAGGAAATATATATTTTGGTTGAGAAGGTATAGCAACTTTAAAACTACATGATCAGCTAGAAATATCAGAGGCAAGATTGTCCAGATTTTTGAACTACACCATCTATCTCAGAAAAATAAGGATAGGAAATATATTTTTGGTTGAAAAGGTAGAGCAAGTTTAAAACTACATGATCAGCTAGAAATATCAGAAGCAAGGTTGTTCCTGACCATAGAAAGGATCATTCAGCTAGAGACTAAAACATGGTTTCCCCATGAATGAGTGTGTAGAACATTCCACATACAAATAAGAGATTCCAGGTTTGATTCCCACCGTGAAACTTCATGTACCCCTTAATTTCCTATTCCTACTATCCATTCTAAACTCATGGGACTCTTATTATAATCGAAAGCATGGTTACCCCAACTTGGATGATTAGATAAACCAGAACATGACCAAGAAGATTTTAACTGCAAGCCCAAATGAAAGCCAAAATGCAGTAACAAAACAAACAACAAGTAAATTGAGCTATGCAAAAGAACAAAAAAACAGAAAGTTAATTTAAATGGAACTCACTTGGCGTATGGGAAGGCCCATGGGACTCAGTGCACAGTCTGGAGGAGGGATCGATCTCTCTCTAGGGTGATGAAATTTACAAACTGCACCAAATTTACAGTCTCCTGTCTTCATGTAGAACTGGCAATCAGGTTGTCCTGGTCTCTCTGGAAATATGTTTTCCCTGTGTACTCCAAATGATCCAACCGATTGTGAACCAGAATACCTGGGAGAGAATGGTCCATGGGATCCTGCAGTTCTGGGATCACTCTGGCTATTTCCATAAACCTGACCGCCTCCCACTGCTTGCAGCAGGTTCTCTGAAGATGAAGCAGATGCCAGTTGACCCTGAGAGAACAAATTTTTAGCACTTATTATTGCAATATCCAGTAGTCTAACATGCCACACAGTGCAAAAAAATACTCATAGATCTAGCTCTCTTTTATTAGTTATGAGTTCTAACTCTTTGGATCAGGATGGAGGAGAATATGCGTTTGTTGAAGGGAATGTGCACAGCATGGTCAAACTCATAACATGCTTTATAAGGTTTATCTTCTGAATATGGAAACCCTAATCAACATTCTTCACTATCTGCAGGCAAAATATCACTCTTGACAGATTTTCAAAGACATTTCAAAGATGGACAAATCGCTGGATGTCAGGTCAAGATATCCTAACAAAACAATTCTGCAGTTGCTCCCTATCACCTCACTGGTCCCTACAACTAGGGGCAAATTGTAGAATCTAAGAATCTAATTGACATATGAGCATTTCATGGAAATCAAGGTAGAGAAAAGCCTACAGTATATGGATTCCAGCCAGGAACTGATACCATGCCCTGAGGCAGAATAACGGTTGCATAACTTGAGGGACCTTGCCAACGAGGACTTGGGATGAAAGATGCTCTTGGCCATCCTGCAACTCCCCCACCATATGACTGCTGACCCATAGTAGTTGGACTTTGAACTGGGGCATACATTGAACCACTTAAGGGTACCATCAAGTTCGAAAGCTGAGGATGATGAAATTTACATGTGCTTCCGAACTTGCACTGTCCAGTTCTCAGATAGTAAGAACACTCGACTTCATCCTGCAAGATACAAGTCAGCTAAGGTAATTGCGCAACCTAGTCTAGTATTAAAAAATGTCTTTGCATAAACATGAGAATTATACATACTGATGAAACTGTCATTACAAACAATCCCTTTTTTTTGTCTCATTCCTCTCTTTTAAAGGCATCAGTTGTGAAGCAGAATAGAACCATTAATTATTAGAGGCTACTAAACCCCATATTTGGCAATGCAGAAATCATTTGAATATAGCACACAACCATATATCAGAATAGTCATCTTAACTTCAAAGAGATTCTCCTATTCAATTTAAACAAAAAAAAAAACTCAGACAAATTCTTATCTCCAAGCCTCCTTAATATGAATCATTCCGATCTAGATTAGATTAATAAGATATGACCCAGGAGATAATGCACTGCAGTAATAGTTTGTTTTCCTATTAAGGAGGATCAAACACAGAAATGGAGAAAGAAAGTTTTGGATTAAGCATAGCCAATAAATAAAGAAGAAAAATATTCAAACCGGACGAAGTGGATAGCCCAAAGCATTCAGTGAAACTCTTCCTGCAATCCCCGCCTTGTCTTTAGGATGGTTAAATTTGCAAGTTGCTCCAAATTTGCACGTCCCAGTTTTTAGGTAATACTGTCGGTAATAAGCATATCTGCATTAGTTTATCAAGATTCACCCAGAACCCTAAGCTAGTTACACAAAATTCCTTGCTACTTGCCTGGCATTCTGGTTGCCCTGGTCTTTCAGGGTACTCTCCCTTCATTATTGCATTAGCTATTGCCTGAATAAACACCATTTCATATTATCTTTGTCTACAGAGACAGTTATTTACTTACAATCAAATAGATAAGAAAATGACTAATATGATAAAAAGATGATAAGGCATGTTCTTCTTCAATTACAGAGGTTTAAATTTATGCCATCCGTCAAGGATCCTGTAAACTATTCTGGAATTGCCCACTCTACTATTCAAGTTAAAATATTTTAATATCCAACTAGATTTCATGATGACAATATTCATGAACAGAAGAATGACAGAATAACATCATAAGAATTTGAGTGATGTTGCAAAGAGAGGTAGCATTACCAGCTTCCGATTGGCAGGGTGGTTAAAGCGACAGGTTGCTCCAAATCTACAAAGGCCTGTTCTGATGTAATAAGAACAATCAGGCTCTCCAGGACGCTCAGGGTAGGATCCTGTTTCCATGGTCTCAGGCGCTCTCATCCTCATTTGCCATTCTGGAATATTAATGCAAGAATATTCAGAACTTCTACTAGAGGAAGGTTCAGAAACAACGAGAAGCATCCGAAGGGATCAGAAGTATCATCTTCTTCGTCATCTTGGCTGGATAAATGCACCAAGAGGCCTATGATGAAAGATTAACCGGATCCCACAGTTTCCAGGCAACCAAAACCAAGGCTTATAAATGAATCGCCTTAGTTTACGGGAGCTATACGGCCTCGAAGCATGAAGAGGAGACGAATCGCATTTCGTAAACAACGGCAAACGATTAAAATAAAACAGAGCTAACGACTCGGAGAGGACAGAGAGACCTTCCGCGAAGGAAGGTGATAGAGGGGGTCCCCCGGTCACGGCCGCTCCACCGGACATCGGAATTACAGAGTTGAAGGCCATTGCAGGGAAAGCTCCATCAGCATCACTGTGGCTGCGAGCTCAGCAGAGCAGGCGGACACTCCCATCCCGTCGCCCACGGCCCATCACCATGGCAGCCAATCTCTCTCTCACTCTCTCTCCCCTTCTCTCACGGCCGATCAGAAGAGAGAGAGACCAGAGGTAGGGTACGAGGAGGAGGAAGAAGAAGAAGCAGGACAGAATTTGGCTATTCTGAAGAGAGAAAGAGAGAGTGCGTCTCCCTCTCTGGCCCTCTGCGCGACGAATAGAAGCCAACCATCCAATACCATTAACGAGACAAAGGGGGAGGGAGAGGGGAAGAGAGAGAGGGCTCGCAGTCGTCAGCTGTTTCTGAAGACGATGAATTCCCACGCGCCGAGAGTACTCATCGCTGAGCTACTCGCCCGGATCGCCCGACATGTAGAGCTTTCATCACTAGCCATCGCTGATGCGAATGGTGGTGTAGCTTCTCCGGGGCATCGACCTCCACTTGCTCCTTTTCCTCAGCGCGACACGTGTCAACTACTTGCCAGCCGGGGCGGTGATGCGAGTGGGGCTGGGTCGGAATTGGGAAGGGAAACGCGTTTTGACTAATTTATTTTTAATAAATTAATTAAGGGAAAAAAATTCCACCTACAAGCATGTCAGGTAATTCACTCACCCCTCTTATTTTTTTACATTATTAAAATTATCTAATATTTTGATGATAAATTAGTTTAAAATAAGAAATAATATTACGGTTAAAATTATAATTTATATATAAATATTTTATCGATAAATAAATTTATTTATAAATTAAAATATTAATAAATATATATTTAGTAGAATAAATTATTTATATTTAAATTCAGATATTATATAAAATATTTATAATTAAATTAAAATTTAGTCAAATATTAATAATAATAAATTATGAGTAAAAATATTAGTTATTTTTATAAAAAAAATGGTTAGATGATGATAGTTGCATTGTAATTTTTTTTCCATTAGATTAGCTTGTAAAATTATATTAAATTATAACTAATTTAATTTAAATTCGATAAAAGATATTTTTCATTAATAAATACGTGAAACATTGAGTGTAAAATAATATTATCGAGAAAATAATATAAAATAAAAAATAATTATCAATTTATAAGAACGTGGTATAAGAAGAATATGAGTTTTGTAAATTAATAACCAGTTAGACTATACACGTGTCAAACCTAAATAAATTTATGATCTGACATAATATATAAAAAATACTTAATTATATATATATATATATTCAGTGAGCTACGAGCGCTGCAATCTTTCCGGAGATCTTCGTGATCTCTCTCATTGTCGGCAAGGCCGGAGGAATAGATCTGACACGCGATTCGGTTCAGCTGGGAAGGAGTTATTCTGCTCCTAGTTAGATCGGAGATCCCCTAGGAGAGCTTCCTAGCTGCTACATTTTCGCGCGCAGCCATGGGTTTGGCTTCGGTCTCGAGCTCCAACCATCAAGCGTGGATAATCTCCGTTTGTGTTCTTCTGCTCGTGGCCGCGGAGGCATTTTCTCCTGCCCGCGCGGAGGTATACTCTCGAACTCGACACCGTTAGTTGTGTAACCTGTTGTTATGTAGTAAGCAAAGTGTTTGATTGAGAGTTCATCCGGCTGCTTTAGGAGTCCGTTGGTGGAATGGAGATGGAAGAGAGAGGAGAATATTTTTCCAATGATCTCGGTCGCCGCGGAAAAGTGAGACTACTTAATGTTAGATTGGATCTATGATTTCTGCTTTGGGGTTTTGTGGTTTATGATATCTAGGGGCTTTGATTCTGAGAGATTACCATTTGGCCGCAGATTGTTCTCAACAAGCTTGGGAATGGTGTTAATAGAGATGGAAGTTCCATAAATCTCAACCTCGATTTAAAATACACTGATCTTGGGCTTTTTGATGCTTTCTTTGCCAGCTTCTCCATGATCCTTGTCAGCGAGGTCGGTATGGCCATCCGGTTTGCTGCTTCTTCTTCATGATCATCTCTCTTTTATGCCTTCTATAATATGAATCTTGTGCATGGTTGGAGAGGGTTGTAGTACTACTATCTTTTTTATGGGTACTGCGTCTCAGTCGGGTGCTTTCCAAGGACCGCACTGTTTCAGAATTTCAAGATACCCACTTTCTCAAAGTATAGAGGCAGTGGAGATCCTTCTGCCCATCAGTCCTGGGATAATAGTTACTTTATTCAGCTGTGCTTTATCCTTTGTTCTTTTGAGCCCTTGTGAATGATATTCTCTCGGTCAAATTGGCAGTAGGGAGATTTACTTTATCATGATGGTGGATTTGAATGGATTGTTGGACATTCAGAAATTTTCTTTTGCTGATTTCTACCTACACTTATTCATGCTGCCAGATTGGTGATGAAACCTTCATAATAGCAGCTCTCATGGCAATGCGCCACCCAAAGTCAATTGTTTTATCAGGTGCCCTCACTGCACTGATTGTAATGACAGTAAGTCTTAATTTTTTTACTTAGCAATGACTATGGAATGCTTCCTTTGAGCTATCCACTTCTATTTATGTTGATTCCATTGCATTCTCTATATATCATCTCACTTGCATCTGCATGACATTTAAAATGGAGCAGCATCAGATATCTCAAGTTCCAACTTCTAATTTAGGTGCTTTCCACGGGACTGGGTAGGATTGTTCCAAATTTGATATCACGGAAGCATACAAATAATGCAGCCACAGGTACATCTTTTTCACCACACTATCATTTCATTTCATCCTTAGCGATAAGTTCCATTTTCTTTTGAGAATGGTATTAAATCTCTAAGATATTCCTGCACTTTAATGAAATTATTCAACATCTTATATGCAAGGAAACTATTGCACTCCATCATTTTCTCTTTCTAAGAATAGGGCATTTTGAAATCTGTTGGAGCCATTTTTATTTTACTGAATATTTGACGATTCTGATTTTTATATAGTATTTGTAATCACATTTTGCTGGTTTATTTTCTTTTTGTTTCAGTTCTTTATGCATTTTTTGGCCTACGCTTGCTATATATTGCATGGAGAGCATCAGATTCAAAGTCATCTCAGAAAAAAGAAATGGAGGAAGTATGTTTCTGTTTTTACCAAAGCTTTTCTTTCAGCAATTGTGTAATATGTGCAATTTGATAGTTAATAAAAAAGGTGGAAGAGGTAGTGGATGTATTACTTCAGCATTCCTTCAGTGGACCACTGAATAAAAAATAGTTCAAATAATCTTCTTAAGTTATATGCGGAAGAATTTAGGCGGGTATTCAGTAAGATGAAAGGAGGAACTGTAATTTCAGTACCCTAAGACATCAGTTTCATCCAGCAGATGTGTGAATTACTACCAAAGTTGATGTTTCTGGCTTTTTTCTTTTCGTGGTACCTGGATTAGGTGAAGAGAACCAATCATAATAGTTTGAAAATATAAATGTTATGCACTTGACAGGTTGAAGAAAAGCTCGAGTCAGGACAGGGGAAATCAATCTTCCGCCGCTACTTTTCAAGATTTTGTACACCCATCTTTCTAGAGGTGCTTCTTGGTCATGGGCTATGATTTGAACTATTTGATGCCAGAATATTCCCAGCTTACTATCATGGTGCTTTTAGCATCTCTATTATTACGATGTCCCTATTATCATCCTATGCTACATGAACCAATTTATACACGGGAGTTTCTACCCTAATTATTTCAGCAGTCTTTGTAATATATGCAGCTTATTTGCCAATAACATGATTTTGCAGTCATTTATTTTGACCTTTCTCGCTGAGTGGGGTGATCGTAGCCAGATAGCTACCATTGCTGTAAGTCACTACTCCTTATTGCAATCCTTTTTTTTTTCTGATTATGTAGCAGCATTTTTCAGTTCTGTCATATGGAAATTGAAACCTTCTTTTATGCAACTTGTTGGTAGGTCTGCCCAATACTTAGATGTCCAATTCTTTTTTCTGTGTCCTCCATTAGGGGCCTCATGTAACTTCCTATTAGTATTATCTTTGTCCTCCATGAGGGGCCTCATGTAACATCCTATTAGCATTATCTTTGCCCTTGCGAACAGCCAATTGCCCAAATGAGTGAGAATACAAGAGAGATGAAATCTCTAGCTGGATCTGTGTTATTGACTATCTCATCTCCTTGCAGCTGGCAACACACAAGAATGCTGTAGGAGTTGCGGTTGGGGCAACAATAGGACATACCATATGCACATCCGTGGCAGTGGTAGGAGGAAGCATGTTGGCATCAAAGATCTCCCAGCGAACAGTCGCCACCATAGGAGGCCTGCTATTTCTGTGTTTCTCGCTGTCTTCCTATTTCTACCCACCTCTATAAGATCATTTTTTGTAGAGCCTGAAATGATTCTTTTTTATGGTCGTGGAAACTCTCATAACCATTCAGTTTTTTTGCAGCTATTCTTTTGTTGAGCCAATGCTCGTTGCAGTCTCTCTTGCTCTTCCCTTAGTTTTCAACTCAATAACGAAAGCCCTCTTCCTTTGTTTCCTCGGAAACTATTAGAATCTTAAGTCCTACTTGGAGATGGTCATCATGCACTGCAATGGAGTATTTGCTACTCAAACAGAAGTTTGCCAACAGACGATGCCCCTCATTGCTCTTGTTCCATCCCCAACTCTAAGTTATATTGTACTCCTAAATTTAGAACTGGGCAAATAAGTCACAGGAGATTCTATCTTCTGTAATGGCCAAAGGGCACCATGGCCTTATTCTGAATGCTTGCATATGCATCTTCAAGATCAAGCAATCCCCCCATCTCTGCCTCCACCAAGAGCTCAAGGCCTTCCAAGCGTACAGCTCCTCCTCCTTGGTAGAGTCCACTCAAAGCAAAGGGCCAAAGGAAGGAGAATGATAAAGGGGTAAGCTTTGTAAGTGTTGGTGGCTTACAGTATAAGAGAGGCAAGTGAAAGTTGGCCACCCAACAGGACAAGAAAATGATGTTCATTTCTGTTGGGGAGAGAGGTATTGAGCTGAGGAGGAATATAAGTAGGTTGAACATTGCAATTCAAACCTACTGCCTTTTCTTCTTCTTAGCCATTGAGTTAGTTAGATATTCTATATCAGATTCCACAGCTCTCTACTGAGACCATCTAGTCCATGTAGATTGCCTTCGGATTAAGACGACGTTGAGTGTCGTATATCTGTTGGGAAGCCGACTTGCAGCCCACTTGCCTTGATTTTTGTTTTTCAGTCTGTGAAGAGGTTACTGTAACTTGGCAGTGAAGCAAACCCGCCCAAACTAACCACCTTATTTAGAAACCACTCTTTATCTTCTGCAGAAAAGAGGCTGCTGCAGCTAGCTGATGAAAAGATGAGGGACAGCATGGAGAGGCTGGTTCTGCTGCCCTTTGCTGTTGGGTGCATGTCTGAGTCGAGTGTCCGCCTGGCTCCTCCGCCTGCCCGCAGATCTCCGGCCCCTCTCCCCCGGTCGCCTCCAATAAGTCTCTTTTATACCATATCTTGTCATCCTTTTCTTGATGCTTCCTCATTCAGAAATCTGTGTTTCCTGATGTTTTTCTGATGCTGTGTTGGTTCTGAAGGGAATGGAGGGACCGAAAAGGAGGGGTGGGATAATGGGACTTGGCCGAATGAAGGGACAAAGGGCTCCATGAGATCGCTGTCTTTCAGGAAAACCAACATATCCACCGGAATCCACAGGATGTTCAAGGGCTTCAAGAACATCTCCCACATGTTTGGTAAGCTAGTTATGCCCCACTCCACACTTGGCAAGATAACTAACCCCTGCAAACATCAGCCTCTTACTTGCACAATTCCAATTCAGCCTACAAGGAGGAATCGGAAGAGGAGGAGACGGCGATCCAGATAGGGCTCCCGACAGACGTGAAACACATTACGCACATTGGATGGGATGGTCTCTCTGCAAATTATGATCATGATCAGATGAAGAGCTGCAGGTGGGATGGCCTCTTCGCTGATCCTCATCTGCTCCCCAACAAAGAACTACCACCTGATCATCATCTTCCACCTCCCGGCCCTATTGCCGAGAAGTTCGAGAGTTGGCCTAGCAGAAGAAGACAGGATCCACAACCGTCGAATCCAGGGGTCCCTGCCGGACCCTGACCCACAAAGGTTAAATCCTCTTTTTCCCAACTGATATCTTTCCTGTGAAAGGTTGATTGGTGACTTGAGTAAGGTATGTGTAAAGAAAGTATCACACATGTGCTAAAGCCCCTACAAGCATCACACCTGGCTTGCCCCACACTTGTGGCTGGTGTTTACCGTATGGATATGTAGCATTGGAATCAACATTTAAATGTATGCAAATTTGTACTTGTAATTCCCGCACGGTAAAATTTGCTTGCCTGCCCTCTTGGAATGTGAGGTGGAGTACCACTAGAAGTAGAAGTAACAAATTTATAATAAAATCAATTATAAAATAATTCAAAAAATATATCTGTTTTTATGCTAATAATGCGGCGGAAATTAGTATATTTTTGTATGTAATGATTTGAAGTAATTTGGAGATATGTGTTCCGAGTTGTTATTCTAAATGTAAGTTAAGTGATTAATTTGTAGGTGTTAATTGATGGATTTGAATGTAGTTAAAATTAGGTGAAAATTTATTAATTAACAAATAAAAATATACAAAATTATCGTTTTAATTAAATTATATAATTTAGTAGTTACTATATATATAATTAAATTATATTAAATAAATTTTATATAGTTAATGTTTAATATATAATATTTTTATTATATAATTTTATATAAAATAATATTAATATATAAAATTATTTAAAATATATAAAAAATAAAAATAAATAAGTAATATTATAAAAAAATAAGGATATTAAAATAATTTATTAATTAAATAACAAAATAGCTACAAATATAAAAAAAATAGGATTTTAGTTTTTAGTGTAAATTTGGTAATTCTCCAACCATTTAAACCACTCCATTTTTTTTACCAAATTAGCTATTTTATCCAACTATACAAACCATTCATCCAAATATAATGTTAAAAATCATGCCAAGTAATAAAACTTTTTTAATTTTATAAATCAACAACACTTTTAACAACTATATATAAGCCGGGTTTTAGTCTTAGATCAAACACAAGTGTCAACTCACTGGTTCTCATATGAGAAGGTATTATATACTAATAAGGAATTAAATACTTGTTTACTTAAAAATTATGCATTATAAATAGTGAAATATTTACAATTT
The DNA here is from genome assembly GCA_030064425.1 of Trapa bicornis. Classification (NCBI taxonomy): domain Eukaryota; kingdom Viridiplantae; phylum Streptophyta; class Magnoliopsida; order Myrtales; family Lythraceae; genus Trapa; species Trapa bicornis. Next base: position 25,325,480 of record CM057751.1, read on the forward strand.
TTAATCGTACAACAATTTTATATTTTATCCAATATTAGACTATATTTTTAACAATAACAAATGATATAATTGTCTCTTTTAGTCTATTTTATTGATCACTTTTCTAGCCCGATTTTTCACAATTAACTTTGTTTCAAACTAGTTCATACTTTAATTGTTCCCGGACTTGCCCGTGTGGATCTGAATCCTTCCATCCAGGTCCGAATCCTCCCATCCAAACCCATTATCATGGGTGTGGTTCAAAACCTAATTTGGGTGTACTAATCGGTTTAATATACTTTTATCTCCATTATTCTTTTACATCAAAGTATGAGTTCAAGTTGGTACAACTACTCATTGATAGGCATGTTAATGGGATCTAGGACCCGAGCCTCAGATTCATAAAAGTGGACCCCAAGGAATGGTGGTTTTACAACAATGTTTCATTAAGAAGGCACACCGTGTGCATTTATATAAGTTGACCCAAATTGAATGAACTTGTAAAAAAGTATTGTGAACCGATAAGGGGTTGGACCCATATTTACTTTAAAGTCATAACTTATAAGTAGTGAAATATTTCCAAGGGGTTGTACCCATATTTACTTTAAAGTCATAACTTATAAGTAGTGAAATATTTCCAACCTTATAAACCCACAACACTTCTCTATTTTATCCAATATATAATCATATTCTCAACACCTGCTCTCACGTACAACGTGGATATACTTGTCACGTGCAATTTTTAAACCCGCCCTCAACAGCTGTCTACGAATCGGATATTATTCTTCCGGTCTCGTACGAGTAGGAATAATGGCCTCGAGTTGGACATTTTTCCTCCTTACTCGGGTAGTTCACGAGACGGTTTCCAATCTTAGGTTGGATACGGGTGCGAGACCACTCGCTTTAATACCATGTGAGAAAGTATTGTGGACCGATAATGGGTTGGGTCATGTCTACTTAAAAGTCATGACTTATAAGTAGTGTAACATTTCCAACCTTATAAACCCACAATACTTCTCTATTTTATCCAATGTGAGATCATATTTTCAACAAAACTCAATCACTCACCGTCACCACTATTGTGTGTTGTTGCTCCGTTGAGCTTCTCTCTCCTGAGGAAGGATGGAGGGAGGGCAACAACAACAATAGACTCCATTTTTCCATAACTATCTTCCTCTAAGGTTCCTCTGACAACAATATTGTTGGTCCATCTTCCTCTTGCTATCCGTGCTAGCTGTCTCCTTATTGCCCTCGTGCCAATCATCGTCGGTTTATGACTACTGAGAAGCCCTCACAAAGAGCCTGCTCTACTTTGAGTACTAACGCTAGAGGCGTCTGCCACACAACTAGTGGGTCACATGACGTTTTGACTTCGGCCTCACCGACGAACTCAAACAAGGGGTGAGAATGTAAAAAATATATATACATTGCAGATGTAAGTCACTCCACTTGTTCGATTTGGTGTTTGATCATCGATTGTGGTATGTATGAAGGTGGACTCGGTTGGAGGCTACTACGATGTCGGGGATAATGTGAAGTTTGGCCTTCCGATGGCCTTCACGATCACGATGCTGTCGTGGGGCATCATCGAATACCGCCAACAAATGGTAGACGTTGGCGAGCCACACATTGGAAGCCATCAAGCGGGCACTGATTAATTCATTAAAGCGCATACCCATCCTAACTTTCTATGGGTTCATGTTAAAGAATAGAGAAAATATACTACAATATATATTGCTTCATAAGTGTGTTAAATTGATAGAATTGTCCTAAATTTATAATACATGTAAATGTACAAATATTAGGGACATGTCTTTTAATATAAACATATCTTTTGGTATGGATATATCTTTTAATTGGTTTTCTTAAATTCGGGTAGACTCGAGTTTTTTACCGAAGGATTTGATCGAACCCGAAATAGTTTAATCTATAGATCTCTTAGTGTAATATGTAGATCTATTGGTTTAATATATAGGTCTATTAGTGTAATATATAGGTCTATTAGTGTAATTTGTAGATCACTTATTACTCGCCCGTAAGCACAATGAGAGGTTTCGAACATTGAACTTGAAGCGAAGTGTGCCAAATATGTGCGAAGAGAGACAATTGGTAAACATATCTGCAATTTGAGCTTATGTGCCAATGAAGCAAATGTGGAGTTCCCCGCGATTGACTCGTTCATGAACGAAGTGATAGTCTATCACAATGTGTTTAGTATGAGTATGAAAAATTGGATTGTCACTAAGATAAATTGCTGACATATTATCACACCAAAGAGTTGGCGAAGATTTAAAATGAAATTTGAGTTCTCGAATTAGTGACTGGATCCAAATGAGTTCAGCAGCTGTATTTTCGATACTCTTATATTCCGCTTCAGTACTGGAATGGGCAACTATGCGTTGCTTCTTATCACTTCACGAAATCAAGTTATTTTCAAGAAATACTGAAAACCCACTTATGGAATGCCGATCATTAGGTTTGACAGCCCAATCGGCATTAGAAAAACAATGGAGATGTGGCTATGAGTTTTTTCAGAAATATAATCCGTGACTGACGTTCCTTGAAGATAATATAAAATTCTCTTGGTTGCAACCCAATTAGTTGTCGTTAGCTTGTGCATAAATTGACAGACCTGATTGATAGTATAGGAAATGTCTGATCAAGTTAATATTAAATATTGAAGAGAACCAATAGCATGTAGATCCGAGAGTTATCTAGTGGAGCGTAATCATATAAAGATAGTGTAGAGACAGGTTTGCAGTCAGTTATTGATGCTTTTGTAAGAATATCATGAATATACTTCTGTTGAGTTAAGATAAGACCTTCAGAATGAGAATATACCTCAATCCAAAGAAAATGATGAAGGGACCCAAGATCCTTAATAAAAAATTTCTCTTTGAGAGCACACACAATAGACATTAGAGGAGCATTAGGTGAGCTAGTGAGAATTATATCATGTACATACACTAGGAGGAATATGACAAATTGAGGGGTACGGTAGATAAAAAAAGAGGTATCTGCAACATAAGCTTTAAAACTAAGTGTTAACAAGAATGTACTCAATAGGAGAAACCAGACCCGAGGAGCTTGCTTCAATTCATATAACGAGCAATGAAGGAAACAAATGTAATCAGGATATGATGGATATGTGTAGCCTGATGGTTGTGTCATATAAACTTCCTTATTGAGATGGCCGTGAAGAAATGCATTATTAATATTAGGTTGTGGAATGGGCCAGTTATAGGAGACGACAAGTGACAAAATAACCCGAATAGTGACTGGTTTAATTACCGGACTGAAAGTATCGTTATAGTTGAGCCCTTCCTGTTGAGAGAATCCTTTTGCAATTAAACGAGCTTTATAATGTACAAGAGTCTAATCTAGATGGTGTTTGAGTTTGTAGGCCCACTTACTGCCGATAATATGTCTAACAGGTGGAGGTGACACTAAATCCCATGTGTGGTTCTTCAAAAGAGTTACATATTCAATATTGATAGCATCAACCTAGTAGGGTTCTATTTGAACTTATTTAAAAGTTCATGGCTCGTGAATAGAGGAAACAAGGAATAAATTAGGATCAATTTTAAAGCGCCATGGAGATAAGATGTCATCTTGAGACCTGGTGAGCATGCGACGGGGTGGGGAGACGGGAGAAAACCCATCAACATCGATGGAGATTATGTATGGAGATGTAGGTGAGGGTGGAACACTAAGTGTTGAGGAGGATAACTCATTAGAAATTGCCAATGGTGTAACATGTTCAGGTAAAGAAGGAAAGAAATATGAAAATAAAGGTATAAAGTGAATAAAGTTACTAGGAGTTGTAAGGGGGGCACTACCTGCATGTGAACATTTATCAAAAGAAAATCTTATCTTATCAAAAGAAAATCTTGTCTCATCAAAGTGAGCAGTTCGACAAATGAAGATACGTTGATCGAGACAATAATATCTTAAAAATTCAGTAGGATAACTAAGAAAAACATATGAGTTGGAACGAGGTTGAAGTTTATGATCTTGGTATGGACGTAAGTATGAAAAACACAAACACCCGAAAACTCGTAAAAAATTATAATTAGGTGGTGTCTGATGAAGGATTTGATATGGAAATTTGAACTTAAGGGAGCGAGTGGGTAGTCAGTTAATGAGATATACAACTATTTTAAATGCAAAGTCCCAAAATTTTATAGAAATATGAGAATGTAGCAAAAGTGTAAGTCACATATCAACAATATTTCTATGTTTTATTTCGGCAGAACCATTTTGTTGTGCTATATGTGGGCAAAAAATTTGATTAGTAATCCCATTAGTGTGCAATTTATTTTGAAATACAGATAACAAAAATTCCTTTTCACCATCAATTTGATGAGATTTAATTTTTCTATCAAAAAAGTTTTCAACTTGTAAACAAAAAGTGCATAAAATATGGAGAACATCATAATGATTTTTCATAACAAAATATTAGGAATATTTGCTATAATTATCAAAAAAATAAATATAATAAATATGACCTGTCATGCCCCGATTCGGTTTGGACTCGTGATCAATCCATCACCCTAATGATACAGGGAAGGTGAAGGCATGTCTACGTTCAAACCCTTACTGTAAGTTCGGGGTAGGGAATGTACATTGAGGGCTCAAGCTTATCTTGGAACTTTCCGTCTTTGTCCTAGACCTGAAAGGATGAGAGAAGGGGAATGAATATACAAATACCGAGTGAGGAAAACTACTATAACGATTTCTTTAATTCATTTCTTCGCCCATTAATTATGCATTTTTCGTTTTTCACATATTAGCCATGCATCAACTGCCCTCCTATCATAGGAGTGATTATACATTCACAGAACGATGCCCAACCATTACACTTGTGGACCAGAGCACCTTTACCGTCCACCTTGATAAAAATATACTGCCTCTACCCTGAGTTTGAGTGGACATCAATAGTTCAACTCTCAAACACTAATTACTTCATCATGTCCACTTTGAGGGACGAGACCTCCTTTCCCCTACTACCTTGCTCTCAGTGTGTAAAAAGCTCCCCGAGCTTCTCGACCTACTGGACGCCATACCACCTTTATACACCCTAGGTCGTCCAGCAGTCCTTGGGATCCATCACTACCTCATGTCAGGTATCCTCATAGCCCAAATCTCACAGTGCATGCACAAATCAAGAGTCTTTTAAGTTATAGCCATTATCTTTGGCCCTCCAGTGCAACGGTCTGTTGGCTTGGCTTTGGTCCAACAAGCCCAATAACGGTACTGACCCAACACGTTCAACGACTTGACTTTAGTGGAGCAACGGTTTGGCCCAACAAACCCAATAACTCAGACTTAGCTTGGTGGGTATCACAAAAAATTTCCCGTCAATTGGATTTTTTAGCATTACTCATCACATGCTAGTTTTGGACATGTCCATACTCGTGTCCATTGGCCTTGGGCCAACTTGCATACCGAGCATAAACCTCGGAATTAGCTCCCAAATATTTTAAGCAGAGTCACCCAGTCATTGGAGGCTAATTCCAAGAAAATCATTTTTAGATGCAAACCGTCATTCCAACCAGAATGGACGTCATAACAATTTCCACTCACCCGGTAATCTCGACAAGGTTGTCCGGGCGGAGTCTGGTCTCGCGGTGTGCTCCCGAAAGCCAGCGTTCGAGCAGTCTACTCCTACACATCATGAATATCCATTTTAAGATGCTTGACTAAGAGACCGCATCTTTTTGGGTATTTGTATATAGATCCTCACATTTTGACTTAATTGCAATTTGGTTCCTAAAGTTTGTATTTTTACCATTAGGTCCTTATTTGCCCCTCAATTTCAATTAAGCCCTCAGGATTTCTCATTCTCCTTCTTGGGTCCTTATTTTTAGCAAAATCTCCCATTGGCACCTCAATTTTCCAAAATTGTCATTAAGTCCCCAATTACCCCAAAATTACAATTTGACCCCAAACTTTTCAAAAGTTCCAAATTAGTCCTCCACTTTATCCAAATTGCCCAATTGACCCTCAATTGGGAGTGAATTTCATGAAAACACTTTCAATTTAATCAATTTTCCATTCAACCCTCCAATTTTTTGAAAATTGCACAAAAGCCCCAAAATTTCCAATTTTGCCCTCTTCTTCTTCCCCAATTTGAGCATATGAACGTCCAGATCTTACCTCATCCAATTGACGGCTCATAAGTCCTTAATTTATTTATTTTTTGTTATAATTAGTCTCCTCCAGCTCCCCTCGATCATCCTACACTTCGAATTTGGTTGAGTTTTAAGCCTAATCAGAACTTCGTTAGAAAATTTACAATATAGAGAGAAAGATTGCTTAACTCACCTATGGAGAGGCGGTGGTCGGAGCTTGAGGTGAGGCAGCTAGTGCTTGTTGAGGGGAACCTACCAGGATTGGATCCCACTGCAATTTACCGCTGTCCTACGGGAATTTGAAGAGAAGTTTTGGGGGGTGCAACTCTCAAACTCAGAAATTCTGACAAGAAGAGGTGAAATTGAGCTTACCGAGGGTCTGTAAGGGGCCGTGGAGGGTCTTAGGCGGTTAGAGGTGGCCAATGCTGGTGGTGGAAGGGTTGAGGGAGTCGGGGTTGGGTCGGTCGGGAGTTCGCTGTTTCGAGCTCTGAAGTAACTTCACTTTACTATCGTCTCTACACTTCTCTATTTGTTCTTTGATCACTTTGAGAGTGTCTCGAGCTAGAGCACTCTTCCCTAGTTCCAATGCCACCCTTCAGAGCTTCTTTGGTTGCGAAAATGCCCGTCGTTGAAGCCTTGATCGGAGTGTCGTCAGAAAAGGAGTTCTTTGTCTTTAGAGAGTGCCTGAAAGGTGAGGAGGACGAATGGGAGGGTGCTCTTTATATAGGGAGCTCGACAACTATTTAGGCTACCGACCGGCGTGAGACTCGACCTCCGACTTGGCCGCCGGTGACTTGACCAAAGAGATTTTCGAGTTGTCAGACACTCTAGTTTTTTCGACCTCTCTCTTCTTTGTTAGTGGCTGGCGTGACGGTTGTGCCATGTGGCGCGCTATGATTAGCCAATTTTTCTAACGTGGAGGTCTAACTCGGCCGCCATGTCAATCGTTGACCGGTTGACCGGACACGTAGCAACCTCTCATTGGCTGCTTATGTCTGTGTGGCGTGCTGATGGTCGTTCGCTGACCATTGACCAGACATGTGGCAGCCTCCCATTGGTTGCCCATGTCTACATGGCTGTTGATGAGGCATCGTTGACTGCTAATCGGTCTAGTCCGTTGACCGGTCCGGTCCGACCGGGTTTGCTATCTTGAATTAAAAAATCGGTCAGTTCGGACCCGATTCGATTGGTTTTCTAAAATTTAAAAATTTAAAAATTTATTTTCTATCTAATGGTGGCCTCAATTTCCCAAATTTACATTTTTAAACCACCTAGAAAAATGAATTATTGAATCGGTTCACTATTGTTCCTCTCGATTCAATCCGATTCGGATCTAGTTCATCCTAAACCGGCCCGGTTCTCTACCAATTCCACTTCCCGATTCTTCGTCACAATTTTTGTGAATTTTTTAGTCATTTGTGATTTTCCAATTTCCCTTATTAACCCTTATTTACTATTTTCTATTGATTAAATTGGCCAAATTTTCAAGAATAATGTCGATTCTCTTCCCTATTTCCTTGGTGTGAAGGGACGGGTTCCACATGACCAGTATGTGATTTGATTGGTGCAGGTCCCCAAAAATATCATGCACAAGTTGAAAAGGAAAATATTTTTGAACAATCTTACCTAAGGAGCAGATATCACAAAATTGAGAATCAACAGAATTACTTTTTATTGAATTCTTAGATAAAACATGAGTACTAACTTTTGAAAAATGTGTCACACACAGGTAGTACAATTCGAATTTACGAGCTCCCCGAAACAACTCTTAATGGGTGAGACTGTCACGCCCCAACTCGGTTTGGTCGGATCCCCGTGATCTACGTGCCACTCTCCCAATTTATTAAAGGATTTCCCCTTATTGTAAACCGTAAAGAGTAAGGCATCCTTTAAACCTGCACCATTTCCTGGACTAGCTACTCCAGATTTCGCACAGACACCTGGAACGACGATCTGCCCTTATACTCATCGAGTCGTCCAGGGCCCTTAGGACACATCACTACCCCTCATGGGCGTCTTGATGATCCCGTACTCATAGTGCATGCACAAACAATGTTTTCTTATCAAACCATGTAATATGTGGTGCCACTGATCCAATGGCCCCGACTCTCAACTCAACTCGCAGTTGTTTGTCTTGACTGGTCCGTCAACCTATCATATCGCACTACCGCTAATTAACTGAGCATGTCGGTCCTATCTTGGTACCATGACCAAACAATTCACTTATTAAGTTTTATAGCACATATATCATGTTCGTTTACGAGTTCCTGCTCGTGCCAACTTGCATTGGGCCCACTATACGAGATTTTCAAAAAACTGGGCATTCTAGCCCGCAAGTTCCAAAATCGAGGCCCCCGGCCTATAAGAGCTATTCAAGCTCCCGTCAAGAAGGTCTCCCAAATAGTTTAAGTATTGGCACACAGTCAAGGGAGAACACTTCCGACAAAATAGGTTTTCAGTGTCCATTATACCAACCAGTATAAGGACATCTCCGTTCATAACCGATGAACGGGTTTTCAACTTCCTTCGAGTAAGTCTCATCATACCAACCGGGTATGATCTACTTACAACCGGTAAGTAGTTTTTCCGCATAATTTTCACATCACTTTCTCTAAGTGGTAATAATTAAAATACCACTAAATAGTGGGTTTTTAGACCGAGGCACTTATCATTCCCTACCGGGTATGACATAAAATTTCCACTGACAACTGATAAGTGGTTTTTATCTTTAAGTTGTACTCATCATCCCAATCGGGTATGATGTTAGTAAACCCACTCACCCATTAATGTCGTGAATTCCACTAGACTGGTTTTTTGTATTCACGCGAGCTTGTCCTTACTGGCGTTCCCGATATTTCGTGTTCCTACACGATATGAACAACCTTGTTCATTATTACTTGGCATAACAGCCTTCATTCATTTCCAATGAATGAGAAAACCCAAACTTTTAGTTATTTGCAATTAGGTCCCAAAAGTTATTTCTCTTTAACTTTAAGTCCCTAATTTCGGTTTTTCCTCAAATTGAATCCCGTAACTTTTAAAATTTATCCTGGGACCTAAATTTATTCAATTTCACCAAAAAGGGGTTTAATTTCCCAAATTTCCAATTTGGTCCCCCAATTTTTCCAAAATTACCATTTTGCCCTTGTTTTACAAAAATGGTAAGTTTTGCCCCAAAATTCCAAAATTTCTCAATTGGTCCTCTAACATTATTTGCATGCCCAATTGACCCTCAATTTCATAAAATTATATTTTAGCCCTTTAAATTTCAAAAATCCCCAATTTTCCCCCAATTCCAACTTCTTAACACAGCCGAATTTGATTTCATCAAATTGACCCATCAAATGTTTCCAATTGTTGAAATTGAGTTTCTACATGTTCATACGATTCTTCAGAAATGTGAATCGCAAGTTTTAATGCGGGGACGAGCTCAAATGGAGCTTCGCCGAAAAATGAACTATAGAGAGAGAAAGCTTCGATTACTCACCGGTGAAGGCACGGAGGTTCGAGCTTTCGATCTAGGCAGATAGCTCTCGTCCTGAGGTTCATCATAGAATCAAGAATCGCATCAATTAATGTAGAATTAGATTATAATTTTTTTATTGAAATTTGGTCGATTCTCTCTTTAGCACCGATCGAAAATTGTAAAGGGAGCCAAATTGGCTTACCTTTCAGTCCTAATTCGGTTGTGGAAAGGCTGAGGAAGTGTTGGGAGGGCTTGAAATGGCCGATTTTAGCTTGGCCGAAATAGGATAGATTCGGTCCGCCAGAGTTGCTTCACTATTCCATCATGTCGGCGCTTCTCCAACGATTCTCGGATTGACTGTAGTTTGCTATCAGATAGCTGTCTTCTCCCTAGTTCTAAATAGCCCTACCTTTGTTCAAGTCGAAGCTCTAGTTCGAGCTTTAATGGGAAATGGAGCAGTAGAGAGAGAGAGAAATGTTCAGGTATGAGGAGAATGAAATGGGAATGATCTCTTTATATAGGCGTAAAACCCATGTATTAAATGGGCGAGATTTATTACTAGTATTAATATTGCTATAATTTAATTTCGGTATTAATTCCAATAATTTAATTTCGATATTAATTACAATAATTAAATATATATTAATTTATGGTTATTTATGATAAGGTGTACATACAAATTTTTGACCGAAATTTCAGGTTACAAAAAAATTCATTCTTCCCAAGAGATCACCCATCCTCATACTACTCTCAAGCAAGCACGTTTAACTTTAAAGTTCTTATGGAATTTAGTTCACCTGTACCACTTTGATTTTTGTTTTCTAATTTGTCTTACGTTTCTTTTCCAAGGTTTAATGAACCCTTTGGATCACCCGAGAGTTGTAAATTCCCAACTTGCCCGTTCAAAAATAATCAGGTTTGTGAACCGGTTCTGAATCCTCACTTAGTTTGACAAGTTCTTTTCCTGATTTTCCTTAGCTCAAAAGGGCAGATTTTACAGAGACGATCCTTTATAACAAAAAAAAGAGGGTGAAATTCAAGTTAGCAAGAATTGTATTTGGTAAATTGCGAGACTAGTAGTAAGTTTATGGCTATATTGGGGATATAAAATACTTTATTTACAGAGAATTGTTTAGTGGGAGTGGAAAATGAAGTAAAACCGATAGAGAAAAATTTTAAACCTGAATCGTCGCATATGAGCAGTTGATCTGGATGAGCTATGTACTATTGTAATGATGAATGTGAGAAATCATTGATTAAATGATTTGAGGTACCTGAATTAATGTTCCAATCAAGGGTGTGTGTGTGATATGTGTTATGGCTAACATTGACATGAGGATTTTGATAATTGGTCGGTAATTGTGGATTTGTAGCTATGTGTCTAGGTTCTTGACAAACATGGCAGACAAGTGTACAATTCCGAGTTTGAAAATTGCGCGCACGAGATAGAGGAGAATTAGATCCAGTTGATGATGGAATATGTCTATTTCGATGAGGTGGGATATGCTATTTCCGTTGTTGAAGTCTACGAGAGCCCGAAGAACACTACGACATGTGACTTTGGATGAATGTGCAATATCTTTTCCCATTGTGGCAATTAGGTGTTACCTTGCGTCTGAGTTATGTGAGAGTGCTTGATAAGTAGCGTGGTTGATGGTTAGATGAGAGCATATGAACTTTGTCACGCCCCGACCCGGTTTGGTCGGATCCCCGTGATCAACCCGCCACTCTCCCGGTTTATTAAAGGGTTTCCCCTTATCGTAAACCGTAAAGAGTAAGGCGTCCTTTAACTTGCACCTTTTTTCTGGAATATCATAATCAAAATTGTATGCAAATTTAAAACTTTACATACCTGTCTTACAGGCATCTTAGTTGACGGTATTTAAGGGGAGGCTTTACGGGATTTCCTGAAAGGGATATAAGGGAGGGGGTGAGTACGACTACTTAGTGAATGGGTTTTTAAAAGCTTTTGACATTTAAGAAAAACATTTATATGGAGTGTGCCAAACTCCTTTGTTTTCAAAAATCCCATCATTTAAAAATTTGGATTTTTTTTCCATTATTTCTTAGTTACCACGGTGTGTCATCACCCAACACACATCCTTCATCATTAAGGTTACACACATTCGCAAGTCAGTATCACTACTGAACCCGCTAGTGGCTTCGGAGCGACTTTTCCTGCTACCCGGATAGAAGTACGACCACTTCTACCCTGGGAATGAGTGGATGTACGTGACATCCTACCCACAATCCCGAAATCACTTCTTCATATCCGTATGAGGACAGAGACCTCATCCTGTCCCCACCCCGGTCTCATGCGCTTCGTGCTACTCTAGATTTCGCACAAACACCTGGAACGACGAACTGCCCTTATAGCCACCAGGTCGTCCAGTGCCCTTAGGACGCATCACTACCCCTCATGGGCGTCTTGATGATCCCGTACTCATAGTGCATGCACAAACAATGTTTTTTTATATTGCCATGTAATCTGTAGTGCCATTAGTCCAACGGCCCCGACTCTCAACTCAACCCGCAGCTGTTTGTCTTGACTAGTCCGTCGACCTGTCATGTCGCACTACCGCTAGTTGACTGAGCATGTCGGTCCTATCTTGGTACCATGGCCAAACAATTCACTTATTAAGTTTTATGGCACATATATCATGTTTGTTTACGAGCTCCTGCTCGTGCCAACTGGCCTTGGGCCCACTGTACGAGATTTTCAAAATCGGGCATTTAGCCCCCAAGTTCCAAAATCGAGGCCCCCGGCCTATTAGAGCTATTCGAGCTCCCGTCGAGAAGGTCTCCCAAATTGTTTAAGCATTAGCACACAGTCAGGGGAGAGCACTTCCGACAAAAATAGGTTTTTACTGCCCATCATATCGACCTGTATAAGGACATCTCCGTTCATAACCGATGAACGGGTTTTCAACTTCCTTCGAGGAAGTCTTATCATACCAACCGGGTATGATCTACTTACAACCGGTAAGTAGTTTTTTTTTCGCATAATTTTCACATCACTTTCTCTAAGTAGTGATGATTAAAATACCACTAAATAGTGGGTTTTTATATCGGGGTACTTATCATCCCCAACCGGGTATGATGTTAGTAAACCCACTCACAACCGGTAAGTGGTTTTTAACTTTAAACTGTGCTCATAATCACAACCGGTAAGTGGTTTTTAACTTTAAACTGTGCTCATAATCACAACTGGGTATGATGTGAATAACCCACTCACTCGTTAATGCCGTGAATTCCACTAGACCGGTTCTTGGTATTTACGCGAGCTTGTCCTTGCTGGCGTTCCCGGTACTTCGTGTTTCGATGAAGGCACGGCAATCCGAGCTTTCGATCTGGGCAGATAGGTCTCATCCTGAGGTTCATCCTTTCGGTCCTAATTCGGCCGTGGAAAGGCTGAGAAAGTGTTAGGAGGGCTTGGTTTGGCCTGAGGAGGGCTTGAAATGGTCGATTTCAGCTTGGCCGAAATAGGGCAGCTTCGGTCCGCCGGAGTTGCTTCACTATTCCATCATGTCGGTGCTTCTCCAACAATTCTCGGATTGATTGGAGTTTGCTATCAGATAGCTATCTTCTCCCCGGTTCTAAAGAGCCCAACCTTTGTTCAAGTCGAAGCTCTCGTTCAAGCTTTACCGGGAAATGGAGCAGTAGAGAGAGGAGAGAAGTGTTCAGGTGTGAGGATAATGAAATGGGGATGACCTCTTTATATAGGCGTAAAACCCGTGTATTAAATGGGCGAGATTTATTACTAGTATTAATATTGCCATAAATTATTGGTATTAATTCCATACCAATAATTTATTTTCGGTATTAATTCTAATAAATTAAATTTCGGTATTAATTTCAATAATTTAATTTTGGTATTAAATTATTGGTATTAATTATAATAATTAAATATATATTAATTTAAAGTTCTTATGGAATCTAGTTCACCTGAACAACTTTGATTTTTGTTTTCTAATTTTTCTTAAGTTTTTTTAGAAGGTTTAATAAACCCTTTGGATCACCCGAGAGTTGTAAATTCTCAACTTGCCCGTTCAGAAATAATCGGGTTTGTGAACCGGTTCTGAATCCTCACTTGGTGTCACCAGTTTTTTTTTCCTGGATTTCCTTAGCTAAAAAGGGCGGGTTTTACAAACTTGATCTCGTCGGTGTGTGCGCGAAAATGCAGTATTGGCAAAGTGATGAGTATCAACACCTAGGAAACTAGATACTAAGCCTGAAATAAGTCCTTCAGTTTTCTTGTAATCTTTCTTTGCTTCTTCTCTCAATAGCATAGATTTGAGTTTGTCGAGACTGAGGTGTGCGAGAGTCAGTGTGAGGGCAAGACAAAGTGTCTCTCATCCATCATCTAGTCCAGCAAGGATGTGATCCTTGATTTGAGATTCGGTTTTAGGATGTTCAATTTGAGTGAAACTAGTAGTCAAACTTGTAATCGCAATGAGATAAACAGTTATGATGTGATCACATTTGTACAAGTCCCGTAATTGATCATCAAGTAGATTGGTTTGGACACGAACTTAGTTGTAGTAGAGAGTTTCTAATTTTACCTAAATATCGGTCGAATTTTGAATGCCGATAACTTGGAGATTAACTTGGGTAGTGAGGAATAAACGGTAATATATCTTCCAATAAGTATAATTAAGATTGATGATAAAGACCTAGTTATGATGCTGGAATTATTTTATCAGCATATCCTAATAGATTAAATGTCTCTAACAATAGTGTAATGTTATTATTCCATAAATAATAGTTGGTTAAGTCTAAACTTATAAGTTGATTGTTTCAATAAATAAAAAATTAAAATAAGAGAATTGTTTTATCAAAAACTTCAAATAATAAATTTTAGAGAAAAATAATATCACTAAACTATTTAGAGATGATTCTAAAGTACGTGTTCGGTGATAACGAAAATTTTGATTGAATATTCTTGGTTTGATATTAGTATTAAATTGATATTTTGATAGAGTAGAGTTGTGATTTTGTACAGATATGCTAACATAGATATGATAAATAATATAAAAATATATATTATAATGTATATTGTTTTATAAATGTGTTAAATTGATAAATTTATTATAAATTTATAATATATTTAAAAGTATAAATATTAGTTACATATTTTTTAATATTAATATATATTTTAATTTATTTTTTAAAATTCGAATATACTTAAATATTTTATAAGAGTACATAAAAGGTCAACGTCCTAGGTTAGAGGTGGTGAGGAGAAGGGGCGACAGTGACAGCATCAGCAATCGTGTTTAGGGAAACCAACCCATATTACTCCTACCTGCCGTTGCACCATGCATGACAGGTAATGCTTGTGTGTATGCGATTTAATTAATTTAATTAATTGACAGTGGATTAGATTAATTAGTTCATATACACATAAAGCGAAATTATTGATTTTCACACCCATTCTTCACTATCACTATCACTATCACTAAATTGGGCAATAAGTTTGGCCTTCATTACGCCTGTTTGAACACCACATTCCCATTTAGGATGAATACCTCTCACAAAAACCATTTGACTTCGTCGTTTAATTCTGATATGAGCTATACATTTTCTAGTAAATGTGACGGTGACGAAATGATTGATTGATATGCATCCGTTCAAATTAAAAAATAATATAATAAATATATAATATTGTAATAATTTGAAATTTTTGTATATTACAAAAAATTAGACAAAAATCAACGAATTCAAGTACAGAAGACTTACCCGAGCCTCATGGCGAGTCTTGGGTTCAGCGAACCCGAAATATGGTCGGATATGTACCCGAACAAGTGAACTAGTGCTTGAGCATGGGTTCGATAAAACCCGTTCCAACTCGAACTTTTAACATCCCTAATCACTAATCTTTCATTGCCCAGTATGATTCTGATTTTATGGACAGTTATAGATAAATAGACATAATGTTGTTACATATGCCCTTTTATACCATATATTTATTAGACATGATAACCTAATTTACAATGCTGTTACTTAACCATTTAAGTTAGGAGTGGACTTTAATTTATAATATAACGCCTCAAAAAAATTTTAAAAAATAGAAAATATCCATTTACATGGAAATTACTAGTACACATCTTTAAAAACAATTTAAATAAAATATCATAACATATATATTAATTTATTCACTGTATTTGTGTTACATTTATACTTTTTTTTAATTTATATGCATATATTTTATTTGACTCAATCCATAAATAAATATTTTATTTATGAATAAATATTTAATTAATAAATTAATTTTGAAATATAATATTCACTAGCATTCAGTTTTTTAAATAAATTATCTACCTAATTATCTCTTATTTTAGATTTTGGTTAAATATATTATCCAAATAAGGTGGGACCAGACCAGTCCAAGATTTCAAATCATTACCTTTGACCAGTAATCGTCTTTCTTGAATTCATAAAACGGGAGCATGTGAGCCCACGCAGCGATTATGAGACCCATATGAGCTGCTTACATGCACCCGAGAGCACGCGGGCGCTTCTCAAGCTGAACTGTCAGATCCCGGGAACAGAATTCTCCTCTGCCTCCCTTTTCGCCTTCAAGCTGCAGAGTCCCCATTGAATCTCAAAAAAATCCTCCAGCCCAGAAATCCCGTCTCCCTCAATCTCCCCTTTCCTTCTACCACTGCCATGAGGGTATCTTGTGATCCTTTATATGCCTCCCGCGCTGTCCTTCCCCCAGCATCATTCATCCAATAACGCTCTCTTCGAATCCGTTCTTGATTCAGAGGGGGGTCAAAGGGAAGTGCTCTTTCTTTTGCAGTCTCCGATTCTCTGTTCTCAGGTCTTGCTTTCCTTTCCTGCGGGGTGTGGCGAGGGTCAGACTAAGAGGATGGTTCTGATGCTGGTAGAGAGCCAGGACGACAGCAGTACTCTGGTCCCGCCCCTCAATTTCTCCATGGTTGAAGAGAGCATATACCGATCCGGCTTCCCTCAACCTTCCAATTTCGCCTTCCTCGAAACCCTAGAACTTCGATCAATCATGTAAGTATAACCCACATTCTTCCAAAGTCTCATCTTTTTGTTCCCTTTCCGGCATTCTTGGTCGGTCTTTTTATGGCCTGCTGGTAGATGGACCATGGATGCATCGTATATTGTGATCAAGCGTGAAGGGTCTAGGAAAACTAGGTTAATTTATCGTCAATATCTCCTGGAATGATTCTACATTAGTTGTGTCTTATGTCGTAATACTGAACCAGGATTCATAAGTTTGAACTCTGTTCTTTTGTGAAGAACAGGATAGCAAAGTCTTTCTTTGATGGCTTGATTGATCTTATGTCTGGTTTTTCATATTCGAACTTTGATCCTTTACATTGCTTGATGACTTAGCTGTATTTGATTCTACATTGTCCTGTGCAGATACCTGTGCCCAGAACCTTATCCTGAAGAAAACATTGAGTTCCTTAATGATCAGAATATTCGGCTTTTCCAATTTGAGATCGAGGGAAAGACGGTATATTCTCAGTTCTTTTCTCCTCACTGGTTTTTATGCTACAATCGAAAACTGCACTGGATGTTGATTCTCTAGCACAAGCTTGATATGTCTTGTTATGGCCATTGTTGTGTATTGATATCATGCTGTCATGGTTAAATTTTTTGCAGGAGCCTTCTGTATCTACCCTAAATGATACCATCACTGAAGCTCTAAAAGTCCTAATTGGTATTGCAATTCAACAACTCATATCCTCATATCTCTGTTATGTTCCAATTTTGCAATTCACTGTTAACATATCATGGAAGAATCATCCATCTTCTGATCGTTGATCTTCTTTTGCCTCTTCAGATGTGAGGAATCATCCAGTCCTCATCCACTGCAAACGCGGGAAGGTACGGATACTGCTAGATTTGCTGTACATTTTGATCATATCCCTTCCGGGCATACTGGATTCCATGTTTCAGCTGACATCTTTTGGGTGAAAGCTTCCTGTAACTCACTGGTTTCTCTTTGTTTTTGGTTTGGGTGCTGCAGCATCGAACAGGAAGCCTTGTTGGGTGTTTCAGGAAGTTGCAGAACTGGTGCATGCCTTCTATTTTTGAGGAGTACCAGTTCTTTGCAAGGGAGAAGGCGAGGGCCACAGATTTGAGATTTATGGAATCATTTGACTTGTCCAACCTGAGGCATACACTACAAGGAGAAGACCCTGCAAAACCCCCCATAGAATAACATCAAATTAGTCCATCCTTCCCTTTACAGTTTTAGCTTTTGACAATGTATACTAGCAACAGTTTTTTTGTTTTTTAGGGTCTGCTACACTACTTACTTTCTCCTTTCCATTGCAACACTCTCAATTCTTATTCATCAAAGTAACATTTTTTTTCATTTTCATCAATCTGTGTATAGATTCGTCCCTTTCTTTTTCTGGGCATACATGTATGACTATTACTCAGGATCAGAATAAGATTGACAACAGCCTGTACTTATGTGAACCTTGCCATATAAACTTTCATCATGAGCAAGAGCTTTCCATTTTCAGCCCTATGGGTCCAAAACTCAAAGGTTCCTTTTTTGTAGAACATAATTGATGGAATGAGATCATGATCAAATCACATTGAATTGAATGGGATTCACATTTATGAAAAATTAATATTATCTATATTATTGACAAAATGAGTTAAATTTTACCAACCCGTATAAACCTAAGATGAAATTGTAAAAAAAATTACCCTCTGAAAAACTCTAGCCGTTCAATTAAGTGGATGGCTAGAATTTTCAAAAACTTATCCTATAAGATCAAAACGACGTCATTTTTATTTTAAGATTTAAAACAAAAACCCTAATCAGTCGATGTTAGGGTTTTCTAAAAATTTATCACATGTCAAAATGTCTAATTTTGGTATGAGGTAATTTTTTTGTCAGCGGATCAAAATGACCACGTTTTGATTCGAGGAGGTATTAATGACCAGACTACAAAAAATCACCAATTTTCATTCATAAATTGATGAATATTAGTTTGGAGGTATTAATGAATTATTTTTATTTTGTAAAAGATTTTAGATTTAAAAATTTACATTTAAATTAAAATACAATCCTTGTATATTTTAATAAATTGTAATTTTTATCTTAATGGTTATAATATAGTTTTATATATTTAGATAAATATATACTCATAATATTTTATATAATATATAAATATACATTTTACATATATAATATAATTTATTAAATATATATTATCTTTCTTGTTATTCTTATACAATATTTTTATATAAATAGTATTATACGATTAACATGATTTATTTCATATTATAACAATAATTTACTTATATTATAAGATAAAAAAGGGTTATAAATAAAAAAAATTCATATGTATATAATATATTTTATAAGATTTAATTATATAATAAAAATATAATATTTCTAACATACTTATGAAATAATTATAGATTATTTTTAAATTTTTCATTAATTTTATTATTATATAATTAACATTAATTTATCGAAAATTTACCAAATTACTTCCATAAGTAAGAAGTATGCAGGAGGAAGGTTCTTGCTTCTTCCAGAAGCTCATATATAATGGCAAATGGAGGCTTCTAATTGGAAGGCATTGAAGCAGTCCTCCAATCAGTCGCCTTTTTCAACAAAGGGGGTTATCGAAAATACCCTTGCCGGAGAGAGAAACCCTTCTGGGATCCGCCGCCGCTGCGGGAAGAGCGAGCCAGACAGCCATGACTGGGAAGGCGAAGCCGAAGAAGCACACCGCCAAGGAGATCGCCGCCAAGGTTGACGCGGCCACCACGAACCGCGGCGGCGGGAAGGCCGGGCTCGCCGACCGTAGCGGCGTCGAGAAGGGCGGACACGCCAAGTACGAGTGCCCCCTCTGCAAGACGACCGCCCCCGACATCAAGTCGATGCAGATTCACCACGATGCTCGCCACCCGAAGGTCCCCTTCGACGAGACGAAGCTCGCCAATCTCCACGCCACTCACACGGCCGATCCTGCTAAGCCTCGCCCCGGCGTGAGGGGTAGCTTCAAGAGGTGAGTTGTTGAGTCGCCGATGACTGGCTGTAGTAGAGTCTCTTTGTGTCAGTAATCCCAGTGAGTTGTGTAATCGTCAGAGGGTGATGGATCGATCCTCTCCTCTCCTCGCCGCTTGCAGTGTAACGCTACCCATCTTGGTGTCTCTACGCCATGAAAGTCTGCACCTTTTTTTTTCTGTTAAAAGATGTAATCTTCTTCTTATCTTTATGGTATGGACTATCAGATTCCTCCGTCGATCAGGATCTGAAAGTTTTCGCCTTTTTGATTTCCCTCGATTCAGAAGTGATCGATGAATGTAAGAAAAAAAGGACTCGATTTTGAGGGTGTATTCATTACTTGTGTGGCTTTCTTCTTGTTTGGGGGCGTTTCTCTTCTTCCTTTCTTTGTTGTTCAGACTATCTAATCATCACCTCTAATCTTGTGATTCCTGTGTTTGATTGAGAATGGTGAAATTCAGATGGACCAAATGATACCAAATTGGATCAAATCTGCCCATGGATGTTCTGTCACTTCTTCGATCCAAGTCATTGGTAAAAAAAAAAAAAAGAAGGGTACAAGACGACCTTCTTATCTCATATCGAAATAAAAGTTTTAATAAATTTTACTCTAACTTGAATACCTAAAGTTACGAGTTATTTTTTATTACCACATCGATTATGCTCTCTAATTAACTTTAAGATGGTCAATTTTATATGCTCCAACCAAAAATGGAATGATAACGCACTAACTTTTCTTATCTAATAGCGCAAATAAAAGCTTTAATAAATTATACTCTAAATTCAATACCTAATTATATTAGGAGTTATTTTTTATTACCACATCGACTATGCTATTAAATTAACTTTAAGATGATAGCGAATTTTATATGTGGGAATAAAAATGTTAAAAACAAAAATTATTGCTTAAATACACAAAATTATTGATATTAAAGGCGTAGTATTATAAATTAAAGATATATGTACATACAATAAAAGCTTTACTAATCAGTAGTGCATGACATCTCCTAACAAACTCGAATTCACTATGAGTAAAAGTACTTAGAAGTCAAATATTTTAACAATCCTATCTTCCATGTACAAGTTTTCGTCCTTCCTAGTTTTGGGTTTTGGAGAAGCATTCAAGTGGAAAAGAAAATTTTAAATTTAGCTTGGTTTGATAGATAGGGATGGTGTCGAGTTAACCGTTTGGAAAGATAGGTTCCTTCTTATTCTTTCAACCAAGAAGCTCACATCCTCTCCTCTTTGATATACTGCCACGCCCCGATATAATATTCAGGGTGGGTGTGACGTACCACAATCTGATTTTCTGATTTAATTCGATTGCAGCCCTCCAGGATTACTCGATATTACAAATGTGACTAACATCTTAGCAAATGGACTGAATACTTAAAATATAAAAAATTAAACATCAATTAACATTTCTTTCAAGATAATATAACTTATAAAATAAATAACAAATTCTAATGAATAACAACGGATAAAATTTAGAATGTTTTTGTCGATTTTTTTGAGATATATACCTAAAGTTTATAGCACATACTATTCATCTATTATAATTGTTATTCGAATTACTCTTGTTACTTGAAAAATATTTTAGGACGAAATAAGCTATTAGGTCAATTAATGGTATTACCAATATTGAGACAGTGTTAACTTGGGTTCTCTACACAAATGTAGAAAATCATTTCATACATTTATCTATATATATATAAGTGTAATATTTTCCATTTATTTACCATTCATATAGATTTTAACAATACTTTCATTTTCTCTTAAATGGTTCGGTTGTTTACAATGTTTAGTAACAATTGAATCAGTTCCACTTTTAACTCTGGTTAATTTTAACCCACTATGAATTTATTATGAATTTACGGTTTAGCCCTCACAGGTTCAGATTACCCGACTCACTAGTCGATAAACCGTCTCATATCATAACCTTCTCTAAGGTTAATTACTCGGGCTTAGGTCAATCTCTTTCCAGTTAGAACTTATTGAAATATTTATATTTCATTTATTTACCACTTAGTGGTATAATATTTGTCAAATTACCATTTAGTCCTTAAGTGGGCAAAATTGTCATTTTACCATTATACTTTAAAACCTTTTCTTTTTAAACTTTAAACTTTCTCAAGTTTTTCAATTGGG
Organism: Trapa bicornis; assembly: GCA_030064425.1. Lineage (NCBI taxonomy): Eukaryota > Viridiplantae > Streptophyta > Magnoliopsida > Myrtales > Lythraceae > Trapa > Trapa bicornis. The sequence goes on from CM057751.1 coordinate 25,347,225, forward strand.
TACCCCAAGTTTTATTGGGTCTCATTTTGATCCCAAATAGGCTTTGGAACAATTTCAAGTTTTATTTTTTGCTAATTGTCGAATGGTCCCTAAGTTTAGGCAAAATTACCATTTTTCTTTTTTCTTTATAACTTAGGTTTCGATATTCCTTTATTTTTCATTTTTTCTTATTTAGGTCCCTAAAATTTCTTTAATTATGTTTAGTTCATTGGACTGCCCAACATTTATTTTTTGTCCGCACAAATACTATTATTTGCACTTTAGTTCTTAACTTTAGCTTTATTACAAATAGGTCCCTATACCTTTCAAAATAGGCAAACCTATTTCTTGAACTTTACCAAACTTTTCAATTAGTCTCAAAACTTTATTTAGTCTCTTAGGAAGACTCTGCATAAAGTTCATTTACAATTGGGCTCCCTAACTTTCAATTATTTGTATTTTAGTCCCGACATTTGACCCATAACAAAAGTATCTCTAAAAATTACTGAACTAAGTGTAAAGGTACTCGTGGCCTCCCTCTAGGTCGTCGTAAATTTAGTTTGGTCAGAGTTGGTTGGAATTGCTCCGATCAATCTTGATCACAAACTTGAAAGAAAACAAGTAAGAGTTGAATCAAAGCCAGAAACTCACCGGAAATAGCATGTCAGCCATCAAGGCCAATGCAATTTCAAAGCTCACTCCTTAAGTAATCTGTGACTACTTGAATCACCTTGATTGATGGTTTGTAACTTCTGCAATGTCCATTTTATTTTAGCTCGGCTACTCAAACCGATATCTAAAACATAAAAAACTTAATTCACCTTCAAAACTTATTCAAATCAGGCAAGATCGATAGTTATGAAAAGTTAGTGGTGCGAGGGATTTGTTGAATTTTTCTCAACTCACGAAGGTTATCGAGGCCATCAAAATTAGCCTTTGAAACAAGTGTTCTATTTTCGATCGTCAAAGATTGTTTAGTCAGACGGAGAAGTTATAGTATCTGATAATTAAGTATCTAAAATTAGGGAATAATCTTAATTTGAGAGAATTCCGAACAATTTTTTACAATGGTACATTCAAACTTTATATTAATTTATTTTAAACTTACGTGGCTATCCATAATCTTATTTACTCATATCATAGCATGTGTATATATGAATTAACTAATTTTGTCAAGCAATGAAGCTAGGATATTTATACGGGTGCACAACACTGATCAATCTGCACTGCAGCGAACTGGTTTCTAACAAATACTTTGGTCGATTCAATGGATTTTAGTATCGTTAACTTATTTTTCGATTGATTATTCTAAAAATAAAAATATTTAAAAATTATATATTAAAATTTCTATTGAATATACACAATAATCTATTAATTTAAATTTATTTACCACCAATAAAAATTTGAAGTTTTGTTACTACCATTATCCCAAATTGATTTATTTAAATTATTTCACTCATTTCTCTTCATTCTTAGCTTTTATCACGAAATACTTCTAAAAGTTATTCGATTTTAACCTATTTTTGTTTATGTATCAATTCAATTCCTTAATTTAAGTTTTTTTTATTCGATCCCATTTACTAATTTAACTCGATCAGAATATTAGATTGAAATTTAATGATGTTACATAAAATCTCGAATTTATAATGCAAACATGTTAGAACTCGAAATCACAAGGATTGTTCATGCAGTCCAAGTGGCTGAGGAGCTCGGCTGGTATTCTATTATATTGGAAACAGATTCAAAGAAAATGTTTGAGAAATTGACAAGTGAACAATCTTTTAACACCATGATAAATCAGTCCACACGTTTACATTTACAAACTTTTTTTTCTTATTTCAAGTTATTTTAGTGTAGAAACGTGTCCTTGTTTCAACATGGCTCAAATTGTCTTTTAACTATTGTTGTTGAGGTGTTTGATTTTCATACATAGAGGTGTTGTTATATAACTTTACAATGTCCTTAATTTATAATAATACTTAAATATATGCACTAAAAAAAAGAGTTAATTCTCGATTTACTTTTGTGCAAAAAAGATAATTTTTTTATTAGTAAATTTATATTTTTATTTGATAGTATTTATAATAAAATATTATATTAGATAAAATAAAATAAATAAATATTGTGAATTTATAAATTTAAAAATATTATTTTACTATTAATAAATAATATTTTATTATATTATTTCAGAACCAGTATCATCATTCACACTTTATATTTTTCTTCTCATCCACATTGAAAGTATTAGTACGTATCGATAATAAAATCACACGTTAGAATATAATATTTTTTTACTTTTATTTCTATCAATATTAAAAATATTAATACATGTTGAGAATAAGATTACTTATTAAAATACAGTATTGGGCTCTAATAGAACTAACTTGACTGCCGCCTCTACCATTTGGTGGAGGATCCAAAAAGAATGTATACTTGGATTCATCAAACCCATATGCCAATCCGACCCTCAATTTGGCCTCTTTTTCATCTTTCTTGGGCTCACTGATTGGCCACACAACAGATTCACACACCCAACTGATGCTCAATATGGTCTCAATGACCGATGACCATGTATAACCATGGCTGCAACAGCTGACCGCGGAGCTCCTAACCAGCAGCAGTGTATGTTCCTCAGCGTGCCGCTGCTTCTCGGAATCTCGACCCAAACTCGGGAGGTGAGTGCCCATATCCTCAAGCACAACAAGGAGACCGAAATTCGGTGTCAATAAGTTGGATACCAAATAGAAGATAGACAAAGCATTATCTCACAACCCACCAAATTCAAAATCTAGAATAAATGGTCTTAAATAGCTAATGGGTGGAGGTTGGTTGGTGGCCTTCCTGACCACACACGTCAAGCTTTCCATAAGAGAAATATCCCCCTATCGCACTCGAAGCTGGGTTGCGTAGCCATCACCGAGCCTAAATGGGTATCCATAGGCTCTACTCCCATCCCCAATTGGAATGAGTGTCATGGTTTTAATAGCAATTATATGAAAACTATTGTGCGTTGAAAAAATTTATGCAAATATAGACATAAAAATCTACTTAGCTAGTCCCAATTCTCCACGGCCATAATTTGGAGAACTGAATGCTACAACCTCATGTATTTTGCATACTAAAAGCATTAAGTCCCATCACCACTCTTGATGCTCAATACCCCTTCTTTATGACCAATCAGTCAGGGGCCCAACTGAAAGACCAAAGGGGACAAGACCAAATTTTAGCTCAAAAAAGCTCAAAATTTACTAGTAAAAGGAAAATGCTTTTTCTTGGTGGGGACTTGGGGGACGCCAAGTTAGGTTTTTCATAAAAGAGGGAAAGGAAATGAACGTAAGTAGAGAAGATACGCGCCCTAATTAGAACTAAACAGTATTTTTTAAGAAGTTAAAGAATATAATTCTATATTTGATAAAATAAAAAAATTTATAAATTTATAAAATTATAAATATTTTACTGCTAATAAGTTATAACTTTTAAATATATATAAATTCAATTTTTTATTGTTATAAAATACTTTATCATATGGTATAAAATTTAGTGTGCTAACACTTATACCTATAATAGAAACTCGACTTGTGATTTAAATAAATTTGAAGAAAAAATACCCAACACGATTTTATTATTTTTATTTATACAAAACGTAAAAATAATATACAACTAGTATACGGTTATTAAAAATAAGTTTAGAATTGACGTGAGAATAGAGAGTAAATGTTGAAAATATAATATTATATTAGATAAAATAAAAAAGTTAAAGATAAATTTTAGTATAAAATTATTAAAATTTTATTTGAAATTATACTGATATAGAAGTATGTAAAATTTAGAAATTTTATACCTATAGCTTAATTTTTATGTATGATGCATTTCAATTAAATAGATAAGGCAATATTTGTACATAAATTTGGATAAAGAAAAGATTTATAATCTCCCATCAATTAATTGGAAATTAAGGCATTGAAGGAGGCTGTTAAATAAAAAGATCACATCCAATGTAATATTCGTATATTAATTAATTTAAAATATTGTGATGGTATCAAACATAATATAATTAATGAAATATAACTATTTTTTTCACAATATAATAATTATTATAAGTACTTAAATTATATTTTATTATTCAATTAAAAATATACTTGATTATATTCTTAAATTATTTGCCTTGGCAAAGTCCCCAAAATAACATATTAGTGAAAGTTCTTTTTTTTATTTTGTAGTAATGTAACTAGTTTGATACACTAGGCTAGTTGGCTTTGAATGTATCTATGTTAAATAAGGCTATAATCCGTAATAATTTAATTTATATATAAGTTTTTTTAATTTAAAGAAAACTATTTATAAAAATTAGGTTTTGAGTCTAATGACCATATAAAAGGTTTGAAAGAATTTAGAATAATTATGTAAAAATTTTTATGAGTTCAAGAGTTCATTCAAATCCTTTGTTACACTAATGATATCAATTTTAGTTTTATTTTTATATATAAAAAAATATTAGTTAACTGGTTATGTTACTATAAATTTATATTATTATTAAAATATATGTAATATAAATATATATAATAATTATAAAAATAATTTAATCATCATTAAATTATTTTATGATTAAAATAACAATTTATTTATATTATAATTTTTTATATAAAAAATATATAATATATTTTATTACATATATATTATTCTCATTATTATAAAATATTTATATTTAAAATTATTATATTATTTATTCCTATACAAAATAATTTATAATAATATAATTAAATTCATTTATATATATAGGAATTGATGTATAAATATTTTAAAATTTATTTAATTGGTAACGAAATAACAATATATTTAAATTATTAGTGAATTCCACTCTACTCTATTCAATTTATTTGTTTAACATGTTTTATTAATTTATCAGCCACGTTCCTTACCTAAATCTCGATAATATCGAATTTATTTTTAATAAAATATTATATTAACTAAAATAAAAAAATATTATAACTTTATAATATTATTTCATCACGGTTAAATATTTTAAATAAATAAGAGTTGAACCATTATAAAAATATCTAATATTAGCAACTTACTTGCATAATTATAAAAAAATATTAAATTCAATTTCGTTTTTTTAAATATGCACCAAAATAACAAATTATATAAATCTAGTATAATTTCATCACTTGCATATCATTAATTTTATATATATATAAATTTAACCTATTATTATAAACAATCATTTCTAATAAATTAAATTATCAATGGAGTATGATATTGGGGTGTGACATGCAATAAAAACCTATTATTTTTAGTTTTATTCATTATTTTTTTAATAATGGAAAATATAACATATAAAATATGAAATACAACGCTCAAAATCATATAAAGTTAATTTTTTTTACTCAAATACATATTTATCCATCAAATATCATAAATTTAAAATATTTTTAAAGGATTAATATACAATTTATAAATATATCTTCTCTATTTTTAATTAAATAAGCATGGTTGGATTCAATTTTAGTTTTTTTGTTTTCACATTGATTATTTCAACCGCATAAAATTAATATTTCTCTAATGTAAAATATATAAAAATATTTATCTTATATAAAATATATTGAAGTATATGGTATTATTTTAAATTGTTTGTATTTATTTAAGCTAAGAATGGTACTTGATAATTTGTATATTCTAATATTTTTATAAATTATAAAAAAAAATATTGACATTTATTACCATTAGAAAATCAATAATAAAAATTACATGTAAATGGCAGAAAATATATTATCCATATATTTTATAATATAAATATTAATGTACAATTAATATTATACAATCCCTTATTTCTCCTATAAAATTTTACCATAACAAAATTTGTAGTTACCCATTTTTTTTATATTTATATATAAACTTTAATATATATAACAAAAATCATAATTATATAATTTTACCATATATATATCTTACAACCATGCATATTTTATGTAAATTATTTAATTTTGTGTCAATATATTTATTTTATCGTACATGATGTATTGCAATTTATGTATACTTGAATGAATATATGATTATTCAATGAATTATTTTAATCAATTATAATATAATAATATATTTATATTACAATAAAACATCAAATATTATTTTTTAAGGGAATTGAGTTCCATGCCAAAGCCACTATGATGAATGGAAAAATAATTTTCCACAAAATTCAATCATCCTAATCCACAAAAAAAAACATCGATATATATATATATATATATATTAAAGGCAAACATATATATATATTCACTTGTAATTAATTATAGATGAATAAAAATAAAGAAATTTTGATGGTAAAAATAAGAATTTAAAGTTGAAGGGCCATTAATTATTATTATTTCACCATTTGATAACTTTCTAAGCAACATATATTCCCAACAAAAAGGCACAATCATGATCCTCATGTTCTCTCAACTATAGAGGAAGCATCCTATTCTTTCTTTTATATTTTATATTATAATAAAAATATTTTTTATGATCTTCTAATAAATTAAAATCATATTTTATTTGATATTAAATAAAATATTATTCTGTAAATTTAATTTTAAATCCACATTTAATATTATTATTCTGTTATAAGATAAGTGAGACTAATTGAATAGATTTGGGTATTTTTTTCTTAATACTGAAATGATTTAATAATAATAGTATTATTATTCAATTTTTATATAATTAGAAATAATTATCTTAAATTTGTTATTTTTTATAAATTACTAATTTCGAGTAAATGTGGGATACAATTAAATTATCAAATAAGTTATTTTAAAACGATAACGGATGATATCATTTTTTTTCTTAAAAATATTAAAAGTAATAATTTATAAGTATTCAAATATTTATAAACTTATAAATAAATAACATTTATATATTTTATATAATATACTAATAGGTAGATTAATACTATTTTATCAATATTATATAACCCACAAAAAAAACTTTAAAAAAATATAAGAAGTGCTTGGTAGAATCTTTTTGCTAACATATTTTTATTTAATTTTGGAGGCATAAATTTCATGTTTTTTAAAAGGTGATGAATTCTATGGTTTAAATCCCAATAAATTATTTATTATTTTTTTATGTGATAGAATTAATTAACTTTTTTGGATAATTGATGACATTTATTAACTTAATTGATTGTCATGATAAAAACCAAATTGGTAATGCCTATTGGGTTACAACGAGTGACTCAGGAAGGATTCTCTTTCTCTCTCTCTGGTTGTGTTTGTGTTGTGACAGAGGTGCCTGACTGAAGGAGAAGGGAGAATGGCCGGTTTCCTTCCGAGTTTTGCTCATGGATCATTGAAAGAATGAAATGTTTCTCCTTCTTCTCTCTGGATAACGTTTCTCCATCATTTTCTCTCTTACTCTGTACTCTCTCTCTCTTTCTGCTCAATCTGACGACTTGTCCCTCCCTGGATGACATGCCATGGGATTGAGCTAAGAACAGCCCTTCCTCCTTGATTTGTCCTGGGCTCTCTTTGTATGTATGGAAAGATTCGACCTCTGATCAATTGGGGGCGCTTCATCGAAGATTCTCATCCCAAATCATCCGTTTCCAGTTGCACGATCACTTTTCTGAGCGCCTTGGAAATCGATTGTTTAGGAAGTCCGATCGGAACTGAGAGATAGGATGATCGCAGAGATCTTCTCCACCAAAATATGTTCGTTTCCTTTCCCACTTTTCTAATTAAGGAATAGACGTCGGACAAGGCCCCATCAACAAAAAAAGCTCTGTACTTTTACACTTTGGAGCTTTTTGGGGCTCAACTTTGGTCTCACGAAATAGTGATTATAGGGCTTGAATGCTTTTAGTCTGTAAATCCATGAGGTTGTAGCATTCAGTTCTTCAAATTGTGGCAGTGAAGAACTGGGACCGGCTAAGTAGATTTTTTTCAGTCAGGTTTGCTGTAGCTGGTTTCTGAAAGGTAATTCCCGACGGATCCATCATCTGAATATAGCGGGTGTGACTGTCTGTCTGGTCTGGAGTGCCTGATCAGCGTAATCAGGGCCCTGGGAATGGGTTCCTGCATATCAACTGAAAGCGGGAGCTCTTTTCCGAGCTCGCCGCTATCTCCCACTCCAAGAGTCAGGAAGAAGAGAATTGCAAAGAGATCTGGGTCAACGAGTCCCTCTTACCTTGACTACCCCAAGGATGAACCTCTGCATAGGATTCCAGGGCGGCTGTTCCTCAATGGGTCGAGCCAAGTCGCGTCCTTGTTCTGCCAACAGGGCAAGAAAGGAACTAACCAGGATGCAATGATCGTTTGGGAGGTCAGATTTCTGCTTTATCTTGTCGAGTTTCATGTATGGCTGATGCTAACATTTCTGCTGCGATTCAGAACTTTTTCTCCAGGAAGGACACAGTCTTTTGCGGTGTTTTTGATGGACACGGCCCATATGGACATATGGTTGCAAAGAGAGTGAGGGACTCACTTCCCCTTAAATTGTCTACCCAGTGGGAGTCAAAGAAAAACGAAGAGAATGTTCTGAAAGAGATCAGCCTGAATTCTGCAACTGGCACCACCATTGAAGCAACGAATCCTCCCTTTCAGTTGCTGAAGCAGTCTTTCTTAAGGGCTTTCAGAGGCATGGACAGAGAACTGAAGATGTTTACAAATATTGATTGTGTCTGCAGTGGAACCACTGCAGTAACCTTGGTCAAGCAGGTTTAGTGTCTGATTTCACCATCCATTACAAAAAAGTAAATCCGCAAGCTATGGTTAGTTCTTCATGGCAAATGGCTTTGCTCTCTTTTTCAGGGTGAATACCTCGTTGTTGGAAACGTTGGTGACTCTAGAGCAGTTCTAGGTACACGAGTAAAAGGCAATTCTATTGCTCCAGTTCAGTTAACGGTTGATCTAAAGCCCAATCTTCCAGGTTTGTTTCTTTCCGGGTTTATACTTATGTGCCTGCCTGCCTGTGATACAGCTCGGGTTAATCCAGTTCTTTAACAGGGGAAGCCGAGAGAATCAGGAAATGTAATGGTCGAGTTTTTGCCCTTCAAGATGAGCCCGATGTCGCCCGTGTTTGGTTACCGAACAATGATACCCCTGGACTGGCAATGGCACGGGCATTCGGTGACTTCTGCCTCAAGGATTTCGGACTCATATCAGTGCCTGAAATTTCATGCTGGAAGCTCACTGAAAATGATGAGTTTGTTGTTTTGGCTACTGATGGGGTGAGTAGTCCAACTGAAGATTTTTAATTTTCTTGTGATTTGAGCTGCTTTAGTATGTGATACACCGTGTTTAGCAAGTCATTGTTTCGGTTCACAGATATGGGATGTGCTGTCGAACCAGGAAGTTGTTGACATTGTAGCTTCTGTCCCAGCACGTTCTTCTGCAGCAAGAGCCCTCGTACAATCGGCTGTTCGAGCATGGAAGTATAAGTTTCCTACCTCAAGAACCGATGACTGTGCTGTCGTTTGTTTGTTCTTGGACTCCAAGGATGCATGCTCTGACTCTGCTTGAGCAGGATCGAGTAAGTACTTGCACAGAAGAATATGCCAGCTGATCAATTGGGCATCACAAGGCACGAGGAAACACATTTTATACCAGAGAATGATCCGCCCATTCCAGAAAAGAAGTGTCTGAGGGAGAAGAGTCTCCCATGTGGTGCCAAGGCTGCATATGATTCGAGGTGAGCAGCCTCACTTGCACTGTGTGGATAGGTTTTATACATCACACTCTCCACCAGCTTATCATCTTGCAGCACAGCATGCTGCATGTTTGTTTTCTTCAACTTGCTAAAGATACTAATCATTGTATAGTGAAAATCCTACAACATTTCAGCATTAGCACACACCGTTTTGTTCATCATGCACAAACTTGTTGCAGGTTTGAATGATTACAAAGAAGGGAATTGAAGTGAGCCGATTCCTTCCTGGGTTTTATTTCCATCATTCCTTTGATTGTGATAAGACTTGATGCAATCTATGTGCCCTTCTAGATCATTTTTCCATCTAACCAACGAGTATAGAAGTCCAAGGACTCCCTTGGCTTGTACTGAGGGACCATATGCCCAGCTCCCTGCAAAGACCATAGCCTGATGAACCATCTATTAGAAAGGATGAATTCATAGAGTATTTTCTCTGTTTGACAAACCTTGACTGTCAAGAATGTGAGGTTCTTTTCATATGCTTGCAAGTACCTGCACCATAGAGAGAGAGATTCATATCATGTCAACAAGCCTGGAGAGAGATCATATTCATATAGGTTAGTTTCTATCAGTGATCACCCTGCAACTTGCTTGTTCGACCACCACGATCTCCACTGCTCGACCATCTTATAGCCCATCGATCTAGTCCAGGCCTCGGTTCCCGTGTACGGTACAGCTAGATCATGATCTCCGCTGCATGAATCCATGACCCATTTAGATTCATTCGAGATGTAGTAATCTACAGAGAACAAACAGTCACCTGTAAATAAGGGCTCTGTATCCCTTGGAAGTCAGATTCTTGTGGTAGGGTAGCAAGGTATCAGTTTCATGTGTATAATCAACCCTGTAAGCGCATATCATCCACCGACCTGCAACGCTCGACTGCAATAATGATTTTTTTTGCATGAAGCGGTAAGCAAATGATGATGTTCGAATATAAGCTATGAAGTTTATATTCGACTGTACCGGAGCTGCATGAATTGCTTTCCTCACAGCCTCATCATTCAGCCATGCAGTGGCAAGATCATCATTCTGCAGAATAATCATCAGGGCATGCTTGATATTGTACTTATCAGTGAAATTTAAAGCCACTCACAATGCAGGGAACATGATATGTGTCCTCCAAGTTAGCATCCAAAGGCACTCTTCCATCGCGTCCTGAAGGACGAACCAAGTTCCCCTTGCCATGCACTCCCATGAAGCTTGAAGGTCCAATGGCTTTTCCATTTCCTTCTTCTGCACTTGCATATGTGTAGCAAGGCTCGAGGATATTGTATATGTTTAGGCCTTCCAGAGCCTAAAAAACAGAATTGCAATTGGACAAAGCTAAAGGGAAACAAATCCAACTGATGGTAGCTGGAAAAATAGTTTCCTTCTGTTTGCATACATTGTATACTCTCATGAGGTTCTGGTGACAGGTTTGAGTTGGTGGGTCATAGTACTTCCCATGGCATGTTGCTTGACAATCCTGCAGAGCAAAATATGGAGCCAAATGTGATTTTGTGTAGACTATTGGTTTGGCTGAATGAGCTATATAATAGACCTTATGCTCTGACTCACCTGAAACATGTCACTAGAGATCAATGCCATGCCAAAAGCAAATGGGACAAGAGAATTTCTGTCAAAGAATCGATCTGATGATATCCCATTTCCGATAAGGTAACCCTGAAGATTCATTTCAATTCATTTGTATGAGTTTGATCATTTGAACCACACCAAACTACAAGGGATAGGAAAAGTTGTCACCTTGAAGTTGATAAGGGGCTGCTGGCTGCCCTCTATACCTGCAGCATATTGCAGTGTCAAAAAAATGAATCTTATGCACATACTGTAGCCTTTGATTTTCATACCTTTGACCACTTGGGAGGCAAGTGTTGGTACATAAACTCCAGCATATGATTCTCCTGAAATGTAGAATGGATTGTGTAGGAACTCCGGGTACAGCTCGAACCACTGGTGCCAGCAATTACAGGGATGGGCTCGATCTTAGCTAGAAACTTGAATGACAAACACGAGTATTTGGATAGTGCAGGATTGATTCTTGATCTGGTTACCTTCAGCAGGAAAGCATGAGTATCTGAGGCAGTTTGGAAGTCCCCAGTCACATAATTGTTGGGATTGTCAGAGTAAGAGAAGCCAACCCCACAAGGGGAATCCAAGTAGATGATGTTTGAAACCTTGGACCAGCTATAAGGATTGAGATGCAATATGGGGATGCTTCCTCCTGAGTTTCCAGGCTGAAAATTGAAGGGTCCTGAGAAGCAGATAAATTGTACAGTGTTCTGAGAAGAAAGTACTGAAGAATACATGGAAGCTTAGTTTGTTGATCTCAATACCATGTTCATAGACAAACCCGTCAAAGCTGGAGCACCCGGGACCGCCATTAAGCCACAGCACCACGGGATCTCTCGAAGGGTCTCTTTGGGAGGCAACGAAGTAGTAGAACAGATTCTTCTTCCCTTCGCTCTTCCCATCTATGGCCACATACCTGCATAAATGCAGAGGAAACAGACAATTCTTATACCCGATGCAACCAAAAACAGACAGTTCTTTACTGTATGGATAAAGCTGCAGTGATAGGCGCCGAGTATTCAGACCCGGCATAATGCTGGGAGGGCAGATGGCCAGTGAAGCCCGGAAGGCTTGCGATGAGAGCTTCCTTTGGAGCTGCCATGGCGGCCATGACACCTAAGAGCACGGCAAGTGCTATGCTACATGTGAACCTCAGAAGCTCCATGACTCAATGGGTTCTCAGAGACTTGCGCTTGTAATTTGTGATCAAAGGGACGAAAGCACCTTCGAGGAAATGGCCATGGAAAGAGAGGCGTGGAGATGAACACATGAGCTGGCTATGGCCTTTGTCAAATCACCTAAATTTGCTATGTGTGGGGCACTCTACAGCGTGAAAAAAGGCATTGGAAAAAAGTAAAAAGACAACAAAAATGACATTTTTGTCAAGGAGGAAAGATTGATCATTGATCAAATATCAAACTTTACTGGAAGAAGTTAGATTCGTTTCCTTGGAGATGAGAGATGCTTTTCTCAACAATGCAGGAAAGTCATATCCCTACGGGTTGAGCTTTTCGGGTTGTCTAACACACTACGATATCGGGTCAACACAACCCGAAATTAAGTTAGATTGTAAACCGATTTGTCGGGTAATTTTAGAAAAATTAAAATTAATTTCTAAAATCAAAGTAAAAAGATAAAACTACACATAAACCCTTGAATCTTAATTTTAATCACAATTAAAATAAAAATAATATTAATATTAATTATTTATATTTTATTTTAAATTTATAATTAATAACTTAATAATATGTTCGGATTGCGTGATTTGGAGTTTGGAAAATTACCTCCAAATTCCTTGATTTAGGCATCTCAATATTGGGTATTAAAATTAATTGTATTATTTATTGTTTAAATTAATTTAATATTTTAATTTAATATTTATATTATTATTTTTTATTTTTATATACATTAAATAAATTTATATATTAATAATATTTTATAAAAAAGATACTTAAAAATTATATTTAATATAATTTAATTATATATATTAGTTAATAAATTATTTAATTTAATTAAAAACGTAAATTTATATTTCTAATTTTTTTATTAATAATTTATTAATTTATTTTATCTCTACCCAAACAATATATTATTATAAATTTTTAACACTTTCAAATCCATCACTTTCACTTTCACTTCCACTCAAAACATTTTACCTATAAATTACTACAAACATAATCTAACATTTCACATTTACATGCATTTTTTTATTTTTTTTCTTTTATATGTTATAATATATATTATCATTTTTATGAAATTTTATTGATATTTGCTTGATTAAGATATTATAATTATGATTAATTCCAATAATTGAATTGTGAATTTTAAGCCCCTCTTGGACAAACAAGCTCATATGTTATTAAAATTGATTTATTTATTCTAAATTATTCAATTTATGTAATTAATCACAGTTAAGGGAATATAAAACACTAAATATGATTTTCATGACTTTCAAGATATAGTTCATGAGTTTGATTTACCATATTTTAAAAAAATAATAAATGTATAAATTTTTTTAAAAATTAAGATATATTTTTTAAGAAATTTAATTAATGAATAATTTAATACTAGTATAAAATTAAAAAAATACAAATTAGCTTTTATTTTGTCCCTAATTGGTTATTTCAAAACAATAAAAACATTTCTCTTATATAAAAATAGAAATACAATTTTTAATGCAAATTAAGTCCTTTAAGAGATTAAAAGCAAGTTGGAAAAAAAAGTGGGAATTAATGTCTTTCTTAATGAAAAATTATTCATATTTACTTTGATTAATTCTAATAATTGAAGGTTGGCTGTTATATTCTTGCAAAAACCTGTATGTGATACAGCTCAGGCTAATCTAGTTCTTTACCAGGGAAGAGGAGAGAATCAGGAAATGTATGGTTCAAGTTTTTGTCTGAAATCCTTGTGGGTTTCGGACTCATGTCATTGCCGGAAATTTCTTGCAGGAAGCTCACTGAAAATGATGAGTTTGTTGTTTTGGCGACCGATGGATCACTGTGCTGTCGTTTGCTTGTTCTTGGACTCTGCATGTGCTGATTGTACAACGACTAGTGAGTTTTGTTATGGGTTTTGTCAAAACCAAAAGGCATTAAAAGAAGCAAAGAGACAACAAAAATGACATTTTTGTCAAGGGGGAGAGATTGTTCGAATATGAAAGTTTACTTGGAGAAGTGAGATTCTTTTTCTGGGAGATGAGAGATGCTTTTCTCCAAAGTCATAGTAGCACTTGTGAAAAAATATGAAAGTGGGAATTAAGCTCTTTTTTTTATGAAAATTATCCGTATTTACTTGATTAAGATATTATAATTTTGATTAATTTCAATAAATATTATTGTTTATGGTTACTAATGTCAAAAAATTAACTAATACTCTATTTTGTAGGTGATTGAAGTCTCTTTCTAAGCATATTAAAATAAAAAATTATTGTAAATTTATAAAATTTGAATAACAATTGTGTGAACTGATAAAAAGTATTGAATATATGTGGTAATACCCTTTATAATTAAAATTAATAACTTATAATTATTGTAACCACACTCAACCCTCAACATCGGTATAAAAGTATACTTAAAAGTCTAATTAGTGTAATTTTTCAATATTAAATACTAATATCTATTTTATACCATTTGAGATTTTATTTTAAAATTGTACTGAATTACAATATAATCTCCATGCAGTGAAGTGACTGTTATATAATGAGAGTTCTCTCACTACATCAATCAATCATCATTTGACACATATTATCAAAATGAGAAAAGTCGCCTTCTCACATCGTAATTCTGCATTGCTGAGAATCATCAAGGAATCCCAGAAATCCTTCAAGAGAAGTATAGAAATCTCACTGCCAAGAACTGATTGTTCTCTTATCACAAGAGGGGCAGAGAAGGTAAGGGAATCCCAAAAATCCTTCGAACAGAAGAACGTGAAGTTTTGGGTTACAAGAATTTGATGTTGCTGTGGTAGGCTGTGATGCAGAAGATAAAAAAATTACAGTCATTGATCGCCTTTCACTTTATAGTTGGCAAGCTTCAACATGGCCATGTGATGCAGAATATCGGCTGCCAAATTTCCCAAACAATCCTCGAATATGCAGATAAGTTCCACTGGGGCCAGGTCAGTTTCGTCTTTCTGCCTTTTCCCACTTCAAGAGTCCCTGCCTATCGGTCTCTGACTTATTCAGTCTCCGCGATGGCCCTGCTCCGACTTTCCTTGTCGGCTTCCTCTGTCGGCTCCGACAACTTATTCTACTGTTCTCTAGCTCCGTTGATCTCGTCGTCTTCCTCGATCCGCCCCCATTCCAGGTCGCCGTCGAATAATGCGGGTTTGTCCCTCAGTTTTCACAGTGGCGGGAGGAGGAGGAGGAGGACGGGAGGCTGTCCGGCGATCAGCTGTAGTAACCTGGACACGGAGGCGGTGGCTGCTGACGGTCAGGTAACAGAGGTGGACAAAGACAGCTTCTGGCCCATCGTCAAGGCAGCCGGTGATAAGATCGTTGTCCTCGACATGTACACTCAGTGGTATGTATGTCCCCGGAAAAACCCCCTTCGTCTGTTCTCGATTCCTGTAAGCTTACACTGCATCATGTGACCTGTGAGAAGCTTTCCGATGCTTTGCCTTTCTTGATGATTATTCCGAATCCCAGCAATTTCCGGAAACCTCACTCGATTAGCATCGATTCGCTGTTAACCAGAACGTTAGGTTTTCGGCTACAAGAATTTGATGTTGCTGTGGTAGGCTGTGTAGGAGAATGAGATCTGAGTGATTTGACTATGGCTATCAGCTTTGATTTCCTCTTCAACTTGACCTATCCCAAGACTTTCAGCATCTCATGCTATTCTTCTGTTGCATTGCCTCTATGCTTCAACTGGAGAAGTAAACTTGAGCCTGGTACATGGATGCTAGTTTGATCAGTAGGATTGTCTCATAGCTCCTGCCAATGCAGACTACTGTAACTTGTATTGAAGTTGAGGCCAAGCCAAACTCCATAAACATATTGCAACCATAAAAGCTTGCAGATGGTCAAGTTGATGTTCAGCTTCATCCTGTTTTTTGCTGCACAATCCTCTTCTTTCCTTTTTTTTAGTTCTTTGTTCTTGTTATTCATGCCACTCTTCTGAATACCAGGTGTGGTCCTTGCAAGGTCATGGCTCCCAAAGTTCAAGAACTATCTAAAAAGTACAAGGATGTCATCTTCCTGAAGCTTGACTGCAACCAGGAAAACAAGGTTCCTTGCTCTCATGCCCTTATCTTTATGCAGTCTATCCATATCTGCAGTGTTGGGCAGCATCTGCCTTACCCCTGTCCTGTGCAACTGTTATTCAGCCACTGGCAAAGGAGCTGGGGATAAGCGTTGTACCCACCTTCAAGATCATGAAGGATGGAAAGATTGTGCAGGAAATCGTGGGGGCCAAGTTTGATGACCTTGTGGCTGCCATTGAGACCGCCAGATCCAGCTGAAGGGCAAGGTAGTGTGAAATCTGGAACTGCAATCCAAATATTCATCCCCTACATTGGAAAATGAGCATTGGTAAGACTTTGGGATATGATGTAGATCAAGTCTCAGACACTCAGAGGCATACGTACATTCATGGACTCAAGTATTGTCACCATTGTCTCTCACTTGCCTCTTCTTTTCTTGGAGTACCAAACTGTGATCCATGTGCAGCATCTAAACAAGACAGGTAAGTGGGAAGGCTTAGGCCATTGCTGATCAGAGCAAGTTGCAGAGTATGATGACATGCAAATATGTAATTCACCATATAAAAACACACTTTTTACATACAATTGAAAAATATTTCCAAGTTCCAATTAACAAATAAATGAACAAATCTTCATATTCAATTTCATATTGTTGTGATCTCTGGTTTTTTAAGGATCTGATTATTCCTTCCCAATATGATACCTCCATTTTTGTGCTATTACTCCAATTCTTACATGATTCAAATTTTCAACCCCACTTTGTTCAATATCATATTCTTCTTCATTATCACTTTCCCAATTCAGTTTATCTTTCCAAATTTGTCCTATTTCACTCCAATTCCAATTCCATTTTTCCCTTTTTTGAATATTTCAAATATATACTCATAATAATTCTACTATATTCAAGTCATACCATTTATATGGTTTTGACTCTTGGCTTACCTCAAAACTTGTACTATCATGTGTGTGAGAAAACCATAAATGGCATAAATATAAGCATAAATGGCAAGAGAAGAGAGAATGAGAGAGCAATATTGATATGGAGATTCCTTTTCCATGATATTGAAAGATTTGAAAAGTTGGGTAATATTTTAAGACAATGGTTCCTAATTTTAATGCCCTTTGTGTGATAGCTTAATTTCTATGTGTATTTTTAGGATTTAGGGTTATTTTAATAAGTTTGGTAAGTCAAATAACATTATACATTCTATATATATATATATGAAATGGAATTAAATGAATTATTATCCCTCAAAAAAATGAAGTCAAAGAGCATATATAAAATTCATGTATGCTAGAAATTCTAAATTAATATGGACTTTTTTGCCAAAGATAAGAATTAAAGACATGGTTTTGATTGTCATCACTTTTATGCTTGCTTGTTTACTTCATGGTATAATTAATATCTTTTTATTTTAATTAGTTTTACAAAATTAACATTATATTCACTATGCACAAGTCCCCAAGAAAATAATATATTTATTAAATAATTTAATACTAATACAAAAAATGTGCAAAATAGTTTTAGTTATTTATTATCATTTCATTTTGTCTCGTATGGATTATTTTAGCAAATTAAACCATATATTTATCTTATATAAATGTAATAAATATGTGTTTTTTGAATTAGAACTTTTGACAATAATTTCTTAAAATTTTCTCTATTAACATTCAGTTTTTTGAGGAATCTAAGTTTGTTTGATCTGGTTTTAAACAAAAAACGGTTATTCAAAACTTGTTCTAATTGTAAGTAAGTGAGAAAATTGATTAGTACTATGTTGCTCTTATAATTTAATGAGCTCAACCAAGCTTTTACAATATGGACTAAAGCAATAAAAGTGTATTTTGATTATGTTAATTGATTATGCATATCTTCCCAATGGACCAATAGAAAAAAAATTTATGGTTTTTTGCCCAATTCAATAAATTTTATTAATCAATAAAATTAAAACAATTTTGGGTATTTCCCAACTTAAATACCCAATGTCATAAGCATAGTTTCCCATTTATTTTTTTAATTTATTTTACACAACATGATGGCTATATTAATTCAAAAATGACATTTTGTTATAAAAATTATTTTTTCCTTATTAAATTTTAATGTATACGATCAATCATACATTTATAGGATATTTTGAGAAAAATAAAGAAGGAAAAATGTTGGAATATCTTGTCAAACAAAATAAAAGGAGAAAAGCTTGAGTGTACCTTTTGAGGCCTTCATACTTACCTTAATTGGAACATTTGCCATTTTATGCAGATCTGATCTCAGTCTTCATGTGTCATCACCTCGTAAAAATCCATAAAAGGAAAGTCATATATATGATATCCATCACTTCCTATTTTTAGGGCATATTATTTATTTAAAAAAGATCATATTTAGCCCATTTTAATTTAAAAATTATGCTACCTGGGCATGCTATGTCTAACCTCCTTGGATGAATTAATATCATGTTAATGAACAATTAATTAGTTCCTTGGCAAGGCATCTTTCCTTTTTCTCTATGAACCAAACCAAGACGCTCATACCCTTAATTCATCTGTAGTCTTCTTCCCTTTTATCCTCTGGAAAATTGAACTGATAGGTCAATGGGTGCTTGAGTTCATACAAGGTCAAAGGGACAGGGCAGACAAGACATGGCGGTTTCTTGTGGCAATGTCTTGTCTCTGATCCTCCCAGCCTTCCTTATTCTGTTGATGTTCTTCTTCTTCTTCTTCCCTCCCACTGTGAGCCACAGCCAGTACTTCACCATTCCGCTTCCTTATCATCCATCGTCGCATGTGAGCAGTCGAATCATTCCGCCTCCTCTTTCGCCGTCACCGGCACCGGAAATCAGCCCTTATGCAACGGTACGTGGGCGGTGGGGTTCAGCTCGATAGTCATATGTCAAACGCTGTCTGTTTCTCTTACCGCGATTGACTGTATTGTGTTTGGTTATGCAGAAGAAGAACAACAACAACGACAAGAAGAAGATGAGCAGCGGCAGCAGCTTGGAGAAGACAGAGGCAGATCTAGCTCAAGCCCGAGCAGCCATCCGTCGAGCCATCCGGACCCGAAACTACACCTCCGACAGGAAGGAAACCTACGTTCCGGCGGGGTCTGTTTACCGGAACCCGCTGGCTTTTCATCAGTAAGAGAAAACCCTAACCCACCTCTTATCCTTCTCCGGCTGAATGCATGCATGCAAGAAAACTATTTGCTGTAATATATATATATATATATATATGTGCATATGCAATGTTGCAGGAGTCATATAGAGATGGTGAAGAGGTTCAAGATCTGGGTATACAGGGAAGGGGAGAGGCCGTTGTTCCATGTGGCGCCGATGAAGCACATATACGGCATCGAGGGCCAGTTCATGGACGAGCTCGAGGTGGGCGACAGCCCGTTCCTTGCCCGTGAGCCGGACAAGGCCCATGCCTTCTTCGTGCCGGTCAGCGTAGCCTTCATCGTCGACTACGTCTACAAGCCCGTCACCGACTACAGACGCGATCGGCTCGTCCGCATCGTCACCGACTACATCGACACGGTGGCTCGCAAGTACCAGTTCTGGAACCGTAGCTCCGGTGCCGACCACTTCATGGTCTCCTGTCACGACTGGGTGCGTCCCTCTAATCCACGTCGGTGAAGTGGGTGACGTTTTTTGATGCGATGATCGGCGGCTGACGTTTTGGTTGGTTTGATTCAGGCGCCGCAGGTGTCTCACGATGACCCGAAGCTGTACAAGAACTTCATTCGGGTGATGTGCAACGCCAACACCAGCGAGGGTTTCGAGCCGCGAAGGGACGCCACGCTGCCGGAGTTCAACGTGAATCCGTCCACGCTGGCGCCGCACCCTCGCAGCAAGGTCCGCCCCAGCGAGCGGCATATCCTGGCCTTCTTCGCCGGCGGCCCCCACGGCCTTATCAGGAAGTTACTCTTCGAGCACTGGAAGGACAAGGACAGCGAAGTGCAGGTCCACGAGTACCTCCCCAAGGGACAGAGCTACGAGGCCATGATGGGCCGGGCCAGGTTCTGCCTCTGCCCGAGCGGGTACGAGGTGGCTAGCCCGAGATTGGTCGAGTCGATCCAGATCGGGTGCATCCCCGTCATCATCTCCGACCACTACCCGCTACCGTTCGAAGACGTCCTCGACTGGTCCAAGTTCTCGGTGCGGATACCCGTGGAGAGGATCCCGGACATCAAGGCCATCCTCAAGGCGGTGTCTCACCGGAAGTACCAAGAGTTGTTGAAGGGTGTGGGCACCGTGAGGCGGCACTTCGTGCTGAACCGGCCGGCGGAACCGTTCGATGCGCTGCACATGGTGCTGCACTCGATATGGCTCAGGCGGCTCAACCTTAGATTATCTTGGTCATAATTAATTTATAGCCTAATGCTAATTAACCCATAAGCTCGACTTTCTTTGTTCTTATTACATTGATGTGTGTGATATACAACTTGGATTACATGTAAGAAAAAAGTATATACACCCTTTTGTTTTGTTGTGTACATATTGGACTATTGATCAAATATATTCACCAAACATATTAATAAAATAAATAAATATATATATTATTGGAATATAGTAAAAAAGTTATTTCCTTTTTAAGAAATTTATATCATAATGAATGAATTTTATGCAATTTTCAAAGTCCATTTACCATATACTTTTCATGTTTATCTTTTATGCTTTGTGGTTAGACCCAAAAAAGAAAGGGAATTGGGCTCTTTGACCCCTTTTTCTTTATCTTCTCTATGGGCTAGGGCAAGACCAAGACCAAGTAACAAGGATAATTGGATTGGGTAGGGTTTTTGGCCCCATAATGCACTCTTTAGTTTTCCCATGTGCCATATGGCTGTGAGGGCTCCATCTCCTTAAATGGGTCTTTTTGTGGCTTGAATTTAAATTAGTCAATGACACCATTAGCCTATACATATACAAGATATCTCCATTTCCTTCAAACTTTGCTTGGATTGAGGGTTTGGATGGGATCCACATAGCATGGTTATCTTATGCTAGCTTAACTTTCTAAAACCTCAATGGCTAAATAGGTCAAATTTTAGACCTTGGATGATTGGTATGACAAGGCTACAAGAAGAGGAAGGGGGAGATGAAGAAGATGACTAGGTCAAGTCAAAGTGAAGGTATGAATCCCCAAGTAGCTTTCTGGCCATACAAGGGAGCCATTGAGCATTCCTATGAGGTCTCTTGTTGGGCTTCGAGTCAGTCCCAGTCCCGGATAGGATTTGCCAACCTATTGATTCAATTATTCTATTTCCCCTCCTAATTTGTCTATACTATTACACAAGGACAAGATGCATAGATTGATGTTTAAGTAGGATGAGTCCACCAATTAGAATGCCATGTTTTGGGGGGTGTGAAGTGAGGATGGATTCTCACTAGCCGACACGCATGCTCCTTGTCTCTCTCTCTTTTCTTCCTTCACAAGTTGTATTACATTAAACATTTAATCTCATCCCACCATTCAAGATAAAAGTCAAGGTTGTCTCAATGAATTGGTGATGGTGGTTGGGCAGTCAATCTATTAAATCGACTCGATTAGATTATTTAATGTTAAATTTAAATTATACATAATTCGGATTAAATAAAATGTTAAAGATAAAAGTAATTTTATTAATTTTTTTTATCATGTACAAAAATGTGGATTTTATTTTTTTTTAATCCAATTTTATTAGATTAAATTTTCAAATAAGATACCCTTTTATAAAAAATAATTTGTGAAAATGATGTATATAATTTAAATTATTAGTGAAAATTTTATGAATAATTTAAATTATCAATAAACTATTTGTATGTGAATTAACTTAAACAAAAATATGTTTTTCAATTTAATTATCACGTAAATTTTAGTATTTTTTAGATAAGTATCAATATTTTTATTAATTATATAATTTATTTATAAGGGTGAAATGATATTATAGATTTTTTACATAATTTATTTATCTCATAAATTTGAACATATAAATTATTATTAAATTTTAGAGAGTATAAAATTAATTTACCCATTCACAAACATTAGTTTTCTTAAATAATTATTCAAATAAAGCCATATTAATTTTTTAAATAATGTATTAATCTTACCATTATATTTAAATAAACATATATCATTTTCGAATATATTCACAATAGGCTAATGTGTCCTAGGATAATATTTAAAATATAAGTTATAATTTATACTAGTATTTGAATTATTATATAAATATTATAATTTTATTTAAACTATTATACAAAAATTAAAACTTATTTAAATAAAAGAATACCATTTTAATTTAAATTTATTTTAAATATTAACAACTTAATTAAAATTTCAACCAAATAAAATTTAATGGGTGTTTTTAACTTAATAAAGAAAATAATAAATAATATAATATAATTAATTAATTAAATGCTAAAATCCAAAAAAAATAGAAGATCGATGTGGGGAGGAAGGATTCAGAGTACCGAGGAAGCACGGGTGGATATGGAATGCGACTGTCCGCTCTTCCCTCTTCCCTCTTCCTCTTCCTCTTCCTCCTCCTCCCCCTCCCGCCGATTTCTCCAATGCCATTTATTTTATTTAGCATAATCTCACTTCTCACTCCGTCTCCCTGCCTCACCTCCTTGATCTTCGAGCACCCCAATTAACTCACACACCTACACCCCACAGATATATTATTCAAACAATCAAAATCTCCCATTTTCAAAGTTTTCCCACTTGGAAAACCCGACTCAGTCGCCGCCCCATTTAACCCGTGTCTTCTCCGGTGGTTGGGTGGTTGGGTTCTTAGGCGTGAAGCTTTCACAACACTCCCATGGCCAAGTAACAAGTTACTTAGTCTAATGGGTGGACTAACCATTGTTCTTCAACTGTTCTTGCTGCAAGATATAATCGAGGTTCCTCACTTATTAATTATCTCAAAAAGTAGATTTTTAATATAGTATATGTTATGGCATGTGTATAAATGTGTGTATGTCGAGTATGATATTTGTGTTTATAGAGAGATTTATACCAAAAAGGGATTCTGCAATTGAAGGTTTGACAAGAATGTTATGTATGTCTGCAGAAAATGGTTTGTAGATGGCAATTTGAATAAGACCCACAATCCTTATAGTTTACATGAGTAACTTCTTAGATTAATTAATAAGTTTTATATGATTTCATCAAGTGTATTCACACTTTCAACTATCAAACTATTCATCTTTTCTTCATCCCTTATTCATGTATATGTAAATTAAACCCTAACACATAGTTATATATATGTAATATATGAAAGAAAGAAAAAAAATTAATTAGAATGCACTTTAAATGTATCATATATTATATTTATAATATATATTTGTTGAAAATTTGTGTGTTTAATTTACATTTTATAATAATATGTTTAATTTATTGAATTATAAATTATAAATTATTATCCATTTATAACGTGGTAAACATATTTTAGTTCATTTGTACACTTATATATGAAAATGGAAAATTTTCCAAGAAGTACAATTGAATATAAAGTGAATTTTCAATAATTACATAATAAAAGCATGTTGACTTAATTTATTTATAATAAATTTGATATTTATAAATGTGAAATGGAAATTTCTAAAGAATATATAGGGAATATTACTTTCATTATTGTAAGAAAAAATTAATAAAAGTGAATACTCCATAATTAATATAGTACCAACACTCTTTAAATTTTATTCAAATTTTATTTCATAGCACAAGTTGACAATGGAAGCTGCCACTTAGGGCAAGAATATTGCAATATAACACTACAAATATGACCTTATAATAAGTAGGTTATAGTGAGGAACTAGCTTATAATATATAAAATTAGATTCTCATTATTGCCAATATATATGAATCTATATGGTAGAATATTATTCCAATATACCTATGTAGAGTATGAATACTATAAAAATTATATTTAGTCCAATTGGGTATTTTCCAATAATCAAATTGTGAGTCCGTCAAGTCTAATTGCATCATTGGATATTAGAACAAAGTTTGCCCTAATTTTTTTTTCTTGAACACATTTTTGTTCTCTTTGTAGTGCTACAATTGACTAATAATATATTGATGTAGGGTTTTACTTTTTACCGTGGTTTTCGGATTCCTCCGTTGACGGGTCAAACTTCATCCATCACAGTTGTTAATCATTTTGTCTCATTCTCTCTCTTAACCTTCCAAGAATCCTTTAATCATCTCTTGTATAAACAAATCTTTAACTCCACCCATTTGCAAAATGGGTATTTAAGATTTAATATTAGATTTTGAATTATGTAATAAGCTATCAAATAGATGATTAAATATTATAATACTAAGGTACAATGGATATTAAATTTAAAAAAAAAGTTGTACTAATGGTTTAACATGGGAACACTTGTTGGCTAGTCACTAGTTATACAATAAGGTTGCTAATTAATGCACAATATATAATATAGTCAGAGCATAGTATGCATTATATAATTAATTATATATAAGAGACATATTTTTATAATAGAAATATATATTTTAATATTGTTTAGTGAAAAAGTGCAATGGTATAAATTAGTTATAATTATCCTAATATATATTAAATTTTCCCGTAAAGTAAAAAAAATTAAAAATTAAAAATTATTTTTAATCATATATATAATAAGCTCACATTTGTCCAACAAATTTATCATCTTACTAATATATAGTAAAATTATTTGAATTATAATTTTTTTTCAATTTTTAACTATATATAATATTTATGAACAAAATAAAAACAAATAAATAAATCAATAAATCAAAACTCAAAATGTATCCTTGAGATAACATGAAATTAAAAAAAACAACCTTAAAAAATTCCCTAGACAAGGGACCCATGTCTTCTTGTGGGGGTGCATTCATTGTATGCACATTATTAATAAAAATTAATTTAAAATATATCACAATAAATAAAAAATCAATTGTGAATAGAGTGCTTGTAATATTATTTACAAAATTAGTCACTTATATATTAATAATTATTATTATATATTTTATATCAGATGTCTACGTGCACGTTAATATTATATTTAATTTTTATTAATTATAAAAATACAATGTAAATGATTAATATAATTAATTATATTATACACCGACCCAACAAAAATATTATTAATTTAATTTATACAGTCAAATTTTTAGTGTAAATAAATTTAAAATATTTTATTATTAAAAATTAAAGAGATATATTTTATTACATAAATAATTTATAAAATCCATTCAATAATTGCAAATGAAAAATAAAACAAAAAATTGACACTTCCGTGTATTAGGGTATTGTGCCTTGCCTTTCTTCTTCCTTAGCCCCCTCCTCCAACCTCTCTCTCTCTCTTTCCTGAGTGCAAGAAGAAGTTGCAGAGGCGATAATAAAATACCATGCCGTAATTTGTACCATCTCTCCTCCGCCTCCGCCGCCTGCCTCTCGTCCCACCGTCGGCGTCGAGCTCATCATGTTAGTACTTACTGCCTTGTTTATATATATATATCATCAAGCTTGATAAGCTTGATGTTGTAGATTTCCACTTTTCCAATGCTTCAGATCTCCTCTATGTTTCCTTGCAGACTCGCAAGCGTTCAGCTAGTTACAGAAGTTGAGAGAAGAAGATATGGAAGCGATGAACAAGTGGCTAGCTTTCTCTCTCTCCGGCGGCGGCGGCCACCGCCAACCGGAACCGCAGCCACCTGCATCCATCCAGCAGGGCATTTCCGGTGAGCAGTGAGCGACTCTATACTTGTGCATACATATATATACATACATATCCCTTAGTTACTAGATTGTCTACATACATATATACATATATATGTATCAATACCGATTTGCTTAGGGTTTTTCTGCGTGTTGAGCAGATTGGACTAGTGCGGATCATGGAGCGGGTGAAACAAACTGCAGGAGGATTCATCAGTACTCGTCGGAATCATCATCGTCCGGAGATCAGCTGGCCATGCTTATGAGCGGCCCTGCCCCAGGCTCCTCCTCATGCAGCAACAACAGAATAAACAGCAGCATGATTCCCGAGCTTTACGACCAACCCGATGCCCCGAAGCTCGAGAATTTCCTCGGCCTCCACCCCTTTGCCGCTGCCCACTGCAACAACCCTTACACCGACGGCAGCACCAGCCGGCCCAATTACTTGGCACATTATAGCCTCACGGACAATGCTGCCGCCGAGACCAACCCCTGCGTCAATCTTCCGAGGAATAATAATCACCCGAACAGTGGCGGTGGCGGTTCTTCGTCATCCATTGGACTCTCCATGATCAAATCTTGGCTGAGGAACCAGCCCCTGGGTCCCCCGGCCGGGGTTAACGAACACGGAATCAGCAGCACTGCCATGGATGCCCGGAACAAGAACCTGACGCTCTCGATGAGCGCCGAAGGTGAACTGCAATCGCTCTCCAGCTCCGGTGCACCTCTATCCCTCCACGCTCCGGCGATATCTCACGGCGCGGGCACTTCACCGCTGGTGCAGTCCGATCACGATCACGATAACATCAGCAATAACAACGACAGCGATAAACTGCAGCAGGACTCTTCGTCGTCGTGCGCCGTTGAACCCGTCCCTCGCAGATCTCTCGACACATTCGGACAGCGAACTTCCATCTACCGCGGCGTAACAAGGTCAGATCTCGTCTGCCTTTTCCCTAAAAAAACCCTAATCGTTTTTTCCACTCTTCTTCGACATTAATGCTTCATCCATGTCCAATTTTTTTCAGGCACAGGTGGACGGGGAGATACGAGGCTCATCTGTGGGACAATAGCTGCCGACGAGAGGGGCAAACTCGCAAGGGAAGGCAAGGTAGAAGAAGACTACTCACTAATCTCTTCACTGCAATACATTTTCTCCACAGACCATCTCGTTACAATGCACTGACACGGTCTTTTATTCATCTGGAACTGGTGGATGCTGAACATGAACGTGCATCTCTGCAGTTTATCTGGGTAAGTTTTGGTGATCATCATCATCATCTTCACTCGCTTTTCCAAGTTCTTATTTGGGCTCAGAGATATGCTCCGGCCGACTATGACCGGCATTGAATGGTGAATGAGCTTGTGCAATTACTGTTGCAGGTGGCTATGACAAGGAAGAAAAGGCAGCAAGAGCTTATGACTTGGCCGCACTGAAGTACTGGGGAACCACCACCACCACTAATTTCCCAGTAAGTACTCATCTTGAGAATTAATATTGCAAATTAATTAAAGTAAATAAATATTATATATTTTTTTAATTTTCAAATTATAACTTTTAATTGGATAAAAATGCATACCATATTTTTCTAATAAAATATGTCTTATATATCTTTAATTTTCTTATATTTTAATCTTGTATATTTAAAAAAAATATTTCTTTTCAGTATTATATATTAAAAAAAACTAAATTTACTTATAAATGCCTTGGAACTACCATTTTGACTGCCTTACATATCTAATCATCTCTCTATATAGCTAATAGTGTAAAGTGTGACACACTAATTTTAGGGTTATAATTATATCATTTGTCCTATATTTTTATAATTTTGCCATTTCAGTCCCATATTGTTAAATTTTGTTTTTTAGTCTTATACATATGAAAAAAATGTCACTTCTATTCCCATATTTTTTAAATAGTTTCTTAAATTTTGGAAATATTATTTTTAATCATATAATATTAAAAATATATATATTTCTAAATATACAAGATAAAATTATATTTATAAATTCTCGTTTACCGTAATAGAAATTTATTATGATTATATTATTAAGTGAGAATTGAGCATTTAAACAAAAAAGAAATTTGGTGGGATATAAAAATAAATATGCGAGTGGTAAAAGAAGTTGCCATTACGAGGAATCTGTCTGAAATGCAGGAGAAAAAGGGAGATCTTTTGCCCGACAAATGTGGTCTCCCTGTCGAGATTCAGCTACCTTATAATACCCAAAAATATGAATTAGATAATGGTAGTGTAATAAAAAGATATTAGTACTCACAAATTTTTTAAAAAATTATTTATAGGTAAACTCTTATTATTAAGAATATTATCAAATATTTAATAAAATATTGAAGGGTGTAAATTTATAATATTATAATAGTTATATTAATTATAAGTTATAATTTTTAATTATACTTGTATTTTCCATTATTAGTATATAATATTTTCAAACTTATTATTAAGTGTACTAATACCTTTACCTCATCCTATACTAAAAATTCGGTTCACTTTATTATCTAGAAAAAATATTTAATTTTATATAATTATTCTTCGAGTATAAAAATAATAATTATCTTTTATAAAATTGTTATAATTTTATAAGTTTGTAAGTTTATACTAATTAATTGTTATAAATTTTAAATAAATATTTAATCAAACGTTTTCACAATTATATATAATTTCGAGTAATTTTCTTATAATAATTAAGATTTTGATCGGGTCCGGTTGGGTTAGAAACAGTTTTATAGATAAATTGAGAAATCATTTTATTTGTAATATTATGGATCAGATAAGCAATTACCAGAAGGAGCTGGAAGAAATGAAGCACATGACAAGGCAAGAGTTCATCGCATCCCTGAGAAGGTATAGATTCAAGGATCAATGAGTAATTTTCATGAATATAATTTCATAAATTTTATTTTATATGGTCTATAAATGCAATATTCATTGGTGCAGGAAAAGTAGCGGCTTCTCCCGCGGCGCATCGATCTACCGAGGTGTGACCAGGTATGCATGCATGCATGCATGATGGATTAAGGAAGTTGATTTGCCTGAAAATGGCATTAAATTGCTTGTAATTCAACAGGCATCATCAGCATGGGAGGTGGCAGGCGAGGATAGGGAGAGTGGCTGGGAACAAAGACCTGTACTTAGGGACCTTCAGTGAGCACTTTCTTTTTAATTCATATTTTGATTTTTTTTATGGGTAATTGTTTGGATTTAGTTATGTTTTTGGCACTCTCAGGCACGCAGGAAGAAGCTGCGGAGGCCTATGACATAGCGGCCATAAAGTTTCGAGGGCTTAATGCGGTGACGAACTTCGACATGAGTAGATATGATGTCAAGAGCATACTTGAGAGCGCCACGCTGCCTGTAGGAGCCGCCAGGCGGCTCAAAGACGTGGCCTACCACCAGGGACAGGGACAGGGTCAGGGTCAGGGTCTGGGTGGTCAGGGTCAGGGTCATCACCGAGGCATATTGACCGATATCTTGCAGGGAGCCGACTTTCCTAGGACTGGTGGTTCGTTGATGAGTACTTATGAGAACCACGGTGGCGGCAGTGGCAGTGGCAGCGCTATGGCCACGGTGCTTGGCGGGATCCATAGCTATGCTGAAGCGGCGGCAGGGTGGCCTTCTATGGCCGGGAGTTTCCCCCAAGCGCCATTAGCTGGCCAGATCCCGCTCTACGGCTTCGGCCATGGCCACAGCCAGGGGCAGTCGGTGATGCATAGGAATTGGGGCTGCAAACAGGAGCAACCTGAGCAGGAGGCTGACGGTGGCGGCACCTCGGTTTATACCGATCATCGCCGCCACCACTTCAGCTCATTGGGTATGGGCAGCACGACCCACAACTTCTTCCAGCAACTGGACAGTGGCGGCGGTGGGTCAATGGCAGTGCTGCCTCCGAGCTACCTCATGAACTCGGCCGCCTCCGCCACCACGGTCTCCAATCCCGACTTCCACGTCCTGTCCAATGCCGCATATGCAAGCGACGCCGCCGAATACGGCGGCCCGATCACCGACCACCACGACCAAGAGAGTGGCAGCGGCCACCACAGCGTTATGTACGGATCCACCGTCGACCAAGCTGCTGCAGCTTATGGCACTTACCAGAGCCAACATTCAATGGACGGATCGGGCAGCGACAGATACGTCAGCTGGGTCCCCACCGGGATTCCAGTGGCGGCAGGGTCATCGGCGAATGCTTCATCTAGAGCTCCTCGAGTCGGCAACATGAGCATGCCGGTCAACCACCACGGCGCTCCTACTTTCACAGTCTGGCCGCCAGAATGATCGCCGGAGTGATCCCCGGCTAATTTTCTTCTTCAATTTAACTGACATGGATAGCTTAGGCTCGAAGGATCATCTCTTCTTCCTCTTCTTTTTCTTCTTCATCTTCACCTTCATCTTCATCTTCATCTTCTGCATTTTTAGGCTAACTTCTGTTTTGCAGATTACCTTCTAATGCTTTAGGGGGTCTCTCTTTGAAGTTCATGCAATAGCACTTCTGGGCTATGATTTTGGGAGACTTCAGAGATTTGAATTGAGACCCCTCGGATACCCTTTTTGTAGTTTTCATTTTCGTCCCTGGACCTAACCAAGTCTTTGTAATTTTACCCTCTTGACTGATCAGAGATATACAAAGAATGACCATCTCCTTTAAATCTCTCCTCCTCTACAATTGTTCATTCTTCTGATCTATTCCTCTATTGTAGTTCCACTGTTACTAGCCAATATCATGGAGCAGTAAGTTACTCTTCATCTTGTGCAGATGATCAGCAAACAGAGTTAAAAGCAGCACTATAAGACCTTAAAGGTTTTATAGCAATCACATATTATTTTTGCTGGAACTTCAACTTATAGTATTGTATGGCCTGAGAGCTGGATAATGCATCTCATAGGCAAAAGTTATAAGGTAAGTTACACTTACAGCCCATCCCACAATAAGCAGTCTCTGAGATAGAGGCTCCGGTCTGATGCTCAGTGCTCCTTGTTCTCTGGTTGTTAGTCCCAGATTGGGATTTGCTGTTCTCAGAATTGCAGGTGGTTTGCTGTCCACCTTCTTGCTGATCAGATGAGTTGATCTACCACATAAAGGATGTTGCTGTGTGAGCACTGCTGATCCTGCTAATGGAGATTTCCGAGTGGGAGGCATGATGTAAGAGACTTTTAACTATCTACGGGGCCGGTTGCAGATTTCACAAACATCAGTGGAGTTAACATTAGCAAAGGAGCAGTCTTGGCAGGACCAGTGTCCCGAGTCGTTAATGCTATTGCTTTTTGCAATGGATTTGGCTGAAAGTGTCACCCTGCTTCCCTTCCCTCTGCTGCAGTTTTTGCTCCTTGAGCTCTTTAAGCTTCGTGACTTGCTGCATGCGGCACTGGAGCTCACATCTGATAGCCCATTCTCCAAGGCTCTCACCAGATTCTTGAAGTAATTTCGAGTCACACTGCTCCCAGAGTAATTTGAGTTCAATTTAGTGAAATCTCAATGATGATATAAAAAACCCATATAAACTATCAGCATACTGATACAGAAAAGTTCAGCAACTAGGCAACAAATCTTGCAGACTTCTTTTGGGACTATTGTGGGAGAAAAGGCCAAAAGAATTCAAGATATGTGGCATTCGTGGCCTAAATAAAAGCTTCACCTGGTCAGACCAACAAGTTTGGTGCGGAACTCACTAAATTCTCTCAATGGGTCCGCTGCCTCGAGAAAAGGCTGCAGTTCCTTCTCTACACATTGATGGAGGCGTTCTAGGCCGGACTCTGCCTCACCTGTAAATGTACCATTTTGAGTAGAATGCAATAGATGACAGAATATCTAGTCTAAATAGAATATGGTGGATACCCTGCAAGTACTCAAAGAATATCCTCTTGTTATGTTCATGCTCCGGGAGATAGAATCCATAAGCATATGTCCATTTCAGAATACGTCTGCATTCAACTATCTGCAGAGAGAGGCCTCTTGAATAGCTGGGGAGAGGTGAACTCTGACAGAGAACTTGACATTGCAAATACCTGCTGCCATGCTTCTATAATGAACCTCAGTTGGGACTCAGATTGGCATTGAATGTCACTTAGCTTCTCCAGCTATAAGAACGTGACCAAGAAATTTTATGTTAGTGCAGGGAACCAAACTAGACCCCAAGGGATAAAGTTCATCAGATGAAATGGAAGTGGTGTCCTAAAAGTATTTGTCGCAAAAAGAAAAGAAGTTTAATCAAGTGTTATTTCCACAAGTGCCCCCCATATTTCTTCCATATATTGGATCACCTATATAACTACCAGGAATATATAATGGAAACACAGACTAAAATGTTTTGCTTACGTGCACAGTTTGCATTTGCTGTAGATCTGCAATTGCCTTTTTACTAGACTGCATAGTGGTTAGCAAAATTTTAAAGTCAGCAGAGATGAACCATAGAAGATACTATACTAGTGAATTCAAGGACTTGAACCCCATGTATGTCCGTCTCACTTCCTTGGAAGTAAAAGAGAACATGATCATATTTTTTGTAGAAATACAGATGATACTGACAGATTCATTCGTTGCCCATCTTTCATAATAATGGGTATATCTCTCAATGGAGTTCTTTGCCATCTCTCTCCGCTTATTTTCCTCATTAAACTGCACTGACAATTCAAGTCGATATTCAAAAGGTGCCTCATTGAAAACTCAAAATTTCAAAAGACTGGACTCACACATTGCAAGTTTAGGAAGGATGCCACAATAAGAGAAACTTCATCAGCATACCTCTCCTTCTTTGTTTGCTGTCTCATACCGATTGCAAGCGTAGAAACCACCAGTCCTCTCTCCATGAATTTCCCAGGGACCAAGGCACAGCCTGGAAAAGCATACAATCTCAATAATTGAGAAAAATAAAATGATCTTCCTCCTTTCCTATTTTTGGTATTGAAGAGCATCGTAAGAGACAAGTGAAAAACATGTGATGGATTAGTATCCTTAGTTAAAGATTTCCAAATTCAGAGTATTATTTGAGCATGCCACTTCAACAATGATTCTGCACAGAGTTAACTTGGGATATCTCTTCATACTATGGAAGAAGTATGAGACAACAAGTACATCATAATAATCAAAGATCGCCTAACTGATACCAAAATCTAACAGAAGCACTTACCAGCAAAATTCATATTTACATGGAGGTGTGCATGTAATATGCATACATCCTTGGTTTTTCTCAATTGGCCGCTTGCATTTTGGACAAGGCTTGGAATTCGCCAAAATCCTGCAGTGGAATAAGATCAACAGTCTCGTTTTAATTATGCAAATTGGGAAAAGGAAGAAAAGGAGATAAAAACTACTTAGATAAATTACCTCCTATACAAATTTATTCCTAACATTGACTCTATATTTATTTTATGTTACTAAAAACGAGCAATAACCAAGGCCAAAAGACATAAATCCACTCATGTACCAGTTCATATTTTCAGACTCGGTACTATTCTTCAAAATCCACTTGGCCACAGTATCACAGTCAACTGGACGGTGAGCTTCTTCAGTACACTGCATGACCAACTTCAAACTACTTAGAAGACAAGCACTTTATGTCATCTGGTCATCAGTCAAGCAATTCCCAAGAGAAAGAAATCAAAATTAATTTGTTAGGCCTACAGAAACTCACTTTCCAGCAAAAAATATAAGAGCACCGGCAGGCAACGTCATAACATCCACTGCCAGAGACAAATTCAATGGCATAATCGCAGCCACGGGCTGGACACCATTTAGCCTGTAAATATAAGTCACAAATGCAGGTTCAACAAGAAAACAGAGGAGAGGCTGATGTTTGAATTGTTCAATGAAACGAAAGGGAAGAACAGTGAATTACATTCTTGTTATCCTCAACATAAGATCTAATCAAATATCGGTTGTATTTCTTCTTGTCTTCCTCAGAAGCCAGTTTATTGATCATGTCTTGACCAACAGCAGCTTTACATGAAGGATCAGGACATCGTAACATCAAGCATCCAGGACCATCAGCAATGGCTGTGCTCATAAGACCTGCAGTAGGAGAATTATGCAGATTAATGACACAAGGCAAGAATACAAGTTAGAATACAAGCTTAACTCCAACAAGGTCAGTTAAAACCTTCCCAGCACCCTCTACAAAAGAGATGTCCACATGCTGCTCCATATATTTTATCACAGGGATAGCTTTCAAAACAAATTCCACAATTAATCTGACAAAAAAAGCAACATATCAGTATTCTACTAGTATAAATTGAAGATCCCTAAATATAACAAATAGCTGCCAAGAGCCTCAGGGCTTCACCAGACGGCATCTTTCAAGATTGTGACCCCCAACAGAAAAAAGCACACCATGAAGGGATGCGATAACAACAGAAATTTTCATTGGCAAGCAGATTTCTTACTTCTTCATCATCCGGTAAGTTCTTAAGGGCTTGTTTCTCTAACAAGCCAACTGCGGCACGGACTTTATCCTCGTCTGCGAACCATTCATCATGCACTTTGTTCACATTCCTACAGAATAATAAACTTGCCTCAAGAAAATTACCAATGCAGCTTTAGAATTACGAATGTACTTAAAGCTGTCTAATTCTGCCTAGGTCTATGGGCTATCTTCATGGCCAACTTGCAGGCATGCTTCTCAATATAGCGTTCTTAAATCATATCATAATAAATACACAATTGCAAGATGAGAAGAATGAAAAATGAAAAAAAAGCATAATTTAACTGGAAACATCTTGTCATTACCAGTTATAGCGGCGAAGTAATATACTTGCAGAAACCCTTGAAATGGATAACACGCCGGAGACCCTCAAGATATCGTCCTCTTGACGTTGCAAGATATCTTCTTCGCCCAAAATGGAATAATTTTGCTAACGAAGGTAAGGAAAAATCACAAAGTATGAGAACTGTCGGTGTTAAAGGGATACTAGACTGAAAGGCCGAGTTATAACAGTCAATTACCTTAGGGGTCATTTATATTGAAGCAATAGGATGAGAGTGAGAAAATAGAAAGATTGAAGAAAAATATTGAACTTATGAGGACAAAGATCCAAAGTAAATTCTGAGGGAACTATAATATGCTATGATCCTACAGATCAGATTTTGTTGCATTATCCAAAACATATTCCCTCGCGCAGAATTCTAATTTGTTAACCATTTTTGCCGCCACCAAGTCATGCATGATCCACCGCTAATCACCAAACTCTATATTAACAGAGCTCAAATGAAACTTTCGTTTAGAATCAATGCATTGCTTAGGAGGAAGGATAAACAGCCCCTTCTCACATTGAACAACACAGGGCAGATGATCAGATCTATCAGAAAATATGTAATGGATATTACCTTGTGACGGAGGTCGACGGAATCGTCAGAGTCCGAGCCGCCAACCAAGGCAAGGTTATCGCTGTCAGAGTCGACATTGCTGTAGACGCCGTCTTCACCCTCCTCCGATCCATCCAAGTATTGAAAATCCAACTCCTCCTCGTCCATATATCCTCGTCTGGAATTACAGTATTTCCTTCGCTCAGTTTTCTATGGTGCCGGATTGTTGGCCGGAGGTGAGATAGAGGCCGAGAACTTTTGAGATGAAAGGTGGAGGAAGCAAACTTGCATGTATAAATAGAAAATTAATTAATTAATAAATTTTATTGCCATAAATTAATTAATTAATTTGATGATAAACTTTTTTCCGTCATTTTCCAATTCCTTTTTTAATCGAAAATTGATTTGATTACTTATTTTTGTTCCTTTTTGTTCATAAAATTATTCATTTCATTTCCTTCTAATTTAATAATCGTATTGATAATTTTAAAATAATAATTTTTATAATATAATGGATAAAAAATAATTTAATACGCCAAAATTCGAAATTTGTTGACTATGCAGAAAATGACATGCATACTCTGTTCTCAAGACTGGATATTGTCTGGAGCTCACAGGCATCACCAGAACATAGAGTCAGAGGTAGAAAGATGGAGAAAGCAAGCAAGCCCATCTAAACATAGTATGTAATAAGATCTCCCCACACAAACAAAAGAATCTGATACGATTCAGCAATCAGCAGATGGTCATCGATGAACGGCCCATTTCTTTAGACCTGAAACGGCCACGGCCAGTCGCTGGGGTGGTCGTCCTGCTGGACCTTAGCGCTCCTCTTGACGGCGGCCGAGCCGGCATATCCGTCGTTTTGAACGTAGGCGTAGTACTTGAGGAAGAAGGCGAGGACGAGGACGACCCACTCAAGGCAGAAGATGAGGACGCAGAGCCCTCCGGCGAGCTTGAGTATGACGGCGGCGTCCTCCTCCCTCACATAGGACTTGAGGCTGCCGAGGAAGTCGCCGGTTCTGGAGAAGATGAGCACCGAGACGGAGCCCTGAAAGATGGCGGTCAGGACGGTGGCCACCATGTGGGCGGCGTACCACTTGCCCCTCCCTCCGGAGGCGGCGGCGCAGCCAGAGACGGCGCCGATGATGGTGAAAGCGTGGAGGAGGATGAGAAAGAAGCCGCAGATGGAGGGGAAGAGGCGGAGGGAGAGAGTGAGGAAGATGCAGCTCGAGGCAGCGCCCAGGAGGATGTAGTTGCAGAGGAGGAACACTTTGTGGGTGTGCGAGGCTGAAGCATCTTCGTCCCTGCCGCTGCTGATCACAGATAATCCCCCCATGATACAAGCTTTTTCTCCTTTGTTTTGTTTACAGGAAACTACAGAAGAATCAGAACCAGAGAGAATGAGATTTGCAGAGATTGGTGGTGGAGTTTGAACAGGGAGATGGAGGATGGTGATTGATGAAGAAGAGCCAAGGTGCTCTGTTTTTATATTCCCCTGCAACGGTCGGATTCAGGTGATCCCTTGCGACTACAGAAGAAAAGGTTGATTGAAAAAAGGTGGGTGTGAGATCCGACCGTTGAGGTAGGCTCCCGTTTTATGCAACGGCTACTTTCACTGCATTTTCCTCTAAAATCTCACTTATGTATTTTAATTTATATTTAATTTTTATTAATAACTAAAGGGTAATAAAATATTTATATAAAATTAAATATTTTATTTATAATTTAATTCAAATAAAATTTATTTAAATTGGTGTATGGTAAGGTTGTATGCTTGTGAGATTTGGACCGACAGCTGTACCACCTGAACCGGCCCATACTTCGGTTTGGCAACGGCGATCCCATGAGCGGTAAACTGCAGCCACGTGGCACGCCGTCTATCGGGCCTGATTTGAGAATCGGGTCGACCCGACACGATCTTACCGGAGTTTCTCCCCTCATTATCTCTCCTTCTGAGGCAGTTAGAGACTGTCAGTGTTCGCTCATCTGAGAGCTCAGCTGCCTTCACGATCCTCATCGGAGAGTCCATTCTCTCTCTCTCTCTCTCCCCTACTGCAGAGAAGATGGCGAAGAAGGAGATGTTTGAGGACGGTGACGCAAGCAATGTCGATGCCGGTACTGTCTCCCGCAGCGACTTTCCGCCCGATTTCGTCTTCGGAGTCGCCACTTCTGCCTATCAGGTGCCTTCCTCCTTTCCGGATTGCTCCGATGACGATGATGATTGATGATCACATCTAACCTTTTTATCATTTGAACTGGTAGCTACAGTGATCTTGTTGTATCGATCTCCCGATAATGGATCTTTAGTCTAGGTGATTGACATTGTGGCAATCGGTCTCCGAAGTGCTCTGACGTTGCTTCCATTTTCTCAGGTTGAAGGAGCTTCTAGTGAAGGTGGTAGGGGTCCCAGTATCTGGGATACCTTCTGCCGCAACAAAGGCAAGCTCTCTCCCTTTTCTCCTCTTTTTCTAACCATTTCCAGTGGGATGGGTTAGAGACCTCTCAGGATCATCGATCTCATATATATGTGCAGGAAAAATTGTTGATGGGAGCCATGGAGATATAGCGGTTGATCAATACCACCGATACAAGGTTGCGACTTCTTCTTTATAGTTTATTTCTCCAGCAAACAGTTCCCTTCAACTTAGCATGGATGATTAGCTTCTAGCACTAATACCATAGCTCAAGGAATAGATCCATCACAGATTCAGTCCCCTTTATGGTTCTGAAATGAGCGAATGGATTTGCGCTCAACTTTCTATATTAGATCTTTGTGATTTGTCATTTCAGACACTAATCAACTCATCCTGGGGGCAAAAGAGACTCTAATTTCATAAAATCTATTCGAACACATCATGAATGTGGAACTGATTTTACTCAAAGGCTGTCATTCTCCTGAATTATTCAGTGGAATTCTTTTAATTGGCATTTCCTTTTTTTTGTCTTTCTATGCAAAATTCTCCCAGTGATTTTGTTGTTTGGGTGCAGGAAGATGTTGACCTTATAGCTAAACTGGGATTTCAGGCATATCGGTTTTCCATTTCATGGTCTCGCATCTTCCCTGGTATGGTGTTATCTAAAACAATTATGAATTTTCTTTTCTACCATGATCTCTCTCCACAAGTTTGGGACAGTAATCCCTAGATAATAATTCTATAGCTGGCTAACTTATACTGTTTGAAGTAAAAATAAAACAATGAAATACAGCTTCTTAACCTTATAGCCCTACCCATGGCATAAAGTATACTGTTATGTTTCATTACTACTGCCTAGGAATTTCTTTATTCTCTAGCTTTTGATGCTTGAATGATTCAGGGTTTAAATCAGCTCTTATTCTAATCAATCAGATCCTTTCTCATTTTCCACTTATACATGTAAAGCTACAACAGACAGTTTACATGTATTCACATGATCGTGTTGTAAAACATGTGTTGGCTGTTCCATATTTGCAGATGGCTTGGGAACTAATTCAAATACTGAAGGGATCACTTACTATAATAATCTCATCAATTATCTTCTTGAAAAAGGTACTCACCTTCTTAAGTATCCTTAGTGTTCCAGGATTATCCTTTAACATCTTTTACAATTTTATTCTATAATTTGTGTTTAGGTATTCAGCCATATGCAACTTTGTACCATTGGGATCTCCCTCAGTATTTACATGAATCAATGGGGGGTTGGTTGAATAAGCAAATTGTGTAAGAACTATCTAAGGCTTTGTCTTTCCTTTTATGCTACTTTTATCCACATGTATGCTTTATAGTTAAGGCATGTGTATTCTGAACTTTTTTATTTACTAATTCGCCTAATTATGCATTTGAAGAATCTATGCGATGGTGCAGGAATTTTTCCATTTGAAGCTCTTTGAATTTTCTCTTGATTTTACATAGAAGCATCACATGATCCCAAATTTTACATTATTAATGTAATCCCAATTTTGTGGATAATTTGTTTGCCACATAACATTGTGTTTGATTTTTCCATCAATTCTCCAGGAAATACTTTGCAATCTATGCAGAGACCTGCTTTTCAAGCTTTGGTGACAGGGTAAAGAGTTGGATTACAATCAATGAGCCTCTTCAAACTGCTGTAAATGGGTATGGTTATGGAATTTTTGCTCCTGGAAGAAGTGAAAATTCATCTATAGAACCATATCTTGCTGCACACCATCAGCTATTGGCTCATGCAACAGCTGTTTCTATATACAGGAAAAATTACAAGGTAAATTGTCTGAATAGATTTGCTGCACTGTTTCTATTATCTTTTTTAGATTTGTTCTATTGAGATGTACAGATGGAAACCTATATTTGAACTTTTCTAAGGCGGGGTATTGCACATTCTAACTGAGGAACATAGGATCATGAGAGCTTTTTTAGTGAATATTCTGTTTAGTAGATACTGGAGAAGATATCTCTTTTATATCTAAACAGATTTTTATATTGTATTATGTGGAACTGTCAGAGGATCTGATCAAAGGGCACATTATATTTTCACTAGAAAATACTTTTATATCATATAACTACCTTTTCAGTTTTACAACTATGTGCTCTGTTGATTCCGAAGAAGAATTTCTTCTCAAGGAAAGAGTTCCTTTTTTTTCTTTTATATTGAATTCAGAGGTGTGGCTATAGTTATTGACTTAATAGGTTGTAGCAAAATACAAAGATCATTATCTTAAAATAAATCTTCCACATCTTCTCCAACTCTTTCTTCATTAGAGTTATCCTTGGTATCTTCAATTCCACAACAAACATGGATGGATTTGCTCTGATTTAACTCTTATTATATGCGGTAAAAAGAATTTTCAAGTTCCAGATGCACCTGTATCTTCTTCAGAAAAAGCTTAACTTGAAATAGAGACTATTGGATGGACAATTCAGAATGAATAAAATCTAGCCAACAAAAGATTGAACAATCAGCAATTTGAATTAAGGAACTGATTAGATTCAGGAACCGGTTATTTGAGGTAGCCTTTTGATTGATCCTTTTAACTGCTTCTTGATCTGGTGAATCAATTTTTTGTATTTTGTGATGCTGAAAAGTTTCATTTTCACAGTTAACTTTTACATCTATTTTTTTTTTTACTTCACTGTAATGATATTCCAGGAAAAGCAAGGTGGACAGATAGGCTTGGTACTTGACTGTGAATGGGCAGAGGCTAACTCAGAAAAAAATGAAGATAAAGTTGCAGCTGCGAGTCGCCTGGAATTTCAGCTTGGGTGGTAATTGTCCTGACATGTCATTTTCCATTTATGTTCCATATATATTAATGTTGCCAAGAAACTCTCATTTTACTTCCTATAAAATAACCATGCATTACTCATAAGGTTCTTTTATAAATCTTCTGATTAATCTGTGGGGCTTGCAATTCTTTTAGCAGATTCCTCACTATTTTTACCACATAAGTAATTCCTGATGTACTTGGAGGATTGTGGAATTATGAAGTCCAAAACCTTTTTCTCTCTTTAAATTTTCTTTTCTCTTTATATTATTTTATTCTATTTATTAACAAACTAGGTATATGAAAATTCAGTAAATCATCCTTGTTTGTAATTGTTATGAGATCTGTATTTTTATCCTTACATACTTCATAGAGTTTGAAATTTTAGGTACTTGAATCCCATCTATTATGGAGACTATCCTGAAGTTATGCGCAAAGAACTTGGAGACCGGCTTCCCAAATTCTCTGATGAAGAGATAGAATTACTTAGAAATTGCGTGGACTTTGTTGGTTTAAATCACTATACATCCAGATTCATAGCTTATGCAGAAGAGAGCCCAGAAGAAGGGGACTTCTACAAAGCACAGCGAATGGCTAGGATTGGTGAATCAATAAACTCTGGACCTTTCCCATTGAAATTTCAGAAACCTTTATTAACTCAATTTGAAATGCTCTTTGATGGCAGTTGAATGGGAAGGAGGGGGATTTATCGGTGAGAAGGTATCTCTCTTTCTCTCTCTCAATGTGTGTGTGGAAAATGACTTGGTGATTCTTGTCAAACTAATCAGTATTAAACTGACAGAAAGAGAACACCTTGTACCAAATTAAATTAAAAAATTTGAATGTCCAGATACAAAATTTTCAGAAATTAGTCGTGTGTGTTAGGCAAAGATTCTGGAGTAATTGTGTTAGCGCACCTCCTTTACCTATGGTATCCACTGGATAACTCCATGTTTCCTAACTGTTAGATGGAGCTTTTATTGATATTTTCAAGTTCTCTTGCCACAGTTGTCTATTTCTGTAAAGTTTAGGGAACGGCTTGCTGAACTAACTTTTGGTTTGGATAGATTGTTGATGATTAAACTGTAGAAAACTAGCAATGCCTAATTAAAGGTTTGAAGGTCAGAAACCTATGTAATGAATGATCTATCTTCTTCTCTTGAACTTGGTTGAGATTTGTAAATTTAATATGTATGCATGAGATTTACAGAGTCAAGGCTTCAAACTGAAGTAGAATCTTTTGGGTCATGTGTGAGACTTCTAAATGGAGAATCATTTAAAGTATATTGTTATATCTTTACACTTAGTACCATCTGTCAACATGTTAGGAGGTCAGCATGGACTGACTAGAAAAAGAAAGTGAGAAATCTTGTTAATCTTCAAGAAATTATAGATAGCTGCATAAAAGGTCACTTGGTAGTGGCTGCAATAATTTACCAGCATTTTTGCTGATGATTCACAATTGTGGGACTTTACCATATTTTTTTAGCATGATAAAACATTTTTTGGCTCTTGACAATAATATTACTGTGTTAATCATATCTCTTATGAATAATTTTGTATTTGGCAGGCAGCTTCTGAATGGCTTTTTGTTGTTCCTTGGGGCATCAGGAAGGTTCTTAATTACATAGCACAGAGATACCATAATCCTCCAATATATGTTACCGAGAATGGTTTGTATTTCAAGATTTGATATCAACATGTTCAGTCATTCTGAGTGACTCCTCAAAGGGATGCATTGCTTTTACCCTCCCAGTGTGTTACATTTGCAAATGCCTATACATATCATATTTCAAAATGAGAAGATCACAAATGTACAAGTGCCTTTATAATTTGAAGGATAAATACTTTGTAAGGCCGACAAACATACACTTTCTCAATTTCTTTGTTGCTGTTTGTTTAAATCTCAGGCATGGATGATGA
Organism: Trapa bicornis; assembly: GCA_030064425.1. Taxonomy (NCBI): domain Eukaryota; kingdom Viridiplantae; phylum Streptophyta; class Magnoliopsida; order Myrtales; family Lythraceae; genus Trapa; species Trapa bicornis. The sequence goes on from CM057751.1 coordinate 25,389,800, forward strand.
AGAAAATGAGATGTGCCCCATCCATGAGATGTTGGATGACAAACTCAGAGTCATCTATTTCAAGAGATACCTGGCTGAAGTTTCTCAAGCAATCAAGTGAGTTGCTGCTCTGAACTCTTAAAACTGTTCCACCAGATCCATGTTTCCCAAGTGATCTATATATCAGCACTTATAAGCTGTTGGATGTGAGGGCAAATTTTGGATTTTGAGCATTAAGACGTAATAGAGACGTGAGTAGTTCTGATATACAGTGTAGGAGAAAGATGATCGGTGGGAGATGTTCAGTCCCCCATCTGCCCCAGGAGTGATATTGTTTGAATCCTAGAGATGACGGGCAAAATGACTCCGTAACTCCATTGCATATGCATCAGAAAGTGACTAGCAACATCTATAAGCCTCATAATCTGTAATTCCTTCTGTTGACTCTAACTGGCTACAAAACTGGTTTGGCGTTTCCTTTGATTGCACTGGACAGGGGTGGAGCAGACGTGAGAGGATATTTCGCATGGTCGTTGCTGGACAACTTTGAATGGGCACAAGGCTACACTAAGCGCTTCGGCTTGATCTATGTCGACTACAAGAACGGGTTGTCCAGGCACCCGAAATCTTCAGCTTATTGGTTCTTGAGATTCTTGAAAGGCAGTGAAGGAGAACACAGCAAAAAGGAGTGACTGAGCACTAAGCATCCAAAGGTATGCCATAATCTTGAATTGGACTCCCAATTTCTTCCCCATATTGACCTATCAGAAATCATCCATGTTTGCTGTTGATTAACTAACTGTATCTTGCATCATTTTCATACTCTGGTGCTACTCCATTATGAGTATGTAAAGGGGGAAAACTTACACTGGGAGAATTTATAGAAATTCAATACATACTGGTGCTACTCCAGTATGAGTATGTAAAAGGGTTCCATTGGACACCAAATTACAACCAATTGCAAGAAAATCCAATCAAAGTTTAAACTATATTGTGATAAATTGTTCTCATTTTCAACTAATAAGCCGTGGTGTTCCATTATTTAAAAACTCGTTGGTTGGATAAATTTGCTACATTCAATTAAACATTCCTATCATCAATTGATTATAATTCCTGTATAATTTTTACTAAATATGAGAAAGTCCTATAGGGTTGTAAAAATACTAAATATGATCACATATATAAAAAATAATTATTATAGATAAAGAAATTGATAAGTGATATAGAGTCGGAAAATCCCAACTCAAGTTGAAATTTAAATTTAGAATATTGACATCCAATTCAAAATTTAGAACATTGAGACCGAATTCGTCTAGGTCGGGTATAGATCCAACCCCAAATGGTCTTGTATTAAATGGACTCGTACTTAGTCGGATTCGGGTTCCATTTACCCGACCCAATAATGGGTCCAATTCCAGCCATATAAACCCGATCATCGGGTACCTATGAGTCTATGTATAGGGAACACGAGCCTACATGAACTTTTTCAATCTCTACGGACAATATAATATCTTATAAACATATAATATATATTTTTTTTATTTTAAATTATTTTCTATCATGCTTACACGTACACATAATGTAAGGATGATTAAGTGAACTCCAACTAATGCTACAGGGCCGGTGCTGGCTGCCTTGCTCAAGCTACTCTACTATGACTCATGGTTTCACTGCACCATATTTAAGAGTAACTATAACCTGAGCTACAAGGCCTCTACATCTATAGAATCATCCAAAGTGTGACTTCATCAGTTTTGCACCCGGCCTCATGTTGATGCTACTAAAAGGGTTTGCCTGTTCCACTTGGATGTAATCCCTGCTCTTCAAAACCTGTAAAATCAGTGCTTCCTCACACACCCACCAACAAAAAAGAAAGAAACAATACTGATAAAGCATCCATTTAGTAGTCTACTCTTTATTATACCCTCATTCAGCAAAAAGTGAAGCAAATACCAGCATGCAAAGATGCCACTTTTTTGTAACTTCATCACTTGGTGTGAGAAAATATTGTGGACAGGTGTTGGACGGAGTGAGAATAATTGCCTAAAGTTGAGTATTTTTTCTCCTCCATAAGACCACGAGTCATGTTTCCAGTATAATCTGATAACATGTAAGAAGATATTGTAGATCTATAAGGGTTGGGCCCATTTCTACTTACTTCTCCAACCTTATAAACCCATATCACTTATCTATTTAATCTAATTTGAGATCTTATTTTTAACAAGACAGAAAGTAGCTAGAGAAGTTTGATGAACTCACCAGTGATTCAAAGAACATCCTTGATGCTTCCTTTCGAGTTTTGCCCGATAACAAGTTGTCCATGGGCAGGACGGGCTTCCCACGAACGGCCTCTTTGTCGAACAATGCTTGCAAGAACTTTGCAACAGCTCTGGGAGCAAGATCAAATTGAGTTATTAACAAAGAGCTCCCAGTTAAATGGTCAGAGTACCATGTCTAAAAAGAGTATAGTGATGATAAGTGTCGCCCTTCACAATGCAAACACACTGCCAGAATCAACACATTTCACATACAGTAGTAGTTAAACAGCGAGAATGAAAACAATCAAGACAAGGATATAGTAGAGATGCTTATATAGATACTGAAAGTGGGGATCATAAAGAAGGCAGTTCATCATGTTGAAAGATCTGTCAGCTGGTTGACTGGTTCAGTATCAACTAAGATGTAGTGTGAGTTTTAAAATCTAAACCTTGTGCGAGAGGACCATCCACTGTTGTCTAGAAGTCGAGAATCCTTGGCATCAGACAAGTGTTCATTGTCTTCATCTACTTCATCGTCGTCTACATTGAGGAATCCTGGGAAACAGGAAATGAGAATGTGTATGAAGCCTAAGAACATGGAACATATGGTGATTAAATACCACCTTTTCAGAAATATTTATCTAAATTAGTTAAACGATTAGCATGTTTCTACAGGAAGAATCGGGGATCAAGCGGTTTGAATACTGTTGTACCCGATAATGTTAGATCTATTATTGAGAATGAGAGAATTATTTCATTTTTATCTTCTTATTGTACGGATATTGTATCGGATTTGATAAATTAATGAAATAATACTTTGTTGAGCAAAACAAAATCTACAGATATCAGAGATTCAGAAGTAAATATTCATGGTATGAAAAAAAATTGACAAAGGACAAGGAACCTGTATCATTCCCCATGGCCATATTTTCAAAATCCTGCACCAGTCACAAGGAAAAGAAAATCATGTAAGTACTCTGAGAAATTTTCATGATAGTACTGTATTTCGACATGGATAAAAGTATTATGAGCCATATTGTCGAGGTATTTCCCTAAATTCTCTCACATTAGGCTAGTCAACAGAGTGATAGTTCCATTGCCTAATTCATGAACTGCTACATCAAAAGAATAAGCATTACATTATCAAGGTAGCTCAGAGACTTTCTGCATCGAGATATGTAATGAGAAAATATCAAACCAGTTTGAAATTATAAAAGTGTATCTTGATGCAAAACTTAAGAGATCGTGTGACTAGTAGAAAAATACTAGAGTTTGAAACATGAAGAACACTTTAGAGTTGCATTATGATTAATTCTTCCTCAGAAAAAGTTGTTATTGCAAAGAGGAAACATGGAATTACTGAATAGCTTACATCATGACCATCTGTGGTTTCCATCTCCCTGCTTTTTAGTCCCAGATCCTTGTGAAAGCATGCAAACTCATCTTCAATGTGGCATGTGTAATCTGTGTTTCCTTCGTGTTTGACATAATGCCCTAAATCGTCCTTTAGGACACTACTGCTTCCCAAGTCAGCCTCACACACAGCATCCATATTTTTAATTATCTCAGCATATTCACTGTTTTCTACCAGCATAAAGCTGTCATGTTCTTCTGCTGCTGTCAATGCTATCCCAGTAGATATGTCCTTGTCCTTTGGAAGAATGCAATCTTCCACCAAAAAATTGGTTTCTGCATCAACTGAAGGACCATGTCCTGAATGAGACCCAACTTCAACAACAAGATCATCTCTATAAAGTTCTGAAACTGCATCTACTTCTTCTCTGAACACATTGACCTGTGTTGAATCCTTGCCCAAATTTTGTTCATTGAAAGTGTGCAGATGAGAAATGTGAGATGCACCATCATCATCTGTTTTCTCTGTTAAAATGTCCCCAGATGCCAAGTTGTCAGGTCCATCACACCTTTCTTCACAGTTTAAATTGTTATAGTCTTCCATATCTAGCTCAGGAACAACAGACTGACTCACTGCATCAGCTCCCAACACTCTCAATCCATCGTCCTTTATTGTATCTACCAGTGCTATTGAGTCAGCAGCGGACTCTTCATCTTGATGTTCCTCATCTTGGCGAAGAGTCTCGGCAACATGTACTTCCAGATTGCTAACTCCCATTTCACTTCGTTCGGCAGCATCATACTGGACAGGAGACTCCTCTGCAGCTTTATCAGGAGGATCATCTTTAACAAGTTTAAAAACTTCTGTTCTGCTTGCCTCATAGGATTCTCTTCGCATGTAAAACAGTTCTCTTGATAAACCTGCAAGATAGGACTATCCAGTAAGTTCCAGAAAAAAACTTCAAGAACTTTTTGCTAGACCCATAGACATCTCTCATGAACAAAAACACTAATAAGATTGATGATCTTGAATGAGTGAATGTGTGTGTGAAAGACTGTTGAAATTAACCAGCCCAACAAAAAAGAAAATAACGATTCCTCATTTATAAAATCAAGTAATTTGATTGATACGGTTCATCAATGAGAAATACCAGAAACACCCCGTTTAACTCGAATATAAAGATTTAGAATGAATTTGGTTACATTAACAACACAGTATGGCACATTCAATTCAATGTCTTAAAACAGAAACCAGCTCAAACTGTACTAGAAACTGACCAGCAAGTGTTGGTTCACTAAAAATTTCATCTTCCAGGAACCGTCTCTGGATCATTGATATCTCCGACAAGGTGCAAGGAGCCTTCTTCCGCACACGACGCAGGTCATCAGTATTCATCAATTGTTGCTTTATCATACTAGAGAGGAAATATTGTTATGTAACCACTCATTAATCATCTAATAAAGCTCATATGAAAACCAAGAAAAGGAAATTGTGTATGCTGGTTGGCAAGGAAAAAACATACTCGCCAAGCAAGACCATTGTCTCATCCATAAGCACCTTTCTTTTCAAGGCACTAGTACGCTGATCAGTCCGAGGATGCTTTGAGGAGATGACTTCAGGCGGTGCTGGAGTACACTTCCTTTTAAGAATAGAAGACCTTCTTCCAACTAACAGAAGACCAAAACAAAAATTTTGTCAGTGAATGATATTTGACAGTATGACCAAGAACATTTGATGGTTCTGTCAAACAATATCAATAAAAGGGGCTGTGACATTACCTAAGATGGAAGAAAGTAAATCGTCATCACCAGGAATTGACTCTACCGTTTTCTTAGACTGGGAGAGACTTATGGATTCTAATGAGTTAATCTGCATAGTGCCGACACTTTCAATAAGACCTCGATTTCTTCCTGAAATTGTCTTTATTCCTTGCTCCAGATCTTCCTTATTTGGTGTCAACTCCACAGGCAGATTGCCTGGCTTATTAACATTTAAGTTTGATACAGACAGCAATTTTTCTGGAGCAGGCAAGCCAAAGTTGACACAATTCTTTTCATTTCCTGATTGAATTTTCAGAGTTTCATTATAGAATTGGTCAAGCAATTCGCCAAAACCTGCTGGTACTTTTTCATTTGATGCAGGTTCTATAGTCTGATTCTCAATAACAGCAACTTCAATAACATCATCTGTAGGCGATTGTTTATCTCCTTCATGCAGTGATATATCCTGGTGGCTGATGTTGGAATCGCAGGGCTGGAGTCCCTCCATAAAATTAGATTGTGCATCTCTCTTCAAATCAGAGCTTGTCTCATGATCCTTTAATTCATCATACACCTCCAATCCATCAGCATAATCAGGCAATTGATGTGGTCCTGACTGACAAACTGCATCTTCAATTGACATTTTGGGGGAATCAGCCTTATCCACAAGTCCATCACCCACAGCAAGACTTTGTTTGTCTAATTCAAGATGCACAGGAGAACAAGATGGTACAACATTTTCTTCAGACTTTAATTCTAACTCTTTGGTACCTTGTGTTTCAATCTGGCCATTAATGCACATAGTTGTTCCATCAATGCTGTCAACAGCACCATCTAGCACCTCCTCACGGCTGGGAGATGACAAAGAACCATTGTCTGAGACATGGTCTAGACATGATTCAGCCTGTTCCGAGTAACCGCTTTTCTTTGCTTCTTTTACTTTCATGTCGCCATGTTTATGAGCTTCAGACCCCTGAATATCACCAGACACATGTGCCCCGTGGACACTTGGCATATTTGCCTCTTCCACTATGCTAGGAATAGATGGATCATTAACATACTCACTCGATTCAGGCTTTATATCAAGAATATCAATCTGCTCAAGAGAAAACAATTACTTGGTGAGATTTTATAAAACTAACAAGTATGGAAAAAAGAGAGCTAAACACTTAGTTATATACTTCAAAGCAGTACTGAGTATGACTAGAGTATTTCATGGATACTTGATATCTATTAATTCCAGATATGTAGACTGATCAAAAAACGGATGTCAGATAGCCACAGATTAGTCAATTTTCCAAATAATCAAGATTAGAGTTCTCTAAAATATTCAGGTAAAGATAGTGCCTCAATAAGTCTATAAAATGCCTTGAGAAGGTATTATCGTAACATGCTATACACTATTCTATTAATACAGAACACGCCATACCTAATAAAGCAGGATCATCACATTAAGGTTTTGCAAAAAACTACAGTGAAGGGTATTCTACTGCCAAGAAACTTTTACACATGTAAACAAAACAGTAGCCCCTATCCATGTAAGAATATATTTTATCCCTAAATCAAATTCGGCAACCACAAATGGAGATGACATTCTGAAGAAATGAAGTGAAATCACCATTTTTAAGGGCCAAGTCATTGTAATGAAACAGTGAAAGGGAAGAACAATGTTCCCAAATATCATAGTCACCATATTCATGGAACTTCCCCAATGTAATTTTTACCCATATTTCTGGGAAAATTTACCTCATTAAGGTCCAGACCAATCTGACTGGTGTCACCATCTCCAAATCGTTCTATAATCAAAACAAGCATTACCCAAGTTAAATAACAAGTGCTTACTGGCCGTAAATATGTTACTATATAATAGCTGTAACAAATAGAACTACAGCACTAACCATCCAGTCCAAACTGTGATGTGGAGTATACAACCCCATCCATTGTATCCTGAAGTGTGATTTGCTCCTTGGCACTAACATGATGGTCAACATAGTTTCTGGAAAAAATAAAGAGAAGAGAAAATAATTTTAGCAGAGAACATAGCCAGAAACTCTTGTTGGTACTGCAGGAACTTCAATAGTATGCGGTTGAACAAGAAGTTGAAGGATTATTAGTACCAACCCCTGGAAATTTTCACTATCCGGAAGCTCAAAATCATCAAGATCAAAAGTCTCGGGCAAAGTTATGGAGTGATATGGGGCAGTGGATTCTTCGGGTGGCAAGTCGACAACAGATGAGCGAAAAGCCTGCTTTATCTTGAGCAGAGCATCACTGCAATCATCAAAGAGGTAACCGACCTTTCTAGAGTATATCCTCACGACTCCAAGCAGGAGATGACTCGAAAGGCGGAGTGCAATCGGTGCATCGGGGAAGATAATTGAGTCTGCTTAGAGAAAACAGGCAGGAAATCATATAGAGGCGATTAGAGAGCTTACAGAAAGAAGGTAGCATGCCAAGCAGAAATTTCTAACAACAGAGAAGAAGGGGCAACAGTAGAAGTTGTTTTACCCACGGAGAGGCTGATATCGGTATCAGCAACCTGGTTTTTTCGGAGTTTCCTCTCCAAATGGGCTGCGATCCAAATGGTCCCTAGCGGACCCTTCTTGGCCAATATGAACTGAGAATAGAACATCTTCCCTCTACTTTCCCTCTTTTTCTGCCAATTAAACAGAAACCCTAGAGGGATTACACAACACAAGAGATTGAATCTCGTCGCTGACCACGAAGAGCCTCCACCTATGCACGATTTCTGGCAAGACCTAGTTACTAAAGCTCCCTCCTCAGAAGTAAGAACCGGAACGGAACCGAGAAGCCTGAACCATGGCACCTCAGGACTCCCCCTAAGCTCCTCGGCAAAAAGGGAGAAGGGCGTAGAAGGCACCACCAACAGCAGACGGGGAACGAAGCTCCTCAATTCAGCTAGCAAGCTGCAGCTTCGACCCTCCCATTCAAGGGCATGCTCAAAGTTAGTGTATTCAGCAGATGCACGTGACAAGTCGTTGACCACCTGCCCTTCTTTCTCTTCCTGGATTCCTCCAAGCAGCAGCAGGAGCAGCAGCGTCGAACCAAGGATCCCTGAATTTCGTTTTACAATCAACTACAGCTTGGCTGAGTGATGTTGAGCTGAGCTGAGCTTCAGCAGGAAGGAAGAAAGAAAGGAAGACGAGGCTTTAGCAAGGTGTGCGAATGCAGAGGAGGAAAAAGACAACAGACAACGGACAACAGAATGAATTTGCCTACGGCAGTTAAAGGAATCTGGAACACGAGCAGATCTCGCCGTCTGCAGTTGGGCTGATGAGGATGGAAGGTGAGGTAGGAAAAAGCCTCTGCAAAATGTATGAACAAACTGAAAGCAAAATTCTCTCTCCACTTCGGATACGCGGCAACTAAAGCGCCCACTTCAAATCTTACTGCATAGAAATCAGTGCTTGGCATGAGCATCGGCATGGCAGCCACTAATACAAGCATGCATGCCTGCGTCTCCACTTTGTATACTGTCACCCTCCTCTAATTTGCTATTCCTTTGACCAGTACTCTAATTTTGAGTGGATTTATTCAATTTTATTTATTTATTATTAATATTATTCTTCTATTTTTTTAAATTTAACTATTTCCCGACCAAAAGTTAGTTTTAGTGAAATTGAAAAATTAAATTATTAAAATATAACACATAAATAACTAATATGTATGAAGTAAATTTAAATTTAAATAGCTTAATGATTAAAAAATATAATTTATTCACAAAATATTAGTTTACTAAAAACTTGAAAACTAAATTGTTGAATTATTATCTAAACTCAATCTTTGTTTAATGTCTTTTTTTTCACACAAAATAGTTTGGGAGTTTATAATTGTTTCACATAAATTAAATAATAAAATATAAATTTCTTATTTTAACTACTAATTTTAATTTATAATATCAATTAAATTTGAATCTAAACTATGAAAAGACTAAAATGCCATCTCCTTTTGATGATGAAGCTGATGCTGCCATCATGACCTCAACTTCTCAGGCATACCTTCAAACCTTCAATGGTTGGGCAGCAATTTCTCCAGTTCTCAATCAAGTGCAAGGTCTGTATTTACTCATTGCATTGTTAAAAGTATAATAAATCTTAGGTATCCCACCAAAAATCTCCAAAATCATAAGCTGGGTTCACATGAGACGATTATGAATATGCTTGTCCAAAATAATTATAAAGGCATGATGCTGAATCCAAATCCAAGTCCAAGGTTGGGTCGCAGTAAAGCAAAAAGTCCGGGCTCTAAAATCAGACGACTCACCAAGCATCCAGAACAAATTTGCCTGTTTACTTTCGGGTCGAACCATCTTCTGAGGAGGAGAGGATGTATGTATTATTGATGCTCCCTCAAGTGAACTTCATGGAAGATCAGCCATCTGATTCTATGGACTATGTATGGAGAGACCAGCCCTGGCCAGAGTCTGTTTCCATGAAAAAGGACAACATTGTCTTATACTGACTTTGCTTCTGCAGCATCACCATGTTCTGTCTGGCTTCCTATCCTGACAATATCTTCCACAAGGATCTTTCCTTCTGTTCAAGACAAAAATCAAGAGCAATGCAATGAGTGTCATCTTTCTGCTCTTCAGGGTAATATAGGACATAATGGTCAAAGGCAGAGCAAACTGAGAAAATGAGTTTGATGTCCCATTAAATGAGACCAGGCAGGAGGGAGGTTCTACAGAATTGCGTCTGCATTGAGTCTAGGAGTTGAGAGTTCAAATTTTTACCGGTGAAAGCTTGTGTCAACTTGTTTCATCTTCCCATATTTCTATCTGAGATGTATGGGCATTGGACCACAATTCATTTATCGTGTATATATACATATATATTTATATGAAGCCGACATGCACTCTCATGATCAAGTAGTATCAGGCAAATCAAGAAAAAAAAAAGTTTCGGTGAAGAGAAACTGAATAGTTTCTGTCATGTACCTCTATCTTTGGAGAGATTGCTAATGAGTTCCTGGATGCCATCCTTGCCTAGTGTGTCCTTCAGGTACATGGCAGCAGAAGCAACCTCCTCTGGAGTCACTTTACCATCGTAATCCCTAAGCATAAAGTAGTCATTGTCATTTACTGCTCTTTATTTACAATTCACTTGAAAAAGACAGTGGATTTTCAACAAACTTGTCAAGCAGTCTCCAGCGATCACCAATTTTAGCATCCACATCATCAATTTCTTTTTCAAGTTTTTGGAGCATGGCATCAACCTGAAGAATAGAAACATGTGGCCATAAAGCTTCAACAAAAAAGTGAACCTTTAAGTTAACCGAGCTAAAACTCTGTTTACCCTGTTTATCAGAGCTGAAGAGACCTTGTCACTAATGGCCGTTTCTGCAGCATGATCGCTATCCTCCCTAGCAGCCCTATAGGCCTTCTTAGCCTCTTCTTCACCCTCCATGCCCTCTTTTTCCACCATTCTGTTATATAAATCTATCTGGAAAAAGATGCAAGTACTATTAACTAAAGCAACAAATAAGATATCAAAGTATGTGTAATATGAAACCATAACTAAGCATGACCAAGATTCATTCACACAGGACTGATGTCTTTCTCATATAGTCAGCCACTATGTTCAGCAAGTTGCACATATGTACCTAATGATTAGAATGGCAATCACAGTTTGCAACATTAGTGTATCGCAATAAAATGGAGATTACAGTCATAACTTAATATTGTAGCTTCCCTCATCTTTTACACAAGGGTTTATAATCCTGTTCTACAGAAATTGATGTATCTTCTCCATTTTTTTTTACTGGAAATCAGCTGATTCTTCAAGAAAATCCACTATATAATCGGATTATTCTCTCTTTAGAGACCAATAGTGATTATATCAATTTTAGATTAGGTCTGCTTCTCTGTTTTGGAACATTTTAGTGATTAAAATTCTTTTACAGCATTAACTGAGTTCAGTTCTATAAAGGGCTGCAAATTTTGTAAAACCACACTTCATTTTCCAATGAGGACCTTGTTAGATGTATCATAAATTTACTGTACAGATTGAAATCACTACATCAATTCCAACTATACATTAGGATATTCTACGAAAATTTTGTTTTAAAAAAATGAATGTGTCACAATTTTCTATTTGAAACTATATATGCAACTACAAAACAGTAGAATCTCTGTCGTGCAAAATCATAACTGCTTTGGTACCAACAGATAAGGAAACTTAGAAATGGGAAAGAATGTGTGCAGGATCTTATATAATCCCCAGGGCAATAGAAGCATTTGAGAATGGTATTGTAGTATAAAACTAGACAATTGCATATTGCCTCTCAACTTCATTTTCTTTTAATTCTATCAAACCAAAAGAATTAAACCACCACAACAATAACAAATCTTCAAGAAAAAAGTAGCTAAGGAAATGGCATACAATCAACAAGAAAGAAAAATCTCTTCAATTTTACCTAATATGAACTTCTTAACTTGTTCAGAGTTAATAAATCAGATTAGAAATTTTACCTCCTTTTTAACCATCTGCAAGAACTCTTCACGCTCCCTGCTAACTGACTGGAATTAACATATATATATATATATATCAGACGAAACACAAAAATAGACAAATGTAAAACACTCGTTGTATAAACTATTGCACAAGGTGCTTACAGATGCTGAAGCTAAGACAGCAAGTGCACGGCTAAGCTCACATAGTTGCTCATGTTTCTCCAAAGTTTTTGCTATTGCCTGTTCTTGTGCTTCTCTTGATGTCGGAATGATCATCTCTTCCAAAGCCACATCCTTCTGACTGATTGATTCTTTCAATTTGGCCTGCTCCTCCTCCTCTTCTTCTTCCTCTTCCTGCATACCAATCATTCATTAGATCATTCAAATCAATGGAAGGAAAACAAAATCCAGATATAGTAGTTTGAGTCATGGACAATGTGGATAAACTCCTCTCTCCATCCATGTCTCTTCCAAGCATTTAGATAAACATAAGGCTTAATTCTATAAGGCTGGAAAATGCAGTGCACCTTTATCAATTCTTCCTGCATTTCAAGGAACTCCAATTTCCTCCTCCTTTCTGAAACAGAATCTTCAGATAGTAAAGTTGTAACTCCAACTGTATCCACCACCTCATCTGGCAGTGATGAAAGTGTAGCTTGGACAGCTTCCTCTGGCTTGACTTTCCCAGACACAGAAAAGGCCCTGTATACATACTCATAATGTTAAGTGAAAAAAGAAATGGGTCATCTTCTACTACTACACAGCATATGAGGAAACGGTAATCATCTTTGGCACAATAGAATAGAAAATGCAACCAAATAGAGTCAATATACAAAGCACACCAGCTTTATGAACTAATTCCATTCACAAACATTTCTATAGCTCTTCTCGAAGATGTGGATAAAGGATCTACCTACCGTGATAGAATTAAGAGTGAGGATGGTACAGAATAGTTGAGTGATAAATCCAGCCAATCACGAAGCTGAAAAAATGATTCCCAAATTAGATGCCTAAATAAGATGCAATAGACTCCATAAGTCTATCGCATAAACAAGCCAACAATTTTTGTAATCTTCACAAAATTGATCAATTTATTCCTCTTATTAAAATCAAATATATGCGGTAAAAAAACTGGCAGTTGACCTGCTGCCGCATTTCCTGTGCAGAAAGTAAACCAAGCAAGCCTCTGTCTCGGCAGGCTTGACGAAGCTCCTCTTCTGAAAGAGACTCCAAACCTTCTGCTTGGATCATCTTATCATCATTCTTGATCCTGCCAGAATGTATACACATATCAATGCTCCATTTTCTTCATTTTATGGTTGAGAATCAAAAGTGTTATATATTGACCCAAACCAAAGAAAAGTAACAGAAAAAAAAAACCACCATAGCCATGAACATAATTAGAGAGGAAACATAACTCAGAACAAATGTCAACAAATCTGTTAAGGGAAAGGGAAAAAACATGGAAAAGTGCAAGCAGTAAAGAATACACCTCATTGGTTGAATTTTAGAAGAATTCACAATGCTTATAAAAATATAAAGCACCATTAACAGCATTGAAAAATTTAACAAGATTGCGTCGAGAATAGGTAAGTTTAAGGAAATAACCAACTGAAATAAGAGAGTTAATCATCCTGGAGAATAGTCTTACTCTTGCAGTCCCTTCCGAAGCATATAGCGCAAGTATGCATCTGTTCCATATGGACTGATTCCCATGTATTTGCACATATTTACAAGCCGAGGTCTGGACAAGCAATGGTAATAAAACATTCATAAAACATTTAGGTCACTCAGTATGCAGTAGATTTATTCTACCAGGAAGGAGGAATACAGTAATGATCATGGAGAGAGGGAAAAACCGATGGACCTGCTAATGTTATCTAATGTAAGTTCATCATTGAATAGCTTGGCAAATCCCAATATTTCTTCATTTGATACACGGGCACCTGTTCTAACCTGTTTCACAGATAGATCAAATTAGGAAATATGGAATTTTTTGGCTCTTCTTCTACAAGGTAACATCTCTTGTAGAAGTGCTTTAAAATGTCAGCTGAAATCCCTAACATCAGCTCAACAATAAGAAATGCAGTAAAAATCATAAATCCGACTCATCTTTGAACACATAACCCAGCCACTTAATTATATGCTTGCACATTAACTCACTTTGACCTTGACCCATGAGCCTATGGGTGTTCATTGCTTCAGCTAAAGGTTCCAGGCAGAGTAAACTCACACACTTTAAATAGAATTTCAACCAGGAATAGATATAAACATTAGTTTTACCTTATTCATAAATTCATCAAGATCCTCTGCAGTCTTTTTTATTTCTCCAGTACGTGAATTTTGGACTTCCTTTGCCATTTCTTTCACTGTGGCTTGAAGAAACTTTGCATATTCTATTCTTGCATTAAGTCGCCTTTTCAGTTGCTCCTACAATTGAAAAGATTTCCATGAAAAATATTTTGTCCAAATCATGCAAAGAAAATATAGAATATGCATGCATTATGTATGGGCCCATTTGTGTGCTCATCTTAACCAGGTCTTAGCAGATCAATAATCAAAGAGAGACAACATAGTCAGTCATACTACTTTGCAAACACAACAACCATTAAAAGTTCTTCTCACCCAATGCATATTTAATTATAGAGGAATGATAGAACAAAGTAGGCAAACAAGGTCCTGAGAGAGGTGATTCTGAGATAAAAGTGAAGATATTAGAAAATGAAACATCATATGTAAAATGCCGATCCAAGTGGCACATTATATGGTGATCGTATCCATCATGTATCTTCAACCTTGGAGTGGCGATTGAATCAAAAGCATAACTAAATGACCTATACGGAATTAGCCAAAACTGGAGGCTTGCAATATCTCTCCTTTTAAATAGGAGCCCCCATGTCAATCAGTTGGAGCAATCTAATTATCAAATCAGAAATAAGCAAATAGACCCAACCTGTGCAGGTCAAGCCCCCAATAAGTAAGCAATAAAAAATTAATCAATGCCATTAAGAAATGGCAATAATCCTGGTTTTCAGAATCTTAAGAACCAGAAATATCAGAAATGCATATATATATATATGTGTGTGTGTGTGTTAGAGCACCTTTATATTATAGAATTTCTCAATAATGACATAAGAGATAGCATTTCCGTTTTTATTTTTTTCCTTTTTCTATAAATATCTGATTAATGCGAATAAATAGATCACTGAGAGAAAATATACAATTAAATGAAACAAGTTATAGAATACAACATACCTCTTCTTTCATCTTGTCTTGGAAAGTTGATGGCAACATGTTTGGAAATAATTTCAAGAATACCGGCAGCAAAAACTCCATGAATGGAACTATAATAAAAACTGCAAAAGGGACTAGCCTGAAAATATCAGCTGTAGTGCGTGTTAGTTGTTGTCTCTCCCTCCGAGAAAGACCTTTCCCATTGGCCAGTTTCACAAGCAGTCTCGAGCTAATCCTAATATCAGCCCATAGTAATTTAGTGCCCAACCAATAATGCTGCAAGGTGGACTTGAATTCATCCTTCCAGTGGAGAATCTTTTTGGCCCAATCCTCTCTGCAAAACATAGAAAAGACTTGTAATATCAATGCTTCTATGTAATGGGATCCTCTGAAATATGTACAGATATAAGCATGTACATGAAAGATACTACACACAGAAAATAACCTGCTCATGGAAGCCACAGCTCTCAAAGCAGGACCGATGCCCAAAAGTGTGGCCCATATTCTTTTTATCACCGACTTATCACTCTTTTGGGTTTCTTGAACTTGTTTAGCCTTCGCTTTTGCTTTTGCAGAAGTTAGACCTTCCACTGCCTGATCACAGTCCTCTGGGGAAGCCTCCTTAATCTGTTTAGTAGATTGTTGCTTCCGTGCAGCTTTATCACTGCTAGATTCATGTTTATTAGCTGTAGCTGTTGAAACATAGCGAATAATATCCAACGATCTTGTAGTGAAAAAAGGAGAATTGAAGTCTCTCCTCTCAATTCCATGGCCCAATCTGGGAACTCCAAATAGTATATGTTTCTTTGGAGGGATTAAAGTAGAAAACTCTGATAACGGTTTCTTCACATCACAACTCTGACCGACTACGTCATCAGTGTTAGAAGATGAATTGCTTGCCACATGGCTGATGCTTGGCCTCTTGTCATAAGCTGAAGCTTGACTGTATTCAAAGCCTGCAAAGAACCGAATCAAATGAGTGGACTGACTTGGGAGTCCTTGAAGGTACTTTCGCCGGTGCAACAAGACTGCTCTGGAAGCCATCCTCACTGTATGTCCTTGTTTACTCCTAGTGCATTGCCAACATGTTCAGGGCAGGAAGATAAAGGATCACTTGTTTCCTGGATCAATCTGTCAACATATGAAAACAATTATATCACGCATCAGTATCAAATCACCCAGTCTCCAGATACAAGCCCAAAAACAAAACCGTTCACAACACCAAATTTCATCTACACGGCTGCGTTCAAGACAAACTTTCAAAGGCTCTTCAAGGAGGGATTGCTTTCTGCATCATGGCATACAAGAAATACTCGCATAATAATCGAAACATATGTTACGACTGCAATTTGTAAGTGGTTAAGGCTCATTCCACCCAGCAGCTAAGCAAGGAATAATGAATCATAAAATGCGCGGCAGTTGCGAAACCGATCCTTAATGCACAACGGGCATGAAACACTGCGGACAAGCGACAACCGAAAGCTGATGCAATCGTCCTTGAACGAGCAACACGAGGAGGACAGAAAATCAAGACTTCGCAAACGAATCCTCAGCAGAAGGCACGGAAGCAAGCAAATTCCCGAACGCGAAGAACGGTAATCGCGGTCAACAATCAAGCAAGAAAATTACAACGAATCAAACTTACCACCGTTTTAGCGCGGCGGCGGGAGAGGCCAGCGGCGGAACTCGACTAGGAGGGAATGGGAGATGACAGAGGCCCGGAAAGCCGGCGGCCCAGAGCTGTTCGCGGGAGTGGCCTGGTCCCTCTTTGAGCTGCTTCTCTGTCTCTGTCTCTGTCTCAAATCTTCAATTTTTTCTGGCATGCGATAAAATAAAATATATAAAAAGGTATTTATAGGAATAATTTTACTAGGAATTTTCTGATTTAAATAGATCCTCAAGCTTTGGCCGGGAAAAAAAAGTATGTCCTCACGGCTTACTACTTAATGAGTGTTTTCTTGCCGGAGCAGCCATTTGCCGATCTGATCTTCAGGCTGCCATGGCTCAATCGTATCGATCAGAGAATTGCCGGAAAAAGGTTTCAGGAAAATCATATCCTGTAACTGGTAAAAGACCTGTTAGCAACAAGAAAGACTTTCAGTTCACACCGAAGTTCTTCAAGATTAACCTATTTTAGCCATGTCCTGAAATGCATTTTGGACATTTGTGAGCCCAGATCATACCGATTCTCTTTCGAGATATGAATTGCTTGTTTTATTATTTGATACCGTGTGATTCAAGGTGATTGTCTATTGTGCATGTTAGTTCCATTACACAGAAGACAGAGATTGAAAATAGGATAGAGATTACACAGAGGCCCTTCTTCTTGCTTTTTTCCATATGGTCCATCAGAAGTCCTGGAGAAGTGTCATCTTCTATACCCATTATCAGCTAAAGTAGAGGAGTCATGCATTGACAACTTAAGAACATCCCTTCTCTATGACTGTAGAGCCCTGGGCAATTGAGATTTTAGAAAGGACAGTTGTGCTTTCCATGGACAGCCATCACTTTTTATAAATAGTTTGCTATTCTTCAGTGTTAGCTGCAGGTAAAAGAAAATGGCAAGTGATTGCAGAAACTGTATGTTTCATTGTTGTTGATAGGGAAAGCTATCAACCAATGAGATAAGATGGCACCCATAGACCAATAATAACCATATTACTACCATGAATGGACTGCGAATGTGGGAAGTTACAACAATGAATTGAAATGTGCTGTGGGAGGTCAAGGAAAGGAACATGACACTCGCTTTATCCATCTACAAGTTCAAATTCAGCACCTATGGGTAGATGATCACTTGGGTGATGATTGTTGGGTAACCAGCCAATCACTTCAGGAGAGTCCGACTCCGGTAACTCAAGGATACCAGCTGGCTTAAGGTCTTGAGAAGGTGAGAAGAATATGTAGTCGATTGTATTTGTGAAGCCAGGAGTGCAGTTGGTGAAAGAAGGCTCCCCTCTAGTGGAGCCATAGACGCTTTGCAGGGGGATCAGAAGGTCATCCGAGCATCCGGGCACAACTGATGAGGAATGGCCAGAGACCATGTACTGATATACCTGCAAAAGGGAATAACGGGAATGAAAAGACACCTCATGCATACAATCTATCTGCTTAAACTTGACTACAGGATGGTATTGGATATACTAGGTGATTTCATATTGCTAGCATTGCTCTGTCAGTGCAGTAAATTGTATTTTTTCTCAGGCAGGTACAAAGAACTGACAAGACAAAAAATGAGAAGAAGGATTTTCTCTGAAGGAAAAAGTAATATCGCATAAATGGCTGGATTTAAGAAGCACATTTGATGCTGGAAGTTTTTTATACATCAGTGTTAGTAACATGATGGTTTGAAAAAGGTAGAGCAGGATAAAGGCAAACCTTGTCCCCTGGGATTGAATTGAAGTCACCAGCCACAATAACAGGTGGGAAGCTTTCAAACTTATCTGAAACCTTAGTTCTAAACCGAGCCAAACGTGACAAAAGATACTTAGCTTGGGCAAGCTTCACATCCGCCCACTCTGGATCCCTGAAAAATATAACCATCATTTTTCACTTTAGCCAAAGACAGGCAGTAAAAGTAAGGGTAATAAATGATAACCCCAAAGAGCTGGGCCAGGGCAGTGAATCTATAGACTTCTTTACATATGTGTATGCATATGACTTAACTAGCATAGATGAAATATTTCATTTTAATAAATTGTTCAAGCTCGGACAATCACAGAGGGTTGCCCTGGAGATTCCAGGTCAACCTTTCAGAACCTGAACCCTGCTATTTACCCTTCACAAGGTCTAACATTAATACAATTAGATAAGAAAGACATCATGAAACTATTATAGGAAGCTCTGGCTTGTTCCTGCTCACCAGTAAATATGTGTATTTGCAATAATTATTAGTTGTCCCGGAGAGCCTTTGAGTCTGAAAGCAGCCAAAATTCCCACACAATCACGTTTCATTCGTACACGAGGATCCGCATGGTCATCAGTCGACTTTTTGACAGGAGAAGCTGATAATGTAGAAATAAGGGTAGATTATTCAGAAACATTACAGTGAAAACCCAGGCAAACATTCACATATTGATTGAATAGATAGGGGAAACATAAAGATGTAACTTATAACACCAGTAAAATCATTTTTTTAAAGAATAATCTTAAATAAAAAAGTTTTCTACCAATGAGATAGCTGTCAAATAATCAGTCACTTGAAGTGGATAGATAAGGATAAGAAAGAAGAATTCAAGATACTAGAAATGAAACAATTACCACATTTTGTTTTAGCATCACTGTTTCCATTGGACATTTCATCATTGTGGATATCACTTGAATCTGTGATTTCCTGAATGGAGTCTACAAGGTCATTGTATTCTATCCTATCCACCAAAACCAACTCTGCCCTGGGTGAAATAACACAATGAAAGTAAATGAAATTGAAATTTAGGGTGACAAGATTGTTTATTGAGAAGAACTTGCAGTTTTATGTAAAGTTTTCTTAGCAACTAACAAGGATAAGCTTAGAAAGTATGGATTATACATAACAGCATTATCTAGAATCATTTGATTTTGGATCAAACCATCATACTTACAGTTGCTGTAATAAGAGGAACCTATCCATTAACTAATTCTATGAAGATACATTCACTTTTTCTTTAATCGAAAGCCCTTTTTTTTTTACTTTTTTTTATACTGGAACAAATATTTTAATCAACCAAATGATGATGTTCATTTATGTAAAAAGAATTTAGAAATGAATGTTTATCATTTGAAATGCAAACACAGTAAGATTAGGAGAAAAGGGTAGATTTGTCAAAGCAAAAACAATACTATTGTGGTTTTTGGCTGGTCAAATGGTTCATTTTCAAGTCCACATTCCAAAGAACTCGAGTGGACATGAAAATTCGTCCACTATAGAAAAGTGGACCAGAAAATGTTACCTGTCCTGCCTATAAAAGATGCCGCAACCATCACGCTTCTCTCCAGTTCTCTGGACATATACGCTAGTGTAACCAGTCTTTTCCATATTAGCTCTATAAAACCCGTCATACTCATCCACTTCCTGATGAAGATTGCAGTGTCAACTATACAGATAAAATATTATGGTACAATGTTAATCAAATTAACTAAAATAGAATGCTGAGAATTTATGATAAGCACTAGAATTGAATCAAAAACCTGTAAGCAAAGAAAATCAGCTTCGAGGTTCTTAAGAACTGTCAAAATTGCCTGGGATCGAGCTTTCCATCTGTCAAATATGCAGGGATTCTTGTCTTTTAGTAAACCAAACTAAACATAAAACTGCAGCAGCATATCCAAAACAGTCATGGAATCAACAAACAGGATATGGGTGATTCAAAAAGAGAATTTTTAAATTAATATATAAAGGCTTAATTTTGTTTACAAATAATGCCACAGCAATAAATAATAATTGAGATTGCCACGTTAACCAACTTCATTTCAGAGGATGTCATTTTTTGGCAATGAACGTGTCCATTTTTGCAAAGGTCCAACAACAATATATTCATTTTGAAAGGTTTGGCACTCACGTGTCAATTCAGGTAAATGTTTGACACCACCTTTGTGATTTAGCCAATAAAAAAGGGTCATTAATCGTGTACCACATAAGTACCCAACATCATATACAAAAAAATAGATAAGCGACATTCACATACATAATATCATAACACAAATTGCCAAACATTTACCTGAGGCAAGGCTTTGGAGAGTGAGGGAAAAAAGAACTCTTCACGTATACCTACAAATAATTATTCAGTAATCAAATCATAGAACTAAGAAGCAACTTCCAATATGAGATACAAAATGACACATATAATACCAATGTGATAATAATTTGTACATAATTTTCTTTGTTAGTATAGGCTCTGCAGTAACTTTAAGACCTTTCCAAACTCACACAATATGAGGACCATTTTTTTTGGAAATTACACAATATGAGGACTTCATATATCATTTGATACAGAAGACAAAACTATCCATAACTCAGACAACCGGATATATCCATAATAATTAATCAGTACCAGAAACTTTTCCTGAAAACTCATCTTTTACATGACATTCTTTTTTTACGAGCTAGGCACATTGCTCACTAATTAGTTAAAGGTTTCCAAATCAAATCCCATGCTCAGCAGGTTTTTTCATGAAAGAGAATCCAGAAGGAACTTCTTCCAGTTAACCAAACAGATTGACATCATGTGTCATAAGATTTGAAAAGGTTAATTTTGTGGGAGTCAATAAGAAAAGGCTGTGAAAATATTGGGCATGACCAGCAAGTAGATAAAGGGGAATTTCTGGATTTCTCAGGTCTCCCACAAACGATTTAAGCAATTATCAGTTTGTTAATGATCTGATACATCATAAACAACCGTGGAAAATTTTCTTTGTGAAGAATCTTTTAGGATCAGGAGGCACGTAGGTAACTGACCAACGCCGCATTTTTCCAAAACTAGTGGGTCAAAGTAAACACCGTGAAGTTGGGATAAAGATCTACGTGAAAACCAAAACCCATCTCTTGAACAATATGAAGATAGACTCTTTAAACTGTCCTGAGCCACATTTGCATGAAAATAGAAAGCAGAGATCCAATGTCTTGGATGAGGTTAATGTCATAATTTCTTCAGAGTGGGACAAGGACATAACTGAAAAAACTACACTACAGACTCAAAATAGAAAAGAGCATGACCTTATGTGGTCCCATCTTATGTTCATTTAATATATGTGC
Organism: Trapa bicornis; assembly: GCA_030064425.1. NCBI lineage: Eukaryota > Viridiplantae > Streptophyta > Magnoliopsida > Myrtales > Lythraceae > Trapa > Trapa bicornis. The sequence goes on from CM057751.1 coordinate 25,411,587, forward strand.
TCAAGCATATACTTGTACTACCATATCTTTTAATCATGGAAGTACCAAAACAGAAAATGTCTGCTTAGATATGCAGTGAAAGGAGACAAAATAGAGCACTTAGAATCATAAAATGGACCCTCTTCCCCAAAATTGCACATCAAATAAGATACATGCAGGGAAACATATATAGACAGTCTATTACATTATGAAGCAGAGATGCGCCAAGGTTCAATATCACTGTACCTGAGCTAATATATTGTATGATACAAGACGAAATCTGAAGCCTGAAAGAAAGAACCGATAATTTTAAATAGTTAACTATCTCGATGATTTTATTTCACAAAACCCATAAAAAAAATTCAGAAATCTTGAAATTTTAAGTGCAATGGAGAATCCCATCATTGACCATCAGATTTCTGAGATTTTCTCTTGTATCCCATAATACATTTGGCCTATGAACCCAGTTGCTTTACACGCTCCTCCGTGTGCCCTTCAGGCAAGATTGCTACTGGTACTCTTTACCAAATAGTCAGACCTTCCACTGCCTTCTCCCCTTGCCACTTCACAGATTCTGTCTCTTGCTAATTCCCGATTAATCCAGATCTAGACCATAGTTTTCCTCTATCCTAATTTCCAACACTCAAACTGACTGTACTTTTCCAGTTTCACAGATAGATGATAGATACATGTGTGTGTAATCGTTACCTCGTTGGAAAATCAAAACTATTGACTCCCTCCTCACCGGCCACCCCCAATAACAAAAAGAACAAACGAGGAAAAATTACAGAAACGTTCAAGAGTAAGGTTATAGGCCAAAAACACAACAGAATTTGAAATCAGTTGTTTGATTTGCCAGTTAATCTTCATTGTAAGATAGGATAGGATGGTACCATCAGGCTGACTCCTAGAGAAAATATCCCCCCCTTCAACGGAGACGAACCTTGGTATCACTGGAGAAGGAGTTGTGCTCATTTTCTTCATACAATATCTGCACTCAAAATAAAATTCAACAAATGTAATAATCAAAACCTAAGGTGGTTTCCAGCTGATTCCGATGGTACATAGAGAAAGCGAGAGAAGGCCACCTGGTAATGGATGGAAAAGTGGTGAAGTGCGGCAGCAAAATAACACCTCTTTGCATGGTTTAGGTAAAAGACATACAGTAAAGCTCTATCCCGATTTCCAATCACTATGAATTGACCAATAAAAAAGTAAAGTAATATTATTTTGTTCTCCGAACGGAAGATCTGAAAGTTCTGGTTTTTGAACAAGCAGCAGCCTGCCACGGCGGAGGCAGAAGCGGTGGCTCCACCTCGAACTCCTCCGATCTTCCCTCGCCGAGGATCAGACCTCACGGTGGAAGCTAGTTAGGCCCATTAGCCCAATTATGGCACCAGGCTAGGCCTAGTTAAAACATTTAAATGTTGGACGGAGGCACAAAATCTATTTTTTTCTATGGTTGAAATCCAAAAGTAAATTATTAAGCAAAAAAAAAAAGAAATCCAAAAGTAATCAACATCCAATATTTGACTTTTACACCACAAAATAATTATCCATTAATTCAACTTAGCACGGTTAAAACATATATTTTTCCATAAAAAATTAAACTTTGGGTATTGGTATTAATCGTTGCGATATAACTGTATATAATAATTAAAATATATTTTATAAACTAGTAAATTTAAATATTTTACCAAATTAATAATAGTATTAATATTGTATTGTTTATTTTATTATTTATTTAAAATTAAAATCTTATAATATAAATAAAATTTTGACGATAATTTAAAAACTCTATTTTTTTGCTCAATTATTTAAAAAAATTTAACCAATTAAAATTTTTCCTAAAAAAAGTTTTATAATATTACATTTTGAATATATAACAAATTTTACATCATTTTAGTTTGTAGAGCATTTTTATTATTAAATTAATATTTTATGTTTTTAATTTCAAATAAAGTTTAGGTTATTTCTAATTAAAAAAAATAGTTTTATAGCCACACCTTCCATCCATTAACATGTATGGTAGTAACTGATGTTTAAATATAAGATAATTAATATCAAATTATCGTTTAATTATTTTTTAGAATATTAAAATATATTAAAAATTAATCGAGTAAAATGGTCCTATATATCTATATCGGATAAAAATCTTCGTATTTCTTAAAATTATTTAAGTTTCTCACTTTATTTTATTTACTCAATTTACTTAAAATATTTTATTAATAATTTAATATATGATGAATTATTTTTTTATAAAAATATGTATTTAAATTAAAATAGTAATAATAATAAAAAAAAAGTGTGTGATCAAAATAAAATATTAAAGTAATACAACTTATATAAGATTTTAAAATTTAACACCTCTTTAATTATTTTAAACACTCCAATGACAGAACAGCCTATCTATCTGGCTAGTAGATGGACCGACAGTGGCATAAATACTGCAGTATTCAATTAGGTCTACCGATGATCAAATGTCACGTGTAACAGCCACGAGGTACAGGCTACAGCTAGCTAGCTATATAGTTATTATATGTCTGATTAACATGGGTAGGACAAAGACCTGTCTTGATTGCATAACATGCGGTGGAACACAACAACGAGGTTTCCTCGAGGAATACGTGGATAGAATTCCAAGTTGAAAGAAGTGGGGCCCACTGCCCCACCACCAGCCACCCATCTCTAATTGCTCTCATTAACACAAAAGATAGGAAGCCTTTCATGATCCTTTTTTTGCCATTTTGGATGTACACCACATGCTTAATCATTGAGCCAATTATTTGATATATATATATATAATTTAATCATTTTTAATTAAATTATGACGGCCGTCTTAATCTGACTTATTTAACTGATTATAAGATATAATAATGATATAATCATTGAGCCAATTATTTGAAATATATATAATTTAAACATTTTTTATTAAATTATTATTGCAATCTTAATGATTTATTTAATTAATTATATTTTATAATTTGGATTATTTTATTTTTTTTGAAGAATTTAATCTAATCGAGACTTTTATGGAGGGGATAATTCCTCATAGAAAAAAATATTAATATTTTTATTTAAAAAAATTAATTTCATGTCAAATGAAAAACACTATTGAATATGCATTTTCGGGTGATTGTATACATTTATTTATTTATGAGTTGAGAATTTTATACCTTATCTTTAAATGGATTTGATATAAAGTATATTATTATTTAATTTACATGTAAAATTACTATAAAATACATAATATTTTCATTTTTTCTCTAAAATGTATTAATTATTTTGTAAATTATAAAATAGAAGAATAAATATATATATAATTTAAAATTAGTATAATTTAATTATGAAAAAAATAAATAATTACATAAATATATGTGAGAAGGTATTTGTAAATATAGGTATTGCACTTATATATACTTAAAAGTTATAAATTTTAATTTGTTAAATATTTATAAACCTAAAATATTAACTATTTTATTTAATTTGATATAATATTCTAAATAATATAAAATAAAATATATAAAATTTGGATGACTTTATGAGTTTAATTTTTAATAAATTTTCTGAACAATAATTTAAGATATTATTAGCTTAAATAGGGATATGCAATTGGTGGCATTAAACAAAAAGATAAAAACGACTTTCATGACGTCGTCTTGGCATATCCAATACAGAGAACATGAATAATTATTTCATTTAATGTGGGCAATATTTGACTATATGAGGGAGGGGGTGATGAGTGATGACTCTTGTAGTGTGTGCGTGTGTGATGGGTGGTGGGTGGTGCTTCATCCCCGTGAAAGCTACGCCTGCCCGGCGGCTCCTCTTCTTATCTTCATCGGTGCATGGACATGGACGTTACGTGATAATCAGCATTATTGCACCCAGTTGACAAAATTATTTATGCATTTATTAAAATATTAAAATATGATTAAATAGTAGTTATTATTTACCTGTAATATCAACTTATAAAATTTTTCATGTAAATTATTTAAAATAGGTAAATATTTTATTTATATAAATTTAGTAGACTCCTATCCTTTACAATTTATAATTTTAAATAAATATTTGCATAACCACTAATGATATGACCTAATTAGGGGTGACAATTGAACTTATAAGTGTTTGTTCATAAGTATCCTAATCCGACCTAAAGTTATTTCCATGTTATTAATAGTGTTTATTTTGCTAATTTTAAACTTGTTTTATCGGGTTTTGTTTGATACAACTCAATTAATTATATCCTATTGGATATAATCAAATACAACTGAACTTGATAAATAAAATATATTATATTAATTATTAATTTTATTAATAATATTACATTTGATAAAATAAATAAATGTTATTTATTTATAAAATTATAAATTTTACACTAATTATAACTTATAACTTTTAAGTATAAATAAAAATAATTACTTATATATACACAATACATTTACTACATTAATTATATTCTGTACCTAAATCGAAACTAAAAACTTAACTTATAATATATACGAATATTAAAGAAAAATATCCGAATTAATTCAATTGTTACACTCGTCCCATACCTAAACTTAAAAATATTAATAATAAGTTTGATTAATGGTGAGCTGAGATGGAGCGGAATCTCTAGTAAATACAACAACTCGCTCACAGTTTTACACGCCAATTTTGAATTACGTGGACGAATACCTCATTTTTATAATTAATTTTCGAGGTTAATGTGATATTAGGTGGGCTAATGGGACCCACGTGAGGAAATCGCCGTTACACCGTCCATCACGCCGCCGCGAAGACGGTCCCCAACATCGTCACATTAGAGCCACAAAAACCTCCATCCACTCACGATCATCCACGTGTCCCTCATTCACGGTCCCGCCAGCGGCCGAACAAAAGTCGCCAGCTGCCCCGCACCGCAGCAAAAAAGTTAAATTGACAAAGCACGTGGAATTGGATTCGGGTTACTTACCGGGTCGACCCGATTCCATCGACGCGCCCCGCATGCATTCATTCCGAAGGGAAATCGTCTCGTGCTCGTCATTTGTCCCGACTCCCTTAAAAACTAACAGTAAGCAATGTTGAAATACGAGTTTTCTTCGTGCTCGTGAGCTTCAAGCTCTTACCTTTTTGCTCATTAGCTCGTGAACTTCATGGTTATTAGGGTTGAGTCGGTCAAAAGTGAAGCTCTGGTTCACTGCCCACTATGATAAGGCGGAAGCAGAAGCGGATGATAACTCGTTTTACAGTTCAAAAATGGCAATCATTGTGGGGTTAAGCCGTGAAGAGGAAATCAGGAGAGGGACAAAAGGGCCAAAGCCGAATATCCTTTACCCTTCCCAGTTTAGCGACGACCAGTGTCGGCTATGGCGGAGGTGATGTTGGCTTTTCTGTCGGTCTCTCCGAGTTCCTTACTATAAGACGCGAAAAATAATGCTGCTTGGTTGCATCGGTCTGTCATATTCTTCTCCCCCTTCTCATCAGCGTCTCTCTTTCTAAACCTATATGGGTCGAATCTGCATTTCCTGAAACGTCCAGTTCTGGGGAGCTTTGTCCCCGTTAAATCTCTCTCGCTTTCAGGTACGATAGCAGAACTCCGACGACGGTGATTACTAACGACGGGATCGACTCAAAGTTGAACATTTGAATATTAATGAATCTCGTGTATCTGCTGGTGGGCATCGAATATGCCAAAAGCAAAGAGCAGAGTTTTTTATTCCATACCTTTTTTACCAATAGAAAGGCTAGCATGTTCTTGAGCTAGGAAAGAGGAAAATAATCCCTACCATTTGGGTTCTCTTCATGGGTTTTCCTGTTTTATTGTAGTTTTAGCAACCCGATAAGTTCTTGATTAGTTAACCTTTGTGCAGAATGACTGACCCCAGACCCAGATTGTGTCGGTGGGTGTTCGCAGCACTGGGCTTGTTGCTGTTGCTCAAAGCTGAAGCCCTATATGTCTCCAATGTCAATATCACCATCCTTCAAAGCGCGGTGGCAAGAGGCGCCGGTGAGGGATTCGATCTGGGCAATGCAGGAATAGTAAACACATCATTTCAGTCACTTGAAGGCTGTGTTTTTGGACTTTGGATTCTTTGCAGTTTGTTTGGATGGTAGCCCCCCAGCTTACCACTTGGATCGAGGATCTGGGTCAGGCATCAACAGTTGGCTGGTGCACATAGAGGTTGATCTCCCTTCTTCAGAATTCAACGTTTTCCTCTGTTTCTCTTGACAAAATTGCCCGATCATGGCGATGGGGGAAACGAGAGATTGTTCTCTGATCTTTCTGGGTTTCATTAGGGAGGAGGCTGGTGCAACAACGTGACAAATTGCCTTGTTCGGAGAAGGACCCACCTGGGTTCCTCTAACCAGATGGAGAAACAGATTCCTTTCTCGGGAATACTAAGCGGCAACAGAGACTTCAATCCTGGTAAAACCAGATACCCGTTTCACCTACTTCCATAGACTTATTCCGATCATGATCCATTGGAATGTGACAAGGGGTTGTGCTTCGAGCCAGATTTCTACAACTGGAACAGGGTCAAGGTGAGGTACTGTGACGGCTCATCATTCACGGGTGATGTGGAGGCAGTCAATCCTGTAAGACCCTTGAGAAGCTTTTCAGCCTCATCATTTCACCATAACCCACAGTGTTGAGGGGGTCCTTGATCTGGCAATGATTTGATTGAACCAGGAAACCAAGCTTCACTTCAGAGGGGCACGGATTTTTCTTGCAGTGATGGAGGATCTGTTAGCTAGAGGAATGAAGAATGCAGAGAATGTAAGTTAAGCAGACCTCAAATGGAGTTCCTGATACTTCATTCCTGTGACATGTTCTCAATCCATGGCAGGCTATTCTCTCAGGGTGTTCTGCTGGCGGATTGACCTCCATTCTTCATTGCGATGGCTTCAGGGCTCTCCTGCCCATGGGGGCAAAAGTGAAATGCCTTTCAGATGCTGGCTATTTCATCAACACGTGAGCTCTAAGAGATACCGGGCACCTGATTCTCATGCAGAAAGAAATTTAGCTTTGCCCATCTGTTTTCTCTTGTGTCCTAAACTGATGATGCCTGGTTGATGTCAGGAGGGATGTTTCGGGTGCATTTCACATACAATCCTATTTCAATGAAGTTGTTTCCACTCATGTAAGGTCTCCCATTCACCTTCCATGGAAGTTTGTTCATTTGGTACTCTTTTTGCTGTGGGTTCAGTCTGGTGCTTGGTTCATATTCTGCAGGGTTCATCCAAGAACCTACCTCGGTCATGTACTTCAAGATTTGGTCCTAGTCCGGTGAGCAGGAAATTTTCCTCCTTTTTGTCTTTAGCTCCACTTGGGTGTCTTCTGAATCACTCAGACTTTTCTGCACTGTATTTTTGCAGTGTTTCTTCCCTCAGTATGCAGCTCAAGAAATCAGAACACCTCTGTTCATTCTGAATGCTGCTTATGACTATTGGCAGGTTTGAGTAAGGCATATTTAAAGCAAAATATGCCATATTTTCTGATAGCACATAAGGCATCAATGGGACTACTTGAATGTTTTTGTAAACTGAAGTTCTATAAACTAATGTCTACTGCTCACAGATAAAGAATATTTTGGCACCGGAAGATGCAGATCCACATGGAAACTGGGTTAGCTGCAAGCTTGGCATCAGTAATTGTTCACCTCTGCAACTAAAAGTGATGCAAGGTTGTCGGGCATTCTAACTTCAGGGCAGTCATTGTTTTCTCTCCTCTTTTTTGGAAGATATTACAAGCTTTTTCCATGCTTCAGATTTCAGGATGCATTTTTTATTTGCACTGAGTAGACTGCCGAGGTCTCCATCAACAGGCATGTTCATAGATTCCTGCTATGTCCACTGCCAATCTGAAAGGCAAGAGCTTTGGTTCAGGGATGACTCCCCAGTACTGTCCAACAGGGTACAAGTCCCATGATCTTCTTCCTTCTTAGTGCGGCTGAGTTGCTTTTACTCCCTAGGTGTCTTGGATTGCTAAACGGTGTGCTTCTCTATTTCCATCTTGCAGACCATAGCAAAGGCAGTAGCAGACTGGTTCTACCAACGGGCGCCTTTCCAGAAGATAGATTGCCCTTATCCCTGCAACCCCACTTGCCCCGGCATGGCTTCTGCTCCTTAGGAGTGTACCCAGAAGTGTAGATTCATTAGCTCATAATCTATACAGATGCAAAGCTACAGATCAGTTCCTCGAGGAATCATATAGGATACACATATGATTGTTTGGAGAGACAAAGAACTCAGAGAAGATGCAGCAAACCATCCCTTTATCAAGAACAGCAAGAAAATAAGCAAGCACTGCCTTGCACTGAAACAGTGCATTTACTGTCATTCACATATGTAAGATAGGTGCCGAGCATTCATGTAAAGTGATGAGGAACTCGGCATGCAAATTTTAAATTATAATAAATGATTTTAGATAAAAAAAATATGTAAAATTTAGAGTGAATTATCATTCATTTAAAAGAAATTATGCAAATTTTAAATTATAATAAATGATTTGAGATAAAAAAAATATGTAAAATTTAGAGTGAATAATCGTGTATTGCCCATTTAATTTATTTAAAAGAAATTAAGGTAAAATAATAATAGTTAGTAATAAATAGTGCTTTCTATTGCAAATTATTAACTTCCATTTTATTGCAAAAGTTGATTGGAATCTGAGCCGTGTTTAAATAACTAAAACTTCCATAATAATTATTATTAATCAAAATTATATTTAAATATTATTATTTTATACTATTTACTATATTTTAAAAATATCAACTATAAGTTAAATGGATTTTTCGATTTTATATTGATAAATCGCTTAATTAAATAATTTTTTTAGAGTTTAAAGTTATAATATTTAAATAATTAAACAAATAAAATGCAGATATATTAGTATTTTTGTACAGTAATAATAGGGTATAAACTGATTTAAATATTAATTTATACTACAATTTTAGATTTATTTTTTATAATTAAAAAATTATCTAATTTTAATATTCTTATTTTTTAGACGGTCTATCTCCTTTTATAAATTAATAAAATAATATTTTATTAAGTAAATTTTTTTAAGTTAATATATACTATTATTATTAACAAATAAATGTGATGTATATTTAGTAAAATTATGGGACTTTTCTCGAAAATTTATAAAATATTTGTATTTAAATTGAAATAAATAAAATATTTACCTTCTTAGTTTTCTTTACTTATTTCAGCAGTATCATCAGTCATCTAACTGATTCTATGAATGTATGCAACGCTCTGAATGAACCCAACTTCCAGCTTCGATGCGGCTATGGATCCCGGATCCGACCGCCTGATTCGCCTTCCTCACCTCCAGCAACCTCAGCATCTCCAGCCTCAGCAGCAGCTGCGTCGGCCGCGGGGATTCGCGGTTACGGCTCCTGCGTCCGCCGCAATGGATCCATCGTCACCCTCGGGAAGCGGGGCTAAGGGGAAGAGGAAGAGGGAGAAGGAGAAGGAAAGGACGAAGCTCAGGGAGCGGCACAGGCGGGCCATCACTAGCCGCATGCTCGCTGGCCTCCGTCAGTACGGCAACTTCCCGCTCCCTGCGCGGGCTGACATGAATGACGTCCTCGCCGCTCTAGCTCGTGAGGCCGGTTGGACGGTCGAGGCAGACGGCACCACTCACAGGCAGTTTCCTCCTCCCTCCGAGTTGGTGCGTCGCTCCTTTTGTGGGTGGCCTACTTTCTGCTAAAGACTTTTGGGTGGTTGCGCACTGATTTTCTGCTTAAATCATGTTGTTCAGCTGGTTATTTTGATCTCTCCGACGTATTTAAGATGGGATTCGTCGTGTCCCTTATCAATGCGGCCATCTGGGGAGTTGTGGGGACCTTTTGGTGGAAGTTCTTGGAACTCTACTGATCTTCTTCATGGATTTAGGTTGAGTAAGTACAGTTCTTCTACATTGCTTGTTTTATTTCTTCGTATGCTGATTCAAGCAATAGACAAGTTATTTTGGATCCTTGATGAGGCTTTTGCTTCTGCACCAATTTTTTTTACCATTCCCTGCCAATTTGGTGGTCTTGAGCATCTAAAGATCGCCCTTGCAGATTGATGACTTCTCCATGTGCGGGCATAATAGAAGCCATTTTGATTTAACTGTTCTTCCATGATGCTTTCGTGAAGAAAGCTTGTAGAGAAAAGAAGTACGGCACAAATTAAAGAATTGGTTAGTAACTTTCCATAGACTTGCTTTGTATTTAATTTCCATTTCGGCCTGCTCTGATCATCACCGGTGATCGGGATTTGGAGATATACCAATGCCATTTTTGCATCAAGGTTCTTATACTATCACCGTCTCTCTATTTATTGATACTATCCGTCCGATCAAGTTCCCCGTCCCTACGCCAGAGGGAGGGTTAACTTCTTTATGAATTGTTTGGCATTGCCCATAACAAACTGAATTTCATAATGAAATGGGAGATTTATTAGGAATAGATCAGCAAGATGTGTACCATGGAAAGGGTTGAGACCATGGTGGGATCAAATTCTTCACAATTACTATGGTCAATTGGAATACGACCTAAATAAAAAATATAAGATAATAAATATTATAAAAAATTTTAGCATAAGCAAACAATTAAAAAATCATTCAATATCAGATTGCCATAGGTGAATGAAACACTTCCTACATTTTTATGTGCCTTTGGAAAGTAAATGTAAGGAGAATAATTTATTTACCAAGAATGGAAATTAAATACAACGTCATTTTCTCTATTATGAAAATAGCATACTCTCACTCTGAAAATAGCATACGCAACTAAATAAACTAAGCTATATTGACATCATGTCCATGTCCTTGTCCTTCCGTTACATGAATCTCTTTGTGTACAATTCCAATATTCTCACATGTAAGCTTGTCAATGGAATCCGAAATACCAAACCCTCTACTTACCCGAATTGTGCTTGGGTGATGTTTCATGGTTAACAAAACTGACCCGATATATTCGAAACCTTAATCAAAATATGATTAGAAATTCCCAATTTTGGTCACTTTTGTTGGTTGGAATTAGATTTACATAGTTAGAATTTCATTTTGAGTTCATCCGTTTGGTGTAATTTCGGAGAAAATCAACCCAACAAAACTAACACTTAAAACCCAAATTAAATCAGGTTGAGTTTTAGATATGATTTCAGACCCGACTCAAATAAAACAAAAATTATATTTCAAATTCGGGTAAAACTGAAATACATATGGGTTTGTGTCTGAATTCAACCAAATATACATCCAACCTCACGTATCTTTCATATTCTTATGGGCTTTAGGTCTCTCGTACTGTACCCGAGCTTAGGTAAAGTTCATATCCAACCCATTGGCCCTAAGCAGGTAGTTCTCAACCATCCCGCCCTTCCCCGCCGAATGCGTCATCGCTAGAAAATAATATGGGTGTGTGCTCGAAACCCTAGCTCAGCGTCGGAAAAGAATTATGAGCTCGTAACAGGACAAGCCCGGGAAGAAGAACTCGAGCCTGAAAGTCCGGTAAGCTCAATGGCCAGACAATGAGATGACGAGCATGACGGTATCAAATTGCGTTTTTTTGTGCTTTTAATTGTCAATTATTTCTGCAAGTGAATTGGTGTATTTTGCTATTTAGTGGTTCAATTATGATAGTTTTTATAATTTTACTCCAAACTTTTCAATTTTGTTACACATTTAGTTGTTTAGCTCTAACATTCTAGGAGATACACAAAAATCTAAAGTCTTGTCGGGTTTTGTTTAGTTTTTTTATGCTTTTTTAATCTTTTAGGCTTTAATTATTTTTCAATTTTTAACCTTTTATTTAAAATATTCTAGGTATTTTTAGTATCTAAATCTGCTAAAGTTACCCCAACTTCGTATTCAATCGGCTGCATATCCATTATACTCGACTTCAGATCGGGTATGTGTTAGTAAATACCATACCCGACCCAATGTTTTGAAATGTCTAATCACTCTATTACTTAAAAATTGCTATATATTTTTTTGCTCGTATATTATAACATAATTGTTGTTTGGGTAGAAACGAGTATATCTATTATTACTAATTAGAAATTTATAGATGTTCTTCTTAGCCTTCCAAACAATTATCCAATTTTTTATTTTTTTAAAAATATGTAAAATATTATATTTAATCCTAAATTCTTATCGTACAAAATTATTTAAAAAATAATATTTTTAGTATTTCTCTATTGTAATTAAAAAGTTTGATTTATAACTAAACATGTGGAACACTAAATAAAGTTATCTTGTATAATAGTTATATTGACCTTATTTATAAGGTAAAATTTAGAAAATTAGTATTATTTACATTTAAAAAAATACACAAGTATGTGTTATTACTCTACCAAGAAATATTAGGTTATTTATTTTTGATAAACTATGAATTTTGAGATCGTATTTAGTTGTTACTATTTTTTTATTTTTAATATCGGAATAAAATGGAGTAATAAAGAATAAAATCATTATTTGTTAGTGTTAGCTCGTTTTTTTCTCTTTACAATTAATGTCCCAAATCGATTATTAAGTGAAATTAAATCGACAATAATATATATATATATATGATTAATCGAATTATTTTAAATAATATTATTTGTTCCATTGTTGTAGTACAATATTGGAGTCAAAGTATTATACGGTATCATTGACGCAAGTATGATTAAGTTGGATAAAATTATATATATTTAATTTTTCAATAAACATAAATATTAAACCTAGGAGCTAACAACTTCAAAATATTTTAAATTATTAAAATCTAAAAACTATTAAAATCTCATATCTTACCTACTTTGTAGGGGATGGTATCCCATATATATCTCCAACTTCTTATTATGTGGGGAAGGAACAAAATTTATCGGCTCCTATTCCTTAAATATCATATTTAAAAAAGGATGTAAAGAGTAAATACAACTTATTTATCTTATGGGAGAAAGGTATAAAACTCAAATACCTTGGGTAGAAAACCAATTTTTACCATAAATGCGCTTAAAATTTTTAGATGCGCTTAATAATTCATCATCCCATCAATCATATCAGATCAGTATAGCTTAAATGTGCCTTATTTACTCTCTAAATGTGCCATCAGTGATCAACTGTCCACCGCTTGAAAATGAGATCAGAAACTAGAAAACACAAAATATTCCCACAACTTAAACATGCAAACAAACAACAACTGCGCCACGGACTAAAATTAAGAACCAACGGGCAATAAAAAGATTGCCAATTTATGATCTTACGTTATGTGCCCGCAGTCCATTTGATCTTGGCAGAGAATCAAGATTCAAGAACGAGTCTTGACTGAGCTCAGCTTTAATTGCTAACTCAAAAAACACTCAACTGCTTAACAACTTCACCAAGAATGAGCTTGCGTCAAAATTACCGTCACGTCTTACTATCACGAGCTTACCCTATCAACCCCAAAGATAGACCCACAAATATCCACAATGCCCTCAAAGATAGAATCTCAGAAAAAGTCAGGACCGAGCCCCAAATCTCCAAATTTCAATCAAAGATTATAATAGAACCCAGAGAGTAGAAAGCACGAACCCGGATGATTAAGCTAACCTTGCGAGGTTCGAGATGGGAGCTAGCGCAAAATGTATGAGAGAGGGAGAGAGAGTATCCACTCAGTCAAAAAGTGGGTGAAACTCGGCAATAGGCAAATAAATGGGATTAACAATGGTGTTAGTGGCCTGCAATGAAGCTAATTACATGTCCTTCTTCATTTTTCTCAATATGGCAACCAAGCCATATTGGTTTTTGTTGAAATAGTATAAGTTATTTAAGGTAATTATGATATAATCTTGGATATTAAGATTATATCATATATTCTATTTAAGGTAGTTAATAAATAGACATGTATATATATTAAGTTAGGGTTTGGAGAAATAAAAAGGGGGTTTTTTCAATTTCTCATCCCCAATGCCTCTCTATCAATATATTCGTTTTCCCTTACTCGAATTCAGTTTTATAACATGGTATCAGAGCTAAGGTTTTCTTCTATTTTTAAGGTTTTTTGATTTGAAGGCTCAAGACACGGCATAACTGAATTGTCGTAGAAGATGGAGAAAACGGATGCAGCATTAACAGGAAGGGAGTTGAAGGAAATTTTAGAAGGTATGACCAAATTGCTTATAGGAAGAGAAAATGTATTGTCTCAACATAACAATACTCTCAATCGAGATTTGAAGTTGGAATTACTCCCAATAGAGCAGAGACTTGAAGGAACGAAAAACTATTTGAGTTGGTCGAGAAAGATGAGACTCATACTAGAGTCAAAATATTTGGAAGATTACATTGACGACTCGTATGAAGAACCCACTGATACTACCAGCACATCATGGAAGGTGTGGAGGGCGACTAATTCTCTGGTGGTTGCATGGATAATAGGATCACTTTCTCCTTCTATCGCGGGGTTGGTAGAAGGTATTAATAAAGCATCTGATATATGGAAGATTTTGGCTACTCAATTCTCTGGTATTGGGAATATGATGACTGTGATTGAGATTGAAGATAAATTGGATGCACTAAAGCAGGGGGAGCGAAGCATAATAGAATACAGTACTGAGCTGAAAAGGTTATGGTCCGAACTTGATTATTATGATCCATTAATTACATCTGATCCTTCAGATACAGCTTCTATTAGAGCATGGATGGAGCGACGACGTGTGATTCACCTCCTGAGGGGACTAAATCTAGAATATGAAAACAAGAGAGCAATGATATGTCATCAGTCTCCAATTCCTCCGATGGAAGATGTTATTGCTGCACTAATTAATGAGGAGTCAAGACAAAAGGTTATGAACACTTCTAAGATATCAGCAATACCAGTTCGCTCTACTCTAGCAAAACCGATTATTGACAACCGACAATGCTATAATTGTGGGAAGAATGGACATATTAGCTGGAATTGTTCCTCGACACGTATTCCTGCATGGGGTGGAACAAGTCATAGCATCAGAGGACGTGGAGCCCGAGGTCAAGCTCGAGGTTATGGACGATTTGGGGGACAAACCTATCGTGCTAAAGGTGCTGACATTTCAAACAACGACATGTGTTATGCTAATGCTGACTCAGGTATTATTACACATGCATTTTCTTCTAAACCATCTTTCACAGAATGGATTATTGATTCAGGCGCATCTAGACATGTGACAGGAACATCAGTAGAGTTTATTACATATACTGGTTCTCCACCTTTTTCCCATAATAGAGTTCAAACTGCTGATGGCACATTTCAACCGGTTATGGGATTCGGCTCGATTAAATGCACTTCATCAATTACATTATCATCAGTTCTACATGTCCCATCATTTCCAGTTAATCTATTATCGGTTAGTGCAATTAGTGATCAATTGAACTGTCAAGTAATCTTTGATCGAGATTCATGTGTCATTCAGGAAAGGAATACCAAGAGAATAATTGGGATTGGACGGAGGCTTGATGGATTGTGGTATCTTATGAGAGATGAGTCTAGCACAGCTTTAACCACTACCTTGTCTGAACGAGCAATGAATGAAGTCATATTGGAGCATCGTCGTCTTGGTCATCTATCGTTTGAGAATCTTAAGAGGGTAAGGCCTGACTTGATGAATAATGTAGAACGTAGCAAGCTTGTATGTGATGCTTGTGAGTTTGGAAAACATACAAGAACACGTTATTCTCCTACTGGTTTAAGAAGTATTTCACCATTTTTGTTGATACATTCTGATGTTTGGGGACCATGTCCAGTTACTTCGATTGGCGGATTCAGATGGTTTATTACATTTATTGATTGTTACTCAAGGATGACATGGGTATATTTGATGAAAAATAAATCTGAGACACTGGTTTGCTTTAAAGATTTTTTAGCTTTGGTGCAGACACAATATAATGCCAAAGTGAGTACTCTCCGTACAGATAATGGTACTGAATATGTTAATAGAGAATTCTCATCGTATTTATCTACAAAGGGGATTCTGCATCAGACCACATGTCCAGATACACCAGAACAGAATGGAGTGGCAGAACGGAAGAATCGACACTTGTTAGAGGTAGCTCGCACACTTCTATTTACAATGAATGTTCCAAAATATCTATGGAGTGAAGCAGTATTGACGGCAACATATTTAATTAACCGGATGCCTTCTCAGATATTAAACTTTCAATCTCCTTGTGAACTTTTGATGGGACGTAATATATATGCAATCCGTCCTCGTGTATTTGGTTGCGTATGTTTTGTGAGAGATCATCGTCCCGCAGTAACTAAACTTGATCCACGTGCATTGAAGTGTATTTATGTGGGCTATTCTAGCACTCAGAAAGGTTACAAGTGCTGGTGTCCAAGCGAGAGAAGACTTTTTGTGAGTATGGATGTAACATTTCGTGAGAATGAACCCTTTTATGGTGAATCAACAACGTCATCCACTGTGCTAGATGATTTGATTGAAGCACAACATGGAAATGAAGAGAGAATTAGTGATAATAAAGAAGATGATGT
Source organism: Trapa bicornis (assembly GCA_030064425.1). Taxonomy (NCBI): domain Eukaryota; kingdom Viridiplantae; phylum Streptophyta; class Magnoliopsida; order Myrtales; family Lythraceae; genus Trapa; species Trapa bicornis. Next base: position 25,428,029 of record CM057751.1, read on the forward strand.
CATTGTAGGTATAATCCCATGTCCTAAGAGATTGAGTAGCAATGAAGGAGGGACCAATGAACCAGAATTGAAGGTTTATAGTAGAAGGAACAAGAGTTGTGCTCAGGGGGAGGAAGATAAAGAAGATGATGGAGAGCAACAAGAACAGATACTTATACCACACTCATTGCCCACATATGTCCCAGATACCCATCAATCTTCTGACGATTCCTTATCATCACCGGATGTCCCAGATACCCATCAATCTTCTGACGATTCCTCATCATCACCAAATGTCCTAGATACCCATCAATCTCCTGACGATTCCTCGTCATCACCAGATGGTAATGAATCTCTGCCCATTGCTATTCGTAAAGAATCTAGAGCTAATGCAGGAAAACCTCCAATTAGATATGGTTATGAATATGATATATCTAATTATGTCTCATATGAATCTATCCCATCTACATACAAGACCTTTATTGTATCATTACAGTTAGTGCACATACCAAGAAATTAGAAAGAGGCTAAAAATGATCCAAAGTGGCTTGCAGCGATGCATGAGGAGATGCGTGCATTAGAGAAAAATAAGACATGGGAACTGGCATTACTTCCAAGCGGAAAAAAGGTTGTTGGATGCAAATGGGTATTCACTGTTAAGCAAAATGCTGAAGGAAAGGTTGAAAGGTATAAAGCAAGATTGGTAGCAAAAGGCTACAGCCAGACGTATGGAATAGATTATGATGAGACATTTGCACCAGTTGCTAAAATGAGTACCGTCAGAATACTTATATCATGTGCTGCCAACTATGGATGGAAATTACATCAATTAGATGTAAAGAATGCATTTTTGCATGGAGACTTACAAGAAGAGGTATATATGGAAATTCCACCTGGATTTGATACAATGAAGACCACTGGGAGGGTATGTAAACTTAAGAAGTCTTTGTATGGACTTAAGCAATCACCAAGAGCTTGGTTTGACCGATTTCGACATGCAATAGTTAGAATGGGATATCAACAATGCAATGGAGATCACACAGTTTTCTATCGACACTCAAATAGTCAAGTTGCTATCCTTGCAGTATATGTAGATGATATTATTATAACTGGAGATGATAGCGATGAGATAATACGACTAAAGCAAAGATTGAGCAAAGAATTTGAAGTGAAAGATTTGGGTGCACTTAAGTATTTTCTTGGTATTGAGATAGTCAGGTCTAGGACAGGCATAGTGCTTTCTCAGAGAAAATATCTATTGGATCTACTTACTGAAACAAGGATGTTGGGTTGTCGAACTGCTGCTACTCCAATTGAACCAAATCATAAGCTATGTGCTCAGTCAGGGGACCCAGTGGATAAAGAACAATACCAAAGAATTGTGGGACGACTTATCTACTTGTGTCACACACGACCGGATATAACATATGCGGTTAGTATTGTAAGTAGATATATGCATGATCCTAGGACAGAACATTGGGAGGCAGTTATGCAAATATTGAGATATTTAAAGAGTAGCCCGGGAAAAGGCCTTTGGTTCAAGTCTCAAGGTCATACTAAAGTTGAAGGATTTTGTGACTCTGATTGGGCTAGTTGTGTAGATGATAGAAGATCGACATCAGGTTATTGCGTGTTTGTTGGAGGTAATCTTGTATCTTGGAGAAGTAAGAAACAGGAGGTGGTCGCAAGATCAACGGCAGAGGCAGAATACAGAGCTATGACTCAAGGCATATGTGAGATAATATGGATAAAGAACTTATTGATGGAGTTATGTTTATTCAGGAAAGAACCCATTAAGTTATGGTGTGATAATAAATCAGCGATCAGCATTGCTAACAATCCAGTTCAACATGATAGAACTAAACATATTGAAATTGATCGATTCTTCATCAAAGAGAAACTTGAGAGCAAGATCGTGGAGCTACACTACATGAAGACTGGCGAACAATTAGCAGATTGTTTAACTAAAGGATTAGGATCTAAAGAGTGGATTAATATTTGTAACAAGATGGGAATGATAGATATTTATCGCCCATCTTGAGGGGGAGTGTTGAAATAGTATAAGTTATTTAAGGTAATTATGATATAATCTTGGATATTAAGATTATATCATATATTCTATTTAAGGTAGTTAATAAATAGACATGTATATATATTAAGTTAGGGTTTGGAGAAATAAAAAGGGGGTTTTTTCAATTTCTCATCCCCAATGCCTCTCTATCAATATATTCGTTTTCCCTTACTCGAATTCAGTTTTATAACAGTTTTTCTCAACTCAAGCTCCATGTCTGCAATTTTTAAAAGACAAGAGACATAATGGACTATCTAAACTCTAAACTCTAAACTAGCAAGCAACAGCGGGGCAGCACTACTTCCGTCGTAGGAGCAACAGCAGCAGCATCAGCAGCGCAGCACTAGTTCTATCGCAAGAGCAGTAGCAGCAGCATCAGCAGCAGCAGCGACAGCAGTAGTAGCAGCAGCAACACCATGACCAATCTTCTGCTCGGTAATTTAAATGCACACAGTGTGAGTAGAAGGAGGGAAAGAACTTCCAAGAAAATAAATGGAAGTACGAATGTATAAGAAATTTCACTGAAAATCATGATTAGTAGAGGGGGAAATGTAAGGTTGAGGATTTCTGTTCTTGTGGATGGAATTTATAGAACAGAGAAGAGGGAGCAGAGCAGACATTACTTAGGGATTAAGGATAATAGTGAATCGTGGGTACATTCTTTACCTGAAGGAAGCTGTGTCGAAGCTCATTATCAGCTTTGCTCTGTCTACGAGGTTGTCATCACAGCTCCAAAGAGAAAGAAAGGAGGCGTTGGAACCTCGTCATCACTGTATTTCAGAGCCAAGAAAGGAATGAGTTTGCAGTGGGGCGGCGACTGCACGCGGAGGAAGAAGAGGAGGAACCCAAATTTGCAAACGGAAAAGGGAGGGAAAGGGAAGAAGAAGAAGAGAAAGGGAAGAAGAAGAAGATAAAGGGAAGAAGAAGAAGATAAAGGAAGAGACAAACGTGGATTACCACAAAATCTAATTCCACTAACGAGACAGACAGACAAAGTAAAAATTTATGATTAAGGCAATTATCTAACTTAAAAAATGATAAATTTGGTGGTTGAGTGTAGTATATGGGTTGGTATGACCTTATTAGGTACCGGTTTAGCTTGGATTCAGCTAAAAAATTTATGATTAAACTCGATTGTTGGAGTACAATACTGGAGTCAAAGTATTATACGGTGTCACGCCCCGACCCGGTTTGGTCGGATCCCCGTGATCAACCCGCCACTCTCTCGGTTTATTAAAGGGTTTCCCCTTATTGTAAACCGTAAAGAGTTAGGCGTCCTTTAATCTGCACCTTTTTCCTGGAATAGCATAATCAAAACTGCATGAAATTTAAAACTTTACATAACTGTCTTACAGGCATCTTAGTTGACGTTCTTTAAGGGGAGGCTTTCCAGGATTTCCTGAAAGGGATATAAGGGAGGGGGTGAGTACGACTACTCAGTGAATGGGTTTTTAAAAGCTTTTGACTTTTAAGAAAAATATTTATATGGAGTGTGCCAGACTCCTTTGTTTTCAAAAATCCCTTCATTTAAAAATTTGAGTTTTTCCATTATTTCTTAGTTACCACGGTGTGTCATCACCCAACACACATCCTTCATCATGAAGGTTACACACATTCGCAAGTCAGTATCACTACTGAACCCGCTAGTGGCTTCGAAGCGACTTTTCCTGCCACCCGGATAGAAGTACAACCACTTCTACCCTGGGAATGAGTGGATGTACGTGACATCCGACCCACAATCTCAAAATCACTTCTTATAGAATCTAGTTCACCTGAACCAATTTGGTTTTTGTTTTCTAGTTTGTCTTAAGTTTCTTTTCCAATGTTTAATAAATCTTTTGGATCAATCGAAAGTTGTAAATTTTTATATTTCTTACTCCCAAATGTAAACCGGTTTGGTTTTCTTATTTGGTTTGACCGGTTCTTTTCCCGGTTTTCCTTAACTCAAATGTGCGGGGTTTACAACTCTCCCCTCCTTTTAGGAGTTTTGTCCCCAAAACTTAGTTAACATCCTTTGCATGAGCAATCATTTCCTTTATATTATTTACTCCCTCCATGGAGTTTATCATAACGAGACATACCTTACTTCAGGGTATATTATTAGATTTATATCTTTCTTTGCTTAGAGCACATTCTTCCCTTTGAGGTTATGTACTCAAGATTTGGAAATTCTAAGATACCTAACCATTCTCATGTCTAGTTAACCCCTTGGTCGTTGAAACCTTTAGCTCAATGTTCTTTCGGGCGTTACGTACTGGTTGCCACAATTTTCTTTATTCTCACTTTTTCATCTCATTTTGACCCTTCCTCCATCCGTTGTCTATTATAACTTCAGTTCAAACTTTTATATTCGACCTCATCATGCTTATTAGTCGACTCTTCCTTACTTTGAGTCATATTCTCCCCGGGATTGTTGGGCTTACGTACCCCTTATAGCATGGCATTTTCTAGGACCTGTCTTTGTCCATTAGATTTCTAGAACATCTCCTTGAGGGTCTCCCTTAGCTTTTTTTTTTTTTTTTTTTACCTTTTAGGGATCATATAACTTCATCCCTCTTTTCTTTTGATGGCATTCCTCAACTATCCTTTTTACCGTTATCCTCTCATCCATCATGCCTTTGAAGTTATGTCTCACATAACCGCATGGATTTCTCTTACTACTCATCTTTTCCAAATGTTTTTATTGGGTTCTTTCAATTCCAATCGTTGGGTTTCCTGATGATTATTGACATACAAGGATTTTTTTCCCTTCTTATGTCCTTTCTCTTCTTTAGTGACATCCCTTATTCAATGACTTCCTTTTTCCTTAATCCTCTTTTACTTGCTCATAAATCACTTCATGGTTATTCATTCTACAATAATTGCTTTCGATCTATGTGTCGATTACTTTGCTTGGGAAGGTTCACTCCATCCAATTTTGTTCATTATCTTTGGTTGTCCGCCGTTACTAGTTTTCCTCTTTCTACATGGTTCTCCTATTCTCTCCAAACAGGTCATAATGGACCATTACAATACTTCCTTTCTTGTAAAACATTTCCTCAATAAGGGTTGGTTCTATTTCCTCTTAATTGGGATACACATGTCTTTCTAGGGCTTCCTTCCTTGGTAGGATTCTTTGCCTTTCTCCTGACATTCTTTTCTTACATTTGCTCTAGGGGATTTCTACCCTTAAATGACATCCCTTGATGTCGTCTTCTCCTATTTACCATTACTCCTCAAATCTTTTAGGCACATCTTTTATGCTCTATTTGCATCCTTATTCGTACCCAGTACCTGTCTATCTCTTTAGGGAGCTTACAAATCTTCCTTGTTTCAGGATCATTGTGGGAGAGGCTTGCCTATTCCTTTCTTAGCTTGAGTTTAGTCGTTAATTGGCCCTTGGTCCTTTTAAGGATTTCTTGTATCCTTCTTTTCCCGAGTATTTGACCTTTCTGCCTCTCTCTTCTTTGTCGGAACTTACATTATGGCTTTCCCGAGCATTTGTTCATTAACTGCTTTGCCTCCACCATTTGTTTGGTCTAAGTTTCTTAGCAGCTGTTTCTTGAGTCCTCCTATCCTTAACATCCATCTCACTGACCTTTTTAGGGTGTAGTCCCTTCTACTTCCCGGTCTTCCTTAGGGTGTCATTTGTTCCCTCTAACTATCTTATTGTAACGACTTGCTTTCTCTTGTCCTGTTGGTCCGAACTTCCTATTTGACATAGTTGCTTTTTCCAAGGTGATTTATTCCTGTAATTCCAATACGTCCCGCCTTGTCTTCTCTTATGGATGCACTCCTTTCTTTGCTCCTAAATGGTTTGGATTTTCTTCTTAAAGGGGGAATTCTCTTCAGCTATCCTTTCTTCTATTTGTGGTTTTATTGAGGTCCTACCTTTACCCCTTTTTCCTTCTTACCACTTTGCTAAGATTTTGAAGAGTTTCCTCTTATTTGTGGTTGCAAATGGAGTCACGTTTCTTGGGATGGTATCCTTTCGGATTTCCTATAGTTGTGGGGTGTTTATTCTTGGAAAATATTGTCCTGACTCCTGGCGATGTGAGACAGTTTTTCACTTCGTGTCCTATTCCCTTCTAGGTTAACTTGATTCCTGTCCTTTGTAGGGTTGTGCACTTCTCCACGCAGTGTCCCTATCATTCATGCTTGTAATTACATGAATATAAGTGGTTCCTCCTGGCATTTTCTTAGAAATTGTTTGTTTTAGTGCTCCTTCATCCTTAAGTCTGGATACCGTGAGAGTTTTTTTTTTCTTTTTGGAGTCTTCCTTGAAGATCATATCATTTGAGGGATAGGGTTTTTAGGAATTTGGAGTACTTTATTAATATAGTAGTACAGTATGTTGGGGATTTTGGCCCTATTACAGAAAATGGTCACCAAATAACTAGGGAGCTACGAGATTCTTGATAAGCATCCTCCTATGTAAGGTTATATGCCCCCATTTTATGGCTTCACGCTTGGCTTCCTTTATACTTAGAGTTGTGACCTCAATAGGTCCTGTCACCATTCTCTGGGATATTTTCTCATTTGCTCTTTTGAGATTCCTGCCATGCTTTAGGCATTTGGGAAGCTTCTAGGGTTATCTTTCTACGAAGATAAGGTGTTGAGTAGAGCCATTCCTAGTTTTCTTGGTTCCTCTCCTGGGAGCCATCTGAAAATTTTAGGATAAATCCTATTAGTTACAATATTTTATAGTCTTGATTATGTATTCGAGGAAACAGGCTCTGATACCACTCTAGTTGTCATGCCCCGACCCGGTTTGGTCGGATCCCCGTGATCAACCCACCACTCTCTTGGTTTATTAAAGGGTTTCCCCTTATTGTAAACCGTAAAGAGTTAGGCGTCCTTTAATCTGCACCTTTTTCCTGGAATAGCATAATCAAAACTGCATGAAATTTAAAACTTTACATACCTGTCTTACAGGCATCTTAGTTGACGGTCTTTAAGGGGAGGCTTTCCAGGATTTCCTGAAAGGGATATAAGGGAGGGGGTGAGTACGACTACTCAGTGAATGGGTTTTTAAAAGCTTTTGACTTTTAAAAAAAATATTTATATGGAGTGTGCCAGACTCCTTTGTTTTCAAAAATCCCTTCATTTAAAAATTTGAGTTTTTCCATTATTTCTTAGTTACCACGGTGTGTCATCACCCAACACGCATCCTTCATCATGAAGGTTACACACATTCGCAAGTCAGTATTACTACTGAACCCGCTAGTGGCTTCGGAGCGACTTTTCCTGCCACCCGGATAGAAGTACGACCACTTCTACCCTGGAAATGAGTGGATGTATGTGACATCCGACCCACAATCTCGAAATCACTTCTTCGTGTCCGTATGAGGACAGAGACCACATCCTGTCCCCACCCCGGTCTCATGCGCTTGTTGCTACTCCAGATTTCGCACAGACACCTGGAACGACAAACTGCCCTTATAGCCACCAGGTTGTCCAATGCCCTTAGGACGCATCACTACCCCTCATGGGCGTCTTGATGATCCCGTACTCACAGTGCATGCATAAACAATGTTTTCTTATATTGCCATGTAATCTGTGTTGCCATTAGTCCAACGGCCCCGACTCTCAACTCAACCCGCAGCTGTTTGTCTTGACTAGTCCGTCGACCTGTCATGTTGCACTGTCGCTAGTTGACTCAGCATGTCGGTCCTATCTTGGTACCATGGCCAAAAAATTCACTTATTAAGTTTTATGGCACATATATCATGTTCGTTTACGAGCTCATGCTCGTGCCAATTGGCCTTGGGCCCATTGTACGAGATTTTCAAAATCGGGCATTTAGCCCCCAAGTTCCAAAATCGAGGCCCCCGGCCTATTAGAGCTATTCGAGCTCCCGTCGAGAAGGTCTCCCAAATTATTTAAGTATTGGCACACAGTCAAGGGAGAGCACTTCCGACAAAAATAGGTTTTTACCGTCCATCATACCAACCGGTATAAGGACATCTCCGTTCATAACCGATGAACGGGTTTTCAACTTCCTTCAAGGAATCTCATCATACCAACCGGGTATGATCTACTTACAACCCGTAAGTAGTTTTTTTCGCATAACTTTCACATCACTTTCTCTAAGTAGTGATGATTAAAATACCACTAAAAAATGGGTTTTTATATCGAGGCACTTATCATCCCCAACCGGGTATCGATGCAGTTGAGTGTTTTTTGAGTTAGCAATTAAAGCTGAGCTCAGTCAAGACTCGTTCTTGAATCTTGATTCTCTGCCAAGATCAAATGGACTGCGGGCACATAACGTAAGATCATAAATTGGCAATCTTTTTGTTGCCCGTTGGTTCTTAATTTTAGTCCGTGGCGCAGCTGTTGTTTGTTTGCATGTTTAAGTTGTGGGAATATTTTGTGTTTTCTAGTTTCTGATCTCATTTTCAACTGTGGACAGTTGATCGTTGATGGCACATTTAGAGAGGAAATAAGGCACATTTAGAGAGGAAATAAGGCACATTTAAGCTATACTGATCTGATATAATCGATGGAATGATGAATTATATGTCCCAAAAATGAAATCCCATCTGGTACCTTATTGTGGGTGGCCTACTTTCTGCTAAAGACTTTTGGGTGCTTGCTGACTGATTTTCTGCTTAAATCATGTTGTTCAGCTGGTTATGTTGATCTCCCCGACGTATTTAAGATGGGATTCGTCGTGGCCCTTATCAATGCGGCCATCTGGGGAGTTGTGGGGACCTTTTGGTGGAAGTTCTTGGAACTCTACTGATCTTCTTCATGGATTTAGGTTGAGTAAGTACAGTTCTTCTACGTTGCTTGCTTTATTTCTTCTTATGCTAATTCAAGCAATAGACAAGTCATTTTGGATCCTTGATGAGGCTTTTGCTTCTGCAGCAATTTTTTTTACCATTCCCTGCCAATTTGGTGGTCTTGAGCATCTAAAGATCGCCCTTGCATATTGATGACTTCTCCATGTGCGGCCATAACGGAAGCCATTTTGATTTAACTGTTCTTGCATGATCCTTTCGTGAAGAAAGCTTGTAGAGAAAAGAAGTACTGCACAAATTGAAGAATTGGTTAGTAACTTTCCATAGACTTGCATTGTATTTAATTTCCATTTCGGCCTACTCTAATCATCGCCGGTGATCGGGATTTGGAGATATACCAATGCCATTTTTGCATCAAGGTTCTTATACTATCACCGTCTCTTTATTTATTGATACTATCCGTCCGATCAAGTCCTTGGTCCCTACGCCGGAGGGAGGGTTAACTTCTCTATGAATTGTTTGGCATTGCCCATAAGAAACTGAATTTCATAATGAAATGGGAGATTTATTAGGAATAGATCAGCAAGATGCGTACCATGGAAAGGGTTGAGACTATGGTGGGATCAAATTCTTCACAATTACTATGGTCAATTGGAATACGACCTAAATAAAAAAATATAAGATAATAAATATTATAAAAAATTTTAGCATAAGCAAACATTTAAAAAATCATTCAATATCAGATTGCCATAGGGGAATGAAACACTTCCTACATTTTTATGTGCCTTTGGAAAGTAAATGTAAGGAGAATAATTTATTTACCAAGAATAGAGAAAATGACATATAATAATTAGCTTAATAATTAAGGCAATTATCTAACTTAAAAAAAAGATAAATTCGGTGGTTGAGTGTAGTATATGGGTTGGTATGACCTTATTAGGTACCGGTTTAGCTTGAATTCAGCTAAAAAATTTATGATTAAACTCGATTGTTGGAGTACAATACTGGAGTCAAAGTATTATACGGTCTCATTGACGCTTATTTGATATTAATTGAACGAAAACGAGAATGCAGTAAAATAGAGTACTTAAAAATTATAGAGAACCTAATTACACGTTCCAAAATAAAAAAAAGATGGATTGATGTCGAAGTTTTAGTTAAGTGATTGTCGAAAATTGGAATGATTATCTTTTTTAGGCTTTCTAGTGAACCGGAGAATAAATTAAGTGGAGTTTTTATATATATAACTATGAGAATTCAATTTCTATCAATTTATTTATCAATCAAAGAAGTTTAATCCTGGTGGGAGTTCGGGCATGATTTTGCCTATTCCCTTGTTCAGATGGCTAAATTAAGAAAATAATACTTTATGTGTGTGTTCCATTAGTTTTAACATGTTCACTTCTTATTCAACTAGATATTTCTCTAATTTATTTTTTTATTTGTAATATAATTTTATATTAATTAGCTTAATAATTTATATAAATAATTTTTAAAATTGTTTATATTTTTGCCTCAATGTCATTATATTCAAATTAATTTTTATTTGAACTTTCATTGATTATTGATTTTTGACCAAGTGTTCGAAACAAATTCAAATTCAGTTCAATTTTTACCTATTAGTTTGGTTTTTTAAGCCTAGTCCAACTTGATTTCCAGTTCAATTAAGTTTAAATCTCGATTTAGAAAATTTAAATATTATAACTAAAAATGTTACTAAAGTAACTAAAAAACCTTAAATATTTTTCACTCAAGTTAAATTAGTCGAAAATATTATTTTTAATTTAATAGATATCTAATTTGAGCAAAACTAATAAAAAAAATTAGAGATAATTGAGATAAGAAAAAATAGGTTGAAGGAAGGAATGACATACAATATCATATAAAGGAAAATTTTAAACAAGTTAAAATAAATGAATATAAATAGGATTGAGAAAAAAATATGATTTAAATTTTATTTTTTCACATACTTTAACTATATAAAAATTATAATAAATTCATTCTTACTCTAATGTACATTTATTTTTCCACTAAGGTATCATATTAAATAAGGTCATCAATAAAAAAAAGTATATTAAAGTTAAAAAATGAAAAACTAAGGTATCAATTACTAGTAGGAATGCTAAAAATGATTCGTACTAGTTGATAAACTGGCGAGTGACCCACGCTCTAAATTAAACTAAAATAAGAAAAGAGAGTCACTCCACTAATAGGGAGAAATGGGTGCGTAATTTATTCCCTCCCACAACCCAAGAAGAATTAGCAAGCAGCAATGATATATGGTGTGATCCTCCATTATCTCCTGCCATTCGCCTCAAAATTCTATCATTTAATCAGATATTCTCACCTCTACTCCCAGCACATGCTTCACTGCTTAGTATGTGACAAATGCTATAGCAATGGATGGCACCACCTGCAACCATTTTTATAGGATAGAAACATCAGATTCCTTCCTTCAATCCCAAATTCTCTATACATCAACCACTTTTGAATTTTGTGGACTTGCTAGAATGTGAGAGATAAACAACTAACTGTGCAACAAAATTAAAAAATTTGGTGTAAAAGTATAAATACTGTCATAATTAAACCACTAAGTAGCAAAATACACAAATTCAGTTGCAGAAATAATTGACAATTAAAAGCACAAAAAGACGCAATTTGATATCGTCATGCTCGTCATCTCATTGTCTAGCCATTGAGCTTACCGGACTTTCAGGCTCGACTTCTTCTTCTTGGGCTTGTTCGGTTACGAGCTCATAATTTTTTTCTGGCGTCGAGCTAGGGTTTTGGGCACACGCCCATATTATTTTTTAGCGATGACACATTCAGCGGGGAAGGGCATGATGGTTGAAAACTACCTGGTTAGGGCCAATGGGTTGGATATGAACTTTACCTAATCTCGGGTACGGTACGAGAGACCTCAACCTTCGATTTCCCCCTCTATTTTAAGACCTTAGTAATTATGATTTCCAGTGAAATTTTTTCTACATTCGCAATCAAAGTTCTTTTCTTGGAAATTATTTCCCTCCTACTACTCACATTTTGTGCATTCAAATTACCTACAAGAAGATTGGTCATGGTGATGCTGATGCTGCTGCTGCGATGGAACTAATGCTACTTCTGCTAGTACAGACCTATTGTTGTTGCTTCTGCTGCTGCTTCTCCTAGTACTGCCCTACTGCTGTTGCTTCTGCTAGTGCTACCCTGCTGCTGCTTCTGCTAGTGCTAATTTAGAGTTTAGATTGCCCTTGCTGTTGCTGCTTCCGCTAGTGCTAGTTTAGAGTTTAGATTGCCTTGTTGTTGCTGCTTCTGCTAGTGCTGCCCTGATGCTACTTCTGCTAGTGCTAGCTTAGAGTTTAGATTGCCCCGCTGTTGCTGCTTCTGCTAGTGTTGCCCTGCTGCTGCTTCTGCTAGTGCTAGTTTAGAGTTTAGATTGCCCTGTTGTTGCTACCCTGCACTAGCAGAAGCAGCAGCAAGCAGCAGGGCAGCAACAACAGGGCAATCTAAACTCTAAACTAGCACTAGCAGAAGCAGCAGCAGGGCAACACTAGTAGAAGCAGCAACAGCGGGGCAATCTAAACTCTAAACTAGCACTAGCAGAAGCAGCATCTGGGCAGTACTAGCAGAAGCAGCAACAGCAAGGCAATCTAAACTCTAAACTAGCACTAGCAGAAGCAGCAACAGCAGGGCAATCTAAACTCTAAACTAGCACTAGCAGAAGCAGCAACAGCAGGGCAATGCTAGCAGCATCAGCATCACCATGACCAATTTTATTGTAGGCAATTTGAATGCACAAAATGTGAGTAGGAGGAGGAGGGAAATAATTTTCAAGAAAAGAACTGAGTGCGAATGTAGAAAAAAAATTTCACTGGAAATCATAATTACTGAGGTTTTGAAATAGAGTGGGAAATCAAAGGTTGAGTTCTCTCGTACCATACCCGAGATTAGGTAAAGTTCACATCCAACCCATTGCCCCTAATCCTAGCTGTGTGCCGGAAAATGTGTACTATACATAAAGTATTAATTATACTAAATTATATTACTGTACATCAATTTAGAATTTTTTAATTATAGAAAATATTTATGGTATATAAATTAATATATTATAGTATTATACATCATTATTATAAATTATTTAATTTATATAAATTAATTTTACTACAAATAAAATAACTATTGAATATAAAATTAAAAAATAATTATACTAAATTATTTATAGTATATAAATTAATATTTTTGTAAATAAACCTATAATTTTCTTTTTATAGAAAAATATTTAATATATTATAAGTTGATATTGATTTTAAGCTATTATTCTAAAGAATTATATTAAATTATTAAATTTAAATAAATTAATTTTACTATTCATAAAATAATTATTGTATATAAAATTAAAAAATTTTAATTATAATAATTTATTTTTGGTAAATAAATTGATATTTATCTACATAAATTTTACAAATTATAATTATATAAAATATCTATTGTATATAATAGTATTCTACGTAAATTGACTATTTAACGTGTACATAATTATACTAAATTATTTTATTTAAATAAATAATATTTTTACAAATAATTACAAAATTAGTAAATTATTTGTTTAAATAAAATAATATTAATGTAAAAAATAATTATTTATTAAAATTTTACATAAAAATAATAAATTTATAATTTATATAATTTGTAAAATTATGTGTATAATTATAAAATTATATATTTGTATTACAAAATTATAAATTATATATATCATTATAATTTAAAATAAATGTATTAACTCACATATTTTAATTATTATTATAAATTATATATATATATCAATATAATTTAAAATAAATATATTAACTCACAAATTCGAGTTAAATTAAATTATATTAGATTCGTTTACGTACAATAAAATAATAGCGGATTTTAATTGTCGTCCCAATCCTTAATTTGAATTTAGGGTTGTGATGATGTGCAGGGGTTTGGAGGTATTAATAAATTAATTTATTTGGTATAATTAAATAGATAGTTGTGGAGGAATTAATAAATTATTAATATTAATTTATTTAAATTAAAATATAATATATCCCCTTAGAAGAATATGCGAACTTGTATTTTTTTTATTTAAAATAATGATAATATCATTTTATATATTAAATTTCTTATTTTGTATATTACTTCTATTTATGATGTGGTGTTTATTTTATATTTTTAGATAAATATGTGTTAATAATATTTTTATACATTTATATAATATAGTGATATGATAAAAATATTATAAACAAAAATTACGTTGTGCGCCTATAATATACTTTATCATCTACAAACCAATTATTTTTATTGTTGATATTATATCATATTTTAATATATATATATATATATTATTTTATAATTGATATCAATTTCTTTTTTAATTATAATAATAATTGATTTTTATTATATGATATGATTATATAGTAAAATGTATGGGTTGTATATACACTATAAATTATCATATACATATATTTTTGTTATTATTAATGATATTTATATATATTCATTAGTTTAGTACTCATATTTATTTATAATAATATATTTATATTATATGGTTCAATTATAATATAAAAATGGTACAAGTAAAATTTATCGTACATACTATGATTATAATATAAATATATATAATTTATTTTAATATTTTATCATATATACACATAATTCTAAATGATTCAACTTAATTCAATTATATATAAATAAATAAATATACAATTACTTAATTAATAATTTAAATCGAATAGAAAATGTCACAATAATTTTTAAATTTTTTGCATTAACTTCCTCTGCATTCACGTAACAATGGATTACATCACTTCATCTCGAAATGAACAATACAAGTGCATAATTCACATTATAATCCATAAAAAAAAGAAAAAAAGTTTTATATACAAAATATTATAAAAGTAAATAATAGTAAGTGAGTAATTTATTTATTTATTTATTTTTAGTTATACAGTAATTTATAAAAGTTTTATATACAAAATTATAAACCATAATATATAAAATATAAAATAAAATGGAGGTACATATAAACACGTGAACTTATTTTATTTGTTTTTCTCCACCACCACATTTAGAATTCCACTGTATGGACCACCAAGTAGATTTTTTTCACCCTATCCATGGGAACATACTTACTAAAAGTTGGACCGGACCGGCGTAGGTAAGTTAGAGAGAGAGAGGTTTAATTAAATGAACGGAACCATTGTTTTAGATGATGTATTTAATAAATGATTATATATATAATAAATACATATATGATGCTTTAAAGGGTATAGACAAGTACAGATGTTGGTGACAATAATGGGATCGGTGGTCCCCATCTTGCCCCACATGGATAGTCTCACACACGGAGCAAATTCGGACTTTCCAATGTAATTTTTTATTTTCTCATCATTTTTATAATAAAACTTTCTATTTATATAGTTATATACATTAATGGCTAACTTTAAACTGTTTCTCATACATTTAATGTATTACATATATAAAAATTAAACAAACATCTAACACGAGAAAGTACTAGTTCTCCGTCTAGATGAAGTTCTTGGCCGTTGTATGGCGTCGATATAAGCATCCGGAATGCTACGATCGTTGATTACTATGTCGACCCATTTCTCCACGATGAGTCCTTTGACCGCCTTGACGGGGACGTGCGCCCTTCTGATCAGGACCCCCGACTCGGGTGTGGCCTTTGATTGTAAATATGATCTCGGAGATGTAATGAGCCGTATAGATATAGAAACTCTCGTACCAAAAAAGATTGAAACGCTCCATGTCGAGCATGCTACTCTTGCCCTATCTAAGTCAACGTTGCGTAGAAACCACACAATCTAGATTGAATTCAATAATGTTATTACACAATTAATGTTAATTCATTTTATGATTATAAGAAGAGTTATTTTTGTTATTATTTATATTTTTTACAATTATATAATACTTATATCTAAATATTAGTGTACAATTTATTAACTCTTAATGATGTTAGTTCGTTCCCTATTTGTATTAACATACCTTTATTTCTCCGTGGGAAAGATACGGAAGTGGAATGCGACAAGGTTGACTGAGTTGAGCAAGCTTACAGGATTGAGGGAGCTATGCTACCTTTATTGAAGGCCTATCCACTACTCTTTAGGTTCATTAATGGATCCATTCCACTACAACTAACTTATCCACTTTAGGGCTCCAACTTGCAGCCAATCAAAATACCATTTCCATCTAACCAAGTCAAAATTAGTGTGGACCAAGCCAATCTTACATTTGTGCAAAAGAAAAAGCTAAACTTACAAGTCCAAAAAACATACCCCACGTTCTAGAGAAAGAGTGGGGCCCAGGAAGGTAGCAGAAGACTACTTACAAGAAAGATACATTTTTCTGTAGATGTCATCTCTCTTGTCTCCACTAACATCCTTTACCAATGTTAACATGACACTAATATAATATTAATTAATTAAAAAATAGAATCTAAAAGAAAGGGCCGTTGGATGGAACCCTCCTAGGCTCCATCTACGAGGAGTGGTGACTGGTGTCTCTCTAGTAGTCCTTTTTATGTTTTGGTCAATTTTGTCTACCAGCCAGCCAGCCATCCCCTGCCTGCCCAATCCTTCGAAAGTAACTTTCCCCATGCACACTATGTTCCCATATAGTAATTAATGAATTCCTTCTTTTTGTAAAATTTTTTGAACCCCTCATAAATAAATCTGCCCAAACTATTTCATTAAAACAAAAAGGCAATTTATACGCATTTTAGAAAGTTGGAATAACTATAATTTATTTTGCTTAAAATAACTTTAATATTATTTTATATACTAAATTAAAGTACTATGAGATATGTTTAGGGTAAATAACATATTTTGCCAAATATTTGAAATGCAAATTAAGTTGAGTAATCCAACACAATTCTATATACAATAGTTAAATATTCTAAATAATGAATTAACTTAATAAATATAATTTACTTTACATAATAATATATTATATTTAAGATCCATATATATATCTTAATTTATATATAAATATTTTATTTAACTTGAAAAATATATATTAAAAAAATATTTATATATAATTTTCACTTAACAAAATTATAAATAAAAATTATATATAATTAAGATTTTGTGTATAAATTTAAAATAATAAATTATAATTATTTTATATTTTTATATATAATTTTTAATTAAAAAATTATATATAATTAGGATTTTGAATTCCTATGTTATAATAAATAGAGATAAGTATAGTATGCTACCACTCAAATTTGACGCTCGCCTTTATTGAATATGGTGACAAGGGCGTCAAAAGGTGATCATAAATAAAAATAAGAATGGTATTGAAGATAACTTACATCTTATTGGCTATCAATAACGTTTAAAAATAAATTATAAGTCAACTCATTAATTTATTAATTTTTCCAAAAGAATTTAGTATAATAATATTAATTTTTTTATATTGAGTTTGGTTGAAATTTATTTTACTTGAATTTTTTAATTAATGGAAGTGTTTAGAATTAGTGAGTTGAGTAAAAGTAATAAATAATTTTATTTAAATATGTTTAAAATATAAAATAATGGTCGAATTCACACAAAAAAAATGTACTATTATCTATTATAATAGGCATCATATATTTATAAATCATATCCTTACTGTCCCATATGTATTATAGGTATTTATAATTGCTTAATCTCTACATATATTGATTTAATTTGTCTAAGAGAAATAATTATTTATGTTAGCCAAGTTTAATTCACATATCATTTTTAGAGTACTAATAAATACTAGATCAATAGTTTTAGTTTTTTGTATTATTGCACACTAACGATCCTTATAACTGTTACTACTACATTTAGGGCATCTTACATTTAAAGATGAGGTTTATAATTAAACACAATCAATAGTTTTAGTTTAAAACATTTCTTTTTGTACTAATAGCTTAACTGATTATAACCCAACTTCCATTTAGTAGTATTAAATAAGCATTAGCCATTTCACACCTCATCCGATTTTGGTATTTTGTCATACTTTTTCATCAACAATCATTTATTTACGGGACTAAGTGTCACGTTCCAACCCTATATTTGTCGATAGGGAACATTCCATTGATTCACTCGATTTTATAAAAATGGGATTATTCGCCAATTTAAAAGATAGAATTCAAGCTTATACCCATAAAACCATCTAGAGAAAACAATGAAAATTTAAAAAATTTTCATCTAAGTATACAACAAGAGCCCATAATCATTTTTACAATTAAAACCATGTGAATATTAGCAAAATAATAGTTACTGTACTAGATTACCTTGGGCACTAGGGTATCTTTGAAGTATGCTCATCCGTTTCCGACTCGAGCCACTTAGACCACGTGAAACATGGTTAAGGGGAGGGGAGTAAGCTCACTGAGCCTGAAAGATGGTTCGGGGAACTAAATGTATACGATTAGCGTAGGCCCGTGATTTATTCTTGCCTCCTCAAACAGATTCTAAGTCCTTCTAGTTCCTCTCCTATTCTACTATTGGGCTATGTTAGTATTCCCTTTCTAGGTATTCATGCCCTTAATTCATTAAAAGTAAATAGTGGACATGGTATTTATGCTCAGGTAACACTTCTGGGTTACGCATAATCCGTGTTTTAGCCTGACAACTTAGACATTAACACAAAATAAAAGATAACTCATGGCACTAAATACACATTCATATTTTCGCTCGGAATGGATTTCCACTTGTGCAATCACAGATCTGGAGCTTGAGTGTGGAAGGCCTTGGTGTTCCCACAACCGACACCTCACATGTGTCGCCTTACAACTCGGTGCTCGTCTCCTATTCTACGGTCGGGCTATCGTTAGTATTCACTTTCTAGGTATTCATGCCATTAATTCATTAAAAGTAAACAGTGGACATATCTTGCATACAACACGATTTATACTCAGACGACATTTCCGGGTTACATATGACCCGTGTCTCAGCCTGACAACTTAGGCATTAACATAAAATAAGAGATAACTCATGACACTAAATACACATTCATATTTCTGTCGGGAATAGATTGCCAATCGTGCAATCACAGATCGAGAGCTTGAGTGTGGAAGGCCCTGGTGTTCCCACAATCGACACCTCACACGTGTCGCCTTACAGCTCGGTGCTCCAGCACCCTGGTGTCCTAGTAGATATGCAACCGCTCTCCTACACAATGTGGCACTCAGGCATGCACATCAATTTGGGCTATTTGTGCCTCTCGGGACGATATTTGCTCTCACCGCCCTCTCGGGATGGCATGATTATCGAACAGACATATTCGGTAAACTACCACATAAGATAAAGTGATCGATAAGAGCTCACCACGTGGCCAGTCAACAAATCAAAGGATGAATTGGCCGCTAAGTAGGAGGTTACGTCAACAAATTCAGCCAATCACAAAGCACAACGTGATAGCTCGCATGTGTGAAACTCGCACCCGCACATATCGTCTTCTTCCTTCAGCCATAAGGGAGGAGACAAAATGATGTCATAACTCCGGCGACCATTAAACTTCTCTAAAATGGAAGTAAATTGGAGAGTTCATGGTTAGCCGATAAATGGATTGATAAAAAAAAAGTATACGAGCTTATTATATAAATACTTCCCCTCCATTAATACTATCTATCACTTAAAAGTAAAGAGACTGAAAATAATGAAACCACTCCAATTTTCGACCATTACTAAACGAGAGCTTCAACATTAATTCATTTTTTCACATTCGAATGTGCAATTGGATATATATGATATTGTTAAAAAGTTACCGTCAATACAACAATCGAGTTTGAGGATAAGTTTTTTAACTTAATTCGAGTCACACTCTAACTTATTAAAGATATATGGACCCTCCCATTACTTTAAACGAGAGATTATCTCCTATATCATAATTTGAGGTAGTAATTACCTTAATTTCACATATATTTGAAATATATATATATATAATTGTATAATATTTAGTAATAATTTAATTTAAAATATTGTACTCATTCCTGTCATTAATTACTTTTACTTGCTTAAGTTATATCAAATTTATATATAATTTTTTATTGAATTAATTTAATTTTAAAAATTAAGAATACTTAATTCATACAAATAATTATTTTACATTTTATTTAATTTCTTATCCAAAATTTTAAATTTTTAAAACGTGATACTACACAACCGCGAAAAGAAAGCCCGTCATGTTAAAGATTGATTTTTTAGCTCAAGCTATTTGAGTTTAATACCCTTTTTAATTTATTTAAAATTTAACATTTGGATTTAACGTACACTTGATATTCTCTTACATCTTTACCAAAAATTTATTATTTGTCCGTTATATCATAAACTGATTAAATAAATAACAACTTATTATATAATTTAATATAATATTAAGAAATAAATTTATCAATACCTATTTGTATTTCATTTCGTTCTTCCATCATTTTTTAAATATGTAATTTAAAAATGGGAGCAGATAATTTTCGTTCTTCCATCGTTCTTTAATGGTTTTTAGATTTTAATAATTTAAAATATTTTGAAGTTGTTAACTTCCTAAAAAATATTTATGCTAATTGAAAATTTAAATATATATGTTAATTGGAATAGAGCAGGAGACTTCTTATTTCCGCGTGGAGGAGTGGCTACATTAAATTGCCTTCCAATTATTAATAGTTTAATAATAATATAGTGACTCTAGTAGGCCTTGTCCCTGCTGGCCGTCGGTGGTCTGACAAGGATAGGGCCCCAAAGGGTGACCGACCATACATAAAGATAAGCATGGCATTGAAGATAAGATTGCGCCTACATCTTATTGGCTAGCAATGGCATTGAAGATAAGATTGCGCCTACACCTTATTGGCCAGCAATGGCATTGAAGATAAGATCTACTCACCAATTAATTATTGAATCCTGAATTTATAAAATAATTCCACTTGTTATGTTTTGGTCAATTTTGTCTACCAGCCAGCCATCCTCTGTCTGCCTCAAGTGGCTACACTACTGCTTTTCCATTATTAATATTTCAACGATGGCTATGGCTATGGCTATGGCTAGCTGTACTGTAGTAGTTAGGGATCACCAATATATATTCCCTTGCACCGTCTTCATCCAATTCACACTCACACATTATCACTCACTCTCTCTCTCTTTGCAAAAGAAAAGAAACCATGGCCGAAGTGATTCTGGGAAGCGTTGTAGAGTCTCTTACTGGACGCGTCCTCTCGTTCCTCTCTGGTGAGATCGGCTTGACATGTTGTGTCAAGCTCGAGCTCAAGAAACTCCGAAGCACCCTCTCCGTCATCGGTGGGGTGCTTCAAGATGCTCAAAAGAGACAAGTGAATGACCAAGCCCTGAAAAATTGGCTGAAGCTGCTGCAAGATCTGGCTTACGAGGCGGATGACCTGCTGGATGACTTAAACACTGAAGCCATCGGCCGCAGGAGTGTTGCGGGGGGGCGTAAGAAGATGGTGAATGAGGTCAGCATCTTTTTCTCGTCCTCTAACCAGCTCATTTACGCCATTAGGATGGCTCATCGAATTAAGAATTTTCGCGGAAATCTAGATTCCCTTGTGAAGGATAGTGAACGCTTTAATCTCAGAAGTATTAGCGAGAATCCGAGTCGAGAGGAGTTGCACCATAACAGGCCTCTAACTATTCCATCTGATTATGAGCGATATGTGGTAGGACGAGATGAGGATACGAAGCATGTTATAAACTTCCTGCTCGATCCTAATTTTGAAGAGAACCTCTCCATCCTCTCAATTGTGGGTTTTGGAGGTATGGGGAAAACGACACTGGCAAGGCTCGTTTTTAAGGACGACGAGCGCTTGAAAGACTATTTTGAGAAAAAACTTTGGGTTTGTGTCTCAACTAATTTCGTCGCGGAGAATATTCTAAGAAATATACTTCAAGAGTGTGTTGGAGAAAGCAGAAAAGATGAAATTGCTCATCTCCAAATGAATGGATTGCACGATATGTTAAGGGTAGAGTTGGGTGAAAAGAAGTTCTTGCTTGTTCTAGATGATGTATGGAATGAGGATAGGAGTAAATGGTTGACACTCCAAAATCATCTTCCATACGGTGCAAAGGGGAGTAAGATGTTGGTGACAACTCGCTCTCCCGTTGTGGCCAATACAATGGCTAAAACGTCACATAAACTGAGAGGCTTGTCCGAGGAGGAGTCACTCACCCTTCTAATGCGAATGGCAGGAAAGGAGGAAGATGAGTGGAAAAATCACAACTTAGAAAATATAGCAAAAGAAATTCTAAGAAAGTGTGGTGGTGTTCCCTTAGCAATCATGACGATTGGGGGATTGTTATCATCCCGATTTAGCGAAAGAGAATGGTCTACTTTACTTGAGGAGGACTTTTCAAGAATAGAACAAGAGGAAGGGGATATTGTGCCAACCCTTAAAATTAGTTATGATTTTCTACCATCCCATTTGAAACAGTGCTTTGCCTACTGCCGCCTGTTTCCAAAAGACTATGAGCTAGATCCGAATGAGCTCGTTCATCTTTGGATGGCACAAGGGTTTATTTTTAAGTCCCGGGGTAGTAGTAAAACACTCCATGATGTAGGCAAGGAGTACTTCAGGGAGTTAGCTTCCAGATCCTTTTTCCAGGATGTAGTAAGAGATCCACTTGGAAACATTATACTATGTAAGATGCATGATTTGATGCATGATCTAGCCGCCAGGGTAGCGGGGAAAAATTATACCACAATCGTCAATGGTTCAGGTGCAAGTGATGAAGATATTTCAAAAGAAGTTCGTCATGTGTCTATGGGTATTGATAGGGGAAGCTATAACCTGAAATCTTTGGGGCCAAACCAACGAATAATAAGGTCTCTACTCTTTATAAATCAACATCAAGAGATAAATTCTTTCAGTGATGATATCTCATCATTTAGGAATCTGCGGGCGCTACGTCTCCATCGGTTAGCAAAAGGAGATGTGCTTCGTTCCATAGGTAAACTGAAGCACCTGAGGAGCCTAGATCTGTCTGATTCGGATGAGCTGACGTCTCTTCCAAATTCCATAGGCAAATTGTTGAATTTGGAGATGCTCATCCTTCGGGGATGCGGGGAACTTAAAAGTTTACCGAGAGAAGTTACAAAGTTGGTCAATTTAAGATATCTTGATATGAGAGAATGTGCTTTATTAACATGTACGCCGAGTGGAATGGGAAATTTGACTAATATGGAGATTATTAAGCTATCCAGTAATGATCTTATCAGGAGCATACCACCTCTAGATCAGCTCTCTTCCCTCAGGAGTATCGAATTGTGTGATTGCAAGAATATCAGGAGCATACCACCTCTAGATCAGCTCGCTTCCCTCAAGAGTATCGAGTTGAGATATTTAAGAGAATTGGAGTGGATAGAAGTGACAGAAAATAAGAGTATCTGCTTGTATCCGTCTCTAAAAGATATACACCTTTTATTTCTTCCTATGTTGAAGGGATGGAAGAGGAAGAGTATGGATGTAAATAGGAGTGGAGACCAAACTATCCATTCTTCTTCTCCATTCTTCATCCCCTCCTTCTCTAAAAAGGTTGACGTCGAAATAGGTGAGTGTGGAATGCTATGTTGCACGTGGAATGATAATGAAAGGCTGATACTGTCAGGAATGAAATACAAAGATTTGGAGGAGCTGTGGAGTAGTAGGAGGGATGTGGAGCAGGAATGTTCTAGTTTCTCTACTACCCAAATGGGGTCATTGACGCTTCTGCCCTTGTCATCTGTTCCTCTCCATACGGTGACGTCACTCTCCTTGCATCACTTGGAGGATACAGAGGAATTACCATCGGAGCTGTTTCAGTCCCTCTCGCATCTCCAATCTCTTGAGATCACTGAATGTCATCATATGAGGAGCATACCACCTCTAGATCAGTTATCTTCGCTGGAGAGTATCAAGTTGCGTAATTGCAATAATATCAGGAGCATACCACCTCTAGATCAGTTATCTTCGCTGGAGAGTATCAAGTTGCGTAATTGCAATAATATCAGGAGCATACCACCTCTAGATCAGTTATCTTCGCTGAAGAGTATCAAGTTGCGTAATTGCAATAATATCAGGAGCATACCATCTCTAGATCAGTTATCTTCGCTGGAGAGTATCTCCTTGAGTTATTGCACTAACATAAGGAGCATACCACCTCTAGATCAGCTCCCTTCCCTCAAGAGTATCGAGTTGATTGGTTTAAATGAATTGGAGTGGATAGAAGTGACAGAAAACAAGAGTATCTGCTTGTATCCGTCTCTAGAAAGAGTATACCTTGCCCAACTTTCTATGTTGAAGGGATGGAAGAGGAAGAGGATGGATGTAAATAGGAGTGGAGACCAAACTATCCATTCTTCTTCTCCATTCTTCATCCCCTCCTTCTCTAAAAAGGTTCAAGTCAGAATAGATGATTGTAGAATGCTATGTTGCACGTGGAATGATAATAAAGGGGTGTCGTTGCAAGTGGGAGGAATGAAATACAAAGATTTGGAGGAGCTCTGCAGGAGGAATAGGAGCAATGTGGAGGAGGAGGAGGAGGAGGAATGTTCTAGTATCTCTACCACCCAAACGGGGTCATTGACGTTTGTGCCCTTATCATCTGTTCCTCTCCATGAGGTGACGTCACTCTCCTTGCATGACTTGGATGATACAGAGGAATTGCCAATGGAGTTGTTTCAGTCCCTCTCGCATCTCCAATCTCTTATTATCACTGAATGTCATCATATGAGGAGCATACCACCTCTAGAACAGCTCCCTTCCCTCAAGAGTATCAGGTTGATAAATTTAGGAGAATTGGAGTGGATAGAAGTGACAGAAAACAAGAGTATCTGCTTGTATCTGTCTCTAGAAGAAATACGCCTTATTAATCTTCATATGTTGAAGGGATGGAAGAGGAAGAGGATGGATGTAAATAGGAGTGGAGACCAAACTATCCATTCTTCTTCTCCATTCTTCATCCCCTCCTTCTCTAAAAAGGTTCGCGTGGAAATATATGAGTGTGGAATGCTCTCTTACATGCGGGATGATAATGAAGGGGTGTCGTTGGAAGTGAGAGGAATGAAATACAAAGATTTGGAGGAGCTGTGGAGGAGGAATAGGAGCAATGTGGAGGAATGTTCTAGTATCTCTACCACCCTAATGGGGACATTGACGCTTCTGCCCTTATCATCTGTTCCTCTCCATACGCTGCTGTCACTCACCTTGAAGAACTTGGAGGATACAGAGGAATTACCATCGGAGCTGTTTCAGTCCCTCTCGCGTCTCCAATCTCTTCAGATCACTAAATGTCATCGCCTGAAATCTCTCTCTGGGTGGGCGATCCTCCGGTACCTATGCTCCCTCGAGCGTCTGGAAATTCATAAGTGCAAGGAGCTGGATTTGTCATCCATGGATCAGGAGGAGGATAACAAAGCCATCCAGGGAATTCCTAATTCTCAAACTAAGATGAGGGTGTTGATACTATATGGCATGAATAAAATGAAGACTCTGCCGCCGTGGATTCAATACCTCCCTAAACTTGAAATTCTAGTATTAGATGAATGCGAGAATATGGAAACTCTGCCCGGGTGGTTTTCTCAGCTCACTTCGCTGAAGACCCTTAAAGTTGATAAATGTGGAGAGCTGTCGAGAAAGTGCCAAAGGGATACGGGAGAGTGCTGGCCTCATATCTCTCACATAGAGAATGTTATATTAAGCAATGCCCGGGTGCCAAATGTGTAGACCTGCAATCCATAATTGGAAGTATTTCTGATACGGCAGTGAATGGTCATAGCTAACTCAAATTTTATGCCGGAAAAGTTACATCAAGCAAGCCTTGGATCCATCGGGTAGCAGGCTGTCTCCAGGTATTATCTTTAGTATATTTTTCCAATAGATTCCCGATTAATGTTGCCAAGAGATTGTTTTTTCATTAATTGCACACTTGTTTTTTCTCATCTTTCTAGAAAATTAATTTCTAACAACAATTCTTAAATTTATTATTTGATAATGACTGAAGCTGAAGCAGCAAGTATATGTCATTTTCCCTATTCTTGGTAAATAAATTGTTCTCCTTACATTTACTTTCCAAAGGCACATGAA
This sequence comes from Trapa bicornis, assembly GCA_030064425.1. Taxonomy (NCBI): domain Eukaryota; kingdom Viridiplantae; phylum Streptophyta; class Magnoliopsida; order Myrtales; family Lythraceae; genus Trapa; species Trapa bicornis. Next base: position 25,453,884 of record CM057751.1, read on the forward strand.
AATGTAGGAAGTGTTTCATTCACATATGGCAATCTGATATTGAATGATTTTTTTAAATGTTTTCTTATGCTAAAATTTTTTATAATATTTTTTATTTAGGTCGTATTCCAATTGACCATAGTAATTGTGAAGAATTTGATCCCACCATAGTCTCAACCCTTTCCATGGTACGCATCTTGCTGATCTATTCCTAATAAATCTCCCATTTCATTATGAAATTCAGTTTCTTATGGGCAATGCCAAACAATTCATAGAGAAGTTAACCCTCCCTCCGGCGTAGGCTCCACCCTGTATCCTCCTCCTCTACCGCCGCCAGGCACCGAGCCCCCGAAGCCGATCCCTCCGCCGGAGACCATGGGCCCCGTCCCCGGATCGAACTCAGTGGCAGAAGCGGAGGTGGAGAAGACGGGAGACAGCGGGGCAGCGAGGGGGGAGGACTGGACGGCGAAGGAGGCGGCCATGTACTGGGTGCGGTCGGCGCCTATCTCTCCGGCGGGGATGAACATGAAGCCGGCGAGTAGAGGAGCTGAAGGGAGCTGTCGTAATGGGAGAAGGGGGGCGCGGTTAGGGTTGCGGACGGAGGCCTACTGGGAGAAGGTGAAGGAGACGGAGGAGTTGGAGATGGAGAAGGAGGGGAGCTGCACGGAGGTGACGGAGATCTCGGGGTCCTTGGGGCGAAACACGGTGAAGAAGACGGTGGCGACGATGCAGGAGGCCAGATTCGTCCGCCCTGAGGGCGGAGGCAGCGGCGGCGGGCGCTGGTGGTGTGGGGGTCCTGGAGGAGGCTTTAGTGGAGGCATCTCGGTAATTGTAGGTGCGAACTGAGGGGGAGACAGACGGAAGAGGGAAGAGGCGAGAGTGGTGTCAGTGTGTTACTTTTTTTAGCCAAATAAATATGAAAGGCAATTAGTGCCTTTGATTTTTTTGAAGGCAGGAAAAAGTGGAACGACACGAATCACTATCACTCAGTCATTCTCTCATGGTCATGGACACCTGATTGCTGATTTGTGTTATTGTTAACTCTGCTGTCAATGTCAATGTCAATGTCAATTGACAATTGCTGCAAGGTAAAGCTACTTTTGATGGGCCGGGCTAAGTGCACGACTGACTGACGGACTAGAATGACGTTAATTAAACTCATCCTTAAAATTTATCTTCTTAAAATAAAAATTATTCTATCATAACCGAGAAAATGCAGGCAGGCCTATGCTTTTTTCATTGCAAAATCAGAGCTCTTGTCTCCGGATGTGGATCCACAAACAATTCACTTGCTGTTGCTTGTTTTTTTTAATAAACCAGGGGATGCTGCCCGTGTGAATGGACAGTTGGCTGTTTCTCGTGCCTTTGGAGACAAGAACCTTAAATCTCACTCGAGATCTGATCCTAATATCAGGCTCCAGTTCTTCTTCTCGGGCTTGTCCGGTTACGAGCTCATAATTTTTTTCCGGCGTCGAGCTAGGGTTTTGGGCACACACCCATATTATTTTTTAGCGATTACACATTGAACAGGGAAGGGCATGATGGTTGAAAACTATGGCCAATGGGTTGGATATGAACTTTACCTAATCTCAGGTAAAGTACGAGAGAACTCAACATTGAGTTCTCCCTCTATTTCAATACCTTAGTAATTATGATTTTCAGTGAAATTTTTTTTACATTCGCACTCACAGTTCTTTTCTTGAAAATTATTTCCCTCCTCCTCCTACTCACATTTTGTGCATTCAAATTGCCTACAAGAAGATTGGTCATGGTGATACTGATGCTGCTGCGATGGAACTAATGCTGCTAGCCCTGTTGCTTCTGGTAGTGCTAGTTTAGATGTTGCTGCTTCTGCTAGTGTTAGTTTAGAGTTTAGATTGCCCAGCAACATTGCCCTGCTGTTGCTGCTTCTGCTAGTGCTAGTTTAGAGTTTAGATTGCCTTACTGTTGCTGCTTCTGCTAGTGCTGCCCTGATGCTGCTTTTGCTAGTGCTAGTTTAGAATTTAGATTGCCCCGCTGTTGCTGCTTCTGCTAGTGTTGTCCTGCTGCTTGCTTCTACTAGTGCTAGTATTGCCCTGTTGTTGCTACTTGCTGCTGCTTCTGCTAGTGCTAGTTTAGAGTTTAGATAGTTTATATCAATCAATTTAACAATTAATTTTATTCATATAGTTTGGCAGAAAGAAACTGAACTCCCTCTGAAAACAATATACTCCCACTATGAAAACAATAGACTCAACTAAACAAACTAAGCTATATTGACATAGTGCCCATGTCCCTGTCCTTCACCTCCAACCTATTGGCCCTAACCAGGTAGTTTTCAACCATCCTGCTCTTACCAGCTGAATGTGTAATCGCTAAAAAATAATAGGGGTGTGTGTCAAAACCTTAACTGTTTGCTGGAATGTGTACTATACATAAAGTATTAATTATACTAAATTATATTACTGTACATCAATTTAGAATTTTTTAATTATAGAAAATATGTATGGTATATAAGTTAATATATTATAGTATTATACATAATTATTATAAATTATTTAATTTATATAAATTGATTTTACTACAAATAAAATAACTATTGAATATAAAATTAAAAAATAATTATACTAAATTATTTATAGTATATAAATTAATATTTTTGTAGATAAACCTATAATTTTCTTTTTATAGAAAAATATTTAATATATTATAAGTTGATATTGATTTTAAGCTTATCCTTGTGATATTATTCTAAATAATTATATTAAATTATTAAATTTAAATAAATTAATTTCACTATTCATAAAATAATTATTGTATATAAAATTAAAAAAATTAATTATAATAATTTATTTTTGGTAAATAAATTGATATTTATCTACATAAATTTTACAAATTATAATTATATAAAATATCTATGGTATATAATAGTATTCTACAACTATTTAACGTGTACATAATTATACTAAATTATTTTATTTAAATAAATAATATTTTTACAAATAATTACAAAATGTAAAATTAGGTGTATAATTATAAAATTATATATTTATATTACAAAATTATAAATTATTATAAATTATATATATCATTATAATTTAAAATAAATGTATTAACTCACATATTCTAGTTCAATTAGATTATATTAAGTTAGTTTATAAAAATTATATTTTAATTATTATTATAAATTATATATATATCAATATAATTTAAAATAAATATATTAACTCACAAATTCGAGTTAAATTAAATTATATTAGATTCGTTTACGTACAATAAAATAACAGCGGATTTTAATTGTCGTCCCAATCCTTAATTTGAATTTAGGGTTGTGATGATGTGTCGGGGTTTGGAGGTATTAATAAATTGATTTATTTGGTATAATTAAATAGATAGTTGTGGAGGAATTAATAAATTATTAATATTAATTTATTTAAATTAAAATATAATATATCCCCTTAGAAGAATATGCGAACTTGTATTTTTTTTATTTAAAATAATGATAATATTATTTTATATATTAAATTTCTTATTTTGTATATTACTTCTATTTATGATGTGGTGTTTATTTTATATTTTTAGATAAATATGTGTTAATAATATTTTTTATACATTTATATAATATAGTGATACGATAAAAATATTATAAATAAAAATTACGTTGTCCGCCTATAATATACTTTATCATCTACAAACCAATTATTTTTATTGTTGATATTATATCATATTTTAATATATATATATATATTATTTTATAATTGATATCAATTTCTTTTTTAATTATAATAATAATTGATTTTTATTATATAATATGATTATATAGTAAAATGTATGTGTCACTATAAATTATCATATATATATATATTTGTTATTATTATATGATATTTATATATATATTCATTAGTTTAGTACTCATATTTATTTATAATAATATATTTATATTATATGGTTCAATTATAATATAAAAGTGGTGTAAGTAAAATTTATCATACATAATACGATTATAATATAAATATATAAAATTTATTTTAATATTTTATCATATATACACAATTCTAAATTATTCAATTTAATTCAATTATATATAAATAAATAAATATACAATTACTTAATTAATAATTTAAATCGAATAGAAAATGTCACAATAATTTTTAAATTTTTTGCATTAACTTACTATGCATTCACGGAAGAATGGAATACATCACCTCACCTCGAAATGAACAATACAAGTGGATAATTCACATTATAATCCAGAAAAAAAAAAGAAAAAAAGTTTTATATACAAAATAGTATAAAAGTAAATAATAGTAAGTGAGTATTTTTTTTTTGTTAGTTGTACAGTGATTTATAAAAGTTTTATATACAAAATTACAAACCATAATATCTAAAATATAAAATAAAATGGAGGTACATATAATCACGTGAACTTATTTTATTTGTTTTTCTCCACCACCACATTTAGAATTCCACTGTATGGACCACCAAGTAGATTTTTTTCACCCTATCCATGGGAACACACTTACTAAAAGTTGGACCGGACAGGCGTAGGTAAGTTATAGAGAGAGAGGTTTAATTAAATGAACGGAACCATTGTTTTAGATGATGTATTTAATAAATGATTATATATATAATAAATACATATATGATGCTTTAAAGGGTATAGACAAGTACAGTTGTTGGTGACAACAAAAAGGCAATTTATACATATTTTAGAAATTTGGAATAACTATAATTTATTTTGCTTAAAATAACTTTAATATTATTTTATATACTAAATTAAAGTACTATGAGATATGTTTAGGGTAAATAACCTATTTTGCCAAATATTTGAAATGCAAATTAACTTGACTAATCCAACACAATTCTATATGCAATAGTTAAATATTCTAAATAATGTATAATAATGAATTAACTTAATAAATATAATTTACTTTACATAATAATATATTATATTCAAGATCCATATATATATCTTAATTTATATATAAATATTTTATTTAACTTGAAAAATATATATTAAAAAAATATATATATAATTTTCACTTAACAAAATTATAAATAAAAATTATATATAATTAAGATTTTGTGTATAAATTTAAAATAATAAAGTATAATTATTTTATATTTTTATATACTAGATCAATAGTTTTAGTTTTTTGTATTATTGCACACTAACAATCCTTATAATTATCGCTACTCCATTTAGGGCATCTTACATTTAAAGATAAGGTTTATAATTAAACACAATCAATAGTTTTAGTTTAAAACATTTCTTTTTGTACTAATAGCTTAACTGATTATAACCCAACTTCGATTTAATAGTATTAAATAAGCATTAGCCATTTCACACCTCATCAGATTTTGGCATTTTATCATACTTTTTCATCAACAATCATTTATTTACGGGACTAAGTGTCACGTTCCAACCCTATCTTTGTCGATAGGAACATTCCATTGATCCACTCAATTTTACAAAAATGGGATTATTCGCCAATTTAAAAGACAGAATTCTAGCTTATACCCATAAAACCATCTAGAGAAAACAATGAAAATTTAAAAAAATTTCATCTAAGTATACAATAAGAGCCCATAATCATTTTTACAATTAAAACCATGTGAATATTAGCAAAATAATAGTTACTGTACTTTGTGTGCAGTTTATGAGATTACCTTGGGCACTAGGGTATCTTTGAAGTATGCTCATCCGTTCCCGACTCGAGCCACTTAGACCACCTGAAACATGGTTCAGGGGAGGGGAGTAAGCTCACTGAGCCTGAAACATGGTTGGGGGGAACTAAGTGGTTGGGACCATAAACCACCTAACAAAAATGTATACGATTAATACTAGAATCGCCCCTAAAAGCGTAGGCCCGTGGTTTATTCTTGCCTCCTCAAACAGATTCTAATGCAATACATTCTCGTTCCTCTCCTATTCTACTGTTGGGCTATGTTAGTATTTCCTTTCTAGGTATTTATGCCCTTAATTTATTAAAAGTAAATAGTGGACATGCTCCCATATACAACACGATTTATATTCAGACAACACTTCCGGTTACGCATGATTCGTGTCTTAGCTCGACAACTTAGGCATTAATACAAAATAATATATATTTAAAAAATATATATATATAATTATATAATGTTTAGTAATAATTTAATTTAAAAAATTGTACCCATTCCATTTGTTATTAATTACTTTTACTTGCTTAAGTTATATCAAATTTATATATAATTTTTTATTGAATTAATTTAATTTTAAAAATTAAGAATACTTAATTCATACGAATAATTATTTTATATTTTATTTAATTTCTTATCCAAAATTTTGAATTTTTAAAAAGTGATATTACGCAATAAAAAGAAAGTTTAAGGATTGATTTTTTAACAAGCTATTTGAGGTTAATACCCTTCTTTAATTTATTTAATATTTGACATTTGTATTCAATGTATATTTGATATTCTCTTACATCTTCACCAAAAATTTATTATTTTTCCGTTATATCAAAAACGGATTAAATAAATAACAACTTATTATATATTTTAATATAATATTGAGAAATAATTTTATCAATAATTACCTGTATTTCGTTATTCCATCGTTCTTTAATGGTTTTTAGATTTTAATAATTTAAAATATTTTGAAGTTGTTAGCTTCCTAAAAAATATTTATGCTAATTGAAAATTTAAATATATATGTTAATTGGAATAGAGCAGGAGACTTCTTATTTCCGCGTGGAGGAGTGGCTACATTAAATTGCCTTCCAATTATTAATAGTTTAATAATAATATAGTGACTACATCTTATTGGCTAGCAATGGCATTGAAGATAAGATTGCGCCTACACCTTATTGGCCAGCAATGGCATTGAAGATAAGATCTACTCACCAATTAATTATTGAATCCTGAATTTATAAAATAATTCCACTTGTTATGTTTTGGTCAATTTTGTCTACCAGCCAGCCATCCTCTGTCTGCCTCAAGTGGCTACACTACTGCTTTTCCATTATTAATATTTCAACGATATATATATTCCCTTGCACCGTCTTCATCCAATTCACACTCACACATTATCACTCTCTCTCTTTTTGCAAAAGAAAAGAAACCATGGCCGAACTGATTCTGGGGAGCGTTGTAGAGTCTCTTAGTGGGCACGTCCTCTTGCTCCTCTCTGATGAGATCGGCTTGACATGTTGTGTCAAGCTCGAGCTCAAGAAATTCCAAAGCACCCTCTCCGTCATCCGTGGGGTGCTTCAAGATGCTCAAAAGAGACAAGTCAATGACAAAGCCCTGAAAAATTGGCTGAAGCTGCTGCAAGATCTGGCTTACGAGGCGGATGACCTGCTGGATGACTTCAACACTGAAGCCATCCGCCGCAGGAGTGTTGCGGGGGGGCGTAAGAAGATGGTGAATGAGGTCAGCATCTTTTTCTCGTCCTCTAACCACCTCATTTACGCCAGTAGGATGGCTCATCGAATTAAGAATTTTCGCGGAAATCTAGATTCCCTTGGGAAGGATAGTGAACGCTTTAATCTCAGAAGTATTAGCGAGAATCCGAGTATGGTGGAGTGCCCCCACGATAGGCCTCTAACCGTTCCATCTGATTATGAGCGATATGTGGTAGGGCGAGATGAGGATACGAAGCATGTTATAAACTTCCTGCTCGATCCTAATTTTGAAGAGAACCTCTCCATCCTCTCAATTGTGGGTTTTGGAGGTATGGGGAAAACGACACTGGCAAGGCTCGTTTTTAAGGACGACGAGCGCTTGAAAGACCATTTCCAGCAAAAGATTTGGGTTTGTGTGTCAACTAATTTCGTGGCGGAAAATATTCTAAGAAATATACTTCTAGGGTGTGTTGGAGAAAGCAGAAAAGATGAAATTGCTCATCTCCAAATGAATGGATTGCACGATAAGTTAAGGGTAGAATTGGGTGAAAAGAAGTTCTTGCTTGTTCTAGATGATGTATGGAATGAGGATAGGAGTAAATGGTTGACACTCCAAAATAATCTTCCATACGGTGCAAAGGGGAGTAAGATGTTGGTGACAACTCGCTCTCCCGTTGTAGCCAATACAATGGCTAAAGCATCACATAAACTGAGTGGATTGGGCGAGGAGGAGTCACTCACCCTTCTAATGCGAATGGCAGGAAAGGAGGAACATCAGTGGAAAAATCACAACTTAGAAAATATAGCAAGAGGAATTCTAAAAAAGTGTCGCGGTGTTCCATTAGCAATCATGACCATTGGGGGATTGTTATCATCCCGATTTAGCGAAAGAGAATGGTCTACTTTACTTCATGAGGATTTTTCAAGAATAAAACAAGAAGAAGGGGATATTATGCCAGCGCTTAAAATTAGTTATGATTTTCTACCATCCCATTTGAAACAGTGCTTTGCCTACTGCTGCCTGTTTCCAAAAGACTATAGGCTAGATCCGAATGAGCTGGTTCGTCTTTGGATGGCACAAGGGTTTATTTTTAAGTCTCCTGGTAAAACACTCCATGATGTCGGCAAGGAGTACTCCATGGAGTTAGCTTCCAGATCCTTTTTCCAGGATTTTGAAAAGGATAAACTTGGAAACATTATACGATGCAAGATGCATGATTTGATGCATGATCTTGCGACCAAGGTAGCAGGTGGCAGTTTTACCACAATCATCAACAACGGTTCCAGTGCAAGTCAGGAAGATATTCCAGAAGAAGTTCGTCATGTGTCTATGGTTGTTGATATGAAAAGCTATAACCTGGATGATTTGGGGCCAAACCAACAAATAAGAAGGTCTCTACTCTTTATAAATCAACATCAAGAGATAAATTCCTTCAGTGGTGATATCTCATCATTTAGGAATCTGCGGGCGCTACGTCTCCATCGGTTAGCAAAAGGAGATGTGCTTCGTTCCATAGGTAAACTGAAGCACCTGAGGAGCCTAGATCTCTCTGATTCGGATAAGCTGACGTCTCTTCCAATTTCCATAGGCAAATTGTTGAATTTGGAGACGCTCATCCTTTATGGATGCAAGAAACTTGAAAGTTTACCGAGAGAAGTTACAAAGTTGGTCAATTTAAGATATCTTGATATGAGAGGATGTAATTCATTAACATGGACGCCGAGTGGAATGGGAAATTTGACTAACCTGGAGATTATTAGGCTATCCAGTTGCATACCACCTCTAGATCAGCTCCCTTCCCTCAGGAGTATCGAATTGTGTGATTGCAAGAATATCAGGAGCATACCACCTCTAGATCAGCTCCCTTCCCTCAAGAGTATCGAGTTGAATGGTTTAAGAGAATTGGAGTGGATAGAAGTGACAGAAAACAAGAGTATCTGCTTGTATCCGTCACTGGAAGTAATAGACCTTGTTGGACTTCCTATGTTCAAGGGATGGAAGAGGAAGATGATGGATGTAAATAGGAGTGGAGACCAAACTATCCATTCTTCTTCTTCTTCTCCATTCTTCATCCCCTCCTTCTCTAAAAAGGTTCAAGTCCAAATAGGTCGTTGTGGAATGCTCTCTTACATGCGGGATGATAATGAAAGGCTGATACTGTCAGGAATGAAATACAAAGATTTGGAGGAGCTGTGGAGGAGGAATAGGAGCAATGTGGAGGTGGAGGAGGAGGAAACTTCTAGTATCTCTACCACCCGAATGGGGTCATTCACGTTTGTGCCCTTGTCATCTGTTCCTCTCCATAAGGTGACGTCACTGTCCTTGCATGACTTGGATGATACAGAGGAATTGCCAATGGAGTTGTTTCAGTCCCTCTGCTGTCTCCAATCTCTTAAGATCACTCAATGTGATCATATGAGGAGCATACCACCTCTAGATCAGCTCCCTTCCCTCAAGAGTATCTGGTTGGATAGTTTACAAGAATTGGAGTGGATACAAGTGACAGAAAACAAGAGTATCTGCTTGTATCCGTCTCTAGAAAGAGTATACCTTCAAGAACTTCCTATGTTGAAGGGATGGAAGAGGAAGAGGATGGATGTAAATAGGAGTGGAGACCAAACTATCCATTCTTCTTCTCCATTCTTCATCCCCTCCTTCTCTAGAAAGGTTCATGTCAGCATATCTAGTCGTTGTGGAATGCTCTCTTACATGCGTGATCATAATGGAGGGGTGTTGTTACTACTGGCAAGAATGAAATACAAAGATTTGGAGGAGCTGTGGAGTAGTAGGAGGGACGTGGAGGAGGAATCTTCTAGTATCTCTACCACCCGAATGGGGTCATTGACGTTAGTGCCCTTATCATCTGTTCCTCTCCATATGCTGACGTCACTCTACTTATATCACTTGGAGGACACTGAGCATCTGCCAATGGAGTTGTTTCAGTCCCTCTGCTGTCTCCAATCTCTTGAGATCGCTGAATGTCATCATATGAGGAGCATACCACCTCTAGATCAGCTCCCTTCCCTCAAGAGTATCGAGTTGATTCGTTTAAGAGAATTGGAGTGGATAGAAGTGACAGAAAACAAGAGTATCTGCTTGTATCCGTCACTGGAAGTAATAGACCTTGACAACCTTCCTATGTTGAAGGGATGGAAGAGGAAGAGGATGGATGTAAATAGGAGTGGAGACCAAACTATCCATTCTTCATCCCCTCCTTCTCTAGAAAGGTTGATGTCATCATATATGCTTGTGGAATGCTCTCTTACATGCGGGATGATAATGAAAGGCTGATACTGTCAGGAATGAAATACAAAGATTTGGAGGAGCTGTGGAGTAGTAGGAGGGATGTGGAGCAGGAATGTTCTAGTATCTCTACTACCCAAATGGGGTCATTGACGCTTCTGCCCTTGTCATCTGTTCCTCTCCATAAGGTGACGTCACTCTGCTTGCATCACTTGGATGATACAGAGGGATTACCATCGGAGCTGTTTCAGTCCCTCTTGCATCTCCAATATTTTTATATCATTGAATGTCATCGCCTGAAATCTCTCTCTGGGTGGGCGATCCTCCGGTACCTATGCTCCCTCGAGCGTCCGGAAATTCATAACTGCAAGGAGCTGGATTTGTCATCCATGGATCAGGAGGAGGATAACAAAGCCATCCAGGGAATTCCTAATTCTCAAACTAAGATGAGGGAGTTGACACTATTTGGTATGGATAAAATGAAGACTCTGCCGCCGTGGATTCAATACCTCCCTAAACTTGAAATTCTACTATTACACAAATGCAAGAATATGGAAACTCTGCCCGGGTGGTTTTCTCAGCTCACTTCGCTGAAGACCCTTAAAGATATTGGATGTGGAGAGCTGTCGAGAAAGTGCAAAAGGGATACGGGAGAGTGCTGGCCTCAGATCTCTCACATAGAGGTTGTTGACATACTAGCATATGAAGAAGAGGCAGCATAGTGAAGAGTGAAGCTTGTTATATTAGGATAGGAGGAGGCCACTGCTATCACCCTATCCTATCCTATGGCATGTTATGGTATGTAAGCTTGCTCCTTTCTTTTATACATTATTATTATTATTATTATTATTATTATTATTATTATTATTATTATTATTATTATTATTTTATCATCATACATTATATATATATATATATACATTTATCATCTTCATTCAATTCACAGATTATCACTCCTTTTGCAAAAGAAAAGAAAAGAAACCAGAAACCATAGCTGAAGTGAATTCTTCTGAAAGAAGCCTTGTGGACTCACTCCCTTGCTGGCCACTGAGTCTCCAATGGAGTCTCTTAGTAGTACTGTTGTTGATCTGATCCATATTCCTTATTCAAAATTCTCATTTGGAGCGGGCTGCCCTGCCTGCCGATCATCTCCAACAATTCATATGATTTGCCTCGAGATGCCCCTGCGTACTGGAGATGGTGAGTTCCTTCTATGGCCACTCTGCTTGAACTCCATTTAACTTTATAGCACATCTATTGGTCCCCGAAACTCTATGATAGAAAGATGATTCACGTTGCTTTTGTTGAATATGTACGTATCCCTTTATTTTTAATAAAAACTGGTTTAGATGAAATGCGGCATTGGCTTTGTTTAAGGGGATGTTGATAGGGTATGTATTAACTCACAAAGAGAAATAAAGTTGAATAACTCACAAAGTCTTATTTATTGATAGAGATCATGCAGGTGAATTCTGACATTGAATTTCAGTTCCTTGTTAAAGGGTCTCTATATTCTGAGCTTTCATTGTGAATTTGCTGTTCAAGCACTTGGAATCCTGTGATTTCCTTATCTGAGGGAAGCCCATGTGGAAAGACTGAACAAATGACTGATAGGATACTTAATTTTTGGTTCTACAGATGGATAAAGCTCCAAGCAGTATGCAGGCTTCATACCAGAGGAAATCAAGGCGAGTTTTCTGGCTCGGCAAGCGGGTAAATGTCGCCCTGCAGTGAACAGAAATGCGATTTTACTTGCTCCGAGGTGATGAGTCACGGATCTAGTTAGCCATGATCAATAATGTCTTGCAGATGGGCAGATTACTCTAGGAGAAATGGACAGGAGCAGCAGACCTTTATTCCCATTTCTTCACCCAGATAGAAACTGAGAGGTGGAATCGGCCTCTGTAGCTCCGCCCGGCGCCCTCTCCCTTGCCGGTTGCGGATGCGCCAATAAGTGTTAGCTTGCATAGCGCGAACAGTAAATGGGCCGTCTCTTATGGGCTTAAACGGTCAGTTGACAGATATACCCATGTATGTAATAAAGTGCGATTGGTTTGAACGAGGACACAAATGGAAAATCAACACCATCTCAACCAATCACCCATCCCTCCCATTGCATCCAAAAAGTTAGGTTTTATATTGAGAATGTTTCGGACAAGTCTGCTGGTGTTCAATGAGTGGGTAGCTTCCGGTTCGGATCCAAATCTCGGGTTTTTTTTATAAGTATGAATCTCAATATGTCGGGTACGGATAAATCTCTTAAAACCGACCTCAACCCGTAGGGATCGGACTCGGCCTGCTGGTGTTAAAAGGAGGGTACTCCACTCGCTCCTGGCTACGAGCTCAAGTAAAGTTTGATGCATTCGAATATATAATATTTAGTAGAGTAAGTTTTTTAAATATAAAGCAAGTATTTTTAATTATTTTCTCATAAAATAATTATATTAAAACGTTATAAAAATAGTGGATACAATTCTACTGCTGTGTACCATCGATATACATTTTAATTATTTTCTCAGCAAAAATCATGCACATTAAATTATAAATATTTCTTAGGTGAGGATGTGTTTAAAATTTTAAAATACTTTAGGAGTATGACTGGATTGTGGGGTTTATAGTAGGAGTGGCCTGTAAATATTATTAAACTAATTTGTTCACTAGAATTAAATAGAGAGCTTTGGAGTAATTTATTAATTATTCATACTATTATATTTAAATTAAATTATAACATCTCACTTTTAGTAGATTAGGAGAAATTGTAATTTTTTCACAATAATGATAATATCCTTTTATATTAAATTTCTTCTTTTGTATATTATTTATAGTTATGATATTTTTTTATTCTTATATTTTTAGATAAATTTATGTGTTAATAATATTTTCTATAAATTTTTATAATATATTGATATGATAAAAATATTATAAACAAAAAAATATATGTTGTGCACCTATAATATAATTTATCATATACAAACCAATTATTTTTATTATTTATATTATATCATATTTTGATATATATTATTTTATAATTGATGTTAATACATTTTTAATTATAATAATAAGTGAATTTTATTATATGATATGATTATATAGTATAATATATATGTTGTATATACACTATAATTTATTATATACATATATTTTTTTGTTATTATTATATGATATTTATATATAATCATTAGTTTACCATTAATATTTATTTATATATTTTTAAAATTTTTAATAATAATATATTTATATTATATAATTCAATTATAAGATAAAAATAATAAAAATAAAATTTATCATATGATAATAATATACAATTTATTTGATATTATAAAATATTTTTTTATTTGATATTAATATTTTATCATATACAATATAATCTCAGTCGTGCAATTATATATAATTAATCATATAGTTAATTAATAATTTAAATCAAATAAAAAATGTCACAATAATATTTAATTTTTTTAATTTCCTAAACAATAGATTACATTACATCCCCTTGAAATAAATAATACATGTGGAAAATTAATTCATATTATGATCGAGAAATTAAGAAAAAATGCTGAATAAGATCACATGGGGTGCACGGGTGTGGGGCCGACCTAATGTACACGTGGAGGCCCGTGGAGCCGCCACTGCATTTTCTGTCGGCGGCGCTCGCCGTCCTAGGTTTAGAATTGAAACCCAAAGAGTATTAAATTATCCTCATGAGATGGTCACGGTGTCGTCACATAGTACAACTCGGTATCTGCGTCGATTCCTTGTCGGACACCTGGCCTTCGAAATATGCAAATTAATTTAAATATTCCTGTGACCATTTGTGCTTACCTTAGAATTCCAAGTGGCTATATATTCCACAGCCTCCGTATTCCCCAAGTAGAAAATAAACAATCAAGGATACCACCCCATAGCATGGCGGCTCTGTGGTGCTGTAAATATAGCCACGTGGAGGTATTTTATTTGTTTTCCTCGTCCACCACGTTTAGAATTCCACGTGGCTGTATACACCACCTCTGGTATCAGCAGTTAGGTTTGGACAATGGGCAGAGATTTTTTTCCGGCAGCCAACATACTTACCGTAAGTATAACTTGGATTAGAACGGACCGGACCGGCCCAGTCCGCCCTATGTGTTATGTTTAATTAACATAGAACTGTTTTAATTTTGGTGATCTATTTAATAAAATACCATATATATATATATTATATACACATGATGTTTTAACACAGAATTGTAAAAATTTCGAGTTGAATTAGGTTTTTTTTGCACAGAAAATCCGACCCGACTCAATATAAAATTTATGGCGAGAAAAACTCGAAATAAGATGGAGAGAATAGTAATTTAAGAAAATAGTGCTTAAAATTTCAAATTTGTGTGGTAAAAAAATCTCTTCACATTATCCAAAGCTGCTTGCTGTTTTTTTTGCCCATAATTGACTGCAAATTGAGAGCCGCAGTGGTATGTGGTGGTATGTATAACCACGTGGAACTTCATTATTGTGGAGGAAAATAAATAATATAAATACTTGCCCTAGTTATGTTTATATATATATATATATATTTTTTTTTCATTTTTAGATCTGTTATATTTTATGATCCAAAAAATGAAAAATTTAAGGAGAAATTATATAAAAATTATAATTTAATAATTAAATTTATTAATAATAAATATTGAATATATAATATTTTTTAATATGTATCCATCACTAAATAATCAAATTATATAATATAATTTAGTTGCTATTATAATAAAAATAAATTAATGTTAATTATATAATATTAGTTATATATACATATTTTATAATTATAATAAAAAATAATATATATTCCACATATTATATAAATATATAAAAATAAATAAGAAAAAAACATATATATATTAAATTAATTTAAAAAATGATAATCACTATAGTTATTACGATTTAATTTAAATTGAGTGGTTTATAAAGGTTAATAATACTACCATGAAAAAAATTAAAAGTTGAAGATATAGATCATAATTTTTTGTACTTTTCATTGGAAACGTGAAGTCACTACCATGCTCTTTCCCATGGATATCATACTTTCTTTTTCCATAAGCATCTCCCACAAGACAGTTTTGTAGTGCATGGGGACAGTTGACTGTTGACAATACCAAGGAGGACATAGAAATATGGCAAGACGACTTTAGCCACGGCTGGGCTGTCGTTTTATTACAACTATATATGCGTGTCCTCTCAAACTACTACTACTACTACCACCATCCTCCTGTCTCCCTTTGCAGAACAGGCTAGAGTTCGGTTTTTGCATGCTTGGGTTTCCTCTAGAATGTCATATATTGCTGTGATTGCTTAGCGGCCAAGGGAGTCCATCCCTTTTTGTCTTTTTATCATCATGCTGTAATCTTTCCTGGGTGCTGTGTGGTTGATCTGTTCCTGTATTGTAGAGTTCCTTGTTTGTATGGATGCTTTCACAGAACTGCTCATGGATTTTTCAGGTTTGAAGCGGGGTTGATATCATTTCAGGGTTCGAGAGATCCTTTTTCTGAGGGCTAGTAGCCTAATAACCCTTCAAAGTTGAAAGCTTTGTGTCTATAAATAGGCCTGCCCGTAAATCGGATGAGACCATTATGGATCAAGAAGATGACATGCTGCTCTGGCCAAGCCATCCTTCTTCTGCTTCAAAGTCCTTGAATGATGATAGCTACTATACATGTGTATGTCCTCCCGAGCTACCGTGTGCAGCTGAGAATGATGTATTTGTGCAGCAGGCTTCCCTTTTCAGCTCACCGTATTGTGGAAATGGTCCAGAAGAGGCCCTGCAATCCCAGATGTTGTTCGATTCGTGTTTGGAGCTACGGAGGGAAGAATGCAACTTGCCTAGTAATAACAATACCTTCGGCACGATGAACTTCCCCAACTATTCAAGGCCTTGTGATTTTCTCCCAGGCAACGCTGAGAGCAGCGGCAATATGGATGCCGCCATTGATAGGATCGGTATGTACTTGGCAGAGCCAGAGGGTAAATCCTTGGCCGAGCTGGTTTCTGCAGGAAGAAATGAGGGTGTTGTCCTAGAGGATGCTTTGAAGGGCTCGAGACATAGCCGGCTTCTATGCGGGATTGAAGGGTCATCAGCAAATGGTCAGAAGAGTTCAGAGCTTGTTGGTGGCTCTTCCTATACTTTGCCGCGTAACGTTGAGGAGAGAGCTTCAGATCATCAGGACATGTTGAAGAGGAAATCCAAGGGTCACGTTGAAGTACGGTTCAGAGACTTGGCACATTCTCCAAAACTACTTCCCGAGGTTCTTTCTGCATAAATATCCCATTGAAACACTTGCTTTTATGTCTACGTATGGACTTAGGATGTTGAGGAGAAGTTGGTCTGCGGGAAGAAACAAGACACTGCAGGAGGAGATACATCTACGAGGAAAAGCCAAGCAGCGGAAGTGCATAATTTATCCGAGAGGGTGAGCAGAGCTATATAAATTGTTGTTAAAAGGACTTTCTTTTTGGCATGCTGATCAATATTTCTATTGAGATTGATCCATTCTTGGACTGCCGTCTGCAGAGGCGAAGGGACAGGATCAATGAGAAGATTCGTGCATTGCAGGAGCTAATACCCAACAGCAGCAAGGTTGAACATCCTTTTTTTATCACCATTCCAGCCCTCAGATCTGCTGGTGCACTTTAAGTTCTCTGAAGCAGTCTATATCTGTTCATGTGGTTTTTTTCTTCATTGATCCAGACAAATAATATTGAAAGAGATCATGCAGGTGAATTCTGACATTGCATTTCAGTTCCATGTTAAAGGGTATCTATATTCTGAGCTTTCATTGTGAATTTTCTGTTCAGGCACTTACAAGCCTCTGATTTCCTTATCCGAGGGAAGTCCATGTGGAAAGACTAGACAAATGACTGACAGGAAACTTGATTTTGGTTTTCCAGGTGGACAAAGCTTCAGTGCTTGAAGGGGCCGTTGAATATGCCAAGACTCTTAAGCATCAATTACAGGTGAATAATTCTCGGGTTGTCTCATTTTAACTGTCCATATGTTCCATCATGACAGCAATTCGTTTCCAAGCAGATGTTGAGGATGGGATCTTGTTCATACATGGTGCCCATGATGCTGCCGGCAGGAATGCAGTATATGGAACACATGCCTTGTTTTCCAAGCATGGCCCCTTTGATGCCAAGTATGAATCCGATGGCCAGTCCCATGTGTAGTCTTCATGCTCAAGGGCTCCTTCCTCCATTTCCACGCTCATCTCTGGTTCCTTCCCCCAATACGCTGGTCATGAAGCCATCAGCTGGGCCTGATGATGCCGTTGGAGTACTGCAGCCTGTGCAGAACCAAGATCCACTTCCGGTGGTGCAAAGCATCAGCAGGCAGAATGCGCAAAACACAAGCTTAAGCTGCATGACAAAGCAGAAGTCAAGGTCCAAGGTAATTCTTCTGCACGACCCTTTTCTCACTTCATAGCTCACTGCTTTTCTGGTTTCATGATAACCAAATGAAGTCCCGGTAGTAACAGATGGTTTTGTGCAGTGTGCGGTGGCTCCAAGCAGTACGCAGACTTCAGATCAGAAGAAATCAAGGCGGGCTTCCGACAGGGCAAGCCGGTAAACATCATCAGGCTCCATTGTAACGCGTACTAAAAGCCATCCCCATCCTGCACTGAACATAACTGCGATTTTATTTGCTCTTAGGTGATGAGTTGCAGATCTAGAAGGTTGCAATTGCAGCAGCATTCTGAATGAAGTTAGCTAGATTTTGAGTACTTGGGGTTGTGAAATAACAAGCTGGAGAAGATAGTTTGCCACCCAAGTAACCTTGAATTAGGGAGGACCCATAATGTCTCCCGTGCTTATGAAAGCATACTGTTATTGCTTCTCACGGTCACAGTCTTGTCATTTGATGTGTTTAATATATGATATGTTCCAATTTTGGTTAAAGTTCAGTGGATTTCTATATTGGTCAGTCTAACTAGAATTAAGCACAATAGAGGTGCAATTTCACTATCTAACAAATTCATATGTTAGACCTATATGAGGACTCGGCTCTCACTCTATGGAACTCGAGTTGAGTACAGATCCGTCCACACTGTGAGTTGGGTTGAGATCCGATTAAAACTAATATAACCGGATGAATTATCAAATCTAAAATTGGATACCAATATGACGACGTGTACACCTATACTCACATGTATAGTAATTATATTGGACTTTGAACGGGATTAGATGGGATATAAATTGGATTCTTGACATCCATTAATAAATGCTATTTATTTTGCAAAAAAAAAAAGATGAAAACATTTTCAACATAAGCTAACTTTTTGGATGCAATGTGAGTGATGGGTGATTGGCTGGCATGGTGTTGATTTTCCATTTGTTTATTTCAATCTAATAGCACTTTATAACATCAAGGGTATACATGTCAACTCACATTTGTGTTCATTGAGTGAGACGATTACGACATGGCACTATATAGTTTACTAACTATATCTTTCCCATAAATCAACAAGTGGTAACGTCTACTATTAATGATTGCATCATCCATACGAGCCTGTGATTTATTTTTATCCTTTGAGTGAGTCTCGGCCTTTTCCTCTACTATTCTACGGCTGCATTATCGGTCTCCCTATCATTATAAATATTTATGCTTTTAACTCGTTCAATACAAACATGGACAACTCACGTGGAATGGATGGCCACCCGTACCATCCTAGACCGTAGGCTGGAGTGTGGGAGAACCAATGACTCTCCTCCCACAACCGATATTTTACTTGTGTTATCATACAGCTCTGTGCCATAGCACATGGTTCTAGCAGCTTTGGGCTAGTTGGGCCCTATATATAATCTAAAACACTCCCTATAATTTACTATAATCGGCTGAATCCTCTTTGTAATTAACACTCTTACGTGTTATTTTAGAGCTGATATTTGCTGCTTAACAGTTCTCCTGGTCGTAGAGGTGTACCGTACTCGTACGTATTTCGAGTGTACTCGTGAGCGACGACACAATCATGAAAGTGTACATATTTCGTCATTGTTCTCCCGTACCGGTATTAAAAATAACAAATATATGACTTCATGTCATAATTGTGGTGTTTATAGTTATTTCTGATAAATATATGAAGTTTAAACCCTAGTGGTTGTCTCTTCTTAAATGATTTATGCATAAACACTGTGAGCTTAACTTTATAGGAGACAACTACCCTTTTCAAACAACTGGCCCAATGGTCCCAGACTCGGGTTACCGGTCCCTATCACAATAATGCACACATACTCAAAGTCCGGCCTTCATGTGTCCTCTCCCCAATTTACATAATTGCTATAATCCAAAATAGTATTCACTCGATTCCTTGAACCGGTATTCGATTAGTACCCCAAACTTTATGCCATGTTCTTACTCATACTATTAAAACGATATTTGATTTAGTGGACATGCTATTAACGGTTCACACTTCTTATATGAACTTTTAAATTTGAGCTTGCTACTTTATCACCCAAGGTCATACAACAAGAATGATCGGAACTCGGTCGGTCCAATAGAACACGCCGTAAAAAACACATCCACTCACATAGTTCAACGAAACTTATTCATTCCATAGGTGCCTGAAATCCCACTCTAATTCCGTGTGAGTGCTCCTTGCATTTTCAGTAACGCAAAATTATGGTTAGTTTTTCCACTAACAATTTATACTATTCCTCACTGCATTCTTCCTACTATTCCTACACATTTAATATCTCCTATTTTCGGACCTTAAACTTTCTCAAATCTTACAATTTGGTCATTCAAGTATTTTTGGGTCCAAATAGGCACTATAAATGATTCAAAACCTTATTTCTCTTTCATTTCTAAAACGTATCTAAATTTTAGCAAAATAATCATTTTGTCACTCCATTTGGCAATTTAAATTTTTGGATTCATTTGAGCCCAAACTTTTCACACATGTCCATTAACTTTATTTTAATTAAGTTTAGGTTCTTTTATTGCCCCAAAGTTTATTTTGACTATACAAAAACTCATATTTATAATTTAGCTCCAAAGTTTACCTTTATTACAAAAAAGGTCCCTAAGCATTATCCAATAGGTAAAATCGGTTCTTAAATTTTAGTAAACTTTTCAATTAGCCCAAAAACTTTATTTGAACGGTAAGTAACATCCCATAAAAAGCTCAATTCAATTTGTTTCCCCTAACTTTCAAATCTTTTCATGATAGCCTTCACCTTTGACCCATTACTCAAATATTTTTAAAAATTCTCAAATTAAGTGGGGAGGTCCTGTGACCTCTACCTAGTTGTAAACTTGGTTTGGCTAACCTTGGTCGAAATTGCTCTGACCGAGCTTGATAAAAAACTTAAACATAGTCTATAATAAGTGGAGTAAAAGTGGGAAACTCATCGGAAGTGGCACATCAATCGTCGAGGCTGAATAGTTGACTTTACTAAGAATTTGTATTTAATAAACTAAAATGGTGATTTGTACCGTGATATGATATTTTAATAATTTAATTCAGCTCTAATTATTGATCAAATCACGAAAAGGGTGGCTATTAAAAGTTAGTGATGCAACCAACTTACCTAAATTTTTCGAGTTTACCGTTGTTGAGTTTATTGAAATTAGCTTTGAAAATAAGTGCCATATTTTGGGTTACTAGAGATCCCTTACTCTACTATATTGCACCTTTGTAGATAAAAAGTTGATGCGTGAAAAGGTGGCCATAAAAAGTGAGGTACTCAATTTCCACGTATAATAAGAGAATTATTGAAGATGGTCAAACGAATATGTTATAGGCATATGCGAAATTTTAACCTAACAAAGTGTATAAAGTCAATTCGAGTTGCAAAAATTTAAATAGCAAAAATAATGTACATGTAGTCATGAAATGGGTACAACAAATAGAGAAGTTTATAACAATTATTAAGGTATTCAATGTTCTGATTCATATTGTAGGGTAATGATTGGTAGAAAAATACATTAAATATATCTCCAATCCACCGATATGGTAGAATTTTAAGCGTAACTTATGTGAATAGTACCTAGCACCCCAACCAGTGAACTAGAAGAATTTGGAGTACGTAAGTAAATGAATACGCTAACATATTCAATTAACTAAATGTGTTTGCTCAAAATTTTGCCAGTATAGGAGATATGTGAAATGTTTGTATTAGGAATTGTGGGTAGACCCACTTCTTACACTAGTAATATATATTATTTTATAATTGATATTAATTCATTTTTTAATTATAATAATGCCTGATTTTTGTTGTATGATTATATAGTAAAACTATATATGTTATATATAAATTATAATTTATCATAAATATATTTTTATTATTAATATATGATATTTATAAATAATCATTAGTTTTCTATTAGTATTTTTTAAATTTAATAATATATTTATATTATATGATTCAATTATAAAATAAAAATGGCAAAAATAAAATTTATTATATATATAACATGATTATAATATAATTATATATAATTTATTTGATATGTTGAAATATTTTATATATTTTTATTTTATATTAATATTTCGTCATGTACAAAATAATTCTCAATGTTCAATTTGATTTGATTTAATTATATATAAATAAATATATGATTACTTAATTAATAATTAAAATCGAATAAAAAATATTACAATAATTTTTAATTTTTTTTATTAACTTCCTCTACATCCATGGAACAATTGATTACATCACCTCACCTCCATATGAATAATACACGTGGATAATTCATATTAAGATCCAGAACAAGAAAAAAAATGCTGAATGAGATGAAATGGACCATCCATGTGCATGGCTGTCGGGCCGACCTAATGTACACGTGGACGCCCGTGGTGGCGCCACTGCATTCTGTCCACTTCGACTAAACGCCAGAGTATTAAATTGATGTGTCACGCTGTCGTCACACATCACAACTCCGTCTCTACGCCCATTCCTTGTCGGACACGTCGCCTTCGAAATATGCAAATTATTTTCAATATACCACAACCAATCAAGGATTGCCGCTCTGTGGTGGCATACATTAGCCACGTGGACGTATTTTATTTGTTTTCCTTCTCCACCACTTTTAGAATTCCAACCGTTAGCAATTGCGGCTCAATGACAATGCGCAGACATTTTTTCCGGCAGCCCAGAGCTCAAGAAAACAGATTAGCTTTCTTTTTGTGCCGGTATTCAAATTTTATAAAAAAGTTATTTGCAAGATAACTTTTATTATATATTTAAAATATAAATATTATATTATTAAATGTTCTTGTATTATAAATATTTTTTAATAAAAAATTTAAATCGATGCGTTAAAAATATATTTATTTTAAATAAATAATAAAATTATAATTAAATTAATCGCTAAATTATCAACATACCCTGTAGGGTACATGAATGGATCCGATTAACAAATACAAATCCAACCGGTTGAACCCATACACGACCGACAACTGACACCCCTAAACCCACCCGGTCAATTCGCATTCGTAGTACCCACCAAATTTAGTATGTTCGGCCGGAAAAAATCTCTTCACATTATCCAAAGCTGCCTGATGTTTTTTTTTTTGCTCAAAAGGTGCATTCTCATTGAGAGCTGCAGTGCTCTGGTCTGTGGTGGCATAGATAGCCATGTGGAACTTCATTGTGGCATATATAGCCATTGAGAGCTGCAGTGCTCTTAAAACCTCATGTTAATTGACAAGCAGCTTCCCAGTGCACAGTTTTGTAGTGCCATACCGAGTGTTGACAGAGAGGGAGGAGAGGACATTGAATAGATAAGACGATACCGCTTTAGCCTCCCTGCTGTCCTTTAATACAAGGAACTATATATATGGGTCCTCTCAAACTGCTACTACTACCACTCCCACCCTCTCGTCTCCCTTTGCAGAGCAGCAGAACAGGCCTGAGTTCTGTTTCTGCACTGCTGGAGTCCGTCCCTTTTTATCTTTTATCTTCATATTGTAATGTTGATATGTTCCTTGTTTGTTTGGCTGATTTCACAGAACTGCTCATGGTTTTTTTCAGGTTTGAAGGGAGGTTGATGTCATTTCAGGGTTGCAAGCTTTATGTCCATAAATACGCTTGCCCGTAAATCGGATGAGACCATTATGGATCAAGAAGATGACATGCTGTCATGGTCAAGCCATCCTCCTTCTATTTCAGAGTCCTTGAATGATGATTACTACTGTACAGGTGCCTGTCCTGAGCTGCCACCTGCAGCTGAGAATAAAATATTTGTGCAGCAGGTTCCCCTTTTCAGCTCACTGTATGATGGAAATGGTCCAGAAGAGGGCCTGCAATCCCAGATGCTGTTCGATTCGTGTTTGGAGCTACAGAGGGAAGAATGCGACTTGCCTAGTAATAACAATACCTTCGGCACCATGAACTTCCCCAACTATTCAAGGCCTTGTGATTTTCTCCCAGGCAACGCGGAGAGCAGCGACAATATGGATGCCGCCATTGATAGGATCGGTATGTACTTGGCAGAGCCAGAGGGTAAATCCTTGGCCGAGCTGGTTTCTGCAGGAAGAAATGAGGACGTTGTCCTAGAGGATACTTTGAAGGGCTCGAGCCATAGCCGGCTTCTATGCGGGATTGAAGGGTCGTCAGCAAATGGTCAGAAGAGTTCGGGGCCTGTCGGTGGCTCTTCCTATACTTTGCTGGGTAACGTTGAGGGGAGAGCTTCAGATCATCAGGACATGCTGAAGAGGAAATTTAAGGGTCACGCTGAAGTACGGTTCAAAGACTTGGCACATTCTCCAAAACTACTTCCTGAGGTTCTTTCCGTATAAATATTCCATTGAAACACTTGCTTTTATGTCTATGTATGGACTTAGGATGTTGAGGAGAAGTTGGTCCGCGGGAAGAAACAGGGCACTGCAGGAGGAGGAGATACATCTACGAGGAAAAGCCAAGCAGCAGAAGTGCATAATTTATCCGAGAGGGTGAGCAGAGCTATATAAATTGTTGTTAAAAGGACTTTCTTTTTGGCATGCAGATCAATATTTCTATTGAGATTGACCCATTCTTGTACTGCCGTCGTCGGCAGAGGCGGAGGGACAGGATCAATGAGAAGATTCGTACATTGCAGGAGCTAATACCCAACAGCAGCAAGGTTGAACATCCTTTTCTTATCACCATTCCAACCCTCAGATCTGCTGGTGCACTTTAAGTTCTCTGCAGCAGTCTATATCTGTTCATGTGGTTATTTTCTTCATTGGTCCAGACAAATAATATTGAAAGAAATCATGCAGGTGAATTCTGACATCGCATTTCAGTTCCATGTTAAAGGGACTCTATATTCTGAGCTTTCATTGTGAATTTTCTGTTCAGGCACTTACAAGCATCTGATTTCCTTGGACTAGACAAATGACTGATGAGAAACTTGATTTTGGTTTTACAGGTGGACAAAGCTTCAGTGCTTGAAGGGGCTGTTGAATATGCCAAGAAACTTAAGCATCAAATACAGGTGAATAATTCTCGGGTTGTCTCATTTTAACTGTCCATATGTTCATCATGACAGCAATTCGTTTCCAAGCAGATGTTGAGGATGGGATCATACATGGTGCCCATGATGCTGCCGGCAGGAATGCAGTATATGGAACACATGCCTTGTTTTCCAAGCATGGTCCCTTTGATGCCAAGTATGAATCCGATGGCCAGTCCCATGTGTAGTCTTCATGCTCAAGGGCTCCTTCCTCCATTTCTATGCCCATCTCTGGTTCCTTCCCCCAATGCGCTGGTCATGAAGCCATCAGCTGGGCCTGATGATGCCGTTGGAGTACTGCAGCCTGTGCAGAATCAAGATCCACTTCCGGTGGTGCAGAGCATCAGCAGGCAGAATGCGCAAAACACAAGCTTAAGCCGCAAGACAAAGCAGAAGTCAAGGTCCAAGGTAATTCTTCTGCACGACCCTTTTCTCACTTCATAGCTCACTGCTTTTCTGGTTCCATGATAGCCAAATGAAGGCCCAGTAGTAACAGAAGGTTTTGAGCAGTGTGCGGTGGCTCCAAGCAGTACGCAGACTTCAGATCGGAAGAAATCAAGGCGGGCTTCCGACAGGGCAAGCCGGTGAACATCATCAGGCTCCATTGCAAGGCGTACTAAAAGCCATCCCCATCCTGCACTGAAGATAACTACGATTTTATTTGCTCTTAGGCGATGAGTTGCAGATCTAGAAGGTTGCAATTGCAGCAGCATTCTGGATGAAGTTAGCTAGATTTTGAGTACCTGGGGTTGTGAAATAACAAGCTGGAGAAGATAGTTTGCCAGCCAAGTAACCTAATGCTTATGAAAGCATCATGCTCTTGCTTCTCACATTCACAGTCCTGTCATTTGATGTGTTTAATATATGATATGTTCCAATTTTGGTAAAAGTTCAGTGGATTTCTATATTGGTCAGTCTAACTAACCATGTCAACCTCTTTCAACTCACTAATTAATAAATTCATATGTTAGACCCATGTGCGGGTCTCCGCAGTAGAGATCCGACCGGCAAACCGAACTGGAGTCGAGTACAGTAGGGATCCGACTGGACGGTGGAATACAAATTGGATTCCTGACATCCATTAATAAAATGTTATTTATTTTGTCAAAAATATAAAAACATTTTCAACATAAGCTAACTTTTTGGATGCAATGTGAGGGATGGGTGATTGGCTGGCACGGTGCTGATTTTCCATTTGTGTCCTCGGTCAATCCAATAACATTTTGTAGCACCCAGGGGTATATATGCCAACTCACATTTTAAGCCCAGCAACTGGAACTGTAAGAGCAGGGCCCAATTGACTGTTCGCGCCATGCAGGCTGACACGTATCCGCCTCCCGCAAAACCCCCCTGCGGCGGCTGGAGTGACCAAGGGAGAGCGGGGGCGGAGGTACGGAGGCTGATTCCACTTCTTAGTTTCTATCTCGGTGAAGAAATGGGAATAAAGGTTGCTGCGCCTGTCAATTTTTCCCAAAATATTCGAATTCGTACATTAGCTGAGCTTGATCTTCAACGAGTTTCGATGAGCTGTGTAGGGTTTAACGAAGCTGCTCGCGGACAATGCGCCGAAGGCGATGAAGGAGCACAAATTCGAGAGCTACTTTGGCAGGAAGATAGCCATCGACGCCAGCATGAGTATCTATCAGTTCCTTGTTCGTGCTCCTACTAGACATGGTTCTGGATTATTTGCTGTGTTGAGGGATTAGGGTGTCCCGGGGCGTTGATATTTGTACTGAAATTTGCAGATTGTTGTGGGAAGGATTGGTACAGAGACATTGACGAACGAGGCCGGGGAGGTCACTAGGTATTTATGTAAACTTTTTGAGTGGGAAAGTTGCTTTTCTTTTTGTAAACCCTCGAGAGGAGAAACATCAAGGACTGAGCTGGAAAATGCATGAATTTTCCAATGGCAAAGAATTATATGACGGATTGTTTGCTATCCATCGCTGCAGTCACTTGCAGGGCATGTTCACTCGAACAATCAGGCTACTGGAGGCTGGAATAAAGCCTATGTATGGCTATATCCTACTCCTTGTCCGGTGTTTTATGTTATACTTTGTGTTTGTTTTCCTGCTATGAAGCTTAGCTTTCTGGACTCAAGTTCTGACCGATCTATTTGTCCATGAAGAAAGGTTTTGGCTAATCTGATTGTGTCTTCTATAGCTATATCTTTGACGGTCAACCTCCTGAACTGAAGAAACAAGAACTTGCAAAGCGGTACTTAGAAATGATCCCCTTTCTGGTTTTTCCTTGGATTGTTTAGAATTTCTCTTGTTCTAGAAAGTCATTGGAAAAAATATTATGATGAAGGTATTCAAAGAGGGTGGATGCCACTGAGGATTTGGTCGAAGCCAGGGAGGTGTGCTCTGCATCTTATTATAGTTCCTCATTCTCTCTGTATTTCTATGTTATAGAATTTTTTCCACTTTAGCAGAAATGGCTCACAATGTTGTTTTCCCTCATTACAGGTCGGAAACAAGGAAGATATTGAGAAGTTCAGCAAGCGAACTGTCAAAGTAGGTGATCTTAGTTTCTTTGCCTTTCACTTGTCATTATCCTTGTAACTCTGTGATATATGGATATTTTTCTGAAAAGATTGGGATAGTGTAGTGTAGACTTGGTAAGTTGCTGCCTTTTTTTGCCAGATAGGTAGATTTCTTTCTTATCATGCCATATGCTGAACTTTCTACAGGTGACAAAGAAGCACAATGAAGAATGTATGAGGCTTTTAAGGCTAATGGGTGTACCTATTATTGAGGTAACGTTTTAGCATCAGAATTTTCATTTCTCATTCTCAAAGTACGAACTTTTTGCAAACATTTGGAAATTCCAGGCTCCTTCTGAAGCAGAGGCACAGTGTGCTGCACTTTGTAGGTCAGGGCAGGCAAGTATCATATTCTCTGTTCATCCATTTTGCATTTTATTTGAATTAAGATCTACCTCACCAACAGAGGACATTAAGAACTTTCTTAGATATTTTATTTTATGTCTCAGGTCTATGCTGTGGCTTCTGAAGACATGGATTCTCTCACTTTTGGAGCTCCTAGATTTCTGCGCCACTTGATGGATCCAAGCTCCAGAAAAGTACCAGTCATGGAATTTGAAATTTCAAAGGTGCTTGGATTATTGTCTTAGGGTTCTCCATTTTTTTGCTTTGATATCAGTCTGATGGATGTTCTTTGTTAGATTCTGGATGAGCTTAATCTGAATATGGAACAGTTCATTGATCTCTGCATTCTCTCAGGGTGTGATTATTGTGAAAGCATTCGAGGTATTGTAATGGGGACTACAGTTGGGTTGGAAATTTCTGTTTTCTCCTGACTGAGATTATATAATTTGGTATTTCAGGAATTGGAGGACAGACAGCTCTGAAGCTTATCCGTCAATATGGTTCCATAGAGAATATACTGGATAACATAAATAAGGAAAGGTGCCATGCTTACCTTAAACTGTGATCACTGTAGTTGTGTAGTTTTTGGTAGTTCTATTACTTTTTTTGTGCTAAATTACTGGCATTGGATGTTTCACTTAGATATCAAATACCAGAAAACTGGCCATACGAAGAGGCCCGAGAGCTTTTCAAGAATCCACTAGTCTCTGCTGAGGAGGAGTATCCAGAAATCAAGTGGGGTGCTCCTGATGAAGAGGTGAGGAAGCTTTGTAACATTTAATGATGACTTCAAATTACATTGTCAAAGTCACTAACATACATAGTTTGCTTCTGCTATTTGAAGGGGTTGATCACCTTCTTGGTTAATGAAAATGGGTTCAATATTGACAGAGTGACCAAGGTATAAGGATCAGTCGTCGTTCAAGGGATGCATTATCCTCTCTTAGAATATCAAATTTGCTTTAATAGCAACCTTCTTGACAGTCTTTACTATCCTGATAGGCAATAGAAAAGATCAGGACAGCCAAAACTATGTCATCGCAGGGACAGTGGGAGATGTTTATTCAAAATAAAACCTCTCTAGGTATACTCTTTTTTCCTGCAAGAACCATAATCAACAAATTTTTGTTCTCTGCAGGTTAGAGTCCTTCTTTAAGCCAATTGCTAGTACATCGACACCCATCAAAAGAAAGGTGTTGCACTTTTGATATATGATCATTTATTCACCCATTTGTTCCAATAGGGCTTTTTCTCAATGTGCTTTTCTGTTCCCTTGGCTGCCACAGGAACCTCCTCAGAGTACTAAAGCAACTGCAAGTAAAAAGACAGCCTGCTGGTGGCAAGAAGAAGAAATAGCTGTCATTTTAACTTTTTGATTGTAGGACAGTGATGCAGCCAGGTAAAAATCCAATTGCCATCTATTATTAAGGTAGAGTCAGTTCCCATCTTCACCTCCCCCTGTATTTATCCCCCTGCATCTAGCTGAAGGGAGGTAGAAGAAATTACATTGGGTTGGTTACATGCAGTCAACTGATTGTAGTATAGCCTTAAGAATTTTTGGTGCCCAGTATATATCTAGTGATGGTTGTGGTAAGCCAATTACTCCGTTAAGTACAATAAGTATATATCTAGTCAACTGATTGTAGTATAGCCTTAAGATTTTCTGGTCTTCAGTATATATCTAGTGTAGGTTTTGGTCTAAGCTCATCGTCAATGTAACAAGTCTGAAAGTTTCGCTCCTTGACAGCTATGCAACTCCGCCTGTAATGGCCTCTGAAAGATTGTATACATATTTGTTTTGGTGTATATCATGTACAGATTTGTTTGTTTTGTTCACCAAATGAACTACCTTCTGTTGTCATGGTTGCTTTCTGATCATTTAATGACCAATGGAAGTCATCAAACCTTTTTTTGCTCAAACTTGGTGGGACCCAATCTCAAAATTTATAAAAAGACCAATTGGGTGAGCTTGATATTTGTTCCTAGTGGACCTAAATTTATTTGACCTAAATCTGATTTTTAATTAGAATGTTTATCTAAATTGGCTTGAACTTGAATTTGATTCAATGGCCTCTACACCTCTAAGTTTATGCATAAAAGGTATCACACATGAATCTAACCATATGCCTGCTCTTCAGACCCAATTTGAATCTATAATGGTTCGGATCGGGTTCAAATCCACTGGGTGCGGTTCCGTCATTATGGACTGAAGGAGCAGGTGTGACTTGTAGTAAACCGGACAACAAGAAAGGTCGGACATGAGTTACCTTATAAGCTACGATGCTGAAAAACACATTTGGAGAAATTAATAAAGTATATTAATTATAATATAAATGTAAATAAATAATTATACAAAATTTCAATCAAACTTAAATATTTTATTGAATAATACTATATTCATTCATTTCATGCATACATAATTGAAATAAATTATACAAATAAAAGTTCTAGTTAGGATCAAATAAAATATTAAAGTAAAATATCATGTTAAATGAAATATTATATAATTATGATATATATATATTAAATTATATTATAGAGGTACGATAAAATTATATAATTAATAATTTTATTGTGCATAATAAATTGTATATATAAATACAAAAAAATGTATAACTAATAATTTTATTGCATAAATGAGTTAGTACTTACTATAAATGAACAATGTTAATTGCATAATAAATAAAAATAAAAAAAATATATTATATATTATATAGGTATAATATTTATTTTAAATAATAATAATTTATTCCAAATTTCGAGGAATTGATGAATATTTGGGGAAGAAATTAGGATACACGCCTTCTCTGCCTTTATTTCAACGCTCTCTCTTTCCTTTCTCTCTCTGTTGAGTTCCTCTTCCAAGTTCGGACCCAGCAGTTACTCTCTTTACACCTTCCTTCCCTGCATCAGCATACGATGGTGGGAGTTTCCCAAAACACGCTTGCTTTCTGGGTATCTGTTATTTCTCTTGCCATCTCCCTCTTCTCCTCCGTTTCGGCAGATCCCGACATGCTCCAGGATGTCTGCGTCGCTGATCTCGCCTCAGGTATGTCCGAAATTTTAAAAAATTTCCTCTTCGGAAATGTTCCTGGACTTGCTGTAGCTTGACCAGATGAACTAGCAGGGCACCCTCCTTTCTCTTCTTCTCTCATACCGGAGAAATCTGGGGTTGACTTGGTTTATAACGATGGAATAGTCATCTCCTCTACATTCGGAGCTATGCCTTATTTAATGTCTAAAAGATTTGAAACCATTATGATCATAACCTGTGTCTGGTTTTCCTTATATGACGGTAAGCGAATCTTACAAGCGCCAGAAATCTCAGAGTCTTAGTTTGGGAGATTGGCAGTATACAATCACTAGATGTCAGTAAACCAGTATAGATATCTGGATCAGAAAGTGTGTCTATCATGATTGTATAGCCTTTTCATGTGTCCAAGCATGTGTCGATGGGATCTAGGGATGAAGCTGACTTCATGGAAATATGATGCACACTCTCCTCTCCTTGCATGGTTAGGGTGCCTGTGAGTTCCTGGCTATTAATTTGGCAATTGATGAAGAAAACAAAACCTGGTTGCCATTGCTGATTTGAGATACTTTTGTCATATATCTTTTCAAAGAAAGTTGGAGTGTCCATTGTTATCTAAGCAATGGTTGTTAAGCAATCACAATATGCATGTGGGCCAATATAATATCAGTGGAAGCTGTGATTGGCTTATCTTTTCCTCCCATCTCACTGCATCTTCCTCCCTTCTCTCCCCTTTCTTGAGGTCCACCATCATGTTTCTTACTTCACACCTAATATAGATAATAGCTGCAAACTCTCGATCACTGAAACTATGCATGTGGGCCATTATAATATCAGTGGCAGTTGTGATTAGCTTTCATTTTTCTCCCATCTCACTGCATCTGCTCCCCCTTTAGCTCCCTTTTATTAAGGACAGTGATCATGTTTCTTACTTCACTTTTAATACAGATAATAGCTGCAATCTCTTGATGTCAAATCCATTTGAATGGAAAAAAAAACCATGGTTAGTTGAGATTAGTTGAGAACTTTTAGATACCAAGCTGGTGGCTTAAAACATAGCTGTCATTTGACTTAGATGAACTCATCTCCAGCAAAAGAATAGAAGATAATAGTCCTCTGCAGTTCCATGTACTATTTTGCTACTATCACAAACTGTGTCAAAGAACTAACTCTTGAGTGGCATACAAAGTTTTGATTATAGAACTGACCTTTTTTCTGTGGTTGGTGCTTATAGGAGTGAAGGTCAATGGGTTTGCCTGCAAGGCCACATTCAATGAGACTGACTTCTTCTCAGACATACTGGCCAAGCCGGGGCTCACCAACAACTCCATGGGCTCTCTTGTCACCGGGGCTAATGTCATGAAGATCCCTGGCCTCAACACCCTCGGCGTCTCCATCTCCCGAATCGACTATGCCCCGGGTGGGCTCAACCCTCCTCACACGCACCCCCGAGCCACTGAGATGGTGTTTGTGCTGGAGGGGCAGCTGGATGTAGGGTTCATCACGACTGCTAATGTGCTGGTCTCCAAGTCCATCAAGAAGGGCGAGATCTTCGTGTTCCCAAGGGGGTTGGTTCACTTCCAGAAGAACAACGGGGAAGTGCCAGCAGCAGTCATTGCAGCCTTCAACAGCCAGTTGCCGGGGACTCAATCCATTGCCACCACGCTCTTCGCATCCAACCCCACGGTGCCAAACAATGTGCTGACCATGGCATTCCAGGTTGGAACCAAAGAGGTTGAGAAGATTAAGTCCAGGCTTGCCCCAAAGAAGTGATCCTTACAAATATTGCAATTCCAAGGGGATTATTTCATTGTTGTTTTATCATCATAGTGCTGTTTGACATTTGGATAAAAGATAAATAAGAAAACAGATCATATTGTGTTTCATGGGTGAGCTTCCACTTCATCAATCAAAACATCTTATTTTGAGTCCTGCTGTAGTCTCTCTCCCCCATTAGTGTCATATCACTTATCCATAGAGCCATCAAATCTACTGATCTGGGTTAAACTGAGAAGGTATAATTGATTTATAGATTATCTATATTGGGAAAAAAACTGAAGCAGAAGCAACATAAATCAACATCCAAGATTTCCATTTTCTGTCCATGCTCAAGTTGTCAGCTTGTGGGGTTGTGCTCCTGTCCCACTGCATCATTTCAATGGGCAAATTGGGTGTAGTAGTTGGCCTTGATTGTTGAACAACTTCGAATGCTCTGATGGTACTTGGCAGAGAGGATGGTGATCGCTCTGTCTCACTGTCTGGTGCCGGAAGTAGACAGGCCTGTTTTTTTTTGGCAAGAAGCTACTCTCCAGAGGGAACGGAAAAGGTGAAGATTAAACTTTGGCTAGAAGCGTTTTTCAACCAGCAAAAAACTTGGGGAATCCATGGAGCCAGGATAAGAGGATAAGATGGAAGCGTAAGTGCTGGGTCATGTGATTTGAATCCCATCAATGCCTCATCTCTCCACTTACCAAGCTGTCAAACTTACAGTAGAGTCTGAGATACATCAATCTGATCATAGAATACCTGCAATTCCATGGATATTGCAATGGACTTACTTGAAGAGTCTGCAGGTGCAATCAGTTGTTGTTGGGCCAAGATGGAGAGGAAAATGATCACAAAAACTGAAGAATCCAGATACATTGTCACCCGTAAGGAAATGCAGAAACTGTCAAGTATGATATAATTAAGAGTTAAAACTAGTAAAGATTGTTCAGACAGAAGGTGTTGATCCAGTATTGAATGGTGCCAACCATTGACGGGTAGCACACCTCCAACTGTAACAGAAATAAGTAGTAAATAGAAGTCATGTTGTTCTCCCTAGTCCCAATCCACATCAAAGATTGAATCAGTTGACAGCTCCAGGGATTCAAAGGGCCGAGAGGATACTCAGTCAATATGGGTTGCAAAGGCTTTACTTCAGCACGGTCTGCTGCCTTCCATCGGGAATGGCAAACAGAATAATTGGCTTCGATGGCCTAATAGAAGGAACATCACACCTGAAGTAGCCCTTCCTCTCCAGCTGCAAAATGTCTCCACGCTTCAGATTTCGCATGTTGGCATCCCCCAGTGCAGCAGTCACCTTTTTGGTGCAAGGGTTCAGAACATCAAGAAAATCTTCCCCTTCTTCAAGCTGTTATCACAAGACTCATAAGTGAATAAAATTTAAGACACTGGAGAGGATAAAATCTCAGGCAGCCATCATGAGGAGTAAGTGATACTAAACTCTAAACAGTAGCACAGATCAAGAGTATGAACCTTCTTCTTTGTGATGAGGTAGTCAAACTCATGCAGTGAAAGACTGACTAATTCATTTATCTCAGGCAGCCATGTGAGTTTCAGCTTTGTGGTCTTAACAGATCCTTCAAGATGCAAGATCCCTGTTAGCTTCTTTATGGTTCCATCCTGGTCCTTCTCAATTTCCTTGACGATGGCATTTCCCCAATCCATCAAGGTTACCTGCTCACCAGCTGAGATGCACAAAGCATCAGCATAGTCTATCCATATGCTCTTTGTGTAGGTCGTGGATTTTTCCCCTGCACCCTCATACTTCTTGTGTCGTGGTATGATGCGAACAAATGGTTGCTCAGGACCATCTGCAAGGGTCAGCAACACTCGCCTCTCCTCGATGACCACAGTATGTCTGGGGCATACCGGATCAATTATCTTCTTATTAATAGACCACAGTTTATCCCACTCCATAAGATTGAGATTCTTGGATGCTCCCTGCAAGGATATACAAAAACCAGCACGTTACACAAGGAGCCCAAACATAAAACTAAACCTAGAAGGTAAGAAGGTCAGAAGTATTAGACTATCAAGCAATATCTTAATCCAATCAGACTACTCTGTCAAGCAAATTTGTCTTTCAGGCACCAATGAGAAAGGACTACAACTAGAGGATTGTAGAAATATGTAGTGGGCAAACTCATACATATACAAATACTAGCAAGCCCATAACTACATATAATTACCTGTTCAACAATAAATTGAATCAATGCTTCAATCTTTAACCCTCTACGCACAATCCCTTGGACTGTAGGAAAACGAGGATCGTCCCATCCATCAACTTTCCCATTTTGAA
Organism: Trapa bicornis; assembly: GCA_030064425.1. Classification (NCBI taxonomy): domain Eukaryota; kingdom Viridiplantae; phylum Streptophyta; class Magnoliopsida; order Myrtales; family Lythraceae; genus Trapa; species Trapa bicornis. Next base: position 25,488,934 of record CM057751.1, read on the forward strand.
CGAACCAGAGGAGCTTCCGCTTGCTAAGAAGTGTGTATACCATATTCAAACGGCTAAACTCATAGATCTCAACTTTCCCAAGTTCCATATCCTCTTGAATACGGTAATACTGTGCATTTCGATCATGGTACTCGCTAGACCTGAGTGCATGAGTTATTCCTTCTATAGAGTCGACAAAGGGACACGCAAAATCATAGGTTGGGTATAGCTTATATTTAGACCCAATTCGATGATGTGGGACAGGGTGGCATCGATAATAGACTGGGTCTCTCACAGACTTGTTAGGATCCTGCATGTTGAGCTTTCCACGAAGACAGCATTGCAGACCCCTCTCAGATCCTGCAACCATTTCTTTCCACAACTTCATATTCTCCTCAATGCTATTGCTCCTGCATTTTGATTCAATTCCGTCCATTCTTTCTTTCTGCATTTGCTCGCGTGGTGTGTCATCAACATATGCTTTTCCCTGTTTGATAATTTTTTCAGCCATTTCCATCATTTGAGGAAAGTAATCAGATGTGTAGGTCACTTTCTCATAATTGATCCCCAGAGTCTCCACATCTTTTATAATGTTATCCACAAACTCATTGCTCTCCTTTGCAGGATTTGTGTCATCAAAGCGGAGGATCACCTTTCCTTGGTATCGCTGAGCAAAGTACTGATTCAGAAGTGCAGCTTTTGAATGACCGATATGAAGGTACCCACTGGGTTCGGGTGCAAATCGGAGGCACACCTTGCCAATCTCAGCACCAGGAAGATCTACTTCACCAGTGGTCTTGTTAATTGATTTCCCCGAATCAGATGCATTTCCAGTAACAACCTTATTATTGGTGGCAGCACCCTGTTTGGAAGAGGTTTGCTTCCCTGTGCTTCCTTTCTTGCTCACATATTTCAGCAGCACCTGGCTCAAGATATTATCATACTCTGATGATATAGAATTGAACCATCGTACTAAATTCAGGTACTTCTTTGACTTTTTCAAACTTTCCCATCGTACACCAACTCCTGCAAAAGACATCACATCAGCACTCCAGCAAATGCAACCCTTGCTATGCAGGTGTCCAATCTAGATATTTACCGGCAAGAGCTGACCAGATGGCTATATCCGCAATTGATAAGTAATGGCCCACAATGAAAGTGCGCACTCCCAAATAGTCATTGATGTACTTGCATGCATTCTCGAACTCAGAACCAGAGGAAAGAACATGAGCATTCTCCAGCCACTCATCAATCTGAAATTTCAAAATGAAAACAAAATAGAGCATTCAATCAGTAAACATGGTGGATATAAATGGAATAATCTCATTAAGAACATAACAAAATCCGAGCATAATAACAATGAATGAAATAGTATCACCTGACTAGATTCATAAGCTGTGGCCCCATAAAAGTTCGGCAGACTTGCTATGCGACCAATAAATCGAAGAAGAACATAAGCTCCTTGCAACTTTAACCTAAAATATTTTGCCGTAAATAACTCAACAAGCATCCACAGGTGCACAAGGAGAAGCTGATAACAGGCGCGAGTAAAAGATGTGTTTCCTATTTCAATAACAGATGCATCATCCCCGTTTTGATGATAGAATCATAATTACACTAGCTAAGAGAGAAATTAGTAAAAAAAACATATAGTACAGGGGTTAGTCGCTCCATTTCCAGCTAAACCAAACTGTATTACGAAAGCAATAGTTATCCGAGGAACAGATTCATCCGCAGTAGTGCAAGTAGATAAAGCAAGAACAGTGCCCAAACTAAGAATTTTCAAGGAAATGAAGATTTACCCATCTGATAAGACGAAGAAGGGAGAAGAACCCGGTGGTAGAGAAGAATCGGTCGCCAGTGAAATGCCGGCAACCTCCGCAGCCACAATCACCGACAATGGAAGGCTATCGGCGGTGAAACACAGCTGCTTAATCTCCATTCCACCAGCTGCCACAGTAACCACTTCAAATGAGATTCACTAATCAAACCTGATGAGAACAACAATCGGAGCCATAGAGGATTATATAGCGGGAGAGAGGGAACCACTAACCAGACCGTGAAGACAGCGGCGCCCCTCGTTTCACAGACCCGGGCGCTAACGGAGATCGATAGTGTCAAAGAAGACGGCGAGGATGGCAGCAGGGAGGGTTTTACTTTACGGGTCTAAGCTCTTCTCTCATCAGTCTCCGCACACAAACAAAAAGAGGCATTTTCAATTTTTTTTTCTTTTTTCTTCACTCTTTTTTTAATATCAAATATTTTTAAATTATTTTTTAATACTAAAATTTTATTATAGTGATAGTAACTGTTAAAAATTAATTTCCTGACTATATTTAAATATCAATTAATAATATTCTCTAATAAAGTATAAACTTATACTCCAAAATATATTATCTAGTAATAAATATTTATAAAAATAACCTCTCTGCTTCTAACAAAAAGTATGCCTTGCTATGTTCTGCCCAACAAAATGTGAGGAGAACAGTGCTTAAGGTAATGCTAATCATGCAGACAGTTTCTCCAAGTACAAATTCTCAAAAGGTCATGATTTCTATAAAAGGAAAAACGTCTCCAATATGAATGAAGATTCTATATACCCATAAAATCAGTTGCCAGTTGCATGTTGGTGATACAACAATTCTTTCTTGTAATCCAGTTCTTAAACCAGCCACCAAAGACAGGGATCTAAAGCAGCTAAGGCATCTTGCAGGCTCACAGAGTCAGTTCCCTTTGTTACAAATTTGAGGGTCCTTGTTGAAGGAAGAGGAAACACAGGGTTGTTTCATCTTCACCACCTCCTTCCTGTTTCACTAGCAGGAGGAATCTTTGGAGGGTGGTTGCCCATGTCTAGGCTGATAACCGACATGTCGTAAGGCACGGATGATGAATTTGATGCGTCGACTAGAAAGGAGGACTTCATGGCCTCTGAACTGGGAGCAGTTGTGGAAGCCTTTGGAGTGCTTGTGGCCGAAGAAGAGGGGCTCGAGAGCTGTACTTCATTCATCTTAGTCCCAAACACGGGTTTGTTTCTTCTAACTGCATCCATCTCTGGCCCAGTTGGGACAAATGTCCGTGATCGATACTTCCTAGCTCCCTCGTCACCTTCCCCGTGATTATAGAGCACGTAATCATGATAAGTCGGTGCAAACTGCAAGAAGATTACCATTTCAACCAATGGCAGAAGCAACAAGGTTGAACTTGACTAAGGGGAGGAGGGCAAGAAGGTCTGGGGATTACCTGGTGGACAGTGTCGTGATAGAAGTCATTCAACATTAGGGCATGAGCCAGGCTTGCTGTAAAGCCACGGGATGCTCCTATATTTGCACGAGCATAATCCTTGTACGGAAAAGCATATAAATGACCAATAGCAGCAATAAGCATCTCGATGCATATTATGAAATCCTGAAACCGTGCAGCTTCATCTGCGTCTTTGATGAGTCTGGTTTTAGCAGCAAGAAACACCAGGACACCCTACAACAACAAGTGAGACATGGTAATCGGGATGCCCATATATCAAAAATCAAAGTACTTAGATATAGATTCTTTGCCCAAGAGTGTTCCCATATTCAAATATGCAACATGCAGAGCAACACCGAGCAATCATGTGGCAGTTACCCAAAAATGCTCTCATAAATTGAAGCAGATGGAGCAAGACTGAGCAAATGACCTGGCAACAACCTACAAACTTTTCCATGCAGCATAACATGACGGCACAAATGCAACATCAGGTAAAACTTGAGGCACGGATAGCAAAAAAGATAGATCTTGACAGCTTAAGGGAAAAAATCACCTGCCAGTAAGTCAAGAAAACAACAGACTTGATGAGGATGAATTTCGGGACTGGATTGAATGGCCGAAGCAAATCTTTGCATGCCACATAGAACAGAGCCAGCGCATAAAGAGCCAGTGAGTACGATATTGTATATATGATAGTAAGGTAGAGATACGACTGGTTGGGACTGAAATTTCCATCATGGTATTTCCCTTTTGCGTAAAGTATGAGAGTTATAACAACTAAAATAGGCTTCAGGATCACAAACTGCAGGCCACCTTGTTTGCACCTTCTTATGAAACGCCTGCAACAAAAGTTCCAGAAGTAAGATATTTATTAATTACCGCTCCATAGAAGAAGTATCTCGAGACAGGGAAGAAACTTGACAAAATTACATAGTTTGATAGAGTATGCTTACCCGTCCAACGAAATAGGCGGTAAGCAGCATGTCATCAGAAACCATGATGGTTTCATGACTCGGCCACTTAAACTCAGCACAACAGCTCCAGGACCACCTACCCAGGCAAGGCACAGGGACAAAAAATTGTAGATAACCCAGGCTTCATATCTGAATATGTTAAAAAATCAAAACAGGGGTGAGATACAAACATCACTCAGGAAAATTAGTTGGATCTTCAGTTGGGAAAATAGAAAAAAAAGTTTGTAAAAATGCACTACTGAGAAATTAGAGAATGCAGATGCTGTACAGACATACATAGTCAAGGTCCTGAGGACTTACATTTCTCTAAGGGAATTAAAGTAAATCGAATAGTCGTTCAGTACAAGAGACAAGAAAGACATCAATGCATATACCTGTCAAAAATGGCAGCCAATAACTAAATTAATGATAATGATAGTAGATAAAATCTTCGAGAATAGAACAGAGGATTACTTCTGCATCGAAAATACTTCGTTTGCCATGCATCTAACTCAAAACTAGCAAGCTATAGCAGTACCATTTCTGCAGAATTCAAATACTGAATGGTATAAGTACACACCGGAACCATGAAGATGATTCGGACAATGTATCTCTGGTAAGTGGGCTCCGTGTAATTCAGTAGATGCTTATATATGTGCCGAAGCGCCAAGCCAATGGCCCCAGAGGCGCAAAGAAAAGCAATAATGTCGAAGTAAATTGGCAAGGAAGATTCCATTGCGGGCTTCTCACCCACAGATACCTACCACCTTACGCCAACATCAATCAGCTCACTCGAACCCTAGTACTATCACAATCACAAGAATCCGTAACCGAAACGAAGTCCCTCGGGTAAATCTGGACTGATATCCACTCCTCAGTTCTCGAGTTCGCCTGCTGAACCCCAAGGCACTTGCCGTCTCAACCTAATCACAGCTCAAAACCGTCTGCACACATAGAAGACCAGCCCGCCAGTTCTAAAGCAGCCCTCAAATCGTATAATTTCTCAACCTTCTGCTTCTTCAACTCTCTAGCGTTAGCACAGGAGCTAAATCAACCATCGGAAGACTGATTCCAGCTGAAAAAAAAAATCAACCAGGAAATCAAGATTAAGACCAAGGAAACAACCCTGCAGAGAAGTCAACTAACTCTTCGCAAAAGTGGGCTTGGAAAGGAGCTATCGATCTGTGCAGCAGATGATGAACCAGAAGAAGAACTGCTGCGCTGGTTGCTTCACTGGCAGCAACAAGGGCGGCACTCTGCGCTAATAATCAAATGATAATTCCTTATTACTGTTGGCGGTTACTCGAAAAACTATTATATGAGAAATTAAAATACCTAATTTATAAATTAATATATTATTATAGAAAATATTTTACGAGAATATCGTTAAATAATTCCAAACAATTTTTACTTTTTTTGGTAAATAATTATTATTAATTGTGAAAATGATGATAGTATGTAAAATTAGGGACTAAAATGGTGATTTGTATAACATTAGGGACAAAAAATGGTGATTTGTGTAACAATAGGGACGGGAATATCATTAAATAATTCCAAACAATTTTTACCTTTTTTAGTAAATAATAATTATTAATTGTGAAAATGATAATAGTATGTAAAATTAGGGACTAAAATGGTGATTTGTATAACATTAGGGACAAAAATGGTGATTTGTGTAACAATAGGGACGAGGATATCATTAAATAATTCCAAACAATTTTTACTTTTTTTTGGTAAATAATAATTATTAATTGTGAAAATGATGATAGTGTGTAAAATTAGGGATTAAAATGGTGATTTGTGTAACATTAGGGACTAAAATGGTGATTTGTGTAACATTGGGGACTAAAATGGTGATTTGTGTAACATTAGGGACTAAAATGGTGATTTGTGTAACATTAGGGACTAAATGGTGATTTGTGTAACATCAGGGACTAATTATTACTGCAAAACTAACGGATAAAAATTTGAAAAGAAAAAAGAAATTACCACAAAAAAAAAAGAGCCCTTTATAAGAGACAGAGGGCGGCACAGATAGCAGAAGGTAAGCGAGGTGGAGATTGTGAGGCCATTCATTCATTTCTCACTCAGTCTCTTTACGAGCGCCTCCCTCTCGCCTTATCCTCCTTCGGCTGCCTCTCCTCTCCTCCCCATTTCCGCTAACCACCCCTATCCTGCAGAAAATATCGCCTTTCCCTTGAAGCTTTAGCCTTTGCTCTGCTCAGTTCTTGCTTCTTTATCTCCAGTAATGGCGTCTACCGTTACTGGGTTGTCTTTCTTCTGCCATGCTCAGTCCCCTGACCTATCGAAGAAGGCAGCACCTCTGTTGTCGGCTTCTTCGGTCTCCCTTCCCTTCGCTGAAAAACCCCATTTCAATTCGCTGGTGACTGGTCCCTGTACTGACGGGAATGCCCGTAGACACTTTGGTGGGTTGAAGGGGAGCCTGAGTGGGTTCGTCCCGTGTGCTATTGCCACGCCGAACTCTGTCCTCAGCGAGGAGGCGTTCAAGAACTTGGGACGCGGGTTCTCTGAAGACGACGAGGGTGATGGGGTCAGTGAGAACGAGGAGGACTACGTGTTGGGGAATGACGGCTCTGACGGTGTCAACGAGGATGAACTCGCTCTTTCCATGTTGGGTTTGCCTCAGAGACTGGTTGAGACCCTTGAGAAGCGTGGGATTACCCATCTCTTTCCCATTCAGGTCTTTCTTCTTTCACCATTTCCCGAAAACTTGCTAAAAAGGTGCTTGTTGTATAGATTGCACATAAAGTGTTCGCGTATTTGCTGCTATGAAATCTTTGTGTGAGGTTGTGGGTTTCTGCGTGTGCTTGCTCTGATGCATAGCATTCAGATATTGTTTGAAAAAACTGATGACCCGACTCTCGTGTAATGGTATAAATATCAGAGGGCCGTGTTGCTTCCCGCACTTGAAGGCCGGGACCTAATTGCTCGTGCGAAAACAGGGACTGGGAAGACATTAGCCTTCGGAATTCCCATAATCAAGAGTCTCACTGAGGATGATCCCCAGAGAATCACCAGGTACTGTTTTTTTTTTCTGGGATGTATTTCACTTTGAACCCTACTGTGTGTTGGCCTGTCATTTTTTATGAATTACATCTTCTGTCCCTCAGGAGAGGGCGGTTGCCTCGAGTTTTGGTCCTAGCACCTACTAGAGAGTTGGCGAAGCAAGTAGAGAAGGAGATTAAGGAATCGGCACCTTATCTGAGTACTGTCTGTGTCTATGGAGGGGTTTCTTACATCACCCAGCAGAATGCTCTTTCCCGTGGGGTGGATGTAGTTGTTGGGACTCCTGGTCGAATTATTGATTTGCTTAAAGGAGGTAGCCTCAAACTAGGGGAAGTTGAGTATTTGGTGCTCGATGAAGCTGATCAAATGCTTGCAGTTGGATTTGAGGAGGATGTAGAGGTGATTCTGGAAACACTACCTGCAGAGAGGCAAAGCATGCTTTTCTCTGCCACTATGCCTACTTGGGTGAAGAAATTGGCTAGGAAGTACTTGAATGAACCCTTAACAATTGACTTGGTAAGATGCTTCTATATATGAGTTTTCCCGTCTTGTCAATTGAATGAATTGTCGCATGTGGTGAGAAGAAATTTATGAGGAAGTTTGAACTCATTCCATCATAGTCGAGAAGTTGGAAACTTGTTTGTCGTAACTGCATGTTAAGAGTTTTGGTCCACTTTACATGTCCTTGATTTTTTATATGTTCATTTTGACACGTCCTTCAGCTATGGAAGGTAATTCTACGTTCTTATTTACCCAGGTGGGAGACCAAGAGGAGAAGCTTGCTGAAGGAATTAAGCTGTATGCTATATCAGCAACTCCAACTTCAAAGAGAACAATTCTCAGTGACTTAATCACGGTGAGATTTTCATCTTACTCTTCCTCCTTACGGAAGGTTTATAGCTATATGGAGGTGTTAGAATCTGATGGGCATCTTTACTTTGCATATATTAGGTTTATGCAAAAGGAGGGAAGACTATCGTATTTACACAGACAAAACGGGATGCTGACGAAGTCTCGCTGGCATTGACAAATAGCATTGCATCTGAGGCTTTGCATGGTGATATTTCTCAGCATCAAAGAGAGAGAACACTGAATGGTTTTCGTCAAGGAAAATTTACAGTTCTTGTTGCCACGGACGTAGCATCACGTGGGCTTGATATCCCCAATGTTGATTTGGTAAGTTGTCAAATTCATCGTCATTTGTTTCCTTGCATGATTATTGCAAATTTTAAACATAAAGTATTTTGATCTTGTTTTAAGGGTGATAACTGTGCATTTGTGATCCATTGTACCAGGTTATCCATTATGAACTACCCAATGATCCTGAGACGTTTGTTCACCGTTCTGGTCGAACAGGACGTGCAGGGAAGGAAGGTACTGCTCTCTTAATGTATACGAGCAGCCAAAGAAGGACAGTCAGATCACTTGAGCGGGACGTGGGGTGCAAGTTTGATTTTACTAGCCCGCCAGCCATTCAGGAGGTCCTAGAATCATCTGCTGAGCATGTTGTTGCCACACTTAATGGAGTTCACCCTGAGTCTATTGAGTTCTTTATTCCAACTGCTCAAAAAATGATTGAGGAGAAGGGTGTGAATGCCCTTGCCTCTGCTCTAGCACATCTAAGTGGATTTTCACAGCCCCCCTCATCACGGTCTCTTATCAACCACGAGCAGGTAAATTGTTGTGCTATGGAAGCCATCTAGTGGAGCAATATGTAAATGAATTTTTTTCAGGGGTATGATCAAGCTTTTATACGATTGCTCCGAAAGATAGTTCTCTAAATTTCTTATCCAAAACACTTGAAGGAAATTCATCTTACACTTAATTCTTTATTAGTAGGATGTGAATACATTATTGTCATAAAGAAAACTTGAAAACAATTCCACACTGCTCATGTGTTGGTTAAGTGTAATGATACAATGAATTTGATGGTAAACTAGACAAGTATTTTGATTATTGAACTCTTGTCTGCAGGGGTGGGTTACATTGCAGTTGACTCGTGATTCTGCCTATTCAAGAGGGTTCCTGTCTGCTCGATCTGTCACTGGTTTCCTATCCGATGTATATCCAGCAGCTGCAGATGAACTTGGGAAAATTTATCTTGTTGCAGATGACAAGGTATTAGAGAAAAGGGTTCTTTGATTCCCTATATCTTTGGTTTGTGCATCATAATTTAATATCATGAGTGCTGCTACTGTCAGGTTCAGGCAGCAGTTTTTGATCTTCCGGAGGAAATTGCTAAAGAATTGTTGAGCAAGCAAGTACCTCCTGGGAATACTATTGCAAAGATTGCCAAGGTTGTTTAAAATTTTATGTGAATTTGTTGCATCTGATCTGTGAACCCTTTAATACAGTTATTGATTCCATTCTCTTATTTGTTTCCATTTTTTATTCTTCTTGTGGCAGTTGCCGGCCTTGCAAGATGATGGGCCCCCAAGTGATTTCTATGGCAGATTTTCTAGTCGGGATCGTGGTCGCAATGGAAGCAGCTCTGGAGACAGAAGAGGATCCAGATCATCACGGGGTTGGGGTAGTGGTCGATATTCTGATGATGATAATGATGTTGACAAATTTTCATTTAGGCGTGGTGGACGCGGTGTTGGACGAGGTAGTGGACGAGGTCAAAGAACTGAGAATAGCTGGTCCCGCATTTCAAGAGACAGCAGTGATGACTGGCTTATTGGGGGTAGACGATCATCAAGCAGGCCATCCTCTTCTCGGGACAGGTAATATAAACTATCTTCTTTCTTGTTAATTTTGAGGGAAAAATGGAATTGCATGGTTTAACATTTTAAAAAAAGTGGAATGATATTTTTTTTCCTTTGCCCAAAATAACATTAAATTCTGATAGTTTGAATCCATTTGTCTAGTCTCAGACACTTAAATTTGATAAAGAAGCATGTGAGGATAAATTCTCCTTAATAATATGATGGCTATGCTCGAAATTCGGGAAAACCATGAATGAGAACTTTAAAAAGAGGACGATAAAAGTAAAATTTGTTTGCAATGTTGAATATTGTGGGGCATCTGATTCTTACATATTGCTTGATGCCAATCATCAGAGTCATTTGAGTTAATTTTTTGTTGTGCAACTATGCCATTTACTGTACTTTTGTTTCAGTCTAATAGATGTAGAAATCTTTCAGTGATCAATTTATAAATTCTGTAACATGACATGGTGTATTACTCTCTTATCAGAAGTTTTGGCGGTGCCTGTTTCAATTGTGGTCGGAGTGGTCATAGGGCATCTGAATGTCCCAGTAAGCAAGACTACTAATATGGCATATAGATCACTTGAGAAGTATTTTGCCAATTTTGAGCCGTTCAGCTACAACTTATGGGTTCAGCTACACTTATGGTTGGGTCAAGATTGGTGAAATGGAGTTCCATGGGGATGTTACCGGATTGATTTCTAGGAGTATGCTCAAGTCCTGCCAATGCTTGAGGTTGTGCATCCTTGCCTTGGAGCTTGACTGGGAATGGTCATCATGATGAAACTTGAAACCTTTGAACTTGATGAAAAATTATATGATGATCCTAGAATACTTTTAATATCAGTATAGTGTAAGTTCAGTACCTTTTATATGGATTTCCCTGATAGGGCCTACTGCTTTTTGCTTAATTAGATTCCTGAATAATATTTCATGTTTGGTCTGGAATGCCTTCTGGTATTTGGGAATTGCATCTTTTGGTGTCTTATGGAAAGAGCAATTTTGCCAAATTCATCATAAAACCTTACCACCTAGCATGACAGAAGTTGTAGCAGCCATGAAGGCTTTGATGATTTTCTTGTATTGTGAACCTGCCCTCAACTTGTTACGAGCTGGGTAATCTCACTACCCAGGTGGTGGGGGGAACAATTAACTTCACTTGCGTATTTTTCTTACAAGGACACGATATGGGTTTGGGTTTAGGTTTAGTTTCGGGTCGAGTGCAGTTACGAACTACCATATTGGCTATGGCACCTTATTCTTATAAGGTGTTTATTTTGGATAATTCGAGAATGTATTATATACAGAAATGTATACTATATAAAAATTCTCATTTTAATAAATTATTATTAATTCGTGAATGCACTTATAAGGAGCTGTATAGTCTCGAAACAGTAAAAATAATATACTCGAATGTTATTTTTTCTCTATTAAGTTGGATTTCTAGTTTTGTATCGGATAAATTTGCGAACTCACTGAATACGCGAAAATGTATTATATAATTAATTTTTACTTAAAATTTATAAATTATAAATAGTAAAATTGTTGGGTTGATGTTCACATCATGAACATGTTTATTCTCTACCTACGATGCCTTGGCCGGATTTCGATTCCTTGGATAATAAGACCCGATTTCTTCTTGCTAACCTCCATCAAACTCATCTGCACTTCCCCACCTTCATCCTCACCGGTAAAGAACCAACCAAGTTCAACTTCGGACCAGCCATCCTTCCTCTCCTGGGGCAACTGCCTACCCCACCCTGTCCACAGATTGGCCCGAGAAATCCTTCCAGATTCTATACCAGCAAAGATGTGGCCCACATGCTCACGACGAATCTCACACTGCTTCCTCAGATTCCCATAAGGATCCAAGTGAATGACGATCTTCTTTATGCCACGTGGGGTCGAGACGGATGCCTCCATTGGCAGGTTTTCAAACCCTTGGGTTCCTTCCATGAACTTGAAGACGAAGTAAGCTCCATAGTCCGTGTTGGGTGACAACACCCGTGTCTCAATCTTGGCGTTAATCTCAAGCCAACTCACTTCCCGTAGCTCGGCTACCTCCGAGAATCTGGTAATCAGAGAGTGTGTCAGTCAAGAAGAAGAAAGGACCAGACCAGTTTAGCAGAATTGGAGAGAACCTCGAGCCATGAAAGGTACTCCATCTCCAGTATCGAGGAGTGTCACCCCACACTATGAAGAGACTCCTTGCTCCAAGCATAAAACACCTCTTCCCTGTCCATCTATGTAGCGAAAAGCTCTGTGAGAGCAAAAGAGAAGGCATCGGATCAGTACAGATGTTACAAAGATCTTAGTCTTAAGAACAAGGATAAAATATAGAAGTATTTTTTTTATTTATAATATTGAAATAATTTTATTATTTATAAATTTTAAATTTTAAATAAATATATATATATATAATTACGATTATTTATCGATAAATAATAATTTTTCATATTTTATAAGATAGTAGCTCACACCACACTTGAAACTACTGTTAGTGTCCTGTACGAATATGTAGAAAAAATAACCAAAATCGAGTGATCGTTTAATCTATCCATTACTACACTAATTACAAACTATTTACCTTTAATAAATTTTTAAAATAAACAATTACTACCACTTTTCGTTCCACCGTCCCTTACCAGAAATTACCTCTGGTTTGAATTTCCAATCAATGCACCCTAATCAGCTGAAGATCGAGAAGATCTTACCGTGATGCCTTCATCGATGAGAACAGGGTTGTCACAGAGGCTGAAGTAGACGTCCCTCTTTGGAGACGACGAAGGCGGAAGCAACGGTGATGATGTCACTCTTGACATGATATCGTCGAGTTCCGGCGGTAGGAACGCGCGCCACGCGACGTCGGAGCCAGCGGCGGCCCTAAAAGCCCGAGAAACCGCGGAGGAGCGGCAGATATCGAGTGGAGTGGTGAAGGATTGTATGTAAGCGAGGCACGCTTCCGGTAGAGCATCAAAGACCACCATGGCCGCTCAGCGAGCCCTGCGATGCCCCCTCTTTTGTCAGTCTTACGGCTCAGAGGAGTCAACGCTGACAGCAGAAAAATCTAAAGACGGGCCCTGAACACGGTTAGTTTCTTCATATTCACATCCATCTGATTTTTTCACAGCGGATCTCTCCAACTATCTGAAGCATGGTAAAAGCTGCGCCTTTCAGCAATCGTGGCGGCATTGTCTTCGTTGGTTTGTTAAATCCCATTAATCAACTATCCCATTGATTAATGGGATTTTTAAAAATAAAATCTTAAATTAGATAAAGTATATAGTATTTTGAATTTATAGGTTTGAAATTTTTTTAAATACGGTAATTTTTAAGTATAAATTTATATGATTAATTATAAGTATAAAATATATTTTCTTAAATATTATAAGAGATAGTGTACTTTATTCTTCTTTTATTTATTATTTTTAATCATACATTTTATTTAATTCTTTTTTCTCCCACTAAAACATAAAACATTTATCAAATTTCTTATTTGAAACCAAAAAAATAATACTAATTTAGTAAACCGATATTAAGTACAGTTTTAAAAATGGTATATAATAAATGTATACAAATATATACACCCGATGGTGATGGCAGGTATTATGAATAAAATTACAAATTAAATAAAATAAAAAATTATTATAAATCTATAATAAAAAAGTTAAACTAATAATTTTATCAATACATAATATCTTCTTTTGGAGGCTTAACCAATTAAGAGTTTACAAGTGATAATTTCTCCCTGATAGTTTACAAGTATAATTTCTCCTTCATTTATATTAACTTCGTCATTGTAAATTAGAAAGGAGTGAGATGAGTCTCTACATTAGTCATTGAGGCATCACATTATAGAATACCATATGATACCATCAAATCCACCTCACCAGATGCAGTAATTTGTAGAAGCACGCATCTCACAATTATTCTCTTAGATCATGGAGTTCTTCAACTGCACAAAAATTGATTTTGATGGCAATGGTATGAATGACCAGACTAGAAGCAATGTAATAACAACACTTCCTTTCATTGGGTTAAGAAAAAATTAGGAGTGAGATCCATGCAGATGCATATTCCAAGATATATAGGAAACAAATCATCCTAAAGTGATTATGGAGTTCCCAATCATTGAATCTGAGTTTTTTTAATTTAAAATACGAAAAACAAGAAAGTGAAGTAATTAAGTGGAGATTTATCATATGGCAATATAAAAGTAACGGAATAGAACTATATTTTTAATATACCCATAATAAGTAAAATAACTAATCGATAATATAATAAATTCGATTGAAGAATATGCAAGCGTTAATAAACATCAAATTCGTACTATAAATTAGTCAAATTCGTTTTCAGAAATTGAAATAGCATGGAAACGGCTACCAATTAACACTATAAAAATTAATATGGATTACTTATTTGATCAGTTAATAAGAAATACAGGGACAGAAAATAATAGCAGTGCTCTCTAATACGAGCTAGTTACTCCCGATTTTATTTAAAACACATATTATAAGTCGAGGTAGTAATTGTATATGGTAAGTTGAGGTAGTAGCACTAAAATTTACAAAATAAGAAAAATAACTCAAAATAATACTTTAATCTTCCTATTATACTATACTAACAACTACAAATTCCATCTTATATTTGTTATTATATTGATAAATCGCTATTTTAAATGAGATTTTTAGAGTATAAAGTTACATTAGTTAAATATTGATAAATCGTTATTTTACATGAGAATTTTAGAGTGTAAAGTAATATTAGTTAAATAATTAAACAACCTTTCTTCAAATACATTAATATATTTTTAAAAGAAAAATTAGAATTCAATTGGTTTAAATATTGTTATACTCGATAATATTAAATTTATTATTAATAATAAGAAAATTATCTGTTGTGTAAAAAAAAATTTTGTTCGAATCTTATTTAATAAATTAATAAAATAATATTTTATTAAGGAAAAGAAAATATATAAATCAAATGGATCCCAAAGTTGTGAAATATTGGGCATAATATCGGTCCAGCTATACATTGTACATTTCCCTCTCTTTATTTTTAACCTCCCACAGATTTGGACCAGACTACTCCAATTTCTATGCTGCAGATCATCAGCCAACATCAATTCAACGATATAAACACATAATCAGGCAAGAGCTCCAAGACCATAATGGAAATGGTATTATTTGTTTGTGAAGGTAACATATCAGCTGTTAAGATGATGTCTCTTCCACCATAAGCTGGTCCCTTGTTTGAATGTCGATCCCCAGGTTAGAAAAATCCCGGCGCAATTTATCCGCACTCTTGAATTGTAGACTTACAATCCCAAGTTCAGCTGCAGCCTCGACATTTTTTAACCTGTTCACCAGCAACGCATAACAAGAAGAGTAATCTATAAGCATGGCCGGGTCCTTTTCTGGTGGAATTTGGTCATAAATTGAGGCATACTACAGGATTCCATGCCTAATGCTTTCCACACAATATTGAAATCAGGGAAATTCTGGTGTTGGAAGCCATTGCTTTCTTCACATAGTAATGTTCTCTTCTATTAAAAGCATTGGACAGTCAATATGCACTGAAAAAAGAATGGATGGAGATAAATATACGCAATAACCTGTCATCAATGAAAATGCAGTTGCCAGGATCGACTCCTAGATGTACCACGATATCTGAATAGAAGTCGGGTTCAGGCTTCCTTTTGCCTGAAAGGGAAACAACAATATTCATCCAAATTATAAAACGCCATGCATAACAGCAAAAGTTCATTCAGAGTATGCATCAGAAAGAGAGAGAAAGAGTATGCCAGCAATGAAGATACCAAGTGTGCAAGAACAAAATGTCCAAGATAAGAATTTTGAGATCTGCAACTTGTCCTCTATCATTTGATACCTACAACAGACTTTCCGATGTATGATCAGAGTCACTCAACCGAGCAAAGCTGGAGAATTTAACAACTAACACTTCCAGTCAATTTTCTCCATTACACTTCTAAGAGACATAAAATTGTCATACCTTTTTGCTCCTCAACATAGTGGAATGATCAATGAGTTCTTTTTTTTTCCTATAGTTGAATAGCTTAGTGGAGAGAGGTAATAATTATTCTATAGATTTTCTATTTTCTGTCAACTCCTCTGCATTTTATAGAACTCATTTCATTCCATTTTATTGCATTCAATTCCATCCTGCTCGGCTCCACTCCACTCCATTCCCTCATTCAGACAAGATGTTGCTGTGTAATTGATGACACATAAACAACTAAATCCACCTTACCAGATGGGGTAATTTGTAGAAGCATGCATCTCATAATTATTTTCCCTTAGCTCATGGAGGAGTTCTTCAACTCCATCAAGGTATGAGAAGCCATTTATCATACATGCTTTAAGACCTGCAAATTCATTTTGCTCGCATTATACAACCAGTCTGAATAAAAGAGCTATGAAATGACAAAGGGAACACAGCCCTGAAACATTCACTATATACCCATGTCCTCTTATTAGAAATCTCAACAGAAAGAAGCACTTGCCACATATGATAGGATTAGACCATATTGGAAGGATTAAAACTTGAACAAGAACAAGGATGGCCCAAATCATACTTGAATCCGACTCTCGTAAACTATTTACTATACTTTAGAAGCAAGAACTAGAAGTTATATGAATTGTCCGTTCTTATATTAATAAATCAGTGAATTACATGAGGTTTTTAGAGTGTAAAGTGACACTATTTAAACGATTAAGCAACTTTTATGCAGATGTATTAGCATGTTTCTATCTTAAAAATTGGAATTCAAGTATTTTTATTATTGATATACTCGATAATATACTCGATAATGATAAATCTATTATCGAGAATTAAATAATTATTTCATTTTTATCTTATTAGTGTATGGGTATTATATCTAATTTGATAAATTAATAAAATAGTAATTTATTGAGCAAAAAAAAGAAAAGGCTAGTAAAAAGAACATTTAATGAGAAATAGGAATTGAGAAGCCAACCTTCCAAGTCAAAAGGCCTCCTGTCCTTGAAAAACTTTTTAGATAGTTCCACCTGTGAATGAAACAATAAGACTCTTAGAAGAAGGATTCTTCAATACTTGGAAAGCACAGTCAAAGCAAAAAGCATATAGGTATCCTTCGGAAGCTATTCCACTGAAATAAACAGTTATCTCATAACCTCATCAATCACCCCCTTCTCGAACTCAATCCAAGCGGTCGGATGCTTGCATTCTATTAGCTCCTTGAGAGACATTCTGGGGGAGAAGAAAACTTAAGTTCGAGTATGTAAGGAAGAAATCGTCAACTTTCAGTTGGAAATCCGGCTAGCACCGGACCCAGAGAGAATAAACAATAGATCAACACTACAACGTTCATTTCCTGCACCGATTAGGGGAAAAGATGGGTACCCAAAGAAGGCAGGGACGTCCTCGTAAAAGGGGTCTCTGACAATTGTGTCCATGATGTCGAAGAGCAGAACAGGGAACTTCCTACAGCCCTCCGTTGCCATGTTCGGGGAGGAAGAGACGAGGGATGCTATCTTGCCGATGGCACTGGCAGTGGAAGCCGTACTCCTAAGTCTTGGTGGGATGGCCGGAAAAGCGAATTGGACCGCACGGGGGAGTGGACCCATCAAAACAGCCATACCCACATGGACCGAGAAAGAACGAATTGAATGGCTCCTTTTAGCTTCACTTAAATGAGGGGAGAGAGGGAGAGAGAGTTCATATTGTACCCATCTTTTTCCTTATCAATTACCATCTAAGTTTTGTGCAAAAAAATTACCATCTAAGTTCAGGTCCAGCAATGCAACTTGGAGAAAAAAGAAGATAGAAAAGAAACATAGTGAGATAGAACAATTCTTGTAGGCAAGTCTTGAACTGCTGGATTGATTCTTGCTGGTGGAAGGGAAGCTCAGTATATTTTACTGAGAGCTGAAAGCAATGGTGGGAGATATCACCATGATTAGCCAAGCATGACAAAGAGAGAGTAATGTCTATGCATAACATTGAGCCAAAGACAGTTCTATAAGATTAAGACAAAAAAACCAATATGGCCCATTTCATGACCATAAATCCACCATTATCACCAATCCTTTACAAGCATAGTACATGCTTTCTACCTAACAAGCATAAAGCCTGTCCCCACTTGCAAGTTTGTGGAATTGAGAGTTGAACAGACGTAGATTTTGATGAATGTTCAAGCAGACACTCACTAGAAGAAAAGTTCCTCTATACAGAGTTGGAAACCATGTTGCATCATTAGAGAAGACACATGGGTTCTGCAATTCCAAAGGTTGAGCTGGAAACGAAGGCAGGAGCTTCTCTCATGATGCTGGTTTCAACAAATCCAGGATTTGCAGGTCTGTGGATGAACACACACAGTAGATGAAACCTCTTCCCAAAGCATAGAATATGTGCCCGTGATGATTCATAGGACTAAAGAATATAATATGTAATTCTCAGCTTCACAAAAGTTTCTCCCAATCAAGCATCTTCTACATATCTTCATAAAAGAATACACCATGATAAAAGAAGCATTGGATCCCTTGCCCACTTTGCTATTACTTCTTCCCCTCACATCTATCCTTGGCTGCAGTTGTGGTGCCATGATGATGAGAGGTACATGTGTGTGGAGTAAATAGGATTTGTGCTTTTTGAATGGTTGAGCTCATATGTTTCTCCTCCTCTAGAAAGAACCCTGGAGGGAAAACTGCAGGGAAGGCTCCCTTACCGCCATGCTCGCTCGACTGGTCGCAGAAAACTGCCAAGCCATAGTTTAATTAGGTGTGCGCTTGCTTTGCCTGATACTGACATGATGTGTAGATGCCTCCATGAGAGTCTTGAAGCAATAATCTGTGAACAACACGTGTACTGGCCTATTTGAAGACCCATCCCTCCGCCGCTTTGCTCTTCCTGTGCCGCTCCACCTGCCTTCACGGATCACTTCCAAGCGTCACCGTGCAGTTCTCTCTCTCTTGGGTGCATACATAGCACTTGCTCATATTCTTTTCTTCCCTCCTACAACTTGACCGCCATGGCTGCAGCAGCGGGAGAGTTTGAATAAGCCGCTCCATCCGTCATCGTGTTTGTGTTGAGCACTGTAGAAACTTGGTCTTAAATCTCCATCGGTGCGGACTGTCATGGATGAATCGGCGAAGAAACTGGAGGATCAAGTGAGACTAGCGGTGTACCAGGCTAGGGAGCTCCAGGAAGCCGCATCTTCTCTCATAGCCAAGTTCTCCATTGAGGAGCAGTCCATCCGGCAGCGCGTTTCTTCCCTCGATTCCACCCTCCATCGTCTCCGCTCCTCCATTGATTCCCATCTCCGGCAGAAGCTCCTGCACCCCCAACTCTCCAGCAAGGTACGCTAAACTCCATTTCTTTCCTACTGCATTTCCGATCACTACAACAAAATCACATCCTACGGCGCACCATATTCAATTAACTAGATTCTGAAAGAAAACCTTCTCATGAATATTTTCTGCATTAATCGAATTACAAGAAGATGTGAAAACTTTTCCCTCCCTTTTCCGTTGGATTGCTTATTTTAGGGTATACGAGGTGAGTTACCTATGTGTTCAAATATCCGTAGTTAACACTCAACTGAGGAAAAGACGCTGAAATCTAGTAGATTTCACCTGGATTTTGCAAGAAATGCACATACTGATTTTCCTGAGTGCTCTGCTGCAGCTGGAAGAGGAACTGCAAAGAGCAAGGTGTACTATGGTTGATGGAGATACTTCTTCTTTCTTCCCCTCTAGACCACAAGGTGGTTTTCTCTTTCCCTATTTTCAGTTTTATATTCTTAAATATTTGACTGAGACTTCCACCTTCAGGACAGGACTCATGCTCTCTGTTTCCTTGTATGCTTTGTGGTTGTGGAGTGCAGGAAGGTTCCTGAAGATGCTTATTGGTCCAGTTAATGTACGTGCCACTCGAAAAGATCTTCAACTAAAGTTCAAAGAAGAATACAACAACTACAGAGTAATGTCCTCGGTGGCCTTTCCTCATTAATATTGCTTCTTCTAGTGATCATGGTTCATTTACTGGAGTATTCGGAGTGGGTGAAGCATCATATAGTAAATTCAATGGTTTTTTGCAAGTTATTTCAATGCTATTTTAAATTTTTTTTGTCCACGCTGATGTGGTGTGTTTGATATAGCAAGAATTTCTGGTTTTATAAGATAAAAGCATGGCTGCCTGAGTTAAGATGTGCAAGATATCGTTGAACTGAGGGTGGCCATTGGCCAGATCCATCAGATGCTTGCTCAATAACTCATTATCCAGTTTACCCAGTTCAGTATGAAATGACCTATTCCAGTTCAGTTCACAGGAGCTATTTGTTGTGAGATATTTTTCTTGTGCATGATGAAGTGATGTTTCTTCTCTGGAGCAGGATAAGACTGCCCTTCTCTTTCTTGTATTCCCAGCTATACTGTTAATATTGAGATCCTGGATGTGGAAAGGGTGCATGCCGAACTTCCCTGTTCAGCTCTACCAGGTAATATATATATATTGCTCTATACTTGGTGTAAGCATATATGGTAGGTGCAATGAGGACATTCACCTGCTGTCTATCTGATCTTATGTGCTAGGCCTGGCTGTTGTTCCTGTACACTGGATTGGCATTGCGGGAGAACATACTTCAAGTAAATGGAAGTGATATTTGTTCATGGTGAGTGTTAACATAGTATGCCTATCTCCTGAAGTATTTTTGGAAGCCAAATAAGTGTCTGTACAGCCTGTATGTATATGGATAAATGGTATGCAACAACAGTCTATTGTTTTTTGCAGTAGGATATATGGATAAATGTGACATAATAGGCTCAGTAATTAAAAGGGTACAAGGAATTCAGGGGTTTGACCTGGTATATTGCTTAATTCAACAATATTCTAGGTAGCTAAGCTATCTTATATTCACTTTTCAGTGGAGAAATTGTGAAGTGGATAGATGTGGATTCTCCTTTTATTTTTTGTCAGAATTCTTTTTGTATTGGATGCACCTAAATGTCTTGAAAACTGTTTAGCTAGTGCACAACAATTGCTAAAAACCTATATTGCACTTCTTAGTGATCCTAAGCTCAATTCAAGAATTGCTAAGAATGGGTTACTATTAATTAAGGTTTGAACATATATAGTTATTTAGTGGTTAGTCCCATTAGCAATAGAAATTTATTTTACTGGGAATTATTCTTTTACAGGGTCTCAATTCTCTGTTAAATCCAATCACAAGCTTGCAAGATTCCCTAGTATATAAGGATGTCGTATTGTTTTTTGTTGATGCTATCCAGATGAACTGTGCAATGTACTTAGTAAATTGGCCAAACCTTTCAGGTGGATACATCATCATTATTGTGCTATGGTTATGACACTTGTCAGCCTCACATGGGAGATTAAAGGGGAGCCTAATTGTGTCAAGAAGCAGGTTACTGGCATCCTATCTTTAGGATTCATAGATGTCATAACTGTTCTCGTTTTTATCCATAAATAGTTAAATCTTTTGCAGCGTTGTGTACAACTGTTTCTACAGTGGGCTATGATGCAAGGTGTGGCAATGCTTTTGCAGAATAGGTACCAACGACAAAGACTTTATACTCGCATCGCACTTGGAAAGGTATAAAACCAATATGCAGAATGTTTAAATTTGGTACTACTTTTTATCGCATGCCCTTTAGATTACTTCAAAAGAAAATTATGGCTTTCTGTATTTTATAAAGGGGCAACTTTCATTGTTTTCTTTGTGGTATGCATCCAGGCTAAAAGAATGGATGTTGTCTGGGGTGAAACTGCTGGTGTAGCTGGTCAGTTATTGCTGCTTTGTCCCATACTCTTCATATTGCAGGTAGTTATTGCATCTGTTTTTTTTTTAATAAAGTTATTAATCATATTAAGTTTGTAGTTATCCTTCTCATTAGCAAGATCTTTTCTTGCCTGACCATGTCAAACATTAGTTCAGATCTTTTATTGCCTGACCCAACCTACCATGCCTTGCCCAGACCTGTTCAGTTAGTATAATATTAGTTCAAAATTTATATATCTTTATCATACACCCTAGTTTTAGAAATCGAATTTATACAGTAAATCTGTAAAAGGCAATATCTTCATTTATTTTGTTATTGCATGTATTTTAGTTTTTTTGTTCGAGATATTTTTTTTAAATGTCAACCTGAAATGGGTTTGGGTGGGTCTGAGTCTGCCCTGCACAGGGCAGGGCAGGGCACATGACTTGATGCTTGACCCGTGCTGTGGAAATGGGCCAGAATGGTTTGGCTGGTCAAAAGGACATGTATGGTCCAGATTCCCAGAAATCCACTATGACCCTTCCCATTGCCATTCCTTTTGACTATCTTGCGATAATGGATGAAGTGGGGGCACCTTTCTTTTCATATTAAATAAGTTTGTCATAGATGCTTCAAAAATCTTTCTGCTGCCTCAACTCCTACCTAGCCCAAGACATAATATCTCATTATATCTTAAATGTTATAAAATTATGGTACGTATTTACGAGGTCATAGCATTATTTTTACTGGGGAAATTCAATTATAGTCCATTATAATATTTTGTTTTGATCTCAGAATAACCTTGCCAGAAGCTTTAGAATCTAACCCTGCACCTCTTTTATTTTGGAACAGGGTTGTGAGGCATATGTTGGAATTTCCTTGCTTAGAACTGCATTTACAATGGAGATCTCTGAATGGCAGGTGCACCAGATTTTCAACTATTGTTTAATGTATCCATTACATATGGATGTTAGGCACTGAAAACATGGATGTACCTATTTGGCAGGTCATATTTTTCGGGGTGCTTTTAGTCTTCATGGCAGTGGGAAATTTTGTGTACACAGTCAAGACACTGTTGATAAAATCAAGGTTTAAGGCGAAGATGAAGAGAGCTAAGAGCAAGGCAGAAATGGATTAGGCTTCTTCTGATTCTATTGTCAATAGTTAATATTATCAGTGGCTCATCGGCTTCTTGTTTTTTTTCTGAAGTTTTTATTCTCCTTCTCATGCCCAGGAAGAAAGCTGCCAGCAACTCGCAATCTTATGCTATAGAATGATCATAATACTTAAAGTCTTAAACTATAACAGTATGCAGCTAGGTACTGATGATTGTACATCCCCCTTTTAAGCATCCCTGTATCTGAACTTCATACCTTTCCTGGTATTTTCAGTGAGATAAATAAAACACTAATGCAGTTTCACGTCTTGATAATGTCTTGCATTCATCTTGTTTATTTTTTTATTCCCTTGCCACATCATTTTAACCATACAGAGATCGAATATTCATGGCTTGAGCGAAAAATGGAGGTACCATATTTTTTTGTGTCAATTCTCTTGTGGCCACTTATTTCCTATGACTATTCCCTCGATTGGCTCAATGTGCTTGGTGTTTTATTGCCTTTTGTGCCCATTATTAGTTTGTCTTGTTGATTGCCAATAGCCTTTCTTTATGCAGATGGGCTTTTTGTCACACTGAGCCAAGGGTCTCATGAACTCGTGGTGGGTATCCCTCAATGTCACATCATCTCCAAATATGGAAGTGGGTCGTCTCCAAACTCGGTATTCCTCATCTTCTCTACCAAGTTTCCATAACTTACCTCTTTTTGAAGAGTTCCCACCTTTTGAAAAGAATTGAAGTGAAACTTTGATATTTTGAAGAGTTCAAACATACATACATACTGACTTTGCTTGAGGAGTTATTCAAGTAAGTGCCCACCTTTTGTGGCAAGCCATCTCCTCACCTCTGCCCTCCCAATATCCACTCCCCGGCCCGTGATTTACAAGCAACCACCCCAGCCCCCTCTCCTAAAATTACTACCAATCACCCATTGTGGGCCAAGTATTTACCTATTCACAATCTACCCCAGCTAGCCAAATAGCTCATCACCAAATCAATAGCTGCCTAGTTACACCAAGAACCTTCACGTGCACTGATTTTCCCTTTTGGGCAGTGGGAGGGTGGAAAAATTAGGACGGAAGTAGACAGACCATAGAATTTATGCTGTGGAGGGAAGGGAACCTTAGCTTCTGTTGAAAATGCCAATCACACTCTTCTCCATTCGTGCACGATTCCTTATTGACACCCGCCGCGTGCATCCATTGTATTTTAGTGTGGGAATATTATGGACTTCTTCATCCTGCCACTGGGCCCCTGCATGTCTACCATAGATCAATTGTCAGGGATTTCTAGCCCCTAGCTTAACCCATATGAAAATTTGCCACCATGTACAAAAACAATGGAAATAATAGGTTCAAAACACTGATTAAAATAGTCTCACAAAAAAAGAGGTACAACATGGAAGCCATAGATAGAATATTGTTTTTATGTGCAAGAGAAGAGAAGTGGGTGGGAGGAGAAGGAGAAGAAGAAGAGCCATTAACAACCCATTTTCATCTTTTCCTCCCATGTGCTACCCCTCAACACAAAAAAATTAACTTTCTCCCACCCCTTAAATTATATATTTATTTACTTTAATGGGCATTATTTGCTACATTATTCTTGTTCACAACTTTGATGTACAAATAAATCTATTAAATTATGATTAATACAAACTTAGATATTCATTTATCAAATGTAATTTTTTCCATTTAAAAGTATTATTTTTATTATGATACATAAAAGAGAAAGAGATGTGTTAGTGTCTCACTCCACTTATATTGAGTATCTTTGATTACTTTATTAATGTGCAATGCAAGGCTGTTACATTATTAATTTGATCATGTGTGACTGTTACCACCATGGGGACAACAAAGAGAGGTAATCACATTCCACATGTGATCATGTACATGCATGACATCACCCATACTCCAATTAGAATAAGAATGGGTGCTAAGTAAGAAATCCAAACACACAAATTGAGGAAATAGAGCAAGCCCTTTAAAGAATTATTTGTTCACTAATTTTAAGAATTAATTGGAAGGTAAAATTAAATGGGTGGAAGTACATTAATAGATATGCATTATATAATGGAGGGTGGAGGGAGAGAGGGAGGGAGTGGCACATGGTAGGGCAAACTCCCATCAAGAATTGATGGTGAGATTGTGGATTTATTGGCCTTTACTAGTTGGCAAAAAAGGTGGTATGTAGTGGAATCATGTAGGAGAGGTATAGCTAGCTAGTGAGAGGGAGATGGAGTGACATATTTGCCAATTTGCATGATCTCTACCTTCATATGCATGAGTATAGGTACAAATGTAGTAAGGAGACATAGATTGATTGATATCTATGAATGTATATTTCTAACTAGTTAGAGATTGATGGATGGATGACTTGTGAAACCCTAATGAATGTTTATCATGTTTCAATTTATCTTTGGTTCATTTAATTCAAAATTTACCATTGCTACTAAGTTATTGCATTCATAGAGATCTTCCTACAAAGTATATAATAAATTAGTAGGGAACAAATAAATATGAAGATAAATGACATGGTTAATCTTATATTTTTTTTGCCATTTTAATATTATATTATTAAAAAAATAACTTTTATTAAATATGTATATGAAGTGAAGTGGTGGATCTACTCACACATTGAATAGGTCAAAACTATAGTTTTCTTTCAATTATATCCACATGAATTATTTTGTTTCTTCCAATTTATTTTTAATTTAGCATATATAATAATTATTATAAATATATAAAATAAGAGAAATATAATAAATTGATATAAAAATAGTCTTGTGATTTTTAATTTGTGGAGTATGATGCTAGTGCACAAAATTTTCATCTATAATATTATACTAATTTCATGTATAGAATAATGTGCAAAAGGTATGTCAATTCTATATGTGGACATGACAGGGTACACGTGTTGAAAGGACATTTTCAGTGAATAGGATTTATGTACACATAATATTGGCCCCTAAATTAAATCCTATATATATACATACACTTCAAACCATATTTACATAGAATTATGGATTAAATAATAATATAATTATTCATATATATCTTTTAATTTTTTTGGTATTTGATTATTATATATTTAAAATTATTTTGTTAGTTCTATATATTTTTAAAATAATATTTTTAATTATATATATACAAAAAAAAATCTTATATATTCAATAAAAATGTCATTTTTTTTACTTTAAAATACAAGTTTTTTAAGGATAAACCATTACTTTTATCAAATATATAAAACTTAAAATATATTTTTAAATATATATTATTAAAACTATCAACTTTAAAATTATAAATTTGGAAAAAATAAATTTTAAATAAATATATATGGAAAAAATAACTTTTAAACTATATATATACGTGTGATATATAGACATTAACTATTTGCCGCATGAATTGTGCATTTAGGGATTATTTCTATTTTATAGTATATTGCGTGTAAAAGTGGACCATTTGTAGGCAAACACAAACCCATACCCCCACACATGTAGTCATACACTCCACGCTTGAAGTACAAGGAAGGCATCTATCTCTTTGGGTGAATGGGATATGTGATGTGACATATATTAATGTTATTTTTTTAAATTAATAAAAATTAAACAAATCATAAAAAGAAAATAATTAACACTAAAAAAATATATAAAAATAAGACAAAAAAATACAAATATAAGTTAGTATCCCATAATTCACATGGTATATGGAACTTGCTCCACTAAATTAATATTAATTTTATTATTTATTTAAAATTGTGAGAGAATGTAATTATCTAATAGAATATGTGAAAGTATGGTATAGCAATAATTAGTCGGGTTCATATATATATATATATAGTAATCATTTATAATTATGATAATTATTAAAATTTTATAAACTAATAATATTTTTTTATTTTATTTAAATATAATATTATTAATAAAAATATAAATTTTATAATATAAAATTCTTGATCGGATAATTATTTTTAATTTTTCGTTCAATAAACTAAAACTATTATGGATAACAAAATATTTGATATCAAATATTAAATTTTTTGCATTGCTTCATACATGCCCATGTGGAATTTAAGATCACATATTTTTCTTCATAATTGAAAAAACAAAGGGGTAGGAGGTGGGCACTCTCACTATATGGTGGGCACATGTGATGAGTCCCATCTACTTAATTGGATCTACAAAAATATGTATACACACACACCAAGCATGCCTAGAGATATGAGAAATGCTCCACTCAATTAACTTTGGATGGTGGACCGTTACATGTACACATCAACCCCATCTCCATCAATTTGGGTGGATTTCTCCATTGCTAGCTAGCTCCTTACTATTTGTTTTCTCTATATAGAAAGACTTATGCCCACTAGGGACACCTAGAAAATGCTATGTACTAGATTAATCATGCCATTAGGCATCCAATTTTCTCTAGAAAAAAAAAACTTAGGCCAATTTTCTTGAGGTTAAATTCTCATTAATATGGATTGATCCCTTATGAGGTTAAGATCAATCATCTAGCTTTATAACCTCTTAAATCATTCAATAATCATAGTTTAGTAGTATATTTTGTATGAATTAGAACATTGTTAAGCCGATATTTATAATTATTTAGTAAGTACAAACTCACTCCTATTGAGATGTTAATGAGTTAAATTATGCTAAATCAAAATTAATAATCTAAAAAGTTGGATTATTTTCCAAATTTCATGATATTATTTTGGATTTTTAACCATGACCTAGTGCCTACAACCTACTGCCTATTGCCTACTGCATGTGGTCAGGTTCTGAGTTAGCAAGGCTGGTTGGCTGACTTCCCTTAATTATACTTAATTATGTAGCTTAGAATAATCAGTGGATGCAGAAGATGGACCAGAGGGAATAATCATTAAAGTAATGATTACAGAGAAAGGGTAATAATTATACAATTTGAATGAACTCAAGGCAAGGCTGAAGCAAATTTTTTTTTTCACTCAAAATAAATGTAAAGAAATTCATAGGAAATGTAAAGAAATTAAAAAAAATGACAGGAATAATTGACACATAGTGTACCCAAAAAAGTGAGCAATCAACCCTTTTATTGCCATCTTTCTCCTTCCTCTTTTTCTTCAAGAACTAGACTTTACTACCATACTTCTCTGCAACTCAGGGGTAAGAGCTTTTATTTCCTCTCTTCTTGCCTAGTAAATGCCATTTTCCCTCCAAAACTTGACCAACATTATTCACCAACAAATCAATGAATGTAGAGAAAGGCTAGACCTGTAGAAGAAGAAGCCTGTGGTATGCATGTGGAAGATCAATGAGCAGAAGAAGAAGAAGGTGATGATGATGATAGAAAGGAAAACACAGAGATTTTCAGATATGATCTATAGGATTGGGTATGAATGACCAAACCCCTTATTGAGAGAGCAAAGGGAAGTGGAGGAAGATAAATTGGAAGAAGAAGAAGGATTTGATTTTATGAGAATAAATTGAGAGCATTTTTTGCAGGTGGGTGGTGGGTCTCACCGATCACTGTACCATCGCCGTAAATGAAGTCGTCGGGGCAGCTGCGGCCGCCGCCGTGGCAGCGCCACTTCCCCCACCACTACTACCAGCACCACCACCACTTGGGGGTCCAGCCACTGGGTTTTGTCGAGTACCCTCCTGATGATGGAACTCTATCTTATACCCCATCTTCCTTTCCTCCTCATCATCTTCCCCTTCTTCATCATCGTAATCCTCATCTTCATCCAACGTGTCCTCATCATCATCGTCGTCCAGCCCCATCCCCATGTCCCGGTGCTGCAACTCTATCCCGTTTTTATCAGCTTCGGCGGAGAATAAGCTCACTTGCTGCTGCAGTTGCAGGTCCAGTGGGTTTCTTCGATGGTGGTTCGGGTTCCCTCCGATCACGGTGTCTTCTGGCTTCAGTATACCAAAAACCAAATCAGCCCTTCTTCCCATCAAATTATATGTTCATAAAATAGAAGACAATACCATGGATCATTCATCAAGACGGTAGTCGTTACCTTCGATGCATCGCCATTGCCTTCTTCTTTGTGGCCATCTTTTCCTGCATCTTCCCCGACTGTATGATGCTGAACTTGGTGATCGCTGCTTCCGGCACCTTCACTGCCACCGCCGATGCTTCCGAAACTGCTGCTGGTGAGGATCTTTTTCCGGTAAAGGGCATCGAGCTCATGGAAGTAAGGGCAGGTCTTGGCATCCTCAGGCCTCTTCTTGTTGCTCTCCTTCACCTTCTTGAAGTACTTGTTGATGTTCTCCCACTTCTCCTTACACCTCTTGGCGCTCCGGCTGTAGCCCATTCGCTGCATTCCGGCCGAGATCTCCTCCCACAGTGGCCCCTTTGGCCCCGCCTCTTGGTACCTTGGCTCGAGCCCGCTTCTCAGCTTTATCAGGGCAATTACCTCCGTCTTCGGCCACCTGGAGGATGACTGTGGTGGCCGCTCTCTGCTTCCGCTTCCTCCTTCTCCCTCTCCTCCGCCGATGCCTTCCTGGGCCCTCACTTGCTGCTCCGGCACAGCCGCCAGCACGACATCCATATGTCTGGCGGTTGGCTCAAAATTGCTTGGCTGCTGTTGCTGAGGCGACAGTTGCACTGGCACATGGGCCGGCTGTGGCGGTGGCGGTGGCGGTGGGGTGGCCAAGTGGATGGGTTGGCCGGTGATCTTCTGAAGGAAGGACATGATCAAGGCGTTCCGAGAGGCCGAAACGGTCCGCTCCTGGGCCATGATCTCATGCTCGCGGGCCAGCAAAGACATCTCCTGCCGCCTCCACGCCTCCTCCCTTATCGACCTCTCCTCCTCCCTCTTCTCAATCGCCTCGAGGAACTTCTGCTGCATCGCCTCTTGCTTCTGAATCACCTGCTTCATCAACCCCTCAAAGAACTCCATCATCCTCCTGCTCCCCCGCTTCCTCTTTCGCCCGCTCCCACCCACATTGGACGGCTCGCTGCCCTCGTTCTCGTCCCCATCTCCACCCTCCGTCTCATGAGACGAAGACGAGCTATCCGAGGAGAAGTCCAGACCCATCGGAGGTTGTGCCACCCTGGGAAATAGGTGGGCCTGAGGCGGCAGTGGCGCCATGGAAATGGATGTAGTGGGGACGAGCGGCCGGATGGAAGAAATGGGCATTGGGCTGCTGAAGCTGATCCCTGGAGGTGCAGCGGTAGCCATAGTGGGCGGTGCCGCCGCCGCCGCCTGAGAGATGGCAGTGTTATGGAGGGCTTCTAGCTCGGAGAAGAACTTGTAGGTCTTGCCGTCCTGCCGGCCGGCCCGCCCTTCTTTCGTTCTCTTATAGTATTTGTCTACGTTCTCGAACTTCTCCTTGCATTTCTTCGCACTCCTCTTGTAGCCAAGCTCAGCTAGCTTCCTGCAGTAGCAACAAACAGCATTACAAGAAGATCTCCATCTTCCATGGATCTGTATCTGTATTCCCAAAAGAAAGTTGCAGTCTTTATTAGTAATATTCTTGGAAAAGGAGAGAGTCCCTCTGATAGAGTGACTGCTACTTCATCATCCCATCTTCTTCTGCTTTAAAATGGCAGCCATAGCATTGATTTGTGACACCCAGATCGAGAAAAACGCTCAAGGAAAGAAAAAAAGTTGAGAAATTTATGTTAAACATCGAGATTTGAACAATTCCTCTAGGGATTCTCATTGGGTCTGCAGCACTGAAAATCTCAAAATTTGATGCCTTTTAGGGCATATGGGGGAAATTAAAGCAATGGAGATGGAGATGACGGACATGGTGGAAGGGGATTGGCTGCAGCTCATGCATTGGATCTGGGCCAGACGCTCGAATTTACATTTTTTTTGGATTAAATGAAGCAATAAATAAATACTGGGGAGAACATAAAGGAGAAGAGAGAGAGAAGATGCCCAGAGATGCCAACTCGTATGCCGTGGTGATGGAGATTGAAACCATGTGCAGCCCAGAGGGAAGAGAGAGAGACAGACAGAGACAGAGATGGTGATCATCAGCTGGAAGGAATTCGGGTTTGATTACCTGGATACATCTTCCCAGAGGGGGCCCTTCACGGTGGCGTCCCGGAAGGTGGCGTCCATCTCCGACCGAATCTTGAGGAGGGCGAGGGTTTCCTGGCGAGGCCACCTATTGCCGCCGCCACTGCCGCCGGCGCCACCTCGTTCCGCGTCATCCCCAGCCGCGGCGGTGGCGAGGGCCTCCATGTCTGGGAAACCCCTGCCGCCGCTGCCGGACATGAACTCGTCCAAGTTCACGGCGGAGGAGGCCGGCGGCCTGCTGCTGATTGGAGAGGCCTCCTCTACTTCCATCTGGCTGTTGCTCTGCTGGCCGGACTGGTCTACGCCCCCCATGAAGTACTGCTGGGTATTAGATCCTCCTCCTCCTCCTCCTCCTACTCCTCCTACTCCTTGCTGCATCACTAACCCCGTCGATAATTTGTATCTGCAGGACTGAAACTAAGCTGATCCTCCACCACCTCCTCCTCCTCCGCCGGTAGAGGCTAAAATTGGAGGGAGGAGGGGCAGTGTTAAAGGAAAAGGGAAGAGAGACAGTACTAAGAGCTGAAAAGGATAGATTGATCAATGGATAGACAAGAGAAGAGAAAGAAGAGAGAGAGAGAGAGGGAAGATTTCTCCTATGAGTTAGTGCTGATTGGGGTGGCTGTTAAGTTTCAGAAGGGGTTTGTTTTTACTAAAGAAAAGAACCCAAAAGAAAAAGGGCAAAAATTTTGGTGAGAGGAGGGTGGTGGAAAGAAAGCCTTATCCCTCTTTGGAGCTGAGGCTAAAGCTAGGCTTCCAGTAAAGGAAGAGAGAGAAAGGGAGGTGGGGAGAGACGGTGGAGATGTGGGAGCATAATCATGAATGCACTGCTCCACTGCAAAAACCAGAAAATGAAAAGAACCAATTTGACAGAGTAAAAGAAGATGGAAATGGAGGAGATAGTACAGGTTACAGATAGAGAGAGAAGAGAGAGAGAGAGTTGAGGGAGATGAGGATTATGAGGATGATGATGATTGAGAAAGAGAAGATGCACAAGATGATATAGTGAGTGAGAGAGAGAGAGAATGGGATGCGTGTGAATGAGTGCAATGATAAATACAAATGAGATTCTGTGTTGTGGCTCACTTTGATGCTAATTATCATTTGCCCATTTGGTAAATTTATTCAGTAATAAATTTATTTTTATATATTAAAAAAAATAATTATATATATAATATCTAAAATTAACTTTTACTTAATTATATTAGTTAGTGATATCATTGAATATTTGCCCAATGAGATTTTTCATGCAATTTTATTCCATTCCCTTCAAATATATATATATATATATATTTGAAGTATTATTTTCTCTTATTTAGATCTCATGAATAATTCACATACTTGTGGATGTGGAAGCAAGCAAGGAAGGCCACCCCTTTACATGAGAAGAGACCCACACCATCACCATCACCATAAGCATCACCATCCTCTTTCATAAGCAAATTTAACCGTTGAATTTTGCATCATTTTTCGTCTTTTTATTAATATGATATACACGTTACTAAAACTTTATTGGTGTCGAACAATAATTAAGTTTACTTTCTCATTTATGTGCTATTTAATATGGTATTATAGTCAGTAAGCTCACACTTTACCTAACCCAATACTAGAAACCTCATTTGTGTTATACCTTAATATTATGGAAAAATATTTATTAGTGACCATTGTTCTATTCGTATAATACCGTAATAATTATATTCGGCTTGTAAATCATTGTTGATCCATATTAAAGTGTGGTTAAAATAAAATTAAATATTGGATAAAATGAAGAATTGTAATGGATTTATAAGATTAAAAAAATTTTAGTATTTCAGTGCTTATATAATATCATCTAATACTTGTAAATTATATATTATATATGTAATTTAATATAATATAAGTAGACACACTAAGTAGTAAAACAAATATTATTTAAGAAAAACACTAAAATTTTGATGGAATTATACGCACTCAAAAAATGTAAAATGGCTGAGGAAATATGATAATTTGATGAATAGAAAAATGTTGCACATCAAATTAAGTATGTAGTTTAGACTTTAGAGGATTAGATTGGATGGAGATATCTGGTCAAGTTAGTTTGTTATGGTCCAGCAAGGCAAATAATAATTTAAGCTTGTCAATTGTCCTTGCAAGTGATCAGATTGTGCCCACCATTAGTTTAAACAAAAAATTTCTTAATTAATTTAATTGGGTATTTGAAAACTCTTATTTACCTTGTTTGATTTGACAAAAAATTGAAATACTTTTTTAAAATCTTTTAAATTTATAATATTTTGATAAAATAATAATATAGAAAATAAACGGTAAATTAGAATAATAAATCATTTTGAACTAATAACAATTTAGTACAAAATATTTAAAATGTAATAATTTAATTTGTTGTATTTTAGGGGTATTGTAATAAAATAGTGTGAATGAATTGTTTCCTATTATCACATCAAATCTAATTATAAATACAAATTTTAAGTAATTAATTTATATATATATATATATATCTCTATTAACAAATTTTAAACTCAAGTGAAACAAAATCTTTTTTAAAAAATATATGACAAGAAAATGCATAAAGGTAGAATTTTATCCATGACCCAACAATTTAATTGATTTTTAATAATGATATTTGGATCATAAAATTGGAACATATGAGGCATCTTAAAATATATATATATATATATATATATCAATTTTCAAATCTATGACTTTGGGTACAAGAAACATTTGAAGCTCTTTGGAGCTGTAATCCAGATAGATCTCATGGATGTGACCCCCTAATCCAATTAGTATATTAACCCCTTAACCCTCATTAGACAATCTTAATTTTCATTATTAAATTAAACAACATAATTAAAAATAAAATGCACCCATTAATAACTCATTAGATCTAATGGCATAACCATAATGGAATGTGCCAACCTTCAACTACTCGTACAAGTAAAGTAGATTAGTTAAATTCAATATTAATTTTAATTAAATTTAATCACCTTGATCCAATTAAATTAGTGATAATTTAATATAGTTTTATAAATATATATATTTTAATTTTAATATTATTATTTTCAATCCATTAAGACATAATAGATAGCATTACTATGATGATAAGACTTGTGGCAGAGATGTGTAAGTAACTCACACTCATCTATTAAGTCAGTCAAACTATATCTGCTCCATCTACCAAATGAGTTTATTGGGAAGATGTTTTTTTTTAATCCTACTACCTTATTATTTTAATATTAATGTTCATCCATTGATCTGACATGGCCTTCCATTATTGGACATTTACTTTAATTTTGTCGAAACTGACCCGCCAGCACTGTCCCTTCTGCCCATCCATCCCCTCATAGCAGCAAGGGATTCTAAGTCTCCTCTTACATCCCCAAATAGTCAATTCAATCAATTATGTGTTCCTTGATTCCATTATAACAACTATCAATTATTTATTTCAAATGCTATATTATTTTAAAATAGATTTTTTTATTTTTTTTACTACAATTATTTTGGTATAAATTTTATATATTCATTAATTAGAGTTTTGTGACTCGAGAATAAATTATCAAATTATATTGTAAATTACCATAAATACGAGTAAAAATAGCTCATTGTGTCATAATATAAAATTAAATGAGTCAATTTAGTATTAATACGATAATCTAATGAAAAAGTTGAATTGCGTAATAAACAAGATAAAAAAAATCAAAGGGTTGACGATAACAAGATCAACTAAGATAATTTGTGTTGAAATTAAGAAAACGAGTAAAATTTATACATTTTTTGTGATTAACCATTTTGAAAATATTATTTTAAATTTAATAAAATATAAAAGTGTTATTAATTTATATTATTAAATTTTTTTAATATTTATAAATTATTATTTTTAATTATACATGTGCTCAATAAGTTATTAGTGTATAATAGCTTCTATTACGGTATAATATCAAAAATCATACTCATAATAAAATAAAAATAATTAACTCATTAAAATTATAAAATTTAAATAGTATCACCACAATCACTTCTCACAATTCCTAATTAAAATAATGGTATATTGAGAGGTTATATTATTTTATTGGTTAAATTTAAAAAATAATTAAAGATATACTATGAATGACGTCATTAATTAACATATAATCTTGTTGGGTTAACAAGGGAGGTAGAGTGGTATGGTATGTCCCATCTAAAAATGGTAACAAGTTGAATGTGATTGCAACCCCTAACAATATTAGTAGGAATCACTTACTACTCAATCTAAGCTAACTTTTATCCGACCCCCCTCTCCTTGATCTGTGTAGCTGCTGGATGGAGCTATGGATGTGAGATCCAGTCATGGAATATGCAGCTGGATGGAGGATGCAGTGAAAAACTAACCCACCCAAAAGGAATCCCCATGCATGGACTGCTAAAAGGATGCAAAGTAGAGCTCATCCAACAGCAGTACATGAAAAAGGGAAGAATAATGAGTTGGAATGCTGTCAGTCAGAAAGCTCCCTCCCTCTCTCTCTTTCTCTTTCTCTCTCTATAGATATATGTATATATGTGTGAATGACAGAGAGTTATTACGCATTGGTCATGTGAATTCATGTGAATTCGGTATGGTAGTCCAAGGCCGTATGGATGGATACACCTAACCAGTATTGCCTCCTCGATTAAGGGGGGAGGGGGTGGGAGAAGGTGAGCTCGGGAAGAAGACAATACTGGTGTGATGTAATGTACAGCCTTTGCATCAATTGAATTGGATCTATGATACTTGATAGAGATTTTTATTTATATATGCGCAGAGACATTAACGACCTAGCTTGGAATGGAGGTTGAAGGAAAGGGGGGGAAAAAGAACAACGCCGGTACAGCTGTAGAAAGTGGCCCATTAAATGTAGGGCAAGGTTGGGTGGAGTGAATACTGCAATGGAGGAGGAGGAGGAGGAAGAAGAAGAAGAAGAAGAAGAAGAAGAAAAAAAGGAATGTGAGGTGGTGGCGTTTCTTTCAGCCACCTGTAAAAGTTAAAACCCTCCTCGGTGTATTTTTTAATTAAATATAATTATTTAAAATAAATATAAATTTTAATTTATTTATTTTTATAATTGCACATTCCAATATTTATATAGTTGATGTCTAGTAAGACTCGTGATCTTCCCTCATGGCCCATTAAAGCTTGCATGAGGGAGGCCACGGGAGAGACTCGCCGACACCCCCTCCCTCTGGCTACCTGTCCGCCGGTGGCCGGCAACCTCGGAGGGGAGGCCGCCAGAAAGGGATCCTCTGTCCCTCCCCCTTCACTCTTCTCATTTTTGCTCAATTTTTGTTATTTTTATATTTAAAATATATATTAATATTTCGATACATAGTTGAATTAGTATTCAACTTTCAAATTAAATCTTATAAATTAATAACAATTTTTTATTTTACTAAATATGTAATTTTATTCTCAAAATTAGACATTACTTACCATTTAAATACATTTTAAGGTGTAATTTTTAAATTATAATTACATTAATATTTATAATTAATTTTTAAAAAAACAAAAAATGACACTCTCTCCCAAATTTGCAATGGGAGTCTAATATGACATCAGAGAATGCCGTGTTTACAATCTTCTTTAACTGGGCCGGCCCAATTATCAAAGAATAATTCAAGGCGAAATTGGCTCAATGGGCCCTAAGCAAAATCATTGAGAGATATCCACAACTCTACTGCCCAGCCCAGCCCATCAATCCAGGTATACACACATGCATCCTAAAACCCTGACTCGGGATCTCCACAACATGTGATTGAATTTAAAAGGAGTTAGTTCCATAATGTGACCTATCAATTTTTATAATTGGAACTATTTTAATTAAATTATTAATAAAATAGTTTACATAAATTAAGTCAAATAAAATATTTACATATCATTTAAAGCATAGACCCAAAATCTTATCCCTTATTTAATATTTTGGCACTTACACAAAAGTCTATTAAAAAAACCCTTTGACCAAACCAAAACCTATGTTTAATATAGCTCACATCACCAATATGCTTAGAATAATAT
This sequence comes from Trapa bicornis, assembly GCA_030064425.1. Taxonomy (NCBI): domain Eukaryota; kingdom Viridiplantae; phylum Streptophyta; class Magnoliopsida; order Myrtales; family Lythraceae; genus Trapa; species Trapa bicornis. Next base: position 25,525,776 of record CM057751.1, read on the forward strand.
ATATATATATATAGTGTATTATATTCAAAATCAACCAAAATTGACTAGCTAGCTATAGCCTATAGGTTCTATAATCTATTGATGTAGTAGAGGGGAGTAGGGGGACCCAAATAGCAACACTCATCTCAAAAAATGTACATCATGTATTGGTTGCATATTGGTAGGTGTATTTATTTTTAGTTGGTGGATTTGCAGCATAAATTAAAATACATTATTTCAACCTACTTGTGCATAAGTTTGGTCAAGAGGTAAATTATTATTAATTTTTTTATAAAATATAATATTTTATTTTTACTTAATATTTATTATATTAACCAATTTATATTTTCAAAATTATTCAAATATAATATGAGAATTAGTGTAGTATTTGACTTTACTTGTTAAATGATAAATTATAAAAGAAAAACATATAACTCGTTTTTATTGTTAAAAATTATATATTTTTGGTTGGTATAAAAGTATAATTTTTAAATAAATATATATTTAATTTTTATTAACTGACGGACACAATTGCTGCATGTGCTTGCTGGCCACAATCAGTCCAGTCAAAGTCAATGGGCAATGACTCTGAATTTTTTAAACCAATATTTCAGTTTTTATTATTAATTTATACATAATTACATCAAAATAAATAATTAGCCAATAAAATACTCCTGTGGTTGATTTTTAAAATTTCCAAGGACAATTTAATCCTCAACACTTCTTAAAATCACAATCTCGATCCTCGATAGTTGATAAAAGTTAACACCTCGGTCCACAATTTTTTTAAATATTTTTAAGTAAGGAATTTTAATAATTATATATATAATAATTTTTTATTTTATTAAATATAAAATTATTATTTTTTAAATCGTAATTTTATAATATTGAGTCAGTAATCACATCTCTACTCTATTTTTTATAGGGTGGATTATAATTTATCAACATTAACATTTATGACTCTCAACTAACTAAATTGTGCATGTTTTACCCTTTTATTGTTCAGGTGTCACTTTCTTAACAGAGAGAGCTAAATGACTGCTGTCACTGAAAATGAACACGTGGGGAATGGAACCCGACCGACCAAGTCATGAATTCCCCCACTGTCCATCGTAGTACAGGAAATGCAGCAGCTCCCCTCAAGACCACAATGTCAGCCATCCTTTCCTCTTTGGTCTCATTCAAATTAGATGAACTTTTTTTTTATATTAGTGAAACCATTTGCCATTTAGGAATTAAAAAAACTAAATTATTACTAAGTTTTTTTAATTATTTAAAAACATAAATAATTTATATTATTAAATATTAAATATATACGAGTCATATTATTTTTTATATTGATATTAATTTATAAAATAATCTCAATGTTATATATACAGTGAAGAAGTGGCTGATATTCACTCTTGAAGGGGCGTCACCAGTGAGTAACCACCACGAGCCATGGCTCGAATATGGCACGATTCCCTCATGGCCGACAGAATCTTATCCGACATATCATTAAGTAATTGCGCTGGCCAGGTAAATATATTTTATTTATTTATTTATTTATTTATATGCCCCTTACATTACTAAATTATCTAAACTTGCCCCTTTTTTTTAACTCTCTCAGCTTAAGCAGAAGGCGTCTTGTAGATAAAACCAGCTGCTACTCCACCCACCCTGTCGAGGAAGCTTCAGTCCTCCGTCCCAATATCTGATCAAGCCGCCATCGTTCTTCTCTACAGATAAATCTAAGCATCCATGGGGGAAGCTGAGGGGGGCTTGGCTTTGAAAAGGAAATCTCTCTTTGCCCCTTGGTTTCTGGCTGGCTGGCCCATCTTCTTAATTTTCTCTTTGACCTCATTTTCACACCAGCCCGCCTTCGCCGTAGGTTCCTCCAGCACCGACACCGCGGGCGCTGGGCCCCCCACGACCCCTTCAAAACCCGGCGGCCTCGGCTCCAGAACCACCGTCCATTTGATTGCTGCCTCCGCTGCTCTCCTTGCTCTGTTCGTCTTCATGGGAATCTTCACGCTCGTCTGCCTCGGGCTCCGGCGCCGAAGATCCAACCGGATCGTCATCGCAGCTGCTTCCGCCGCCGCACAGGACGGGGCGGCCGAGAAGGTTAGTGCGGTGTCAGTGGTGAGGGAGTTTAACTGGGCGGATATAAGGAAGATGACGACGGACTTCAGGGAGCTCATTGGGGTGGGTGGGTTCAGCTCGGTCTACCTGGGGCGGCTCTCCGGCGGATCCACCGTTGGGGCGGTGAAGGTTCATACCGGGAGTGAGCGTCTCAACTTGGTGTTCAGGCAGGAGCTGGACATTCTGCTCCGAATCCGCCATGAGAACATCGTCAAGCTCATTGGCTTCTGCGATGATGAAGGTACTTAAACAACCTTTCCTTTAATGGTTTTGTCACCATTAAAATTATCTTGATATCATACCATTTGGCTAATTCAGATGCCGGAGAAATGTTCACTGGCCTGCATTTTCCGCCGGAAAAACTGCTCCTTGAAATTCGACCCTGTTCTCAGTTTAGTCTCCTGAGTCCATGTCTGATTTCAATTCGGGTTTTTACATTTCTCCAGGAGAAGGAGCGCTGGTGTTCGAGTACATTCGGAATGGAAGCCTTCAAGAAAAGCTCCACGGCGGCCATGGAAGCGGAGGGCCTGCCGAGGTTGTGGATTCGGTCCTTCCATGGAGAAACAGAGTGGCCATAGCCTTCCAGCTCGCGCAGGCGATCGAGTACCTCCACGAGAAATGCTCCCCTCAGATTGTCCATGGCGACATCAAGGCCTCGAACGTCCTCCTGGGCGAGGATCTCAACTGCAAGCTCTGCGATTTCGGGTCTGCTAAGATGGGATTCTCCTCTCTGGTACAGTGGAAATTTTCCGGCTTATTGGCCGGCCATTGAATAGTTTAATACTCAATACTTACCAAAGCTACCATTTTAGTTAAATATTAGGGCTTAAATGATGAAGGCATGCAATGGATGAACAGGTGATGCCGCCATCGTCGTCCTCCTGCAAGAGGACGAAGCAGATCATGATGGGCTCTCCGGGCTACACAGATCCCCACTACATCAGGACTGGGATCGCCTCGAAGAAGAACGACATCTACAGCTTCGGGGTCCTCCTGCTGGAGCTGGTCACGGGTATGGAGGCCTTCTGCTCGAAGAGAGGTCAGCTCCTGACCTCCATCGCCGCCTCGCTCGTCAGGGACGCCGAGGCTGAGATCGGCCCGGCCGCGATGGACCCGAGGCTGAACGGAGACTTCAACCTCCGAGAGGCCAAGGCCATGGTTTCCTTGTCGAGAGCTTGCCTCCATGAGTCGCCGTCGCTGAGGCCGTCCACTACGGAGATAGTGGAGCTGATGAGGGACACCATGTCGTCGGTCTCCTTCTCATCTCACTCTGCTCAGAAAGAAATGGGACCCAATTCGCAGAGATGTGATTGAGAGATTTGATGCGCATGGAATCAAAAACACTATCTTGGATTATCTTTTGTAAAGATTAATGTTTTTTTGTCTTTCCATTTATAGCGAATATGCTGATCGACATAAAACTGGTCATCTTAAGGTATTGTAAAAAATATATTTTATTTAATCAATTTGATTAGTTAATTAATGAATTTCAACTTTTATTAAAGAATAGTATAATCAACTTATACTTAATAAGTAACCCTTAAACCTAAATGAATTTATTTATGGATTGCATTCATGGCACCACGAGGTAAGTTGTTGAATGTGAATTGTCCCTTATCAATGGAAAGCAAATACAATTGCTCCCTTCACATTAAGCCGTCTCATTCAAACTAGACACTTCATTCAAAACTCATGGAAACACAACATGGGCTTGTAGATCTGCGCCATAATGGTCACGATAATAGAATGAACGGATAGATGGGATTCACAATTTTCAGTGTGGCCACTATTCTTTTCAATGGCATGCCACATTCTTCCATAGGGAGAACAATGCGACTGTGGGCACCTATAAACAACATGAGGTGCCTTAGGTCTCTGATATCAAGAGTTTTGAACCCTAAATCTATCTTACTCATTGGATTCAGATTAGTAAGAAACAGTCTATTCATCTATATAACAGTATACGTAAGCTCAGGCAATTAGTCCCTATCACAGCCTGTCTCAGATCAATGTCCCAGCAAGTCATGGCAGCAAATCCAGCCACACCATGTGAGAATGATATAAAAGGAAAAAGGGAACCTAAAATAACTATTTTTAATGGCAAGCAAACATTAACTAAGAAGGATGCTCATAGTCAGTCTCCCTGCGCAAGTTGCCTTGTTTTTTGACGAATGAGTATGTCTGCTATCTGCTTTCACGACCCGGCGAAGTAAGATTTTAGATTTAAGGTACTTGTATTTGAAAATGAAGTGGTTCATCAGTTGGTAGAACTTGCAGTTTTGTTGAATAAAAAATGCATTGACTACCAGGGTGTGAACATATTGACTACAAGGGGAGGGCAAGGCTTGACCTCAGGCTCTCCTCTCATTGGACCGTCATTACTTGGAGAACCGTAGATTCTGAGTAGCTCATTGTAAAGGCGGGATCTGGTTCTGAGGGCATGAAGAACAGCCATGTTAATAGCAAGCATCACGTGGTTGGACTGGCACCAAAGAATAATTGCAATAGAAATAATATATGTATTTTAAAGGGACGATTCCAAAAACAAAAGTTCAAACTTTGGGTCCCCTTTTTGGCGGTCATCCTTAGATTTTTTTTTTTCCACGAGATGGTCATCCTTAGTTGGCGGTCACCATCAGTGCCGTTCGAAGTACACGCTCCAGTGGCGGTTCCTCGGCATGTCCACTGTCGATTTGGGGCTAGGGCTGACTTTAAGGGTCATTGGAGGATGCAGGCCTACGAACTCCTCCAATAGGTCGCATCTCGTCTGCAGGTCCCAGCTCGCTGATCTCGCTCCTCCCAGCCCCCCTGTCTAGGGGCCACTCCTGGTTAGAGGCCTCTTTGCCTCTCTATTATTTACCCCTACCTTGTTTTGCACAAAATTTACCCATCCTTCCGGGGATGGAGGACTTCGCATCTATTTGGAACAGTTGAGTAATTACTCATTTCCGAAAATTTACCCCACTTTTCACACTTTTGTTAAGTGAACATTATTTATAATTTATAGTATAATATCATGTTTTATATATAAACATTTAATTTAATTTAATACAAGTAACAATAATATATATAATTAGTAAAATATCATTTTTATATATAAATATTTTATTTTATTTTATTATATATAATTTTTATTTGTTTGCATCATATACATATTTTGTATTAATAAAATAATACATATTTTTATATTATATTTGTGTAAAATATTTATATATAAATTAAAATTTAGTTTGATTTAATGCAAAAAAATATAGGTTGATAGGTTAATTCTTACATTTTGACTTAAAATAAATCATATTTTTAACTAAATTTATTATTATTCGATTAAAATCTTACAATATTGTCTATAATAAATTCTATATGATAACATTTTTTTAATTATTTTTAAATTAACACGTTACTTATTTGATAAATCATTAAATATATTTCAACAAATTTTAAAATAAGTTAAAATTGACACAAAAATTCTCATTTTGTACTAAATCATACAAAAGTGCCTTTTAAAAGGTTTGAAATAGTGTAATTTAGTGATGATTTATTATTTATATACATTATTTTTCTTGTTATAATTATACAATATCTATATATAACTATTATTATAAAATTATTTATTTATTATTATAATAATAATTCAATTGTTTTGTATGACTTATAATTGATCATATATAGTATAATTATATTGTATTTAATATTAGAATTTTATTTTATATTAATATTTCATTTTATCATATATTAAATTTAATATAATTTCTAAAAACCCTAAATTCATCTTTTTAAATTTTTATTAATAATATACAATAATGAATTTGGAAGGATTTATAAGCACTTCAAACTATTCACTCAAAATTTCTTCTACCCCTTCACCTCAAAATCCTTATATAGATGTTGGAGGGGAAGGGCGAGGTAAAGCTTTGGAAGGAATTTGGTTTAAAAGGGATAAAAACTCTTACAAATCCAATATTTTGATGTAAGGAATATTTGTTAATTAAAATTAAAAAAATGATTTGAGAGGTTTTTAGGTGATAAAATAAGCATAATTATATAATAAAAATAATTCTATACAATATATGATATATTTAGAATAAAATAAGCTAACTTATTCCATAAATATGTAGCAGTAGGATCACAAGAAATTACGTTATCCCTTTGTTCCTCAATATTTTTACCAATCTAAAATTATTAAGTGAAATTTTAAAGATCAAGTAAATGATTTTACTTTATAATTATTATTTTGTAGTTTTTTTTCTCAAATGCATGAATTCAATTAAACAATGGCAAAGCAAGGCTAGCATTGAGAAAAACTATTTTGAAGTTTTTATGCTTGAATTCTGAGTAATTTAATGCAGAGACTTCTTCAATTTGATTTTTGAAATAAGAACATAAGCGGCTTTTGCTTTTTGGTTCTTGGTCGCAAGTAAAAATCGTTTCCTAGCTTTTTATTCATAGTTCTTAAATTTCCTTTTGGAGTTTACAGGACTGAAAAGGAAGTAGGCGATTAAGGTCAAGCATCTAGGGATGAGAGGATTCTCACCAGGCTGGGGCGTCTTGGGAAGGCGATCGTAAGTGTCGTAATATGTGTGTAGGCATGCATTAGTTTTCTTTGGGGGGCAAAGGAGTTGGGTTGGGTAACGATGGTGAATATTGGGAATTCTAGCAAGGAGTAAAGTGCACAGTTGCGTGAATACAATGAATTTGTGAACTTTAAGGGTTTCTACTATTGTAGATAATGAAGAGACTTTGACCACTCTTTGACGGATTGTTAGCACTCAACTGTATATTGAGACAAAGTTCTCCCTGTAACTAATTTTTTTTTTATCAGTAGCATCATCGCTGCACTTCTCATCCTGTTGGCACTTAATTTTCTGTTGTAATGAGTATATAACTATCATCATGTATGGTTGATCTAATAATAACATGTGCTTATAAACCGGTCCGATGGCATTTTTACAAGAAGTTTCTCGTTTCAGTGGTCTTAGTTTAGAGTCTGCAAGTAATGTTAGCACTTGTTTCTATTGAATTTTGTCTTGAATTTAGGTATAGTAGGGGATTGGTTATGAAGGTTGTAGATTCAGTTTGGAAGTGGTTGTTAAGAGTTTAACTTCCTTTTCTTAGGTATAAAGTCAGAAAATATGAATTGCCTTGTATTCTAAGCAAGAATTGGAGGAATGAAGTTTTATTTCTAGAAATTCTCTATAAATTTTGTGTTTATCTAAACAAATAGTATGAAGTGTGAGTGATCCTAACAATCACTCTATACAGAGTTACCTGATTTTAAGATTCAAATAATTAAAGCATAAGCAATTGGAATAAAAGTCCTGAGGAACAGTACAGACTGCAAAGACGATAACGATCAGAAAAGAGTAGAGGCACTATCCCCAATGAGCCAAAACCTTTGCAAAGTAACAACTACTCTGATTATTCTAGGAGAATTTTCATCACGATCAAAGCAAATAAGCACACGGATAAAAAAAAAGGTTGGATTGGAACATACCGGAGAAAAAATGTTGCCATTGTCATCCGTTTCATAGGCTGCGTCTCTGCACATGAATGAAGGAGCTCCGATTTAAGGAACACAAAACGGCAATCCAGGCAATATGACAACAGGCCGAAAGGAGAAGGAGAAGTACATGTTAGCGAGTCGAAAACGATCCGTAAGGCAAAACCTTCACATCAAAACAACCATTTCCAATTATTCTTGGAGGATTTTAATCAATTTCAAATCAAAAGAATCCAAGGAGAAACCGAGGGTTAGAAGGTACCAAAGAAAACCTCGCCATCGCCATTCTCCAAGAGGCTACAACGTAAAACATGAATAAAGTAGCTTCAATTTTAGAAACGAGACTACGTAATCTCAGTTTCGCCATCCCACCCTTTCTAGACCTCCGATTCTCGCTTGCGAGCTCCCTCAACCCCACTTTCTCGGCGTTTCTCGGACGTACTGATATAACTGCCTCGCTTCTACGCCGTACGGCTTCCGTTCCGACTAATGCTTTAAATAAAGCCGTGGTGAAGAGATTTGGGCTGAGAGAGCATATGGAATTGGGCTTCATAAAATTGACATTAGGACCATAAATTGAAATCGCACGTGCTCTAATTAAACACCACATAAGGTGCATAGAATAAAGATATATATATACATATGATATGATATATATATATAATATACATATTTCATTATATATATACATATATAATATTTCTATATTTTGTTTAATGTACTACATTAATTCTCTGTACTTGCCATATCATATGTATAAAGCACTCATCTCAACGACAACCCACCGTACAAGCAATATATAATTGATTCGATATGTATGGTCATTTATTCTCATATTATATATGAATAATTTTGAAAATATAAATTAGTTTGTGTAATAAATATTAAGTAAAAATAAAATATTATATTTTATAAAAAAATAATTTACTTCTAATCAAACTTATTACCAAATTTGTCCTAGTACCTCTCCTACTTTATTTTACAATAGCATTCAATAATAGTTTCACTTATTATTGTTCCATAATTTTTACTCTACAATATGAATAATACTTTAAAATAGGATTTTTTTTACCCAATACAACCATATTTTGAATATTCAATTTCTAGTCTTATATAATTACAAGGTTAATTTTGATACCATTTAAAAAAGTATTATAAGTTAATAATTGGTTGATTAATAATATAAAAATTTTAACATTATAAACTAATAATAGTTTTTAATTTAATACAATTTAATATTATATTCTGTTTGACCTACTTCAATATACACTCCCTTAAAATCCTATCACTCTAATATTGCCTTTATACAAAAGATAGAGTTTGGTCTGGTAAAAGGGTTTTTTTGAGAATTGATATTTAGATTTGTGTTAGTGCTAAAATATTAAATAATGTATAATATTTTGACTGTATGCTTAAATAATGTGTAAATATTTTATTTTACTTAAATTATGTATATTTTTTTATTAATAATTAAATTAAAGGAGATCCAATTATAAAAATCTATAGGTCAGTAATTAATAAAGTTTTACAGAGTATTTGAAAAATTAGCATCCTTTGATTTGTTGTATTGTAACGATGCGATCCATATTCAAATAAAAGTTTTTCTACTTCATTTGATACACCCGCGTGTCATATTGTTTCTATGAATTAATAAAGATAAAATCATCAGTGCATCAAAGAACATGACAAGGCCGCGTTTGGTTGCAACAACATCCGATATGTCAATTCCCTCCGTCCGATTTACATTGGTGAATGGACAAGCATGGCATGCTGGATTGTGCCAAAATATTAGACGTAAAAGAGGGGAAAAAGTAGATGGAAGTAGGGATGAGTGAGAGAGGATGAACGGAAGGAGGAAGGCATCTCATATGCACACAAAAAAGAGAATCAAGACGACACTAACATTTGTTTGTTTTTTTTAAATTAAATCTAAATATTAATGTAATTATGATTTAAAAATTACACCTTAAAATATATTTAAATCGTAAGTAAGATCAAATTTAGAAAATAAAATAGTATACTTATTAAAATAGAAAATATTATGATTTTATAAGATTTAATTTAAAATTTGAATATTAGTTCAATTATTTATTAAAATATTAATATACTTTTTAAATATAAAAATAAATAAAAATTTGAGCAAAAACAAGGAAGAAAGAAGGGGTGATAATTATTGAGCAAAAAAAGAGAAGGGGGTGATCATCAACTCAATGCCCATACAAACCCAATATAAGTTGTTCGATTCTGGTCGATTTTTAATTTTGGACTGATACTTATCGAATATTCGAGTTCGAGTACCTTAAAATAAATAAAACTAAGATAACTAACAGGTTAAAATATTCGACCCGAACCCAATCCAAAGATTTTTGGATCTAATGAGGATCAAGTCTCAAGTTTAGACGTGCAACATCATAAAATATTAACCAATAATACATATTTACTTTGATTAAATTTTATAGATTAATAATATATTAAAAACAATCAAATTATTCTCTTAAAAAATTAAAAAAATTACTTAGATCAAAATTTAAATATATTAAGGTTTTTTTTGTTAGTATTTATTTTAAATATATTATTAATATATAAAATTATATTAAATTTAATATGTGCACTATATTAATTTGTAAATATTTTTATTTTATTTATTCAAACTCAAAAAATAAAAATACTCGATTGCTTTCGAATCCGTCCTCCTCCCAACAAATCTAACATAGGATCAGTTTGGGTTGCAACGTACGAAACCGTTGGCCGGTGCCGACTCAACTCGGATTGGGTTCAGTCAGAACTCGATCATATCGGTCATACCAGAGGAGTTAATATCACTAGTGAAAGAAGATTCCCCTTTATGGCCGCCTCCCCTCAGGTTCCCGTAGCCTCCCACATGCAAACTTCTCTGGTATGATCGATTATTGGAAGGAAGATCACGAGTCTTACTAGACATCATCTATTTAATTTTTATTAACATACAATTATTAACCTACAATACTTCTAGAAATTATCCATAAACATTGTGTTTATTAACATACAATGCATATTTACCTGATTTTAAGATTCATATAATTAAAGCATAAGCAATTAGAAGAAAAAGGCGGGAAGAACAGCACAGACTGAAGAGACGATAACGATAAGAAAAGAGCAGAGGTACCATCCCCAATGAGTTGAAACGTAACAACCATTTCCAACCACAAGCAAAGCTAATAAGCACACAGAGAAAGGGAGGGTTGGATTAGAACGTACCGGAGAAAAAACGTTGCTATCGCCATCCTATAGGCTGCGTCTCTGCACATGAACGATGGAGCTCCGATTTAAGGAACACAAACCGGCAATCCAGGCAATAGGAAGACAGGCCGAAGGGAGAAGAAGTACGGATTCACGAGTCGACAAAGAGAGCAGAGGTTCTGCGCCGATGCGCCAAAACCTTCACATCGAAAAAGCAATTTCTAATTATTCTTGGAGAACTTTAATCAATATCAAAGCAAAAGAATGCACGGAGAAACCGAAGGTTAGGAGGTACCGGAGAAAACCTCGTCATCGCTATCGCCATTCTCTAGAGGCTACATCGTAGCATGAATCAAGTAGCTTCAATTTCAGAAACAAGTCTACGTTATCTCAACCTCCATCCCCTCAACTCACCTTTCTCAGTGTTTCTGGGACCTTCTTATATAACTGCCTCACTTGTAAGCCGAAGTCCCCGCATAGCTTCCGTTCCTAATAATGCTTTAAATAAGGCCGTGGTGGAGAGATCTGGGCTGGAAGAGCATATGAATTGGGCTTGTGGGCTCCATAAAAATGACATTAGGCCCATCAATTGAAATCGCACGTGCTCTAATTAAATGCCACGTAAGGTACGTAAAAGGAGCAGTGTCCGTGGCTGGCCACGTTACATGTTAATACTGTCATATGCATGCATCTATTCTATACTACACCTTTTTTCTACTAGCATTTATAGCTGCCGGGCCATGAGAGTTGACCTTGTGCTAGGTGGTCCACCACACCCAACATCCACTCCAAGTCCATTATAAAATGTGGTGGGGGTGGCTAGAGATGCATCCATGGTGAAGCCCGACATTGAAAGGTATCCCACACCCAAAGTCAACCATTACCAGCCTATGCTCTTATAGATTTCAATGACTAACCACACAGCCATTTTTGATCCACTGTATAAGCTTTCTCCTTGATTCGGCCACTCAATCATCTTCACTCCCTTCACAAAAAGGAATGGAGTAGAACAGAAAATGGCCCGGGGACACTCAAAAGTTGAAGGGCTAACGCTGACCACTCCTTCAGTATCTCGCCAGAATCGTGCTCTCAGGGCTCATGTCCTCATCTCAGTCACTATTATACCACACTTTTAACATTTAGTCAATTAGCATAGTTAGGCCATTAACTTACACTCAATGAAGGAGTTGAAAGTCCCATCTCTCAATTCATGAGCTATACCTGGCGCATCCCCATTTAAGTGGTCGACCATATTCTTATTGGGCTGATCTGCAGACGACTCAGAATCAAGTTTATTGGCTGTCCATGTCACATAAATTATACTGTATACTGGAATGTGATGAAAAGATGAATGTGGGTGTGTGTTGGTCAAACCACTCTATACTTTTTTCATATACAATCATTATTCTTATTTATAAAGGAAACTTTCCCACTTTCACATTCTTCTCCCTTTGTACAGTCTTACTAAACTGGAATTCATAGCCCATTTCTAGGGCAGTGGTGAGGTTTGAACATCAATTATTTGCCATCTTTATAAAGCAGGTGTGCACTGTTGTTGTCTGCAGGTATACTCACAGCTGCACCAACCACATCAAAGGGTTATATAATCTATACAAACCCTAAAGGCAACCGTGGAATCTGAGATCAGAACCTTCAGATGGTGGAGGCAACCTGGCCGACATGGGTGGTGATTCATGGGATGGGATGTGAGAGTCGTGTGGCTCATATTCACTTTCCCTTATTGTCTTGTGATTTATGCCCTCCTAGGTATGCAGATCTTCTCCTACAATGGCAAGAAAGAGTGCATGCTTGAAATTATTAAGAACCCATTTCCACGAGAAAATCATCAATACTCATAATCAACAACCCCACTTTTCTGTGTGGAGAGGAAGGGCTTTGTGCAAAAATGGACATTTTCACTCTTCTTCTAAGTAGTGGAATTAAATATTATTTTCTTTACATTTAAAATTTAAAAAATACCTTGATAAGCACATGATTTAAGTAAACGTCTTCTCAAACTTTTTGGGTATAATTCTTACATCTCCATTCAAGGCATAATTTTTAAGGTATTCGGCGAGAATAATTACTTAGATATTTTTACTGAATTTACAGTATGTTGTATGGGTAGAACCATTATATACTAATATTAGTTCCAACTCATAGTTATAACTTATAAATAATATAATATTTACAAATTTATAAAATTACAACATTTCTTATATAATATTTTCAACAATTTTATATATTTAGTTAATAAAATAGTGTAAAAAATTAATGTAAAATATGAAAAATGATTTTTGAGAATAAATAGATTCAAATGCCAAAATAATCAGCACACGTAGACTTTAAATGTGATTACATCATTTCTTCCTTTTGCCTTAGCTTTATTAATGGCTTAGAATGCGGGAAAACAAAACAAATGATGGATGAGAATTTCTCACAAAAGCAAAAGCATGAATTGGAGCCACTAGAACAACAAGCTTGTAGTCATGTCCATCAAAGAAAGTTCCTCGAAGATTCGATCTGATTTATGAGATCCTTGAAACATGAAGTTCTTCAAATATCATGTTAATTTCCCCAACAAAATGGGCCATCCCACTTGGCATTTGTCCCATCAAGTGCTTCACGATGGTCCAACCAGATCCACTCCCAAATTTCCTATGATGGTAGGCAGCATGCCCCCATTTACATATATTCATAGTGGGGGAGATCATAATTTGTGCACATAGTCTAGATCAAGCACTCTTTATAGACCTTAATCATAGCATGCTCTATATATCAAATAAGAGGACTTAGTCCAAAAGAAGGCTAGCTAGCATGATGGGTTTGAGAGTCCATTCATGCATCAATGTACTCCATATTCTCACCTTCCTTCATCTACAAACTCTGCCGGAATAATGCCCGGGGCCCCCAAGTAGGTCAGGTGGATGACTCCTTCTCAGTCCAGGCCACCACTCAAGCAAGCTGCAGTCCAAGTCGGAGATCGACTAAACAGACGATGACACTGAAGCATGATGGGCGATGGAATCACATTCTATACCTGTCATCTTCCTTCCACAGTTGTAGCACAATAAGAGATGATAGGAGAAAACAAGTCAGGCGTTAACGTCTATTTCGAGCTTTTGTCTGAAGCTTGCACCAGAGCCTAATAACGACATGAGCAATTAGGTCAAAGGAAGGGGGCCGAAAGGGAAAGTAGAAAGGGGGAAGATGTCATTATGAATAAAATACAAATCTACACATCAAAATCAAAGTGCAATAACGGGGAGGAGTATAGTAATACAATGCTCTTATTAATTATTCAAAATATTATGTATTTGATTTACAATTTAATTTATATTCATAAATTGTCCCTTTTATGCTCACTTTAAATATTATAATAATAAGAAATGCCAATGAGTTTTAATTGTATTTACACTTCAACCCTCAAACTATTAAAATATTATAAAACACAATATTACTCTAATTTATTCGATTTCCTAATAATATTTTTATTATTGTTAGGGTATCTAATAAATATAAACCATTTCAATATTATTGATAAATAATCCTTTTCTTTTAAATTAGATAAATTTTGAGTAATTTATGTATTAGGGGAGATAAATCATTAGTATTTTATTGATGTGGCTATTATAATTAGATAAATTGTTGGTGTTTTAAAAATTAAAATATTCCGTACCTTAAATAAAATAAATATATATTGTTTATTTATAAGATTAAAAAAAATTACTATTAATTGCAATAAACATGAGATTAGATTATTTTTCATTTTTTAGCTGATAACTTTCCTGTAATTAGACGAGATTTAATTAATCTAATTCTCGGTCACCTTTTGTCAAAGGCTCCTTCCCCGTAAATAAAGTAAGTAAAATAATAATAGTAAAAAAAAGTTGCAATGCTGGGCTGTCACATGTGAAGAAGGTTTTATTGACTTCCGTAAAGTCGAGGATTGGACTTCTTGGGGTGATTGTGTTTTCATAATAAATATATATTAACCATTTTTCTATAGCAAAATGTCACTCGTCATAAGGTGGACTTGGATTAAAATTTTGGTAGCTTGTCACTGTCCTAAACGTGCAATTTCATGTTCCCATTCAATGGATGCTTCATAGTTTAATTTTCAAGATCGGACCATCTAATTAGCTAAATAATAGGGATAAATTTATCAATTTATCTGGTAAATTTTAATTTTATACTACCCGAACTAAATTTTATATTTTGGTTCATTAGATCCGAATTAGAACCATCAAATATATTAATCATTTGAATAAATTAATTTAATTCGGGTAAATTATAATTGAATACAATTAAAATTTACACGAATAAAAAATATCAAATTTTGATTATAGTATATATATATATATATATATTAAGTAAAATATTATTATAAATATCGTTTAAGGTATTCTCTAATTTAATACAAATAAAAATAAATTAAAATTAGTATTCAAATAAATCCAAACTAATTCAAACTCGGGTATTTTTTTTATTTTACTTTGTCATATGTTTAATTATTATTGTATTATTCTATCTCAATCGTTTATTTTTATTTTTAATTTTATTATTAAGTGTAATCATTCTTATTCTTTCATTTCTTTTTTTCCTTAATACATATATTATATTCTATCCATTAGTCTTCCCTCTTCATCTTTATTTCATTTTTCTTATTTTAAATGTGTCACATCACTTCTCAACTTACACAACCAATTATAATGGGTCGGCGCCACTTGCAACACTAGTTAATTGGCAAAAATTTACATAAAAAAATAATTATGGTGTACACCCAAGTCAAAATGTACAAAAAAAAAAAACAAACACAAGCTTGAGTTTACCTTATTTTATTCCATTATGCACACATTTTTATTCTTTCTCCATCATAATCTTGCAACATCAATATATATATATTGATGAATAAATAATTATATGCATGAATTTCAACTTAAAACTTACATTACAATAAATAATCACATTGTCAAACATTGATCTTTGCCCACTCTTAGCATAAGATTCATTGGAGTATGCAACTTCCATTAATATATCTGTATATATTTGGTTGAGAAATAACCTCTATTAACTAAAATAAAAATATATTATAACTATATAAATTTTAATTTTTATCCACTCACAATATTATTTATTATATTATTTGAGGGGAATTCATAATTTAAAATAGTTATTTTGTTTATTTCAATATTAAATTAATTATATTTTTCTCATAAATATTATAAATAAAGTTATTAGCCTAATAATATATATGAGTGTTATAAATATATAATATTTAAAAAATTACCATACTTTTAACAGGAACCTACCCAGACTCTCTAATAGAATATATTATATATACATTATCTCTATATATATACCTGGCCATGCAAGTTGTTTATGCTTATTTGATTGGAAGATAGCATATTATATATAATCATAGAAGAAGGTATCATGTATAAATTAAATAATCAAACATTAAATATATATATATAATTAATTAAAATTAAAATTAAAATATTTTAATTTATTCTCATATTTTTTCTAAGAATATATTACATTTTATCATTAATAAAATCGAATAATAAAAATACATTTATTATTTAATTATAAAAATTAAATAATTTTAAATAAGCTCTTATAATAATTTAAAAGTTTATTTTTTAAAATAAACTCGAAATAAGTGGAGGGCTTTTGATGGGTAGTTGGTTGAAATGATAGAACTAGCTAATCAATCATGCTTAATCATATTAATTAGTGAAACATATGGTCATTATGTTCTGTATTATATAATATTAAGCGCAATTATAGACTAAATTAATAATAATACACACCTCATCACTAAACTCCATGAATTATTTTTTTTGGACATTATTGGTTGGTGGGCGCTAGAATTTTGTTTTTTTTAATTTCTAATTTTATAATGCCAGAAAAGACCCCTGGCCGCAGCAAGGTAGGAGTCCCGATCCCAGCCGTCCATCGGGAATCTCATAGTCCATCCGAAGGTGACTTTAGCACCGTGTATACTGCACTGTACGTTGGGATGACCATTGACTTTTCTCACGCTCTCTCCACTCCACGCGCGAAGCTCCCACTTCTTAGCCTTGTTCTTATATATATATATACACATATATATATATATGAAAAAGTAGCCTCGTTTTGCGTTATATAATCCTCGTGCATTAACGACACCCTCCTCATCTTCGGCTTCCTCTTCTGCTTCTCTCTCTCTCTGGCTTTGCTTTTCACCTGCTCCTGCCTTCCTTGAGTTCCTCCTGATTAGTCAGGCCTATGGTGGCCCTCCATCGTCGTCTTCAGGCTAACAATCTGATCCATACGCTGTTGTTCTCTGCATCTTCACTCCGATCTTGAATCTGGATCCATCCGTCCTTGCACTCCCTTGATCACACCTCTGCAAAAGCCTCTCCAGCATGTAACAGTTTGACTTTCTGCTTCAATCCTCCCAAAAAAAAACATCCCAAAAAAAAGGTTGTATCTTCAAGTTAATGCAATTCAGTTAGCCTTCATCCATATCTTGTAGACCCTAAACTGGCTGCTCCTGTTCTTCAGATTCCTTAGTAGCACATCTATAAAAGCCTTCCCAGTATGTAATTTTCGATTTTTCGATCTTGTAGTCCCCAAAAAAATCCCCAAAAAAGTATTTTAAGCTGTTTCCTTTTTTTCTTCCATTGATGTGTATGCTTCATCACTGAGAGCTTACTCGGCCTTCTCAAGTCTGGAGATCGAGACGAAAGTGTAGAGGAAACACAATAAAAACCTAAGAAGCATGTAACAGTTCTCCACCTTCGTTTATCCTCGACCCACTTCCAAAAAAACAAAAAAAAACTCTTTTTTTGCTCTATTATTCTGTCTGTGTCTGTTCAGCATCTGCTAGCCTTTCCTCATGTCAGAAGCGAGCGCTACGAGACCGCCTGAGTCGCCGACGGCAGCGTCGGCGCCTGCAACGCCGGGAACGCCGGCGCCTCTCTTCACTTCGTTGAGGGTAGACTCGCTGTCATACGACAGGAAGTCAATGCCAAGGTGCAAGTGCCTGCCTGTGTATGCTCCTACCTGGGGCGAGCCTCACAGCTGCTTCACTGACTTTCCCATCCCCGACATCTCCCTCACCCGCAAGGTAAAAAAAATTGCATTTTTTTTCAAGTAATTAAACTTCCTCTATTTTCTGCCATTTTTCCATTGCTTTTCTCTTCAAAGGGCAGCCCAAGTAGCAAGTTTTAGCAGATTAGTTTGGCAAGCCGTGCCCTGAAATACAAGATAAAATTAGGATCAGGGTCCACAATCTACTGTTTGATACATACAACACGACATGCAATAATGCAACGTAGGTCAAATACTGTCCCTTCAACCCTTCCATTTCTCCACCATGGACGTGGACGATGAGAAGCTTTGAAGCAACCATTTGCAGCTTTCGATTCACTATTTTATAGCTTAAAAGGGTTCTGCTATGCCCATATAGATCTGAATAAATTCTTCTTAATATCGTGTTAGGGTATCTTAATACGACAATTAGGATTATGTCCAGTGGCTCCGGAGTTGTCTATGTCTTAGTTAGACAGAGGGCATTATTTAATGCTTTGTCGGTCCAAGTAGCACGCAAAGATGAACTCTGCAAAAAAATGGGATATAAAAAAAAACCAAGTGGGTATAACCAACCATATAGCCCTTATAATGAATACTCCTTGGAGTTGCCTATAGCTGACTATGCCATCAAAAATTATATTTTTTTTCCATTTTTTCATCATTTTTATAAAATGAATGAAAATGACCATTTATGTATCTATAATGCATACTTTCATAATATTAATAATATATAATTACAATTTAGATAGTGAATTTCATAGCTTGATCTCTAATGCAATGGTGAAATATACTTGTTAATGCAGCTAGGGGCAGAATTCGTCGGGACCTTCATCCTCATATTCGCCGCCACCGCCGGGCCGATTGTGAACCAGAAGTACCTCAACTCCGAGACTCTGATCGGGAACGCGGCCTGCGCTGGCCTCGCGGTCATGATCATTATCCTCTCTACCGGCCACATCTCCGGTGCCCATCTCAACCCGTCCCTCACCATTGCCTTCGCAGCACTCCGCCACTTCCCGTGGGTCCAGGTCCCTGCGTACATTGCTGCCCAGGTCTCTGCCTCCATCTGCGCCTCCTTCGCCCTCAAGGGTGTCTTCCACCCCTTCATGAACGGCGGCGTCACCGTCCCCTCCGTCAGCCACGGCCAGGCGTTCGCCCTCGAGTTCCTCATCACCTTTAACCTCCTCTTCGTCGTCACCGCCGTCGCCACTGACACCCGCGCGGTACGCATACTTGCCCTCAAATAAGCCCCTAAACTCTACACAATAACCCCATCTCCTGTCTTTCATCGTTAGGTCGGAGAGCTAGCCGGGATCGCCGTCGGGGCCACCGTTATGCTTAACATCCTTGTCGCAGGGTATGCTCTCTCCCACTCTCTTAATCATCTTATTAGCTTCGAATGATTGAGACGTTAGGGGCAGTCGACGACGGACCGACGGTCACAAGTCGCCATATAAAAATATCAATTGGCAGCCGACATGGGACCTTATCGGATTAGGCACTGCCATATCGTCCGATCAAATCAGTCGATATAATACAAACGTCGACATTAGTAGATGCTCTTTCCTTCCTTCTGCCTACGCCTAACCCTATAATTGCAGCCATATGGACGATAAAGATTCCCCGGAACAATAATTCATTTCCTTGTGTTTGTCTTGGCATGATCATGAATACAGGCCATCCAGCGGCGGCTCGATGAATCCGGTGAGGACCCTGGGGCCGGCGGTGGCGGCCGGGAACTACAGGGCCCTTTGGATCTACCTCATAGCGCCGACCCTGGGAGCCCTGGCTGGAGCCGGCACCTACACCATTGTGAAGCTCCGCGACACTGAGGCTGATCCGCCCCGCCAGGTCCGTAGCTTCCGCCGCTAGAGGACCCCATGTGAGGGCAGTCCATATTAGCCATTGGTAGTGGAGGAGACTGCTCATCATGCTCTCTTTTCCGTGGTGGTGGTTGGTGTCGATGGATGTATACCATCTTAATTAGTAGTGTGCATTGATGTGGACGGGGGCTCTATTAAAGTCCCCTGGTATGGTAGAAAGAAAAGGAATAAAGGGTGGCGAGGGGTAGGATCATAGCCATTCCCCCTCAAGGCCAAGAGACTCTTGAATGATGCCGGGCACTATGTGTGGTGGCTAGTTAGATGATATGTGTCTGACAATGTCGAGTTGACGTGTTAGTCAGTCTGTCTAAGTTTGTCAGTGTGCCTTTTGTATTCTCGTTGTTGTCTTGTCTTGTTTGTTATAGTAACACGTTTGTGGGAGTGAATAAAATTATAAAAATGTTGTGTATATTTACACCAATTGAAAATAGTACTATTAAACTGAATCATATAGGGGTCGGAAATACATACACGTACGGATCCGGTAATCCATAACTCAATTGAATTTTGAATTGAAAATCGAAACGGTTCAGCTACCTTGAATCCAATTCGAATATAGTTTCGGGTCGGGTTGTACACACTAAGCTAAATTCGAAAATCGATTCGGATTGAGCCCAACATAAATTCCAAGAGGTGTGAGTCGGTTGGTCTGATACCATACATTGTTGAAGTGTTGCCAATGGCCCCCAACATTTTAGACGGGCAATTTTCAATGGATAAAGGATATCCCCTCAGTGAGTCGGGCCTTCACCGAGCCTTTGAAGTTTTAAACCACTAAAGGCTGGGTTTGTCCTTTCATGGCCGAGCTACTAATTTTCTCAGCGTACTGCATATTAATTGGCATGAGCTGCCATACTAAATAACTAGAGATAATTTTTGGGTCGGTAAGGGTCGAATTTTCTTAAACCCGAATTTAAATCTACACTAATACGATAATTTGAGATCCACGGAATTACTTGGGGTCGGGATCAAATGTAATAGAAGTAACAAAAGTGAATTTGTTCATGTTATAAAATATTTTATAATAATAAATATTTGTTATTATTTATATTTAAAATTTATAAATTATAATTAATATAATATTAATTTATTATCATATTCTTAACACACTATTAACTCAACTATTGTGTAGTATTCAGTTAAGTGTAGTAAAATGGTGAATAATAGTTTAGAATTAGGTATTTTTTTCTATAATAAATTAGAATAGGAGTTGAATTTTTAATTTTGGGTTGGTTACCGTGTAAGCCGACTTAATTTAATAACTTGTGAGAAATTACTATAAATTGATAAATTGTTGTGTGCATTTTTAATTAAAAATTATTAAAAGTAAGTAATAAAAATTTTATAATCTTATAAATTAATAATATTTATTTATTTTATTTTATTTATAATTATATTTTCAATAGTAATATTTCTAGATATCCATGTAACAAGCAATTCAATCCCGTGAGAGTATAATAAATGTATGGATTCAACATGCTATTCCTAAATCAACATTATTACAATATGTCCTTAAATGGACTGAAAACATATTTTGCTTCAAACACCACAAGCCACACAGACCTTACAACCACAAGTATTAACACATGTTATGGCAACTTGTAGGATGAACTAGAGATTTAATTTTACCCCTTTAACACTGTCTTGATTATGATCCTTTTGGGCAGTAGTTGCTGGTGATTTTGATCATAGATAAATAGACATGTTCCATCCTTTGAGCCCATATACAAGTTTGGCCACATTATAGAACAAGCACGCCCTAAGATAAAGCCGCAAGGTTCATTTTCTCCATTGAAATCCTAGTGATGCTGATGGTTTTGCAACTAAGTGCAAGGGATATGCTGAATCAGTCAAGCTACCAATTATGGCCAATTTGCAGCATTTACGTCAAAGCCCACTTTCTCCACTGAAATGATAATTTATAGAGGGGTTGGGGGGTGTGAGGGAGACATACAGTGACATTTATTGATACCTTTCCGTCTCTCTCACTATCTTCTTCCCCTCCTCCATGGAAGCCTTATCATCTCCGCTCCCTCCATCCATCACCACCCTTCATCTTATACTAGCAAAAAAAAAAAGAGGAAAATCATTGTTCTTGTTAAAAAATGCTGCAATAATGCAGGAGTGACTGCTAAAGTGATTGCATTGTTTTTTCATAGACAAGTTAGTTTATTAGGATTATGGGTTGATAAGTAAGCTCAAATTTAAAATCAAATACTTACCATTATTTTATTTTATTTAATTTATAATTTTATCATTAACACGTTGGTGTTACATGCAAGTTGTAAATATTTATCAATTATAATTTTTAAATACACTTTCAAGAGCTATATAGGAATTAAGTATTTTTTGTTTATATTCCTAAAGATTATAAGTGGGTTCCAATATCTACTTAGGTGATTGGAACTAATTAACTCATGTGTACCGTATGATAGAGTAGATAAATAATAGTATCAATCAAATTATAATATACAATAAAATACAGTTTCATCAAGTAAATTATGCTATATAATTTAAAAAATATATATTATATTATAAAATTTAATTGATTGTACCATAAATTTAAAAATAAAAAATTTAGGTGAAAAATTTAATATGAAATTATAATACAACTTAATTTTTTAAAATTATTATTCAAACACTTATTTATGTTAAAATATTTTTTATTTTAAATAAATAATAAAATAACAACAATAGCTCAATTTAACACTTAATCCAAGTATATACGTCTTGTTAATACATTTTTTGAGCTGATCTATTTTTAGTCTTTTCTTAAAAAATTTTAGATATCTTGTATCTTCTACTCATTATAAGTAATTTATTTCGATAATATTTCGACCATTTATCTTACTGCTAACACCATCTTCCACCTCACATAAAAAATATTTAAATTAATTTAGTGTTCGTTTTATTGGTATTAATTCTCAATTAATAGATTTACTCACTAAATGTCTACTTTCTACCTCTTTTTTTCTTTTATTAGACAAGTTTAATATAGGTGAACTTCACTTAAGCTTGTGAAGGAGTAAAAACTAAAAAAATTATTTAATTTATTGGTTGTCCATATTTATTTAAATTTATTACACCAATTAATTTAGTGGGAGCCCATATTTATTTAGTTTTTTTTATAATTTATTATTATTTATTACTGAATTATCTATATAAATAGAATTATATACTCACATAAATAATATAATACAATTTACAACCTTATATATAGATTGTGTTTTCAGTTTTAGCTTTTTTATGGTATAGATCCAACTTAAAGTTATGCAACATTTTTCCAACAATAAAGATCTACATCAAGTTTGCATTTTCGTTATCTACTATTGAAAACTCTTACAAAAATTAATATTGATGGATTGAAATACAAATATATTACAAAAATCAATTATAATATAAATTACTATTGATGGATTAAAATATCCATACTTCTCATGTCGATTCAAAAATAAGTTACTATTCAATAGTAGTACCCTCAACATTTTGAAATATTTAAATATATAATCTTTCAATAAATTTTTAAATTTATATTACAAAAATCAATAAACGCCTCATATCAATCTTCTTATACTTCTATTACAAAAAATGAGTTTCTATACCCCATTAATCTTCTTATACTTTTATATAAAAATAAGTTTATCTACCGTAGTAATCTTTTCTACTTCACTGCATACCTTTTCTATCAAATTAGAGAATACTAATTAATATCTTTGGCGGAACAATATCAGAAATTTACTGCAAATATATCAGTTATTTGGCTATTTCAATAGTAGTACCCTCAACTTAAACCCACTATTATGCTGAAAAAAAGAAGATACTAATCTTGAAATAATTAACCGGAAATATGAATCATGGACTATACGTAATAAGTTTATTGAGGTGAATTTACAGATAATTGAAGTTATTACCTTTGTAGACATCTAGAACCGACTTGAAATTTTGTATAGTTCCCAAACCTACGCTCAAAAGGATATAATTAATTAACAATGGAGAGAGCTGCAAAAGGGACACTAACCTATGACATCATATTCGGTAACCATTTCCAATTTAGCTACCTATTTTGCTCAAATTAATAATATGAGACCAAATCATGAAATTAACAATAAATTATTTGATAGTTTAGATAAGGAAAGAGAAGCTCTTACCCTTACAATATTTTCTTTTCTCAAACTTTTAATCTTTCTATTTATTTATATTTCTCATTTACTAATATTTATTATATTTCCAAAATTTATCTTAAATTATTACCTATCTCTTATTTTACTCAAGACAATATATTCTATTTTTAATTTTATTATACTTATTTTCTTATCAGATATTTTTTTCTCGTATATTATAGTTATTAAATAAATTATGTTATATATTTAAAATATTATATTATAAATTTTGATGGATTGAAATATAAATTTAAAAATTAAAATTTTAGGTGGGAAATTTAATACAAAATTATAATATAACTGAATTTTTTAAATTTATTATTCAAACACTTATTTATATTAAAATATTTTTTATTTTAAATAAATAATAAAATTAACCATAATTTAATTTGTAAAATATTAATATTTTTATTATAATTTTTTCAATATAATATATTTTTATTAACTAATTCGATTCAAATATCTAGAAGTTACTGGTTTAATTATTTTAAAATAAATTTAATTGTATTATTAGTATATATAAATGCCACATAAATAATTAAGAGTTAAAAGAGTCAAATATGACTCAATGTATATCTTATCATATCACTAAATTACTATTACATTATATTATTTATTTAATTTAAATAATAAACAAATTAAACTCATAAAAAAATTAGATACGAATCTCTAATCCGACTAATAACAATTTGTTTGGTAGCATGCTTGGGGGCGCGACCTAATTTTTTCATAGGTCTAAATATTTTTTTAAAAAATAATTAAAAAAAAAGTAAGTGCACTCTTAGAGAATTAAACAAAAGTATATAACTTAATAGAATATTATTGGTTGATTGTAAATAAAAATAAGTCTAATTAAATATATTTTAAAAATAAATAAACTTTATGGGCAAAAGTCTCTCATCTTTAATTCTATCAGGAAACTCCAACATTTGAATGGGGCTTCCCCGAGAACAAAACTTGACATTGAGTCCATCTCCATCTCCATCTCCATCTCTTCAACACTTTGAGCACTTTTAGTTCAATCCATGTGAGCTATCCGGGGTGGTTTGGGTATGGGGGACTGCTTACAAAAGTCCATTAGATCCAATTGAGGCACTCCTTTTAAGGGCTAACTGCTCTCCGTATCCATCATCCATACTTGAATTTTTGGAAGGACATATTCAGCCTAAAATGGGCATCTTATACTTTCCCTCCATGATGTGATGGGGATAGTTATGGGAGTGGGATGGTACCAGGGTTCTACCCATCTATCTACAAGGGATTCCCCCCTCTAATTTAATAAAATCCTAAATAAAGTCCAAAACTTTGTCAAACTTTTCAAACAAGCTTGTGTACCTTTTTATTAAAATCCTATAAAATACCACCATCTTTGAATTAGCTCAAGTAAAGTTCTCCTGGCCTTATTAATTGTGGGCGCTTTACAAAACAGACTAGTTTGGGATTTAAATTAATTAATGAATTTTATAAATTATTTTATTTACACTAAAAAATACATAATGATTGCACTAATTTGGAGATATTATAATTTTTTAGTTGAAATTACTCTAATATCTATCTATATATTTTTAAAAATGTTATTATATATTTTAAATTATTTATTTATTAATAATATTATACATAAAAATATATGTAATATATAAAAAATATAATTATACCTTGTATATTATATATATTTTAAATTAATTATTTATTAATAATATTATACATAAAAATATATGTAATATAAAAAAATATAATTATACCTTGTATATTATATATATTTTATTTTACTTATTACTATTACATAATTAATATTGATCTATTTTGTTATCTTAACAATAACTTAATTATTTTGTACGTTTTAATTATATAATAAATTTTGATAAATATAATTTAATATATACATATTTTTATTTTATATTAATATTTCATTTAATTATATACTACATTACCAATATAATTTAATTATGTATATATGTATATTAATATAATATTACTTGATAAATTATTAAATTTTACCTACAAAACCGTCTGGCGGAACAGAGTATTACACTAAAGTGAGATTGGAACTTGAACTTATAAAGAGGAAGGAAGATGATGACATGTGTCATGTCATCACTTTTAAGTTAAAATGAGAGGTTTGATCATCCCGAGGGAAACAAAAACCCTAATTTCCTTTTATAATTTCATTACTTAATTGAAAATTATTGGTCAATTTAATAAATATTATAATTTTAATAAATATAAAATATTATTAATCATTAATAAAATTTAAATATAAGTAAATATTAATACCCTATCGTTTATACACACTCGCGCCGCGCGCGTGACCCTCGAGAAGACACCCCACCTGTAAGTCCAAAAAGAACCACTCCGATGATTGTAATAAATATGGTTTCCAAAAAAAGGAAATATATTATAAAATATATAATAAAAAACACAATTTTATAAATATATAAAAGAAATTGTACATTATTGGAACAAGCGCAAACACACGCGTGAAATTAATATACAATTATTTAATTATCAATCAAAATTATATAATATAATTTGAGATTTTAGTCACCAAACTTTGTTTTTTTGCACAAATTCACTAATCTTTGTTGGAAAATGTGATTTTTGAAAAAAAAAGAAAATTGATATTATATTATGTGAAAAATATTTTAAATTATTTTTTAATAATTTAGTAGTAATAATAAAAATGCAAGAAAATGTGGAATTATGCGTTATAATTTTGCATTATTTGAATTATATGGCTTCCGAAAAAGGAAAAAAAATATTTTTATTTAGTAAGGAGAAAAAAAGAGTTTCTCACTCACCCCTATATTATCGTCTCCATGGCCCCGAAGGCTAGCAGCCTAGCAGCTGAAGGGTCTAACCCATGAAGGAGAAGGAAGGAAACAGAGCCTTCCGAATGAAACCCTTCAACTTTTCTGTCCTTCTTCCTTCTGCAACCCATTTTCGTCGTCTATGGAGTCACCATGCTTGAAAGCTGGATTTTCTATTCTGCCGTGTGACAGCTCTTTCCTCTCCTCTTATCTGCAGCAGGAGACAAAAGGAGGCTATCACCTTTTTTCTCTTAAATTTGGGAGGATGTTGATTTCAGGACACCTGCCAGGATCGTGGAAACCTAGCCAGCGCCTCCATTATGATGGATCTTGGCTATTCTTGCACCACACTCGTCTATTGCGGATGCCTACTTTCTGTTTCCTCCCCTTCTCTCTCTTCTTACTGTGACACTCCTTTTTGAGTCGTCTTTCCCGCTTTTATCCCCATCACAGAGAGCCCGTCTGAGCCTCTGTTTCTGAACCAGAGCTCGCCTTTGATGATGTTGAATCCTTCCTTTAGCTCCCCTTTCTTTATAGATTGTCAGCCCACTTCTTGATTTCATCTCTCTCCCCGTCTGATGTTTTTTTACTTTCAAGAATAACATCCGGGGTTGCATTTTCTCTCTCTCTTTTCCTTTCTTTTCCGTTAAGGGTACTTGCCGGAATCCTTTGTGGAGATTGGAGATGTCGGGCCTCCTTTCGTCGTTCTCTACGGTGTCTGCAACTGCTGAACCAGTGAGTATGGCATGCTCAAGAACTTGTGCTGCCCACAGTGATTACCGAGCACTCAGGTAAATCAGAATGTTCATCTTTTGTTTCTGTTTGGATGATTAATGTGATTTTTTTGTTAGATCCAATTACCTGGTTAGAATTGTTACATCTGTTCTCAAATAAAAAGTTTTGCACATTCATTGCTCTGAAATTATGAGGTGGGCACAAAAGGGAAGCACAGTTTAGAAATTTCTGGTTGATATTGAACCCTGATAAATGCAAGTAGGCCCATGAACGAAGAATCTAATGATAGCATATTCATATCAGACCTAGGGCTCTTGAATTGAAATCTTCTGCCTGTCTATTAATTTCTTATGTTGATTGATAAAGAGGGAGGAGCTGTTTGGGCAGTATTTGATGTATTTAGTTATTGTATTTATAGAAATAGAGGTGGAAGGCAAACCCCAATATGCCTTTACTCTTTACGACCATCATCATCAGGTGTGATTGTCGCCGTCCTGGATGTTGGGATGCAAAGAAGGTGATTGAGTGGAATGGAATGAAGAGGAAAAAATGTGTCTTTGCTCAACATGCTCAGATCTCTGCATCAGCTTGCCCTCTTTCTAGCAACCAAGAAAAGAAGAAGAACACACCCTGTTCCAAAATATACCAGGAGGTTGATTTTACCTATAATTATGATATGTTGCTTAGCCATGAAACTACTATGAATGGTCATTCTTTCCTGCTTGATTTCCTCATTCTGTTAACTTTTCCGAGTATATTTTCAGGTTCTTGAGGCTGCCAGAGAGAAGTTCACTCAAGAGATTTCCTTTCTGTCCAAAGACAAAGATATCTCTCTTGCAAAGGTATAATTCTCTATAATCTTGATTATAACAGCTTTATATTCTTAGTCCATCAGGTTGTTCTTGAATTTGAGTGCTTTAGTGATTCCTTTGTTCTTGATAAAATGGAGCAGATTTTGCTGTATGTGGCAGCAGAAGATGAGGCATTCATGGCCATTAATAGACAGGTGGACTCTCAGTCCCTTTCAAATGAAAGGAGATCTATGATGTCACCACCAGATCCTCTAGAGTGGGATAGGTTAGAGGAAATGCCTTTGGCAGGGAAAAACATAAGCCAGTGGATGAGTGAGCTTGACCTTATTGCTAAAGAAGTTGAGGCTGAGCTCATCCCCAGAGACATAGGATGCCACTTGGCCGAGGTCTTAGAGGCAGTAAACCTGGTTCTTTTTCGGGTTAGGGGATTCAAGAGAGCCTCCATACCTATTGATCCCAAGTGCTCTTACTTGCATTCGGTACTGAGCTTTCAAAATGGAAGTGGTGAGATTTTTTCATTACTTGCTTTCCTCATACTTTGTACATTTTCATTATGTGGATATGCTTGTTATCTGAATGCAGTCAAATAACCCGAACCCGATCTTTTACAGCAATTTTAGTTAGCATAATTTACATTGAGGTCTGTCGGAGGCTCGGTCTGGATATCGTGGGATCTCGAGTGGGGGAAGATTTTCTAATATGGCCCCGAATGGTGAACCCGGAGGTATCTGTGTTCTTGTGTATTTAGATTTGTCAAGTTTTCTCTATTCCTTTGTAATTCAATGGAACTGAAAGTCGGGTTTGTGTCTATAGGAGCTTTTCAAGGTTACATCAGGTCCAAGCTTATTTGCTGTTGTCAATGGAAGTTGTGTAGAGAATCCGAAATCAAGGGCCTCGGAATTAACTGGCACTGCTCTTCTGGGTCTGGATATAGCTTCGAAAAGGGACATTGTTGGGATTGCCCTTGCTAACTTGATTGTAAGCAAAATACAATAGCTTGATTGTCGGGTTTCTGGGTCTGAAGTTTTGGTCTGTTAATCAGGTCTTCAGTGTGCTGTGTTAATCTGAAACAGTCTTGCTGCTGAGAAATTTGATATTAGCAGAAAACTATTGCAGAGGCTTTACTGGAAACGTGCTTCAAGGCTTGCACATGGGCTGATGCTGACTTCTCCCCTCAGAAATTTTAGCAGTCCCTTTGAAAATCTAAGCAAGCATGGTGGCTCAAACACTCCACTGCTGAGGCCTCGGGATCTTAGGTAAAACCTTCAACATTTTTCTTGCTTAATGTCCAATAGTCATCATACCAGATTGTTTGCCTGAATCTGTATTAGGTTGGCTATCATGGCATCAGAGAGATTGCTGATTCTGCAGCCCCATGACTGGGCTCTGAGGAGGGACCTTGGGATGATGCTGTACTTCAACAGGTATGAGCTCCAGGATTCTCACCTTCTGGAGCAGATCAACATGGTATTGATTTATATAACACAGCATTGTTTATATCCAGAGAGTATGTTGAAGCAGTCCAAGAGCTAAGCATCTGCATGGTCTTTGCCCCCGAAGAGGAGTCGGAGATTCTGGAACCCTTTGTGGAGAAGTTGCATCTGCTTCGTCTTGAATCGACATGGAAGTCCTTTGGGTACTCGGATCAGCTGACGATTCCTTAAGTAGCTTGGAGATGGAACCTGTACTACTATTTTCCTATAGGAGTTGTGTGTTCTTGTGAAGTATGATGTCTTCCTTTGCTGAAAGTAAAATGTACTTGCCATTGCTTACTTTCCTAGAACTCATCATAGTAGGATTAGGGAGCCAGAAAGAAAGAAGAGTGCATGTTGGACAAGGAAACTCGAGGATATTAGCAATGGTACTACTACTATTTACTCCACTGTACATTGTTAGGAGGAAGATGAAGCATAACAAAAGATAGTCATCTCGCCACTGTCGCAGCTTTCCTACTGCCATTCCTCATTATCACTTTGCATGTGTTCCGGGCTTCAGGAGCCGTAAGCTCCATTCTTACAGGTGGTCGATCAAAGTACAAAGTGTTCTCCAGTTGGGCTCTGCCTCGGTTTGAGATTTTGTTCCCTAGAATACTCTCAACAAAGGATAATGATATCAGTCCCGACATTTCTTAGGGCTGCAGCAGCTCCACCAGTGGCTTATCTTGGATCTCATCATCATACGCCGGGGTTCACTTTAAGGAACCATCATCATGAAAAACTTATCCTGCTTCACCCACGGCCGGAGCCATCTTCTCTGCGGCAGCCGGAAGAACCATCGATTGACAAGGACGTGCCTCCGAGACCGAGAACACTTCCCACGAAGATCAGACCCTGGAGGAAGACGTCCACCGCTGATGTATTGCGCTTAATGGATGCTCTCTCCCTCCCCGTGCCGCTTGAAACTTACTCGTCCCTCGTAAAGGAGTGCGCTGTACTGGGTGATTCCGAGGAAGCACTAGAGCTGCACAGGCACCTGAAGCGCAGCGGTCTGAGGCCCAGCTTGGACCTGCTCAACAGGCTCCTGTTGATGCTCGTGTCCTTCGGGTGCATGAGAACAGCGCGTCAGATGTTCGACGAAATGCCGCAGAGGAACTTCTTAACATGGTCCATCCTGTTCGCCGCATTTATGGAATGTGGCGACTATGATCAGGCCTTAAGGGTGTTTCGGGGTATTTTTGACAGATTTAGATCTTCTGAGGTGCCATCATGGATGGTGGTTTGCATTCTCAAGGCCTGCAGCCGCTCTAAGAATTTTGAACTGGGGAAGCAAGTGCATGGGTGGATTCTAAAGAATGGTGCATCCAATAACAAGCCCATCCCAATTTCTTTGATCAACTTTTATGGAACATTTAGAAGTGCAGATTATGCAAAATTTGTTTTTGATCAACTTCCATCTCATGGTGCTATCATCTGGACCGCAAAGATATCAAGTGGGAGTAGGACAAGAAGATTTACAGAGGTTGTTAGTGATTTCAGGGAGATGGGTAGGTCAGGTGCTAGGGTCAACATCTCTACTATTTCAAATGCATTAAAGGCTTCTGGTAGGATGAAGGATGAAGGTGATTGTGGGAAACAAATTCATGCTAATGTCAT
The DNA here is from genome assembly GCA_030064425.1 of Trapa bicornis. Taxonomy (NCBI): domain Eukaryota; kingdom Viridiplantae; phylum Streptophyta; class Magnoliopsida; order Myrtales; family Lythraceae; genus Trapa; species Trapa bicornis. The sequence continues at coordinate 25,557,164 of CM057751.1, forward strand.
CAAGGTTGGAATGGATACTCATGAACCTGTACAGCGTGGGTTAGTCAATATGTATGCAAATAATGGTCTATTGATAAATGCAAGAAGAGTCTATGATGAGATGGCTATTGACAAGAGGAAGAACATGGAGTGTTCAATTGCCATGCTCAAAACTTATCTGCACAATGGATTCTCTGTTGAAGCCATTAAGCTTCTGTACCAGATGAAGGCAAAAGGGATAAGGTGCCCAGAATCTCTGCTCGATAAGATCAGGGAACAGTCGGGAAGTTGATTGAAAATCAGACGGGATGGGACAAGATAGCTCTAAGCAGAGTTTATATGAACATCTACAGGTATTTCTTGATTGTGTCACGTGACAATATAGGACTCTACTCCTCTGACATCTCTAATAGATCACACCATGAATTTTCAAATGCAATCAGTGGGAATTCGGTTCTATGTTGCTGAAGTTGGAAACTTGCAGAAATATGAACTCTGGCCCTGACATATTAGAGGAAAATAGACAGGCTGTCAGAATGTGGAAAAGCTTATGCAGAGTCATTGCCAGTTATATATGGATGTTTAAGGGTTATACAAGGACCAATGTGAGAGGCAGCTAACTGGGCATAGCTCAGTTGAAAGGAATTTCCTTTCAGATTGTATCTCCAATCAATGATCCCTGGACTGCATCAGCTTGTGAAGGACGGGTGTACATACATTTTCTAAGGTGAGTGATACATATGCTTATAAGTTTGTAAAGATCACATACTTCCATCTGGTCTGCATATTCAATCAGAGTAATGACTTGTCTCAATTCTAATAAAAAGACATAATGTGAGAAGCTGAGATTTCGTGTAATCATTCTTGTTCAAAGATCTAACTGAATGCTACCCTCCCAAGCTGTGTTCTCACATTTACAAAAGAAGATTAAGAAAAGATGGATGTTTACCCTCATATTTATAAAAACACTTTTGTAGCTCACAACTTCGGGTGTCACATCTTCTCTGCTTGCTTTCCCTTAAGGAGAAAAACCACTTCAGGTTAGCAATGACCGGGTGGATTCTATTATTAACACAATCAACCTCATATTTAACTACTTATAGTGATTGCCTATGATATGAGTAAGCCAGTGAACTGACAACCAAGATTCAAAGAGACAGCAGGTTCATAGTGATTGTAATCTATATATCTGCTGATCCAGGAATGCCCTTGTGAGTTGTAACCTCTAATCTGCCAATATCCAGGAAGCCAGTCCAATGTGAGTTCAACCTGCAAGGATGTAATCTTCAAAATTCATTTAATTACATCATCCTTGGAAGATCACTGGTGCTCTAATCATGCCAATAAGAAAAGTTCTAGATTCCATAGATAAGTGAGAAAACCTTCCTTGAGATGGAAAAACTGGAGGATTACTGTTTATGGAAAAAAGTATCATAGCCAGGAATATTTGAAAAGAATTGGGAGACATGCAATGGATTCATTGTCATAAAAAATCAACTTCAGAAAAGGTTTAGTGATCTTCTTCTGTGATGAGTTTGGGCTATGTTTCAGCATGCAATCTCAACAAATATGTGCTTTGCTTCTTATGACTCACCGGCAGGGACTATGAATAACAAAGGTAAACAGAACACAAGAATAACAGAGGGATCTTCACAGAAACAAGACATGGCAATATTTTCCAAGCTCAGACTTATGTTTCGTGCAAATTTCATCATAAAAAGGAAGAGCTATACCCAAAATCATCCACCAAGAAAGCCCTATACTTTGATACTTTATGCCTCTGCAATTGAAGAACTGAGTTCTTCACGAGATTGAGATCTTCTGCTCTGTAGATGCATCTGATTGCCACGAGGAGACCAGATACAAGTCATGCTAGTACCATTAAACTGCATATTCCTCAAGCTACTGGATGAAAAACTGTGTGAAACTCCACCAGCTGGTGGGTATAAGAGAGGCAGATCAGTTAGTTGGATGCAGCTGCCACCGACCCCGTGTCCTAGCCGGATGGGTAGATGCTGGGAGTCCTCGTTTATAGGACTCAGAGGAGTCTTAAATCTTCGATCCCCTGCAGAAAATTTGAAGCATGACTATGATGTTGAAGGAATAATAATGGGCACTGCAACTGCAGCAAATATGACATACAGCCATGTTATAAGATAAGAGCTCACTTAAATTGACAGGTCTCCACCGCTGGAGCTTTAAAGAATGAACGTTAAGAGCAGAAGCAGCAGAGGCACTCTTATGCCTGAAGAGTGGAAGATATGGTCTCCAGAAAAATTTTGGCATCCAATTGTAACCCCATGAGAGAGCAAAGGCCAGAATCAACAGCGGCAACAGCAAAATTATGACAAGAACTGTCGGGTTAATGTTTAACCATAGAATCTGGTATCTGCGAAGTCTTGCTTGCAAGGGAAATGCCTGCCCTGCCTCCAACAGTGCAACTCCTAGTGTCCATGTGATGCTTCCAGAATCGATAGTGATCTGCTTATCTGTGATGTGTAAGCCTTCCCTCAGCAGAGAAGCTATATAAGATGCTCTAAAGCAATATTGTTCAATGAAGGGCTGTGGAGGAACACTACTTTTTGCACTTTCCCAAGTTTTCTCACAGAACTCCCTTCCCTTCTCTAGGACACCATCAAGTGTGGCATCTTTAGACAGATTGAAAAACCGATACACAACAAAAAAGCCGGACATGGCATGAAACTGGCCATAAGGGTGAGGCAGATCTTCCGACAGGGCACACGGTTGAATATCACAATCAAGTCCAGGGCTCATACTTGACCATTCAGAGAGGTTAACAGCCATTTTTGCAAGTTCCCTGCATTCCTCCCACTTAGGCGCCCCCCTGAGTTGCAGAGAGATTCCTAGTTTATTATCTCCTTGGCCCATACTATCCCCAATCACAGGGCTGCCACCTTCTTTGACATGAGAACCACATTGAGAGCAAATATACCGCTCCTTGTATCCGGATTGCAGGCAAGGATGCTTAAGTTCTAAATTGCCATTGACTGAATCCACTTTCAGGCCCTCTGGAAGTCCTCTAAAGATCTGTGAGACCGACTTGTCAAAAGCATCATTCAGGCCATAGCCAGACAATGAATAGGCGTTAAGGTAATGATCAGCTACACCAATTCTGAGCTTTATGCCTGAGTTCTCATGCACCTTTTCTCTTCCCTCAAAGGTCACCTGCAATGAGGAACCACCAAGGTCGAGGGCACCAAGAGTTCCCCTCTTTGGCATAACATCCAACATGCCAGTGTGGTAATTAAGAGCTACCCATCCGTAATAAGCTTCCTGGGTGCCAGAGATTATCTTAACCCAGTCTCTCTCACACAAGAAAGGTGACATCTTCAACATAGTCCATGCATTGTCAAGAAGCCACTGAGAATCATCAGGAGGCAATCTGCGGACCCCAGCTGTTGCATACAGGAAGAGGGAAGTGGACTTGTGGGACTGCTGAGGAATTTGCTGTTCTGCCCACTGAATGAGTGGACTAATTGCATCTCTCAACCCAGAAACATTATGAACCAACTTATCAAACCCAGGTTCTGTTTCCATCCTGTCATAAGCTCGTTTTGTCCGGGAATCCTGTTTCTTGCCATTCCCTTCATTGAAAGACCTCAGGATCACAGGGAGACCCCCATCAGTTCTGTAACTAAGGGATGCCTGGTATGCATAAACTCTAGTTCCAGTGCTCCCACAGTCCAGTACAACATAATACTTTGAAGCTTCACGGGACCAATTTGTGTATATGTAGGTAGATGTTGCGTACATTAACTGGCCAACTAGCATCAGGCACAAGAAGAACAAGAGCAAACGTGCCCACCTTCCTGTTAAGGACCCCTCCTTTGGGAAGCTAGAAACGGCATTTTCCCTGAGCCAAAGATGGGACTGCTTCAAAGCATTTCCGTCCAGATCACGGTACATTGACAGGTCCTGTAAGGATGATGAGAGCCGTAAAGGGTTCTTCCGGCCTGAGAAACTGAACGTATTTTCAACTGAACCTGTTTTTGTAGATGCCACAGATGCTGGAATGAGCCGAGTGGAAGAGCGGTTCCTCCCTGAAATGGCGCCCTTGAATCTTGAGAAAGTATATGTGATCTTAGCCAACGCCATTCTGATCACACCTTCCTATTGTGGAGAACGAGAATAATGCTGAGCTCTTGATTGACCCTCTTGAAAGGTTTGTAGAAGATGGTCCTCAACGACCATAAATTATGTCCCTGTCTCTTCATGGCAGGCAAAGAACTCGAAGAGCACAAAGATATGGCTTTGCAAGCTTGCCTTCTTTCTCCCCATTGCAGATGATACGAAGGAAGTCATTCAACCAGCGACCCAGCCGGCAGCAGACAGGAATTCATGATCAAAAAAGAAGAAGAAAAAAGGGAGACTAGAATTCAATCAGAGGCAGGTGAAAGCACACGAACCATCCAAGGGAGAGGGTGTGGAGGATGGTTTGGTGGTCAAGTTAGATAGATGGAGGAGTCAAACAGACGGGTCGCCTGGCCCCTCAAATAGGTGGATGGAAATGCTATGTTGGAGGAGGGCACCTGGGCAGATTTGGAAGCGAAAATGGTGGCAGCTATGGCTTCAAATCCATATCCGGAGGCTCTGAAGTGCCCGAAATCTAGGAGACATTTGTTTTGGGTAATGAAATCTAGGGGACGTAATGGCTCCTCAAGTATTTAGAGTCTATTATTGATCTTCTAATTGAGGAAAAACATGTTTGATGGGATAGCCGTTATGTGCTAGTGACCAAATAAGACAAAAGTGGGTTAATTGGGATGGTTATTCAAATTTGGAGAACTTCATCCCTTAATATTATACCTATGAGAGCAAGTTGAATTAATGCATGACCCCATAATTAAAACCATGCCCTTATGCTATTCTTCTTTTATATTAGGGGATGGTAAATAAAAAAAGGTGAGCAAGTTTATTTATTGAGTTGATTTGTATTTTTTTTAAAATTTAAAATTTTTGAACCCTAATTTTTTTTTATAGAAAAAGTTGGTATTTAAGTGATTTGAATAATACTGTATCCAATAATTTTATATCTATTGTTAAGAATGAAATAATTATCTTATATTTATGTGTAATATTATATCTCTAATTTTTTAGGAAAGGTGAGTTTATTCCTTATAAAAAAGCATGATTAGTTTAATTATTAGTACAAACCTTTGGAAAATAAAATAGGAAATTAGACTCTAACGAAAAATATGAAAGAAAATGTAAAAAATTAGCACATTCATTGGCATCCCTTCCAACTCAATTCACTGGATGGTGCAGTAAACTTGATTTAACCTTACTAACTTCACTGAGAAAATGCCCCAACTGCCATCTAATAGTCCAATGATGGATTTGTAGATAACCTCACAATATGTTTCTAAGGTGACATTGGACAAGTATAACTCTTCAGCAAGTTTAGTTTCCTCATAGATTGTTGTGGCTTCATCAAGCAGAAGTGTAATATAGCAATTTTTCTTATAAAATCCACCTGAAGCTTTGCCATTAACATCTTGTACAGTACCTACCCTCCACAACAGATTCAGTAGAGCATGTGACACAAGAATCGTCACATTTCAATCTTTATCACACCATTAGCAGGTCTCTGCAATTAGCATCATCACCACCATCATCTTCATATTTCTTGTTATCTTTCCCAAATATAAGCATACCCATTAAACAAACCCACAATCCACCAATTCTACATCTTCAATATTTTTTCTTAATCTGAGGTAGATTTTTCAACAAAAGAACCCCTCAAACATGAAAAAGTCTAACACATCCATCCCATTTTTCCTCTTATAAAAGTTGGTGTGGTTGATTTTCTTGAACTTTGAGAGAGTTAAAGAGTTGATTTTTTTAAACTTTTAGGGAATCATTTCTTTAGTAAAATCTTTCATGTAGCCAAATGGGATTTTTTTTTTATCTTTAAAGAACCCTTTTCTTGAAAAAATTCTTTCGGGTACCCATGTATTAACTCAAACATCTTTCAAAGACTAAATGGTTAGTGGACTCTTTTCTTTATCTAGTAGATCATGTGATGAGGTTGAGGATCCCAATATAAGATGTCCTCTCTGATCCTTGTGTATGAGAGGCTGTGAAGCTCGAGATGTGCTAGGCATGATACTTCCTGTTGTGGCCATTCTTTCTTTGTAAGATGCCCATATGAATAAATACAGGCCTCCTATGATCAGACTTCCACCTACAACGCTGCTTTCACAAGCAAAGATCAATGCCAGGTTTTATCATCCCAAATTGCAGAGGGTATAAAGAAAAAAGTAGTGTGCTAAATTGCAATTGGGAAGAAGACCATGTTGTTTTGTATAATGCCTTCAAGTGTTATTGTTCTATACTTTCTTTGTTTGTCAAGATGAGAAACATGGAATATTTGGCAGAATTGCTTTCTTGCTTCTGTAAATCTAAAGGTAAGCACTAAAAGGTGGACTGGATAATTGGGTTATACCTTCCAAGGTAGATTGGACTTCCGAGGAACAACCATGCCATCAAGGCTGAAAGCACAAGTTGAAGCGGGTTGTACAAAGCAACTAGAGCAGGACCCAGTATCTTGTTCGACCAAGTCACTAGTCCGTAATTTATGGCAGATGCAAAAATCCCCTGACCAAGGTTAGCATTGCAATTTCAGTTCCTGAATCAGAGAAAAAAGAGGCTAATGTGCAGATAATATAAAACAGACATCAATACTACAGTAAGTTGTAGCATTTTGGAAGTATTTCAAACCATTCTAAACAAGAGAGTTACAAAGCCTATGTTTTAGCTGCTATATAGTCTTCAACATCCTCAAATCTGCTGCTTAAAGCAACATAAAAGTAAGTTTTCCCCTCAACAGGTCCAGGTGCATCTCCTACATCAGAAGAAGATGTAGCAGAAACTTGTGTGTTTCCAGTATATAATGATCACTAAAGTATCATCATGTGCATATATCAGAAACTTACAGCATAGATGGTGGCATAGAGCTCAGATTGGGTCAGACTCCACTCCATTGGCCCGCTTGCCATAAAGAATGATGTTATAACCATTATAATTGCACCAAAGAAGTATGCATAAGCTGTGACCGATAAGCTTGCAGGATACTGGGTTAAAACGGTAGCCTGGAAATGTTTGTGGCAGGTCATTTTCCAAAGGGTGTTACACCAGGTAGATTATTGAGATTAAGCATGAACAAGGCCATGCCATCGCACGAAAAGTTCAAAAACAGCAGGATAGATCATCGACATTAAAAGTGAGTCATGGCTTCTCATAAGAAGTCGATCCATGATTGTGCAAAGTGTTGAAATCTGGTAACACCTACCAAGTATAATTGGGTTCAGTTGAAATCTTGTCATTTTTGAGCATTTGACATTGACCTATTATAGTGATAACCTACATGAAATAACTAATAAGGATGGCAGAATTTGCCACTCACTAATTCACATGGATGCTATCCAATGATTGATCCCAGTAAAAACATTTAGATTCTGGAGGGAATAATAGCCTCAAGTTAGGTATTTTTCCTCGTACTCGGACAGATCACAAGTCGAATTTCAAGTATTGGGTCGGGTACAGGCGTCAGCTCACTGGATCTGATATCATATTAGAAAGTATTATTGACCAATAAAGGGTCAGCCCCATCTCTACTTAAAAATAATGTAACGTTTCCAATCTTATAAACCTACAACACTTCTCTATTTTATCTAATGTGGGATCGTATTCTCAACCTAATGCAGCCAAACTACTATAAGCATTCTAGATTATTATTCATGGAGAGTATCCTTTACCTGTACAGCCAAAAAGGCAGCCATGCAGAAACAGTTCCCAATCAAACACAGGATCCCAAGGTGCCAATTGTCCAGCACAAAATGGAGAAAACTAAGCCAGAACCTGTGATTCGGCTCAGGTTGAAATTCTACATTTATGTCACTGTGGTACCCGAAATCCGCTTCATCAAATCCAAGCAAAGCAGGCCCACGGAACACAGCCATCGATAATGCACCAAAGACACAAATGAAAGTGCCTGCAACCTTTGCCTGACCCTCAATTCTGGAAAGTGTTGCCTTTTCTGTACTGCACCAAGTTTATCCCCCACAAGGATAAGAAAATTTGCTTGCCCATACTAAAATTGAAGGCAACGAGTAGGCAAAGAAAGGCAGGGATTACCCTGATAAACTCACCCCATCATAATGGCCAAGATAAAGGTGAACACGGGGATGGAAGGTTGGATTGCAGCAGCATAAGATGGGTTGGTATAGCTCAGACCCAGGAGGAACAGAAGCTGATTCCCAAATATCCTGTCCAATTCGAGAACCAAAAGGTTCACTGATCACCGATTTTAAGCCTTCAATAATAAGAAGACGAAGGGGCAAGAGAATATAGAAGTTCACCCTGTCAGTCCCAGGAAGAGAAATGAGAGCAGAAGGCGTCTGGTCAAAGGAGGTCTAGTCGTTCTGCAAATAAAAACAAAAATAAGATTATCTTAAGAAATTCTGCAATCCGTTACTTCCATCAAAGATCAGAGAGAGGGAGAGATTAATACATACTTTTCGCGGACATAGGCGACGGGAGCAAGGATGGAGAGGGCGAGGAGGTCGCGGAAGACGCAGAAGACAAGCTGGTTAACTCCGGCATTGAGGGCTACTTTGGTGATGACGTGGTAGCCCCCGTTGAAGACCTGAACCATCACCATGGACGCGTGCGCCCTCTGGGCATCGTCCCAGGCCCATCTACCGTCGGCAGAAGCCATCCGAGGCTCTCCTCCGATCGGCAGCAGCTTGATTCTAAAAGCACCTTACAGGGGCTCGCCACTGCAGCAGCTAAAACTACAAGCACGTCTTCCAGGATTTCTTGGAAATGGATAAAGTTTCTGTTGTCAGGACTCAGCAACGCTCTGCTTTCGTCTCCTCCGAGCAGAAGCAGGGAATGACCCCAACTTTTGTCTCTGTCGAGTCCACGTGGATTATTCATTTAGTTTAATTTTATTTAAAAATAATATAATTTTATTTAAATTATAAATTAAATTTCAATTTCACTTTTACATTTCTCGAATATTTTAACCACTTCATCGTATACCAAATTTGAAAGAATGAATTAAAATATTATATGAAAATAAAAAATTTAAAAAATTTAAAATTAATACTAAATTCTTAAGCAATTTGGAGATTGGGATATATGATAGGAAAAAATAAAATTTAATATAAGTATATTAATTATAATAAATATATATATGATTTATTTAAATAATCTCATTAATTCATATATAGATAATTAAATTTACTAATTTTTATCATTTTTTATAATAAAGCATTCATTATCTATTTTTATTAAAATAATCCCATATTATTTTTTTTTCTAATAAGTAGAAAATAAAGAGTATTGACTCAACCCACATAAACAATAAATAATAGGATAGGAAATTTGTTTATTTAATCAGCTGTTGCAAATACAATCAAGCAACCAACACTTGCAGTGATTCACTAGTATTCTAATCAATATACACTGTAACATGAACAGACAATGATCAAAATGAGTAGTCTCCCGGTCCAACCGGACGCGGTGTATCCTGGTTCTCAAATACCTAAGATGGTCCTAATCTGATTGGGAGGATGCCTCGCCAGCGACCTCGGGTCGGGGTACCCATTGCTTGGATCCATGATCACATTGTAGATCACTTCATATGCCTCCGACAGCGATTTTGCAACCTTGGCGCAAGCTTCCGACCGCAGCTTGGGTACCTGCAGCTGCTCGAACTCGGGGAGGGAGCTCTCGCTTCCGAGTATGAGGCCAAACAGAGCCTTCAGGCACTCGGAGAGGGCAGCCGGAGATGTCTCATCCGACTCTGCTAACCGGATCCCACCTTCTGTGCTGCTTGTGTCTGGTTCTTCGTTGAGGGCGCTGCGGAAAAGAGACATCTTTTCTGACAGGCCGCAGCGCCTGAGGATAGCATCGACTTCTTTGTCTACTAGGATGTTCATGTGGTTGTTGATCATATTCCCCATGTTCTTGGCGTACTCAGAGGCTATCGAATGCCCGAGAAGTGGCTGCTGGATGGAGCATAGGCAGTTGATGAGGAATATCTTCGAGGGCTTCTCACTGTTCTGCAATGCAGAAATGAGAAGGGGGTTATCATGCAGGTTTAACAATTGAGAAGCCGATCCTGACTCAATAAGTCAGGTCAGACGTTCATTATGATTCCCCCAGATTGGCAGGAATTGCGAACCTGAGATGCTGAGGCAGGGGGTCCAGTAGACAGAATTGCATCAACTGATGATTTACTGAGTTGGCTGCCCTCTGAACTCAGCTTTCTCCTCGATGAATGACCTACACCCTTTGACTTGTGAGCCTCCGCAGCTTGTTCACACATCTGCAATACTCAAGAGTGGAAAATTCACATAGCAGCCATGACAATTACTGGAAACACCAGCAGAACAACAATAGTCCGATTTTTAACAGTAACACAGGCTTGCATACCACAAGTAATGGTGCTAATCATGAGTCATGACAGTTGCATTAGTAGGATGATAAGTATCCCTAAAAGGGTGGAGATTATCGACCCTTACCCTGCTTTCCCCATCGTTAAAAGCTAAACTAAAAGAGAGCTTTTCCCAATTTCCAGACAAGTGACATGACAGTAGAGTCAAGCACATACCTGAATAATAGGATCGAGCAGTGCGGAAATAACTGGATCAAAAGCAGGCTTCTTTGCAGATGCAGGAACCATCATGCTATTATATGTCTCAATGATTTCAAGAAGTAAGGAGACTCCTTCCCTCACAGCAGGTGGTGGAGAAAGATCAGCTGCAATGAGTGGAGGATATCGCAAGAGCTTTTCACCTCTACTCTTCAGAATTTCAAAGAATGTCTTTTGTGACGCATCCTTCAATGCCCAAATTGTGTTACAGAGAGCTGTGTCTCTACCCAGCAGATCTGATATCTAAATGTAACATAAGAGGTACTATCAGAAGAATAAGCATATCGTGTATAAAATACCATATCTAATTTTTATCATGGGAGGTAGAGAATAAAGTTTCAGAATTGTTGGTTAAAAAGTTATTGAGGGAGGGAAAAGGTCAACTCACAGTGTAACTGTAAAACTCAAGGGTATTGCTGAGTTTATATGATACAATCAGGCTAGGTTGAGACTGCAATACTTGTTCAACCCTTACTTTAAATGGCCTGCATACACCCTCAAAAATTCTATCCAGAACAAAGGCAATGTCAGATTCTGTTTTTCCAGAATCAGTTTCAGGACTCTTTGAGAAACGGTTAGCAGTTGGTCCAATATTAATGGCCATATCTGGATCTAGTAAAGCAAGCACAAGCTCCCTTTCAGATGCCAAAGCCTGAGGCAGAGAGATAGATGTAATCATGATGTGATGTAATTGACAGATTTTGAAGTCAAATTCCCCTATAACAGTCGAAGCAATTGAAAAAAATTCAAGATGAACATGCAAAAAATAATGGGTATAGAATCTCAAACCTGATGCAACCATCCCAGCATGTCCCCAACATATCGCAAGGGATCATGAGCATGCACTTCGATAGGTCTTGGCATTCCACCTGGTCCTCCTCGTGTAAGGGCGCTAATAAATCTCCTAAATAATGCATTGTGCCTCATATTAGCCACCTGCATAATGTAGGTATGATGGAAACAATCAAATTAGCAAGGACGGCACAAAAAAGAAAAATAAACAAATAAAGGGTAATTGAATTTCTGAGTCAAGCTTATTGGTAAGATCACCTCTTCAGCACAATACTTAAAAAGAACTGGCCTTTCTTTCAGGCAGCGAACAGCCATTTTTAACAGGTCCCCGACCTCGGGATTATCAGAATCACCTAATTTTCTACACTCTGCTTGAACCCACCTGAAAAAGGAGTAAAAAATAAGTTATAACCAGCCAAAATGGAGAATAGGCATGTCCTATCAGTTAATGGGTATCTCATGAACATATGGCATCTTCTGTACCAACAGAAGAAGAATATATTAAAATCTAGTCTTCCTCTTTCATGAAGAAGGTTCCATTCAATGGCTGCATCTCAGAAACCAAAGGAGTGTCACATAATATTATGTTTGCTTCATCCATGCATAACTTTTTTGGCTTAACACTTAATGATGTTTGCTGGTAGTTACTAGTCAGAAAATTTTCACTGGGATCATAAGCAGCAGCATAATAGCTAGATCTTCTCTTCTCCTGAAATTCCAAGAAGCCATTCTATTCTTTGGAAGTACTTACATGAAGCTCAGAAACAATGCAATCTTTCACAGGAAAGTAATCAATAGCATCTCCAAAAACTAAGAGTATGCCGCTTCATGAATTTCCATTTACTATTCATACCCTATACTAATCCTGTAGTTATATTAAATATTCCAAAGCTGGAAGAATTCATGTAGCTGTAAGCAGGTGGAACATGTAATGGTAGCCTCTCAAAGACATCACACCTGCAAAGGCGCTCATATGCTCCTTCTTGGTAGACAGCCATCATATCCATAAGCTCCAAACCTGCACGCTGAAAGTAATTCCAATTCACGTGAAATTGATTAAAGGTACTTCCATATTTGGCTTTCACCTTTATGATGAAGCAAGGTGACGAGAAAATGATTCCTGAGCATTAATTTTTTATTTGGTGAGGTTTCTTGATCAATAGACAGAGTTAAATAGCAAATCAAAAGAAGCATCAGCAGTTCGCAAAAAAGCATCAAGAAGCAATTCACAGTGGAAAGAAAAACGACATCACTGAACCATCCAATATCCGTATATGATACATCAAACAACATGGACATGTAGGTTTACTTGGTGATGTGTCCGAAGAAGTATCTTGCAATTTGTATGAATTTCCTGGACGTGAGAAAGTGCCTTGAAGAAGTTTTCACTTAGATCTTCTTCTCTCAATGCTTCAATCTACAAATGAAAGGAAAGCATATTACCATTTAACCATAAAATTCCAAACAACAGAGAGAAATGCAACATATGTCAAAATCAAGACAAACCTCTTCATTAGAGAGCTGATAATCATGCAGGAAGCATGGCAGTATCTATTAAACATAAAATTCCCAACAACAGAAGGAAATACAACATAATTCAAAATCAAGACAAACCTCTTCACTAGAGAGCTGATAATCACGCAGGAAGCACGACACTATCTCTTGCCTCTGAGTTGTCATTTCAAGTTCTTGTTTAAGCCTTTCTGTTGTACTGATTATGTCACCCGTGCTAGCACTACAACTACTGAGTGCTTTGGCAATCCTACAGAAGACAATAATCTTAAAGATTTCACAAGTAGCCCGTAAGGAATTCAAGATGCAAAACATAAATATCAGAACCAGTAAATGCAAATTCAAGATAACACAGAAATTAAGCCTAAAACTTGATTGGATCTATAGGACTGTAGTAGTAACAGGAAGTCTGATTAATACTTTAAATGGCATATATTGATCTCCTCATTGCATTGCGCTTTTCTCTATAGTACTTGTCACTTCCTTCCTGCAGCCTTCTTCCATAAGCTTATCTAACTAAGCATTCATCCTCTAGCTTAATCTAGCCGCTCTCTACATTCCACCCTTGCAGAAAGTGACAATTTGTCTAGATCTACACATACTTACAAATATTACTTACACTCCAGCTATGGATCAAGAAAATCCAAGACGGAAAACAAAATTCATCGTCAATGACACAGAGGCGTGAATGTGCATCATGCAGATCGGAATTACTAGAACCAACCTGTCGCAGCAGTCAGCAAGCAAATTGACCTCATCCTCCACACGATCCAAAGCCTACCGTGTAAGATGGCAAAAATAGTTCAGTTCAATCCGGTCAGCAGGCAAAACAGAGTAAATGCACTCAAAAGTCAGATTGCACGGACAAGCTGGGCAGCATGAGAGGCACGAAGGAACTCATCGTTGATGTCGAGCGATCGCTTCTCGATGGTGGATCTGAGGTTGCGGCGTGCCTGAGGGGTATTGTCGGTGTAAAAGACGGATAGAGTGTTCAGAGATCCCAGGACCTCCGCCGTGTCGGTCCTCGACTCAAGGACCTTCTTTAGCTTCCTCGACAGCCCCGGAGCCAAGGTCCCCATGTCTGCGGCTCTCTCCTTCAGTCCTCCACGATCCAGTTTCCCCCTTTCCTCTTCGAGCTCAGAGGATAATAATCTCTGCTGGAGTTGCTCCGCTCTTTCAGCTATGGCATATCGACCCGAAAATACCCGACGGTTTGTTCTAAAAGCCCGACCCGGTTCCTTCGGACCCGTCCCAAACCCCTACCCTATCCCGTTTTCCCCGATGTCATTCATTATGGACCTATGGCATTTAAGGCCCGAACCTCACTGTTCGGATTTCGGCTCATTATTTGGGCTGCATATGGGCCTATATAGAGCCCATAATGGGCTTTTGAACCCACATGATATATTAACTTCCCACATCCCATGTATGTTCCTTGATGGCTACGGGTTGAGGGAGATCTTCTCAGAAGCTTTGCTAGCTTTCAACTGTAAGCATCATCAGCAAACCAGGCCTTCACGGTTACTCTATAGAGCAAGGCAACGAGTAGCAATACAAATCTTCAACAAAACCAGAAATTCCATCAAAACAGAACTTTGCTGCAAATGCCCTTTTTCATTTTGATGTCAACCCTACAACTGAAATTGTTGACTGATAAAGATACCACTGATCTGATGCTAAGGAATTATGTAGATGGGCACAGGTAATAACTACAACATTAGGAGATGAAGACGTGATTCTTGAACAACGGTCTGGCAGAGGAGGGCCTGAAACTGACATCAGCAAGCCATAAGCAAAAGAAACATTGTGTGATGATTCCAGCAAACTTCATTTGGTTCTTTCACGTAAAAATCACACAGAGAAATGAAGAGATTGCAGTTGCAATGTCACATCAAATTGTTCTACGAGATAAGACAACTCTAATCCACTTCTTCTCCATTGTTTCCTACCACATGATTCTCAAAGTGCCTGTCTGAACAAGGGTATGCAGCATAATGGAGCAAAATCATCTAAGTTGATTGACAGCCTTCATCTTCACTGAAAATTTGACAATCGTCTTCATGATTAGGAACTATCAGAAGAAATATTTCAACTAAACGCAAAAAAATCAGTAGAGTGTGAAGAAAGGAGGCATGTTTTTGTTACAGAAATAGCTTGATCAGTAACACGAAGAGCAGTGCAAGAGAATAATGAAGAACGTACAATCAGGGGTTTCTCCTCTGGCGTGGTCCTTTCTTCGCCCCCTTCGCCTCACCTCGATCATCATCGCTGCTGCTTCCGGTGCCCATATCATCATCGCCATCGTCGTCGTCGTCCTTGTTGTCCTCTTCATCAGATGGAGGAGAGGGATCAAGACAAGCAGCATCCTTAGCCCATTGAATGATCTTCTCGACTTCGTCCTCATCATTGTCAGGGTTCGCACTGCCACACCCTTGCTCGATGAGGCCACGAGAGACCGATGGCTCTGAGATTGCCTGATTCAAGGAAGAAACCACAAGTGGAGATGACGACGAAGAATGATTAGCGGAACCTCTAAGCGCAGCGAATCGAGCGGAGAGATCATCGCCCAAGACATCCTTCAATTCGTCGTTGCCTCGAGGATAGGGAGATGGACGATGAGGAGGAGGCGGATTCGGAGCGGAGGGGCGAGCTTTGAGAGCTTGGAAGCGGCGCGAGAGATCGGGATCGAGGGAATCGGAGGAGCCGCGGGAGATGTGGTGGGAGTTAACGGAGAGCTTCAAGAGGACGTCATCTTGGGCTGCCTGTAGCAGCTGCTCTACTTCATCCATCGCCGATGACACTGCAGCGGTCGTCTTCCTCCCTAGGCCACTGTCCCGACTCATCATCACCTCTCTCTCTCTCTCTCTCTCTCTCTCTCTCTTACTATATTAAATTAAAATTTTATTTTATTTTATCGAAATTTGCGACCCGAGTCGGCACGACCGGTCCGACATTGCCCTCACCGCAGAATCGTGCAGATCCCTTATATCTTCACGTCTTCCTCCTCCTGGTTCATCGACTTCCCATCTGCAGACTCTTCACGCAATTTCTTGAAGCAAGCTCGTGATTTGTTGGGTTATGAGATCAATGTTTCCACCTGCTACATTGCTGTCCGGTATCGGACGATGAGAATGAGAGCCTCACCTATTTCCTGGAGTCCAAGGCTTCGCCTCGATGAAGAGGAAGATAGGAGAATCGGTGATAGAAACGAAGCATGCGACGATGAGGCGGTGCCGATGAAGATAGGTGGCCAGATTTTTGGTAGAATCCCCCGGAAGTTGTTTCCAGGTGGATCAAGTACTTATACGCTCCTTTTTCCTACTCACAGTTCCCCTCGGTCTCAAAATTTCGTATTCAGAGTTGCCTAGTAATTGTTTGCGGCTTGATGATCTGCAGGATCTTGTTTCGTGCTCACTGGTTTGTAGATGTCTAAACTACGCTGCTTCAGATGAATCCTTCTGGCATCTTCTGTGAGTTCTTCTTCTAGCTTTTCCATAATTACTTGCTTTTTTTTCCTGGGGTAATTTAGATGATTCCATTAATCAAAATGGATATGCATTGAAAGTTTATGCACAGAGAGACAGAACTATTAGCAGCATTAGCAAGCCCATGTCAATATAGAATATTTTCCCTTTCCGCAATTGCTACGTGTTGCACTGGTCTTGTTGGTTTCATTATGAGCTTGATAAGAAGATTGCCTAGTACTATCTAAAGATAGATCTGACTGATATTAAGAACCTCCATTTTTGGTGTAGACCCAGAATGTGCAGCTTCCCAAGGCTCAAGCCAATTGATTGTTTTTTTTATCAAGTTTCATTTGTAAGTTCAGTCTATTGTGTCTGTATGTATATATTTGTATATATGCTTATTTGAGTTAACAGTATGTTTGTAAGCCAATTTGATCTTTTATGTATGCAAAAAATTTGAGAACCATCTAGCTAGTTTAATGACTCATCAAATGGGTGCAGCTATTATATGCCATGGGTTCTCTTGCCACTTAGGAAGCACCCCCCAGCAATGTGCATGGAAGAAGCTTGATTTATAGTCTCCTCTGGCTTATCTCTACCATTGCACGCTCGGGGGAAAATTAATAATAATAATAATAAAGGGGGGATTTTTGCATGAGATTCCTGTTCTTCGATGTGAATAAAATAGCCTGCATTTATAATTTTTGCAGCGTGATGGGGAAGACGAAGTTGAGCTCCTCAGAAATTATCAGCCGGAATTCAAAGGTTACTACATGCAGATGCAAGTAGCAAAGAGAAGCCAGACACCACTTCCTTCTCAGGTGAAGAGAATTCATGTTCGGTTGTTTTGACATCCTAATGAGAATAAGATTGAGATGTAGATGGGCCATCTTCAATTTTTGTGCCATGAGAGGCTTATGTTGATACTGCATTACAAAATAATTTACTAACAAAATCTCTAGTATTTTGTGTATATAAGGTTGAGAAAATGATTCTACATTTGATAAAATAAAAAAATATTTTGTGTATATAAGATTAGAAAGATTCCACCATTTACAATTGATGACTTTTAAGTAGATATAAATCCAATCCCTTATTAGCCCACAATATGTGAGCATACACCTATACCGACCTGAAATTGGATATTCGACTTGTGTTCTGCCGATTGTAGAGGAAAAATACTCAACTCTTGGAAAGTGTATATATGTTGCACATGATGGAAGGTATGAGTTGTAAGTGGATATGGATCCAACTCATCGGCATACAATTATCTCTAATAGTTAAGCTACTTTTGAAACATGCTATTCAATAGGACTCTGCAGAAATTCTGTTGATTAGTAATTCGATAATTCAGCTTAGACTGTAACAAAGTGTAGTATCCCTGCTCTAGAAATTAACCAGTAGCTCTACTTAAGCTGGCCTATACTCACATCATCCTGCTGGATTATCTGTGAATCTGTTCAAGCGAAGGATGATCGGATGCTTCTGGACAAGACTGTTGCTGATCAAGTGTCTATCTGGAAAAGAAATAATGGTTTCTCTGACAAGGTTGTA
Source organism: Trapa bicornis (assembly GCA_030064425.1). Classification (NCBI taxonomy): domain Eukaryota; kingdom Viridiplantae; phylum Streptophyta; class Magnoliopsida; order Myrtales; family Lythraceae; genus Trapa; species Trapa bicornis. The sequence continues at coordinate 25,575,152 of CM057751.1, forward strand.
CAGTTGTACTTGACCATGCATGTTCTGGTGAAACATGTTCTTATCATCAGATTGGTGATGTTATTGTCTGTGAGAAGACTGGGAGTGTTCACGGTAAGTATGTTTAATTTGTTATACATTTTATAGCTTCTGGAGAAGAAGGTGCTCCCATCTCAACTTACATTTGGTTTGTTCTCGTCTCTAATTGGGGTGTATTTAAATGTTGGCTTCCCTTCCAGTCTGCAGTGATGATGCATGCAGAGAAGTTGATATGGATCCCACCAATGAAGCTGTTAGCCTGCAAGATATCAGGACATTGCTTCTATAGGCTACTTTCACCCTCTCAGAAGGAACCAGATTATGTGAGGATAAGTTCTTCATGATTTATTTATTTAAAATTTTCTTAACTAGGTCTTACCTAGATCTGGGTTGAACCTTCGAAAATTCCCTTTTTTGATTAAGTTGTGATTGAATAATGAAATCATGGCAGTTTATAAGTGGTTTCCCTGGTTCAATCTAATGGTAGGCCCTTCTTTGGCTGGTGAGTCTCCAATCTAATCAAGCTCCTTCAAGCCAATCAATCAAAACCTTGTAAATTCTTACTTCCTTAGAGTTTTGTCCTTTGAGGCATCTCATACATGATCATGCTTGTTGATTCTTAATTATTTTCCTTGTCAGCTACAAGGTGGTACAACAGATGGAGCAGAACCATTCATGGGATCATGTTGATTTGGGATGAATAAACGAGTCTATTGTATAACAAGTACATTAATGCAAATTGCTGCATTTTACTTTTCACTTGGTGCCAATGAAGATTGTGTTTGTGGCAGCCCAAGCTTATTTATTAGGGTACAATTGTGCTGATGAGGAGTTGGAAGCTGCTTTGAGGTCTGCTGGTTTCCTGAAGTTTGCTGTAATGTTGATATTTCTCATGTCGATATAAGAAATCTTCAAGTGTACCAATAAGGGGTTGTACCTGTATATTTAAAATTTATAAATTGTAAGGATTGTAATTATGTATATTAATGTATATATATTTAATATATACCATTTTAAATCCATTTTTAATGGCAATTAGTTGAATATTTTTTCTTAATACTCGTTAAGAATACAAGTTCAGTGTCAGGGGTATATAATCGAGTTGATATTTTTTTTCAATATTATTATTTTAGTATTGAATGGATATAATATAATATAAAAAGCTCTTATGTTATTTAATAAATATAATATAATATAAAAAGTTATTATGTATTAATAAGGTATTACTCGTAATTAGTGTAATTTTTCTAAATTTATAAAGCAACACTTATCTAACCAAAGAATGTAATATCGTCTAGGTTACTATACGCCCTCCAGAGCTTGGAGCTGCACAATGGTCTGGCTTAGTATTTATTATAAGCAAATATCTTTGTGGGAACCATCCTGAATAGACAATTAGAACCAGAAACTTCAACAAAATGGCTTTCTTACAGCCGCCTTGCTAGACGGGCCTTGTCTGTATCAGCCGACCAAGACAAGATCCATGACCGGGACTACAAAGGCTGCGCCTTTGAATGTCAATGGCGATGGCGCTTAGTTTTCTCTCCAAGAAACTTGCCTGCATTGTCTTTGTCTTTGTCTTCCTAATTAAGGGAAAAGCCTATGGAGTTGGAAATGGCAGCAACTATGTAAATGGTTCCGGTTGCTTTCCCACGTGGCACGCCAATTTACGCGTATGCCTCATACGCGTCTTCTTCTCGGGGAGTCACCATCATCAAGGGTAAAAAAATAAGGGAATCGGATTTCTGGTCCACCTATCGCCATTGAAGGACGCTATATAAGGTGTGGGTCTCATCTCTTCCGGCTATTCTCCACCCATATATATCGGACGGATCTTTTCTTAGTGGGTCAGATCGCAGAGGAACCCATCTTTCAGAAGCAACAGGTGAGAACCAATCTGCTTTCTTCCTACGCGATCATCCTCTTCACCTGGGGTTTTTTCATCTATGCACTCTTGGCTCTGTTCTTGTTCAAGATTTCTGATCTCGTCTTGATCTCCTTTTCCTAGTAAGTTTTTAGCTTCTGTGATTATCTGATTACCCTTGAGATGTTTAGCTGTTGACCTCTGCAATTTGGTGCTCTTGAATCGGTTTGTCATTTGATACTAGGGACCTTATGATTTGTATAATCAGAATTATAATATGGATCATGAAGAGAGAAAGTCTCCATTCAGATCTGGTCAAGAGAACTTGTTGTGTCTCACTTCTAATGTATGTCATACTCTGGAATTTAAGATCAGCTTACAGGGAAAACAATGGGAGGTGGAAAGGACAAGGACAATCATCATGATGAGTCTGATAAGGGGCTCTTTAGCCACCTAGCACATGGTGTTGCTGGGCATGGAGCTCCCTATGGAGGATACCCTCCTGGACAATACCCTCCACCACCACAAGGGTATCCTCCTCAAGGCTACCCTCCACAGGGAGGCTATCCTCCTCAAGGGTATCCCCCTGGTGCATACCCTCCAGCTGGGTATCCCCCTGGTGCATATCCTCCTGCTGGATATCCTCCTGGATCATCTGCTCCTCACCATTCAGGTATATTTATAATTCTTGAGTTTATAACACGGTATATTCTCTAACTGCACAACTATAATTTCTTGGGGCAAAGCTATTTCTTGAGGAAACTTTGATGTCCGGTGACCTAATTAGCCTTAAGCTTAATTGAGTGAGTTAGATGATAATCAAATGGAAGTCTGCTGAGATATAATGGCAGCAAACTTAAAAAGGCAAAAATTTAGAGGATTTGTATTATAACCATACTTGACAAGTGCTGGTGCTAATGTTCATATTTTGGGGTGGATGCAATCTGGAAGTTCTATCATGGAATCACAGGACGGATTTGCTTGAGTTTTCTGGATGTTAAATACCAGTGGATGGGTTTCTGTCCATATTCTGCCTGATGTTGGGCAGAATCATCATAATCTGGTGCTTATTTCTCTTATATTCAAGACACAAGAGTAATATTGCTTACTTGCTTTCTTCAGGCCATGGAGGTATGGGGACTTTGCTGGCTGGAGGAGCAGCGGCTGCAGCTGCTGCCTATGGAGCTCACCAACTAGGACATGGGGCTCACCATTTGGGACATGGATCCCATCATGTCAGTCATGGGATGCCCCACGGATACGCCCATGGGCATGGGAAATTCAAGCATGGAAAGCACGGGAAGTTCAAGCACGGAAAGCACGGCAAAGGAATGTACAAGAAATGGAAGTGATTACCATTACCGTTACCATCACCATCTTCATGAAGAGCTCTGCTCAAGTCTGGCTGATCAATAATAATCCATGAACGTGCTTAATGGACGTTAGTAGCATCTTATCTTTTGGGTCTGAGGTTGCTACCTTCTGACATTATATATACCATGAAATGAAAATTGCCTCTGTTGTATCTTCTTGTGTATTCTTCATGAGCTCCAGCCACAGTTCTTCGTCTTGGGCATCTTTCTGGTGTCATAGGCAAGAATCCAAAATCCTGAAACATTTGATAGTAGTGATTTAGCCCTTGCTAGCCCAAGAAAAGGTTTGGCTCTGGATACTGGCACAAGTTCTGGGAGCTTCATTGGCTTATAGACAGATTTTACAAGTGATGAGAGGCATTAAGACAAAAGGATAGTAAAACAGATTCTCCCAATTCTGTTTTGGGTCCAACTGATACAAACATACTGCTGAATGACAAGCAAGCGGAAGAAGATCCTTATTGAATTCACTGACATGACAAGCTTGCTTGCTATGCGACCAAAATGCACATCCAAAATATACATGAGCCGGGAAAAAAAATATACCACCTCGGCTTCAAAATCCACAGGCCCATGAAACAAGAATGAATTGAAAATCTCACAACGTGTATGATGGTAACAGATACATTCTTGGTCTATAGTTCCTTGTAGACTGCACCAAAACCCCAAGGACAGATGCATCAGCATATTCATGCAAGCTAACTTGTGCCTAGGGCAGCAGAAAGGATGGGAAGGATGGATGGTACCTGATTTTCCATTCCACTGAAAAGTTTCCTGGATGTTGAAGCCCCTTTGATTTTCTGATGGCTCTTACTAATTCAAACTCGAGTCTTTAATTCACTCGAAGATAGATCAGCCGAGCAGATCTTTGAATAGGTTCGGGTTCTGAGTTGTTGGGTTAACACCCACCTGCCTCACGAGAGCATCTTTCTCCAAGGCCTCTTTCAAATTTGGGCCCTTTGTAGCTTGCGCCAGTCCTCCCGAGATGGTTCTCCTGAGATTGCTACTGTTGCTCTCACTAGGTGCAAGGGGGTTCAAGGTGCTTTGACTGCTCTGCTCATCCATATGAAGATCCGAGTACAGTGAAACAATATCAGGTTCTTTGTTGCTGCCATCTGTTACTGCACAAGTTCCCGATGAGCCGCTTTCTTTCTGATCAAGAAGACCCTCAAGTTGCATGAAAGGATCTGTCAATGGAGCGACCATTGAAAGACGAGCTGGCTCACCTAGATCGAGCAAGTCGGGGAGTGGTTGAGGAGGAATGTTTGCCTTGGTAGTAGAGGCCGCTGATGGCTTCAACACCGAGGACTTCTCTGTAGAATGACCACCTCCTTTAGAAGCCCTGTGGGTGGTAGTGCTAATCCTCTTCTCAGACCTCGTTGAACCCCCAAATAATGAGGCTGCAAGCTTCTGTTTCTCAGGGGAAATTTCGACTTCAGCCTTCTTCAAGTCCTTGTAGGTTTCCCCAGGCCGTGAAGTTGAGGTTGAGGTTGCTGCAGACTCCATTTGTGAAGCCCCATTTGCCGGGGAAGAGGAGTATCCAGAAGAGGATGACGAGGTGGATGGATAAGTGGGCTTACCCCACTTCTTCTGAACACCATCCAGTCGCAACTTGAGTTCTGCATCTGAACTTGGGACTGGCGGATTTGTTGGAGAAAATTGAGTCTCCCTAGAATAAGATGGCTCAGGAATAGAGACAAGTTCAGTTGATACATGAGAAACTGGAGGGGGAGGATGGGATGGGACTGGAAGTTTAGGCATCTCATAAGCCTCAAACTTCAGACCATGCGTGGAACTCTCACGGTGTCCTTGATTACTGAAGTTGCTGATATCTATAGCTCTGGATCGTTCATCTTCAGGAATGTAAGGCTGATCACCGTTGTGTAGAGATTGCTGGACGAAACTATCGAGGAACGGGAGGGTTACATCAATCTGCAGAGACAGTAGTATCTGGGTCACAAATCAGGAGCTTAAAATTTCATCAATAATGCAGGCACACTTTTACAATGCAAGATATATATTTCTATAGGTTTGAAAAACAAAGGAATGACATCCAAATCCTGTTATTCATACAGTTTCTTGGAGTGGACTGAGAAGAGAAAGAAAACCTCCTGGTGTGAATCTGAAATGCTCCTCAGCAATCCACATCTTCAATGCAAGAGTTCAATCTAGAATTGCTTTTGTTATCATACCTAATCAAAGTAAGATAGCCACATACATGGAATGGTGTAGAAAAACTAAATGAACAATTGCTACTCTATGTTACTGATGATTGGATATGCAACAAATGGAAGCAAGATAAAAGGGATTGGTTTATGACTCCAAGCAAAACTCCGTAATTTTAAAGAACAAACGACTCAAGAGAATCACTAAATGAGATGTAAATAAAGAAGTTTGTTTGAGGAAGGTATGCAACCACTTTATGAGATTAAAAACAGCAAAGATAGATGAAGATAAAGAAAACACATAGGACCACTCCTATGAGAGTAAAATTATCAGTGTTGTGAACCAAATCAAACAAGCATTAATATTCAGATACTCATAACCACCTCAATGTCTTCACAGCTGGCATCAGAAGGCATAGCACTTTCAATAGCACGAGCATCTAGGCCAACCACTGCCTGGAGCTCATATGCACGCTGCTGCAAGTCTGTTGAGTGAGAAGCTGCTAACTCTTCAATTAGGGTTTGGCACTAAAAATGAAAAAAAACAGTCAGATTGCAACTCTAGGAAACCCATGCAATATATCATAACATAGACAAACTAGGAAGATGAATACATGTTGATATATTTGTGATCATGACTATAGCTACATTTAAATCTGAAGTACCACACCAATGCTGAGATGATTACTAGTACACAAAGGATCGACAACACTAATTCCAATAACCAATATGAGTTATGGATTTTCTTAAAGATAGGCAAATTTCATCATAATAGCACCCAAGGCACGGGCAAAAATCTATCATGAATAAGATTTGCTTGATATTCTGATGAACCTTCTGGACTGAAATTTGCTTATACAAGATATGCAAATTAGTCAAATGAAGTTCTGAATTTTTTTTCTCTGAAGGTATCAAAAGATTAAGCAATTACATAATAGCAACAGAACAATCACCTACTTAACATGCATCAAGACACAAATCAGAAAACTATAAGGAAAAAACTTTAATCAATAAAGGCATTCTTCGAATTTCACCTCAGGTAAAATATCAAGCCTCCTCCCAGCAGCTATTTCAATTGCATAAATTTTCATGAGAGCAGTTATTGCATATGCCTTCAAGAATCCAAAGAAGCTGAATCAGCAAAACAGTTTACCCAAAGGTCTGGTATTAATTAAGCAAATAACAGTAGAGATTTAATTTAATTCATAACCAAGAAACTACTGCCTGGGTACCTTGACAGTTTCATCGCTCGAGTATGCTTCGGCAATATCACATAATTTCCCAGTTATGTAAGATGCAGAATACTTTCCATCAGCAGTTCCATATTCCCCTAGGACCCAGCAAATTACCTGCATACAAAGATAAGATAAAGCATGTTATTTTTAACTTAGAAAACATTCAAGGAAGGATCACAAGTTACCCCACAAATCTGAGGTCATACTTGTAGGAATGCTGAGGGAAGCTTTGGTTCTGTAACAATGCGCAAATATGATTCCACCTGTACAAGTTCAAAAGGACCAATTAAATAACTTTCTTCTAATTAAACAAAATAAAATATCAGCTTAAGATTTCTTCATGGACCAAGGAAATTGCAAGGAACAAATGAATAGCGAAGGTCACCAGTCACACAAATCTTGATCAACTTTATTTAGTTTGAATTCATGAAATCTATAGATATAAATGCAATAAATAGTAGAGAGAGATTCCATATAGACATCTCACTAGCTGCAACTCGTAATTGATTATATAAATTCAAATAGCATGGAGCATATATCATAAAATTTATGTGATATGTCTGGGTCACACCATAAATTTGTTGCACTGTCTGTATGGCAGATCAACTTTATTTAGCTTCAATTCATGAAGCCTAGACATATATGCAAGTATCAATTGAGAGATATTCGACATACATGTCTATCTATATAAATCTCACAGCTGCAATACATCATTGATTATATAAATTCAAATGGCATGAAGCATAATATCATAACATTTATTCAATATGCCTGGACCACACCAGAAATTTGTTGCACATCTATATGGCAGATAAAAAACTCAGGATATATATGACTTGACAGAGCTCATTTTTCAGACATTTTAGAGAGATGGGTAAGTTTTTCAATATATTGTTCTGACTTGCTTTCCCTTTATAATCCTACTGAAACAAAGATAGAAAATCCACCAGAAGTAATTAAAAAAAGTCTAAATGTCATAAAGAAAAAAAAACAACAGCCATCTCATCACAGTCCAGATGAGACAGCCATATTCTTGCTCAGCTATGGAATTTGAAGTCATTAATGAGCAACAAAGGAAATGAAAAATTCAAAAACATACAGCTGAAGATCTTAGCTGGCTATCTGCTGTGTCATCATCCTCCCCAAAGCCCTCAGCAATCAACCTCATTAAATTATGTGCAACCTTAATATTCACAAGGTCTCCAGCATGCTCAAAAACTTTATTCATGGTCTGCATCAATGAAGATATTTGACACAGACAATTTCAGAACTTAAGAGAACAAGCATTTTGAAAACCAACAGTACATAAACATAACACACAAGGTAGTGAGAAATTTCACATTACCAGGATAAACCAATGATTGCTAGGAGCAAATTGTTCAGCAAGTTCAACGCAACGGGAAGCTATTTCAGTTTTGTAGTGAAAATCATTTATGCTTATCATGTAATCAATCATTCTGTCAACAATAACCTCCACATTAGAGGACTTTGTCATCTTCTGTAGTAATTCAAATGTTTTTCGCTTGAGAGTATCATCTGGATCCTGAAAAATTAATGTAAACATAAAATTATTGATAACAGAAGAGAATTTCCAGAAAATTTGATGCACAACAAATCCATCAAACAAAGAAAATAACCATGTGTGCCTATCTGAAAATATTCACATCTGCAAACAAAAAGATATTCTATTATTCTATGTAGCTGCATGTTCCATTTTTTCCATTTCATATGGACATAATCTTAAAACACCCACTTCCATCAAAATAAAATTTAGCCCTCACATCTGCTGTCTAATAGTCCATCTACTTGCATGCACAAATAAAACTTAAGATAAAAGTCCTATACTGAAGTTCCACATGACTAAAAAATCAAAATTTATTAGCAAGCAGAAACTTCACAAAAAACTGGATTGACCTCCCCATTTACTGATGACAACACTTGCAAGCCTCAGCTGATAGACAAACATTCATAAGGTTATCCAGATGTATTACTTGGACTTCGTATCAATTATGCATGCCTACTACCCTTCTACTAAAGTTGAAAAAAGGTGCCTATTCTAACAAATAAATAATTTTTTCCACTACATGTCTTTGCTGAACATTCACCAAGTACCCAATAAAAAAAAGAGTTTTCTGAGGCAACTCCAAGCAAACCCATTTGTATTCATCAGATATTCCCTCACCTCTAAGCAATCAATAACAGCAAGCTGATGCTGCTCAGCAGCATCTGGGCTTAACTTTATCAGTCTCCCTAGTGCATCAATACCCATGTATTTCAGATTATGATTGTCACTCTGCACATTTAACAACATTACCATTTTGTAGCAAAACAGATATAAGATACAAAGAAACACAACTTAAAAGAACAGTCCAACCTTCAAAAATTTGGAAATAACTTCAGCTGCAGCTTCTAATAACTTAGGATTCGGATATATAGAAGAAATACAACAAATGCACTCATACAAAATAGCATTCCCTATGTTAGTTGATGCATCACACTTCCTCATCAAATCACCAAGGACAGTGTACATTTGTTCACTTGCATGCTTGTCACCATTTCCCAGCAAACCCAAAATCTTCAACAATTTAATCTGCACCAGGACAAGAAATCAAGTTTTATACTATGAAAGATCAAGAGGCACCAATAATGAGCTAAAACTATATGTACAGATTATAAAGGGAAAAAATTCTACCAATAACTTAAACGAAAATGGATTTATAGATCATGTTGGTATTTCAATATCTAACAGGGATTCATGCATTATTTACATTATAATGATAAAATTCCTAATACATAACCATAATATGCAAATGCACCTGAATGAAGGGGGCTGGCATCTGATGATAATCATAACTCTTTGGCAACCTCCGCTCAACAACCTGCTTGAGGATGCTTACAAAACTAACGACCAAGTCCTTGTAAGATTTAACATCAACAGTTACGAGATCAAATAAAGGGCAGAGTGTTGCTCCCATGACACCGGGATCGCTGTCACATAGTTTCTGCCAAACAAGACACAAGAAAGTGCTATTATGTTGGAAAAGAATAGCTAAACACGTGATGCAACTATAACAGGTAGCAAATAGCAATTATAGAAAAGTGGCATAAAAACATTTTCTCTAATAAGGACATGCAAGTACCAAAAAATATTTAAAACTACCATATACTTTCATCACAATTGAGACAACTCTTGGGGGTTTCATCCATAGTTTGTGGATGACAAGGACGGCATGAGCTATTAACTAATTTTCAATAAAAAGATATTTCAAAATTCTAGTCAACCAAATTCAATTTGTGCAAAATTCATAACAATCAAACTCAACAGCATTTCTGATTAACTGGATACTTCAAGGTTGGAGTAATAAGCTGGATTGAGATTCTATTTAAAACTCATACAAGAAACATGTAATAGAAGTGATACTACTGCACAATGCGGGACCAGGACACTTTTCTCAAGCATCTTATAAGTTTAACTTCAGCAAACAAGAAAATTAGTGAAGCAACATTTTTAACTAACACAATAAAATTAGTAGCTTTTAGTTGCGATATATGAACAGGGAATCCTATGCATGAAATGTTTCTTCTTTAGTGTTCACCAAAAGCGATGAATGTATACATCCATGAAGAAAGTACAGTGTTTAAACAATGAAGAGTCAGATCGGAGTGGAATACTATGACAACCTTCCGGAAGTTGGAGATAAGATGCGAAACAGTTGAAGGGGACTTCTGATAGAACCTATGAAGCGCCATTACAGCCTTCTTCCTCACAGCCTCTTTCTGATGACCGAGGAGCTCCACCACCTGAGGCAGCACTGCAGGAATGGTCTCTTCGTTGATCAGCCTGCACACAGCACCCAAGGCAGCACAAACCACCAAGTAGTTGTCTGATTTTAGATCCTTCTGAATCGTGTTCACAATGAGGATGATCAGATCGTGGTCCTCGTTCAGGAACAGAGTCACTGCCAAGTATCCGGTCCGCTTGAGGAGGAGGCTGTCATCGTGAGTCATCTTAACGGCTTGGATGTAGCCAAAGGAGGCGTCGTGGCCGAGCATCTCTACATAGACAAGGCGGATAATGTACTCCTTCATCTTCCGCTTGGGGATATCAGGCTCCACAATGCGGCGCTTGAGGGTTTCAATCTCGCGGAGGATGATGCGGTCCTCCTCAGACTTGGATCGAGACTCGCCAATGGACTTGACAAGTTCCAGAAACTCCTTGGACTGGCCGAAGCCACCATGGGAGCCCATGGCGAGCTCCCTCCCGATTGTCTTCAACTGCTCCAGCTTCGATTCTATCTGCCGCGGGACTGGTTGATCCAAGCAGGACTGATCGGCGAGGTTTTTCCACGACTGAAATTTCTCAGCAAGGGGGAGGAGATCGTGAGGGGCAGCTAAATCTGGCCTTGATCAGAGCTTGTGTGAGTGGAAAGCAGCTCCGATCTGAGTCCAATTGTGGATTTCGGAGAACGACAGAGGAGACGGAAAGAGAAGGAAACCAGGAGGAAGAAAACGGGTCGACTCGGTCTCTTACTCGGATCGCTTAAACGGCCCGATCTGTGGACCCGGTCTGGGAATCTGGCCGGCACGTACAGCCAATTGATCTAGGCTCAGCCCATATTTGAATATACTGGACCGGCCGTACGGCATATGTTTATAAACATATTTATTATTTATTTATGTTTATTTGACTTTAGAAATTGGTAAAAAGAAAATAAAATAATCATTATCAAATTATTTCTAAGTTCAAGAAAAATGGTTAATATAAATAAATAATTAAATTACAATAATTTATAAATTGTTAAGATGTATGATTAATTATGTAATTGACGAGAGCATGATTTTTATCTTATGCTATTAAATATTAATCAATAATATTATTGAGATTTACAAATATTAAAATAATATTAGATAAATTATTAAAATTAATAAAAATAAAACTAATCTAACACCAACCTACGCGTCAGTATCAATCCCAAATATACATATAAACCGGTCGGATTTGGTGCGAGTGAGCCAAGACCTCAACTCCTATCGTTCAATGTCATAGGGAACTTCGAACAGGCCACCTAATCGACATGTATCTTCGAGGGAGGGCTTGGACCAACCATGCACTAGCCTAAGTCTAGGGCGGGTCTGAGTGGACGTGGATCCAGGTGGAACTGAACGAGTTTGAATATTTTGACGAAGATATATAAGTGAGCGGGTGTCAATGGGTTGGATATAGAAGCATTACAGGGTTCCATTGATAATTATTGAACGATATAATTATAGTAAGCTTTTTTTTTGCACACCAATAAAGCTTTATTAATTAAATCTAGATGGAAGGTCAATTTGATATATCACTCGATATCCTACTTGAATCATGATCATATAAATTACCACATTTACACACTTATTTATTATCACATTTTCAAAGCACCTATTCTTTACCGTAATTTAATAAATCAGATAATACAAATAATTAGAAATAAATTGAGAAAAAAATTAAATCGAATTGTAAATTGATTGTTATAAATTAATTAAATTGAAATAGTTTAAAAATTAATAAAAAAATTTATTCAATCTAAAATTGACTCAAAAATTTTTAAAAAATAGTTTAAAATTTATTTGGACCATATCAAAATTTTATTTAAAAATTGGATTAGAAATTTGATAAAATTAATATTTAAATTAGAATAACTACAATAAATTAAAAAATATTTATAAATATCTTAATTTTATCGTGAGTGTAATATTTAGTATAACTAGTAATCTTTAGACAAATAACTATTTTACTCTTATTATTTTGTTAGTCCCTTTAACTATAAGTGAAATAACTTTTTATTATACGAGTTTTAATATTTTATAATTATTAAATTTTTCTCAAAATTATATATTATTTATAATTTATCTTATTTTATAAAATATTTTTACTTAAATTTCTATAATTTAAATTATTTACAATTATATACCTAACTTTTATTTTTTTCAATTAACACTCTAATATTTTTAAAAGTTTCCTTTAAATTCATAATATTTCATTTACTTTCACTTGAATCCCTAAACTTATATTCATTTATAATTTAGTCACAACTTTTCCAAATTTCAATCATATCACGATAGTAATAGTCATTTAATTCCAAGATCAATTTAATAAAAGAACTATTATTTACTGAAAAATTATTTTATAGAGAAAAAATTTTAATTTTTATCTATAATGAAACATTACAAACAAAGTTGTTGGAATGGAAAGTTACTCCTTTTCTTTTGGATACTTTTGGATTCATTGTAAATTAAATTAGTTGTCAAATCTATCTAAATTCAAGTCGAAAAGAATTTAGTAAAAATGATATGACAATTTATTCGTGGAAGATTAGGGCACAATTTGGGTTGTCTAAGTGTATTAGCTCGTATATAGTTGTAATATCATATTTTTAAAACACGAAAATTTTGATAAAAAATTTAAATTGAAACATAAGTAAATCAATGTTAAATATGATTTAGTGATATTAATCTAATTAATTTTGAATCAAAAAGAGTAATTTTTAATTAGAAATCAAGTTGAGTTGGATTCCATTCAATTTATGGAAAAAGTGATATAACACTTCAAGTAACTCATTAATTAAGATAGAAATATATGATTTAAACAAGTAAAATTTAATAATTATTAAATAGATAATAAATATATGTATATACACATATGAATTATAATAGCAAAAAAAATATTGGGGTCTAAAACCATATTCTAATCCATATGCTCATGTTACTAGAAAATATATGGAGTTTGGAAAATAGAACTACACATATACTATCCATAAATAGTTAGCAAATAAAATTCAAGGTATTGGTGCTAAATAGTATTTATACATGTAAAAAAATATGGATTAAGTTTACATTAATTCAAGACCTTTACAAACAACAATCACCCAACTCAATGACAAGAAAATATAAACTTATAATACATCAAAACCCACTATACATGACCTTAAACCCATAAACAAATCCAAAATTCCAACAAGAAAACCAATTAGGGCTTAGTCGACAAACAACCAATAGATAAATCACTAAAACTAATGAACAAATATATAAACAAATCATAGAATAGAATGACTAATGGGCTATCCTATTTAGAGAACAAAAGGAACACCACTATTGGAACATTCAAAGTCAACAAAATATTAGGCTAAATAATGGGTGAAGCATGTTAGAAATCTAAAACTAAATTATCTTCCATACACCTATATCACATAGATAAAATCTAAAATTTAATACACTAGCCTTACTAGAAATTCACTTGATATTAACAAAAATACATAGATAATCGAGCTTGGTCACATACAAAAATAGTAGAGATTTAGATATATATGTTCCAAAGTGCTTAACACATTTTTCCTAATAGTAAATAAAAAATATAGTAAATTATTTAATTATAATGTGTCTCTTACTCACTATTGAGTTTACCAATTAATTATCTCACCTTTTATGTTACTATCTCATATTGATCAATTAATCAAGGTCCGTTATTAGATTATTTAAATATAGTGTGCTTCTCACTCACTAGTATAGTAAATTATTCAATTATAACCTACCTTTCACTCACTATTAAGTTTACCAATTAATTATCTCATCTTTAATGTTACTATCTCCTATTGATTAATTAATCAAGTTCTGTTATTAAATTATTTAAATATGTTATGTTTCTCACTGTATCAATACCACATATTTTTTTAATATTGGTTATAGAATTTTAAAATAACTTTATTGAGTTTCATCCATTGATAGGTTAGTTTATCACACATCCTAATCATTTATTAACTTAGCTTATTTTCCACGTATTATTAGCTAACGTGGTCACTATTTTCTAAATTTTAAAAATTTCTAAATTTATATAAATTTATTTTCAACCAAATAGATTTCAAATATAATTTTAAAGTTTTTCATATTTTAAGTTTTTTGTATTCTTGCCTAACAGTAATTACTTGTGATATAAGGTGTATAAAGAGTATTAATTGAGTAAACTTATATATTTAATCATATCCTCTAATTATATGAAGACGGAAAAGAGTAAATATTAAAGTGGGACACTCGAATTTTGTAGTACAAATTGAATTGTATGAGTAAGTTAATATGATCCACTCCTATATAAGTAGATGAGTTTTCGTTAAAAAAAAAGGAAAATAATATTTATGTGGTTTTTGCAATCATTGAGGTTTGTGGAAAGAAATGTTTATTAAATTATTTTTAAATTTTATATTTTCTTGGCAATACTGAATTTGAATTATCAAATGACTCGATTTTATAATAAATTTAGTTACCATTATTTAAATTTGTATGTAAATAAAAGAATGTGGCAAGTGGCAGCAAATGTAGAATTATTATATGTAGTATGAAAAAGTTTCCCTTGCTCGTTTATGGAAATGATACTTCATTCATAGTAATGGAACTTTCCTTAAAAGGAAAAGTATGAGGCTGTGTTCCTCCACCCACATGATGTGTTATTATTAATAAGATGCGTCATCTCCATCATGAGTTTAGCCTAAGTACTTTTGTTGGAACGTGGGGTCTCAATCATAATCATAGACATCAAGTGCATGTATCATCATTGCTTTTTCTCCCATTATACAATTGTCCTGCATAAATTAAAGGAAGATAAAAGACAAAGTAATGTTAATATAGTGATATTTAATTACTGTGAATTGATAAATTGTTTTATTTATATTTATTTAAAAATAATAAATTATAAATATTTAAATATTTTTAATTTTATAAATTTATAATATTTTTAATTTTATATAATATATAATTATATTCTAACACATGTTTATATATATTTTAATATCAATAATTTTATACGATAATTATATTATTTTTAGGTAAATCACAAATTGGATTTGTAATATCGATTTTGTATGAATGCAAGCAAAATTATTTGATAAAATGTGTGAGTGTTTTGAACCGATAATCGATTGAATTTATATATAATTAAAAGTTATTATTTGTAATTAGTATAATTTTTTTAAATTTATAAATTTATAATACTTATTTTATTAAATAAGTAATTATATTTTCAACTATGATAATATATTCAAAAGGCTCGTTTTTTAATTTTATTTATCATTAGAGTTATAAAAAAACTCGTTAAAATTTGAGTTCAAGAGACAAGGCCAATAATGTACACCTTCCTCTTCCGCTTGGGCATATCAAGCTCCATAATGTGGCTATTGAGGGTTTCATTCTCGGGGAGGATGATGCGACCCTCCTCAGACTTGGACGGAGACTCCGCCTGACGAAATCCAGAAACTCCTCCGACCTGTCGAAGCCACCCTGGGAAGCCATGGGAGCTCCTCCGTGTTGTCTTCAACTGCTCTAGCTTCGATCCTTTCTGCCGCCGGACTGGTTAACCCGAACAGGACTGATCCGCGAGGTTTGCCACCGCTGAGACATCTCAGAAAGGGGGCAGAGATTGCGAGAGGCAATATGGAGTTCATCCTAAGATCCAACTCAACAGTGTTGATCCTTTGTATATTGAGTTTTTTAAAGGAAAAACTCATGCGGAGGGAAGGTTTAAACTCGCCTGGTGAGTCTTCAGGTGAACGGCTCGGACCTCTTATGCGCAAGTCCAAATCATGGGACAGTCCATCAGTCTAATGGAAACCCTAACATGAGCCCCTTAGCCTAACCATCTCCTCATTGTTTCTCCGTTGTCATCTCCTCCCTTTTTCTCCAGGTTTTATAGTATACTAAACTTACACGACAAATATTTGATAAAATTATACGAAAACCCGTATAAAATTACATAGAAATTCTGAATCTGTCCAACCCCACACAATACATATATACAGACATGCAAACATGACAGAACGCCAAAAAACCCCTCATAGAAAACATAATACAGTATGCAAATCGTGTACTGTGTGCCATCCATCTCCACCCAATGCATGGCTCTGGTTTAGGGCACAACGATCATGCACCATCATCACGAACCGCCCGGAGGGATATCATGACCAATACCAGGGCTATGGCCGGGGCTGGTGGGTCGAAAAGCCTCCGGCATGACCTTCTTGAACCGGTGTATCCGATTCCGACCTATGGATGGCGGCCTAGGCATCTTCACGGAGGCAGCCATGGCCGACCTCGGGATATCCTGTTGGTGGAGCTGCATGATCAGAAGTATGACAAACAACATGGTAAGTGCAAAATTAGGGTATGCCATTATTAGATCGACCGCCTCGAGATCGATCTGCCAAGCTAGAGAGCTTCAGTGATGGAATGAGCTATGTGATAGATCTATGAAGAATTGGGTATTTAAGAAGATCAAAGGAATAATTTGCATATAAATAAATTATCTTGTTAGCATACACTAATTGGACCTATTCAAAGCATTTTTAACTAGTCAAGGACAAGAAACCATTGAGAACATTTCTTCTTTTTTCATGTGATTAATGATATTTATAAATGGTTTATGATAAATTTAACTTGAGTAATATGCATAAATCAAAATAAAAAGTTTACTAAAATATATTTTTTATATTCACATAATTACACAATTTCATACTTTTTTTACTTAACAAAATACTATTTTATTAATTTATCAAATTAGATACAATATCCATATAATAAAAAAAATAAAAATAAAATAATTATCTAATTCTCAATAATAAATCTAACATTATTGGGTATACCAAAATTTAAATAGCTTTAATCCCTATTTTTATTATATAAAAATGCTAATGCATATAGTTGATTAATAGTTTAAATAGTGTAACTTAACAATTTAAAAACCTAATTTAATGAATCTATTAATAAATATAAGGGCCTACACAAACCATACTTTCACTTTAAGGAAATGGGTGGTAAGTCATATTAACCAATCTAAATTTTTATTTCTCTTTCTTCAATCATTGATATTTCCCATATTAAGTCATTATTGAGTGTTCTATTTATGGTAAGCTATTTTGAAGCCATTCATTTAGATGCTCATAGAATTTTGATGGGAATATAATAAGGTTTCGGACCTTTGAATTGATTAGACACCACCCACATTACACATTCCATTTGGAATTCTTTAAGCCTCCCTTTTTATTTTTACCCAATGATACAATAATTGTGTTATATGTTGGGCAAAAAAAAACATGTAAATTTGTCGTTCATTGGGATAATAACATGATTGATCATATATATTTGATTTTTTTACACTTAACTAATATATTTTTTAAATAATTTTTCAATCACATATGGTTGATATACTTGGAAAATGACTTTTTAAAGTCATATGAATTTGATAAAAGTGTTATTTTAAGTCCTAAAAATTCTTATAGATAAGAGTAAAAGTGCCATTTTTATCAAATATATATTATTTAAAAATTTAATTTCAAGTATAGAGTTAAGATTATCTCCATTTATATATATATATATATATGACTAAAAAATATTTTTAAATATATATATAACTCAAAGTATTAAAATTTTTTTGTTGTGCTTACCTTTGAAATATATGCCAATAGTAGAGAAATTATCATGTTGATACCAAACTTTTACCTAATATGACATTTAGATATGAAACTTTATAAATGTAATATTTTAGTATAAATATTTCATAATATAAAATTGATTATTAAGATACCAAGTCACTTACCACTTCACCAAAAGCTCACAACATCAATAATAATTTGACAAAATTGATATACTTTTAAAATATTTTGTACCAATGTGTTATATTTTGAAGACCGGTGGACTATGTTGATTTGCATTTACAATTGCAATTATTTTGGTTGAAATTTTAAATGAGCACTCAAACTTTATAATAAATTTAAAATAAGATTATATTATTTTCAGTTCAAATAAAATTATAATATTTATATAATATATCAAATAAATTAATATAATTTATATAATAAATCAAATAAGATTATCTATAAAATAAGGAGTATAATCTTTTTGTTTAGGGGTTATATTATAAATTATTTTAAAAAATATATAACTAAAAATTTGAAATATATAATATTAAAAATATATATATAACTTAAATATAAAAAAATAAAAAAGATATAGAATTAATGTTATCATTATATCCCTAAAATAAAGAGTATGATTTTTTTTGTTTAGGGGGTATATTATAAGTTATTTAAAGTTATGTGATAAGGTAGAATTTCCTGAAAAGAAAAAGGTGCAAAACCTAATCTTATATAAAAATGGAGAACCTTTAAGTAAGATAAAATATGCAACAAAGTGAAAACCATCAAATCAATCTTGTCATGTCATGTTTTAAGGAAATGAAGACCAATGACTTTATTCCTTGGACGATACCTATATAGTTAGTAGAATTAGAATTATGGGAATAGTGGAATCATTCATTCTATAATTTTATTTTTTTATAAATTAGTTTTTTTTATTTTATAAATTTAAAAGTGATCATTTACTCTTTATTATTTGTTGGGCTATCGATAAAAATAGTCTTTTAAAATAGACAAAAAGTTTAATATTTATGATTTTATGAAAAAATTCGTGTAAACATGAGAAAAATTTTATTTATTACAATAAAAAATAGTTAAATTTAATGCAAATTAATGCGTAATATTAAAAAAATAAATAAAATTAAAGTTAATTGCATGAATATGTTAAAATTTATTCTAAATAAATAATTAATTTTAAGTAAATTGAGTAAATATACGAATACTAATGCAGTTAAATTTTAGAAGATTATTTTTGTAAGGTTTGATTATAACAAATATTATAAATATTAAATTTATGTATAAAATTATAATAAAATACTAAATATTTTGATTTATTTTCATTTTTCTTTATAAATATATTGAGTTTTTTCAATCATAAAATAAATTAATAAATTTATATTTATGACTAATTTTGAAAAAAAAATGAATATAATCATAATAAGAAGAATAATGAATCGTTAAATAAAAAGATAAAAAAGAGAACATTGATGAAAAAAAAAGTGAGAAATGGTAAAACAATTTGGATAAACTTAAATGGTATGTACTTTTTTTTCAACAAAATTTCAATTTTAATGATATTTTATAAATTTTTATATTGAACAATAGTTTATAAGCTTATTTTTTTAAAATAAGATTAAATAAACTCAAAATAAGTAAATGGTGAATTTGAACTCTATAATTTATAATTTATCACTTGGGAAAAAAGTGGAATCCATACCATGAACTCTACCCACAAGATGTACCAACTTGTGACCATTCTATTATTTTCTTAGTATAAACTAGCATGTGCAATATTAGGATTTATTTCTAATTCAATCTTTTAAACAACTAATTTGAATATGAGAAAATTATCAAATATATTAGAATAAAAGATATTAGAATAGTTAGGTTTATTATTTAGACTCTAATTTGTGATCAACCCAAGATTCGGGTCTGTACGTATTCGGTTCGGGTTCGGGTTCGTATCAGATTCGGTTGCAATTATCTAAGTTAAGGTTTATTCGGGATTGGATTTGTCATATCCGAATTTGAGTCGGGTTGAGATTCATTTTAATCTAAGTTTTTAATTTATTAAATCTTATTTTTAAATTTAGGTTTAACAGTGGAATTCGATCAGGTTAGATATTTATCTAACCAAATAGATATTAATTTAAGTTTATCTAAATTTATACTTGCATTAATTTAAGTTTATCTAAATTTATACTTGCTTCATGGGATATTATATCTAATACAAGTTTGAACATTATATCTAATACAAGTTTGAACATTGATAAATGAATTTATTAGTTCTACTCTATCCAATATTATATCTAATATAGATTTGAATATTTGTAAACAAATTCAAATACACGTATTAAGTTTTCCATACTAAAATAAAAAGTATATGTAAGTTGTGTATTTTATTTACCAGTGAAGAGTAATAATCAACCACTTATATTATATAAAAATATAAAAAATACAACATATTATTAAATGTTACATTGAACTTTGCATCTTTTATTTTTTATGGACCATCTTGGAGTATCATGGGAGGTTGTCGATTTGTGGCATATGTACTGTCTTCCTAGTCACATTTTTAAATTACAATATAATATCAACATGTTAGTTATTGATAAAATATTATATAAAACATTTATCAATCATATAGTTAATAAAATTATGAGATCTCATAACATAGAAATTATTTTTCCTTTTATTAAAAAAAAGGAATTTGGTGATCCCCACTAAGATTTTTGGGCAAAAAAACATGACAAAGTGGAAGTCTCCCTTGCTCATTTATGGAAATAACACTTCAATCATAGTAATGGAACTTTCCTTAAAAGGAAAAGTATGAGGTTGTCTTCATGCACCCACATGAAGTGTCATCTCCATCAAAACTTTTTCCTATGGAATCATTCTACTTAGTATTTTTGTTGGAATTTATGTCTGGAATCTTGGAATCTGGACCTCAATAATGAACCATCTCAAGTGCATGCATTAGCATTACTTTTGTGGGCACTCTTACAATTATCATGCTTAAATTAAATACCCACAAAGCAATGTTAGTACACTTATATTGTTATTAGCATTAATCATAAATAAAATTAATTAAAAAATAAAATCTTTATGTAAAAATTTAAAATATATACACTAAAAATGCAAAAATTATAGTGCTCACATACCTAAACACGTTAATTAAATTCATAATCACTTATTAATTATATATTATACACACTATGTTTTATAGCTTAGTATAAATTGATAATGAGAGGTATCTGGTCCATCTAACATTTGGTCGAAAGCACAAGATATAAAGCAGCAGCACACCATGTTGTTCCTGTCGAATCTTTGTTGCTGATTAACAACCTTTTTTCCACATATCTTTATTCCCCGTACAAGTGTCGGAGATGGCCGACCACTGTTGTCATGTTGTTTGCTAGGGGCATGTTTTAGGGTAGATTTGATCTGGCAAGTAGTGCAGGAGAGGGGAGGACTGGTGAATGAAACTTCTGCACAGATGAATGATCATTGGTGCTTTTGCTCATATAACACAGCATCACTGCAAGTAATAAGGCGACTTTATAAGCTTCTGGGCAATCTAACGACTGCAGTGATGAAACCTCTCTCGGGAGTTGATATCAAAGAGAAAGGAAGTGTGATAGAAGGTGCTCTCGAATAATTAGATCACTAGTCGGTTTCGAATCTCAGGTAAGTACGGGTTACCGCTATAATAACAAATGAGAGGAGGTATTATTTATTATTGTAAGAAGATATCTACTTAAAAATCATATAAATCTAAAACACTATTCTATTTTTTCCAAATTTTATTATGAGAAGGTTATCAAGTGCCATCCTCCCATGTTCTCCCACTTCTCTTCGCCATGACCATTCAAGTGTAGCTCTGTGTTGGCACTTGCAATTGCTTCCTCATGATTTACTGATTCCTGGCAGTTGGAAAGAAGCCTATGTGAGATACTGGAAGGTGGAAGTGGAGTTTCTATTCTGGTACCAGATGGAGCTCGAGGGTTTGTAGGTGATGGAGCAGAAAGTCTACTGCTTCAAGAGCTGTGAAGTGTAGGTCCATTGAATGGCTCGCTCGCGGTGGCTCTCTTTAGGGTAGTGGGCATGTCCCTAAAGAGCATCGTCCACTTCTTCTCCACCATAAGGAACAAGCAGGCATCCAATGCCGTGGCTTTGCTGAGCCTAGGGACCCTAACCTACCCGACCCTCCCAAAGCTCGCCCGGATGCTGAGTCGTGTGCTCCACCTTTAACTCTTTTAACTCTTTCATGTTTATAATGTTATAAATATTATATTATTTACAAATTATCAATTTTAAATAAATATGAATTTAATTATTTATAGATAAATATTATCTTTTCAAATAATATCAAAGATAGTGGAATAGAATTCGACCCCATAATGCAAATCCCGTCCCTGTCCTGTAATAAAAATACCACATGGACGATTATATGATCTCGTTAATTTGAATAATATTCGGTTTTAATTTTATACATTTTTTAAATATTTAATTTTTATTATATTATAATAACAACAATATTTTTACTTATTTAATTTACTAATATAATATTATATAAGCAATGTGTCATTATTATCTTTTTAAATTAATAATTATTGAAATAATTTGAAAATTTGACATCTTTATTTTATAAAAAAATAAAATTTTCGATAAATAAAAAATAAAATTAAAATGTTAGTAGTTTAAAATTATACTATAACGAAGAAAATAAATAAATACTATCTTTTTAACTAATTTATGATTGAGACGTAAGCTGAGCTCAGCAAATGAGATGGAGGGGTCGGTGGAGCGTGTTGAGCCTTTAGAGGTGACGTGGCAGCATCAGATTCGTCTATCCTCGTTATAAATGACCCCTGAAATTGCCTCGAATAGGGTTAACTGTCCGAGGAGAGAACAATGTTGGGGGCTCAACGTCGGTGTGGAGAGATTTCAGACACCGGCGGTCTCTGATTCGCTTGGTGCAGTTCGGGAACCGATTTGCCCGCCCCGCTCGCGCTGGATAGTTGGTTAGCCGTTGCTCAGCTATGGGCGTGCATTGGATCCTGCCTTGCATCAACTGAATCGGAGGCCCGCGGTGAAGGTTCGACGACTAATAAGCCTCTCTCCGGTCCAGTGCAGATCTCAGGTCATCTCACCTCACCTCACTTCAACCAGGTAACTTCTAGATTGAAAATGCTATAGTAGCCGATTAGATTCGATGGAAATTACCTCGAGCATAGGCCGTAGAATGCTTCGGATGCGTGACAATAGCTGGTTAATCTTGACGAATGCCTTCTCCCGTTAAGAGGTCGCCGTGTGGTGCCGCTTCTGGTCTGATGCTGATTTCTTGTGAAGCGCCGTGTGGTGCCGCTTATGGCCTGATGCTGATTTCTTGTGAAGCGCCGTGTGGTACCGCTTCTGGTCTGATGCTGATTTCTTGTGAAGCGCCGTGTGGTGCCGCTTCTGGTCTGATGCTGATTTCTTGTGAAGCGCCGTGTGGTGCGAGATTTGGTTCGATTGCATGAAATCAGTCTGGTTCAATTGCCGCTTCGTATATAATTGACGCTGATTCGCACGAAATCTCTCTGATAACTGATGTACTGCTGGTTTCAGACTCTGATAAACCTCTCTTCCAAAACCCGAAGTTGAAGCTAATATTATTAGGTGATTTCAAGCACACAACACAATTCAATGTCTGAAATGGTCCATTTGTTGTTCCTCCAAGAACCCTTGCCATGCACTCGCTAACCATTGAAAACGGCTTTGATGTTTTGCTATTTATGAATCTGGAACAAGAGGTTTGTGACTTGGTCCCTCATGTGTTCCCCTTGCGTTCTCAAGACCAGTGATGAAACCCAAGTATGCTAAATTCATGACCCTGGTTGGTTACTGAACAAATATATCCCCCTGTTATCTACAAGGACGTAGGAGGACCATTTACGAAAACATATGGGAGTCTTTGACTGTTGTTGAACAGAGGAATATTGTGCTTGATAGTGGAATGGGGTAAACCATATCTCTGCCCATTGTTCATTTGTTTAATTCCTTCTCGTTATGGCTTTACACATTTGATTCTGCATGGAACAGATTATCTTCAACTGATCTTCACTGCAAGAATAATTCACACTAAGTTTTCCATTGTCCCAGAAACATCCACATCCACATCCGGATTGATTTGACCTACATTAGGACAGGGTACCTGAACTCTGATGATCTCGTGAAGGCTCTTGAGGGGTGTTTGCAGTTGCATGAATTCTCTAACATGCTACTAGATTAGGTGAAAGCTCCCCTGCAAGACATTCCGTTGCATATTGGAGACTTGCTACAATTGAAAAACTGTAAATTGTGAGGATCTGTCCAGATTAGGCTAGGATTCATACCATGCATGCTCTTGATCACGAAGTCCATATCGGAGAAGCTTCTTTGATCCGGAGGAGATGGCTGCTGGAACACAAAGAAGGCGAAGTGGTGGTGGTCCGGATCATTCTGAGGCTTTGCCATTTCAATCACCCGGGTGATGTACCCTTCTCTGTCATAACATGAAGGTGCATTCTCCCCGGTAACTGATAGCCCGCGGTCCCATGCTGAATTTAGGACCTGGAGGCACAAAAATATTTAACTACAAACGTGTTTTTTGGGGTAGCATATGCTGACATGAATTGGGAAGAACACAACCTGCCAACTTAGACCTTCAGGGTCAGCTAATGATTCATCGTTTTCCTGGCTAAGAACGGGCAGCCCGGAGCACACGAACTTCATGGTCACAGAGTGCTTCTTCAGGACCTCAAATACAGGAGAGTATCCGTCTTGGTTCGTTGGGTTATAGTATCCTGCTGTTAGCTCTGCTGCATGACTGCAAGTCCTGTACCACCAGTAAACGGCAGGAACCTGTACATTACATATGAAATTCATCTTAGCATTAAGATTGACAACAGCTGACATTATCCCTCGATTCCTTTTTTCTCTTCTTCATAGCCGAACCCAGTCATCCTCTTTTCTGTACTAATCATAATATACTGAATTTTCAATCTGATGACTTGACAAAAACCAGAATTTGTGAGATTGATGTTTTCACTGTGCCAAACTTATGGATGTGTCTACTCCCCCTCAAAATTTGCCAAACCCTGCTAGTCTATAATTAAGAATGACACATTTTAGATAGCACACTCAGTGTGAAAGGAACAGATTTGAGACATGAATACCTTCACGATTATCCTTGTATCTTCAAATGCAACATTGGATAGAGAGAGAACATTATCAGCATGGTCCACCAAAGTCTGAGCATACCAATGCAGGAAAAATCGCCCGTAGTAGCTATCATAATCCCCTCTTTTACAGAAAAATCCTGTTTCATGTGGCCTAGAATTGTATTGACCAGCATTATCGGGTATCCTTTCCCAAAAGGAATGCCCACGTAGTTTAGCTGCCTTTCTAAGATTCTGCTGCAAATATTTGTCATAGCACTGCCAGAAAGATATTGAAGAAATAAGTTGGCTAAAAGAATATTGTAAGTGAAACAAGCAGCAGTTCAGTTAAATTGGGGGTGCACTGATCAGTACAAATAGTGGCAAGAACATGGAATAGATCATCCACCAAAAAGTTACATTTTCTACCTGAATGAACAGAACATGAAGTGTCACACATGGATAACAGAATTTCTCTGTGTAGTCTACCAAATAAATGGATGGTATAGACAAAGAAAATGGTACCAAGTAAGCCAGCCTTTTTGGTGGTAGAATGGTACAAATTGCTTTTGTACAATATCGATGAGCATCTGTAATGATAGAGGAGTTGCATAGAATTCTCTTTCTAGCATATTTAGGAGGTATTATTATCAAGAAAGCATTAGCTCAAAGTGTTTCGCATTCCTCCTTGATCTGTGAAAAAGATATCCTGGTTCTCCTTTCCAATCTCCAGAATCCACTGTGGCAAGGACACTGGCATTGAAATGCCATCACATCCTAAATGCTCATGGAATGCCAACACTATCTTCACAGTAGAAAAAATAAAATAAGATCATTATTTTACTTGGCCAGAAAAAAAAAAGAGTGCATGTCAAGTGAGGCACCTATGAAGTAACTCAAAAATACCTGAAAATGCTATATAAGTACTAATGCAACTTCACGAAAAGCTACCTGTATTTTCAGGTTGAATTCTAGGATTATATTGAATAGCTCCCTGTATCCTGACCACACATACTTCTGAGGATTCCATGCTTCAACAATGCCCCACCAACAATCTACTACAACACCATCGGCATTCAGCGACTTTATATGACTCAGCTCCGTCACAGCACCATCCCTGTCGACCAGTTGACAGTAATTGTTGATGATTCCATTCTGAAAGAGAAGTTCAAGGACATTTTATATTTTTAATTCATATCTAAATATTCTATGAAATGATGTTAGAGTCATCAAGAGAAAGGGTCTGGTCTATGAATTAAAAGAATAGCATATACAACAACTTGACTTTGTTCAAATCATATGTACTGGCCATTTTGTTGTCAAATCTCTGAGCTTATGGAATTCTTTTCTGTAGTGTGCTAATTTGACCAACATACAAAAAAAAATCCTCACTTGTACCAACCCTGTAAAGTGGGGGTATGCTTACAGTAAGCTTAACATAAACTGGGACATATGGAGTCCCTGTGAAGACATCCTCATGTTCTCCAGTATATACATCTTGAATAAGCTGCACGACAAAAAATGCTACTAGATGAACTAGGCTCCTGGTTTATCAAATAAAATTAATTCCATCATGATATTATTGAAAGCATGGTCTAAACTGGAGAAGCAGATATCCGACCAATGCGGTAGGATAAATGTAATGTAAGCAGGAACAGGAAAAGTCACAGAAGATAAACATATAAATTACATAGTACATGAGATTAATCAGAAAAATACAAGGTGAGCATCACAAAGAGACACACCCATATATCCAATTAAAACAAGCAACACCTATAAGAACTAATTCACCTGAATTAAAACTTTGTGCAGCAGAAATTCACCAACATTCTCAAAATTCACCAATTCAAATAATTTTATTATGGACAGAAAGGGAGAACATGACCCAAAGGACTTTGTAGGTAGGAGAGTCCAACAGCCCATATATATATATTTTTCTCTACTCAATTCCGCTGTCACATGAGCCAAACTACATAGAGCAGCTAACTTCGACCGATGATGGAAACCACAGTACATGCCTTAATTAAAAATCAACTTTAGGAGGATAACTGGAGATGTTTGCACATGATTGAAAAAATATAAAATACCTCATCAGCATCCAAGCATTCAACAACAGAGTTAATTGGGCTTGTGCTCGTGTACTTTCCACTCTTTACATGCCTCTCAGCAGCCATTACAACAGAATCAAGAGAAGCTGGTGATAAGCTCTCATCCATTCCCATCACACCAGCTTGCTGACCCTCTAACCCAGAAGTTTCCCTAGCAGGGCAACTCTTCAATGAGGTCCCCAAGGATATCGGGCTCTCCATTGGTCTATTCGGAAACGTTGCCTGCCAAATCAACCATACATTGATCAAGACTTTTAATTGAGCAAAAGATAGTTAATGCTCCAGACAATTCATATCAATTTCACAGTAATCCGTACAAGCTCTGGGATATAATGTGACATCATCTCTAGAATATTTAAATCTGCTTACACTAAAGAAAGTAAACGGTACAAAGCCTCACGAACTAGGGCTAGCAGACTGGTTCATTTCATGTCAGCATATGCGCTAATTCATATCATTCCAAAGATGTTAGAGGTGACATTATCAGGAATTTTGCGATATCCTTCAAATAATATATGGATTTCAATTGATTAAGTTATTCAGATCGCATAAAATCTGCAGAGAAATATGACCGAATTGTCCTAGTTTCAGCGGTATTTATTAAGGTACCAGATGGGATTTCATTTTTGGGACGTATAATTCAACATCCCATCGATCATATCAGCTTAGTATAGCTTAAATGTGTCTTATTTTCTCTGTAAATGTGTAATCAGCGATCAACTATCCACAATTGAAAATGAGATAATAAACTAGAAAACACAAAATATTCCCGCAACTTGAAACATGCAAACAAACAACAGCTCCGCCACGTGGTCCGGTCCAACTTTTAGTAAGTATGTTCCCATGAATAGGGTGAAAAAAATCTACTTGGTGGTCCATACAGTGGAATTCTAAATGTGGTGGTGGAGAAAAACAAATAAAATAAGTTCACGTGGTTATATGTACCTCCATTTTATTTTATATTTTAGATATTATGGTTTGTAATTTTGTATATAAGACTTTTATAAATCACTGTACAACTAAAAATAAATAAATAAATAAATTACTCACTTACTATTATTTACTTTTATACTATTTTGTATATAAAACTTTTTTTCTTTTTTTTTCTGGATTATAATGTGAATTATCCACTTGTATTGTTCATTTCGAGGTAAGGTGATGTATTCCATTCTTCCGTGAATGTATGGTAAGTTAATGCAAAAAATTTAAAAATTAGTGTGACATTTTCTATTCG
This sequence comes from Trapa bicornis, assembly GCA_030064425.1. Lineage (NCBI taxonomy): Eukaryota > Viridiplantae > Streptophyta > Magnoliopsida > Myrtales > Lythraceae > Trapa > Trapa bicornis. The sequence continues at coordinate 25,603,762 of CM057751.1, forward strand.
ATTTAAATTATTAATTAAGTAATTGTATATTTATTTATTTATATATAATTGAATTAAGTTGAATCATTTAGAATTATGTGTATATATGATAAAATATTAAAATAAATTGTATATATTTATATTATAATCGTATTATGTACGATAAATTTTACTTATACCATTTTTATATTATAATTGAACCATATAATATAAATATATTATTATAAATAAATATGAGTACTAAACTAATGAATATATATAAATATCATATAATAATAACAAAAATATATGTATATGATAATTTATAGTGACACATACATTTTACTATATAATCATATTATATAATAAAAATCAATTATTATTATAATTAAAAAAGAAATTCATATTAATTATAAAATTATATATATATATATATTAAAATATGATATAATATCAACAATAAAAATAATTGGTTTGTAGATGATAAAGTATATTATAGGCGCACAACGTAATTTTTGTTTATAATATTTTTATCGTATCAATATATTATATAAATGTATAAAAAATATTATTAACACATAAATTTATCTAAAAATATAAAATAAACACCATATTATAAATAGAAATAATATACAAAATAAGAAATTTAATATATAAAATCTTGATCTTGTTCATATTAATCTTTAGAGTTACCTTAGTTGAACCATTGGGTTGTGTCTACTACTACTATTACTTGACTCTGTCCATACATATGTCCATCTTGGATCACTTTATATGGCTTACTCACTGCACAAGAAAAAGGAAATAAATAAGACTTTGTGAGTTATTCAACTTTATTTCTCTTTGTGAGTTAATACATACCCTATCAACATCCCCTTAAACAAAGCCAATGCAGCATTTCATCTAAACCAGTTTTTATTAAAAATAAAGGGATATGTACATATTCAACAAAAGCAACGTGAATCATCTTTCTATCATAGAGTTTCGGAGACCAATAGATGTGCTATAAAGTTAAATGGAGTTCAAGCAGAGTGGCCATAGAAGGAACTCACCATCTCCAGTACGCAGGGGCATCTCGAGGCAAATCATATGAATTGTTGGAGATGATCGGCAGGCAGGGCAGCCCGCTCCAAATGAGAATTTTGAATAAGGAATATGGATCAGATCAACAACAGTACTACTAAGAGACTCCATTGGAGACTCAGTGGCCAGCAAGGGAGTGAGTCCACAAGGCTTCTTTCAGAAGAATTCACTTCAGCTATGGTTTCTGGTTTCTTTTCTTTTCTTTTGCAAAAGGAGTGATAATCTGTGAATTGAATAAAGAGGATAAATATATATATATATATATAATGTATGATGATAAAATAATAATAATAGTGTATAAAAGAAAGGAGCAAGCTTACATACCATAACATGCCATAGGATAGGATAGGGTGATAGCAGTGGCCTCCTCCTATCCTAATATATATAACAAGCTTCACTCTTCACTATGCTGCCTCTTCTTCATATGCTATAACATCCTCTATGTGAGAGATCCGAGGCCAGCACTCTCCCGTATCCCTTTTGCACTTTCTCGACAGCTCTCCACATCCAATAACTCCAAGGGTCTTCAGCGAAGTGAGCTGAGAAAACCACCCGGGCAGAGTTTCCATATTCTTGCAATCTTCTAATTCTAAACTTTCTAGTTTGGAGAGGTATTGAATCCACGGCGGCAGAGTCTTCATTTTATCCATACCAACTAGTCTCAACTCCCTCATCTTAGTTTGAGAATTAGGAATTCCCTGGATGGCTTTGTTATCCTCCTCCTGATCCATGGATGACAAATCCACCTCCTTGCAGTTATGAATTTCCAGACGCTCGAGGGAGCATAGGTACCGGAGGATCGCCCACCCAGAGAGAGATTTCAGGCGATGACATTCCATGATATAAAAATATTGGAGATGCGAGAGGTTCTGAAACAACTCTAATGGCAATTCCTCTGTATCCTCCAAGTTCTCCAAGTGGAGTGACGTCAGCGTATGGAGAGGAACAGATGATAAGGGCACAAACGTCAATGACCCCATTTGGGTGGTAGAGATACTAGAAGTTTCCTCCTCCTCCTCCACATTGCTCCTATTCCTCTTCCACAGCTCCTCCTCCAAATCTTTGTATTTCATTCCTCCCACTTGCAACGACACCCCTTTATTATCATTCCACGTGCAACATAGCATTCTACAATCTATTCTGACTTTAACCTTTTTAGAGAAGGAGGGGATGAAGAATGGAGAAGAATGGATAGTTTGGTCTCCACTCCTATTTACATCCATCCTCTTCCTCTTCCATCCCTTCAACATAGGAAGTTTATAAAGACATATATCTTTTAGAGACGGATACAAGCAGATACTCTTGTTTTCTGTCACTTCTATCCACTCCAATTCTTCCATATTATACAAGTTGATACTCTCCAGCGAAGATAACTGATCTAGAGGTGGTATGCTCCTGATATGATGACATTTAGTGATATGAAGAGATTGGAGACTCGAGAGGGACTGAAACAGCTCCGATGGTAATTCCTCTGTATCCTCCAAGTTCTCTAAGGAGAGTGACGTCACCGTATGGAGAGGAACAGATGATAAGGGCACAAACGTCAATGACCCCATTTGGGTGGTAGAGATACTACAACATTCCTCCTCCTCCTCCACATTGCTCCTATTCCTCTTCCACAGCTCCTCCTCCAAATCTTTGTATTTCATTCCTCCCACGTGCAACCACACCCCTCTATTATCATTCCACGTGCAACATAGCATTCCACACTCATATATTTCGACGTCAACCTTTTTAGAGAAGGAGGGGATGAAGAATGGAGAAGAAGAATGGATAGTTTGGTCTCCACTCCTATTTACATCCATCCTCTTCCTCTTCCATCCCTTCAACATAGGAAGGATGGAAAGGTATACTCTTTCTAGAGACGGATACAAGCAGATACTCTTGTTTTCTGTCACTTCTATCCACTCCAATTCTTGTAAATCAAACAACGTGATACTCTTGAGGGAAGGGAGCTGATCTAGAGGTGGTATGCTCTTGATATGATCACAATTCTCAATCTCAATCTCAACCAGATTATGTAATTCCCCAGTCCATGATGCAAGTGTTGTACCGGGATATTCCACTATAGTAAAAGATTTTAGAAGATCCAGATTGGGTTTAAGTCTCTCTAAAACCTCTTCAGCATACTCACTTGGATCATCCGCACCTCTTCTTCCCCAACTTAAATGCAGACGTTGAAGACGGGATTTGTCTATCCAGAAGTAATCCGCATCAGATGTTGAGATACTATACGGCTCCTTCTTCTTTACTCTCCCCAAATATTCAATACTCAATTCTTCCAATCCCGTAAGCCTCCTCAATTCATTTATCCTTGCCGCATTCCAATTCCCCCTCTCTTCCACACGAAACCCCGCTAACACCTTCAGATTAGTCAAATTTCCTATTCCACTCGGCATACATGTTAATGAATCACATCCTTCTACATTAAGGTGTCTTAAATTGACCAACTTTGTAACTCCTCTCGGTAAGCTTTCAAGTTTCTCGCATCCATCAAGGATGAGCGTCTCCAAATTCAACAATTTGCCTATGGAATTTGGAAGAGACATCAGCTTTGTACTCAGAGATAGATCTAGGCTCCTCAGGTGCTTCAGTTTACCTATGGAACGAAGCACATCTCCTTTTGCTAACCGATGGAGACGTAGCGCCCGCAGATTCCTAAAGGATGAGATATCCCCACTTAATGAGATATACACTTGAGGTGGAAATGAAGACATTACCACTTCATCTATAAAGAGTAGAGACCTTATTATTCGTTGGTTTGGCCCCAAAGATTTCAGGTTATAGCTTCCCCTATCAACACCCATAGACACATGACGAACTTCTGTTGGAATATTTTCATCACTTGCACTGGAACCGTTGTTGATGATTGTGGTGCAACTGCCACCTGCTACCATGGTGGCTAGATCATGCATCAAATCGTGCATTTTACATCCTGTAATGTTTCCAAATTGATCTCTTTTAAAATCCTGGAAAAAGGATCTGGAAGCTAACTCCATGAAGTACTCCTTGCCTACATCATGGAGTGTTTTTCTACTAGTAGTTGATGACTTGAAAATAAACCCCTGTGCCATCCAAAGACGAACCAGCTCATTCGGATCTAGCTTATAGTCTTTTGGAAACAGGCAGCAGTAGGCAAAGCACTGTTTCAAATGGGATGGTAGAAAATCATAACTAATTTTAAGCGTTGGCATAATATCCCCTTCCTTTTGTTCTATTATTGAAAAGTCCTCCTCAAGTAAATCCCACCATTCAGCTTCCCTGACTCGGGTTGATAACAATCGCCCAATCGTCATTATTGCTAAGGGAAAGCCACCACACTTTTTTAGAATTCCTTTTGCTATTTTTTCTAAATTCTTATTTTTCCACTCATCTTCCTTCTTGTTTGCCATTTCCATTAACAAGGTCAATGACTCCTCCTCAGGCAAGCCACTCAGATTATGTGACTTATGTGACTTATGCGACCCCACGGTATTGGCTACAAGGGAAGAGCGAGTTGTCACCAACATCTTACTCCCCCTTGCACCGTATGGAAGATGATTTTGGAGTGTCAACCATTTACTCCCATCCTCATTCCACACATCATCTAGAACAAGCAAGAACTTCTTTTCACCCAATTCTACCCTTAACATATCGTGCAATCCACTCATTTGGAGATGAGCAATTTCATCTTTTCTGCTTTCTCCAACACACTCTTGAAGTATATTTCTTAGAATATTCTCCGCGACGAAATTAGTTGACACACAAACCCAAAGTTTTTTCTCAAAATAGTCTTTCAATTTTTCGTCCTTAAAAACGAGCCTTGCCAGTGTCGTTTTCCCCATACCTCCAAAACCCACAATTGAGAGGATGGAGAGGTTCTCTTCAAAATTAGGATCGAGCAGGAAGTTTATAACATGCTTCGTATCCTCATCTCGCCCTACCACATATCGCTCATAATCAGATGGAACGGTTAGAGGCCTATCGTGGGGGCACTCCACCATACTCGGATTCTCGCTAATACTTCTGAGATTAAAGCGTTCACTATCCTTCCCAAGGGAATCTAGATTTCCGCGAAAATTCTTAATTCGATGAGCCATCCTACTGGCGTAAATGAGGTGGTTAGAGGACGAGAAAAAGATGCTGACCTCATTCACCATCTTCTTACGCCCCCCCGCAACACTCCTGCGGCGGATGGCTTCAGTGTTGAAGTCATCCAGCAGGTCATCCGCCTCGTAAGCCAGATCTTGCAGCAGCTTCAGCCAATTTTTCAGGGCTTTGTCATTGACTTGTCTCTTTTGAGCATCTTGAAGCACCCCACGGATGACGGAGAGGGTGCTTTGGAATTTCTTGAGCTCGAGCTTGACACAACATGTCAAGCCGATCTCATCAGAGAGGAGCAAGAGGACGTGCCCACTAAGAGACTCTACAACGCTCCCCAGAATCAGTTCGGCCATGGTTTCTTTTCTTTTGCAAAAAGAGAGAGAGTGATAATGTGTGAGTGTGAATTGGATGAAGACGGTGCAAGGGAATATATATATCGTTGAAATATTAATAATGGAAAAGCAGTAGTGTAGCCACTTGAGGCAGACAGAGGATGGCTGGCTGGTAGACAAAATTGACCAAAACATAACAAGTGGAATTATTTTATAAATTCAGGATTCAATAATTAATTGGTGAGTAGATCTTATCTTCAATGCCATTGCTGGCCAATAAGGTGTAGGCGCAATCTTATCTTCAATGCCATTGCTAGCCAATAAGATGTAGTCACTATATTATTATTAAACTATTAATAATTGGAAGGCAATTTAATGTAGCCACTCCTCCACGCGGAAATAAGAAGTCTCCTGCTCTATTCCAATTAACATATATATTTAAATTTTCAATTAGCATAAATATTTTTTAGGAAGCTAACAACTTCAAAATATTTTAAATTATTAAAATCTAAAAACCATTAAAGAACGATGGAATAACGAAATACAGGTAATTATTGATAAAATTATTTCTCAATATTATATTAAAATATATAATAAGTTGTTATTTATTTAATCCGTTTTTGATATAACGGAAAAATAATAAATTTTTGGTGAAGATGTAAGAGAATATCAAATATACATTGAATACAAATGTCAAATATTAAATAAATTAAAGAAGGGTATTAACCTCAAATAGCTTGTTAAAAAATCAATCCTTAAACTTTCTTTTTATTGCGTAATATCACTTTTTAAAAATTCAAAATTTTGGATAAGAAATTAAATAAAATATAAAATAATTATTCGTATGAATTAAGTATTCTTAATTTTTAAAATTAAATTAATTCAATAAAAAATTATATATAAATTTGATATAACTTAAGCAAGTAAAAGTAATTAATAACAAATGGAATGGGTACAATTTTTTAAATTAAATTATTACTAAACATTATATAATTATATATATATATTTTTTAAATATATATTATTTTGTATTAATGCCTAAGTTGTCGAGCTAAGACACGAATCATGCGTAACCGGAAGTGTTGTCTGAATATAAATCGTGTTGTATATGGGAGCATGTCCACTATTTACTTTTAATAAATTAAGGGCATAAATACCTAGAAAGGAAATACTAACATAGCCCAACAGTAGAATAGGAGAGGAACGAGAATGTATTGCATTAGAATCTGTTTGAGGAGGCAAGAATAAACCACGGGCCTACGCTTTTAGGGGCGATTCTAGTATTAATCGTATACATTTTTGTTAGGTGGTTTATGGTCCCAACCACTTAGTTCCCCCCAACCATGTTTCAGGCTCAGTGAGCTTACTCCCCTCCCCTGAACCATGTTTCAGGTGGTCTAAGTGGCTCGAGTCGGGAACGGATGAGCATACTTCAAAGATACCCTAGTGCCCAAGGTAATCTCATAAACTGCACACAAAGTACAGTAACTATTATTTTGCTAATATTCACATGGTTTTAATTGTAAAAATGATTATGGGCTCTTATTGTATACTTAGATGAAATTTTTTTAAATTTTCATTGTTTTCTCTAGATGGTTTTATGGGTATAAGCTAGAATTCTGTCTTTTAAATTGGCGAATAATCCCATTTTTGTAAAATTGAGTGGATCAATGGAATGTTCCTATCGACAAAGATAGGGTTGGAACGTGACACTTAGTCCCGTAAATAAATGATTGTTGATGAAAAAGTATGATAAAATGCCAAAATCTGATGAGGTGTGAAATGGCTAATGCTTATTTAATACTATTAAATCGAAGTTGGGTTATAATCAGTTAAGCTATTAGTACAAAAAGAAATGTTTTAAACTAAAACTATTGATTGTGTTTAATTATAAACCTTATCTTTAAATGTAAGATGCCCTAAATGGAGTAGCGATAATTATAAGGATTGTTAGTGTGCAATAATACAAAAAACTAAAACTATTGATCTAGTATATAAAAATATAAAATAATTATACTTTATTATTTTAAATTTATACACAAAATCTTAATTATATATAATTTTTATTTATAATTTTGTTAAGTGAAAATTATATATATATTTTTTTAATATATATTTTTCAAGTTAAATAAAATATTTATATATAAATTAAGATATATATATGGATCTTGAATATAATATATTATTATGTAAAGTAAATTATATTTATTAAGTTAATTCATTATTATACATTATTTAGAATATTTAACTATTGCATATAGAATTGTGTTGGATTAGTCAAGTTAATTTGCATTTCAAATATTTGGCAAAATAGGTTATTTACCCTAAACATATCTCATAGTACTTTAATTTAGTATATAAAATAATATTAAAGTTATTTTAAGCAAAATAAATTATAGTTATTCCAAATTTCTAAAATATGTATAAATTGCCTTTTTGTTGTCACCAACAACTGTACTTGTCTATACCCTTTAAAGCATCATATATGTATTTATTATATATATAATCATTTATTAAATACATCATCTAAAACAATGGTTCCGTTCATTTAATTAAACCTCTCTCTCTATAACTTACCTACGCCTGTCCGGTCCAACTTTTAGTAAGTGTGTTCCCATGGATAGGGTGAAAAAAATCTACTTGGTGGTCCATACAGTGGAATTCTAAATGTGGTGGTGGAGAAAAACAAATAAAATAAGTTCACGTGATTATATGTACCTCCATTTTATTTTATATTTTAGATATTATGGTTTGTAATTTTGTATATAAAACTTTTATAAATCACTGTACAACTAACAAAAAAAAAATACTCACTTACTATTATTTACTTTTATACTATTTTGTATATAAAACTTTTTTTCTTTTTTTTTTCTGGATTATAATGTGAATTATCCACTTGTATTGTTCATTTCGAGGTGAGGTGATGTATTCCATTCTTCCGTGAATGCATAGTAAGTTAATGCAAAAAATTTAAAAATTATTGTGACATTTTCTATTCGATTTAAATTATTAATTAAGTAATTGTATATTTATTTATTTATATATAATTGAATTAAATTGAATAATTTAGAATTGTGTATATATGATAAAATATTAAAATAAATTTTATATATTTATATTATAATCGTATTATGTATGATAAATTTTACTTACACCACTTTTATATTATAATTGAACCATATAATATAAATATATTATTATAAATAAATATGAGTACTAAACTAATGAATATATATATAAATATCATATAATAATAACAAATATATATATATATGATAATTTATAGTGACACATACATTTTACTATATAATCATATTATATAATAAAAATCAATTATTATTATAATTAAAAAAGAAATTGATATCAATTATAAAATAATATATATATATATATTAAAATATGATATAATATCAACAATAAAAATAATTGGTTTGTAGATGATAAAGTATATTATAGGCGGACAACGTAATTTTTATTTATAATATTTTTATCGTATCACTATATTATATAAATGTATAAAAAATATTATTAACACATATTTATCTAAAAATATAAAATAAACACCACATCATAAATAGAAGTAATATACAAAATAAGAAATTTAATATATAAAATAATATTATCATTATTTTAAATAAAAAAAATACAAGTTCGCATATTCTTCTAAGGGGATATATTATATTTTAATTTAAATAAATTAATATTAATAATTTATTAATTCCTCCACAACTATCTATTTAATTATACCAAATAAATCAATTTATTAATACCTCCAAACCCCGACACATCATCACAACCCTAAATTCAAATTAAGGATTGGGACGACAATTAAAATCCGCTGTTATTTTATTGTACGTAAACGAATCTAATATAATTTAATTTAACTCGAATTTGTGAGTTAATATATTTATTTTAAATTATATTGATATATATATAATTTATAATAATAATTAAAATATAATTTTTATAAACTAACTTAATATAATCTAATTGAACTAGAATATGTGAGTTAATACATTTATTTTAAATTATAATGATATATATAATTTATAATAATTTATAATTTTGTAATATAAATATATAATTTTATAATTATACACCTAATTTTACATTTTGTAATTATTTGTAAAAATATTATTTATTTAAATAAAATAATTTAGTATAATTATGTACACGTTAAATAGTTGTAGAATACTATTATATACCATAGATATTTTATATAATTATAATTTGTAAAATTTATGTAGATAAATATCAATTTATTTACCAAAAATAAATTATTATAATTAATTTTTTTAATTTTATATACAATAATTATTTTATGAATAGTGAAATTAATTTATTTAAATTTAATAATTTAATATAATTATTTAGAATAATATCACAAGGATCAGCTTAAAATCAATATCAACTTATAATATATTAAATATTTTTCTATAAAAAGAAAATTATAGGTTTATCTACAAAAATATTAATTTATATACTATAAATAATTTAGTATAATTATTTTTTAATTTTATATTCAATAGTTATTTTATTTGTAGTAAAATCAATTTATATAAATTAAATAATTTATAATAATTATGTATAATACTATAATATATTAACTTATATACCATACATATTTTCTATAATTAAAAAATTCTAAATTGATGTACAGTAATATAATTTAGTATAATTAATACTTTATGTATAGTACACATTCCAGCAAACAGTTAAGGTTTTGACACACACCCCTATTATTTTTTAGCGATTACACATTCAGCTGGTAAGAGCAGGATGGTTGAAAACTACCTGGTTAGGGCCAATAGGTTGGAGGTGAAGGACAGGGACATGGGCACTATGTCAATATAGCTTAGTTTGTTTAGTTGAGTCTATTGTTTTCATAGTGGGAGTATATTGTTTTCAGAGGGAGTTCAGTTTCTTTCTGCCAAACTATATGAATAAAATTAATTGTTAAATTGATTGATATAAACTATCTAAACTCTAAACTAGCACTAGCAGAAGCAGCAGCAAGTAGCAACAACAGGGCAATACTAGCACTAGTAGAAGCAAGCAGCAGGACAACACTAGCAGAAGCAGCAACAGCGGGGCAATCTAAATTCTAAACTAGCACTAGCAAAAGCAGCATCAGGGCAGCACTAGCAGAAGCAGCAACAGTAAGGCAATCTAAACTCTAAACTAGCACTAGCAGAAGCAGCAACAGCAGGGCAATGTTGCTGGGCAATCTAAACTCTAAACTAACACTAGCAGAAGCAGCAACATCTAAACTAGCACTACCAGAAGCAACAGGGCTAGCAGCATTAGTTCCATCGCAGCAGCATCAGTATCACCATGACCAATCTTCTTGTAGGCAATTTGAATGCACAAAATGTGAGTAGGAGGAGGAGGGAAATAATTTTCAAGAAAAGAACTGTGAGTGCGAATGTAAAAAAAATTTCACTGAAAATCATAATTACTAAGGTATTGAAATAGAGGGAGAACTCAATGTTGAGTTCTCTCGTACTTTACCTGAGATTAGGTAAAGTTCATATCCAACCCATTGGCCATAGTTTTCAACCATCATGCCCTTCCCTGTTCAATGTGTAATCGCTAAAAAATAATATGGGTGTGTGCCCAAAACCCTAGCTCGACGCCGGAAAAAAATTATGAGCTCGTAACCGGACAAGCCCGAGAAGAAGAACTGGAGCCTGATATTAGGATCAGATCTCGAGTGAGATTTAAGGTTCTTGTCTCCAAAGGCACGAGAAACAGCCAACTGTCCATTCACACGGGCAGCATCCCCTGGTTTATTAAAAAAAACAAGCAACAGCAAGTGAATTGTTTGTGGATCCACATCCGGAGACAAGAGCTCTGATTTTGCAATGAAAAAAGCATAGGCCTGCCTGCATTTTCTCGGTTATGATAGAATAATTTTTATTTTAAGAAGATAAATTTTAAGGATGAGTTTAATTAACGTCATTCTAGTCCGTCAGTCAGTCGTGCACTTAGCCCGGCCCATCAAAAGTAGCTTTACCTTGCAGCAATTGTCAATTGACATTGACATTGACATTGACAGCAGAGTTAACAATAACACAAATCAGCAATCAGGTGTCCATGACCATGAGAGAATGACTGAGTGATAGTGATTCGTGTCGTTCCACTTTTTCCTGCCTTCAAAAAAATCAAAGGCACTAATTGCCTTTCATATTTATTTGGCTAAAAAAAGTAACACACTGACACCACTCTCGCCTCTTCCCTCTTCCGTCTGTCTCCCCCTCAGTTCGCACCTACAATTACCGAGATGCCTCCACTAAAGCCTCCTCCAGGACCCCCACACCACCAGCGCCCGCCGCCGCTGCCTCCGCCCTCAGGGCGGACGAATCTGGCCTCCTGCATCGTCGCCACCGTCTTCTTCACCGTGTTTCGCCCCAAGGACCCCGAGATCTCCGTCACCTCCGTGCAGCTCCCCTCCTTCTCCATCTCCAACTCCTCCGTCTCCTTCACCTTCTCCCAGTAGGCCTCCGTCCGCAACCCTAACCGCGCCCCCCTTCTCCCATTACGACAGCTCCCTTCAGCTCCTCTACTCGCCGGCTTCATGTTCATCCCCGCCGGAGAGATAGGCGCCGACCGCACCCAGTACATGGCCGCCTCCTTCGCCGTCCAGTCCTCCCCCCTCGCTGCCCCGCTGTCTCCCGTCTTCTCCACCTCCGCTTCTGCCACTGAGTTCGATCCGGGGACGGGGCCCATGGTCTCCGGCGGAGGGATCGGCTTCGGGGGCTCGGTGCCTGGCGGCGGTAGAGGAGGAGGATACAGGGTGGAGCCTACGCCGGAGGGAGGGTTAACTTCTCTATGAATTGTTTGGCATTGCCCATAAGAAACTGAATTTCATAATGAAATGGGAGATTTATTAGGAATAGATCAGCAAGATGCGTACCATGGAAAGGGTTGAGACTATGGTGGGATCAAATTCTTCACAATTACTATGGTCAATTGGAATACGACCTAAATAAAAAATATTATAAAAAATTTTAGCATAAGAAAACATTTAAAAAAATCATTCAATATCAGATTGCCATATGTGAATGAAACACTTCCTACATTTTCATGTGCCTTTGGAAAGTAAATGTAAGGAGAACAATTTATTTACCAAGAATAGGGAAAATGACATATACTTGCTGCTTCAGCTTCAGTCATTATCAAATAATAAATTTAAGAATTGTTGTTAGAAATTAATTTTCTAGAAAGATGAGAAAAAACAAGTGTGCAATTAATGAAAAAACAATCTCTTGGCAACATTAATCGGGAATCTATTGGAAAAATATACTAAAGATAATACCTGGAGACAGCCTGCTACCCGATGGATCCAAGGCTTGCTTGATGTAACTTTTCCGGCATAAAATTTGAGTTAGCTATGACCATTCACTGCCGTATCAGAAATACTTCCAATTATGGATTGCAGGTCTACACATTTGGCACCCGGGCATTGCTTAATATAACATTCTCTATGTGAGAGATATGAGGCCAGCACTCTCCCGTATCCCTTTGGCACTTTCTCGACAGCTCTCCACATTTATCAACTTTAAGGGTCTTCAGCGAAGTGAGCTGAGAAAACCACCCGGGCAGAGTTTCCATATTCTCGCATTCATCTAATACTAGAATTTCAAGTTTAGGGAGGTATTGAATCCACGGCGGCAGAGTCTTCATTTTATTCATGCCATATAGTATCAACACCCTCATCTTAGTTTGAGAATTAGGAATTCCCTGGATGGCTTTGTTATCCTCCTCCTGATCCATGGATGACAAATCCAGCTCCTTGCACTTATGAATTTCCAGACGCTCGAGGGAGCATAGGTACCGGAGGATCGCCCACCCAGAGAGAGATTTCAGGCGATGACATTTAGTGATCTGAAGAGATTGGAGACGCGAGAGGGACTGAAACAGCTCCGATGGTAATTCCTCTGTATCCTCCAAGTTCTTCAAGGTGAGTGACAGCAGCGTATGGAGAGGAACAGATGATAAGGGCAGAAGCGTCAATGTCCCCATTAGGGTGGTAGAGATACTAGAACATTCCTCCACATTGCTCCTATTCCTCCTCCACAGCTCCTCCAAATCTTTGTATTTCATTCCTCTCACTTCCAACGACACCCCTTCATTATCATCCCGCATGTAAGAGAGCATTCCACACTCATATATTTCCACGCGAACCTTTTTAGAGAAGGAGGGGATGAAGAATGGAGAAGAAGAATGGATAGTTTGGTCTCCACTCCTATTTACATCCATCCTCTTCCTCTTCCATCCCTTCAACATATGAAGATTAATAAGGCGTATTTCTTCTAGAGACAGATACAAGCAGATACTCTTGTTTTCTGTCACTTCTATCCACTCCAATTCTCCTAAATTTATCAACCTGATACTCTTGAGGGAAGGGAGCTGTTCTAGAGGTGGTATGCTCCTCATATGATGACATTCAGTGATAATAAGAGATTGGAGATGCGAGAGGGACTGAAACAACTCCATTGGCAATTCCTCTGTATCATCCAAGTCATGCAAGGAGAGTGACGTCACCTCATGGAGAGGAACAGATGATAAGGGCACAAACGTCAATGACCCCGTTTGGGTGGTAGAGATACTAGAACATTCCTCCTCCTCCTCCTCCTCCACATTGCTCCTATTCCTCCTGCAGAGCTCCTCCAAATCTTTGTATTTCATTCCTCCCACTTGCAACGACACCCCTTTATTATCATTCCACGTGCAACATAGCATTCTACAATCATCTATTCTGACTTGAACCTTTTTAGAGAAGGAGGGGATGAAGAATGGAGAAGAAGAATGGATAGTTTGGTCTCCACTCCTATTTACATCCATCCTCTTCCTCTTCCATCCCTTCAACATAGAAAGTTGGGCAAGGTATACTCTTTCTAGAGACGGATACAAGCAGATACTCTTGTTTTCTGTCACTTCTATCCACTCCAATTCATTTAAACCAATCAACTCGATACTCTTGAGGGAAGGGAGCTGATCTAGAGGTGGTATGCTCCTTATGTTAGTGCAATAACTCAAGGAGATACTCTCCAGCGAAGATAACTGATCTAGAGATGGTATGCTCCTGATATTATTGCAATTACGCAACTTGATACTCTTCAGCGAAGATAACTGATCTAGAGGTGGTATGCTCCTGATATTATTGCAATTACGCAACTTGATACTCTCCAGCGAAGATAACTGATCTAGAGGTGGTATGCTCCTGATATTATTGCAATTACGCAACTTGATACTCTCCAGCGAAGATAACTGATCTAGAGGTGGTATGCTCCTCATATGATGACATTCAGTGATCTCAAGAGATTGGAGATGCGAGAGGGACTGAAACAGCTCCGATGGTAATTCCTCTGTATCCTCCAAGTGATGCAAGGAGAGTGACGTCACCGTATGGAGAGGAACAGATGACAAGGGCAGAAGCGTCAATGACCCCATTTGGGTAGTAGAGAAACTAGAACATTCCTGCTCCACATCCCTCCTACTACTCCACAGCTCCTCCAAATCTTTGTATTTCATTCCTGACAGTATCAGCCTTTCATTATCATTCCACGTGCAACATAGCATTCCACACTCACCTATTTCGACGTCAACCTTTTTAGAGAAGGAGGGGATGAAGAATGGAGAAGAAGAATGGATAGTTTGGTCTCCACTCCTATTTACATCCATACTCTTCCTCTTCCATCCCTTCAACATAGGAAGAAATAAAAGGTGTATATCTTTTAGAGACGGATACAAGCAGATACTCTTATTTTCTGTCACTTCTATCCACTCCAATTCTCTTAAATATCTCAACTCGATACTCTTGAGGGAAGCGAGCTGATCTAGAGGTGGTATGCTCCTGATATTCTTGCAATCACACAATTCGATACTCCTGAGGGAAGAGAGCTGATCTAGAGGTGGTATGCTCCTGATAAGATCATTACTGGATAGCTTAATAATCTCCATATTAGTCAAATTTCCCATTCCACTCGGCGTACATGTTAATAAAGCACATTCTCTCATATCAAGATATCTTAAATTGACCAACTTTGTAACTTCTCTCGGTAAACTTTTAAGTTCCCCGCATCCCCGAAGGATGAGCATCTCCAAATTCAACAATTTGCCTATGGAATTTGGAAGAGACGTCAGCTCATCCGAATCAGACAGATCTAGGCTCCTCAGGTGCTTCAGTTTACCTATGGAACGAAGCACATCTCCTTTTGCTAACCGATGGAGACGTAGCGCCCGCAGATTCCTAAATGATGAGATATCATCACTGAAAGAATTTATCTCTTGATGTTGATTTATAAAGAGTAGAGACCTTATTATTCGTTGGTTTGGCCCCAAAGATTTCAGGTTATAGCTTCCCCTATCAATACCCATAGACACATGACGAACTTCTTTTGAAATATCTTCATCACTTGCACCTGAACCATTGACGATTGTGGTATAATTTTTCCCCGCTACCCTGGCGGCTAGATCATGCATCAAATCATGCATCTTACATAGTATAATGTTTCCAAGTGGATCTCTTACTACATCCTGGAAAAAGGATCTGGAAGCTAACTCCCTGAAGTACTCCTTGCCTACATCATGGAGTGTTTTACTACTACCCCGGGACTTAAAAATAAACCCTTGTGCCATCCAAAGATGAACGAGCTCATTCGGATCTAGCTCATAGTCTTTTGGAAACAGGCGGCAGTAGGCAAAGCACTGTTTCAAATGGGATGGTAGAAAATCATAACTAATTTTAAGGGTTGGCACAATATCCCCTTCCTCTTGTTCTATTCTTGAAAAGTCCTCCTCAAGTAAAGTAGACCATTCTCTTTCGCTAAATCGGGATGATAACAATCCCCCAATCGTCATGATTGCTAAGGGAACACCACCACACTTTCTTAGAATTTCTTTTGCTATATTTTCTAAGTTGTGATTTTTCCACTCATCTTCCTCCTTTCCTGCCATTCGCATTAGAAGGGTGAGTGACTCCTCCTCGGACAAGCCTCTCAGTTTATGTGACGTTTTAGCCATTGTATTGGCCACAACGGGAGAGCGAGTTGTCACCAACATCTTACTCCCCTTTGCACCGTATGGAAGATGATTTTGGAGTGTCAACCATTTACTCCTATCCTCATTCCATACATCATCTAGAACAAGCAAGAACTTCTTTTCACCCAACTCTACCCTTAACATATCGTGCAATCCATTCATTTGGAGATGAGCAATTTCATCTTTTCTGCTTTCTCCAACACACTCTTGAAGTATATTTCTTAGAATATTCTCCGCGACGAAATTAGTTGAGACACAAACCCAAAGTTTTTTCTCAAAATAGTCTTTCAAGCGCTCGTCGTCCTTAAAAACGAGCCTTGCCAGTGTCGTTTTCCCCATACCTCCAAAACCCACAATTGAGAGGATGGAGAGGTTCTCTTCAAAATTAGGATCGAGCAGGAAGTTTATAACATGCTTCGTATCCTCATCTCGTCCTACCACATATCGCTCATAATCAGATGGAATAGTTAGAGGCCTGTTATGGTGCAACTCCTCTCGACTCGGATTCTCGCTAATACTTCTGAGATTAAAGCGTTCACTATCCTTCACAAGGGAATCTAGATTTCCGCGAAAATTCTTAATTCGATGAGCCATCCTAATGGCGTAAATGAGCTGGTTAGAGGACGAGAAAAAGATGCTGACCTCATTCACCATCTTCTTACGCCCCCCCGCAACACTCCTGCGGCCGATGGCTTCAGTGTTTAAGTCATCCAGCAGGTCATCCGCCTCGTAAGCCAGATCTTGCAGCAGCTTCAGCCAATTTTTCAGGGCTTGGTCATTCACTTGTCTCTTTTGAGCATCTTGAAGCACCCCACCGATGACGGAGAGGGTGCTTCGGAGTTTCTTGAGCTCGAGCTTGACACAACATGTCAAGCCGATCTCACCAGAGAGGAACGAGAGGACGCGTCCAGTAAGAGACTCTACAACGCTTCCCAGAATCACTTCGGCCATGGTTTCTTTTCTTTTGCAAAGAGAGAGAGAGTGAGTGATAATGTGTGAGTGTGAATTGGATGAAGACGGTGCAAGGGAATATATATTGGTGATCCCTAACTACTACAGTACAGCTAGCCATAGCCATAGCCATAGCCATCGTTGAAATATTAATAATGGAAAAGCAGTAGTGTAGCCACTTGAGGCAGACAGAGGATGGCTGGCTGGTAGACAAAATTGACCAAAACATAACAAGTGGAATTATTTTATAAATTCAGGATTCAATAATTAATTGGTGAGTAGATCTTATCTTCAATGCCATTGCTGGCCAATAAGGTGTAGGCGCAATCTTATCTTCAATGCCATTGCTAGCCAATAAGATGTAGGCGCAATCTTATCTTCAATGCCATGCTTATCTTTATGTATGGTCGGTCACCCTTTGGGGCCCTATCCTTGTCAGACCACCGACGGCCAGCAGGGACAAGGCCTACTAGAGTCACTATATTATTATTAAACTATTAATAATTGGAAGGCAATTTAATGTAGCCACTCCTCCACGCGGAAATAAGAAGTCTCCTGCTCTATTCCAATTAACATATATATTTAAATTTTTAATTAGCATAAATATTTTTTAGGAAGCTAACAACTTCAAAATATTTTAAATTATTAAAATCTAAAAACTATTAAAGAACGATGGAAGAACGAAAATTATCTGCTCCCATTCTTAAATTACATATTTAAAGAAGGATGGAAAAACGAAATGAAACAGGTAAGTATTGATAAAATTATTTTTCAATATTATATTAAATTATATAATAAGTTGTTATTTATTTAATCAATTTTTTATATAACCGATAAATAATAAATTTTTGGTGAATATGTAAGAGAATACCAAATGTACATTGAATCCAAATGTCAAATATTACATAAATTAAAAAGGGGTATTAAACTCAAATAGCTTGAGCTAAAAAATCAATCCTTAACATGACGGACTTTCTTTTCGCTGTTGTGTAATATCACGTTTTAAAAATTCAAAATTTTGGATAAGAAATTAAATAAAATGTAAAATAATTATTTGTATAAATTAAGTATTCTTAATTTTTAAAATTAAATTAATTCAATAAAAAATTATATATAAATTTGATATAACTTAAGCAAGTAAAAGTAATTAATGTGAAAGGGAATGGGTACAATCTTTTAAATTAAATTATTACTAAATATTATATAATTATATATATATATTTTTTAAATATATGTGAAATTAAGGCAATTACTACCTCAAATGATGATGTAGGAGATAATCTCTCGTTTAAAGTAATGGGAGGGTCCATATAGCCTTAATAAGTTAAAGTGACTCGAATTAAGTTAAAAAACTTATGCTCAAACTCGATTGTTGTACTTACGGTACTTTTCGGTCTAATCAATGCTTATCTGGTGATTATCAAGCTAAAAATAGCACGTAACAAGTTAGTTTACTTCTTAACAATTTCATATAACCTAACTGCATGTTTGAATGTGAAAAAATGAGTTGACGTTGAAGCTCTTGTTTAGTAATAGTCGAAAATTAGAGTGGTTCGTTATTTTCATTCTTTTGACTTTTGAGTGATGGATAGTATAAACGGAGGAAAAGTATTTATATAGTAAGCTCGTATACTTCTTTTTTATCAATCCATTTATCGGTCAACCATTAACTCTCCAATTTACTTCTGTTTTAGAGAAGTTTAATGGTCGTCGGAGTTATGACATCATTTTGTCTCCTCCTTGATGGCTGAAGGAAGAAGATGATATGTGCGGGTGCGAGTTTCACACATGCGAGCTATCACATGGTGTTTTGTGATTGGCTGGATTTATTGACGTAACCTCCTACTTAGCGGCCAATTCATCCTTTGATTTGTTGACTGGCCACGTGGTGAGCTCTTATCGGTCACTTTCTCTTATGTGGTAGTTTAAATCGTGCCATCCCGAGAGGGCGGTGAGAGCAAATGTCGTCCGAGAGGCACGAATAGCCCAAATTGATGTGCATGCCTGAGTGCCACATTGTGTAGGAGAGCGGTTGCATATCTACTAGGACACCTGTAAGGCGACACGTGTGAGGTGTCGATTGTGGGAACACCAGGGCCTTCCACACAAAAGCTCTCGATTTGTGATTGCACGAATGGCAATCCATTTCGGGCGGAAATATGAATGTGTATTTAGTGTCATGAGTTATCTCTTATTTTGTGTTGATGCCTAAGTTGTTAGGCTGGGACACAGGTCATATGTAACCCAGAAGTGTCGCCTGAGTATAAATCGTGTTGTATGCAGGACCATGTCCACTGTTTACTTTTAATGAATTAAGGGCATGGATACCTACAAAGCGAATACTAACGATAGCCCGACCGTACAATAGGAGATTAGCACCGAGTGGCAATCCATTCCGAGCGGAAATATGAATGTGTATTTAGTGCCATGAGTTATCTCTTATTTTGTGTTAATGCCTAAGTTGTCGGGCTAAGACACGGATCATGCATAACCGGAAGTATTGCCTGAGCATAAATCGTGTTGTATGCGGGACCATGTCCACTATTTACTTTTAATGAATTAAGGGCATGAATACCTAGAAAGGGAATACTAACATAGCCCAACCGTAGAATAGGAGAGTAACGAGAAGGCCTTAGAATCTATTTGAGGAGGCAAGAATAAACCACCGCTACACTTGTAGGGGCGATGCTAGTATTAACCGTAGATATTTCTCTTAAGTGATTTATGGGAAATGTATAGGTCGTAAGTAATGTATTAACACGACGTAACCGTCCCAATCATTTAGTTCCCCCGAACCATGTTTCAAGCTCAGTGAGCTTACTCTTCTCCCCGAACCATGTTTGAGGTAAGCCTAAGTGGCTCGAGTTCGGAACGCATGAGCATACTTCAAAGGTACCCTTGGTCCAAGGTAATCTAATAAACTGCACACAAAGTACAATAACTATCATTTTGTTAATATTTACATGGTTTTAATTGTAAAAATGATTATGGGCTCATGTTGTATACTTATATAAAATTTTTTTAAATTCCCGTTGTTTTCTCTAGATGGTTTTATGGGTATAAGCTTGAATTCTGTCTGTTTTAAATTAGCAAATGATCCCATTTTTGTAAAATCGAGTGGATCAACGGGATGTTCAAGTCCCCAATCGACAAAGATAGGGTTGAGACGTGACACTTAGTCCCGTAAATAAATGATTATTGATAAAAAAAGTATGACAAAATACCAAAATCGGACGATGTGTGAAATGGGTAATGCTTGTTTAATACTACTAAATCGAAATTGAGTTATAATCACTTAAGATATTAGTACAAAAAGAAATGTTTTAAACTAAAACTATTGATTGTGTTTAATTACAAACCTAATCCTGAGATATAAGAGGCCTGAAACAGAGTAGTGACAGTTATAAGGATTGTTAGATAATAATACAAAATACAATTATGGTTGTCCTAGTATTTATTAGTACTTTAAGAATGCTATATGAATTAGACTTGACTAATATAAATAATTATTTCTCTTAATAGACAAATTAAATTAATATATATAGGAATTAAGCAATTGTAAATACATATACCACGTATGGGGAAGATATGAGTAACAAATATATGATACCTATTATAATAGATAATAGTACATTTTTTTTGTGTGAATTCTACCATTATTTTATATTTTAAATATATTTAAATAAAATTATTTATTATTTTTACTCGAACTCACTCGTTCTAAAAACTTCCATTAATTCAAAAATACAAGTAAAATAAATTTCAACCAAACTCAATATAAAAAAATTAATATTATTATACTAAATTCTTTTGAAAAAACTAATAAATTAGTGAGTTGACTTATAATTTATTTTTGGACGTTATTGATAGCGAATAAAATGTAGGTTATCTTCAATACCATTCTTATATTTTATATATGATCACTTTGAGGCCCTTGTCACCGTATTCAATAAAAGCGGCATACCATTATCCCATTCACTGTCTATTTTTTTACTGTCTAATTTGACTAGTTACTATACTTATCTCTATGTATAATCACGGCTGAATCCAAAATCCTAATTATATATAATTTTTATTTATAATTTTGTTAATTAAAAAATATATACAAAAATATAAGATAATTATAATTTATTATTTTAAATTTATACACAAAATCTTAATTATATATATATATTATATATAATTTTGTTAAGTGAAAATTATATATAATTAATTTTTTAATATATATATTTTTAAGTTAAATAAAATATTTATATATAAATTAAAATATATATGTATCGTGAATATAATAGATTATTAGGTAAAGTAAATTATATTTATTAAGTTAATTTATTATTGTACATTATTTAGAATATTCGACTATTACATATAGAATTGTATTGAATTACTCAAGTTAATTTGCATTTCAAATATTTGGCAAAATATGTTATTTACCCTAAACGTGTCTCATAGTACTTTAATTTAGTATATAAAATAATATTAAAATTATTTTAAGCAAAATAAATTGCCTTCACCAGACAAAATGCCATAATTGACATTATATGCTCTTTGTCCATATGTTCCTTTAACATGGTTCAAGAATATACTAAGGTGAACGTGGTCCATGGTAATAAAAAAAACATCTAATTAGTGTTTATTTTGTAGGCATTCCATCAGAGTTGTGCTTTTGAAGCCATGCACTTGACAAATTCTTATATGGTGGATTTCTTTTTTTTTTTTACAAAAACATATTCATCATCTTTCATTAACCCAAATCATCCAATATATCAAAATTCAGTCTGTGTAAATAAAGCTTCAACATAGCCATTAACCAGCACAACTTAAACATATGACTAATAGAATAAAAAAAGACTTAGAGAGGCATCCTCTTATAATTTGCTTAGAGATCCAATCTTCTCTCTCTTTTAGGCTTTCGCAAGCAAGCAAACACTATATATGAATCTCATATAACTAAACCCTGTTTTTTTGGCATGTTCAGAACTGAATTAATCACATCAATTTATTACACTTTAATTCAGTGCAAAGTAAGCTCCGTCAATGTATTTGGTTGCGTATGTTTTGTGAGAGATCATCGTCTCACAGTAACTAAATTTGATCCACGTGCATTGAAGTGTATTTATGTGGGCTATTCTAGCACTCAGAAAGGTTACAAGTACTGGTGTCCAAGCGAGAGAAGACTTTTTGTGAGTATGGATGTAACATTTCGTGAGAATGAACCCTTTTATAGTGAATCAACAATGTCATCGACAGTGCTAGATGATTTGACTGAAGCACAACGTGAAAATGAAGAGAGAATTAGTGATAATAAAGAAGATGATGTCATTGTAGGTATAATCCCATGTGCTAAGAAATTGAGTAGCAATGAAGGAGGGACCAATGAACCAGAATTAAAGGTTTATAGTAGAAGGAACAAGAGTTGTGCTCAGGGGGAGGAAGATAAAGAAGATGATGGAGAGCGACAAGAACAAATACTTATACCACACTCATTGCCCACATATGTCTCAGATACCCATCAACCTTCTGACGATTCCTCATCATCACCGGATGTCCAAAATACCCATCAATATTCTGACGATTCCTCATCATCACCAGATGTCCCAGATACCCATCAATCTCCTGATGATTCCTCGTCATCACCAGATAGTAATGAATCTCTGCCCATTGCTATTCGTAAAGAATCTAGAGCTAATGTAGGAAAACCTCCAATTAGATATGGTTATGAATATGATATATCTAATTATGTCTCATATGAATCTGTCCCATCTACATACAAGACCTTTATTGTATCATTACAGTTAGTGCACATAACAAGAAATTGGCAAGAGGCTAAAAATGATCCAAAGTGGTTTGCAGCAATGCATGAGTAGATGCGTGCATTAGAGAAAAATAAGACATGGGAACTGGCATTACTTCCAAGCAGAAAAAAGGTTGTTGGATGCAAATGGGTATTCACTGTTAAGCAAAATGCTGAAGGAAAGGTTGAAAGGTATAAATCAAGATTGGTAGCAAAAGGCTACAGCCAGACGTATGAAATAGATTATGATGCGACATTTGCACCAGTTGCTAAAATGAGTACCGTCAAAATACTTATATCATGTGCTGCCAACTTTGGATGGAAATTACATCAATTAGATGTAAATAATGCATTTTTGCATGGAGACTTACAAGAAGAGGTATATATGGAGATTCCACCTGGATTTGATACAATGAAGACCACGGGGAGGGTATGTAAACTTAAGAAGTCTTTGTATGGACTCAAGCAATCACCAAGAGCTTGGTTTGACCGATTTCGACATGCAATAGTTAGAATGGGATATCAACAATGCAATGGAGATCACATAGTTTTCTATCGACACTCAAATAGTTAAGTTGCTATCCTTGCAGCTTATGTAGATGATATTATTATAACTAGAGATGATAGCGATGAGATATTGCGACTAAAGCAAAGATTGAGCAAAGAATTTGAAGTGAAAGATTTGGGTGCACTTAATTATTTTCTCGGTATTGAGATAGTCAGGTCTAGGATAGGCATAGTGCTTTTTTAGAGAAAATATCTATTGGATCTACTTACTGAAATAAGGATGTTGGGTTGTCGAACTGCTGATACTCCAATTGAACCAAATCATAAGCTATATGCTTAGTTAGGGGACCCAGTGGATAAAGAACAATACCAAAGAATTGTGGGACGACTTATCTACTTGTGTCACACACGACCGGACATAACATATGCGGTTAGTATTGTAAGTAGATATATGCATGATCCTAGAACAGAACATTGGGAGGCAGTTATGCGAATATTGAGATATCTAAAGAGTAGCCCGGGAAAAGGCCTTTGGTTCAAGTCTCGAGGTCATACTAAAGTTGAAGGATTTTGTGACTCTGATTGGGCTAGTTGTGTAGATGATAGAAGATCAACATCAGGTTATTACATGCTTGTTGGAGGTAATCTTGTATATTGGAGAAGTAAGAAACAGGAGATGGTCGCAAGATCAACGGCAGAGGCAGAATACAGAGTTATTACTCAAGACATATATGAGATAATATGGATAAATAACTTATTGATGGAGTTATGTTTATTCAGGAAAGAACCCATTAAGTTATGGTGTGATAATAAATCAGCGATCAGTATTGCTAACAATCCAGTTCAACATAATAGAACCAAATATATTGAAATTGATCGATTTTTCATCAAAGAGAAACTTGAGAGCAAGATCGTGGGGCTACACTACATGAAGACTGGCGAACAATTAGCGGATTGTTTAACTAAAGGATTAGAACCTAAAAAGTGGATTAATATTTGCAATAAGATGAGAATTATAGATATTTATCACCTATTTGAGGGTAGTGTTAAAATAGTATAAGATATTTAAGGTAATTATAATATAATCTTGGATATTAAGATTATATCATATATTTTATTTAAGGTAGTTAATAAATAGAAATATATATAATTAAGTTAGGATTTGGAGAAAATAAGTAGGTTCCAATTTTTCATCCCAATATCTCTCTACCAATATATTAATTTTTTTTTCTCGAATCCAGTTTTTGTAATAAATTTCCTTATAGATAATAATGCAGAAGTCACCAAGAGGATACGACGGATACAGCGTTCAATCCAGATTGTGAATTCTGTGAGCAAATGACTTAACCAAATGCTTTTTTAAGAGATGCTAGAAACACTTGGAAGGAAAGCCAACCTGCACACCATCAAGGGCACGCATGTTTCCATCGAAAAACACGGTGTTGCGGCTTGCGTATCTGTCGGAAGGATGGATACCTTCAAACCTCTGCGGGAACTGAACGTAGCAGATGTCTTCGCCACCACGGTCCATCACAAAGCACATCCCTTCTCTAACGGCCTTGCAATTGTGGATATAGTGATCACAGTCAAGGTTGAGCATGAAAGGCCCATTTGAGAGGACTGCAAGAGGCTCGCACGAGAGCATTCATGGCTCCGGCTTTCTTGTTGTGGTCATATCCCGGCCTCTTCTCTCGCGATACGTACACAAACATGGGAAGCCGTATGTCCACGTCCGAATAGTCGATGAGACCGTCTTCTGAATTCCCCATCACAGGGTCACAACTTGGGGGCTTCAACATGACCTGTCATTTTGTACACAGCAAACTCTCAGAATCCAGAAAACTAACGTAATGCCAATGGACTTTTATGGGTGGGCTGGTGAAGAAGGAAAAAAAAGCACCTGCAGAATCCCAGAATGGTCACCTTTGGCGTGGTCGGGGGCTGAAACAGCCCAGGTGCCAGGCCAGTGTGTTCCATCGGCCATCCACGTGGCTTTCTGGACCTTGATGGGTTCCAAAGGATCAGCACCACTCTCCCTCGGGTGCTTGATCATCTTCATCTCCTCCCTAGCATTGAATGCATCCGACCTCCTGCGGATCGAGTCCGGCAGCGCATTGATCCTCACCTTAAACTCATCGTACTCCCTCTTTATCTTCCTCCGGTCCTTCACAAAGTCTGAACGGCCCTTGTTCTTTGTTGGGTCAGTCTTTATGCTGAAGTAGGATTCCGGGTTCCTCGGCTCAATGTTGTGCTTCCGGCAGAAGGGCACCCACAGATCTGCAAAGCTCGCTGCCTCCGCCATAGCCTCGAATGTCAGCAAGGCACCACCATCATCAGAGATGTAGCATGCAACCTTTTCAACAGGATAGTCTACAGATAGGATGGACAGAATGGTGTTGGCAGTGACCAGAGGCGGCTCCTTCTCCGGATCAGCGGTGGAGACAAACATGTCAACCCCGGGGAGATCAGAGCGGCCGGTGGGATTAGAAGGTGATGGCATGTCGAACTTGTCATGGAGGGCCTGAAGATCAGTAGCCCTATTGACAGGGTGGATCTTCGGGACTTGATCGAGGATCCACGAAAATGCAAACCACACTTCACACGCCACCGACATCCTCCACAGCCATACTGCATCCTCATTCGGGTGCACAATTCTCCATTGCAGAAAGAAGGCCAGCACCACCAGACGAACCAGCATCAGCAACCTGACAAAATTTCATGACGGCCAGCTCAACCCAGAAATCCAAGCAGTACAAATACCTTCTTCTGCCATTGAAGTACCGCCCAACTATACCGACAAGTTCACATATCGTTTGGAGGTATAATGGGGCTTCATCAGGTCATTCAGGAAGAAGCCATAACCCGAAGAACATCGAGATGGGGGGTGGGCGTGGTGGTGTGTCTGGATGGGAGTAGAATTAGAAAAAGAGGGATGGAGAATCAATCAATGGAAGTGGGAAGAGAGGGAGTCGTGCAGCCTGCATGCAGGGGGTGAAATGGGAAGCACGTAAAAGGAGGAGACGTTATGGAGACCAAGTCTCAGCTATTGTCTTATTTTAGCATCTATCCTTTCCTTGTCCCCCTCTCCTTACAGAAGAGAGGTTCGTGGAGATTGAAGATCCACAGAAAAGGATGGAAACAACTCCGATGAGATCTTAAGCATAAACAGTACAGAAAACGGCTCAAAAAGCTCGAAAATCTTCCTCCATTCTTGTTCATCTGTACAACATGCACTAATCCTTTTCGTTTAGAGCATTTGATTCCAGAAATCTGCATGTAAATGTAGTAATACAAAGAAGACTAATGAAACAAACATCCAGCCATGTTCACTTGTAGAAGCTCTAAACGGCCTGTCCAAGATAAAAGTTCAACTTCAGGCAATGATCAACTGCTTTACACATAGCTTCTTCAGAAGAATTAGAAACCGATGTCATGATCCATCGTGGGTATGATAATAGTCACAACTACAACAGATAAACTGACCCATTCCAATATGATTGAAGTAAAACACATGTTCGACAATCCTTCCGTCCATAATCTCCTGATTAAATTTTCTCTGTCCCTTCAGGTGTGAGATGATAGCCAGATGTAGAACATATGAAACACAGACAGACAGATTGATACCTTACTCATGATCTTCTTACAAATCTGGAAATTACAGAGCACCATGTGCATCTCTCATGCTGATGACGACACTGTTCCTCATTGTTCTTCTCCCAATACCCATGTTCCCCTTTAGCATCATTGCAACAAACTCGCCATAATCAATCGTTCCATCCTACAAATCATAAAAATCAACAACCCATCGGTAGATCCTCATTAACCCTTCTACAGCCATCTTAGTCAAATTAGACCAGGGTGGGTTTACGTTCATGCCATGTATACATTGGAAAGTCCGAATTTGCTCCGTACGGGTGTGAGACTATCATGTGGGGCAAGATGGGGACCACCAATCCGATTATTGTCACCAACAACTGTACTTATCTGATACCCTTTAAAGCATCATATATGTATTTATTATATATATAATCATTTATTAAATACATCATCTAAAACAAGGGTTCCGTTTATTTAATTAAACCTATCTCTCTATAACTTACCTAAGTCGGTCCGGTCCAACTTTTAGTAAGTATGTTCCCATGGATAGGGTGAAAAAAATCTACTTGATGGTCTATACAGTGGAATTCTAAATGTGGTGGTGGAGAAAAACAAATAAAATAAGTTTACGTGGTTATATGTACCTCCATTTTATTTTATATTTTATATATTATGGTTTATAATTTTGTATATAAAACTTTTATAAATCACTGTACAACTAACAAAAAAAATACTCACTTACTATTATTTACTTTTATACTATTTTGTATATAAAACTTTTTTTCTTTTTTTTCTGGATAATAATGTGAATTATCCACTTGTATTGTTCATTTCGGTGATGTAATCCATTGTTCCGTGAATGCAGAGGAAGTTAATGCAAAAAATTTAAAAATTATTGTGATATTTTCTATTCGATTTAAATTATTAATTAAGTAATTGTATATTTATTTATTTATGTATAATCGAATTAAGTTGAATCATTTAGAATTATGTGTATATATGATAAAATATTAAAATAAATTATATATATTTATATTATAATCATATTATGTACGATAAATTTTACTTGTACCATTTTTATGTTATAATTGAACCGTATAATATAAATATATTATTATAAATAAATATGAGTACTAAACTAATGAATATATATATATATATAAATATCATATAATAATAACAAAAATATATGTATAAGATAATTTATAGTGTATATACAACACATACATTTTACTATATAATCATATCATATAATAAAAATCAATTATTATTATAATTAAAAAAGAAATTGATATCAATTATAAAATAATATATATATATATTAAAATATGATATAATATCAACAATAAAAATAATTGGTTTGTAGATGATAAAGTATATTATATAGGCGCACAACGTAATTTTTGTTTATAATATTTTTATCATATTAATGTATAAAAAATATTATTAACACATATATTTATATAAAAATATAAAATAAACACCATATCATAAATAGAAGTAATATATAAAATAAGAAATTTAATATATAAAATGATATTATCATTATTTTAAGTAAAAAAAATACAAGTTCGCATATTTTTCTAAGGGGATATATTATATTTTAATTTAAATAAATTAATATAATTATATACAACATTATCGTTTATCAAATTATAATGTAGGTACGTAAAATAATTTAATATAACTATAAAGTTTTAATTTTAGTTAATATACCGTTCTCGTCCACTTGGGAGTTCGGGTCCTACCTGAGTTTCCTTCCACCCGAGTTTCGGTACCCTTCTCCCATAAGCAAATATATGGGTTTTGTTTTGAGTTTCAAAAAAAAATCATATTATACAGTATTATATAATATATGTGGATGGTTCATACTATGATACAGAAGAAAAAAATATGCTTGGGCACGTCCGACCGACATAATGTACACGTGGACACCCGTAGAGCCACCGGCCCACAGATGAATTTTTTGTCAGTAGGTGGATATGCCGGGTGCTGACGTCATCTTATAAGAATGGAAATGGTCGACGTCAGAGATGTATGACCACCACCTACGATCGTCACCCTGCAACTCCGTACCTGAATATGAATATCTCTGTCCGACACGTGGCACACGAGATTCCTCGTAGGAAAGGATAAAAGTACTCTTCCTGGTTTCCCAAACCAAAATAGCTAGTTGGAGATAACATGAGTGTTGGGTTGGGTTTATGTCTAGCACTGGGCTGAATCTGGATTCGAAATTATTGCCAGTTTATGGATCGATTGAGATTCATTAGTTAATGGACTGACTTGAATCTATTAAACAGTTGATAAGAGATAAACTCATTAGACCATTGGAGCAGTATGAGCGAGATAGAATCATATCATATATTATACACATCAGAGGACAGGACATTATTGATCTTGGAGGTTACTTGGATGGCAAACTATCTTCTTCAGTTTACAAAGAACTGTGGAACCTATTGTTTCACAACATAAGTAGCCTGCTGCAATTGCAACCCTTCTAGATCCGTGACTCATCATCTGGGAGCAAGTAAAATCTCATTGCAGGGCGACATTTACCCGCTTGCCGAGCCAGAAACCCGCCTTGATTTCTTCGGGTATGAAGTCTGCATACTGCTTGGAGCTACCACACACTGCCCCAAACCATCTGTTACTACTGGAAAAGCAGTGAGCTATGAAGTGAGAAAAGGGTCTTGCAGTAGAATTACCTTGGACCTTGACTTCTGATTTGTCATGCGGCTTAAGCTTGTGTTCTGCGCATTCTGCCTGCTGATGCTCTGCACCACCGGCAGTGGGTCTTGAGTCTGCATAGGCAGCAGTACTCCGACGGAACCATCAGGCTCAGCTGATGGATTCATGGCCAGCTCATTGGAGGAAGGAGCCGGAGACGGGCATGGGAATGGAGGAGGGAGCCCTTGAGCATGAAGACTACACATCGGATTCATGCTTGGTATCCAAGGACCCATGCTTGGGAAACAAGGCATATGTTCCATATACTGCATTCCTCCCGGCAGCATCATCGGCACCATGTATGAACAAGATCCCATCCTCAACATCTGCTTGGAAACGAATTGCAGTCATGATGGAACATACGGACAGTTTACAATGAGAGACCAGGAGAATCATTCACCTGTAACTGAATCTTGAGAATCTTGACATATTCAATGGCCTTTTCAAGCACCGAAGCTTTATCCATCTGTAGAACCAAAAATTAAGTTTCCTGTCAGTCATTTGTCCAGTCTTTCCACATGGGCTTCCCTCAGATAAGGAAATCAGAGGATTCCAAGTGCTTGAACAGCAAATTCACAATGAAAGCTCAGAATATAGAGACCCTTTAACAAGGAACTGAAATTCAATGTCAGAATTCACCTGCATGATCTCTTTCAATATTATATATCTGGATTGATGAAGAAAATAACCATATGAACAGATATAGACTACTGCAGAGAACTTAAAGTGCACCAACAGATCTGAGGGTTGGAATGGTGATAAAAAAAGGATGTTCAACCTTGCTGCTGTTGGGTATTAGCTCCTGCAATGCACGAATCTTCTCATTGATCCTGTCCCTTCGCCTCTGCCAACGCCAGTCCAAGAACGGGTCAATCTCAATAGAAATAGTGATCAGCATGCTATCAGAAAGTCCTTTTAACAACAATTTATATAGCTCTTCTCACCCTCTCGGATAAATTATGCACTTCCGCTGCTTGGCTTTTCCTTGTAGATGCATCTCCTCCTGCAGTGTCTTGTTTCTTCCCGCAGACCAAATTCTCCTCAACATCCTAAGTCCATACATAGACATAAAAGCAAGTGTTTCAATGGGATATTTATGCAGAAAGAACCTCAGGAAGTAGTTTTGGAGAATGTTCCAAGTCTTTGAACCGTACTTGAGCGTGACCCTTGGATTTACTCTTCAGCATGTCTCGATGATCTGAAGCTCTCTCCACAACATTACCCGATAGAGTATAGGACGAGCCGCCAACAGGCCACGAACTCTTCTGTCCATTTTCCGATGACCCTTCAACCCCGCATAGAAGCCGGCTTTGGCTCCAGCCCTTCAAAGCATCCTCTAGGACAACAGCCTCATTTCCTCTTCCAGAAACCAGCTCGGCCAAGGATTTTCCACCTGCCAAGTACATACCGGTCCTATCAATGGCGGAATCCGTATTATTATTCCCGAGGGCATCAAAACTAGCCGTCTTGTTGCTGCTCTCCGCGTTGGCTCTGAGAACATCAGCAGGCCTTGAAAAGTTAGGGAAGTTCATCATGCCGGAGGTATTATTATTACTATACAAGTCGCATTCTGTCCTCTCTAGTACCAAACTCGGATCGAACAACATCTGGGATTGCAGGGGCAATGAAGATGACGATAATTGCATACTACTATTCCTTGTCACAGGGCCCTTTCCTGGACCATTTCCATCATTCAGTTTGTTGAAAAGCGGAACCTGGTGCACTAATACTTCATTCTCGGCTGCATATGGCAACCCAGGACAGAAACCTTTATAGTAGTCATCATCATTCAAGGACCCTGAAAGGGAAGAAGGGTAGCTTAGCCATGGCAGCATGTCGTCTTCTTCACCCATAATTGTCTCAACCGATTTACGGGCAGGCCTAGTTATGGCCACCAAGTTTTGAACTTTGAGAGGTTATTAAGCCACCAGCGTTCAACCTTGCTTCAAATCTGAAAAAAACCATGAGCAGTTCAGTGAAAGCAGACAAACAAGCAATGATCTCTGCAACACATCAACTACACAGTATCCAGAAAAGACTGCAGCATGAAGATAAGAGACAGAAAGGGATAGACTTACGCAGTGCTAAGCAATCTCAGTAATACATGGCATCCAAGATGAAACCCAAGCATGCAGAAACCGAACTCAAGCCTGTTCAACAAAGGGGAGACAGGAGGGAAGTAGTAGTACTTTAAGAGGACACAATTCTGCTGTTTCTTATAACAGTGACAGCCTAAAGCGGTTCCGTCCGTAGTACCAGACCTATTCTATGTCCCCTTCTGCCAACCACTGAGGCAGTGCAAAACTGTCTACGGGGGGAAAGAGGATCGTTGTACTTATATTCAGCCAAAAATATGGCGGCAATGATATTATACGGCCACGTGGAATTTTAACGTGGAGGAGGGGAAAATAAATAATGTAAATGTGTCCACGTGGCAATATATACCGCCACATAGGCATTACCCTTCATAGCAGGGCGGCTTTTGTGGTGGTATATATAGCCACGTCGATGCATTGACATTATTTATTTTCCCCCTCCACATTAGAAATCCACGTGGCTGTATAATAGCACTGCGGCTCTCAATCAACAGGCAGCTTTGGGTAATGTGCAGAGATTTTTTCGCAGCTCTCTATACAGGAACATACTTACACAAGAAGGACCGGACCGGTCCGGTCCAATGTAATATATAGGTTGGTAAGTTTAATTGATGGATAATTTGGATTTGAAGCTGTATTTAATAAAACATTATATAAATATAAATGTAATTATTATTATTATTTTAAAATAAATAATGTGAATTAATAAAAAAATAGAAAGATTATCATAAAATGTAATTAATTTTCATTTCTTTTTAATTGTACGCCTAAGTGGTCCATTGTAATTGGCTAGCTAGCTCAATGAAGAATCAGCTTGTTTATATGATCCAATTCATTTCTTATATATTATTATAATCAAATTAAATGGTTTATCTTTTCTAATTTTTATATTTTTCCTTTAAAATTATATATATTTATAATATAATATTTTCAGGTTTTTTATGGAAATATAATATAATTATCAGTTATAATATCTCCATATCAATTCAAGTCCTATTTTTTGAAATTACGTTGTGAATTATAATATTATTAACATTTTATATACTATTTTATGAAATATAAATATTTAACTTATAATTTTTATTATATTTTTAATATATATTATATTATTAGTAGTTTAGAAAGTAAATTAATAATTAATATTTTGGTATACACTAATTTATTTTAATATAAAAGTTTTAAATATATGTTAGAAAATATTGTGTAATATTAGTGCCCATATATAATTAAAAGTTATAAATTATAATTAAGGTAAAATTTACAATTTTATAAAAATAAACTATTTTTTTAGTTTATCCAATTTAAAATTGTATTCTAACATCAGTACTTATCTAATTTCAACGTTCTCAACAATTATATATGATTAAGTTATTATTTTTATAATATTGAAATTATGAGAAAAATAGCATGGAGTTTATTTTTTTAGGATTTTTTTTCATACTCTTTTATATAATAAAAATAAAAATTAATCAAATTTACAATATATAGTTAGATATAAGTATGAAACCACTTATTTTTATAAAATGTGAGAATGTATTATAAATTAATAATAGGTTGAGATTATTTATATTTAAAAGTTATAACTTATAAATATTTGAATATTTACAATCTTATAATTATAAACACTTATCAATTTTACCATATTTATGTTAGTCTCATATTTCATTATAATTAAAAGTGATAATAATATAATTTACAATTTGAATAATTTAAAATTTACAAAATTTTCTTATAGAAAATTGAACATTTTTGTTGATAAACATTTAATGATCCCTATACAACATATATAATTTTTTTTATTATATATAATACACGTGGATAATTTATATTATAATTAAGAAAATAAAAAGAACAAATAGTGACCGAATCATATGGCTCATTAATCATTGCCCCCTGTCTGATCAAATGTACACTGCTGCAACATTTTTGTCCGAAAGTAGTTATGGTATTCAGACATCCCAATTCATTATAATTTCTTTGTCGTTTCATTAAATATACCGACAAACCCAAAAATAGAAAGTGAAATAAGAAAAAAGAACAAAGGATAAGACAAATTTTACCTTTTCTGAATAAATTTTGTATTAAGAAATGGGTTATATTTAGGATTAAATTCATTCAAATTTAGTTTTTAAATTCGAATATTAGCAAGAATACCAATTTCAATAAAAAATAATTCAATACATTATAATATCATTTTAATACTTAAATTTTTATTTTTAAAATTATTATTTTAAATTAAAATAATAGTATTTTTTTTATAAATATTATTTTATATGTGGAGAAATATAATAAAATTTATAATGTTTATTTATTTAATTATATATTATATTATTTATTTAGATTTAAATAAATATTTAGTATAATGATATAATCTTTGCTTAGAAGGTAACCAATTTTAATCTAGTTACATTTCTCTCCATTATAATTTTATTTGAATAATTAAAAAAAATAAAATTTTTTTAACCTAAAAATATAATAATATTTATATAAATTAATAACTTATTTGAGATTTTAGCCTTAATTTACATATATATATATATATATAGTGTATCTTGTCAAATCAAGTTGGTGCTAGTTTTTTTTAATTGTGTACAATCTATGAACTTGTGGGTCCAAATCTGTTGGTTTATGTAACAATGTATCTATTCCAATGGAGATGAATTGCAAATCCATCAAAGAAGAAGAGTGGAAATGTGGTATATTATATAATTATATTTGACATTATGTATATATACGGTCCATTTTTTTAATTAAATTACATGTATATATACCCATTTATATAATCACTACCATTGCTTCTCTAAAATTTGTAGCTAATTACAAACTGCCATCTCAAAAAAATGAATCATTTATTTTTATTTTGTTTTAGTAGTTATTTATATGTATCTACCCACAACAAAATATTTTGATAATATTATTTTTCATCGAAATTGTTTGTAATAATTTAGTAAATAATTATATGTATACAAAAAAATATTCAAATAATATTTTTAAATTTTTTTTAACAATTATATTCCAATAAATCTTAATTTTGAACCATTTTACTTGTATTTTTCTGCTTATGATGATCTAATATTTATAGAATAAAGGTATTTATTCAGCAATTCCTACATGATATTTATACAATTCACATCTACGGTCCAAAATCGGCCACTTGTCACATTTTAAACTGATGCTTGGGAAGCGGTCCAATGAACTGCTAGTCGAGTTGTACAGTAAACAATAATAGGGGAGTTTGCGAGAATCGAAACGTTGCGTTTTGATGGGATAAGGGTCTGGCTTCGGTAAACGTGGAGGCGGCGGGACACGTGGGAGCTCCAGACCATTATTATTAAATACAAGGTGCCCAATTGTCTTTTGCATTATTTGTGGTAATTTATGGAATTTTATCATACTTATATATATAATTAATAAAATATTCACAATATTATATATTAATAACACTTATATTTTATTGTGTTATCAATTATTTAGTTATTTATTTATTTATTTATTAATAGTTTCGCATTTCAATTAATTATTATGGGTGAAAGGGAATAAAAACACCCATTTGTGTACCCAAATTCTGAATTTTCATGGCATTTATCAATCCCTAATCGATCTCAATTAGTGAAACGGGGAAGAGGCCCGTTAATCGTTGCAGGCCGATCAAATTACCCGACCCGATTTCAAATCGGGAAAGCCCAAGCCCAACTGGGTTTTCTGAACCACCACTTGCCTACGATCCATGTGGGAAAAAACATTTTTTTTTTCTCTAGGTGGATTCCATGTCCACGT
This sequence comes from Trapa bicornis, assembly GCA_030064425.1. Lineage (NCBI taxonomy): Eukaryota > Viridiplantae > Streptophyta > Magnoliopsida > Myrtales > Lythraceae > Trapa > Trapa bicornis. Next base: position 25,639,716 of record CM057751.1, read on the forward strand.
GCATATGGCATTCGTCTACTTGCTTGCTGCACATGGGATGGTTCGACATTTTGGAAAGCTAGCAAAAGCTGGTAGAGGAAAAAAGACGGAATTCTGCACAATGGCCGGTAGAGGAGCACCAAATAATTGTAGTGTGAAGAAGATGGCCCTTTTTTTTCCTCCTGTGTTTTTCTTTATGTCGGTCCAAGAATGTCAATAAAACAGGCAAATGACTAATGACATGCTCCCATTAAAAGCTTGTTCCACAATGTGAGTAAGTAGTACCCTTTTGCAGGGCAGGACTGGGACTGACTCGTGGAACATGATCTGACCCATAAAATAAGTGGGACAACTGATCAAGCTACATGGACTTCACCTGCAAGAGACATGGAGGAAAATTCGCTTCCACTAATCCGAAAAAAGCAGTGATAAGGAGCAAATCGTACCCTTCTTTGGCAGTGATTCTCATGTGACCGCTAACGGTTTTTTTGTTCTCCTTCGAATGCAGTCGAGACTGTAGATTTGAAGTTGTCGGGAATATACTACCAAATTGTCCGAATTCTGGTTTATGAATTTAGAGAAAATGTACTATTTATCAGACTTAATTTTTAAGGATAAATATTACCGAGTAATTATAATTTTTTAATAATTTTTTATATAATATTAGAGTAAGTAAATTCGCATAACAATAAAAATTTGATTCGGGTGTAGTGTACTATTGAGAAAAAAATATTCAATTTAATTTAATTATTTCCTCTAATATAATATTATAAAAATAATAATTAGTTTGTATACAATTTATTTATAGTGTATTTAAAATTGTATTTAACAAGTTTATGTGAGGGTGTGTTTGAAAATATTACAAGTGTATGCAATTATTTAGAGTAATTTAAAAATTGAATATAATAATTATATACACATTTCAAATAAATGTGTATTAAGAACATTATTTTAAATTAGATAATATATAAAAGTATAAGTTTATAAAATAAAAAATCTTACACTAATTATAAATTGCAATTGTGTTAGTTGAAAATATGATTTCAAATTATATAATACAGAAAATTATGTGTTTATAAGGTTATAAATTATACTCAAATTATAATTTATTAATTTTAAGTAAAAATAAGTAAAATAAATTTTTATACAATATCTTCTAACAGTAAACCGGAGTTTGATTATTGATACAAAAGTACAGTCTTTATTTCCATTGTTTATTACACATAAAGGAGTTCATAGTTTCAAAGGAAGGCACACACAAGGAATCCGTGGCAAATTGAGAGTGATGACTAACTTCTGTACATGCATGGGATGGCTAGTGACTACACACACAGAAGATGGAACGGGCATACAACCAGAAGACACAAGGATCTATCAATGAGCGTTTTGGCGATCGGATTCGGATATGCGGCTCTCATGGAACTTGGCTATGAAGGTGGAAGCCCTGCTGTCGATCCCCGGTTCAGCCACGTACATGCCTCGATCGTAGTCGCTCTGCCAGACCTTGCAAGGGCTCATGGCATCGTCGGCCCATGCATCGTCATGGCAGCCTGCCGACCGCCTGCTCGACTTGAAGAAGCTTAGGAGGGAGAAGGAGGCTGGGGCTGATGAAGAGGCCTTCTTATGGAACCTTGAACTGCCTGCCATGGATTTAACTCTCTTTGGGTTGGGTGTTGTGTTCTTCCAAGTGAGCAGGAGCCCTCTATTTATATACAGCAAAGGGAAGAGGAGGGCCCTGTACAACTGTTAGAGAATCATCTTTGTGAATGATTGGTGGGATTCGTGGTATGGAAACCCTAGTTGAACAGAAGGTTGAGGTGGTGCAGCAACTACAACATGGGCAAACAACTAGTGCTACATTTCACCATATTCATAGGAGAGAAGTTGAGAGATTGGCAAATAATTCTTGCACATTGCTGAAAGAAGCAAAACATCCATGAAACAAAGTCAACAAAGGGGGTACATTGATGATAAGTGCTCCACTGGTTTACATCCATAGCCATAACTCAAGGCCATCAAGATTCTGTGATCTTTTCTTTTTGAAGATTTACAGATTCAGAATGAAAATGGTAGAACACACACACACACACACATACCACTAACCAACTACTAGTATGCTAGCCTTGCAACTTGACTCCATACCACATGCCTGGTATATCAGGTTGTATGTAGTGATTGGCCTGCAAATTGTTTCCAAAACAAGTGAAGAGGGAAACAGCAGAGTTGGATTCATAGCTTTCTTTGATGAAGGCCTGGACAAGCATTAAAACACCACAATGATCCATCACCTATCTATATTTAGCCCGTGTATTCTTCAATAACCTTGCTCATTTTTGTTGCTTCTAATTGCACCAGAGCATTGGAGATTGGTAGGCCTTGTCAAGCCAAAGTTCACCATCTTGCCATAAGTAGCATGCAGCTGAAAGAACCCACCAACTACCTTGAGTAATCAACAATGCTTCCAATATTTCATCCACAACATAACTCTTATCATCAACTAAATTCCTAGATTCATTCTTGCAACTCCCATCAGAGCCTATTATATACTTCCATCAACGGCCTTCCAAATTATAGAATAGCAACATTGAAAATGTTACCATTTTGAGAAGCTGTAACCTTAGGGTATTACTGTCAAGGCTGCTGATTGCATAACCCACTTCACCAGCTCTTCCAACACGACTACTCACCAGCAATCAGAAATAAGCCAACCTGCAACATATTCTATTACATTGACTATACCATCATAGAATACCTCGTTGCAGGGAGAATATTCTAACAAGATGGCATAGGTCATTTACTTAGTAGATAATTCATCATCAATTTAAAAGAGCAACTAATGGGGAAACTCTAGTATAATAATGGGGCTGTCACACGTCAACAGCTTCATTTTTCAATATCACCATTTTCCAACCAAGAACCATCATCCTCACTTTTTACGGATGAATTGTTGCTGTTTATCTCAGGAAGATTAATTATAATGGGTTGCCATCCCAGTTGATGAGGCATTATCCATTTCTTGACAGTAGTTAGCAGGTTTAGTAACTGGAGAACATCACCCAGAGCAAGATCTTTCAAGCACATTTGCTTCATCTGCAAACCTGCTTCATACCTATAAAATAAGAAAAAAGAAGGATGATTAAAACATTAGATCCAGGGGAAGATATTCAAAAACTTTCGTGTAGAATAAGAAGCCAACCTGCACCGAGAAGACGTAAGTGCAGATTTTCCTTCAGATGATGCTAAAAAGGTTTGTATCTTCTTCCATGTTTTCTTAGAGTACTGATTGGGATTACCTCCTAAAGGATTCACACACTTCCACAGCTTCTCATTTTTACTGACATAAAACTGCACAGAACAACCCAAATTTTGTTTCACTATCATTTGCTGCTTGATGGCACTTTCTAGCGCCTCTTTTACATTAATGTTCTGATGCTTGGGATCTCCTCCACACCTAATGCATTCAACTATATTTTCTTCAGTTGGCATAATTTTCTCATTCTTTAGGGTGTCCAAGGCAAGTAAAATAACTCCTATAAGACCTTGGATATAGTCAGAAGATTGCGGATTTCCTGGAGCCCTCCATGAACCATTAGGCGGGGCATCAACAAAATCCATGGCAGAGGATGTGGAAGGTGGATCTGTAGCATTATGATATTTCTTTTTAGACCCATCATGATTCATTGGCATTGTAATGGGTTTGGTACTTCCATTTTGCACACTTCTGTTATTCCATTGCTTTGTAGATTCAGTAGCAGATGTCTGCCTTGGCTTTGCACCTTGCTGCTGAAAGTTAGGAAAGCTTTGAACTCTTCTAGCATGAGAATTAATGTTCAACTTACTAAGATCAGGAGGTCCTTGAGAGAAACCGAATCCATCTGGCCTTGCTGGCACTGGAGGAAGGGAACTGAAGTGATTGTTTGTTGGATACATGTTCCCCTGATTAAAGGGCGGCTGAGCAACATGGTTATTTGGCATCACTGATCCTATGTGATGAGTTTCACCGTTGCCTGGTACATTTCCATTACTCCAAAATGGACCAAATTTAGCAGCATTAGGTGATCCCCCTGGGGTAACGCCAGGAACGTATGGAACCCATGGATGTGAGTTTACACCCAACTGATCTCCATGAACTCCAGGCGTCGGGGGCGGTCCCATTGGTCCAGAGGAAGGGCGTACAGGAATATGTTTCCCTCTGAATGACCTCCCGGCATTGAAGTTCTTTTGATTTCCCAAATGGGGGCTATGGGGAAAAGGTTCTCCTGATTGGTAGGTCGTTTGGGTTACACTAGAAACAGGGACTTGTAATGTTTCAGATGTTGAAGTGTGACTGGTACTACTGAGGCGCTCTAACTCAGAACTCGATAGGGGCGGTCCTCCTGCCAAGAGACTGGTCCAGAGCCAAACACTCTTTGCAGCTTCTACTAATGGTGCAGATGCTTTCTGGGGTTGTGCTAGAAGGATGTTATAGCGTCTCATGCGCAATTGATGAAGCGCATTAGAGAAATCCCGATCTCCAGAAATCAACAAATAGTTCGCGGGTGCTGTATTGTCCAAAGCCCAGAATAACATGTCCACCAGAATCTTCTTATCGCTAGCATCCTTTACACCTGCAAATACAGTCTAAGCATGTCAACAAACTGGTTTCAAAGCCCACCAACGTCAGACCTCAGCCAACGCGTAGATCAGAGTGAGACAGGGAAGCATCTTACATAGAGATTTTAAACCTCGAGAAGTTAAGATCAATACCTAAAATATAACGAGAAAAAAGTCGAAACTTCACACCTAAAAATGAACATCAAGCTACATCCTTCACAGGTATCACTTTTTATCAACAAAAGGTCTACGAGCATCAGCGGCAAATAAGGAAAAGTGCGGCTCCCCATTCATCATATTTATCACAGATTCTACTTAACCAAACCGATCATCAACCTAGTGAAGAAATCCAGATACCTGCAGGGACGTGATTAAGGGCGATCCCCGTGCTGGAGAGAGCCTGCTGGATCGAAGAAGGAATGCGCGTGGTATCACCGTAGGCGGAGATCGTGACGGGGCCGCTGTAATTGAGTATCGCGAGGGCGGAGCTTATGTTCTGGGCGATGGCGTGAGCATTGCACCCCTTAGGAACCTGGCAATTCTCGATATCCCACCAGACGGACGTCTTCGCGTTCACGTACTGCGGCCCCGCCGCTCCAGCGCCGCTCAGGTCCCCGCTACCGCCCATTGCGTTCTGGATCCTTCTCAGATAGTACGATCGAAGATAGGAGTAGAGACTAGCAGTCTACCACTGCATGCAGAGGAAGGTAAATCGACGACTGACAAAAAAGATTGGAGTACAGAGTTGAGTGGTTTTATGGAGGATAACGGGGGGGCGTAGGGTTTGCAGATGGATTGATGGATGGAAGCGAGTAGGTCAGGGAAAAGGTTTAGATTTAGCAGGTTGAGTTAGAGGGGATAAGTGACTCTGACTTGGGGAAGACCGCGCGTGCTTCCTGGAAGCGCGTTATTGACCTTACGGCAAGAAACTATCCGATACATCAATAGTACGTGTGATTTTTCTTCCGTTTTATTATTAAATATTATTTTTTAAAATAATTAAACAATATATAAGTAGTATTAATATATATTTTTAAAAAACGAATATAATATAATATTTTATAAATATTTAGTTTGACCCGTTGAATTGACAAAAGCCCTTTTAATTAAATTTACATTTCTATTTTTAAATTGCCATTTATCCGCTCCATAATATTTCAAGTACTATATATTTCAATATATAATATTTTATATATGTCTTGTACTTTTTTTAAATTTTAAATTTTTATATATTTTAATTTAAAATAATGTTATTATACGTATACGCAAATAAGCTACACATTAAAATTGGAGAAGAAAATAAAAAATAGGAGAAATTTGATATTTTATAATTTGTGAACCAGTGAATTTATATATAATCATGTGAATTTAAAGTAATAATTATTTTCTAATTTTAATATTTTGCATGTAAATAAGGGGAAAAATAAATTAATATTTCATATGGATTGACTTAATTTTGGAAAAATATTTTGGGCATAATTATTAAATTCTTAAATTTAAGGTATTTATATAGTATAAAAATGAGAATATATATATATATATTGAAATTTAAATACAATAATTGTCCATTAAATTTAAATTAATTAATGTGGGAGTGGTTGTTGCCGCCTCCAAACCACCCACTGGCTTTGTGGAGTGACCTCGGGCGCGTGGGCTCAGATCGACGGCCGGCTGATTAATTCCACACGGCGTCGTTTTCATTCGTCAAGGTGGAAATGCAAGCCATATATAGAGTACACCCGGCGCAGGGGAGCCCAAACGCAAATCTGCGGATCCCACCACCCAGGTGTGCCTGGGCTTACTTGAGGCAGGACCAAAGAATAAGCGGCAAGTGAAAGAGGAAACTAACTAGAAATAAATTTAATCATAAAATATAAATTAAAATATATAAATTTTTTAGAGATTGTGATGAATCATCTCATCTCATCTCATGCACACACCCCTTCCCAAATCCATGTCATCACATTCTTTAGTCAAATAACTTCTTGGAGAAGCTATAAAAGCTTCACCCAAGAAAAGGGACAATCACAAGTTGTAAAGGGTAGGTAGGTAGGTCCACTCCTACAAGCCTCCAAAGCTGAATTGTATGGTATTAATTATTCATGCAAATAACTGGCCTAGATTCTAATACCATATGCCACTTGTTTTAATGTATGGAAATAATGGGTGTGTGGCCCTATTCTGACATGGATTCTAATACCTATGCGTTCCAATAATCGGGCTTTGAGCCCATATCCATTATAATAATGGGTCTAAGCAGGGCCACGAGCCCAACAACATCGGTCCTTCAGGGTCAGCAGCCGAAAGTGGCTTCCGGTTTCAGAGCTTGCAAATTGAATCGGGTTGGTCTAGACCGGGATGTATAAACCGCGATAGTCTCGGTCTGGATCGGTGCACTTCGAAGCAAGTTCCCAGTAGCATTCAGTCCCGAACCTTACCCATCCTAAAGACAAATATATTATTTAAAGACAAAAATATTATTTAAGATTCAAAATCTCTCCTAATTTTTTACCTTTTAATACACAAAAAATCAATATTGATAAAAATTCTCTATTGCCAATTTTTTTTATTTACTCAAATTCGAGTTTTGTAAATAAAAAAATTATATAAAAAAGGTAAAACTTATTTTGAGCTTAACGTAGTTTTTAGTGAATAGATCAAATTTGAGATGCAATAATAATAATAATAATATTATTAAAAATAATATTGATATTTAAAAATACAAAAAATATAATATTTTAAATTTTATAAAAGTTTAGTAATATTTAAATTGTAAATGATTCTCTTCAAAGTTCATTTCTGTCCCTCCGATCTAAACAGGCTCTCAATATCAGCCGTCAGATTGAACGACGTCTACGTCCCTTTGCATGGGACTGCGTTGAGTTGCAGAAAGCATAATAGAGTTTTTCTATGTGAGAGAGAGAGAGATGTACAGAGTATGAATAAAATCTTCTTCAGTTGCTGGTTTTCTGCTTTTGCATCGGTAAGCATATCTCTCAGCCCTGTTTCTGCCGTTCTACGGGTGATTGATTGATTCGTAGGGACATTCTGAGCTCCAGAAGCTTCATGTTGTCATGGTGTCTGATGGATCAGTTGTCTCTTCCGGGCTTAATAGTGGGCGGGATTTGGTTTTCCCGATGAAAATTCAAATTCTCATCGCTCGCTTCAATTCAACCTCTCTTCTCTGTGCGTCTCTTCCAGAAGTTATCACGGACAGTTGATGAAATATTTAGTGTAACCAATCTTCTAGGCTGCGCCTGCGTTCTCGATAGACCAAGGGTCGTCATTGTGTTGAGATCCATTTATGGTGATATTAGACTTTCCCTTTTGTGATCTTCATTTCTATAGTTACATACATTCCTTTTTTTCGTTTTCATTTATGAAAAATTTTCAACATTTTGCACCTCTTTTCTGTCATTAATGCACTGCAACCAACACTCTACTTTACAAAGAGGGTATAGCTTCTGCATGTTCGTTGGGCCACCGGAGATTTTGGTCTCTTTATCATGTCAGAAGCTCGGAGATCGTCGAGCCTGGCTCGGGATATCGATCCTTTGTTGAAGGATTTGAATGAGAAGAAGCAGAGCTTCCGGAGGAACGTCGTTTCACTGGCAGCGGAGCTGAAGGAGGTCAGGAGCCGCCTCGCATCTCAGGAGCAGACCTTCGCAAAAGAAACCATCACGAGACAGGCACGTGAAATCTTCGTGATTCAAGGGTTCTTATCTGGGTCTCTCTTTTTGTCTTGAAATTGTGGGGCGATTTGCGCCTTTGCCGTTCGAATCCTTTCTGGTTGTGGGGTTTTGGATATGGGTTTGCCGCCTTGCTTGAGTGATTACTGATAATTGGATGAAGGGCTGCATAACTTTGTTGGGTTTTAGGATATCTTTTATCTGATTCAATTCTCTTTCAGGAGGCGGAGGCAAAAGCCAAGGGATTGGAGGAAGAAATCTGCAGGTTGAAGCCGGCATTGGATGAGAGGAATGGGGAACTTCAGGCGTCTGCTTCTACTGCTGAAAAGGTCCTTTCTTCACTTCAACACGATGTTCTTTACTTTTCCCTGTTTCATATGAAAATAACTATAATTAGTATGGAACTTGACTGCTTTAGTGATGAGATTTTACATGATGATCCTTCTTGAGGGTTCATTTGATTTAATTTAATTTAAAACATGTTATTGATGAACGTGATTGATTGAGGTGGAAACATAATAAGTGAGGCCCTTTTAGCCTTTTGCCTTTTTGCCTTTGTGGTTTCCCCCTTTTCGAGTGGATCAAAGCTAGAGTCTCCTATTGTTATGCAATGAGATAAAATCACTTTGCATAAAAAGATCAATTTCTTAATTCAGTTGTCAACTTGTAGATGCTCTCTCTTGTGGATTTCATTTTCACACCATACAGTTGGTTTTGAATGATCCTTGTGAAAATGCACAATACACTGTTCATCTTTCTTGTTGTTCTATCATTGTTGGTGGAGGGTTATCTTTTGATTTATGCCTAGCACCCAACAAGCTCCGGGTTCCACATTGAGAAAAGGGTTTATTGTTTTGTGTCCCTTTGGGGTTGATCCTTTGGCATTGCCCGTGGTAGGAAATTGTAGTATGCTTGAAATGAATGGCTATTGTTGGAAGTAATCAAATGCATTGATGACAACTCAAATTAATCTGATTTCATTTTTTCTTTTGCTGATAAACAGTATATGAAGGAAGTGGATGATCTAAGATCACAGCTTGCAAGCAGGCAAGAAACTGCAGAGGCTAGTGCTGCAGCAGCTGAACTGACTCGGCTTGAGTGTTTAGCACTCACAAAAGAACTAGATGTGAAGAACATGTACTTGAAGCATCAGGAAGATCGGGTTAGTAAGTTAGCTGAGCAGTTAGATAGCCTGCAGAAAGATCTGCAGGCGAGAGAATCGTTCCAAAGGCAATTGGGGGTTGAGGTTAAGCAAGCTGTTGCCACAGTCTTTGATGAGGTTTCCCCTAACAGTCTCAACAAGATCAATAAATTTTTGGCTGTTAAGGATAAGGAAATTGCGAAACTTAAGGATGAAATCAGAGTAATGACTGCTCACTGGAAGATGAAAACCAAAGAACTGGATTTGCAGGTTTTACTTCAAGTTTTTACCTTATGATTTCTGCTTTGATTTTGAATCCTCTTGTGATTATATATCAAGTGATCACTCACTAGCATTGTTCACTTGACAGTTGGAGAAGCAAAAGCAAGCTGATCGGGATCTGAAGAAGAGGGTGCTGAAATTGGAATTCTGTATTCAAGAAGCTCGTGCTCAGATGAGGAAGCTTCAGAGGGTATGATACTGCTCTTCTTTGCACGTACACACTACACTACATTTCTTATGCCAATCACCATGTTGTGTACCTATCAGATAGGAGATCGGAGGGAAAAGACTATAAATGAACTGAGAGATCAGTTGTCAGGGAATCACCAGCAGGAGGTTGATGGTGTTGGAGAGAAGCCGAAATTCTGGGAGACCTCGGGATTCAAGATAGCAGCCTCCATGTCAGTGTTGATACTTGTGGCATTCTCAAAGAGGTGACCCTGTTCTAGCCCTGACTGGTGTTGTTACAATTTAATGGAATAGCTTCAGTTTGTATATGTCAATAGGCTTGTAGGATTAAGCTTGGTTGCACTGCTGAAGTACCAGGCCAATGCATCTACTGTCTCATAGGCAGCATATCACCCGGTTTTCCATTACACATGTAACTAAGTGAACATAACATCTCTGTATTAAACCTTGAATAGCAAGTATATGATCAAAAGTACTCTTTATCTTGAAGAGATGAAACTTTCATTTGAAGCAGCATTAGTCCCCTTTTTTTGGCCATAGCATTAGTACCCTGAATAGGCATCTACCTGATGTGAATCTTACTACAGTTGTCAAGCTTTTTTCATATGTGCAAAAATTGAATCATGTTGGTCACCTTCCACAGCCTTCTCCAAGGACAATACTGAAGGCAAAATTAGGTGACAACAGATACCAAGATCATCCATGTTCAAATCAGACCTAATTGTTACAATGGTTATGCATCTGAACTTGATTCTTGTTCTGACCAACTATCCTTGTGCATCCTCTTAGGTGTCCCTGACTTGCTCAATATATTTATTAGATCGTGTTAGTCAAACTCACTTAGTTTGGATTCGATGCAGACTGGGTTGGCACATTGGTTTACCCTATTTCTGCCACCCCTAATGTGCATAATTATTAAGGATGATATCAACATTTCATAAAGAGTTTTAGGCAGGTTTTCCCATATAGCTTTGTCTGAAACAACCCAACTGATGAAATTACTCAATTCAGCATCCATGCAGCAATTATACTGTGTAGCCTCTGAAGTTGACATAATCCATGGAAGTCATTTATCTTATTGATGGTTCATGTAATGAATCCATGAAGCTTTCTGGTGATATTTTCATGCCATTTCTGCTCTGGGTAGCCATCCATCAATGACTAATGATCTACTGATATTCTTTCCACTGGCTGACTTTTGCCCTCAGAGCAACAGGAAGTAGCAGTGGCCCTTCCATGCCTGGAAAGTGCTTACCACAATGATCTCTACTTGAAGAAAGGTCTCCTTTCCTGTGCTTCATCTTTCCTAGCCAGCCTTCCCTTTACTATGGAATGTTACCTAACCTAACAATTGAGTGAGATCCATCTTGACAAAGTGCATGGTGCAGAATAGAGAAGACACCAAAAACCAAAGTTTCAATGCACCCCACAATTTAAGCAGGGTTTGCCCCACCACAAAACCCATATAGAAGTTCTATAACCCATAGCATGGATGGATGGCTTCTCTTTCTACCCCATATAAAATTTCACCATCATGCATGGATGGATTCTTCAGTATCACAAGATTGAAGTCTTCAATATTCATCAAAAATGATGTTGCTTCAAGTATAAACTCTAGCATGAATGGGCTGAAAATTTTAAGGCATTTCTTACTGCATGGCTACATGAAAAAATCATATAGTAGTTGGGCAATGGCTTGTTCTATAAGTTTATGACTGAGGGATCTCTTTTGCCTAGGCTACAGAGACGAAAGGTGGGAGGAAGCTCATCAGAACGAACGGGCTGTTGCTTGACTACGAACCTCCGGGGTCCAACTCGGCCCACGACCCTCCGACCCCTGCCAGGAGAGGTGGAAAAGGAGGCAGTCCACTAGGAAAAAGAAGAGGAGAGAAAAGCAAAGGTTAATCCTATTGGTATATTGTTCTGGCATATATTATGTACAGTCTCGGGAACTTTTAGCACGAAACTGATGACAGGACAGGACAAGTTGCAGTTTGGAGGGTGGAAGTATGGGAAATGGAAATTAAGAGGGTGATGGGTCTGAAATTACTGGTCATCAGTCATGTTCATGGCAGATGAGAGAGTTAACTGTATATCTACTTATTTCCACGCCTCCTTTTCTTGTTATTTTCAGGCACGTTGCTGGTGAATATGCAAATACAGGAGAAGAGTGATGTGTATAGCTTCTGGGTGGTACTACTTGAAGCAGTCACAGGAAGAGATCCAGTGGACTATGGCCGCACTGCACAAGAGGGTCTTGTACAATGATCCAGTTGCTGAACATTTTAGGTGAATCTGGTGGATTGGTTGAAAATGATGGTGTGCAGTAGGCGGTCCCAGGAGGTGGTAGACCCAAACATCGAAGTGAGACCGTCCTCTCAAGCATTCAGATGTGCCATCTTGGCTGCTCTCAGATGAGTTGATCCTGACTCCCAGAAGAGACCCAAGATGGGGAAAGTTGTTGGGATGCTTGAATCAGAGGAATACCCCATTTCAAGAGAGGTTAGTTGCTTGTCCTTCCTATTCCCCTTTATCAGTACAAGAAGCAATATCCAACCACCTTACTCATATATCTGGCTTCAGAACTGAAGACACAGAAGAAATCATGGAGGGAACATGGGGAGATCCATTAGCAGAAGGAAAATTCTGACAATGAGAGAAGTGACAATCCTGGTTCAAGGCCAGAGAGCCAGAATATGCTCCCAACATAATCAGCACAATATCTTCATAATCTGATATGCTTTTGACAATGGGGCTTATGCTCTATTTCTTGTTTCCCTTGGTGCTGTAATTGAAAATAAGAGTATTTGCAGGTTGAAAGATCCCACAGGTCTTCTCTTTGGGCAGTTACCTACTCCATTCATTATAACTTTGAATATTAAGCACTGCATATCAGGAAAAAAAGTGAATTGAAAAAAAAGCATGTTTGAGTGGATGAAAGATGATGAGCTGCCATGCTTAAAATCTCTGGACTTTGAGCAGTTGCAGCCACCAACAACATCAGCCATCGCTTTCTCTACATTAACTTGTAGAACTTCCTCATAACAACCCCTTCCAAGTCAATTGCTTGATTTCTACAAACCCCACAAAGCACAAAATTCGAGATAACCTGGCATGACCCCACTATAAACAAAATAGAAAAAACTAACTCTATGATGCAATTCAGCTATGCCTGTACCCTTAAGCCCGTTGTTTTTCTCAGCTTATAGGAAGAGTAGCATCGACTGCATACTAAGTGGTTGGATTTGGTCGAGCTATTTTTTTGAATGGACTCAATTATCATCCCCATTATTGATAGTCAAAGAACACAACTGCATGGTTTAATGGGAGCTCTGCCTCCCAATCGATTGTCTGGTTTTTTCAGTAATAGTAAAGTGTCGTGAAATTATAAGTTTAGACGAATATTGAACGGTCAAACAAGATGTTTCTTTCTGGGTGTTTTTTCAAAGCAGAACAAACGGCATAAGAGAAAACACAAGGAAGAGGATAAAAATCCATCCTTTTAATAATGTTTGTTGAATTTCTCATGTGGGTTCTTCATTGGCTGTCACTGTCACCAGCGCATTGCTGCAAAAAATAAAACAACAAAAGGCTAAAACGGAAGGAGTAAACAAACAAAGGAAAGTAGGAGTCCAAAAAACCCAACACCACCCCCTCCCCCACAAAAAAAAAGGCAAACGGATCACCACCCATCTTCTTCTTCTTCCCTCTTTTTCAAGCCTCTTGATTCTTGCCTCTAATCACCCGAAAGGAGCCGTCTTTCGCCGTCTATGCGTACTGGGAACCTTTGATCCGATCGGTATGACGTCTCTTCCGATTTGATATACTGTTATCGCCTCCGGCGGCTTCATCTCCTCCATTTCTTGGCGGTTCCCTTTGTTGGGTTCTGTGATTTCTTGATGGGGGTGATGGGTTTTCATGATCTGTTTATGGATCTGGTCGATTTTATGATTTTTCTCGTTTATTGGCTTTAGTTTCTTTATTGCATTCGAAGGGTTTTCCCATCCGCTGCTTTCCGGCCGATTTCTTGCTTTCCTTTCTTGGAATATTTTGGGTTTGATTTCTTTGTGGTTGCTTGTCTATGCTGGTTTCCTTCTGGGAAAAAAAAATAACGATAAATCTTCCTTTCCCATTATTGGCCACTGTAGTTTGAATTTTCCTTGGATTCTTACAGCACGTGGGTGTTCCCCTTGTTATCTTTTAACTGAACACATGTTCATCTGTTCCTTTCCTATCACATCCATCGAATTTCATGTTTAATCTTTCTTCTCTCGTGTCTCTGTTCAATGGTGCTAAAAAAAAGGAAGAAGCTATATTGATCCATGATTTTTCTTTCATATTTATCAAACATTCGTGCTTGTATTAGTGTTCAGAAAAGGGGGGAAATGAATCTTTACACAGGGAAATTGTTAGATGCTCTTGGCCTGAAATGTGCACATAATGTATTTCAAGTGACTTGAATTATTGTTAGCCAAAAAAGTGTTTTTGTCCCTGAAATTTTATATTGTAGATGTTGATTATATGCCCAATCGGTCAAAGTTGACTGGGAGATCCATGTAACCTCATATTTGTTGCAGTTTACACCAGAATATTATGGTGTGTGTTAATTGTGTTCCTTGACCTTTTGATATTGTAGGTAAATGGTCAACTTTTGAAAGAAGGGGAACTTAAAGACTGAAAGTACACTTTGAGATCTAATGGCATCTGTAGGTTTACAGCCTACTTCTGGTCTGAGAGAATCCAGTGGTCATGCCCTTGCAGTGGGAGCTGATTCCCTGCCAGAGGAGATGAATGACATGAAAATTAGGGATGATAAGGTGTGGTACAACTTGCAAGAATTAGTTCTATTATTTATTGTTGGACTCTTTCAGCGGATGCACTGCAACTCTTCTTTTATGGAGTTCTACTAATACCCTATCATAAATTTCTAGGAGATGGAGGCTACTGTTATTGATGGCAATTCAACAGAAACAGGTCATATAATAGTGACAACTATTGGGGGCAGAAATGGCCAGCCAAAGCAGGTACTATTGCATAATGCATGGTCATTGAGTATTCCATGGAAGACGTTGTCTTTTGCCATCTGTTTACCCATGAAGCGTATACCATTTAGCATGATGAAGTCTTTTGCCGTCAGTTTACCCATGTTCATTTTTTGAATATAAATTCCTATTTTCAGACAATAAGCTATATGGCCGAGCGTGCTGTGGGTCGTGGATCATTCGGAGTTGTGTTTCAGGTTGGTTGAATCTCGTGATCAAGAGTAGCTCGAAATAGTAATCTTCACGTAAGCTGTGGTTACATTTCTATGCTTCTTCCTTTTCAGGCAAAGTGTCTAGAGACTGGGGAAGCAGTGGCCATAAAGAAGGTTCTACAAGATAAAAGGTACAAGAATCGAGAGCTGCAGGTCATGCGCCTTCTTGACCATCCTAATGTTGTCTCTTTGAAGCATTGTTTCTTCTCGACAAGCGAAAAGGATGAACTGTACCTCAATCTAGTACTGGAGTATGTCCCTGAGACTGTACACCGAGTTATCAAGCATTACAGCAAGTTAACCCAGAGGATGCCCATTATCTATGTGAAGCTTTATGCATATCAGGTAGTTGTTGTTTGAGGAAATAGTCTTTAGAAATAATTTCACAATCTTTTGAACGTCCTTCCTTTCTTATTTGATTTCATGGACTCATTTATGAAGGTTGTGTTACTTTCCTTGAATATGGTAGATCTTCAGAGCCCTGTCGTACATTCATCGCAGTATTGGTGTCTGTCATCGGGACATCAAACCTCAAAACCTTTTGGTGAGTTTAGGATGCTTATAGGCTATCAAAATTGCTGTATTTAGTGTTATCTTGCTTTTGGAGAACACTTGTGTATGCTATTGATATTGATCTCATCTTTTGTTTTGTTCTTGGTCAGGTAAATCCACATACTCACCAGGTCAAGCTCTGTGATTTCGGAAGTGCAAAAGTGTTGGTATGTTCTCATCAGACAGTTCCTTGCAATCTTTCTCATGAAATCATTCTGGGTTTGTAAATCGATTATCCCAATTGCCCTTCTAACAGGTGAAAGGGGAGCCGAATATTTCTTACATTTGTTCGAGGTACTACAGGGCTCCCGAACTTATCTTTGGAGCAACTGAATATACGACAGCCATTGATATCTGGTCTGCTGGTTGTGTTCTAGCTGAGCTACTTCTTGGGCATGTAAGACACTCTTCCTCTTTGTTTCTATTTGACACGTCCCATTCTTTCCTTGGCTTGATATGCATATAAATTCTATCGACTTAATTGGATATTTTGTTGGGTTATGTTCAGCCTCTGTTTCCTGGTGAGAGTGGAGTCGACCAATTGGTTGAAATTATCAAGGTGAAACACGATTATTGCCCACACTTTTCATTCATTAATGCAATTATACTCTAATCAACGGATTCTTTGTTTCTTTCACAGTATTCTTCTGCTTGTCCTGTGAAGTTTTCACTCTGTAAATGTGTCGTTTTTTTTGCAGATTTTGGGCACTCCTACCAGAGAGGAAATTAAATGCATGAATCCCAACTATACGGAGTTCAAGTTTCCCCAAATAAAAGCCCATCCATGGCATAAGGTTACATAGACTAGAGCATAGTTTCTTTCCACTTTTATTTTCAAATAAATGCCTTCATGACAGCTTATATTCTTCTTCTCATTATTTGTTCGGTGGTTAGATTTTCCACAAACGCATGCCTCCTGAAGCTGTTGATTTGGTTTCAAGATTGCTGCAGTATTCACCAACCTTGCGCTGCTCAGCTGTGAGTTCATGTGCTTAATCTATCATATGCATAGGACTTCTATTTGCTTCCCCTGATCATCAGTGAATTTGCTGCACTTGCAGTTGGATGCCTTGATCCACCCCTTCTTTGACGAGCTTCGTGATCCTAACACAAGGTTGCCAAATGCACGGTTTCTTCCACCCCTATTCAACTTCAAGCCTCACGGTATCAGATATAACATTAAACTGCACTATACCTACTTGAATCTACTCCATCTTAGCCAAGATACTTACCGGGTTATCCCCTTTTCTTCAGAACTGAAGGGTGTGCCGGCGGATGTTATAATGAAACTGATCCCTGAGCATGCGAGGAAGCAGTGTTCTTTCCTGGGTTTGTAATTCAGTTGTTGAAGCAATGTGCAGTCATCCTCTTACCCAGGTTGCTCGCCTATTTGCTGAATGCCAGTCTCTCCCACGGTGCTTGTGTTAGTATGTTTGTGTAGTCCCAAGTAATTCTGTACCTACAATGGTTCTATATGTGAGTAGCTTTCATACATGCGCAGACATGTGCTCTAAGGCCTGCTTATTGTAATGACTATGGGGGCACTCTACTCTCCTTTCTCTTAATGGTTCCAACTGTTGTCAAGTTCTGTGTTCTTTTTATGATCAGGTAAATGCCAAGTGCAAGCCAGAACTGGCTCCATTCCAAGGGTTGTCAAGTTCTGTGTTCTTTTTATGGTCAGGTAAATGCCAAGTGCAAACTAGAACTGGGTCCATTCCCAGGGAACAAAAAAACATCATTGGACTTTTTTCTGTGTGAAATGGTATTCTATAGATCGAGTATATGTGTAATTAAAATTTATTACTTGTAAATAGTAAAATTATTTTAAATTTATAAATATATAAAAAATTTCTATTTTATTTAATTTTAGTTTATATTATCAACTTAATACAAACTAGTATTATTGCTGTCTTATTGGATAATAAGATACAATAACCTCGATTTTGTTATTTTTACTTAATACTCATGTTCAAATACACAATTGGTTACCAATATTGGGTCAGGTGTATGTGTAATTAAAAATTATAATCTTATAAACTAATAATAGTTTTATATTTAATAATTTATTACTTAAAAATTATTACTTATTTACTTAAAATTAATAAATTGTAAGTAATATTTATCTATTGGATTGCTTTGCTTGTTTTATAGGTCCACTATTCACCATTTATTGGAATTATATTATTGTACAATAGGAACCACCAGCTAGGTACTGACTGGCCAATCAACTGACTAACAGTTGTATTTTTAATCAAAGAGGGGATGAGAGGACAAGCACAAGTACTGTACGGAAAAGTTAACTACTATTGTACCTTTTTGTGCTTTCAATAGATTGCAAAGGCTAATTTATACGTGTACTAATTTACTAATAAGAATATGACATATTATAATAATTTATCATATAATATATATTACCAAATAAATATCATATACATGTTATTTCCGCTTAATTATTTTAAAAAATTGTATTGAATAAATAATTAAGGAAATCAATAAATCATAGGAAAAAGTTTTTACTATATTAAATAAGAAGTCGAAAAATTCGAGCATATTTTACACGCGTCAGGTAATTAGGCAGGCAGCGGTATATCTCTTTGCTATGCAAGGAAGCTTCAGAAAAAACAAGAAAGAGATTGAATGCAATTTCCCCGCGTCATTCTCTCTCTTCTGGTTCCTTCGAAAAAGGTTTTCTCTCTCGAGTCGGCAGATGGATAAGGATGGGAACAAGAGGAAGGCGGCCGCTCAGCATCACAGTAGCCGGAGTGAGGATGAGGACGAGGAGGCCAAGATGGAGGAGTTCCTCGCGTTGATTAGGAGAACACGCGAAATTCGAGATCGGATCAATCTCGGCAAATCTGCGGCAGGGGAATCCTCTAATCCGAACAGGAAGGAACCGGCTAAGGCGAGTTATTGGACACCGAAGTTCGTTATGGAGGATTTTAAGGACGGAGGAGGTCCGTCCGCGCCGCCTCCGCCGCTGTTGCTGTCGGTGAATGAAGCGGACGGGGATTCTGAGCACGACGGGAGAAGGAAGAAACAAGAAGGGAGGAAGCAGGACAGTACGGAGATGAATTTGGAGCTCTCCTTGGGGTACCGGTAAGACTTTTATTAAATAAACGCTCACAACTTATTCACTACTACTGATTATTAGAAGAGTGGTGTGAGATTGTATTGTCCGCTTATTCAATATATTGCTTGCCTTTTGCCATAGACGTAGGCCTTCGTCTTCGGAGTGGAAGAGAAATAAGTTCTTCATAATTGTCAATTCCGTGGGTTGACCGTAATCCACTGACAAATGCACCCATTGATCAAGTATTACCACCGCTATAATGGATTTAGTATAAATTATCCTGTATACAGAAATTATTGGGCTGCTCAATGAAGGAATTACCAGAGAATTAATGTATTATCAAAGATAAAGTTTCACCCCTCAGCCTCGAGCCCTTGTTGGTGCATAGTATCCATGGAAGTGACACCCAACTGGAATCAGCAGGGGACAAGTCCATATCAAAAGAAAGAGAGAAAAACAAGCAACATAACCAAGAGAAAGAGATGGTCATATATTGCAGTCCATATATCGTTGGAGGAACCATCGCAGTAGTTCTCTGCAAAAGGGCACTCATAGAGAGAGCTCTATTAGAAGATAAGAAGGTTATTCCTCTACTTAAACAATAGGAGTGAACTTACTTGCGAAGAAGTTTCATCACTTGGGTACATGGAATATTCACCATAAAGGAAAAATAAGGTGGCTTCCAAAAATAAGGGTAGAGGTATTTTGTAACATCCTTTCTTGTAAATTACACTCGAACCAAAAAAAAGGAATATATACAATAAAGAGAAAAAAACTTATACTGATTTTACTATATTCTATTTATAACATTTTAATTTATTATTTATATTTATATAAATGCTTCATTAACTATATATAAATATTTATATTATATAAATTTATCGATACATATTATAATAATAAAATTCAAACTTTATGAAAATAATAAAAAAATATAGTTATTTAAAGACATAAAATATTTTAATTATTTAAAATAATATAATAATAAACTAGTATAATATCTTGGTAATTAAATGTGCTTTATAATATTATATTTATTTTATTATTTAAATATATTATTTAATTATTTAATTGTGTGATTATTCCACTAATAAGATGCTAATTGTAGTTGTATTAAATATTTAAAGTTTAATCTCTTAGATTAACCACTTAATTTAATGTTATATCTAATATTTTATAATACAGTAACCTGTCATATGGAAAAGATTGCTTTCAAATTAGGGTTTACTTACGCGTGTCATGAACTAGGCAGCGAATCATCTCTTTTCCATATAAGGAAGCTCCAGAGAAAACCATATAAAGTGATTGGATGCAATTTCCCGGCGTCTCTCTCTCTCTGGTTCCTTCGAAAAGGCTCTATCTCGGGTCGGCAGATGGATAAGGACGGGAACAAGAGGAAGGCTGCCGCTCAGCATCATGACCGCCGGAGTGAGGAGGATGACGAGGAGGAGTCCAAGATGGAAGAGTTCTTCGCGTTGATTCGGAGAACCCGCGAAATTCGAGATCAGCTCAATCTCGGTAAATCTGCTGGACAGGATTCCTCCAATCCGAACAGGAGGGAACCTGCCAAGGGAAGTTATTGGGCGCCGAAGCTCGTCGTCGAGGACTTCAAGGACGGAGGAGGCCCGTCCATGCCACCTCCACCGCTGCCAGTGAATGAAGAAGGCGGCAGGAGAAGACAGAAGGAAGAAGGGAAGAAGCAGGACAGTACGGAGCTAGATTTGGAGCTCTCCCTGTGATATTGGTAAGACTTTTTTGGAGCATACTCTCACAACTTATTGACTATTACTGACTGTTAGAAGAGCGTCGTGTGTGAGTTTGTACGATCGGTTTGCCTTTTGCTGTCTGTTTTTGTTCCCTCAGTTGCCATTTGTGTTTAAATATTATTATGAGTTTTTGACATAGACATAGACTTCTTCTTCGGAGTGGAAGACAAATAACTTCTTGACAATTTGTCAGTTCCCTGAGTTGACCGTAATCCTCTAACAAATGCCCTCATTGACTAAGCATGCCAATCACTATAATGTACTTCAAATCTCATCTTCAGCCTCCATCCCTTGTTGATGCACAGTACCCATGAAAGTAACACCCAACTGGAATCAGCAGAAAATAAGTCCATATCAAAAGAAAGAGAGAAAAACAAGCAAGATAATCATGAGAAAGAGATGGCTATATATTTGCAGCCCATATAACGTTGGAGGAACCATCGCATTAATTCACTTGACACTATAGGAAAACGACATATAGAGGATCAGAAGGTTATTCCTCTAATTGATAAACACTAGGAGTGATTTTACTGTGGTAAAGTTTCATCACTAGGGTATCTGAAATATTTATGTTAAAGGGTAAATAATAAGGTGGCATAAGAGAAGGAGTAAGCAATTGCATAAGTTTATACTAATGTGATGGAGGTTAGAGATGTTTGATTAGGTATATTATTTATCTCACTCCTTGTCAATTGTTCAGTGTCTCTTCAGCCTTCTGATTCCATCTTCTCCAACAGCAGATAAGTGCTTTCTGAAGTAAAAAAAAAAGTGTGCCTTTTGGAACTCAAAGTCCATATCTTTGGCCTCTCTAGCTGCAAATTGTGATATGACCGTAATTTTTATGTATACCACTAGCATACATAAAGGGTATCATGTACTTCTAAAAAATTGGCTGTTTTATCATGTTTTTGTCCTCAAACGATTGGATTTTCTTCTTGGTATTGATGCCATTAAGGTGGGTGGCTGCTTGAAGATTCATAGGAAGACAAGTTCTCATTAGAAAAGCTTGGGAGTAAAGTTGGTATTATGAGGAACGAAATGAACATAGGGTAAGGATGATCAATGGTTGAAGTTTGGGGGAAGAGAATAGAAGAGGATGGTCAAGAGGAAGAAGATGATAGGGAGAATAATACTTCAGCCCCTCTTTAGGTTAGGGTTTTTCTTCCTACGCCACAGAAGTGTAAAATATCCAAAATGCTCTCAATTAATTTCACGACCACCTGTGCTTTTCTTCTTTGCAGTATCTTTTGTCTATTCCTTGTGCTGGTTGTGGGCTCTCAGTTGCCCTGCAAGTTTTGTTCTTTGACCCTAATAAAGCTCAGATAAACCCAACTGATGGCTCTGCTTATTCTGCTGAGCATTTCATCCTTGTGATGAGGATGTAGAGAATTTAAGGTTGTACAGCAATGTAGTGTTTCTAGCAGGTGAAAATTCTTGCACTGATGCATCCTGACAGGCTTGATGGTATAACTCAGGCCATAGAAGCAGCCCAGAGATTCATTTTGAAGATTTATCCCAGGTGTTGATTGGGATCAACACTATATTTTCTATTCAGATTTGTCATCACTATAAAACTGTCCATTTCTGAAGGAGCAAAGGATTTTTTACCCTTATATAGATCGGATTCTGATACTGGCAGTTTGGCCTGTAAAGGGAAGTTCATACAAGCAGATCTTAAATTACAGTGACATAGTAGATGGTAGGAGCATATGGATGGCTGTTGGCATTGTGGTTTTTTAGGGCTTTTCTAATGTTTAAAATGCCTTTAATAATGTAGATTATCTAAAATAGCCCTCAATTACTTCTATTGAAATTAGGGTTTTTTCGTGTATTTCATCTATTTAGATGGCTGTTGGCATTAGGGTTTTTTAAGGCTTTTCTAATGTTTAAAATGTCTTTCATAATGTAAATTATCTAAAATACCCCTGAATTACTTCTATTGATATTAGGGGTTTTTAGTTATTTTATATATTTAGATGGGTCAGGCCCATTAGGACCGTCAACGGTCAATGCGAAACCTGTTGTAGTGGTAGTGGTGCAACCGGCCGCAGGAGATAATGTCATCGCCAGGTGCCAGCCAAATTGACCGCTCCTCTGCATGACGCCGTTAGACTTCCGTCGTGGCTGACCGCTTATAAAACGGCAACTGATTGGCTCCTCTCATTTTCTTCATCGTTTTCTGAGCTAGGGCAGCATCATACGGTGTAGCCCCTCCTTTCGCATCTCCTCTCCTCGCGCAGCCATTGCAAGGTGATAAGATCTCTTTCTCTGTATTTCTCTTATCTGTGTGTGTCTCCATCTGGTGGATTTTGTTATTCGTATGAGAGTGGAATGTCTCGTACGCTTGTGAATCCGTTCATTTGCACATCATGTGCCATCCTCTTGTCTAGATCTAGCTCTGTTCGATAGATCTAGGCACTTGATTGGCGGTTGTCATATATCATGGTTAGTTGTTGGCTGTTCGATTTGTGTTCAAAGACATGCTTCAGATCAGATCCGATGTTCTTTTAAGCTTCATTTGTCATACGCTTTATTATTTTTATAATACTTGCTATAAATATTTTACCCTTAATCGGTCGATTTTCTCGTTTCTGTTCACTTATGTTTAGGAAATCGATCGGCCCATCCATTATTCTTACTTTGTGCCTGATCTAGGTTGCACTTCATGATCCTATGGAGATCTAGCTTTAAGGATGATTTAAAGCCATGCATGTTTGTTGATCCTTCAATCGTTTTATTTTTTCGTATGCTTGCATCTGCAGTTGTTCATCGGATCCTGTGACGTGAAACATGGGGCTCTCTTTCACCAAGTTGTTCAGTCGGCTTTTTGCCAAGAAGGAGATGCGAATTCTTATGGTTGGTCTTGATGCAGCTGGTAAAACCACCATCTTGTACAAGCTCAAGTTAGGTGAAATCGTCACCACCATTCCAACAATCGGTATGCTTCTCTTGCTAGCATGTCTCTTTATTTTTTTATTTATGCTGTTATGTCCATTCCTTTTTAGTTTGTATTTTCATGAATATTGCATTCAGGGTTCAATGTGGAGACCGTGGAGTACAAAAATATTAGCTTCACTGTGTGGGATGTTGGGGGTCAGGACAAGGTATATGGCATCTAAAAAATGCACTGTTCATTTCGAGATTCTAGTATGTTTCATTGACAAGATACAAGTGACATTTCTCTATGTAATTCTTATCAAGTATTGTGCTTATGGACTGTCTTGTGCTGATCCATTGTGCTTTTCAGCACACAACAAAAACATAAGCTACATCTACTTGGCCGCCTCGTCTTTCAGTTTTCCCATGATTCCATGGGGGAAGGCTATCCATGCTGCGGCAGACACATCTACATGAATTTATTCGCACTTGATATTCTCAGTATCAACTCTTTCTAGTGGTATCATGTTAGTTACTGGTGTTTTCATGTGCTTATGGATGGTCTTGTGCTGATTAGATGATTTCCATCAGCACATAACAAATTCATAAGCTACATATATACCCCAATGATTTCTGCTCTTCATTTTTCCTATAATGGAAAGTTATACATGTGGTGAACATGTGCGCTTACTTAAGCTAGTCACTTTCTTGAATCAGACAGTCTAAATTAGACATATCTCTTACAGCTTCAACTTTCCATTCTGAATTTATATTCAAGGATGCATGGGGATTTTCTGTCTGTGGGCTTTTATTAGTCAGACGTCTCACTTGAAATCTCCTGTTCTAATGCTTAATAATATTGGCTGATTCTTGTAGATTCGTCCCCTATGGAGGCACTACTTTCAGAATACTCAAGGGCTTATTTTTGTTGTTGATAGCAATGACCGAGACCGTGTGGTTGAGGCACGGGATGAGTTGCACAGGATGTTGAATGAGGTAAAAAAAGTTCCGTACTCTTATGTTCATAACACTTTCTGAATATCCTGACAGAAGACTCACTTCATTTGACCACTTGTAGGACGAGTTGAGGGATGCTGTGCTTCTTGTGTTTGCCAACAAGCAAGATCTTCCTAATGCCATGAATGCTGCCGAGATCACTGACAAGCTCGGTCTCCACTCTCTCCGCCAACGCCACTGGTATGTTTATTCCTCATTTATTCATGTAACCCAATTATCTTAGTCACTTCCTTAGATGTTCATGCTCATCAAGTTGCATTTTCTGGGCACACAGGTACATCCAGAGCACTTGTGCTACCTCTGGTGAAGGGCTCTATGAGGGACTAGACTGGCTGTCCAACAACATTGCTAGCAAGGTAGGCATCAAAAAGGGTACCTTGTCTTAGTCCCATTTTGAACGCCTGCCTAATGGATTCTAATCTTCTATTTGCTTGGCCAGGCTTGAGCTGTCCACATTCTTTGTCTGCGGGGAGCTTCAACCAGATTCTCGATGGTACTTTGGCATGCCTTTTTCAAGATTTATAGTATATGGTTTTCTTTCCCCCAGTGTTATATTGATGTTTAGAATACACAAACAGATTGGTTTTGCCATGTAGATCTGTAATAATGCTCAGGTAACAGCGTACTCTCTCTACCACTTCTCTACCAATTAATTATTGCCCTCATCTTCTGCTACCTTCGTGTTATTAGCAAGACGCTCTAACAACCGAGCTAATAGGCCGGCCCACTTCATGTATCATGGATATAAGAGATAATTCGCAGTGACCAGAGACATGGAAACAAGGATCCTCATCTCACGATTGCTCTCTACCAATTGATCCATCGAACCACTCTTCATTGCCCCATCTAAGCGCCAAGCACACTTGTCTTGAGCGAGGGGCCCCGGGCTCTCAGCCTCGATCACCTTCTCGTATTCCGCCCGTGTAAAGTACGAGGATGCCAGCTTGAACGCCTTGATCAGAGTCATATAGGAGCTATTGCATTGGACAAGCGCGTCCTTCAGGCTGCCTCGTCCGGTGGCGTTTTTCAGTAGGCCGAGGACGAGGTTGCGTGTGCTGGTGGCGTTGTGGAGGGATCGGTCGATGGTTATCTGGGTCAGTCCACGGATGCCTGTGCGGGTGCTGATGAGGTGCTCGTTGAAAGTCCTGCAGCAGAAGACGTATTCCTCCTCCACGTAAGTGTGCAGGCAGATCTTCTTGATCATGTCCTGGGTCGTCTCTTCCTCGCAGAGGACCTGCGAGATGAGGAGGATGATGACGAAGCAGCAGATATTGTCGGCGAGATGGTTAGTCGCCATGAGCGTTTAGTAACGGTTGGCTTGTGTCTTGTGTGAGAGAGGGAGATCTCACTTAAGGATGAGTTACAAAAGAAAGGCATTGCTCGGAGATAACTTATATAGAGAGGGGAAGGTGAAGATGCATTATATTGCATATTCAATGCTAGCTCTACCATCCGTCTCCTCTCCTCCTACTGTATGGCTGCAATATTTTGACCATGTCTGAATTGCCATTGATTGCTCAGCACTTGTCACTCCTAGCCTTCATATATTTTTGCATACTATTATGTAAAAATATTTATTAGCAGGTGCCTACCGTCAATATTTATTGTTTTCTTATTTATGTTTTTGCACATAGGGTTAACTGGTTGTCCCTAATGCGGCTCATACGCACTCGTGCAGGTATTCGAGTGTGAGCCCATCACACAGGAGCAATTCATTTTTCATTGGCCTTGAATGGCTGATATGATGGAGCTGCTGCTTCCCTGGTAAGTTCATTTAAGAGTGTCGAGAGCCATGGTGGGCACCTGCCCTGCCCTAGTAAGTATTCTCACCAGACCTCATACTTTAGGTTTGCCCCCAGCTGATAAACTTTTTAGTCTTGCTTGTACTATTATCCCTTAATAAGCTGGTCCCCATTGGACTGTATACTGTGTTCAAATGGAATGAGTACGGGCCTATAAAATTTAAATAAGGCCCATTATGGCTCAACCAGTCCACTTGTATGGCCCGTCAAATATCCAAATGGCTTGTTTCCATCCAATTTTCCTAATGTCAGTTTGTGCTGATGGCATGGGGAATTCAAGAACATGGAACAACAGAGAGAAAAAAAAGGTGTCGTGACTGACTGACAGACCAGGGAATAGTCTCAAATCTGCCTTAGCTCTGAAGAACCAAGTTCTTTCCAAGTATGATGTCATCGGTAGAGAAATCAGCCTCCTTACGGAATGTTCCTTGGCCAAAGTCCAGGTTGTAGGAGTCTGTCAGCCCTTCCACAAGGTCGAATTCCGGCCTCCACCCGAGGACACTCTTAGCCTTCTCGATCGATGCAAAGAAGTGCTGCAATAAGCACAGAACAGCAAAGAAACAAAGTGTTTGCAGTTAGCATCCATTGCTTTGATACAGTTTTACCAGCTCATATGCTACAAGCTGACTAGTAGTTTCACGTGCTTGCCTGGTCACGGAATGGAAAAGCCTTCTTCTTTCCGAAATCGAATTCTTTGGGATTGTAGTGAACGATCTCCGGATCGGGAAATCCACCAGCCTGTGGAAAGAAAACATCGGTGAGGCCATTTGTGGCTTCTAATAACAGGCAGACAGATCATTGGAGATTAGACAAGGGAGAGAATCACCTTGGCACATGCTTTTGCTAACCCGTCGAAAGTGACATATTTGTCTCCTGAAACGTTGAACACTTGCTTGTTGGCTTTCTCATTTCCCAGAACTAGAACAAAGAGCTTGGCCAAATCCTGTCACAGCCCCCTCTTGATGTGTCATACTTCACCAAAATCTGTGCAGGTTGTTTCTTTTATAGAATCTGGTTCAGGTTAGAAAAGGAATGGGATGGACTGACCTTTACATGGCCGAGCTGTGTGATCTGCAAGCCAGAGTTCGGGACTGGAATTGGGCGGC
This sequence comes from Trapa bicornis, assembly GCA_030064425.1. Classification (NCBI taxonomy): domain Eukaryota; kingdom Viridiplantae; phylum Streptophyta; class Magnoliopsida; order Myrtales; family Lythraceae; genus Trapa; species Trapa bicornis. The sequence continues at coordinate 25,667,033 of CM057751.1, forward strand.
CGGCTTTGAGTCGGTGGAAGAACCATTCTTCAACAGGGTTGTAGTTCAGGGGACCATAGATGTAAACAGGCCTTAAAGAAGTCCAGTTCACTCCCCTGGTTCGGAGCAAGCTCTCTGTCTCGAGTTTTCCCTTGTGTCTACTCTTTGGGTCCACTGCATCAACCTACAGTTCATACATCTAATGAATTAGGAAGATATTGGAGGAACCATTTCTGGGAAACTATGATAATTTTGATGGTCCGAGTAAGAGTTCTCCAAGGGAAAGGATCCACGGATTTACTTCATAGTGAGGTGGAGTATCGGTTTTGAGATAGACTCCAGCCGAAGAACAGTAAATGTACCTGCAGGATATCAGAAATGGTATTAAAGTTCATGCAAGTTATGACATGTCAATAATGGAGAACTGATGAAGGAACTTACTGTTCAAGATTTGGGAGTGCATCTAAGATTGGAGCAACTTCATCAGCTTCCCGACCTGCAATTGTGAATTGGAGCAGAAACATAAACAGAATATAAAGTAAAGCACATGCCAATAGAAGTGAGATAGGGAGAACTTTTTGGGACATACCATTTATGTCATAAACAACATCAAAGCCTTCAGCTGAGAGGCTCGACTTTACAAAATCAAAGTCTTTTCTGTCTCCTTTCAAATGCAATATCTACATCAATCCAGAGGGTGTCAACGGTGGACAGCAAAACCGAATCGGGCACAGGTTGCAGGTCCTTTGAGAGCAGATATATCTGAGAAATTATGCATTTTATCTATTGGAAGTTACCCGAGATGAGAAATCAGCAAAGTCCTTGTCTGATTCGCCGGGTAGTTGTTGGGCAATAGGGGCCTTTCCTCTGGTGAATAGAGTTACCTTTCAAAATCACAAGCAGAACAACACTTCATATACTAGGAGATGATTATGTTCAGCACACATTGTAAACCAATCATCATTTTGGAAGTATCCATATGCAGTAGAGGAAGGAAGTGAGAGGAGTACTTGGTGACCTTCCTTGACAAGGAGCCTGGAAAGGAAAATGCCTATAAAACGGGTGCCTCCCATTATGAGAATCTTCTTGGTGCCTGAAGCAGTAACATGTAATGCTCCTTTAGGCTGCACAGGCTTTCTTTTGTACTGGAATCATGGAAGCATGTGTAAACTATTAGTATCTGCTTCATTACAGCTTAATGTACATTTGCAGTAGCTTAATGAGACTGAAGGAGAATCTCATAGGAGAAAGCACAGTGACTTGTGAAGTTCTAATTCAGAGTCTAAAAAGAAAAAGGGGGACATTTTTTGCAATACCCAGTTGAGATAAGTGAAAATTTATCAAGAACCCATGACAGAATCAAGCAAAGAAACCTGAATAGAGGTGTGGAGCCGGGCGCCGTTGAAATCAGAGAAGGAAGAAGAATGGAGGAGGGAGAAAGAAGGGTGGTTCTGGTGTTGGAGTGCCACCAACTTCGCCATCTCCTTTTTCCCTTCCTGCACCAGAGAGGAGAGAGGCAGACGAGTGTAATAATATTGGATCGGTGAGCTGAGTTCAGTCGCTTTGTAGGAGGACTTTCTGCTTGTAGTGTGTGTGTGATCCTGCTCTGTCTCCCTTCTCTTCTCTGGCCTTCATTTCTCCTCCTCAAGATTGGAGCCTCTGGATAAGACAAAGACCCACATCCCTTATTCTGCAGTTGTATCCACACAGACAATTCTCCTGGAAGGCTCCAACAGTAAATACACAGGCTGACATGGAGTTTCTTTGTGCCTTCTCTTCTTTATCTTGGGTTTGCCCATTTCTAAGGTCCCAATTGCCACAAACTTCAGGCTCTACTGTCAGGACATCGAGATCAAGGTGAAGACGTTCAGATGAGATGCAGATTCCGTGATCTTTGAAGTTTATTGGTTTGACGATGCCTTAGAAAAACGAAATGTTACTCAGGATGACCATAATTTCGTTTCTGCAGGTCGATAAGCAGGGCATCAAGGACTTGCAGAGGACTCTAAGCCCTCATGGTGGCCATTATATGCACCAAGGCAAGATGACTTTCTAGGAAGTCTGGCATGTCTTGGTTGGAACATCTCTTACCAGTCAAATGACTTTTAAGATGGGGTTCATAATTGTTCTCAACATTCAACTTATGGAGCTTCAAAATGGCAATTTTAGATTGATGAAGCAGCAAATCTACACTCAAAAAGACCTGTCAAAGTCCCTCAAATCTCTTCACAAGCTCGCAGATGAGGAAAAGAAGAATGTTCTTTGGTGAATCAGACCGAAACCTTGTTTACCCTGAAGGAGTCCATGACCTGTCGGAGATCATCTTCCTCATCAACAAAGACGTTCTCAGGGGTCTGCAATCTAAGCTCATACAGTCTGTTATTCTCTACTCCAAGGACCGAGAGGTACCTCCTGTCCCACTCCAATCGAACCACTCGGTCTTGAGGCATCACGGCCAGTTCGTTGTTGTTTGCATACGACTTTATGTTCACCTGAAAGAAGGCAAGAGGATAGCATGAATGCACAATGCATGAACTGGGTCAAGAGCAGCACAAAAAGATATATTCCAACCTCAACTTGGTAGTACAGTCTCCCATCATCAGCAACCCTTGAGGAAGTGGAAATAATGTTTGATTCACGCCTGACACCAAGCCTGGTGGACATGAACTCGGTCAAGTACTGCCGCAGCACTTTCTTTCCAGCTTCTTCAGGGGGTCCCAGGTCGTCCACACTCTTGTACTTGGAGGAGGAAGGAGATGACATCTCCACTGATATGTTCTCATCAAGGACATAAGGGTCTCTGAAAAATATGTCTGCCCCGGCTCCTCGGACTTGTATCCAGCTCTGGGGATACTTGAAGGAGTAGCCATCAAAGGTATCAATGTATTCTCTGAACACGGCAGATCCAGGCTGGGCATATGCAGGCTGATGATGAGAGGAGAGTTCAGAGAAGATGCAACCTGAAAGAATCAGTGCAACCGCTTTCCTTCTGGGCACTGCAAATGCTTTAGTCTGATTGTCCATTAGAATACAGACAAAACTACATATCACAAAAAAAAGGAGAGGGGCTTGTAGTTCAACCATTCAATCAAGTGCTAGGACAACTTCCACCGGCATAAACAAGAGCTCAAAGATCCCCAGGTTATAGTAAAGGTTCAATCTTTAGTTGTATGAAATTGTGGGAAGCCATTACATTTTGGAGAATTCATCAAAGCGAGATGTCTATAATCCATGTAGAGAAATTCCAGAAGAATTCAAGCAGACAAGGGGCAATAAAACCCTTCCTAGTTAATAGTGATGCCTAATCATCCTTTCTCGAGCTCACATTTAACCATTACGAGGCATAAACAAACACAGCCAAGAGCTATACGCTGGTCGAAATCGGTGAAAGCTTCGTATTCATACCGTTGTCTCACTGTGGCTGCAGAGTGGGGGACACCGAGCGGAGGCTGCCGAGCTGGTCATCGAGTTACCCCGACAAGGAAACGGCCCTGGCTTCGACCGGCGGGTCGAAGACTCGACTAGCTGTGATGGGCGGGGGAGGGAGTCGAGAATCCGCGCCATTGGAGGTCGGAGGGGGATGAAAGATCAGATTTTTCCGAGCAAATGGATAAAGGTGTGGTGGTGGAAGTGCAGAAGATAGACCGATCAACCCAGACACGTGGATGACAGTCATTGGTTACTGATTGGATATCCGATTTCCAAGTAGAACTTTCTCAGCAAAAAGTGGCATTTATATGGGTTTCATTGGACCCTCGCCATTGTTTATCTAATGGTATGAGTTGACATTAATGGGTGAGGCAGAAGGTATGAGTTGAGGATGTTTTTCTTTAATGGTTATATATGGAAGGAGATGGAGAAGAAGATGAGAAGAGATTGATAAACAACAGACAGTAGGAAACATACTAATACCCATGGAAGTAGCACACAGACACTGGCAAAGAGGGGTTTGAGTTTTTGGTCATAAGCCTTATTTCCCCTCCAAGTTCTACAGTTGCATAAGACGACCATTCAGACCAAGGCAGATGCAGCAGCAGCAGCAGCCTTGCTCTGGTCCAAGCCGACCTTCTTGGGCGCCTCCTCGACCTCAAAAGCCGAGACAGGGAAGGTCCTGTAAAGCCCACTTGGGGTCTTGAAGGTAATCTTCCCTGTCGGCGGATCGTCGACAAATATGTCACAGAGGGTGACCCAGACAAGGAGCTCCTTGGTCTTGACCCCCGTCAGCTTCTTGATCTTGCTCTTCTCCACGTAGGCCGTGATCTCCGGGGCGTAGTTGACCAGCCTATCGATCTTTTCGAACTTGTGGCTGGACTTCTTCCTCTGCTTGAGCCAAACAAACCCGGTTTCCTTCACATATCCACATTCCTCCATGTCCTCCAGCGGCAGCAGCCCATTGGGCAGACCGACCTCCTTGAGCAGGAACTTCGACTTTTCCTGACAGATCTCATCTCCATAGTAGACCTCTGCATTGGCCCGGATTTCCTCTGTGATCGTCGACATCTTTCCTCCTCAGGCTTCAGCTTCACGAGACAAAGAGCGTGCCTTAATTTATAGCTTAAAAGGTACGTTACTGCCCTTCATGCCACTGCCATGCTTATTTTTGTTGCCATAGTCCCTCTTCATGCCCTATCCATGCTTTACGTGCAACTTTCAGTGTTATCTCTGGCCTAACTGCACCTAAAATCCGTTGGACCATAAGGCACACAAGCACAAGAGTTCATCTGCTGAATCAAGGATCAAAGTACTGCACGACGAAGAGTTTACCTGTACAAACCGGCTATGAGTAGGAGCTTCCGTACACTTCACCTTCACCTAACAAAAAGGAAAGAAAGGTTAGGTAATTTGTTGAAGATGACGAAGCAGTTGAGAAATTTATGGCGGTATAAAGAGTAGAGAAGGGAAGAAGGTACTTTCTTGTAGCTCGGACAGGTCGAGCATTCATTGAGATTAGGTAATCAATCAATTTCCAATAAAAGATCAAATATTATTTTATAAATGTATTTATTTATTTTCTAATTATAAACATAATCTATTCCTTTATTTAAAAAAATTAAATTATATATATTTGTATATATATAAAATAAAATTATTAATTATAAAACTATTCCCTCTCATTCGAATTAGGGTCTATCTTCTTTTTTTTTTATTCATTTTGTCGATCACCTTGGAGGCATCGACCGACGTGAAGCTGATTGCATCACCTAAGTGGGCAGGCCTACAGCACTTGTGTTGATGTGGAGGAGGAGGAGCCAAGAGAACCTCGTGGAGATCAGGAAGAACGAGCGGGAAGACAGTCTCTTGAAGAAGAGGAGGGAAGGACTCCCTCGTCAATGTCAGCCGCAATTCTTCGATGGGTCTCAGAATGCTGACAGGGTAATACGCGTCCTTCTCATCTCTTTTTCGGTTGGTTCGATTGTTGTAATTTATTCTGGTTCATGGGATATTCTTTTTGGTCTGAGTATGAGAATCTTCTAAAGTTGTTATTGCTTTCGGCTACTAAAATCGTTATCCTGAGGGCAAATTGAAAATCCGCTCATTTGAACTTAGTATTGATGGTCGATCAAGCATGACTGAATTTTTCTTGATTACTGGATCCCCTAAAATAGGTTACGATGGTTAAAAAGTTACCGTTCTAGGGTTTGATTCTGTTCTACTGATTATATTTCGCCTATAAGTTGGTTCTCTCTGAATGCAATTTTTGGTTTGTGAATTTTTATTACAGTTGGAGAGCATCACAAGCATGGTACAAGGTTTACTGTCAAATGACCCAGCTTTGCTGTTAGAAACTACAATCGGGCTCAGGAAGCTACTCTCAATTGATATGGATGCTTTTCCAACTTGTAAGATGAATGTTTTCTGTTAATATCACATTGAGGGCTTCTCACATTGTTTGACATGTATATGCTTGTGTCTCTATAGAATGAAGCCCACCAATTGTCGAAGTCATCAAGGCTGGTGTCATCCCCAGGTTTGTGGAGTTTATTGGGAGGAATGATTTAACACAGTTGCAGGTGATGTCCTTGGCCGGTCTTTTTTCAATCCTTGAGCTGGGTTAACTTAGTTATGCACTTATAAGTTTATTCTTCAATTGACCTTGAACTTTACTATCTTTTGTGCAGTTTGAGGCTGCATGGGCATGTTGCCTCTGGCACAATGGAGAACACTCTTGCTGTCATTGAAAATGGTGCTGTGCCTATGCTTGTGAGGCTTTTGAGCACTGCTAGTGATGATAATAGAGAGCAGGTGTATATTGCTTCCTCCTGAGCTTGCTAGTGTTACTGTGGCAGAATCCTGTAACTTCTGAAATGGTTTCCATTTCTGTAGACAATAGAATTTTCAGCTTGATTGGTTATATACCCGATTCACAACTCTGAAAGTTTCTCTTGCTGCTTATCATGGCTACTAATATGAAACTACAATGGGTCTTATTTACCTGAAATTTGTTAACTTATTTTGGTTATACCCATCCCCTTCGGGCTGTTTATAGCATCTAATTCCCATATTCTTGTATTTCTCCATTCTCAAGTTGTACACTTGTTATAAACCTCTTCCTTCTAGAACCTCACATTTTCTTGTTATACTTGTGTGTAGTGATTTATCTTTCCTTGTAGTCTCAGAGGTCACGATCTCTATTTTTTTTTTATTATAGGTGGTATGGGCCTTGGGCAATATAGTGGGAGACTCTCCAACTCATAGGGATCTGGTTCTCAATTATGGCGCTCTTATTCGTTTACTGTCTCAACTAAATGAAACTTCAAAACTCTCCATGCTTAGAAATGCCGGTGGACTTTGTCCAACTTCTGCCATGGCAAGGCACCTACACCATTTGAACATGTGAGGAGACTTTTACTTGGTTTTCTCTGTTCGTTGAGTCAGGATTGAAATCAGATTATAATATTGGCATAAAATTATATAATGACATGCAAAGATATATTAGATAATCTTTTTTCTTGTCTAAATCAGGTGAGGTCTGCACTGCCAGTTCTGCACAAACTTATACATGGGAGTGATGAAGAGGTTCTAACAGATGTTTGTTGGGCCCTCTCTTATCTTTGTGAATTGTGATGATCCATCCTGATGACAAAATCCAAGTTGTGATTGAAGCAGATATATATAAACGACTCATGGAACTTCTGCTGTAAGATCATGTCCCTCATTTTGATACTCATGCAGGATATTTGTATTGATTTATAGTATCAATCAAGTAGTTGTTCATCATATACTATGTCTCTTTGAGTTATGAGGATTCATTACCTATATAGGGAGTATAAATAGCTATTCCTTGTCCCTACCAGGCTCTGGCTTCTTGAGTATCTTCTTTATGGTTCCTTGTTAAGCTATGCCCCCATATCGCCTTCATTGCTGCACCCACCAGTTTCTTTGCCAAGGCCTGAGCATGCCTTCATGTCTATGATCGTCTCATTTTCTTTATTATCTTTATTATCTAGTCTGATAATTCCATTCTTTCAGTTTATAATTGATAATTGGGCACTTCCCTGCCTCCTTTCACTCCGACCCAAAATTCCAAGAAGAGCATTAAGAAAGAAGCCCGTTGGACAGTTTCAAACATTACAGCTGCGAATAAAACCCAAATACAGGTAAAGTTCTCCTCCTATTGTATACATGACTCTTTATGCATGTTTGTTGTTATTCTCTTGCAATAGAATAATAAAGTGATTCGGTAGGAGATATTTTTGCTAGTTGTGAGAGATAACATGCTACAACTGCCTTTAATTTCATATGCTCCCTTCATCAAAGACAGAAAGGGCGAAGCTATTACACATTAGACTTATAATGGATCAACTGGCAGATACCATGAAATAAAGTGAAGAGGGATTGTGATTTTGGTTATGTTTTCACCTTCATTACCTACTGTAACATTTTGTACCTCACCTTGTTTGATTTCCGTTTTATATCATCAGTTTATAAGTTTTGATAATGGAATTTCATTCTATGTTGAATAGGCTATTATCAATGCCGGCATCATAGCTCCGTTAGTGTTTCTTCTCGAACTGGCATCATTGCTCTGATAGTGTTTCTTCTCGAACTGGCATCATTGCTCCAATAGTGTTTCTTCTCGAACATGCAGAGTTTGAAATCAAGAAGGAGGCTGCTTGGGCAATCTCCAATGCTACTTCTGGTGGAACTCATGAGCAGATTTGGTGGGTTTCACTTTTACCCTGCCCTGCACTCCATTTCTTGTTCATGTCTTAATTACTTGGAGATGCTAAATATGCATGATACATATAATTTTAATTATTTTTGGTTTCGGTACAAATCCGTCCTTAAGACAGAAGGCCTTTAGAATTATTCTTCTAGTTTGTACTTCTCTTTTGGATTTGCAAACTATCTGCATCTCTCATAAGAAACTTTTCTACCGCCTGCAGATTCTTGGTGGATGAAGACTTCATCAAGCCACCATACGACCTCCTAATCTGCCCATACCCAAAGATTGGGTGTTTGTCTGAGGAACTCCAGAACATCCTGAAGGTTGGTGAGGTTGACAAGGAAAGGGGATTGAACAATGGTGTTAACATTTACGCAGTTATGATAGATGAGTGTGAGGGACTAGACAAGATAGATCATTTGCAATTCCATAACAATATGAGAAGGCTGTGAAGATATTGGAGGCTTATTGGGCTGACCAAGAAGTGAATGCCAATGGAGCCATCAGTATCAGGACCCAGTGTCTCACCAGGTGGCTTCCAGTTTGGCTGAGATGGATGGAACTACAGAGATTTTTCCTTTTTTCATCATTTGGGTCAGTATATTTGTAGGAAACTTCTTTCCTTTTGTTTGCCTTTCCAAACTCTGGAGGATTTACTAGGGTATTTCATTTTTTTGCCGCCATCCCCTGGTGACTGTTATATGGCTGGTACCAAGGCGCTCCGTCCATGCTTTTTAATGGTGAGCTTAGGCCTTCTTTTTGTCTCTTGACTTTCTTGTTTCTCTTTCTGCATCAGAAAGGGGATGAGAAAGGGAAAAACACTCCATATGAGATTTGTCTTCTCTACAGTGAATATTACTTACTGTTATATAATCCTTGAAATAAGATACATTTTCATTGCTTCTTTCCCTTCTACTTGCCAAGAATAAATGGTATTTTTTTCATTGCTGTCAGGCCACATCAACACTGGAAAGGTCTGATCTTTTTGGGTTTTCATAACCTAGGAAATCTTTCCCTGATTGTTAGAGCTGAGGAAATCATGACTACCAGGCACCTCCTGTTATAGGACAAAAGGTCAATCAAATTTGGGTTGTATGAATAAAGCTGGTTGAGCTCTTATCCACGAGGTGAAGATACAGAGGGCGTCATCTCCGACAACCTCGGCCTTCCATTCACTGGACGGCGCACAATAGTAGCCTTAGCATCATCAGTTAAAACCTGAAACTTGCTTGTAGATATGATAAGCACAACTGCAGCCACTGCCTCAAGTCTTCCACCTCACCATCTTCATCCATCATCAGCAGACCAACAGAAGGCAGCTTTGGACCTCCTGAACTCCAAGCTATGTGGCTCTTCAGTCCATCATCTCAAGCAGGCACACGCCCTCGTGCTGAAGATGGGTCAATTTCAGGACCACTATGTAGCTGGGACCTTGGTGAAGTGCTATGCAAATCCTCAGTTCAAGAGCCTGGAGCTCGCGCTGAAGGTCGTCGATTCTGTTCAGAAGCCCAATGTGTTTGTCTGGAATAACATCATCAGAGGATGCTTGGGGAACGATGAACCTCTAGAGGCCTTGCAGATGTACTATGAAATGGTGGACTCAGACACCCGGCCTAATAAGTTCACATTTCCGGCTATCCTCAAAGCGTGCAGTAATGCTGGTGCTCAAGGGGAAGGCCTGCAAGTCCATGCCCAGATAGTGAAGCGTGGTTTCCTTCATGATTTGCACGTAACCAGTGCAGGAATTCGGATGTACGCAAGCTTTGGTCGGGTCGGAGATGCTAGGAGGTTGCTTGATGAGAATCAGGAGACATTTGATGTTGTTTCTTGGAACGCCATGATGGATGGGTATTTGAGATGGGGGCATGTGGAGGCTGCCGATGAGTTGTTTGATGCAATGCCCAGTAAGAGTGTGGGCTCTTGGAACACGATGGTTAGTGGTTTGTCTAGGCTGGGGATGATAGAAGAGGCACGGAGGACTTTTGACTCGATGGGTGAAAGGAATGAGATTTCTTGGAGCGCCATGATTGATGGGTATATAGGAGGAGGGTGTTATAGGGAGGCTTTGGAAGTTTTCAGAGAGATGCAGAGGATGAACTTTCAGCCGAGGAAGTTCATGCTGTCGAGTGTCCTGGCTGCCTGTGCTAACTTAGGAGCTCTTGAACAGGGTCGATGGATTCACAATTACATGAAGAGGAATTCGATTAGTTTGGATGCGGTTCTGGGGACTGCTTTGGTGGATATGTATGCCAAATGTGGCCGCGTTGATATGGCCTGGAAGGTTTTCGAGGACACCAGAGACAAGGGAGTGTCAACATGGAATGCGATGATTGGTGGTCTAGCAATCCATGGGCGGGCAGAGGATGCCATTGAGCTTCTCATGAAGATGCAGGAGGAGAAACTTAGGCCAAATGGTATTACTTTTATTGGTGTTCTAACAGCATGTGCTCACTCAGGATTAGTCATTGAAGGTCTGAAGATCTTGGCTTCAATGGAGGAGATTTCTGGGGTGGAGCCTGAAGTGGAACATTATGGGTGTGTGGTGGATTTGCTAGGAAGGTCAGGGCAATTAGACAAGGCCTTGGAGGTTATAAAATTGATGCCAATGGAACCGAGTGAAGCCATTTGGGGAGCCCTTTTAGGTGCTTGTAGGATTCATGGAGATGTGGAATTGGGAGAGCAGGTTGGGAAGGTGCTGCTTGAATTGGACCAAAGTAATGGTGGGCGTTATGCTTTGCTCTCAAACATCTATGCAAAGGCTGGAAAATGGGATGAAGCCAGAGAAGTGAGAAAACTGATGAAACACAGGGGCATCAAGACTGATACCGGGTGTAGTGTGATAGAGTCGGGAGGCGAGGTTCATGAGTTTAAAATGGGTGATTGTTTACATCCTCGGTCCAAAGAAATTTACTCATTTTTGGAGACGATGATGGGGAGACTAAGAACTGAGGGTTATGCTGCTGATACATCTCAAGTTTTGTTCGATATCTCAGAGGAGGAGAAGGAAAAAGAGATGCAGTATCACAGTGAGAAGCTTGCTATTGCTTTTGGACTTATAACCACCAAGCCTGGGAGCACTATCCGGGTTGTGAAGAACATAAGGGTCTGTGAGGACTGCCATGCTGCTGTTAAGCTTATTTCCCAAGTTTATGATCGAGAGGTTATTGTTAGGGACCGTGTCCGTTACCATCATTTCAAGAATGGGATTTGCTCCTGCAATGATTTCTGGTAAGATCAGAAATCTAAAGGGATCACACCTGAAAAAGCTTGCTATCTGTCTGAGAACTTGAAATTCTTGCAGTTCATGAACCTCACCATCATGGTGCTTGCTATTCATGCATAGAATGGCTGGATGGAAACACAATGATCTGAGAGATGTGTACCCTTGACAGTGTAACCTAATGGGGACATGATATTATATAAGCTGAACAACTGACAACTCAAATATATTGCATATACCAGACTTAATGCAACTCATTCAAGAGGGTGTTGTTTGCTGCAGCACATGCTTCTGCAAGCTTCAAATCATATTGTCATATCATCTTGGACCACCCATTTTGGCCTAGAAGCCTCATCAGTTGGCTCATATTTGGGACTGCTCAATGTCACCATTTAATCTTTCTCATCACTCACTTCCACTGGCCATGGTTGCTTCAACTTTGCTGTTGGAAATCCATACAGTATTGTTGACTGATGGGTGTGATCAACTAAAACTGTCTTTCATGGTTTACTTTGCACTTTCTTCTGCATCACATCAAAGTTCACATTTTGGGCAGGAGTTGTTGAGTTGAATCTTGTTGAGTTGGAGTGTCTCTTTCTTGTGATGACTATGTGGAGGAGAAAGGGAATGGCCCCCAAGTAGATAATGCAAGCGGTTTTCTTCTAAGCCTCAGCAGGAAATTAATCCTCCACCACTTAAAATAGAAAAGGACAATCTTTCCACCTCCACTTCAAATTTCTCAGCCCATACCTCCACCTGACTTGAGAGACATTCTGGATCAGTGTGTCTGAATCTCCTTGTACTCTTTCCCCATTTTGCTTCAGAGGGAAAGAAAGAACATGCAGCTCCTCTCACCTCCTTCTTCGTTAACCCGCACCTGCAACTCAGCCTTGCTGTTCTCGTCCAACCGAAAGCTGAGGAAACCCATCCCATGGAATGTCGGAAACTTCCTGTGGATGCCGAAAGCCGTCTTCTTGGGAAGGAGGATGGTGGTGACGGCATGTGCGGCAAGAGTGGAAGAGAAGCGCGTTGAAGGAGGGGCTTCCACTACCAGCGAGTGGGGGAAGGTGTCGGCGGTCCTGTTTGACATGGATGGGGTTCTCTGCAACAGCGAGGAGCCTTCGAGGATGGCGGCTGTTGATGTTTTTGCCGAAATGGGTGTCGAAGTTACTGCCGAAGAATTTGCACCATTCACGGGTACAGGTATTGGAGTTGACAATTGGATGCCTAAATTTCTTCTAAGAGAACTTCATATGAAGTTTCTGTTTACTATTATTAGCATGATTTATCCTAACAGATAATATTAGCCCAAACCCATTTGGTCTCTGAAGGTTGAGCTGTAAACTAGAGAGGCAAAAAATTGCCATATCTTCATATGCTCCTGGTTTCATAGGTATAGGATGGCGTTTGCTGATGTATATTGAGTCAATCTGTGGATACTGCTTCTGCAAAGATCCTTCACTGTCTAAATTTACACATCAGAAAGTGGATAGGAAGCTAAAAGGATCATAAAGATTCTTGACATTTGATGGCTTTTCTGAAATGATATATTTCTGGCTGAATCAGGGCTGGTGATGAATGGGTCCTTAAATATGCATCAACCTTTCATATCAAGCCACTGAGGCTCTAGAATCATTTTCTAAGGTCATTGTCCCTACATTATGCACTAGGTGAAGCAAACTTCCTAGGAGGTGTGGCTAAGGTTAAAGGGGTTGAGGGATTTGATCCAGAAGCAGCAAAGAGAAGGTTCTTTGAGATATATTTGGATAAGGTACTCCTCTAAAGATGTGGTATCTTTAGCCCATTTTTATGCAGTAAGCTTATTTATATCTGTTTCTGATTCAACACAGCATGCAAAACCAAATTCTGGTATCGGGTTCCCTGGAGCTCTTGAACTCATTACTCAGGTCAGCAATCAAACAAGTCTAACCAACTTGGTACCAAAAAAAAACTTATCTGCATAATCTGATGCAGCTTCTTGCAGTGTAAAAACAAAGGCCTAAAAGTTGCCGTAGCCTCTAGTGCTGATCGAATCAAGGTTGACGCAAATTTAGGTGCTGCGGGTTTACCGTTGTCATTGTGAGTCAAATCCCTATTTTATAGTATTAGTGGCAAATGACTTCTCACTTAAGGGTGCGAGGGATATTTATTGATTCACTAATATCTGAGCTATCTTACATATGGTGGATTTTCAAGCCATTTCCACATTATCAAAAGCAAAGCAGGATCCTGTGTTAAATACTGTAATTTTGATTATCTACATTTGTTTCCTTCTAGGTTTGATGCTATTGTGTCAGCAGATGCATTTGAAAATCTGAAACCTGCTCCAGACATTTTCTTAGCAGCTTCAAGAATCTTGGATGTGCCCACTAGTGAGGTATACAGTGCATCACATCATTAGTTTCAGCATTTTTAAGTAGTGAAAAACATGAAATACTATTTCAATATTTTCAAATTAGAAGGGGCTCTTAGTTTTTGGATATTGGCAAACAAGCTTCTTCAAGGTTATAAATCTCCATCTCTACATGATTGTCTCTCTGCACATCACAAAGGCTAAATAAAGAAATGTTATTACCGATGAATTTTTATACATCCCTCTTCCATCAAGTTGCAGTTCTCTATTTAAGGGCGCATTTTATTTTATGATTTAAAAGAACAGAATCTTTTCCTTCAGGGGGAAGAATACTTTCCTGTCAATCATCTTACTCGGAAACATTTTCCTACCATATAAAAGAAAAAAAACTAATTGTGTGGTTTTCCAGTGTGTTGTCATTGAAGATGCACTAGCTGGGGTTCAAGCTGCCCAAGCTGCCAGTATGAGGTAAAGTTTTGTGTTATTGATCATAATGATTTTTATACGCTCTTTTAAAATCATGTCGAACCTTTTCAGTGCTCCACTACTCTCTTACAGATCAATGGGGGTATATTATTAGTTGTCTGCTTAGCTTTTTTTTCCCTTCTTTATGCAGATGCATAGCTGTGACTACTTCACTGGCAGCAGAAACTCTGGAAGCAGCTGGGCCTTCCTTGATCAGAAAAGAAATTGGAAGTATTTCCATCGAGGACATTCTAACTGGTGGTTCTGACAGTCTTAGTATGTAGCCCTAAAATTATGGTGCAAGTTTCTTGTATTCACTGATCTGAGGGTGTATCAAAACAATTGTTAGTCCTTTCTTGGCTAAGAACGATTGATTAGTACAAGTTATCATTTGTGATGAAAATTCTTGTCTCTGAAAATTCTTGTGAAAAGCTTACTGTTATCGGAGATTATGATGAAGGCTATAAACAGTCTAACAAGGCTAGTCATTGCAGATAAGAAGATGAATGGATCACACGGTTTAAAGGCCCATATAGAGACCGCATCCAATGAGGAAAGAAGAGTTAGTTTATCAGTAGAGGACGAAAATGCTAACAACAGAAATGTTTCCTCAAATCTGGGGTAAGCCTGGGATTCTGCATGCTCTACCCTAGTCATCTTGAGTTCAAAATTCTTTCTTTCTTTTTCCTTGCATTTGAACTGATCCATGTAGAAAAAGAAACATAGCTAATTCCACAACTTCTGTTTCTTGTATTTGCTTTGATGTAAAAAAATCTGTGTTTTGGAGGTTTGAGAGTAATTGACCTACTTAAATTTGGAAAAATCCGTAAAACATTGCATGTTTTGGGGAAAAATAAACAGAAGACCTGTGAAAATGGGCCAATATATACCTTACAATAACCCTATGAAACTTATTTAGAGACAAGAAAATGGTAGACTGATAGACCAAATTAGAAATTCTAAAATGCAATTTCTTGGTCGGATCCATATGTTGATCGCCATGATGGTATAAGGCAGATGAAATTGGTAAAATTGACATTAAATAAAATTGATATTAATTCTTAAAGCTCTGAACCATAGATTTTCACGTTTCTTTTTATTTCCATGATCACATTGAAAATTATGAAACGTGTTGTTGAGATGTCCTTAATGGAAGAAGTCAACATTATAAAGATCTTGGTACTGCACATGTATAACATATCAGGCACTAAGTGCTTATTTTGTTGTGTTTTTCCTTTGTGTAACTTTCATGATGCCTCTTTAATAAATTTAGCATGAGGTCGGAGATAATCTATGGACAGGTTGCAGGGTTCTAGGCGAGATCTATTGAGGTATGGAAGTCTTGGTGTAGCTATCTCCTGTCTCTTTTTTGCAGTCTCAAATTGGAAGGTACAGTATGTAGATGACAATACTTTCCATCATATAGAACTGTTAAGCCTTCACTTCTTGATGACTCGATTTTCAATTGAGTTCATGAATATTGATTCTTAGGTAGCTAGTATATGCAGGCAATGCAATATGGATCACCTAAAGCTATTTGGAATTTGATATTTGGAGTCAGCAGCCCTTCTTTTGAGCAAAATGAAGGTACTAGTTTCTGTAGTTTGTAATATTTTAGAATTGAATCTCATTTCTTTTTCTTTTGGATAGGTGGATCTCAGAATTCAAGAATACAACAGTTTGTGAATTATATAGCAGACCTTGAATCAAAGTGAGAATCCAAGTCTATCTCAACTACTTCTTGCATGCATTCATATTTCTTTTCAACAGAGTATATTAACTCACAATATTTATTTATGTGGAAAGGGGAGCTGCCCCTGTCGTACCTGAATTTCCATCAAAGCTCGATTGGCTTAATACTGCTCCTCTTCAGTTTAGAAGGGTAATTACCTATTTCCATGACACCACTTGTTTTGATAAATTCTTGCCTCCCACATGCTTCACCCTTCTAATGAGGTTGCTACTCATATCTCTATTCATATCATTTGTTCTTTCAAACATCTATTTCTATATAGCGGAGGAGTATGAATCAAAGGCCAGAAGCACTATTGCTGAAACCAGGGGATTTTCAGCTTTGGGATTTGACATATGATTATACACTTAATGCACATTATTATCATCAGATAACTCAGTCTATGATCTGGACCATTTGAAAATTTTGGCTACAGCATGTCTCTTCTCTTTCCATATAGGATTTGCAAGGAAAAGTGGTGGTCTTGGATTTTTGGACCTATTGCTGCATAAATTGCATGCACGTGTTGCCGGATCTTGAGTTCCTAGAGAAAAAGTACAAAGATATGCCGGTCGTATTCTCTCCCCTTTCTGAAATAATTTAATTGTATCATATACTCAGAAAGTTAACATGATTAGATATATAGAAAGAATCTACTTACAGACTTCACTCTTGCATCATTTTGCACTTATTTACATCTTATCATCTGTGCAGTTTGCTGTTGTTGGTGTTCATTCTGCAAAATTTGATAATGAAAAGGATTTAGAAGCAATTCGTAATGCAGTGCTTCGCTATGACATTACCCATCCTGTAAGTTAAATGCTTATAAGAAATCACATTTCTTACAGAGTGGATTTGTTTAATCTATCTATTCTTACTAGCAGAATATGCCTTTTTTACCTAGAACTGTATGTCTTTGTCTTGGAGGATCCAGGAGACTTGGATATAGATAAGACATAAACTAGAGGGTTAGATTCGGATGATTGAATCTTTTGGTTTTACAGGAGAAAAAAATATATAATAAAGAACTGATCTTATAAACTGTGAAATGGAAACAATACATCGTGATGACAAGAGCTTTCTATGTACTTCAAATATTTTTTGGGTGTATTTCACGGCTTTTCATTTTGCTTGGTTTCACAATTTCAAGCTGATGAGTTATGTGTTCTTTCAGGTTGTGAATGATGGAGATATGTATCTGTGGCGGGAATTAGGAGTAAATTCATGGCCTACATTTGCTGTTGTTGGGCCAAATGGTAAGCTCCTGGCGCAGCTGGCTGGAGAAGGTCGCAGAAAGGTATTCTTTCTTCTGTTATTCTGTTTTTTTCTTGAAATTTTCTACGGGCTTGCAAATGATGAGTATTTACTACGTTTCTTCATTTCAGGATCTAGACAATTTAGTTGAAGCAGCTGTTATTTACTACGGTGGAAAGAAGCTCCTGGACAACTCCCCACTACCTTTGAGCTTGGAGAAAGATAGTGATCCCCGCTTATCTACATCCCCTCTGAAATTCCCCGGAAAGTTGGCAATTGATGTGCTCAACAATCGGCTTTTCATTTCAGACAGTAATCACAACCGCATTGTAATATCTTGACTCCTCTCCGGGGTATCTTCCAATCTGGATGAGCTTTATGAAGGTTTAATGTTTTTTACCTTTTTCAGGTGGTAACCAGCCTAGATGGGAATTTTATCGTCCAAATTGGGAGCACGGGAGAGGAGGGCTTCCGTGATGGTTCCTTTGATGAAGCTACTTTCAATCGCCCTCAAGTAATGTTCTTATCGAATCTCCAGTTAGTAACATGTTCAACTCGTACTTCAGTGATCTTTTTAAGTTAAGTGGACTGCATGCATCTTCAGGGACTAGCTTACAATGCAAAGAAGAATGTCCTTTATGTCGCAGACACAGAGAACCATGCTTTGAGGTAAGAATCCTTCAAAATTTGTGTGTATCTTATCCTAACATTTAATGTTCTTTTCAAAATGTCGCAGGGAAGTTGACTTTGTAAATGAAACAGTTCAGACTCTTGCTGGAAATGGAACAAAAGGATCAGATTATGAGGGTGGAGGCAAAGGAAAGGATCAGGTAGGTCGTAAATGTAACCAACAAATCATTCTCCGGGACATACATCTAATAGGTACTGGTTAAAATTTTTACTATTTTTTAAGAAATCTAAGCTTTTGAATTTTAATAAATTATGCAGGTGCTAAATTCACCTTGGGATGTATGCTTCGAGCCTATCAGTGAGAAGGTTTATATTGCAATGGCGGGTCAACATCAGATCTGGGAGCACAATGCACGGGATGGAACTACTAGAGCTTTTAGTGGCAATGGCTATGAGAGAAACCTGAATGGATCAAGGTACGGTACTGTGTAAATTCGACATGTTCTATGATGAATTGACTATTTCGTGTGCCAAGTTATCTCTGGTGTCTTTGGTGATGATTAGCCCTTCAACCACTGCCTATGCTCAACCTTCGGGAATTTCATTATCAGCTGGTAACATGTTGCAATATTGACTGTTCTTGGCATATTAGACTCTAGCTCATAAGCATCTGATCATAATGATTGTCGGGTGCTCTTACCTGTAGATTTCAGAGAGGCCTACATAGCAGACAGCGAGAGTAGCTCGATTCGGGCGGTTGATCTGAGAACAGGAGGGTCGAGGTTGCTTGCAGGTGGTGATCCAGTCTTCTCCGAAAATCTGTTTAGAGTAAGTGCCCTCTTCTTGTCACATGGAAGTATATAAGTGAACCTATTCCGAGTTCAGTTTATTTCTCATGAAAATCACTTATACCTGAACAATGATTCTGCTCATCTGGTAGTTTGGAGATCATGATGGAATAGGATCTGATGTGCTTCTTCAACATCCTTTGGGAGTCTTATATGCAAAGGATGGTCAGATTTACATAGCAGATAGTTACAATCACAAGGTAGGTAATGGTTACAATTTGTATCCCGGGTTTGGATCACATTATAATTCAGCCATACCCAGTAAGTTCTTCAGGGAGCAAAGATTTTCTTGTTGAATATTGTCAGTTGTATTGTCACAGATCAAAAAATTAGATCCAGCAAATAAACGAATCACGACAATAGCTGGGACAGGAAAAGCGGGTTTCAGGGATGGAACACCACTCTCTGCTCAGGTATGAAATAAGTTATTCCCTGGACATTGTTAATGATCAAAATTATTTGGATTTGGTTCCTTTATGTTGACAATCATGAAGCTAGAATTATCTTATACTTGAAAATGTGCTTGCTGGCGTTATTTTTTTTCTTTTACTTGCAGCTCTCAGAACCAGCAGGGATTGTTGAAGGAGAAAACGGTGATGGTTTTTAAACTCTGATCCCCCCCTGTTTAACATTTAAAGAGCAACAGGAGACAACTGAAGAATTTCCTTTCATTCTGCAGGTAAACTATACATTGCTGATACAAACAACAGCGTGATCAGATATCTTGATCTAAACATGGAGGGAAGTGAGCTACTCACTTTGGAGCTGAAAGGAGTGAAGCCTCCAGTGCCCAGAACCAAAACTTTGAGGCGGCTTAGGAGTCGAGTCTCTGCTGACACACTCACGGTTAAGGTTGATAGCATATCGTCCAAAGAAGGAAATCTCCGTCTCCAGATATCACTGCCAGAAGGATACCATTTCTCAAAGGTGATAAGAACACCACTCTTCTTTTGGTTACCCTCCTGAGAAACGCCCCTTGCTGCATGTTTGACAAAAATTTGCCCCACAATCCAGGAAGCTCGAAGCAAGTTCATCGTCGACAAGGAGCCTGAAGGTGATGTGTTTGTTGATCCATTGGATGGGGAGCTTGACCCACAAGGATCCTCGGTCCTCGGTTTCAAGAGAGCCTCTGCCTCAGCTTCAGCAGTGCGAATACTTTGCAAGGTATGCTATAATATGTTGGTTCCTCTGCAAAGTTCAATGGGTCCTTTACATGATCCATGGGTTTGCATTGCAGGTTTACTACTGCAAGGAAGATGAAGTATGTTTATACCAATCAGTGGCTTTCGAGGTCCCGTTTCAAGAAGCTGCAGATGGCTCGGACCCTGTGGAGAGAGTTCTAACCCATGTGGTCAAGCCCAGATCCTCCTCCAACAGCTTCCCTCTGCCTGCTCCCAGCTGACCACAATATTCAAGATGGGAAAACATCAGAGGCATTGATGCAAGCAAATGCAAGTTACAGACATACCATTTACAAAACATACAGACTAAGGGAATTAAATTAAGATCAAGTGACGAAGAATGTTTTGTACCACCAAAGAACGTGTACTTATATAGGAGTATCTTGTGTCCGGATTGGATTTGAGGGTTATGGGTACACGGGTCCAAGTGCAATACAAGATCTGATCTGAATTTAATCAGATTATGTTCGAATAGGAGTTTAGTTGATAGAAACTTCAATTAGAACAAGTTGGAAACCCAACCCTATATACTCTTTCATAAAAGAATCGACAAATTGCTTTTACACTACTGCATGCACTAATCAGATCTTTAATTTCTAATGTTGCAGATGAAAATTTGAATGTAACAACACACAATTATATTATCACAGCTGGAACCAACAATTTGACTACAAAACTTGGCAATGGAAGAAGGAAGGACCGCGCCACGCGAGGGGCGTTCCGCGCGTTCCACTGGCTTCACTACTACAGATCCAATTTAGCACAGCTCGATCGAGTTAACTGACTACGTTCGCCATCCGGCGATTCTCAGATAGTGCAGCCGCAGAAGAGGAAGAAGAAGCAGAGTGTGGAGACCAGCGCGACGGACTCGAACGCCATGACGACGCTCCAGATTACGTCGTCGATGAAGCTGAGCTCGTAGTTCATCAACCGAAGGAGAGCACCACCGCTGCCGCCGATGTAGGACGACATTACCTGAGGCAACCGAAAGATAGACGTTCGGAGCGGGAACAACGATTCGATCCACCGGAGAGAAGAAGGCGCCGACCTCCGTCCAGACATCCTCCGATCGAAAGCCCTAACACGGAAATCTTCAGTCTCTGCCTCTTCAAACTCCAAAGTACTAAACTTCACTTTCCCTACTTCCCTCTCTCTTTCTGTCTGTCTCTCTTCCTAAAAAGACTGCCTTTTATAGTGATAGCTTTGGATGGAATATGTAATTCAAAATTTAATAAATTAATAAGAAAATAATAATCAATTTCATAACCCATGAATAAATATTTTTTCATACTTCTTAATATCCAAATATTATATAATTTATCGAATAATATATTATATAATATACGAATTTTATTATTAAATAATAAATATTAATCTAATTAATTAAAACATTATTTTAAGACAAATACGGCTCTACAATAAAGTTTGTCATTTGAATTGTAATGTGCTGTCTTTTTTTCTCTCTTGTCTGCTTTGTAAATGGGAGGGGGACCAAACAAGCAGTACCATTAGATGAGACAATTGAAATGTAATTTGAATTTTGGATTTTGGGGGGCAAAACCCAAAAGCTGTTTGAATTTTGGGTCCAGATTTCAATTTCTTAGGGAATTTACTCTTTTTTTATTAAAATTTCAAATCAGGCAGAAATCAGTGCAGGAATTCCTCAAAGTGGGGTTACATTTTGAACCAAAAGCACCCTCAAGTTATTGAGTAGTTAATAAATAGTTTTTTGTACCCATGTGATTTGCCATTAAACCCCCAAATCCAACCCTATTTACACTAAGGGTGATTTAGAGAGTTGGGCTTATGATAAATGGTGAGGGCCTTGATCTACAACATTACATAGATGAATGCAAAAAAGAAATGGGAGCTACTCAGTTAGGGCTTTTGCCTTGAGGCACATCTTGGGCTGACCAAGGATCAATTAATAATCCATCTCCAAATTAGAGAAGTGATTGATGTTAGTGATGCATAATAATTCATCTTTTTAGAGTCCATCCTTTCTAAAATATTCAAGTAAACATTTTAAAATATAATGGATTTTACAATTTAAATAATAATATCAAAATATTTTATATTTCTTTTAATAATATTATTTTTTGTATTTAATATCAATACTATCAAAATTTTTATTTCAAAATAGTTAAATATAAGGTTATAAATTTGATAAAGTAAAAAAGTGTTTATATATATAGTATTGAAACATTTTCACTATTCAGAAACAATACTTTCTAGTATATAAAGATTAGGTGGAGTCGTAGATTTAATTAACCCCATAAGGAAAACTCAATTCGTATTTTACAGAAAAAAATGTTAATTCCTAAATAGTTATTATTTTTTTTAAGAATGAAATAATTATACACTATTCATATAAAATTATTAAGTGTAATTTTTAAATTATACGTAACCGTAGCTCTGTTGTATTTTTATTTAGCTAGTTTCCGTTTATATTTAGTGATTTAAAATTGTAATTATTTAAATTTATAAATAAATTAGTGGTTTGCAAAAATAAAAGTATGCATTGGAGGGGTTTGTAGCGTAGCTAATCAATTTGCACTACCCACTTTTGGTGTTATTAGGATTATTAGGAGTGATTGTTTTATTTATTACTTAAATTATTTTAATATTTTTATTTTTTATATAATTTAAATACATTTATATATTAATAATATTTTATATAAAATTATATAATATAAATATATAATAAAAATATTATATGTAACAAATTAAATGTAAAAAATATATTTATTATAATTTGATTATATATATATATTATTTAATTATTTATTTAAAATTAATTAAAATTTAAAATTTTTATTTAAAATTTTTTATTAATAATATTACACTCACTTTAAATCTATTCAAAATATAAATTATTAAAACATTTTAAAATTTTCAAATTAATCACTTTATTTTCACTAATAAAACACTATATTATATTAGCTCTAAATCCCTAAAAATCACTCATTAAAGTTTAATGGTAAAATTATAATACTAAATTTTATAAAATCGATATTTGTGTATATATAAAATTAAAATAATTTTACCACTTATAAATTATAAATTTTTAGTATATATACATCAAATTTATTATAATTTGTTGAGAATAACGTTTAATATTAACTAAAATAAGAAAATTTTATGAGTTTATAGTTTTAACACTTTAAAATTATTATTTTTAAGTGAATATTTGTCGGAGCAGTATACAATACTCTTTCATATTGTATGAGGGTAAGTCACTTCATCTTACACAAATTAAACCAAAAATTTTATTTAGGAAAAATATACTATTGCATATTATCATTCACCTTTTATCCGAAATGTAAGAATCATACACCTACTTATATAAACTTATTGCAAGCGAATTTAAAAAATTAAATATATTTATTTTGCACTTAATTTTATGTTTTAAGAAAAAAATATCAAATTTATTAAAATAAATAAGTGCAGTTAACTTATAAAATTATAAGATTTATACAATTTATAAATAATTAATTTTAAGTTGATAGCGATTTTTATCCTTCGTATACCTAAAATACTATAATAATAATATATTATATATTCTTAAATCTATTCATTTAAATACGATAAGAATTTAACTAATATTTTCTTAATAATTTCCAAGAAAATTAAAAATTATATTAAAATATTAATATACTTTATATATATATATTATGAATAAATATTTAATAATAATAATAACGTGAGATGTGGGAATTTGGTGTCAGTAAGTGCAGGTTTGATGGAGGCTTTCAATTGATTCAGTCGGTCAGCTCTCACCTGTGTTTGTACGATGACGAAGGGAAGGGAAGCCAGGGGAGAGTGCCGACGGCCCGTAGCCGCCACGCCGGTCCTTGGTCGTCATTTCTGACGTGCAGTCTGTCTTTTCACCCTCTCCAATAGAACACCGACGCCTCATCATCTCATTCATGTCCCCTCTATCTATTGTATTCAACTTACATATAAATGAAAAAAATATTTGAATTTGAGTAATTATATAAAAATGCGAAAATAATTGTTAATAAAGATGTCAAAATGATAGAGCCGGTTGAAGAGGTGCACAAATCCAATTGGACACGGAGTCCTTTTCACCCGATCCCGGCCTAAGCCGGGCAAGCCAAACCGACTGGGGACCGCATGTCTTGAACCCACCTATAAGTTCAGTTCATCATCTAATACCCTTATTTTTGTAAGTAAGAAAATATTTTTTTTACCGATAGTTGATAATGCACCTTTTTACTTAAAATTAATAATTTTTAATTAATTAAAACTTTACCATCTTATAAATTTATAATAATTATATAATTTATTCAATATAAAATTATACTAACAATATATTATTATTAAATAATACGAAATGAGTTTATAGTGTTGGATCAATTAGGGTGTAATTCAACTTACTATAATACTATATTAGAATGTATTATTTATAAATAAGTATTTGTATTATTTATGCTTAAAAAAATTTGTAATTAGTGTAAACTTTTCAAATTTATAAATTTACAATATTTTTTTATTTTATTTAATTTAAAATTATATTCTCAACTATACATTAATTATTATTATTTAAATAATCTATTACTAAATATATTATAATACTATATTTTTTAAAAATTTTATGAATTTATAATATTTTATGCCATTTATAGCATAAATAGAAAAAAATAAAGCAAGTTCCCACTTGATAGCTCCCATTCTTCCTGGCATGGTGGGCCGCTTGTCCTTTAAAAACACATAATCCACCTTGCGATCTCCTTAATTAATATTCAAAATTAATCTTAATATATGCTTTTTTTCTAGGTATTTAGACCTAAGGATTATAGGCCATATTTAAATAACTTTAGAAAATTATATTGAAATAATATATTTATATAATAATTAATTTTCTTAATTTAAGTGGTGTATCATTTTTCAAGTTACAATGTGCCCTCAATCTATCTATCCATCTACGCACTTACCACCATGGTACTCTCGGTTTCGTCGCGTGCGGTCCACGCTTCCTCCACCAGCTTTCACTTCCAAGTATTAATCGCTGTCAACTCCGACTCAAAATCAGCTCACTTTCCTCGAGAAATCAGTCGCGCCATAACCGACAAAATGGTAGAACTTCTCCCCTCCTCTTGAAGAAGGGAAGAACAGTTTAATGAAGAATGGCATTCCCAATCAGTAATATATGATGATGATGACGAACGAAGGAGGGAGAGATGATCAAACTGATTTTGGGGTAAGAAAAACCAGACAACTGGAGATGGTTGAGACTTCCAAGGTGGAAGAAATAGATATATATATATATATATAAAAAGAGGAAATGAGGGGTAGAGGCCATCTCCAATTCCCAAAACTAATATGGAATTTCCCAATGTACAAAGGGAAGTCTCACACTTCCCCAAACGCCTTGAGAAAGTCACATTTCTAGATCTACATCAAGACCGTGCTTTGAAATTTGGGTCCATATTTTATATCTTATATGGATGATGTACCATCTCCCTTGATGAACCCTGAGATGAGATTGGTTACTGGGTGTTTAGAGTGGTTTGAAGCTCATTTTTCATACAACCTCGATGAGTAGTTGGAGGAGTGCAATGATGCTTGTGAGGAAAAGAGGGCATCAAGCCATTGAAGAAAGGGAGAGTCAAGCATGAAGTGGTCATATGGAATTACAGGAAACCAGGAAAAAGATGTCTCCATGGCCAATGCCCTTATAAAATTCAACAGCACAGTTAAAAAGTCCATTGTTCCAAGACACTTTCCCCCCAATTTCCCACAAACCAATAACCCTCAGGTCATCATTTTCAGATAGAATACTATATAAGATGTGTGTGTTTTTGTGGACCTGAATTGAATACATATTCAGCCATGCATAGTGGAATATGACTGCAGTTTTAACTCATAGGTTTAATTCCCTTTAGTGAAGGTTGTTTGTTTAGTCAGAAAACCCAAACGTGCATTTTCATGTGAATGGAATCATTTCATTGGATGGTAAGAAGGCCATCTTCTTGTCATGCTGAGTTAATACTCCTGGCATCTGGGTGTTACTTGGGAGATTCAAGAGACAAATGGGCAGCTAACACAGATGAGAAACAACCATCAAAATCAATGGGGGAGAAAGAAATAGAGAGGAAATGCGTGTAAAATTGATTGGAGCAACTAGAGAGGAAGTTTGAGCAAAAAAAACTAGAGGGGGGGAGAAAAAGGTGACTTTTTTTAATGGTTGCTTTACTAGCTTTTAATTTTTTTTACCCACGAGCTGCTGTGTTGATGTTGGTTGCCACAGTGACTAGGACTTGAAAGCTCCCATCTTTTCATGTCCAATTGTTTGTTTGACATTGATAGTTGATTTGTCACTTTCTTATGGCTTTGTACATGTCTTCTTTTGACCCCTCCTCTCTCCACCACCCCCCATTCTTTCCTATTACTTAACACCTTTGCTGCATTTTCCATGTGAAAGCCTTCCGTTTACCTGAGATCACACTACAACCTTCCACAGAGAAGAGGGGAGGAGAGTGAGAAAGAGAGGGGAAGGGAGGTAGAGGATGTGGTCTGAGGGAGGTGAAGCTGTCAAGATGAAGAAGGCAATGTGGCTCTACCCTAAGGTCTCCGGGTTCAGCCCTTCTGAGAGATGGGGCCATTCTGCTTGCTTCTCCAATGGAAACCTCTATGTTTTTGGGGTACGATTTCTCATCGTTTTGCTAACGATCTGCTGCTGTTTTTGCAGGTTAACTTGCTGTATAGTTAAGCTTTCCTTACCAGTCCTTTACATGGAGTTTTTGGTCTAACGGTTTGAATATATTAGGCTCTAGGATAGCTTCGCTTTCCTGATGGGTTTTTAGTTCTTTTCCACTTTAATCCCGTGTTACATGCTTGAGGGTTTACAGGATCAAACCTGTCCCCCATGACTTAGTTTCTCCATTTAGAAGGGCATTTCTGTTGGAGGCCATGGCTTGATTCTCTCCTTTCCAGTTATGGAATATGTTCTACACCTTCCCTTTTCTCTTGTGTTTATGGTCATAACTAGAACTTACTGCTAGATAGAGTAGTAGCAAATAGAGGATGATCTCTTCCTTCGAAAACTTATATTATGTGTACTGATCCATCTTCTGCAGGGATGCTGCGGAGGCCTACATTTCAGCGACGTGCTTGTCCTGAACATCGACACCATGGTCTGGCGGTCTCTAGTGACCACAGGCCAGGGACCAGGTCCCAGAGACAGCCACAGCTCGGTCCTCGTGGGCCACCGGATGGTCTTGTTCGGCGGCACCAATGGCTCCAAAAAGGTGAATGACCTCCACATACTTGACCTCAGGACAATGGAATGGACGCAGCCGGAAGTCCGAGGCCGACCGCCCTCTGCTCGGGAGAGCCACACCGCCACTCTCATTGGCACTGACAAGATCGTGATCTTCGGTGGTAGCGGAGAAGGCGATGGGAACTATCTTAACGATCTGCACATTCTAGAACTCAAGACCATGAGGTGGACTTCCCCGGAGCCAAAGGGTCAGATTCCGGTCCCCCGAGATAGCCACAGCGCTGTCTCAATCGACAATAAGCTGGTGGTGTATGGAGGGGACTGCGGCGATCGGTATCATGGGGATGTTGATGTTATTGACATGGACACCATGACATGGTCAAAGGTATGAACTTTAGCGCACTGAATGAGTGCGTGAGATGACAAATTATAATCTTGTTTAGTGTTGGTTTTGGCAGATAAACGTGCAAGGATTCTCGCCAGGAGTTCGAGCTGGCCATGGGGCTGTGAGTATTGGCACAAAGGTCAGTCTCTTGGTTTAGCATACGAACTCTTTGATGGATCAAAGGGCCTGATCGAACTTCTGCATTTCCAGGTCTATGTGATAGGAGGAGTTGGAGATAAGAATTACTACAGTGATGTGTGGGTTCTTGATGTAAAGACTTCTTCATGGAGCAGGCTAGACATACGGGGTCACCAGCCACAAGGTCGATTTTCGCATACAGCGGCTGTCATGGGCACTGGCATCGCCATCTACGGCGGGTAAAGCTTAGCATATCTTCTTCTTCTTCTTTGATTAGTCTGCAGTATGGACATGTTATTGAGTCATTTTTATGTTTAAATGGTCAGATGCGGGGAGGATGAACGGCCGCTCAACGAGCTCGTGATCTTGCAGCTCAGAGAAGAGAACCACCCAATAAGAGAACTTGGCAGCCATAAATTTTCAGGTGGGTCCAAACGCACACAAACTTTAAGGATTCATATATCTGCAATTCCCTGGTGGGGGCTCAATAGGGCATGGTTGATGGTCTTCAGATGCCCTGCAACGGAAAAGAAGAAGGGAAGTCAGTTCGAGCGCTTGGGAGGTAGAATCGGAGCAAGAGGAGCATTCCCTTTCGCTGTCTCAGAACTCGTCGCCATCGCAGTCTGATCACGAGCAGACTCCGGTGGTGACCGTGAAGACCGCTGGTCCGCCCAAGAGCCCTTCTGGTGGGTTCCACTTCTTCAAGCAATCCAGTCAGCAGCAAGAGTTCAGGAAGTGTGTTAGAAGGCCTCCACCAGAGGCCAAGCAGCAGATGGTGCCTCCTGAGATACTGCCAGTGCAGAATCTGGTAAAACGCCTATTGCCCTCTTTTTTTTTTTTAAATATATTTGATGATGAAACTTCGGAGATTATAAGAAAAATGGGTTCTCCAATGAACATTTTAAACCCAGATCGGAGCTGATGTTTGTGGTAAAGTCGACGGAGCCTTCGATTCCGGCTACCTTGTGACGGCGACGGTCAACGGGAAGGTATTCAGAGGAGTGCTTTTCCCGCCGGTAAAAGTCCAACAACCGACTTTCAAAACTTTGCAACAAGTTTTTTCGATATCATATGTAACATATTTAAACATGTTCAGGGACCCGTTAGCATTTCAAGAGAGGCTGTTCTAGCCCACCAGCATCCACCACCGCAGCACCGCCATTTCTCACGCCAGATTCCGGCAATGCCACTGCCATCACAGAATAACTCAGTTCCCGACAGATCCCCGGCAAAGCCATTCATGGAACCGAACCAACGGACTGACCTTCAAGGCGTGGTTCTAACGCTGGGAGGTCCAGGGACCGGCCTCGACCCGTAGTTAGACTTACAACATTAACTACTGCCTCTTGTCAGCACTGTAACTTGAAGATGAAGTTTGAGAGTCTGAAAGTGGTATTTGAAATATGAAGGAAGGTTGATTTGCATAAAAATCTCACGTCTTTCAAATCCAAACCACCATTAACGATAACCACTAAGCTGAATGGAACCACCTCCAAGACTGATAACTAGCCATCAATCTTTTCCCGGCTGCAGAAAGGCTGCCTTTTTTTATCTCTCCACCTCTCTCCCTGCAAGTTTCTGCTTCGAGTCAATCAACAATCATTTTGAATCACTGTGGGAGAGTTGAATGACTCAGTCCACCACCTCTCCCAAGTTGGGGTGATTTAGCTCGCCTGTCAGTCGGTGGGTGCAGTTGCAGACACTGTTAGCTCATAGCTTTAGCTTCTGATCAGATCATGATTGACACAATGAATAATGGCCGGCCATGAACGGAGGCTAAATGATCAAGATTTGCAGCCTTGCAGGCCCGTGACTGTGAGACCAAGACTTGCTTTGAACTATTTCTGCACTTTTATTTGAATATTGACAAAAATAATATTTTGTATAATAATTATTAAATTATGGGTTGTATTGATATCATATAATAATTTAATTATTATAATAAAAAATAGAAGTTAATTATTTTGATAGTTTTGGTGATTATAAGGGAGTGGGACCCACATGAGCCAGGGGAGTTGAGTTGAGACCAGTAAGAAGAAGACTGACGCAGAGAGAGAGAGGGGAGAGGGAATCGAATCGTAAGAGAGTGAGAGAGAAATGACTCCCGTGCATCTCGCGGGATGCTGTCCTTTGTCAGAGTGCAGTAGGGTCACTGTCAACCGTCTGATCCAGTCACCACAGATATGAATCACATCACCACAAGACAGCACATCGGAACGGAGGTAGAGCGGGTCCCATCAACCGATTGGGCCTGTCCCCCGTCACCTCCTTCAACGCGACATGACCTCTACGTCACCCACGTGTCCCCCTATGCTTCTCCCACTCTCCATATTATAACATTTTATTCTCATCTGATTAGACCATCTTAATTAATTGAGCGTGACTGTTACTAGTATGGCGAAATGACCTACCCGGATCCGATCCGATTTGCATTCTTTCCGACCCGAAGCGGACAAGTGCTTATTATGCCAGTGGGATTCGGACCCTCCTACTAAGATGATGTGATGCTTTTGGTATGTTTTTCCCCATCCAAAAATAAACCCAATCGGACTAATACAATTTTTTTGATAATTTCTTCTATTATGTGATATCATATAATTTTATTATATATATAAATATTGGAAATAAGATAATTGGAATTCAATTTTTAAAAAAATGTCATATTTCTTCATTTTTAATTTTTTTATTTATGAATTTAGTTAATAATTTAATAAAAAATTTAGGATAGTTCTCCATTTGAACAAAGATTATTTTACTAGAATAAAATAATTTTATAAAAATGTGATCGGCTAGAATTCTTGACCCGACCTGTATCCACGGCCCATTTGAACATCCACGACCTGCTCCTTTCTTGGGCTCACTGGGATACATATGGGCACAAATCAATCACCTATTTATTTTATGTTCATTTATTCAACCCAACACCCACATTGAAAAAGAGGGCCTGCGTGCAATTAGAGCATCCTCGTTGACACATTCAAGGTCGTGCCATGCACCATCTGTGAGGGAATTCATATAAATTCAAATATTCTCATAAGTTACAACTATTTTAGAATAGTACGGCTTCCTTCTCCATACACAAACTCGGTCTTCAACTCTAAGAATACATCATTTTCTTTTCTGGTAGACATAATAAGGCTTACTTTATTTTCTCATGAAAAAGACTTGCATGGGAACATAGAAATGAGAGACTTCAATTCTCAATTGCCCTCCAGTCCCATAGCCCATAGCCTCTCTATATCCAATAATACGTCCTCTCCTCGCCACTCCTTCCTACCACTTCACCAGACATTCCACTCAAATTAGACAGACTGTGACTGACTGGGATAACGCCATGCTACCTTTATTGAAGGCCTTCTCCCTGCGGTCGATCGTCTACAAGGGCAGGGCCCAAAGGGTGCCCATACTTGAAGATAAGCACGGCATTGAAGATAAGATTGCGCCTACATCTTATTGGCCAGCAAGAACGCGGAAGAACAAAATTTTCAACATCTACTTATTGAATTCTGAAATTATAAAATAATTCCACTTGTTATGTTTTTTTGTCTCTTGCATGTCAATTTTGTCTACTTGCCAGTCATCCAATCTTTCAAGGACGTAAATTAGATGGAAAGAGGTGATGGAATGGAGTGCACCCCCCACGAACATCCTATGCTTTGCACCTTTTTCATTCATTTCTCACTTCAACACTCCCTCTCTTTGCTAAAGAAAAGAATCCATGGCTGAAGTGATTCTGGGAAGCGTTGTGGGTTCCCTTGCCGGGCACGTCCATTCGCTCCTCTCCAATGAGATCGGCCAGACATATTCTGTCAAGCTCCAGCTCAATAAACTCCAAAGCACACTCTTGATCATCCGTGGGTTACTTCAAGATGCTGAAAAGAGACAAGTGAACGACCAATCCCTGAAAATTTGGCTTAAGAAGCTGCAAGATCTGGCTTACGAGGCGGATGACCTGCTGGATGACTTTAACACTGAAGCCATCCGCCGGAGGAGTGTTGTGGGAGGATATAAGAAGGTCGTGAGTGAGGTCAGTGTCTTTTTCTCATCCTCCAACCAGCTCATTTACGCCAAAAGGATGGCTCATCTAATTAAGGGTCTCAACGAAAAGATAGATGCTCTTATTAAGGATAGTGAGCGCTTTAAGCTCAAAAGTATTAGCGAGAATCCGAGTCTCATGGAGTTGCACCACAACAGGCCTCTAACTGTTCCATCTGATTATGAGCGATATGTGGTAGGGCGAGATGAGGACAAGAAGCAGGTTATAAAATTCCTACTCGATCCCAATTTTGAAGAAAACCTTTCCATCCTCTCAATTGTGGGTTTTGGAGGTATGGGAAAAACGACACCGACAAGGCTTGTTTTTAAGGATGAACAATTGAAAGACCATTTCCAGGAAAAGATTTGGGTTTGTGTGTCAACTAATTTTTTCCTGGAGGATATTCTCAGAAATATACTTAAAGAGTGTGTTGAAGAAAGCAGAAAAGATAAAATTGCTCATCTTCAAAAGAAAAATATAAGCGATTTCTGGAAGAAAAATTATAAATTTGGCCTAAACTTGATAGAGTCTAAATGGTTTTCTCGGCTCAAGTCACTCACTGACGTGGCTTCAAATCTCTCATATAGGATGGATTTAAATACAATAATAAGAGGCAGAGTAATCTTCAAGGGGATGTTGATATGGTATGTTTTAGCTCAAAGAGAAAGATAGTTGAATAACTCGCATAGTCTTATTTATTTCCTTTTTCTTCTGCAGTGAGTTACCCATGCAAGCCATATAAAGTAATCCAAGGTAGACATATGTATGGATAGAGTCAAGTAATAGTAGTGGTAGACACAACCGAATGGTTCAACTAAGGTAACTATAAAGATTAATATGAACAATATTGAGATTTTCATTCTTAATTGGCTCTCC
Source organism: Trapa bicornis (assembly GCA_030064425.1). NCBI lineage: Eukaryota > Viridiplantae > Streptophyta > Magnoliopsida > Myrtales > Lythraceae > Trapa > Trapa bicornis. The sequence continues at coordinate 25,699,543 of CM057751.1, forward strand.
AAATTTTAATTGGCATGCCTCCAATATCAATGACTTTACTTCTATCAGTACAAGGTCATGTTGACCATTTATGATTGTTGAGCATGAAGAAGTTGGTTCTTCATTTTTTTCTCCTTCATTCCTGACATGCAATATATTATAAGAAACATTTTATTTGTAAGTGCAGTGCATAATATTTCTTAGTAGTCTGCCAACAAAGTTTAAATAAATTTGTTTCAATTTAATGGAATTTAAATCTCACAAATTATCTTCCAATTGATCTTTCCTCGTATATACATACATATATACAGAGGAAATTGAGGCTGCTAATACTTGATCAAGCTGAAATTTACCCAGTGTAGTGAAAATTGAATGCTCTGGAAGTATATGTGGCCCACCTTGATACATAGAAACAATAGTTGTCTATGTGCTCACTAAGTGTAGTTTCTTCTTACATAATCTTTTTACTTGATAGTGGAAGTAAAGCAACGTTGTCTTCTCAGTGATCAGTTTCTATATTTTGTTGTCTCCATCTTTTAGGATAGTCTGAAACAAGCATGGTCCGTACAGCAAATCTCTTCTTAGGAAGCTGACTTTCATCTTCTTTTATTTCTATGCTCCAAATCCATATCCTTATTCTTTTAATATGATATATGATTTATGCATCAATCAGTGAAATACTCTCTAATTTTAATCACATTAATCATCAATTAGGGTATTATCATAGGAGACATAGAAGAGGCAGCATCTACATTGGAGGCCACTGCTATCCTATGGTATGTAAGCTCGATCCTTTCTTTTATACACTATTATTTTTATTTTATGATGTTACATAATGTTTCTTTAATATCTTAATAATATTTTTAATTTAAATTTTGCATATGAAAATTTTTAATAAATAACACGCAAACATAAAATAGTAATAATAAAATTCCCAAGGAAAATATTTTATTAAAAAAAATTGAAGTACGGATGAGATTGATGATGCTCCCACTTGCTACTACTGGGGATGTCAGTTCGTTCTATGGTCACTCTTCTTGAACTCCCGTTTAACTTTTGTTGACCATTTTAATTTAAACTTCATATTCTCTAGTTTGCAAAATAGGCATTTAAAAAGTTAGGTTGCAACAATTTTGGAAGTGAATGTAACAGTGAATGTAACAATTTTGAGAGTTGTTAGATGGATGATTAAGCTCATCTGAGTAGCGTACATGATTGTTTATGGAGATTCATGATATTGGTCCCCTTTGTGGTTTTGAAGTTCGCCTTCCTAACTAATTCAGACCATGTTTTTAATCATGTCATCTTAAATTGGTTCAGGCTGACATCACTCTCCTTGGAGGATACAGAGCACTTGCCATTAGAGTTGTCTTAGTCCCTCACGTGTCTCCAATCTCTTAAGATGGCTGAATGCCATCGCCTGAAATCTCTCACTGGGTAGACGTCAATCTTCCTTCGCATGTACCTTGCCTCTCTCCAGCCTATGGAAATTTCTAACTGCAAGTAATCAAAGATACATGGACAGTGAAGTATATGTTTGGCCCACGTTGATATATAGAAGGGATAGGCGCCTTCGTGCTCCGTAGTAAGTGTAGTTTCTTCTTCTTCTTCTTCTTGGCTGAAGCTTCTTTATAATCCAATCCTTGGACAATTTATTGGGTTGACAAGCAAATCAAAGAACCCATGCAGTTTTCGAGTCGACCATCTGCTGGCAAAGCTCCTACCCATTGTCTATCCACTTTTGTCAAACTCTTTAAAAGCTGCATGATGAAATAAAACATGTTGCCGATCAAGTACAATTTCCATCCAGCCAATGCCAATCTTGCAAGTCCAAATACCATACCAGACATTCTAGAGAATGAGTCGAGTCCAGCAAGATGGCAGAAGAACACAAACGTACAAGCAATACGAAGTTTTTGACATTCTAGAAAACATACCCGACATTCTTACTTGCATACTTGTATTTGACTTGCGGATGCACCGGCTAGTCTGAGAACCTGTTCCGTATGTATGTACAACCTAAATAAGATAAAAGAGATAAAACCATTCGGTTGGAGGGAATGAAGAAACAAAGATTGTAATAATATCATGAAACAATATTATTATCATTATTTTTAACACTTATAATTTTACATAAATATATGGAATTAGTGATATTTTTGTGTTAGATATTTGAAAAAAAATTACTTTATTATTAAATGAAATATTTAATAAAAATGACAATTTAGTGTCAATTTTAACTATTTGTTATATACAAATCGCAATATTCGAGTATTAATCTCATCAACCACCACAAAACTAAACCAAGTTGTGTCCATTAAAATATGATTGGAATATGATGATAAAAACTTTTATCCTTTTGTAGTAAAATAATACAATTTATGTACAAAATTCTATAAATAAAGATAGTAAAATACTTAATGTCTTTATACCCTACTTTTCATTATATCTCATTTGTATTTTTATAGATATAACTTGTTTTAACTATCATTTGATCATGTTGATATTAGAATCCATTAATTATCATTTAAAGTAAATTATATCTTATAACTTGTTTTATAGTTGAAATATTAATTCGGCCACATATAGATGCTAAATAATCCTACATAAGTTAAATCTTGTATATTCCACCTTTTATATTGATAATATTTAATAATTTGATATTCGGTAATTCATCCATAATATCTTATATAATGTATAATTAATCATCAACCCTCACAATTGTGGCATTAACTTCTAAAACAAATATAAGTTATATGAATTTTACCAATCACCAACTTCACCATCACTATTTTGGTCGTTGCTTTTGGAGGTGATCGCTTTTTTTGTATACCATTTGTGTGATTTGATGTATTGGTTTTGTTGCATGCTTGGCTTCTCTATACCTGAAATGAGAACAACTCATAGTTTAGCATATTTACATTCATCTCAAAAACATACATATACTTTGTTATGTCATAAACCCCTCCTCCATAAATTCTTATTACTAGATACGCCATTATTGTATATTTAATCTCAAACTATCATAAAACTCCAATAAATAACACAAAATACAATTTTATTCACAAAAATCGTATTATGAATATAATTACAATAGTCGCATATCAAAATCACAATCAAGAAGTAAAATCACAGGAGTAAGCCTAGGAGTAACACGAGCAAGTATGAGAGTAAGCATGCATGCATGGGAGCTAGCGAGGTGTAGTGCCATTAGACACACGAGGCTAGAAAACTTGTCCGCAATGGAGCGCAAGGGCTAGATCGCAAAGTTAGCCAAGGTTAAACCTCCCACAAGGCAAGATATGTGGCGTGAGCCACACTAGAGCGAGAAGGGATGGTGCAGACAAGTGAAGCACCATCCAAGTCAGCACCCAACTTATGGAAATTGGAAGCTGATACCCCCACGACCTTCTCATCGAGTAACTGGGTTATGGGAGAATCAACACACTATGTTGAATATACACCGTGCAACTTTTATCCTTTGTCCCCTTTCTTCGACTTGGTATAATAGGACGACATTGAAGTCTCCAATTACAAGGGATGGGACCATTTTGATTGATTGTGAATGTTTTGGAGGAGACCCACAAATCAGTATCATCATTTAAGAACTTTGATCCAAATATCCTTGCAGTTGCATAGAATTCTCTATGTTGTCCTCATTAGAAGTATTTGGTTGTGGATGTGGAGGTTTTTGAGTCTTGTACCACTCTTTCATTTATATTAGTAAGCTTACTCTTTCATTTATATTAGTGCACACCCTCCCTATTACTATTATCTTATTGTCTTCACTAAAAATTTATTATGTATGAAGTTACATGAAATCTGACAAAACAGATAATAACTTATTATATAATTTGGGATATTAGTAAGTTTTGATTTTTTTTTATCAAAACTTACCTTCCATTTTACCATATATATAAGTTGTATTCCATCCTTCAATACTTGTTTGCTTCCAACTTGATAATATAGTATATGGTAATTCATCAAGAGTATTATATAAAATGTCACTTGTATTAACTCTCAAATAACAATCTAAGTAATTAAACCAATTAACCTTTAAAATAACTATAAATTATCATGTTCTTGTTGTTGTTTAAACTTTACATATTCTCTTTAGGGCAATAAGAGAGGATGGTGGATCCACTTAGATTTTGATAGGTTGAATTGGACATATATGGCTTTGACCCCATTGCTCAAATGGTCTATTTTCTTTTAGTAGTAGGTGAATAGTTTACTCATTCCATTTATAATTTAATTAATCAATTAATTACATTTAATATTTTATTGGCTCTTTTACCTAATACTCTCATCTATCAATTTTATATTTTTTAAATAACATTAACCTCCAATCTCATTTCTTATCACATATTGTTCCCTTCATAATATTTAATTGACCCATTGACTAAAGTAATATCTAGGGATTTTCCCTTCATAAGTGACATTAGGGAACTTAATTAGGAAAAATGAAATCTAGTGATGAAATTATCAGTAAATAAATAAAGTTAATATTGAAGGGAAAATGATTTTCCCATTTAAGATGGACAATGCTATTAACAATAAGATGGCTAACCGAATATTTAGATTTTTATGTGAGGAAATCAATATTTTGGTCACCTTCCTCTTTTATTTTTTTAATTAAATGAATAAACCAATAGTTTAATGTTTCAACGTGCATCATAACAACAATAATATTATTAATTGGTTCACATCTAGATGCCAGCAAGGTTTTGGTGCTTGACTTAATTCTCCATGTGACTCTCTCCTACCTTCCAACTTAATAATATTTGAATAATATAGACTATGATAATATCACTTGTCATTTACTCCCAGCTAACTATAAATTATCGTGTTCTTGTTGTAGCTTACACTTTGCTCCACATATTCTACCTCTTAGCTGGCAATAACAGAGGTGGGTAAGGTGGATGCTCAAATAATTATTTTTCACACTTAAAAAACGAATTCATTCAATCATAGAACACCCCTACCTGATCCATAATTGTTTACGTCAAGAAAACATATATTTTATGATGGAGTAGATGCTAAAGCTGATGAGCCATATTTGTAAATGGACTATCTAATGTTATCCCCCTCCCTAAATAAGTGCCCTATAGCATCCATTTGCTTTACTATCTATTAATATAAATTATACATTATGAAAGTGAAAGTGTGAAATAAATGAACAAATTAATTTCTATGATGAAATCTGCAACTCCATGAACTTATACTTGCACCGGTTGACGAGAGCTCCTCCCTCCCTTTTTGTGTCCCTAGAAAGCACTCTCGTACCATGTATGATAGATTTCATAAGAGTATAGCATGCTGATCTAAATAATTAAAATTTCCACTCACATCATTTACCAAAGCTGACTTGACACTAATATAATAATTAAAAATTAATAAAGTAGAGCCAAGAAAGAAAGTGCAGTTGGAACTTGGAACCCTCGCTTTGATTTTGATTACCTTTCAATTTCTTAACATTCATTAATATTCTTCTTAAATTATTTTTCTTTTATAAATCTATATAAGTTGAATGAAATGTGAAATTTTGAAAAATAATATTAAGAACAAAAAATTTACTTTAAAGGATTGTGACCTTCACCAAGAATATTTTCTTAAATGTTTGTGGGTACATTTGGATTTTGACAAGTGGCTACACTGCTTTTCAATTATTAATATTTCAACTATGGCTAGCTGTAGCTGGTTGGGGGTCACCAATATATATTTTTTTTGCATCTCCTTCGTTCAATTCACACTTCACCACTCTCTTTCTCTTTTTGCAAAAGAAAAGAAACCATGGTTGAACTGATTCTGGGGAGCGTTGTAGAGTCTCTTAGTGGGCACGTCCTCTTGCTCCTCTCTGATGAGATCGGCTTGACATGTTGTGTCAAGCTCGAGCTCAAGAAACTCCAAAGCACCCTCTCCGTCATCAGTGGGGTGCTTCAAGATGCTGAAAAGAGACAAGTCAATGACCAAGCCCTGAAAAATTGGCTGAAGCTGCTGCAAGATCTGGCTTACGAGGCGGATGACCTGCTAGATGACTTCAACACTGAAGCCATCTGCCGCAGGAGTGTTGCGGGGGGCGTAAGAAGATTGTGAATGAGGTCAGCATCTTTTTCTCGTCCTCTAACCAGCTCATTTACGCCAATAGGATGGCTCATCGAATTAAGAATTTTCGCGGAAATCTAGATTCCCTTGGGAAGGATAGTGAACGCTTTAATCTCAGAAGTATTAGCGAGAATCCGAGTCTGGTGGAGTGCCCCCACAATAGGCCGCGAACCGTTTCTTCTGATTATGAGCGATATGTGGTAGGGCGAGATGAGGATACGAAGCATGTTATAAACTTCCTGCTCGATCCTAATTTTGAAGAGAACCTCTCCATCCTCCCAATAGTGAGTTTTGGAGGTATGGGGAAAACGACACTGGCAAGGCTCGTTTTTAAGGACGACGAGCCCTTGAAAGACCATTTCCAGCAAAAGATTTGGGTTTGTGTGTCGACTAATCTCGTGGCGGAAAATATTATAAGAAATATACTTCAAGAGTGTGTTGGAGAAAGTAGAAAAGATGAAATTGTTCATCTCCAAATGAATGGATTGCACGATAAGTTAAGGGTAGAATTGGGTGAAAAGAAGTTCTTGCTTGTTCTCGATGATGTATGGAATGAGGATAGGAGTAAATGGTTGACACTCCAAAATCATCTTCCATATGGTGCAAAGGGGAGTAAGATGTTGGTGACAACTCGCTCTTTTCGTGTGGCCAATACAAATCCACCAAAGATTTTTTAGTTTTGGTGCAAACATAATATAATGCCAAAGTGAGTACTCTCTGTACAGATAATGGTATTAAATATGTTAATAGAGAATTCTCATCGTATTTATCTACAAAATGGATTCTGCATCAGACCACATGTCCAAATACACCAGAACAAAATGGAGTGGCCGAAAGAATCAACACTTGTTAGAGGTAGCTCGCACTCTTCTATTTACAATAAATGTTCCAAAATATCTATGGAGTGAAGCAATATTGATGGCAACATATTTAATTAACCGGATGCCTTCTCAGATATTAAACTTTCAATCTTTTTGTGAACTTTTGATGGGACGCAACATACATGCAGTCCGTCCTCGTGTATTTAGTTGCGTATGTTTTGTGAGAGATCATCGTCTCACAGTAACTAAACTTGATCCATGTGCATTGAAGTGTATTTATTTGGGCTATTCCAGTACTCATAAAGGTTACAAGTGCTGGTGTCCAAGCGAGAAAAGACTTTTTGTGAGTATGGATGTAACATTTCGTGAGAATGAACCCTTTTATGGTGAATCAACAACGTCATCCACAGTGCTAGATGATTTGACCGAATCACAACATGGAAATGAAGAGAGAATTAGTGATAATAAAGAAGATGATGTCATTGTAGGTATAATCCCATGTCCTAAGAGATCGAGTAGCAATGAAGGAGGGACCAATGAACCATAATTGAAGGTTTATAGTAGAAGGAACAAGAGTTGTGCTCAGGGGGAGAAAGATAAAGAAGATGATGGAGAGTAACAAGAACAAATACTTATACCACACTCATTGCCCCCATATGTCCTAGATACCCATCAATCTTCTGACGATTCCTCATCATCACCGGATGTCCCAAATACCCATCAATCTTCTAACGATTCCTCATCATCACCAGATGTCCTAGATACCCATCAATCTCCTGAGAATTACTCGTCATCACCAGATGGTAATGAATCTCTACCCATTGCTATTCATAAAGAACCTAAAGCTAATACAGGAAAACCTCCAATTAGATATGGTTATGAACATGATATATCTAATTATGTCTCATATGAATCTGTCCCATCTATATACAAGACCTTTATTGTATCATTACAGTTAGTGTACATACCAAGAAATTGGCAAGAGGCCAAAAATGATCCAAAGTGGCTTGCAGCAATGCATGAGGAGATGCGTGCATTAGAGAAAAATAAGACTTAGGAACTGGCATTACTTCCAAGCGGAAAAAAGGTTGTTGGATGCAAATGGGTATTCACTGTAAAGCAAAATGTCGAAGGAAAGGTTGAAAGGTATAAAGAAAGATTGGTAGCAAAAGACTACAGTCAGACATATGGAATAGATTATGATGTGACATTTGCACCAGTTGCTAAAATGACTACTGTCAGAATACTTATATCATGTGCTGCCAACTTTGAATGGAAATTACATCAATTAGATGTAAAGAATGCATTTTTGCATGGAGACTTACAAGAAGAGGTATATATGGAGATTCCACCTGGATTTGATACAATGAAGACCACCGGGAGGGTATGTAAACTTAAGAAGTCTTTGTATGGACTCAAGCAATCACTAAGAGCTTGGTTTGACCGATTCCGACATGCAATAGTTAGAATGGGGTATCAACAATGCAATGGAGATCACATAGTTTTCTATCAACACTCAAATAGTCAAGTTACTATTCTTGCAGTATATGTAGATGATATTATTATAACTAGAGATGATAGCAATGGGATATTGTGAATAAAGCAAAGATTGAGCAAAGAATTTGAAGTGAAAGATTTGGGTGCACTTAAGTATTTTCTCGGTATTGAGATAGTCAGGTCTAGGACAAGCATAATGCTTTCTCAGAGAAAATATCTATTGGATCTACTTACTGAAACAAGGATGTTGGGTTGTCGAACTGCTACCACTTCAATTGAACCAAATCATAAGATATGTGCTCAGTCAGGGGACCTAGTGGATAAAGAACATTACCAAAGAATTGTGGGGCGACTTATCTACTTGTATCACACACGACCGGACATCACATATGCGGTTAGTATTGTAAGTAGATATATGCATGATCCTAGGACAAAACATTGGGAGGCAGTTATGCGAATATTGAGATATCTAAAGAGTAGCCCGAGAAAAGGCCTTTGATTCAAGTCTCGAGGTCATACTAAAGTTGAAGGATTTTGTGACTCTGATTGGGCTAGTTGTGTAGATGATAGAAGATTGACATCAGGTTATTACGTGTTTGTTGGAAGTAATATTATATCTTGGAGAAGTAAGAAACAGGAGGTGGTCGCAAGATCAACGGTAGAGGTAGAATAAAGAGCTATGACTTAAGGCATATGTGAGATAATATGGATAAAGAACTTATTGATGGAGTTATGTTTATTTAGAAAAGAACCCATTAAGTTATGGTATGATAATAAATCAGCGATGAGCATTACTAACAATCCAGTTCAACATGATAGAACCAAACATATTGAAATTGATCGATTATTCATCAAAGAGAAACTTGAGAGTAAGATAGTGGAGTTACACTACATGAAGACTGGCGAACAATTAGCGGATTGTTTAACTAAAGGATTAGTACCTAAAGAGTGGATTGATATTTGTAACAAGATGGGGAATGATAGATATTTATCACCCGGGGAGTGTTAAAATAGTATAAGATATTTAAGGTAATTATGATATAATCTTGGATTATATCATATATTCTATTTAAGGTAGTTAATAAATAGACATGTATATAATTGAGTTAGGGTTTGGAAAAAATAAAAAGGTTCCAATTTCTCATCCCAATTCCTCTCTATCAATATATTTGTTTTCTTTTTCTTGAATCAACTTGAAAGTCTATAGTTAGAATTTTTGTTAGAATAGAGAAGATGGAGAATGAATGACGGAGAGTGTTTGCTTCAGATCTCTCACATACGGTGGGTTTGCACACTATAAGAAGAAGCAGAGTAATCTTCAAGGGGATGCTGACATGGCACGTAACAACTCTTCTGTGGTGACCATCGTTTGTGTTTTATATGGTTTCTCCATCCATTTAAAGAGACAGTTGAGTAACTTACAAATTCATCTTTATTTCTCCTTTTTTTTTCTTCTGTAGTGATCATATTTCAGGCAGGCATATCAAGTTTGATCAAACTGAAAGTTACCCGAGGTAGTGAAAATTGAAGATCCTGAATGTACAAGTTTGGCCCACACTGATATATAGAAGCGATGGTTGCCTACGTGCTCAGTAAGTGTAGTTTCTTCTTCCATGGTGTTTTACTTGACGGTGTAACTAAAGCAAGGGTGTCTCAGTGATGGGATTTTACATTTTGTTGTCTCCACCTTAGCTTCTCAGAATGTCCAAACAAGCATCATCTGGACAACAAAACTCTTCTTAGGAAGTTGGCTTTTATCCTTTGGAAAGCATGCTAAACCTGCTGTTGTCAAAAGTCCTACTAGCCATCAAACCACAGGGGACAAGTGAAAGTAATTAAGATGAAGCATGGTATAACTTTACACGTACCGCTGGTATGCTCCTCTTCACTTCATTGACACACCAGAAGCATGCACTTATACCTACAGCAATAAATAATACGTATAGTCATGCCTTTTAGCACTAATTTTGATTTTCAATCTTAGTATAGAAAGATTCTTAGGTATTTTGGGATCTTTTCCTCTGTTTGAAGCGTAATAAGCCTTCACTTTGTAGGGGACTGCAAAGATATGGATCAAAGCAGCTTATGAGTGAGTGGGCATACAAAGATGTTACTGAAGGCACGGTGTAGGAAACTATGAAGACAATGCCCGTATGCAGAAAGTTTTTTGCTTTCTGATGATCTATATTACACGCAGCAAAATGGCTTTTTTAAAACTTGTCGTGCAGATGAATACTTCATGTCTCGCCTTCCTATCGTCGTGCAGCTTGTGAATGGGCATACCGGATTTTTGAAACCTGAGAGTGAATGAGCTCTCAAGTCTCAAAGGTCTCCACATATGGCAGAATTTCATGGCATTCCTTGTATGACGATGTTCTTAACAATCGTAAATTATTTATTGGGCGACTTCAGAATCTTTCTATTTGCAGGCTGTCTCCTTTATTATCCACAATTACAAAGTGCTACTGAGGATTCGGGGGACGGCTATTTGCGGCTGAAACTCGCGATCCCCATTTCAGCAACTCTTCGCTGGTGTCGTCCTTGTGCAGTATGACCTCGATGAAGCACAGGGAGGCCTTCGGCGGTGCTTTTGCAGCGACGATGGCCTCCACCAGCTCTTCCTCTGTCTTGACCTGCATTTTACAACCATGCAAGAGTTACACTGGAATATTGAATCCAAAGCTTGCTTTATAGTGGGGATTCTGTTTCGTGAAACCTTGATTCGGTTTTATATGGCACCATATGTTCATACCAAATCTCTTTCAGAACAATTGGAACTATGAAGGGTGAGACGTTAGGGAGACAAACTTGGAGTTAAATTACCTTGGCAGTCCAGCACTGACCTGACCCGCAATTCTCAGGGAGACGGAGCTTCTGGCCGTTAAACCACGAGTCACCAGTTTCAGCTATAATTCATGTTTTTTCTCGAGCATCGAACCTTTTCTCTTTGTTTCCTTTTTTCTCTCTTGATCTGTTTTTCAGTGGCTTGCTCAATTTCCCAAATTTATGAGTGAATTCAAGCTGTAATTCCGTACGTGCCGATTTTATGTTTTCCCTACTGTTGCATGGGCTTATATTCTGTCTGAGGTTTTCATGAATTTCCATCACGCCCGCGGAACTCAGTTCTGCCTTAGATCATGATTTCGGAGACCTATTCCGTGGTCCTTGAATACTTGCCTTGGATCTGCATCGTCTGCTCATTGTTGTGGGGTGGATTTTGAGGAATCTTTGGTGTATCATGTCAAGTTATAAATGTCTTGTACAGTGATGCTACCTGCTTTTTTCTATCGCTGTTTTTAGGAAAGATTACAAGGCTATGAGCTACCTTCTTCTTGTGGATCTAAAGAGGAATATTATCACATAGATTCAAGGCTTACGAAATGTTCTCTTGTTCTATGAACTCTGGAAATATATGTTTAGTAAGACGGAGCTTACTTTGCACTGGATTAAAGTGTAATCAATTGATCTGATTAATTCAGTTATCAACATGCTAAAAAAAACAGGGTTTAGTTATATGAGATTCATATATAGTGTCTGCTTGCTTGCGAAAGCCTGAAAGAGAGAGGATTGTAATTTCGTGTAGTATTTGTTTTCTCTTCAAAGCAAGAGATAAATTGTGAGATGATTGAAGGTAGAATCGATTCCAACACTTTGCTTGTTTGAGTACATTGTCCATGCCTAACGGAAACACTCAAGAAAATTCAATAATCATCTTTCTCTCAAAAATTGTTCTAATATAAATGGGAAGGAGAGAAATTTTATATAATAAAAAAATTTAGAGAACACGTCAATTAGTTTTCAAAAGTTGATTGTTGATTATATTTTTATTGTTACGGTTATATAATATTAGTACACAATTAATAGAAGAGTTAATTTTGTTATTATTTATATTTTTTACAATTATATAATACTTATATATAAATATTAGTGCACTAAATAATAAAAAAATATACTAAAATATATATTGTTTCACAAAATTATGTTAAATTGATTAAATTTATAATATATTTAAATCTACAAATATTAGGTACAAGTTTTTTAATATATACGTATATTATTTTTTGGCATGTGCATATTTTTTTATTGATTTTCTTAAATTCGAGTATATTTAATTATTTTATGGGAAGATGTTATTGTTTAATCTGTATATTTTTTATTATTGCTTCACATTTGATTTATTGAGCTTGTACTGAAATGTGTAAAATTGGTGCGAATAGATACATTTGGTAAATATATATACAATTTGAACTTATTTGCTAATGGATCGAATGTGATATTAATCACGATTGACTTGTTAACAAACGAATTGATAGTCTATCTCAATCTTTTTGATACGGGTATGAAAAACTGGATTGTTATTGAGATAAATTACTTACATATTATAACGAAATCTAAGTTCTCGAATTAGTGACTGGATCTAAATGAGTTTAGCGGTTGTATTTCCGATACTCTTATATTCCACTTTAGTAATGGAATAGGCAAGTGTGCGTTACTTTTTAACACTCCACGAAATCAAATTATTTCTAATAAATACTGAAAGCCCACTTAAGGAACACCGATTATCAGGGTTGCTAGCCCAATCGACATCAGGCAAACAATGGAGATGTGGCTCAAAGTTTTTCCAAAAATATAATATATGACTGAACGTTACTCGAAAATAACGTAAAATTCTCTTTGCTGTAGCCCAATGAGTAGTCGTTCATTTGTGCATAAATTGATAAATCTAATTGATAACATAGGAAATGTTTAGTTGAGTTAATGGTAAATATTGAAAAGAGCCAACGACTTGCCTATAAATCTGATGGTTATCTAGTGAAGTGTCACGTCTCTACCCGATTTGATCGCATCCCCATAATCAACCCGCCACTCTCCCGACTTACTAAGGGTTGCCCTGTGAAGAGTAAGGTTTCATTTAAACCTACACCTTTCCTGGAATAACATAAATAAAAAATGTATAAAATTTAAACTTTTTTTATACCTATCTTACAGGTGTAGTTTAACTTGTAGGTGTTTGGGTAGGTTTTCCCCGAGTTACCTGAAAGAGACATAAGGGAGCGGGTGAATACAACGACTCAGTAAATGAGTTTTCAGAGTTTAACTTTTAGAAAAATGTTTGAATAGGAGTGTGTCAGACTCCTTATTTTATTTTTAAAAATGTTTCATTCTCAAATTCAGTTTTTATAACCATTTCTCATTACCACGGTGTGTTTATCACTCAACACACATCCTTCATCATGAAGGTAAAACACACAATCGCAGACTAGCCCGTTCACTATACCCACTTGTGGTGTCGGAGCGACTTTACCGGCCACCTATATAGAAGCACGTCCACTTCTACCCTAATAATAAATGGATATTCGTGACATCCGACCTTCAATCCCATAACAAAACTCTGTGTCCGTATGAAAACAGAGACCTCATCCTATCCCCACCCTGGTCTGATGCGCTTAAAGCTACGTCGAGTTTTGCAAGATTTCTGGTATGACTAACTGCACTTATTTCCACCAGGTCGTCTAGAGCCCTAGGATGCATCACTACCCATTGGGCGTCTTGAAGTTCCCGTAACACAGTGCATGCACAATCAACGGTTTTTCACATAAGCCATGTAATCTGTAGTGCCACTAGTCCAATGGTCCCGACCCTCAACTCAACCTGCAGCTATTTGTATTGAATAGTCCGAAGGCCTATCATGTCACACTACCGCTAGTCCATTGAATATGTAGGTCCTGTCTCGATACCATGGCCAAACAACTAATTTACTTAAGTTTTTAAGGCTTAATATTCATGTTTGTTTACGAGCTCCTGCTCATGCCAATTGGCCTAGGGCCCATTGTTCTGGATAGACAAATCCCGTCTTCAACGTCTGCATTTAAGTTGGGGAAGAAGAGGTGCGGATGATCCAAGTGAGTATGCTGAAGAGGTTTTAGAGAGACTTAAACCCAATCTGGATCTTCTAAAATCTTTTACTATAGAGGAATATCCTGGTACGACACTTGCATCCTGGACTGGGGAATTACATAATCTGGTTGAGATTAATCTAATCCGTTGTGGTCATATCAGGAGCATACCACCTCTAGATCAGTTATCTTCGCTGGAGAGTATGGAGTTGATTGGTTTACAAGAATTGGAGTGACAGAAAACGGTATCTACTTGTATCCGTCTCTAGAAAATATATATCTTTATCAACTTCCTATGTTGAAGGGATGGAAGAGGAAGAGGATGGATGGAAATAGGGGTGGCGACCAAACTATCCATTCTTCATCCCCTCCTTCTCTAAAAAGGTTCAAGTCATAATAGATGATTGTAGAATGCTATGTTTAGTAAGTGTAGTTTCTTCTTCCATAGTCTTTTTACTTGATAATATAACTAAAATAACAATGCCTTAGTGATTTATTTCTACATTTTGTTGTCTACAATGTCTCCATCTTGTAGGATAGTTTGAAACAAGCATGGTCTTGACAGCAAATCTCTTCTTAGGAAGCTGAATTTCAACTTTGGGGAATCTCTAGTTCATACTAAATCAATACTGTCAAAAGGACACCTACCCAGCCAATGAGAGAATCGCTAAGCAAAAAACACACGCAATCTTTGAGTCGACATGATATCAGCATCTGTTGTATTAATTGCAACACCCAAAAAGCTGCTCATTGGATCTCTAAGCAAATTATAAGAGGATGCCTCTCTAAGTCTTTTTTTATTCTATTAGTCATATGTTTGAGTTGTGCTGGCTAATGGCTATGTTGAAGCTTCATTTACACAGACTGAATTTTGATATATTGGATGATTTGGGTTAATGAAAGATGATGAATATGTTTTTGTAAAAAAAAAAAAAGAAATCTACCATATAAGAATTTGTCAAGTGCATGGCTTCAAAAGCACAACTCTGATGGAATGCCTACAAAATAAACACTAATTAGATGTTTTTTTTATTACCATGGACCACGTTCACCTTAGTATATTCTTGAACCATGTTAAAGGGACATATGGACAAAGAGCATATAATGTCAATTATGGCATTTTGTCGGCCAAACTCCAATCCATATCCTCATATTGTGAATTTTTGTTCGTATATTTTGGAAGGTTGAATCATTTTTTATTGCTCATCTTTAATTTTATATAAGTTAATTGTTAATGTAGTGTTGGTGGACTAATTTGAAATATATAATGGGATTGGTTTAAGGGTTTTATGGCCATAATTTGGGTCTACCTTTATAAAGTTTTATCTCATGATATTGGTGGACTACTAATAATTTTATAACAAATAATTATATTTAAAAAAATATCATATTATAAATAGAGAATTATAGGAATATATATATATATATGTTTGTATGTATAATCCACATATAATTTGGTCTGCATGTGATATTTTTTATTAATCCCTCAATATATTTAAAAATATTGAAATTTGTTCTTTTATGTTATATTGTATGTTAATCAATGGGGTGAACGAAGGAGACGGCCTCAATGAAGGGGTCAAGAATAGTGTTATATAGTCTTATAATTATACTCTTACTTTTATGTAATTATTTATATTTTTATTTTATATTAAATTTTTATTTTTAGTTGATTTAAAAATTTAGATTTATCAGCACAGTTTTAAGAGTTTTCCAATTCTATTAAGTTGTTTAATAATATTTTGCCCTTATTTCTAATAATATAAGTTTATAATCTAATTTACTTTATCTAATTATTGAGAAATTAAATATTTTTTATATTTAATATATATCTCTATATTGGGAAGTTATAATGGTTTTTGACCTTAAACCTTTAAAAATATGTTAATTATTAAGGGGAAAGATTATATATTATTAGTTATATGATACTATCTATATATTTAATTTTTATTTTTTACTGATAAAAAAATCAGATTTATTAATAAAATTTTTACGAGGTGTTCTTAAATAATTGAAGTATGTTAGAATTTATTTATAATTATACAAGTTTATAATATATTTTACTTATCAATAATAATTGTCAAACTACTTAACTTAATATAATGAGTTAAATTTTACTACAAGTGATAACTTGTTAAATAATTTTGATTTGTTAAGCGTGTAGATATTTCTACAACACTTCTAACCACTCCCATCAAAATCTTTAATTTCTCTAACATTCTAAATTCAAACATAGGTAGCCTTAGGACAAGAACATTCACTCACTACTAATAATTTTATAATGGATTGAGTATAACCTGTTTGTGGTTTTGTAATTTATTATTCTTTATTTTCTCAATCTCATGCCTCTTATATCTTAGGTTACTATTCTAAATTTTAGGCAATAGATATGTACAAATTTCGGGTAAAATTGAATTGTTTATATTATAGTATTGAAGTACCGTTCTCTTGTATTCCCTTAATTTAATATATATTTAAAATATATATATAATTATAAAATACTTGCTAATAATTTAGTTTGTATCAATTAAAATTATTTTAATTTTTATATAGGTAGAGTAATCACTCATTTATTTAGATAAAGGGTTTGGTGTAGTAGAGAATAATCTATAAACTACTTAATTTACACTATAACATAATATCCACTATTATTTTGATAGATTAAGTTAATACTCTTATTTATTATTTTTTTATTTTTATTTTATATATACTTTAAATAAATTTATATATTAATAATATTTTATATAAAATTATATGATATAATATATAATAAAAATATTATACATAAAAATTAATTGTATAAAATATATTTAATATAATTTAATTATATATATTAACTAATAAATTATTTAATTTAATTAAAATAATTATTTTTTATTTTTTATTTTTTATTAATAATCACAATTATTAAAAAAATTTAATAACTACAAGTGTATAACTTTACTTTCCCTCCTAATACATCAATTTCAAATATATACTAATTGCTCAATACAAATATAATATAACGGTTCATCGAGTTTATATCTAATTTTTAATTAAATTAATTTAATTTAAAAAATTTTAAATACTTTATTTATAAAATTTAATAATTATTTTACTTTTTTTAATTTTTATAAAAAATTTTGAATTACTAAAACGTCATATTACTGGCCATTATTACATTTGTGCAAAAAAAAAAAAAGGCCAATCTTACAAGTCCAAAAACCATACCCCACATTCTAGAGAAAGATACATTTTTTATTTCTAGAGCTGTAGATGGCATCTCTCGGGTCTCCACTAATATCCATGACCAATGCTAACATGACACTAATATAATATTAATTAATTAATTAAAAAATAATAATAATAAAATAAAATCTAAAAGAAAGGACAGTTGGATGGTACCCGCCTAGGCTCCATTTACGGGGAGTGGTGATTGATTGGTGACTCTCTAGTAGGCCTTGTCCCTGCTGGCCGTCGGTGGTCTGACAAGGATAGGGCCCCAAAGGGTGACCGACCCTACATAAAGATAAGCATGGCATTGAAGATAAGATTGCGCCTACATCTTATTGGCTAGCAATGGCATTGAAGATAAGATTGCCCCTACACCTTATTGGCCAGCAATGGCAACGTGGAGGAACAAAACTTTCAAGATCTATTTACCAATTAATTAATTAATTAATTAATTAATTATTGAATCATGAATGTATAAAATAATTCCAAATGTTATGTTTTGGTCAATTTTGTCTACCAGTCAGCCATCCTCTCCGTGTCTAATCCATCGCGGATCTAAATATATTAGATGGAGGGAGGTGATGGAATGGAGTGCACCCCCACCAACATCAACATAGATACCTACCACTAAGGTTGTTGGTATTGAAAGTAACTTTCCACATGCACACTATGTTACCATAGAGTAATTAATGGATTCCTTCTTTTTGTAAAATTTTTTGGACCTTTCATAAATAAATCTGCCCAAACTATTTCATTAAAACAAAAAAGTAATTTATACACATTTTAGAAATCTGGAATAACTATAATTTATTTTGCTTAAAATAACTTTACTATTATTTTATATATTAAATTAAAGTATTATGAGACACGTTTAGGGTAAATAACATATTTTGCCAAATATTTGAAATGTAAATTAACTTTGGTTAAAAATCACTTGATGAATCCAACACAATTCTCTTATGCAATAGTTAAATAACTTAAAAAATATATATTAAAAAATTAATTACATATAATTTTTATTTATAATTTTATTAAATAAAAATTATATATAATTAAGATTTTGGGTATAAATTTGAAACAATAAATTATAGTTATTCCATATTTCTATATATAATTTTATTTAACAAAATTATAAATAAAAATTATATATAATTAGGATTTTGGGGATTACTAGTGACCATACATAAAATATAAGCATTATATTTCCCAATTTATCTAAGCATCACAAATTATTTAATTTCACACGTAATGATTTAATTTCTCAAATTTACAATATGGTTTCTCAATTTTTTTTAAAAATACCATTTTTACTTTCCTTTACAAAAATGGTAAAATTTACCCCAAAATTCTAAAATTTCTCAATTGGCCCTCTAATATTCTTATCATGACCAATTAACCCTCAATTTTAGAAAATTTTATTTTGATCCTTCAAATTTTCAAAATTCCCCAAATGTTTCCCCCAATTTCAACTTTTTAACACAACCAAATTTGATTTAATCAAATTGATTGATCAAAACCCTCTAATTGTTGAAATTGAAGTTGAAATTGAGTTTGTACATGTTTATACGATAATATAGAACTTTGAATTACAGGTTTTAACACTAGAACGAGCTCAAACGGAGCTTAATCGGAAAACAGACTATAGAGAGAGAAAGCTTCGATTTCTCACCGGTGATGGCACGATGGTCTGAACTTTCTATCTGGGTATGTAGCTCTCCTCCAAAGGTTATTCCTAGGATTAAGAATGACATCAATTGATGTCAAATTGGATTAGAATTTCATCATTAAAATTTGGCCAACTCTCTCTCTAACACTAATAAAAAATTGTAAATAGGAGTCGAATTGGCTTACCTTTCAGACCGTGGAAGGGCTGAGGAAGTGTTGAGAGAGCTTGGTTTAGCCTGAGGAGGGCTCAAATTGGCCAATTTCAACTCGGTCGAAACAAGGTGGCTTCGGTCCGCCGGAGCTGCTTTACTGTTTGATCACACCACCGCTTCTCCGGTGACTCTCGGAACGAACGGATGCCATCACCATGTAGCTGACTTCTCCCCGGTTCTAATGAACCCAACCTCGCCTTCTTTGGCTCAAAATTGACCCTATATCGGAGCTCTGGTTCGAGGTTCACCAGAAAACTAAGTAAATGAGAGAGAGTGAGCTTTTTAGGTGTGGAGATGACGAATGGAGAGGGGCTCTTTATATAGGGAGCTTGGGGACCCATTGGCCATCTGTTTGGCACTTTTATGACAAACATTGATGGCCTTAAACGTATCGAACCAAAACGTTTCTTCTCTGTCGGCACTGCTTCGATTTTCTGGTAAGCGAACAGTGCTGTCATCTGAAGGAAGAAGATGACACTGTTCTGAATCAGACCGTACCGGTCCAAACCGGGTTCAAAGCTTAAACCAGTCGATTCACCCCATTCAACTGAGTTTTTCAAATCTAAAAATTTCTAAATTCATTTTCTATCCAATGATGGTCTCAAATCTCAAATTTGAAACTTTTAAGCCACCTACAAAAATGAATTTAGCATCCGATTCAATAGTGATTCAAACCGGTTCAATCCAATTTGGATTCGGTTCACTTGAACTGGTTTGGTTTTCATCTCCAATTCATTCTCTAGTCCATTTTCATAACTTCTATCACTCCTTAGGTCACTTAGGATCCATAAAATTCCCGATTTACCGTCTCTTAATCGATTTTGGTTCATAAACTGACTCGGTTCTCAAATTGGTTTAATTCGGTTCGGGCTCGATTCTCCTAAACTAACTTGGTTTTTCTCTCCCACTTTGTCCTAATGTTCTTTCCCATCATTTCCCAGCTTCACAGACTGTCTAAAATTTTCATCAAGTTCTGAAAACCATTTTCTTTGTCCACACATGTGATTTGAGCAACCCAAATCAAGAAACCAAACATTCTCTATCGAAGATAAATTCTCCCTTTCACATATCATTAATAAGATATCTTCCTAATTATGTGTTTCAGCGAAATTTACACTTCTTTGCTCCGATGGACATTCATATTGATAGTGTCCCAATTTATGACACTTATAACACTTAATTTAAGACTTGTAGTTTGATTGATTTCTAGGGAACCTTACTTTCCCCGGTTTCTTCCCCCTAACACCACGAAATATTCCTCTACTTTTTCCTCTGAAGCTGGAAAACTGAGAGAGTTCTCCTCCTCTAAATCTAGAATGATTTTGATAAGTTACAGTCTATTCGCTGTCAATTACCTTCAATGTGTGTTCTTCCTCTTTACAACCAATCATTTTCTGTTCATACACAATTAAACTGCTTTGTAGTTCATCCGCAATTAACACATCCACATTTTTTTATTGTTCGATAGAACAAACCACATAATTATACTTAGGCATCATAGTTCTTAACATTTTCTCCACAATCATTTTTTGTTCCAATGTGTCTCCCATACACTTACATTTTATTTACAATAGACAATATTCTTGAAAAATACTCATCAACACTATCATTCTCACGCATTTCCAAGATCTCAAATTCTCTTCGTAAATCTTGTAATTGTGCTCATCATACTCTAGACATCCCTTGGTATTTTTGTTTTATTGAATCTCATATTAACTTTGAGAAGCTTTTATCCAAAATAGTTTCTATAACAGTTCTGTCCAAAACTTGAAATAGAAAATTTTTAACGGGCAGGTTTTTGAGTTTTTGTTCATTTATTTCCTTCAAGTTATCCTCTATAATTTCATCTACTTAAATGATAACATTCTCGATAAGATTCCACATTTTCTTCGACTTCAAAAATTCTCCATCAGCATAGACCAATGGTCATAATGACCATCAAACTTTGGAATAGGAGCTTTAACATATTCACTAGCCATTATCACTCAATAACTTGTAATTTTTGTGTTTCTCTCGTCTATAACTCGCTTTAAGTAATTATACAATTTGAATAATCTAGCTCTAATACCAAATGTTGAAACACTGACAACATCAGTGTAGATACAAACATTTAATACCTAATAGAGAATAGTACTAACTATATTTTCTCTTGTACAGGTGCTTATATTATATGCGAACAAAGAATAACTACCGTATATATTGCAGAAATTGTGTGATGTGTAGAAACCATGGAGCAAATGGGGCATTTTTTATGTAAGAAATTGTCCAAACTGAATAGAATGTTGATGGAATTGGGAAGAATGAAGTCTTCATGTGACAAAAGATTCATATAATATTACACTGAAAAAAATAGGGTGGAGGGAGCTTACTTTGCTTGGATTAAAGTGTAATTAATTGATTTGATTAATTCAGTTCTGAACATGCTAGAAAACAGGGCTTAGTTATATGAGATATAGTGCCTGCTTGCTTGCGAGAGCCTGAAAAAGATGGAGAGGATTGGAATTTCGTGTAGTATTATTTGTTTTCTCTTCAAAGCAAGAGATGAATTGTGAGATAATTGAAGGTAGAATCGATTCCAACACTTTGCCGTCGGAGTCCATTGTCCATGCCTAAGGGAAACACTCAAGAAAATTCAATAATGTTATTACACAATTAATGTTAATTCATTTTATGATTATAAGAAGAGTTATTTTTGTTATTATTTATATTTTTTACAATTATATAATACTTATATCTAAATATTAGTCTACAATTTATTAACGCTCAATGATGTTAGTTCGTTCCCTATTTGTCTTAACATACCTTTATTTCTCTGTAGGAAAGATAGGGAAGTGGAATGCAGCAAGGTTGACTGAGTTGAGCAAGCTTACAGGATTGAGGGAGGAATTGAGTATTAATCATTTGGGGAGAGTAGAGGAGGAGACATTTATCTTACCATGTGATGCCGATCGATAGTACGACTTCCTTCTCGAGAGACAAACGCACTCAACGCCCATAATCAGGCTTAGTGTTATTTTCTCATGAAAAGACTTGCATGGGAATAGAAATAAGAGAGTTCAATCCTCAATTGCCCTCCCATGATTTTCAGTATCATATTGGCCTTTAATGATTGATGATTAAAGCCTACCCATCAAAAGGTACAAGCTCTGTCCTCTCCTGGCCACTCCTTGGTCCTTCCTTCCTACCACTTCACCGGACATTCCACTCAAATTAGACAGACGGTGGTCCATTATTGAAGGCCTATCCACTACTCTTTAGGTTCATTAATGGATCCATTCCACTACAACTAACTTATCCTCTTTAGGGCTCCAACTTGCAGCAAATCAAAATACCATTTCCATCTAACCAAGTCAAAATTAGTGTGAACCAAGCCAATCTTACATTTGTGCAAAAAAAAAAAGCCAAACTTACAAGTCCAAAAAACATACCCCACATTCTAGAGAAAGAGTGGAGCCGAGGAAGGTAGCAGAAGAACACTACTTACAAGAAAGATACATTTTTTTACTTCTGAGAGCGGTAGATGTCATCTCTCTTGTCTCCACTAACATCCTTTACCAATGCTAACATGACACTAATATAATATTAATTAATTAAAAAATAGAATCTAAAAAAAAGGGCCGTTGGATGGAACCCTCCTAGGCTCCATCTACAGGGAGTGGTGACTGGTGACTCTCTAGTAGTCCTTGTTATGTTTTGGTCAATTTTGTCTACCAGCCAGCCATCCCCTGCCTGCCCAATCCTTCACGGGTGATGGAATGGAGTGCGCCCCCACCAACATCAACATAGATACCTACCACCCAAGGTTTTTGGTATTGAAAGTAACTTTCCACATGCACACTATGTTCCCATAGAGTAATTAATGAATTTCTTATTTTGTTAATTTTTTTTTATCTCTCATAAATAAATCTGCCCAAACTATTTCATTAAAAACAAAAAGCCAATTTATACACATTTTAGAAATTTGGAATAATTATAATTTATTTTGCTTAAAATAACTTTAATATTATTTTATATACTAAATTAAAGTACTATGAGACACGTTTAGGGTAAACAACATATTTTGCCAAATATTTGAAATGCAAATTAACTTGAGGAATCCAATACAATTCTATATGCAATAGTTGAATATTCTAAATAATGTACAATAATGAATTAACTTAATAAATATAATTTATTTTATCTAATAATCTATTATATTCACGATACATATATATCTTAATTTATATATAAATATTTTATTTAACTTAAAAATATATATTAAAAAATTAATTATATAAAATTTTCACTTAACAAAATTATATATAATTAAAATTTTGTGTATAAATTTGAAATAATAAATTATAATTATTTTATATTTTTGTATATATTTTTTAATTAACAAAATTATAAATAAAAATTATATATAATTAGGATTTTGGATTCACCCGTGATCATACATAGAGATAAGTATAGTAACTAGTCAAGTTAGACAGTAAGCAAAAAAAATAGACAGTGAATGGGATAATGGTATGCAGCCTTTATTGAATATGGTGACAAGGGCCTCAAAGTGATCATATATAAAAGATAAGAATGGTATTGAAGATAACCTACATCTTATTGGCCATCAATAACGCCCAAAAATAAATTATAAGTCAACTCACTAATTTATTAATTTGTCCAAAAGAATTTAGTATAATAATATTAATTTTTTTATATTGAGATTGGTTGAAATTTATTTTACTTATATTCTTGAATTAATGGAAGTTTTTAGAATGAGTGAGTTAGAGTAAAAATAATAAATAATTTTATTTAAATATATTTAAAATATAAAATAATGGTAGAATTCACACAAAAAATGTACTATTATCTATTATAATAGGCATCATATATTTGTTACTCATATCTTCACTCCCCATATGTGGTATAGGTATTTACAATTGCTTAATCCCTACATATATTAATTTAATTTGTCTATTAAGAGAAATAATTATTTATATTAGTCACGTCTAATTCACATAGCATTATTAAAGTACTAATAAATACTAGACCAACCATAATTGTCTTTTATATTATTACCTAACTATCCTTATAACTGTCACTACTCCATTTCAGGCATCGTACATCTCAGGATTAGGTTTGTAATTAAACACAATTAATAGTTTTAGTTTAAAACATTTTTTTGTACTAATATCTTAATTGATTATAACCCAATTTCGATTTAGTAGTATTAAACAAGCATTACCCATTTCACACATCATTCGATTTTGGTATTTTGTCATACTTTTTTATCAATAATTATTTATTAACGGGATTAAGTGTCACGTCCCAACCCTATCTTTGTCGATTGGGGACTTAAATATCCCGTTGATCCACTCGATTTTACAAAAATGGGATCATTCGTCAATTTAAAACAGACAGAATCCAAGCTTATACCCATAAAACCATCTAGAGAAAACAACGGAAATTTAAAATTTTTTCATATAAGTATACAACATGAGCCCATAATCATTTTTACAATTAAAACCATGTGAATATTAACAAAATGATAGTTATTGTACTTTGTGTGCAGTTTATTAGATTACCTTGGACCAAGGGTACCTTTGAAGTATGCTCATGCGTTCCGAACTCGAGCCACTTAGGCTTACCTGAAACATGGTTCGGGGAGAAGAGTAAGCTCACTAAGCTTGAAACATGGTTAGGGGAAACTAAATGATTGGGATGGTTACGTCGTGTTAATACATTACTTACGACCTATACATTTCCCATAAATCACCTAAAAGAAATATCTACGGTTAATACTAGCATCGCCCCTACAAGCATAGGCCGGTGGTTTATTCTTGCCTCCTCAAACAGATTCTAAGGCCTTCTCGTTCCTCTCCTATTCTACTGTTGGGCTATGTTAGTATTCCCTTTCTAGGTATTCATGCCCTTAATTCATTAAAAGTAAATAGTGGACATGGTATTTATGCTCAGGTAACACTTCTGGGTTACGCATGATCCGTGTTTTAGCCTGACAACTTAGACATTAACACAAAATAAGAGATAACTCATGGCACTAAATACACATTCATATTTTCGCTCGGAATGGATTGCCACTCGTGCAATCACAGATCGGGAGCTTGAGTGTGGAAGGCCTTGAAGTTCCCACAACCGACACCTCACATGTGTCACGGTCGGGCTATCGTTAGTATTCACTTTCTAGGTATTCATGCCATTAATTCATTAAAAGTAAACAGTGGACATGATCTTGCATACAACACGATTTATACTCAGGCGACATTTCCGGGTAACGTATGACCCGTATCTCAGCCTGACAACTTAGACATTAACATAAAATAAGAGATAACTCATGACACTAAATACACATTTATATTTCCGCCCGGAATGGATTGCCAATCATGCAATCACAGATCGGGAGCTTGAGTGTGGAAGGCCCTGGTGTTCCCACAATCGACACCTCACACGTGTCGCCTTACAGCTCGGTGCTCCAGCACCCTGATGTCCTAGTAGATATGCAACCGCTCTCCTACACAATGTGGCACTCAGGAATGCATATCAATTTGGGCTATTCGTGCCTCTCGGGACGACATTTGCTCTCACCGCCCTCTCGGGATGGCATGATTATCGAACAGACATATTCGGTAAACTACCACATAAGATAAAGTGACCGATAAGAGCTCACCACGTGGCCAGTCAACAAATCAAAGGATGAATTGGCCGCTAAGTAGGAGGTTACGTCAACAAATCCAGCCAATCACAAAGCATGTGTGAAACTCGCACCAGCACATATCGTCTTCTTCCTTCAGCCATAAGGGAGGAGACAAAATGATGCCATAACTCTGGCGACCATTAAACTTCTCTAAAATGGAAGTAAATTGGAGAGTTCATGGTTAACCGATAAATGGATTGATAAAAAAAAAAAGTATACGAGCTTATTGTATAAATATTTCCCCTCCATTCATACTATCTATCACTTAAAAGTCAAAAGCCTGAAAATAATAAAACCACTCCAACTTTCGACTATTACTAAACGAGAACTTCGGCATCAACTCATTTTTTCACATTCGAATGTGTAATTGGATTATATGAAATTGTTAAGAAATTACCGTCAGTACAACAATCGAGTTTGAGCATAAGTTTTTTAACTTAATTCGAGTCACACTCTAACTTATTAAGGCTATATGGACCCTCCCATTACTTTAAAGGAGAGATTATCTTCTATATCATCATTTAAGGTAGTAATTACCTTAATTTCACATATATTTAAAATATATATATAATTATATAATATTTAGTAATAATTTAATTTAAAATATTGTACTCATTCGTGGCATTAAATACTTTTACTTGCTTAAGTTATATCAAATTTATATATAATTTTTTATTGAATTAATTTAATTTTAAAAATTAAGAATACTTAATTCATACAAATAATTATTTTATATTTTATTTAATTTCTTATCTAAAATTTTGAATTTTTAAAACGTGATATTACACAACAGCTAAAAGAAAGCCCGTCAGGTTAAGAATTGATTTTTTAGCTCAAGCTATTTGAGTTTAATACCCCTCTTTAATTTAGGTAAGATTTGACATTTGGATTCAATGTACACTTGGTATTCTCTTACATTTTCACCAAAAATTTATTATTTATCCGTTATATCATAAACTGATTAAATAAATAACAACTTATTATATAATTTAATATAATATTGAGAAATAATTTTATCAATACTTACCTGTATTTCGTTCTTCCATCGTTCTTTAATGGTTTTAGATTTTAATAATTTAAAATATTTTGAAGTTGTTAGCTTCCTAAAAAATATTTATGCTAATTAAAAATTTAAATATATATGTTAATTGGAATAGAGCAGGAGACTTCTTATTTCCGCGTGGAGGAGTGGCTACATTAAATTGCCTTCCAATTATTAATAGTTTAATAATAATGTAGTGACTCTAGTAGGCATTGTCCCTGCTGGCCGTCGGTGGTCTGACAAGGATAGGGCCCCAAAGGGTGACCGACCATACATAAAGATAAGCATGGCATTGAAGATAAGATTGCGCCTACATCTTATTGGCTAGCAATGGCATTGAAGATAAGATTGCTCCTACATCTTATTGGCCAGCAATGGCAACGTGGAGGAACAAAACTTTCAAGATCTACTTACCAATTAATTATTGAATCCTGAATTTATAAAATAATTCCACTTGTTATGTTTTGGTCAATTTTGTCTACCAGCCAGCCATCCTCTGTCTGCCTCAAGTGGCTACACTACTGCTTTTCCATTATTAATATTTCAACGATATATATATTCCCTTGCACCGTCTTCATCCAATTCACACTCACACATTATCACTCACTCTCTCTTTTTGCAAAAGAAAAGAAACCATGGCCGAAGTGATTCTGGGAAGCGTTGTAGAGTCTCTTACTGGACGCGTCCTCTCGTTCCTCTCTGGTGAGATCGGCTTGACATGTTGTGACAAGCTCGAGCTCAAGAAACTCCGAAGCACCCTCTCGGTCATCGGTGGGGTGCTTCAAGATGCTGAAAAGAAACAAGTGAATGAGCAAGGCCTGAAAGATTGGCTGAAGCTGCTGCAAGATCTGGCTTACGAGGCGGATGACCTGCTGGATGACTTCAACACTGAAGCCATCCGCCGCAGGAGTGTTGCGGGGGGGCGTAAGAAGATGGTGAATGAGGTCAGCATCTTTTTCTCGTCCTCTAACCAGCTCATTTACGCCATTAGGATGGCTCATCGAATTAAGAATTTTCGCGGAAATCTAGATTCCCTTGTGAAGGATAGTGAACGCTTTAATCTCAGAAGTATTAGCGAGAATCCGAGTCGAGAGGAGTTGCACCATAACAGGCCTCTAACTATTCCATCTGATTATGAGCGATATGTGGTAGGACGAGATGAGGATACGAAGCATGTTATAAACTTCCTGCTCGATCCTAATTTTGAAGAGAACCTCTCCATCCTCTCAATTGTGGGTTTTGGAGGTATGGGGAAAACGACACTGGCAAGGCTCGTTTTTAAGGACGACGAGCGCTTGAAAGACCATTTCCAGCAAAAGATTTGGGTTTGTGTGTCAACTAATTTCGTGGCGGAAAATATTATAAGAAATATACTTCTAGAGTGTGTTGAAGAAAGCAGAAAAGATGAAATTGCTCGTCTCCAAATGAGTAGATTGCACGATAAGTTAAAGGTAGAGTTGGGTGAAAAGAAGTTCTTGCTTGTTTTAGATGATGTATGGAATGAGGATAGGAGTAAATGGTTGGAACTCGAAAATCATCTTCCATATGGTGCAAAGGGGAGTAAGATGTTGGTGACAACTCGGTCTCTCCGTGTGGCCAATACCGTGGGGTCGCATAAGCCACATAATCTGAGTGGCTTGCTCGAGGAGGAGTCATTGACCTTGTTAATGAAAATGGCAAACAAGAAGGAACATCAGTGGAAAAATCACAACTTAGAAAATATAGCAAGAGGAATTCTAAAAAAGTGTGGCGGTGTTCCATTAGCAATCATGACCATTGGGGGATTGTTATCATCCCGATTTAGCGAAAGAGAATGGTGGGATTTACTTGATGAGGATTTTTCAAGAATAAAACAAGAAGAAGGGGATATTATGCCAGCGCTTAAAATTAGTTATGATTTTCTACCATCCCATTTGAAACAGTGCTTTGCCTACTGCTGCCTGTTTCCAAAAGACTATAGGCTAGATCTGAATGAGCTGGTTCGTCTTTGGATGGCACAAGGGTTTATTTTTAAGTCTCCTGGTAAAACACTCCATGATGTCGGCAAGGAGTACTTCATGGAGTTAGCTTCCAGATCCTTTTTCCAGGATTTTGAAAGAGATCGACATGGAAACATTACACGATGTAAAATGCACGATTTGATGCATGATCTAGCCACCAAGGTAGCAGGTGGCAGTTGCACCACAATCATCAACAACGGTTCCAGTGCAAGTCAGGAAGATATTCCAGAAGAAGTTCGTCATGTGTCTATGGTTGTTGATATGAAAAGCTATAACCTGGATGATTTGGGGCCAAACCAACAAATAAGAAGGTCTCTACTCTTTATAAATCAACATCAAGAGATAAATTCCTTCAGTGGTGATGTCTCATCATTTAGGAATCTGCGGGCGCTACGTCTCCATCGGTTAGCAAAAGGAGATGTGCTTCGTTCCATAGGTAAACTGAAGCACCTCAGGAGCCTAGATCTCTCTGATTCGGATAAGCCGACGTCTCTTCCAATTTCCATAGGCAAATTGTTGAATTTGGAGACGCTCATCCTTTATGGATGCAAGAAACTTGAAAGTTTACCGAGAGAAGTTACAAAGTTGGTCAATTTAAGATATCTTGATCTGAGAGGATGTAATTCATTAACATGTACGCCGAGTGGAATGGAAAATTTGACTAACCTGGAGATTATTAGGCTATCCAGTTGCATACCACCTCTAGATCAGCTCCCTTCCCTCAGGAGTATCGAATTGTGTGATTGCGAGAATATCAGGAGCATACCACCTCTAGATCAGCTCCCTTCCCTCAAGAGTATCGAGTTGAATGGTTTACCAGAATTGGAGTGGATAGAAGTGACAGAAAACAAGAGTATCTGCTTGTATCGGTCACTGGAAGAAATACACCTTATGTGGCTTCCTATGTTGAAGGGATGGAAGAGGAAGAGGATGGATGTAAATAGGAGTGGAGACCAAACTATCCATTCTTCTTCTCCATTCTTCATCCCCTCCTTCTCTAAAAAGGTTAAAGTCACAATAAGATATTGTGGAGTGCTATGTTGCACGTGGAATGATAATGAAAGGCTGATACTGTCAGGAATGAAATACAAAGATTTGGAGGAGCTGTGGAAGAGGAATAGGAGGGATGTGGGGGAGGAGGAATGTTCTAGTATCTCTACCACCCAAATGGGGTCATTGACGTTTGTGCCCTTATCATCTGTTCCTCTCCATACGGTGACGTCACTCCACTTGGAGAACTTGGAGGATACAGAGGAATTACCATCGGAGCTGTTTCAGTCCCTCTCGCGTCTCCAATCTCTTCAGATCACTAAATGTCATCGCCTGAAATCTCTCTCTGGGTGGGCGATCCTCCTGTACCTATGCTCCCTCGAGCGTCTGGAAATTCATAACTGCAAGGAGGTGGATTTGTCATCCATGGATCAGGAGGAGGATAACAAAGCCATCCAGGGAATTCCTAATTCTCAAACTAAGATGAAGTACTTGATACTAATTGGTATGGATAAAATGAAGACTCTGCCGCCGTGGATTCAATACGTCCCTAAACTTGAAACTCTATTATTAGCCCATTGCAAGAATATGGAAACTCTGCCCGGGTGGTTTTCTCAGCTCACTTCGCTCAATTGGCTTCAAATTGTTAATTGTGGAGAGCTGTCGAGAAAGTGCCAAAGGGATACGGGAGAGTGCTGGCCTCGGATCTCTCACATAAAGAATGTTTTCACAAAATAGCATATGAAGAAGAGGCAGCATAGTGAAGAGTGAAGCTTGTTATATATATTAGGATAGGAGGAGGCCACCGCTATCACCCTATCCTATCCTATGGTATGTATGTAAGCTTGCTCTTTTCTTTTATACATTATTATTATTATTATTATTATTTTATCATCATACATTATATATATATATATTTATCCTCTTTATTCAATTCACAGATTATCACTCCTTTTGCAAAAGAAAAGAAACCAGAAACCAGAAACCATAGCTGAAGTGAATTCTTCTGAAAGAAGCCTTGTGGACTCACTCCCTTGCTGGCCACTGAGTCTCCAATGGAGTCTCTCAGTAGTACTGTTGTTGATCTGATCCATATTCCTTATTCAAAATTCTCATTTGGAGCGGGCTGCCCTGCCTGCCGATCATCTCCAACAATTCACATGATTTGCCTCGAGATGCCCCTGCGTACTGGAGATGGTGAGTTCCTTCTATGGCCACTCTGCTTGAACTCCATTTAACTTTATAGCACATCTATTGGTCTCCGAAACTCTACGATAGATAGATGATTCACGTTTCTTTTGTTGAATATGTACGTATCCCTTTATTTTTAATAAAAACTGGTTTAGATGGTATGTATTAACTCACAAAGAGAAATAAAGTTGAATAACTCACAAAGTCTTATTTATTTCCTTTTTCTTGTGCAGTGAGTAAGCCATATAAAGTAATCCAAGATGGACATATGTATGGACAGAGTCAAGTAATAGTAGTAGTAGACACGACCCAATGGTTCAACTAAGGTAACTCTAAAGATTAATATGAACAAGATCAAGATTTTAATTCTTAATTTGCTCTGCAGATTTTAATTTGGAGATGCCTCCAATATCAATGATTTTTTTTCTTCCATAGTACAAGGTCATGTTGACCATTTATGATTGTTTATTACAGCACGAGCATGAACTTGGTTCTTCATTTTTTTCTTGCTTCCTTTCTGACATGCAATATATCATAAGAAGCATTTTATTTGAAAGTGCAATGCGTAGGCGTAACATGTTGATCACTGGTAACAAATATTTAAATAAATTTGTTTCAATTTAATGGAGTTCGAATCTGACAGACTATCTTCCAATTGATCTTTCCTCGTATATACACAAGAAACTGATGCTGCTAGTATTTGATCAAGCTGAGGGTAGTGAAAATTGAAGGCTCTAGAAGTATATGTGGCTCAGTAAGTGTAGTTTTCTTCTTCCATAGCCTTTTACTTAATAGTGGAAGTAAAACAACGTTGTCTTCTCAGTGATCAGTTTCTACATTTTGTTGTCTCCATCTTCTAGGATAGCCTGACACAAGGATGGTCTGGACAATGAATCTCTTCTTAGGAAGCTGACTTTCACCTTTTGGGAAGCTCTAGTTCATGCTAAACCTGCTATTGTCGAAAGGGCACCTACCGGCAAGCGAGAGAGTCCCTAAGCAAAGAACACATGCAATCTCTGAGTCGACGAGATATCAGCATCTATTGAGCTAAATGCAACACGGACAAAGCTGCTAATTGGGTCTCTAAGTAAATCAAAAGAGGATGCCCCTACGAGTCTCGAAGCAACCATTAATCATATATTTGAGTCGTGCTAGCTCATTGCTATGTTGAAGTTTTATTTGCTGAGACCGAGTTTTGATATATTTGATGATTTGGGTTAATGAAAGATGATAAATATGTTTTCCTGTAAAAAAATTCAGCATATGAGAATTTGTCAAGTGCATGGCTTCAAAAGCACGACTATGGTGGAATGCCTACAAAAGAAAAACTAGTTAAAAGTTTTCTTTATTGTTACTGTGCACGTTCACCTAAATATATTGTTACAAATATTGAAATAATTGTAAATTGAGTTGTCATATCATTTATATTCTTATTACATTTTTTTGAAATAATTGAATAATTATGAATAAAATACAATATTTTTATTTGGTGAATGAATTGTACAGTTACTCTAAATATTACTTGATTGGGTTTGAATATAAGCGTCCACGGGGGAGATCATAGTCGCTTCAAGACTTTTGGAAAAGTATCATCATCAATACCCGTACCCGATCGGTCCACGGGGGAGATCTAAGAGTCACCATTCTATATAGTAAAGTTGGGCTAGTAAAAATCATCTCAAAAAGTCATATGGCTCACATTACTAGTGGTGAAACTTGTATTTGTTTATATTATTTTTTATTGACCATTGCTGTCATCTATCGCCACATATTTTTCAAGTTTAAATTAAAGAATGGATTATTCAACCACTATTATATTGTAATAGAAAGTTCTCTATCCACCTTGACAATTAAGATGTACTGTATTAGCAATATATTGAAAACTATGAAACTAGCATATTGCTAAAATAAGTAAAAGATAAATTTGAAGTACATCACAAATTTACCTTAAGATAATAATTAGATGGTAAGAAACAGGTAAAAAGGTGAGAATTCTATACAATTCATCAAAAATATGAATATAAATATATTTTTTATTATAAATTATACAATTAAAAAAACGTAATCAACCCATTTTTGTTTATCTCTCAATTATCTTTACTTTGCTAAAAATCTAGTGTCCTAAACATGATTATAAAGTAAAAAATAATATTTGAGTTACCTTAAATCTAGTTATTTTGGTTATTTCTCTATTTGTAAAATTATAATTTTCTAAACCGACACTTAAACTTAATTTAACCAAAAATTGAGTTAAATCGAGCATAGAAATTTAAATTATAAGTGGAAATCGAATCGAATTAAAATTTAATTTATATTATAAATTTAGATAATGAAATTATCTACAAATAATCATAATAAGAAAATAAAAAATAGAATAAATTTCATGTAAAAATCAATCCTAATTATGATTGAATCACTTTAACTAAAAAAATTTTAAATTTTTAGAAAGTGTTAATGGGAAATTAGAAATTATTAAGATAATTAATATAGAATTAGATTATAAATTAAAAAAATGGGTTACATTAAATGGAAAGTGAAGCAGTTAAAATTGAGCAAATCATATTGCACCAATAAAAACTCCTAATTTTTATAATTGACTAAATATATTAAAAAATAGAGGTTTTATAATTCAATTTGTAGTAAATTGAACAAGTAATTTTTAGAAAATATATTAGAAAATAATCCACCAAATTAAAGGTTGACTAACAAACAAGAAAATTAATCAAACCTATTGATTTAGTCAATAGAAATTACTCGCATTTTAGCGAACCAATCTGCATGCTTGTGTCAGTCTCTTTCACCCAGACTTTCAACTTGGCCCAGCTCCCCACACTGACGTAATTCTGAGTTGAAAGTTTTCAACTTGGCCCAGCTCCCCAAACTAACCTAATTCTGAGTTGAAAGTAGCTGATTTTTAAATCCGACATATAAATAGAAAATAATTATAAAGGAAGCTATACAAGTCCAATCTTACTGGATATGAATCTGGTTTGATGTACACTTACTCTCTAAGCTAAGTTTTGACTATGCTCTTATGGACTAGCCATGAGAATTTTCTCTAAAATTCTCCTTACTTTATTTTTCCTTAATCTCACTTTTATAAATAATAACTTTTTATTCTAACCAACAAAATTAGTGATTCTTGTGGCATTAAAATAGTAAATAATTGAACTTTAAAGTTTAATCTCTTTCTAGAACGTAAAGATAATAATATCATTTTAAGACTGCCCAACTTAATAGATAGTTAACCACCACTCAAAGTATAAATATTATATTATAAAAATTTATTTAGTAAAAAATTTTAATTTTTATACAATAAATTTATTACAAATGAGATTTTTAGATTTTTTGTTAAAATATTTATTTATGTTAATATATTTTTATTTTAAATAAATAATAATATTAAGAATAACTTAGTTATAGTTAATATTAATATTATTAATAATGTAATTAAAAGTTATATTATATTTATTAAATTAATATATTTTAGTTATCAAATTTAAATGTATTAATTAATTTTGAACCACTCAGTTGATTAAGTTAATAAATATAAATTCAAAGTTAAATTAATAGATATAAATGATATTATAATAGTTATATAATATATATTATCGTATTATTTCAATTGTCACCATTTGCCGTAAATGATAGCCTTTTCTTTTTATATGACATATAATTAATTTTTAGTGAGAGTTGCACAAAACCTATAGAGTACACAAATATAGTTTGAACCATAAGAAACACTTGATTATAAAACCGTTTGAATAAGCAATTTGATATTTAGAATAATAGTATAAGATACACCTGATTATAAAAATATAGGTGCTCTATTTTCTCTAATTTTGATTCCCACTTAGGGGAAATGAAATAGGATGTTGATTCTCACAATAAGTAAGAAGAACGGAAACATCATGCCTAAGGCAGCTTGCCCATGCCATGTATATTAACGGTCAGTATCCCATTTAAAAAACGGGGCATTATTCCAAACTGATACGTAAGGAAAATAAGAAAAAAATTATTATGTAAATTACACTCAATCTTTAAATTTTGATAGATATTTAGTTAGTATGATAAATCTGGTTAGCTCCATCTTATCAAGTTGATAATGAAGGAAGACTTGGCACGCCCATTATGTTAAAAGCAATGGAAAGTCCATCAACATGCAATTTCACAATTCCCTTCCTTTCTTGTGTGTTTTCTTCTAAACAAAAATGAAAACTATATTTCTGATTTGCTAAACTAATCTTAATTTTCAGCAAACTATGATAATTTGACTTTAATGGTTGAATTGGCATACAAGCATAAGTAAATAGGCGAAGTGAATTTTATTTATCTGATTTTTTTAAATTTTATAATTAAAATATTAAATTTTAAATAGAAAATTTTCTAAAATTCAAATAATTTTTTATATTATAACATCTATATTATTAATAATTAATAATAATTTACTTACTATATTATTAATGCTAATATTTATTTAGTTATAAGTAAAAAAAATAAATATACTTTAGTTACTTAATACATTTATAAATGATCAAATTTAATTGGTCGAATCTAAAAAACATAACAGTAGTTTGGTTACCTTAATAATTTTTTTTTTAAAATAAATATCAGACAAACCTATAATTATAAAACTTATAATACTATTTTACAAATCTAGAAATTTGGAGAATAATTTAAAAAAATGAGAGGTCAATTTTAAAATTTTGGAATTAAAATTAAAGAATTAAATAGTAAAATTGAACAATATATATTAGACCAATTTACAAAAAAATTAAAGTTTGATCAAAATAAAAATTTTAGAAAATACGATATGATATTCAAGTGTGAACCACCTAATTTAATAGATTCTGTACCGTGGTAAAGGGCCATTAATGAATGGGGAAGTATACATATCAATGGTCCCCTTGAAGCTGACTGGCATACATATGGGCATAAATCAATGGCCCATATCTTT
Organism: Trapa bicornis; assembly: GCA_030064425.1. Taxonomy (NCBI): domain Eukaryota; kingdom Viridiplantae; phylum Streptophyta; class Magnoliopsida; order Myrtales; family Lythraceae; genus Trapa; species Trapa bicornis. The sequence continues at coordinate 25,735,800 of CM057751.1, forward strand.
TGAAATCCGACGGAAGGTATATGCTGAATGAGTTGGTGCAATATGAAGGTGATGGCACCAACTCATTCACCACTAAAATAAATGCACATTCCCACAAAATTAAGTATAATGTCACTTACTCGTACCTCCCATCATTTATTATATACATTTATTAAATATAATACCATATCATATATATATATAATAAATACAAATATTATAACTTTTTTTCATGTAAATTTTAACTTTTACTTTATAAACTAATATACTATTTTATTTGATTTATGTATTTTTATATATAATGGAAAAGTTCATGAAATGTCTTTCTATTCCACTAATATATAAAAATTCCAAGGTTCACTTGACATCTAAATATACATATTACATAATTAATTATTAATGACCGATTTAGTAATTGCCTGAATTTTCCACATATAATAATATAAGCTATAGTGTCTTGTTAAGAGAACTTGCTGGCTCATCGTCATCCATGTACCTTATAGCAGCACATGGACATGCATATGGATTAGGTACTCACTTCATTTCTTCTTTATTACCATTTAAACTTCTATTATAATGGGAGGATCAATCATTGTATTGTGGGAGAGAGGCAACAAATAATAGAGCTCTTCTATTCATTGCCCGTACTTTTTCTTTGTTCCAACTCATGAGTGTCCCACCAAAAATCCATATGATTTGCCGGGTAGCTTTGGAGCTAAGATTTCCTCAATTTCTCCACCCCATATCCTACATTCATTGTCATAATAACTAACCATGGCTGCTCTTATGGTGCCACTAAATCAAATATCAGTATACCCAACAAAATTCAAGCTATATTCAAGTTAATTCATACTTAAAATACCTTAAAATTAATTCATTTATCTCATTTACTGTGAATATGAGTATATTTATGTAGTAATGTATGCCTCATGATTTTACTTGACGTATTGTACAATAATCCTTCTATTTGCTACCTTTCCATTGATGTCAAAATATAGAGATCATGTAATGTAATAAAACTATTATTTATCTTAATCAATAATTTTTTTTATGTGCAAATTCATATATAGATCTCCCAATTACAAATTAAGGTCATGCATATCAATCACCCAACTAGTTTTTTTTCAACAATCACCCAAAGAGATTTTACTTGTGTTTTATATAACTATTTCAATTATATATATTTATAAGTTTTTAAATACAAGTCTTATATATTACCCAAAAGAAAAATAAAGGTCTTATATTTTTTAAAATTACTCGTACTAGCTACTTGCTAGTAAAATATTATATTATTTGCTATATTAAAATATAATTTTTTATGACTAAATTATTTTAATAATATAAAACCCCTCTAAAAAGTTAGAATTTGATATTAAATTCTCAGTTTTTATATCAAGCATTTGTCAAAAAAATCATAATTTTGTATCCATTTTTAATAGATTTTTTTTATGACAAATCATTTATAAAATAGATTCATTTATTGAAAAATTTTATTATCACACTTAATATATTAAAATGTCATTTTTTACAAATATTTGATATTATTAATAGACTATAATTTAAATATTTATTAATAAAAAGTTTATACAAATTTATTACTTTTATTAGTATAATTATTCAAGTGAGATATATAATTTACCAAATAATATATTATATAGACTTGTTAGTTAATATATCTATAATAATTATAAATTAACAATATTTTCCGCTCATATGTTTAAAATATAATTTAAATATTAATAAAACGTACACCACAACATATTTTGAGTGATGAGACCATTTTGTCCCTCTCCTTTTGACCTTGGGTGCAGCAGATCGCAGAGAGTAGAAACATGCAGGAAGAGAAGTTAAACCTAACGGTAACAAGCTAGATAAGAAAATTAAAAGCTTGTATAACCCCATCTATCCACGGATGCATCGCCGGAGAATTGCTGTCTCCGGTTAAAAAACTCGAGGGCCATTACCTTAATCCGGTGATACTGTCCGTATTATTATTGGGCAAGTAGATTCGAAACTTTAACAGTTACTTCGGGCAGAACGAAGCATCATTTGACATGGAAGACGTTGTGATTGTAGTGGAGCCATTTCCGGTCAAGTTCTTCCATGATCGACGGAGAAGAGGCCGCCGGAGGTTCGAGAATCGTGGGCCCTTTAGTTGAAAGTCTTCCCAGGTCCCCGACATGAAATCTGACACCTGTCACGTGTTTCTCCTCTCACTCGTCCCTGCTGTTGCTTCTGCTTCTGCCACTGTTCTCCATTTCCCCAAATGTTCCTTTAATTTGTTTCAATTCACGCGCCTTCTTCATCTCTCTCTTCTCTCTGCCGGGTGGTCTGTACTGCTGTTCAACCTTCCTGTCTTGTCCATTCATGTCCTTTCTTCTGCAGTTCCCTCTTCAGAAACACTTGGCCTCTACTGCTCTTCTTTCTTCCCCGACCCTTGGGAGGATTTAGCTTCCCCGCAGATCTATTGCTTCTGGAGGGTAAAGGTGCGTCCTTTCGACACAGTTTTCATCCCCCACTTGGGCCAGATCCCTTGCTTGAACAAAGTTTCTGAGTGAAATGTGTAGTTCCTGCGAAAGCAGGGGATGTTTCAGCGGATGCACCTAACACCGTAAAGATCATTTTCGTTAGTCAGTCTCACTCAAAGCGTTCTTTGTTCTTTGACTGCTTCTCGGGGCTTTCTGCGAAGCCAAGTGGTTCCGCTTTCTTCTTTGCTCTGTCTCCTACACTGCAGGCAATGCCGTCACTTTAGGCCAACCGAGTATCGTACCCTGCTCTCAATACCCAGTTATCATGATTTAGCGTCAGCTTAACAATCCCCAAATCGTAAAGTGTCTAATTCTTTCTGGGGTTAGGGAATCGTGTCGGTTTTGTGTCTCTAACAGTGTCACGAAGTTGTCTCTGCAACCTAATATGGACGGGTGAAATGAAATCTTGCAGGAGATGGGTGTCATTTCCAGGAGAATGTTCCCAGCATGTGAGAGCATGTGCGTATGCTGCCCTGCTTTGAGGTCAAGCTCCCGTCAGCCTGTCAAGCGCTACAAGAAACTGCTTGCAGATATCTTTCCTAAATCCTCCGTGAGTATCTACTTTGCTGGAGTTAAACCTAAACGACATACAGTAAAACATTTGTTGCTTGTTGGCTTCAAAGTTCGATTCTGGTAACAGGATGGCTCCTCCAGTGAGAGGAAGATTGTGAAGTTATGTGAATATGCTGCCAGGAACCCTTTCAGGATACCAAAGGTAGCAATTTTCTTGGGCTTCCAGAGCATTATCTGGGATATCAATTGTGTTGCTAAGGTTCTTGAAATGGTTTTGTTTTCTAGATTGTGAGCTATCTGGAGGAAAGGTGCTGCAAAGAGCTTCGGAGTGGGCACGTCCGGTTCATTAACATTGTCATGGAGACCTATAATAAATTGCTTTCCATTTGTAAGGAGCAGATGTAAGTGATGCCTTATTTGAGGGCTATCCCTGCATGAATTAGAAAATTAATCATGTCAATGCTGATATCACTGATTATAGGATGGAGTGTTGACCTCCCAGTAGATGCGGATATGTTTCTTCTTGAGTCTTCTATCCATTGATAACCTGTTAGTTTTTCCACTGGCAATTTGTAGGGCATATTTTGCAGTTAGTTTGCTGAGTGTGGTTACTGAGCTCCTGGATAATAACCAGCAAGATACTTTGCCTATACTCAGTTGTCAAACCTTAACTAGATTCATCTACTGTCAGGTATGTTTTATTTGGAAGATAATCTGAATATATCTCACTCCATTATTATTAAAGAAACTGATTTCTGGATTCTGTTGCCTCATTCCTCTTTGCTGATGAAAGGTCTCCATTGGCTTGTTGTGCGATTTTTCATTTGACTTGTCGTTTTTATGTTTTTTTTGTACAGACTGATACAACTTATGCTCACAACATTGAGAAGTATGTTCACAAAGTATGTGCATTGGTGGATGGGGGAGATACAAAGCCTCAACTCAGGGCATCAGTCCTACAGTGTCTATCTGCCATGGTAACATTTTTCTCGTGCATAATGAAGCTTAACATGTCCCATCTGGTTACTCCCTATTGTCCGTTGTATTTTCATCTTTCATTTTATGACAATTGGTATCAACTGTGACAGGTATGGTTCATGGCAAATTACTCCTACATCTTTGTCGGCTTTGATGAGGTTGGTCTGCTGTTATTTGTCTATGTTTTCAGCATGTTTATTTCTCAGTGATTCTTTACCTCTTGGCCTTCTTGTTCGCAGATTGTACATGTTACTTTAGATAATTACGACCCTGATACACATGCTGACCACAGTGAAGAGGGGGAGGTGCCCCATCATAATTGGGTGGATGAAGTGGTGAGATCGGAAGGGAGAATGGGCGAAGATGGCAGTCCTAGTTTCTTCATCTCAAGACAACGCCCTGAAAAGAAAGACCCTTCTTTTCTGACAGGGTAATTCAATCCAAAATTCCATCAATGACTTGTTAACCCTGTTCAAGGCAACATTTTTTCAAGTCTATTGAATGTTTGACGTATACACTGGTGTTGCAATGCAGGGAAGAGATGGAGATGCCAAAGATATGGGCCCAGATTTGTCTTCAGAGAATGGCTCAACTGGCAGAGGAGAGTACAACAACTATGCGACGCATATTGGATCCGATGTTTATATATTTTGATTCAGGCTGCCATTGGTCCCGTCAACAGGGGTTGGCCTTTGCAGTTTTATCCGATATGATATTCATGGTTGAGAATTCAGGTTAGTTTGTACAATTTTCATAGATGCAGCATTTAAGTTGACCTATAAGAATTTTGAAGTAGTCTCATTCATGTTGCAGTTAATCGGCAGTCAATGTTAGCTGCAGTAATTCGTCATCTGGACCACAAGAATGTTTTGCATGATCCCCAACTTAAGTCTTATATAGTCAAGGTTGGAACTTCTCTGGCAAGGCAGATCAGACTCGAAACTTCTATTGCAGATGTTGGCTTTGTTTCGGACTTGTGCAGGCATTTGAGAAAGTGCCTCCAAGTAACAGTTGAATCCATTGAAGAGCAAGAAACAAACTTAAATGCTTCACTTCAAAATTCCATTGAAGAGTGCTTGCTGGAGATTGCGAAGGGGGTAATTGAATCTACTCACTTTCTATAATTGTGAATTTTTTTTCTGAGAATTGTATTTGTGTATTACACTTTGTTAACTAGCTGGGATTTTCGTACAGATTGGAGATGCACGGCCACTACTTGACTTGATGGCGATTACTCTTGAGAAGCTGCCACCAGGTGGAATGGTTGCTAGTGCAATTATTGGGTCATCTATGATTCTTGCTCACATGATCTCATTAGTTTCAATTTCCTCGCAGAATCAGCAGGTGAGAGGAACTATCAGCAGAAAATGTTTAAATGAATTCTCAAGTTATGAAGTTAACATTTGCTCATGCAGGTATTCCCAGAGGAGCTTCTTATTCAAATTATGCAGGCAATGTTGCATGCAGACCCATATGTTCGAGTGGGGGCTCACCAACTGTTTTCCGTCCTTCTAATTCCGACTTCAGCTCATCCTAAACACGAGATCACTTCTCTGCGAGCAAGTTGTCTCTATGAACCTAGGAGATGGCAGTCAAGTAAATCATCAGCTCTTGCTTCACTGACTGCTCGTCTGGAGAAGCTCAGGAAAGGGAAGAATGGAACTATTTTGCCAGAAAAGCACCAAAGTAGCATGCAGGACGATTTCAAGGGTACTAGTTCTCCTAATGAAGACTGCAGACAAGGATTTGCACACAAAAACTCCCCTAATTTCTATAGAATGTCTGAGACGGTGAGCATTACCTGATTTGACAGCACTTCCTATGTAATTTGTGGTCTGTTTTTTATCTTTTATTTTGCTTCTGGTTGAGGTAATGAGATGTGATTAATTCTGCAACAGATTCAGGAGCCTTATATCTTGAAGTTTAATGAAGATCAAATATCTCAGTTGCTATCTGCTTTTTGGTTACAAGCCAACCTTCATGATAATCTGCCATCAAACTATGAAGCTATTGCTCATTCTTATGTCATCACTCTTCTTTCTTCGCGTTTGCTGGTGAATTTTTGTCCTTTCTTATGTCATGATAAGGTTTCTCCCATCAATTTATTAGCTACTTGTTGTAATATCTTATTGAAATTTTAACTGGGAATGGTGCAGAACCCAAGTAGCAACCTTGTCATCTGCATGTTTCAGCTTCCTTTGGTACTGAAGAACACTTGCTTGGATCTAACCAGTGGTACTTACCCGTGACATAAACCAACTGTCAATTATTTCTCAGTGTTGTCTTCACTTGTATGTTAACTGTAATATGTATACCCATTTCTAGGGATGCTGCCTGCATCCCGTTGCAGGTCAATTTTCACACTTTCCATGAGCATGCTGATGCTTGCAGCCAAGATATATCTTATCTTAGATCTTATCGATCTATTGAAATCATTGGACCCACAGGATGTATGTCTCAGGATGAGTTATTCTTGTACGCTTTTTAGATGCACAAGTCATTCCCTTATATGCTCTTATTTGATCAAGTATTTTGTGCATTTCAGATTGATCCATATCTTGGTATCAGCAAGGAATTTCAAGTATATGTTAGGTCTCAGGTTGATCTGCGGGAGTATGGATCTGTGATGGACAATCAGTTAGCATCATTCTCACTTGATCGACTGCAGAAGAAAGTAAATGAATCGGAGATGACTGTGTTAGATATCTTAGTCCAGAACCTACATAACATAACTGAGGTACTTTAAGCTTCCTCATCAATCTTGTGCTCTGTTGATGCACTTTATCACTAACAATATTTGTTTCTTCTGATAAGCTTGAGGAAGCTGATGTGAGGAAGCAGCTGTCAGAATCATTTACACCCGATGATGCATTCATGTTTGCTCCGCAGCTAATCCTCGACTTGGGACCAAATCAAATGAGATCTCATTCTAAAAACACCGATTCTTTCGACCAGGTGGCCATCTTTTCTGAACCTGCTGTTAGAAGATCTGGATTTGCTAGTCATATAATGTGGAGATATAATTCTTTCCCAATCCTTTTTCTAGGAGTTCACATCCAACTCTTCAGTTGAGGATGATGTGATGAGCGAAGGATCTATAGACTTATCCCACTCTGCCCCTAAGGTGTCTTCTCCATCAATTTCGAATGTCATTGGCATCCGGCAGCTTCTTGAATCTGTAAGTCTCTATCTTCCTATCCCCTTCCTTTTATCTAATGTTTTTTTTCTACTTCTCTTGAACAAAATAGCTGTTATATGTTCTTCAGGCACTTGTGGTGGCCAGTCACGTGGCAGGGATGTCTCTTTCCTCCTCCCCTCTTCCATACAATGCCATGACCAGCCAATGTGAGGCTATGGGTGCAGGCCCCCGAAAGAGGCTTTCGAGTTGGTTAGCCCAAGGAAATCATAGCCCCGGAGATGTGTGCTCCCCGGTCAAGGTCTGTGCCTAGAACAGTTGTTGGGTACTGCCAATCCCCTTTGACTTCATAATCAATTCTTTTACATGTTTTCTGTTTATTTGCAGATGACTGGTGAAGTAATACACATCCAACAATCCATGTGGCCACATGATGGATCCCTCACTATGAAACTTCCTCCTGCTAGCCCATTTGACAATTTCCTTAAAGCAGCTGGTGTTTGATTGCAGATCTCCTTGAAAGTAGAGCTGGTGTTTGATTGCTGATGAAGTCTTGAAAGCAGCTGATCCTGTTAAGCTGACCCATCTTCTTTATGTAATGTAATGGTACAATGATATAGGTAGGTGGTGCTGGTGAAATATTAACTTGCCAAGCTTTGTTTTTGACTGAAATACTGATAACCTGAGCATCATCTCTCATTAGTTCCTACCATTTTGGCTCGTACTGATTTGCATCTCTTAAGCTTAGTATTTTGGGATTAGGATATCATGAGTAGGCTGTTGTAATATTGATTGTGATCAACCCTCATGTCATCTCAGTGAGAATCTGCCTCTGTTTAGATCTTCTACTCTGAATGTCTCATAATGTCTGTGACCCATGCATTTAAATCACCATGCCATAATCTTGTGAGCACTGATGTTAGACCATCTTTGGACCACAAAAGAATTAGAGAATATAATATAAAGTTGCCTAATTGCCTTGAGATTTAAAGATCTGAAGCATATGTTTGTCATGCAGAACTGCTGAATTCTATAAACACCCTTCACTTACAGTACAAGCTTGCACTGTTAGGCCTACATTACAATGTAAAACTAAAACAATTCTTCATCATCGCAGTTCTTCATCATCACAGTTCATCATATGATTCAGAGCTCTCGTACGTGGGAGACTCTGCAGGGTAATAATCATCCACAGGGCTCTCATAAGCAGGGGATTCAGTAGTTTCAGGCTGGACAAATTGAAGCAAGAAATGGATGCCATTGACCACATCGTACACCATGAGACCTATTCTGCCTCCAACCCAACTCCCCAGCTGGCTTCCCGCGAGATAGCCAATCTTCCCCATACTCTGCTCCCCGTAGAACCCACCAGCATATGTGCCAAACAGAGTGCCTGTTCCCCTAAGGAAACCTTCTGTCATGGTCCCGCCATAATAGATAGCTTCAAAGAAGTCCCATCCTGAAGAGATTATTGGACCAATGATGCGTTTGGTCTGTCGGGTAGCCAACTTTGCAGCTTTGGCTCCTGCTGTCTGGGCTTGTTTGGCCGCTTCCTTGGGAGGCAGGTTCTGTTTAAGGGCTTCCTCCAGGGCACCCTCGATTGCTGAGTGCCTTGCCCTCTCAACATGTGAGGCTCGGATGTTGTTGGAGTAGAGCTTCACCCCTTCCTTCACGGCGCATGCCAGAGTCCCGCTGCTCATGTCGAAGCAATTCAAGAATGTGAACTGTCCACTCTTTGATGACGCCTCCTCCCCCACAAGAAGCCGGCATTTTTCAGCTGCAAGTGGCAAGAGAAAATGGTACTCAGAATCATGAAAGGTCATACTCCTTTGCAAATGAATTTTCCAGGAAGACCCTTTAAGATACACAGGATGTTGGCCATAACAACAGATGATATTTGAGTTCAATGGCATATAAAAGCAGGATGATCCTGATCTACTAGAGATAGATAAATGAACCATTACCATTACTATTCCACTGTTCAGTCTCCAAATAGACAAACTCAGTGGGCAAAACTTTCTTTCATCAATTGATTCTCTGTGTCATGGAGAAGTTCTAATTGTGGGTCTCATAAGCTTGAGATAGATACTAAACAGATAGCTAGACAGTTCATTTCTTCCATTAAACCAGCAAAATGCATCTTCAGTTTTATCCCTCAAATTCTACATAAAATCATTACCTCACGTCCTCCTACAAGCTCAATCTCCTGGTTTCCATATCCAGAGCTATATCCACAATTCAATAATGACCGAATAAAGATTGCAATTGCAAAACAATGACTTTACACCAACCAACATGGAAACTCCATTCTAAAAGCAAAAACAAAACATGGAAACTCCATTGATTCAGCGGTATAGAAATAGAATCATGAATAATCCAAGATCTTGGGAACTGATGTTCGCAGATAGACCTAATTTAGATCCGTGTACACGTACCAGTGAGGCTGAGGACTACGATGCCGACGATTAAGAGGAGAAGCTTAACTCTCTTTCTCTGGACATCCAACATCGCTGGACGCTGCAAAAAGACGCAAATCAAGATCCGAAGCCGTCGGAGGGAAGATTCTCTATCAAGCCCCAAATGGACGTTTTTAGGAATCAAACGCCCTGGCAGAAAGGAGAATTCGGGCCGTCTGCGGCTGTAAGCCAGATGCTCATTGATTGAATAGGCAGGGCAAAGAAAAGTCGCGGTAATCCAGCAGTCATTGGCTGACGCTTTGCTGATGAGCAATTGGAGAACAGTTTTCAGGAAACAGCCATCGGCGACTACTCCAGCCCAGGGTTATCTTCGTGTACTTTGCGTCCTATGAAAGTCAGGCCTCTACCATTGCCTAATTGCCATGTCACAAGATTGAAAAGGAGCGCTGACCTGTCGACGTTTCATTGGATCAAGGCCCGACGTAAAGATGCCTGCCACATCCACGTGAAAACTGATGACCTACCCTTCCCTGGCTGGCTCCCCATATTATATCAACTTTGTTGAATTGTCGTCACTTTCTCGAAATACTCTCTAGAGAGCGGAAATGGCAAACCGAACCTTCAGCGCAAATACTCCCCATATTATTTCCTCTTTCGTACTCTTCTCTCTGATCGCGGTCGCCTCCGCAGAGGTCTTCTTCGAGGAGCGCTTCCATGGTAAACACGTGGATTTCTCGTTCTTTACTTCGAGATCGGACTTGTTAGTTTGTTAGCTGTGTCTCTGGTTGTGCACTTCGTTGATTTCGATCTAGGTTTTCAATCATCAGCTCGAGACTAAGTCGATCGTCTTTATGATGTCATAGCTGTGTCTGGTGTTATTATGTGGTATGATGTTTCGGACGCTTGACAATGCTTGGGAAGAGTGAATAATGCATGCCACCTGTGATGGATATATGGATTAATGCATCTCTCTGATGTTACCTTGAATCTACCTTTTTCTGAGTGAATACGTGTTATCATCTTCTCAGAGGATTCAGTAGATCATGGTATTGGCAGTTTTACATGAATCTTTTTGTTGAATTACTTGTTCATCAATTTAATTAGACTTTAGTTCAGTAGAGTGAGATTTTTTGCTTGGTTGTAATATTTATGTATTAAAAAATAGACAATGAGATCTCAAGTTTCAATAGACTGCATCCAGAGTATGATTACTTCAAAATAGGAATTGAATTATCAGATTTACTGTCCTGGATGAGTTTGTGCTGGCTCTAAGAACTGTACCTGCATTTCTAAGTCTCAAACATCTTAATATTTGCTATCGTATTTATTAATTATTATTATTATTTAACAAAATTCCTATGGTAGAAGTATTAATCAGATATTTACTGAATGATAGTCTAAAGTTGATGTGGCCCATGTGGGTAATTAGGATGGAACTTGATGCTTTCATTCAGAAGTCGGTGTTTCTAAATTAGAGTGCAAATAATAGCTTCCTGTTTGATCACTGTGAAATGAGACGGGGATTAGGTTGCATTCAGAGCAAGAGGATTTATCACAATTTTTTGAAGATGGATGATGGATATTCTTGTATATATATAATTGAATTAGGAATGTAGCATTTTTCAGGACGGACTCGAGTAATGAAAAAAAGGTTTCACCCTGTAAAAAGAATATATCAGAATTGAGATATTTCATATGAGTTTCATTCATGTTACAAGTAAAATTCAGCTGCCTTTAGCTGTGTTTATTTCTTTTTTTTCACAAAGCTGTGTTTATTTCATTAAATATTTCTAGATGTTATTTTTAAGATCACTTCCTATACATCAGTAAACTTCATCTCATTTATGTTCAACATGCCTCTATTTTCTATGATCATGGAAGATGGATGGGAGAACCGTTGGGTTAAATCTGACTGGAAGAATGATGAAAATATAGCTGGAGAGTGGAACTACACTTCTGGTAAATGGAATGGAGACCCTAATGACAAAGGTGTGCCTTTGAGGATCATGTTTTGATTTCATTCCAAGTCATTTATAGCTTGCCAAATTTTGCTGAGTTTATCAACATGTCGCTTAGATTTACATAATTTTCCCATGCAGGAATCCAGACAAGTGAAGACTACAGGTTCTATGCCATATCAGCCAAATTCCCTGAATTCAGCAACAAAGACAAGACCCTAGTCTTCCAATTTTCAGTTAAGCATGAGCAGAAACTTGACTGTGGTGGTGGCTATATGAAACTGCTTAGTGGTGATATTGATCAGAAAAAGTTTGGTGGTGACACTCCATATAGGTTCTCACCTGTTCTGTTCATCTGTTTCTGTTGCTGTATTCTTATTTATGCGATCTATACTGACTTGTCTATTTCCCAATGCAGTATTATGTTTGGTCCTGATATTTGCGGCTACAGTACAAAGAAAGTTCATGCTATTCTCAATTATAACAAAATCAATCACCTCCTCAAGGAGGATGTTCCTTGTGAGACTGATCAGCTTAGTCATGTGTATACTTTTGTCTTGCGTCCTGATGCTACGTACAGTATCCTAATCGATAATGTTGAAAAGAAAAGCGGTAGCTTGTACTCTGACTGGGATCTTCTTCCCCCAAAGACGATCAAGGATCCTGAAGCTAAGAAAGTACGCATATTTCCTAAAATCTGCTCGTATTTCCCCTTTAGGACTCGGGCTTTTCTGACATTGACTCAACTTTGTGGTTGATAGCCTGAAGATTGGGATGACAAGGAGTATATTCCTGATCCGGAAGATAAGAAGCCGGAGGTATTAACTCATTTTGATCTTCTGGGTTCCCTTTTTTGATTAAATGCTCAGACGAATTCACCATGGTAATCTGTACTTGTGTAGGGCTATGACAACATCCCTGAGGAGATAACGGATCCTGATGCGAAGAAGGTGCGACTTATAAACCTTCAAATTTCATGTTCAGGGAACTGCTTTTAGTATAATGCAGATACTTAATTGGTTGGAACTTCAGCCTGAAGACTGGGATGATGAGGAAGATGGTGAATGGACTGCCCCCACTATTCCCAACCCAGAGTACAAGGGCCCATGGAAGCCAAAGGTACAAAAAGTACCCATTTCGGGCTGAAACGATCTTGTTTGGTCAAAACACTTTCTCACGTTTGCATTATGTTCATCTTTGCAGAAAATTAAGAATCCTAACTATCAAGGAAAATGGAAAGCACCCATAATTGACAACCCTGGTGCCTTTACTTGAGCTGTAGTATTGTATTGCCTTAAGATCTGTAAGCTTTTAGTGTCTTGACAGACAATCAAATTTTGTGCAGACTTCAAGGATGACCCATATTTGTACGTCTACCCCAACTTGAAATATGTTGGCGTTGAGCTATGGCAGGTTAAATCTGGCACCTTGTTTGACAATGTCTTGGTCTGCGATGATGTAGAGTATGCAAAGAAACTTGCTGAGGAAACATGGGGCAAGAACAAGGATGTTAGTTATCATGTTTTTTGCAAATTCAGTCATTCTGTGATTAATCACGAATATGCTCTTTCTTAGATATACTTGAACTTTCAGGCTGAGAAGGCAGCATTTGAGGAGGTTGAGAACAAGAGAATAGAAGAGGTAAATCCTAAAATTCATCCTGGTGGAATGTTGAATGAACATATATCGTGCACTGGCACTTTTACTGGACTAATAGGACTGTTGCTTCTCTATTTTATTTGTTTCTAATTTTCGATATGTTCTCATGCCAGTTAGCCGAGGAGGATCCGGTCGATTCGGACGTAAGCCTATGAATCCATACAATTAATGAACCATCTTATGATACACTCCCAATCTTCTACTTCTCCATGGGTTACTGACGTCAGAATTTCTGAATTCAGGCGGAGGATGGAGACAGTGATGTAGATGATACCGAGCGTCCTGAAATCAAGAAAGATGATGCTGACGAGATAGATGACGAAGATGTGAAGGTGAGTGTTTCTTCCTTTTTTTTCTATTCCACAAGTTGGGATTATCTGCTGACTGTGACCTCAATTTTTGGGCCTCCGCTTACAGGATGAGCTGTAGACAAAGCCAGCCCGAGTCTCCATGATTCCTTTTAACCAACCCCCTTCTTTTATTAGCGTTAGCAATCTGGTTTTGTTTTTCTCGAGGGAAGGAATGGCGAGGCTGCTTTGGTGCTATAGGACGTTGAGATGTTAGGTATAAAAGAACAAGCATAATTTGAGGCTCGGGCCTGACAAAAATGATAAGATTTGACAGCTGAACATACTCTTGCCTGGCCTTGGGTGCAGGACTTCTTTGTTGGTTGCACTGGTCTTCTTGGCCCCAATTAGAATCTCAAGCTCTAAAATAATTCTGCCCCATGATATTCATTATCATCTTTTTAAGCTGTTTTGTCAAAAGTCTTATCCAAGGTCATGAACGAAGAAAACCCAGTAGATACAGATGAGAGAAAACAAGGACCAGGTTGGAATGGAGAAAATGTTATAGTTAGGAAAGCAATCTTGCATATGTAAGTGCGTGCAAGCATACAGCAGTGTTGAAACGTATCAACCCGACTCAAATGTTGCCAACTCCAACCCGCAGCAACAGAAACGTTCGTAACAGAGTAGAGCAGTGTAGTGAAAGTGTCCAATTTTATGGATGTTACTAACTATTATTATATATCACTGAGCTAGTTCAAGATGCAGGTGATTTGGGCTTCTTGACGATCAAGACGGGGCACTTGACATTCTGAGCACAGTGGTTGCTTACACTCCCAAGAAACGCTCTGCCAAAATAGTCAGTCATCAATTAGTTGAAGGGTAAGCAGCAAAGTGATTAGTTCAGAGAGAAGTGCTTCATTTCACCTCTTGATGAGGCCATAACCATGGCTGCCCATCACCAGTATATCAGCATTCAACCTCTCCACCATCTGGCAGATCACATCCCTCGCATCTCCACCTTCCACCCTCGTGTCCACCCTAATCTGCACCAACAACAACACAGGCGCATGGGTCTCTCAGTCTGAATCCATGAAGAAATGTTAAAAGGGAGAGAGACTTAAGACTAGAAGAAGAGACTCACGTCACCGGCAAGATCTCTGCAGATCTTCTGAGCCTTTTCCATCACAGACTCTGCAACCTCATTGGCGTACCTTTCCATGGTAGCCACTATATCAGACGAGAACATGTACCCTGAAAACATTCCCACACCACATCAAAATCAACAAGTCAATTGCCAAGCTCTCTCTTTTCTCCTTCTGCATCTAGAGATAGAGAGAGGTGAAAAAAGATACCTTCTGAATAGTAGTAAGGCTGTCGCCTACCTGTGCCATCAAGACCTGTGTAGACAGTTGGGGCGCTCCTGGCATAGACCAGGAAGAGGGTGTCTTTGAAATTGGAGGAGACCAGGTTTGTAAGGCACCATGTGAGGGCGTAGGTGCTCTCCTCGCCCTCGTCCACGGCAACCACTATCCTCCTCTCCGCCTTCTCTTCTGCTGCTGTTTCCGCCATATGTTAATCCTACAGCCGGACTCCTAATTCTCCGATAGTTGCTGTTGAGTTTAGGTGAAGGTGATGAAGTGGGTATCCATTCATACAAGGGGCCGATTTTATAGGGCTGTATATTGGGAGATTAAGAGATGGGTGGGACAAGGACAATCTGTTGGCTAATATCGGCTCCCTCCTAGGGGCAAGAACCAGAAGGGTGGCTATGGCGGTTTTCAAGACAGTGGGCTGTTTTTGTAAACACACTCTCCGCATGTCAGTCCAAAGATCAATGTCTCAGCTGGCATATCTCTCCCGCTTTCTCAGCATTCCTCCTTCATCTTATCCGAAAGATAGACCAACATCATTCTTTAAAAAAAATTGGGCCAGTGTCATCATTATTCATCTCAAGGACGTGGATTGAAGCTTCACGTGCTTTTGACGCTTTCACAGTCGATGGTAGGCCTCGCAATTCGTGCTGGTCAGCTTTTATCCATGGTATATAATAATTATCGATTAAATTTAAGTATATTTTATATTTAGTTATTTGATAAAATCTTAATTAAATTATCTAATAAAAATCAATCCATCTTAGTAGATTAATGAATTTACTTGTAGGATTAACTCAACCTGATTTATAGATAACTCAAACATGTCCAGAGTAAGTATTTAGTGAAGGAAACCCTTTGACATCCTACCACATTGGACTATTGATTAAAAAAATATGTTGGGTCGATGCATACCATGTATCGTATTTTTTAAATGTATTGCAAAATAAAATAATATTAATTATTTTAGACAAATGTTCTATTAGTTTAAAAACAAATGGAATAAGAATATTTATTCTATGCATCACACCCATAGAGGGATAAGGGGTTTTAATTTATGAGGTATCACAACCAAAAGAACCCCCCATTTATAAATTCATCAAATCAGTCATTTTTGTCCACAATCGTTAGACAGAACCTACATGCACAGTATTGGGTCCAATTGACAACCCTAGATTGGACCAGCCATCCCTAGCAATTCAATTTGGTTTTTGATGGAGTTTAAAGCAATCGTAATTTATCTGCAAATACTTCAATAGAGTGAAATAAAAAAGCTATATCAGTGGTCCTGATATGGAATATAATATGAATAAAAAGGCAGAAGAAAGAAGAGTTAAGATCAACGTTTTGCCCTTGGCATGGTTGCTGTGGGCCCTCACTGCCAGAGTATGGTAAAAAAACTGCCTATATATGATTCTACCTTGTGAAGAATGCAGAAGGGCTTCTTGTGTTACTTGAAAGATACGAGAAAAACATCACTTAAATCTGCCACAAATGTTTGAAAAGCTGCTACAAGTTAAGCTGAAGCTCCAAGAACTTCCTAGTGATCCATCCAGAAGATATGAAACATCTCGGATAGGACTTCTCATGATTAAGTTTACATAGAGAGATCCCCTGAACCAGGTTTGATTGATGATGGATTATGATTTTTTCGAGGATCCGAAACCTCCAAACCCCATCATAGCTGCCACATCTGGATCAACTTCTATTTCCTCTTCTGCAGCCTTCTCCTTCTATAATAGGGTGGAAAAGGAGGAACAAAGGTCAGCTATGATGAATAATAAATCAAGATGGTATCTCCTCTGAAGAACAAATTCCTGCTCGGTCTTTATATGTTGTTAGAAGAAGGAAAATTCGTCTATTCACTGACCTTCTTCTCCTTTTTCCTTTCTCGCCGCTGGCGTCTCCGCTCTTCCTCTTCTTGCTGTTGTTTCAAGATTCGCTCGTCGAGGTCTGAAAGAGAGATTAAATTTAGATTTGCTACAATCAAAGGCTTGAGCTCCCTAGCCCTTATGACCAATGTACGGGATCCTGAATCCCTGATAGATTGGTGTCTTTCAATGAATCAAACAGAAGAATCAATTTCCGTATACTCACCTTGCTCGGTGAATGTACCAGGAACTTTCCGCTTCTTCAGAACTTCAAATCGTTCCTGAACCTGCATATCAGAAGGAATTTTAGACATAATAGAAATCATAAACTAAATGAAAAACCACATGCCCAAGAGCAACATAAGCATACCTGTTCAAGAGATGCACGCTCGACTCGCATGGACATACCAAGGGCCCTTTGATCTAAAGGATCACAAGAGTTGAGCTAGACAAATTAAAAACTGTACAAAGAATGGAGAAAAGATGTGCTCGATAGTATCCAAGTTTGCGCTCTTACGTTTTTTCCCATTGATGTGGTCCAAATAGTTTGCTGAATCTTTTACCACACATTCACAAACTGAACAGTAGTAACCAGCCTGTAAATCACATAATCCATGATCACTACAGATTCAACAAACCATGAATATGTAAAATTATCTACTGATGTCTGATAGTTTGTTTCCTTTACCAAACCACAAATCAACCTAAAGACATCAACTACAGGGAGTATACCTGCTGGCTTAAAGGTGCAATTGGAGTGACCACCTGAAAAAAATATATATCAGGATGACAGAACATCAGCATCAGTCAAATAGAACAACTCAAAGTATATAATTTGAACGGGAGAGGATTCTAAACAGCAATGGCCAATCTGAAGGCAAAGAGAGGGACAAGGCATAGGAACTTAAAGAAATTCTAAATGATTCTCAGGGTCTATACATAAGAATGAGATTCCCTGGGTCTCCTAAACAGGTTCCCTTGTAATAGCAATTGCGACAGATAAAACCATCTAATCGAAGATACTACAACTTTTTGTTTCAAAAGAACTATTGCTAATGCATATTCCAAAAAAGAGGAAATCCTAACTAGGGCAATCCCATCATTCTTATCCCCTAGTTCTTTGAGATATCAATCTCCTGAGGAGAGGGTCAGATGAAAATCATGAATTCAATGTATCCATTCATAGAAATAATAAATTTATACGAGCTGTCCACCTGTGTCTTCCCCAGTCGAGATTCAAGATCTACTTCATAGTCTCTATGCTTCAAGGGCTTCCTTTGCACCGGGGGACCTTTTGCTGGACCACACAAGCATTCATGTTAATCTTTTGTATTTGATAGAAACAGCTCCTTCAACAAACCCGACTTTGAACCACTATCCTGGATATAAAAACATGTTCCTATAGATAGCTAAAACTACTAGGCAATCAATTCATCGAATTAACCTTTCGATTTATGCCGCAACTCCGCCTCCTGCAACAAATCAACACTGAAGCTTTAATCAAGAAATTCACCGAAAAAGGATACGATTAAGTTTAACCTGCAGAAGAGTCGCGTGAACAGAGGAAATTTACCGACCTCCTCACGAGCTCGTTCAAGATACTCCTCGCGATCGAACTTCCTCCTGAAGGTGTTATCAACCCCGACAATCTACACCAAGAGAATAAAATATCAAACTTTCCCTTCATATCCTGCTCTACTTCCCCTCGAGCATCAAATCCCTAATCCAGCAGCCAACGAATCTCAACCGTTTTCCGAACTGAGTCAGAACACGCACACAGAAAGCTAAACAAAGATCTCAGAACAAGAGACAGGAGCCTACATTACTGTTGCTGGCGTTAGCCATCACTGGGCTACCGAGAGCTCAACCGTGGGGATTCGACGAAGAACAGCAGCGCAATTGAGATGCAGCACCGACAGAAAGGAACGCCGATTAAGCAGCTGATCCACGGCTCCTGCCAATGGTGTAGAGATCGGAGATGCGGAACCCTAGAAGTAAAATCGAATCCCGATAGAAATTGGGAAAGAGTTGGACAGTACACAACAGCACGCATATGTCATGACTTTTGAATTTTGAGTCTAAGCTTATTTTTAAGGAAAAAAAACAAATTATTTTAAAATTATTTTTAATAAATAATAATATTTTTTAATTTTAACTAAAATAAGTATGAACGGCCACTATCTTATCATCTATTAATTTTATATATAATTAATAAAATTATGGAACTTCTATGCATCCTATCAATTTTGGCAAATAAATAATTTATTAATTACAAATAAAAGATAGGGTGGCCATTGGGACTGTACGGACAATTCAATTAGTATTTAATCTGATTATTATGTTTATTGGGTATTGATGAATATTTTATTAAGTAATAAATTTAAAATAATTATAATATTGATATTTTATCAATTAAAGTATTATTTATTTTAACTTTTACTTGAAAATTATCAATAATATGTCATGGGCATGGAGTCATTCATGTCCTGGGTAAGCCCATTTGATGAGACATATGAGTCGTCTCTCTCATCACTTTCGGCCCACTGAAACAAACTTTGTCTTATAAATTCCAATCAAACTGCTGCACATAAACTGTATGTTGAATTTTGTCCTTCGCAGGCGGCAATAAGATTGACCGACCCATATCAAAGATGGAACGCAAAGCGAGATATAGATAAAAGAGTAAAGTGAAGAAAATCCCACCTCCCTTCAACGCACACCCATTACTCTCAAGGCTCAATTATCACCGTCTTTGACAAATATCTGCTCAGCGGCCAACATGAGATCCCATATGGATATGTGTTTGTATGCTGGAGTGAAGGCTGCAGGGTGGGCTTAGCCTTGCCTACAGAACATCACCGCCCTCCTCCTGGCAAGAGGGCAACAAAAAAAAACCATAGTGTCAGAAGAAACCAGGATTAATTGGAATTAATGATGATAAGGCAATTGGAATTAATTGCCTCCCCTATATGGCCAACTCACAAGGCTGCTATTATTTTTTCAAATACAATATAATACATGTGCACTTAAAATGAATAGAAAAAAATATGGAATTAAAGTGCATTAAAAATCATACCATGTAAATAGAATTTCAATTGGATTTTCCATAACATTACCATGTTGATGGATAAAAAAACTAGTAACACAATGATTAGAATTAAACCCCTACTGTATTTCCCATATTGCACATTTTATTTCCATAAATTACATTCCTTGCAAGTGAGCCCCCAACAAGAATCTTCTAATGAATTGGATATATTACCATTTCACAAATTTTCAATTTTGTATAGATTTTTAAAATAATTAATAAACACAATAATTACACATTAGTTATTGTGTTGTTTTTTTTACTAGGAAATCATGGGAGTTGGGCCCGATAATTGTGGGTCGGAGCAGCATCCATCGACCACTTAGATCCTGCAAGTGCGGGCGAAGGCCCCCAATGCTCAACCCACGGACGCCCGCTCTCTCTCCATTGGTCTCCCATTTCATCCTCTTTCTGATCCACGGAGTGGGAGAAATCACAGTTCCCAATGTCGTGATCAGGCACGTCTCCCTCTCTCTCTCATTTTATCCCGCTCGCTGAAACTCTCTGTGGGTATATTCTTTTCTTTTCCGTGACGGGTTGGTTGTTGTTGCTCTTCTTCTTCTTCTTCTTATATATTTTCATTGCTGGGAATGCTGGAAAGGGAAGCTATCGAAGACGAATTGGGCTTGCTCCTATTCTTCCCGCTCCAGCTGTCGGATCTTAAATTTCGTTACTTTTGATATCCGGTGGCGAACTTGGGTGTGTCCCTGCTCCATTTGACTGAAAGTATCATAGCTCGCTCTTCATTTTGTCTGATTGATCTTTGGGTGAAAGCTTTGTACTCTGGGTTGGTGAAAACTTGCAGCTTTTCTAGATCCAAGTTAGAAAAGCTCTTTCTTGTCTTGCACTTTGAGTGAATCTGATATAACTTCCAAACTTCCCCAAACTTATTTGCAAAGACTGCAACTTCCTCTATATATATTGTTGATGGCTGCTGCATCCATTTACTCGGTCATCCGAATGATCAAAGTTCAGTGTAAACATATTATCTCTTGAGGATATTGTCAATATAATCTTTCTTTGAGTGACTTATCTTTGATCTAGAATGGCATGACTTTTTTAACCATGGTGTTTCTGTTGTAACCTCGTGGTGAAGAGCTTTTGGTAGTAGCTGTATGCAGTCATTTTTCTGATACTCTTGCACTCTTACATATGGCACTTGCTGTCCTGATCTATGGTCTTCTGTGAGTTGCATTGCACATTATCTGGCCCAACCTTTCCTTGCAGATAAAAGGATGGTCATGTCATTGCTTGATTGTCATCTTCAATGGGGAATTTGATTCATGCTTCTTTTCCATTTCAGATGAGGACCCCGACAATGTGTTATTCAATCTTGCAGTTTTCAAGAAGCGTAGTTCCTAGGATTGTCAGTTTCCGGCATGAAGGTTTTCATAGTCCTTGTCCTTTCTCCAAGAACAATTCTGATGTCGGATTTCTTGGTCTCGAAACATCTAGGCAGGAAGGTGGATCCAGAAGAAGATGGATCTGCAAACCAATTTCTTCAAAAGCTGGAGGGAATAGCAGAATAACTGGTTCCAAGAAATCCACTGATATCAGGAGTGAGATTTTGGAAGAATCCATTTCTGCAGCTGTGAGAGAAGATGTAAACAGGACCAAAGTGACAGAGTTTCACAAGATTGAACATTATGATATTCAACAAAGCATTGATGATAAAAAGTCATTCGTGGGCCTTGTGACCACAATTGTCTTTGATCTCGAGACCACAGGCTTCAGCAGAGATACTGAGAGGATTATTGAAATTGCATTCCGTGATCTTAGCGGTGGTGAAAACAGCACTTTCCAGACACTGGTGAATCCTCAACGATATATTATGAACCATTTTGTTCATGGCATCAGAACCGATATGGTGAACAGACCCGACATTCCCAGGTAGTCCATACACTTATTTACCTTACTACTGTTGCTTTTATCTTCCATTTTTTTCTCATGTCTAAGATCATCCAATTATTCATCCTTGCTTGCCTTCTTCTAGCCATTTCTATCCGGATTTCAGTTTTTCCACTTCCCTGGAATCCTCATGTTTCATTGTTGAATGCATCTGGTGCCTTTATTAATCTTCTGCAATGGCTGATTCTCATGGCTTGTTGTTCATTCTAGATAATTTCCATGGCTGATTCCCATCAGTTAGCATGAGAGTCTAATAGAGCATTGGGTTTTCCCCTGTTTTCAAGAACTTTATATAAGTGTGTTTCTCCTTCTTATGATCAAATGCAGGATGCAAGACCTGATACCAATCCTGTTGAAGTATGTTGAGAGCCGTCAGAAACCCGGAGGAATTGTTCTGCTGATTGCCCACAATGCACGCACCTTCGATGTGCCTTTTCTGGTAAGCGAGTTCAACCGGTGCAACTTTGAGATCCCGCCACATTGGCGATTCATGGACACGCTGACTCTTGCTCGGGAAGTTATGAAATCTAAAGGTCCCCTCTCTTCTCCCCTCAACCAATCTGTGTATGTGTTTATGGAAGGACAGACAGGCAAGTAAAGAGCTTTGTGCATTTCATTCATGTTGACAGGGGCCAAAGTTGCTCCAAAGATATCCCTGCAAGCCCTGCGCGAGTTCTATGGTATTGAGTTGGATGGTTCGGCTCACAGGGCTATGTCGGATGTGAATGTGCTGTCGCATGTTTTCCAGAGATTAACCTTCGACTTGAAGATGTCCTTATCAGATGCTGTCAGTAGATCTTTTGCGCCCTCCGAGCTAAGTTCAGGTAAGAAGAAGAAGGACTCGAGGTAGTTTCCTGCCAGCATGGTTCATCTCATGTCCCGCAAACTGACCTCTTATGATTGCTGCTAGAAAGAAACTAATAGAAAGCAGGATCTCAAAGGAAATTGATACATGTACCTGTTTTATCATACTTGTGTTATCCCAAATAAGGGGAAACTTTGTCCTAATTCTTTAGTAAATTCTAGCATACCAAGTGCCTACCATCTCAGTTTATTAATTGCCTGAGTTTGGATGTATTCCTTTTTGAACTCGAGCTCTGCAAAAAAAAAAATAATATATCCAATGCTGTCTAAACTGAAGCAAAAGCTGAAATCGCATAATATGAAGTAGGAGTGTCTGAAAGATGTAAACTGGCAAGAGATTCCACACAGCACAGAAGTTTCTCTTACTGTACCCAACAATTATCAGTATATAAGACAGACATGCTATAAAAATAATGGTGAAGTGTCCTCTTAGATGGGGATTTTGATGTGCTGGTTATATATATGGAAAGTGGGAAGTTTTACAAAAGGAATGTCCGGGTATGTACTTCTCCATCAAAACAATATTTCCTTGATTATGAGGAGGGTCAGCATGATAAAGCACATGATCACAAGTATTGTGGCGCACATGACCATCCCACCTTTCTTTTGGGTCCTCTCAGCCTGCATTTAGTGGATTCGAGAGAGATTTAGTTTTGTTTGGATGCACAGGGAATTTAGATCAGTATTTGGATTGGGAGGGAGGGATAAATTTTAACCTTCTGGAGCTGTTTCAGTCCCTCGTCTACTGTAGTGGCAACGTTCTGAATGTTGTAGTCTATCCTATCAACAATTGTTCCCTGTTCAAATAGAGGAACATGATTCACTTGGAATGATGCCAAGAAAATAAACAGGTTGTACTATTTAGAATCCCAACAAACAGCTAATAACCTGGTCAATTACAAGAACAGACAAATCTTTCATTATCTGAGCAAGATCATTCACGGACTGGACCACCTAAAGCAAAAAAGGAAGTTAGATATTAGGAGAGACAAGTATGTGCTGAGGGAAGAAATGGAACTGAAGAGAAGCCTCTACTTGCCTGTTGGATCTCTCTTTCCCTTTCTTCTGTCAATGCTTCATTTTTCTTCAACTTGGCCATCTGATGTTCACTGAAGCCCTGGATATTAAATTTCTAGAGGACATTAGATCATATTATTGGTCGTATCAACAAACAATTTGAAATGCCTCAACTTTTTTTATAATATGAAGGAGATCATTCATTGCTATGATGGAATTCGATTATCAAAGAATCTGGTTGTTTAACATGAAGAAGCTAGGAAATTCCAATAAAAAAAGCAGCAGACCATGTCACCAAAATCATCTTCCATTTGTGATCCATTTCCACGCATGTTAATCTCCAAGTCAACTCCATCTTGGCCCTACAAATGAACAACCAGATAATTTGCAAAGTATCCCCTGACATCTATTTTGTGTTTAGATCATTATATATTATAGATTAACTTATACACATATGGTCCTCCCACCTCTTTTTGCTGTCTGAGGCGTTTCAAGTAAGTGGACTGCTTTTTGCGGAGGTCCATAGAGAGGCTTTGAAGATCAGTTGCTAGAGATCGCTGCAAAGAGAAACATTAAGAGCTCAGCAATGATGGATGATTATCTATCCAACTATTTAAATATACATTGAGATCTTTCAATATCTGTAAATTGTGTAATATTGTACAAAAATAGGCATAAAGAGGTAATAGAACTGGTTGAAATAATATTTTTGGGCCAAAGTTATGACATTCCCTCATACCTGTACATTTTTCCTAACATTTGAATCTTCTGAGGGCCCAGCTGCAGACAGCCTCATCAACTGCTTCTCAGACCTTCTCAATAGTTCAGTTATTTCTCTCGAGAGGCCCTCAATCAATCGCTGATCTTCTTTACCATCTCCAAAAGAAGGCATCAAGGCTTTGGCATGAGCCTTGGCTAGTTCAACCATTTTTACCCGAGCCCGCTGTAAATTTACTGTTATACCTTCAGAAATATCCACCCAAGCTGGAGGTAGACCCACTGTAAGAACACCATTACTGCATTAAAACAATAAATCACTCGCTATTAAGGTCCGCCTCAATAAAACATTTATAAAGAATAGCTTGAATGCTCAAAGATTCAACTTAATCATATCTTTCACCAAAGATTGGTGTGCACCACCTCCTGGCTCCCATATAAGTCACTCCCTCCCTCTTAAAGCATGGAGCAATCGTCCCAACAAGATCTGAACAACCCCATTCAGTTTCTTTAACTTCATGTTTATATTGGAATTGATTAAATACCCAGAGTTATTATGATTACTGATGAAAATATATATGATATGATCTATCAGCCCAATCTATGTAATCCTCACTGATAGCTTGCTCTGCCTTTTCATCCTTTTATCCAAAAAGCACTAGGAGAGGGCTAAGGACTTAACTAAATAAGCACATTCCGAACCAGTGATTGTTATGACAGGATTCACAGGTATGGATTCTAGTTTGAAAGACTATCCTATTGTCAAAGAGAGCAATGCACATCAAAATTTTGTGGTTATTTCTAAGCTGCGCCAGCTTCACTAAGAAATCCAGCTCCCAAAAGATACCCATACACTGCAAAGCTCTTCCATATGCCAATAAAAGATTTTGAACACAAAAACACTGGAAAAACTTCATAGATCCACAAAGGTAAACCCTCTCAGTCTTGTGGCTTATGATGAATATACTTGGATGTATTATAAGAAGCATCAAAACGAAACAATTCTACCCCTGATCTCAAATCACAGGAAAATTAGGGCTCATTTTTCTGGATCACCCAATTTTTGCAACCATAGACGAGAAATTGATCCAAACTATCCGCGTCCAAAACCAGACAAAAGCAATCTCAGTCGATGTGGCTGCACAAATGCCTATGAGAATCTATCCATGCACGACTCATACTTGTATCACGATTTAGGAGAGGTAGAGACAGATACAGAGAGCAAATTACCCGGAGCTACCAGGATCTTCGGTACTGAGAGGAGCGTAAGACTGCTTAGGGTGCAAAAGAGAGGAGCTGACCATCTCGATGACAGGGCCGCTCCTTCCAGAAGTGGAAGCTGATGAGCCGGAGGGGACCCTCACGCTCTTCAACGCATCCCTGTGCTTCCGGAATATCTGAGTGCGATTCCTCGTCGCCATGGAGCTGAGAATCACTCCTCTACGGCTTCAGATTCCGACCACGACTAGGCACCGCTGAAGCTACAGATCAGATCTGACGAAGGCGAAGGAAGCCTGAAGATACCTTTTTCTCTCGATGAATCAGCTGAAGAGGTTTTGTTGAGGGGAAAACTGGAGGAAAAATATTTGTCTGTTCGTTGCCAGAGGTCGGGTGGGGAGGAGGAGACACGTGACCGCTGTATTTGGTCACGTGCCGGCGAAGCTGAGATGGACACACCAGACTCCAGAGTCAACGACGACGTTTCATTAGTATTTTGTATTAATTGCACATTTTACCTAGAGCTTCTCTGTACCAGTAAGTTGAAGGGTAAAAATAAATGTTTTAGAAAGTTGGAGGGACTATTGAAATATTTCCTGATTGTAGTTTTCCCTTTGTCAGCTCGTCTCCTCCTGTCTCTTCGCTGTGCCTTCCTCCGGGAGCTGACCCAGCATCCGTTTTTTCTGTCATTTCTGGGATTATTGGATTCTTATATTCTAAGATCTAAGCGGGACTGGGTCAGTTTCGGACATTGCTCGTGATTATAGAGAAAATTTGGTCTTTTATAGCTTAACTTTTTGTTGGGAGACAACTTCATCCAAGCTTTCCCAGGATCCAGGCACCTATGGTTTCCTGATTGTACTTTTTGTTGTACATGATCTATGGTTTATGTTTCTCAGGAAGATCCAGGCACCTCCTTCGTCTATCAAGGATCGAGATGGGATGGCAAAGTTCTCAAAGCTGTGGGCATCTTGTAGCGCAATTATGCAAATGCATTAATCAGAAAATGAGGCTGAAAGGAAAGAAAGGTGTTCTGTGGCAGGGCCTTAACAGTGTCCTTATTCAAAGCCAAACTTCAATTAGTTGGGGTGGTTAAACTACTGCAAATCAAACCCATTAAACAGCTAAAAGATTGAAATTGAATATGGTACACCATCCTCTACACAAATTGAATAGCACAAACTGGAATAGAAAAGGTCATTCAATTGGCAGCAATAATGAGAACCACCCAAGAAACTTAATTTGACCCTGGTAAAATGGTATAAGGAGAAATTGTCAAAAGAATAATCAAATTGACTGAATAAATTGGGTCTATTGTATGGTCCAACATAAGCCAATCCCCATGTGAAAAAGTGGAACAAATGTGGAAAACCTTCTGAATAAAGTCAAGAAGTTCCTAACGTAAAGGGAAGAGCTGGGAAGTGCTGCAACCACTTGAGAGTCAAATGCTCAATAATTTCCTGACTAGAGACACAAGTTTAACCATTGCCTTGATCTTGACTTCATCACACTCTCCACCACATTCCTGACATAAAGATCAAAGCATGCTGAGCATAGACCTTTCATGAGACTAGTCTGCCCACCTGCTACCATTGTGGAGTGCATACATTCCAAGGATGGTGCTTGTAGGCCTGTATGGACCTCAGTTTTCCGGTGGTTGAGCCCACATGCTGCCAATATTGTATGAGTGGAACTTCTCACGACGCTCTTGAAATCGTCATGACCTGAAATTTTGCAAAATTTTAGAGAAGCAGCCTAAAGTTATGACTATTCCACGACATTTAGATCTATGTACCCTATGGACAGTTCATACTCAGCACCATGGGAAGTGGTATAAAGTAAGATGCAAGGACAAGACCTTATAAAGGACCTGACACATATATTTTTAGGTTTGGGATCTAGACACCAAATTTTCAAATGAAAATATACGGTTTCACATACCTAAATCATTAGGGGAGAGGCTTTTCAAATGGCTCCGGACCATTGATTGCACCTGCTCCTTCACCCTGTAGAAGTAGCTCTCATCCGGAGAAGCAGTGAAGTCCAAGTTCAAGTTTATGTTGCTGGTTGACTGAGGAAACTGCTCTTGATTCAACACCAGGCTATCCATTCCTGTGTGCTCATCGAAGAAAATGCCCCCAAGAGTATTGTTTGGGAGAACAATGGTTGGGTCCTGAAATCCCTGCCTTCTTGAATTATCCTGTCCAGAATGGAAAATACTTCGGATTCTCACAGAAGAGGAGGGAGTTTCCTGAGATCTCTCCCCAAGGATGTTCTCAAGTGATGCCCCTATTTCAGGAGTCCTCTCCCAAGTTTGCCTAGACAGATCAATACGAGAACTCAGAGGACTGGGACTTGTATGAGCAGCAAATAATCCATCTGCCCCCGAAGCCATGGCATTAGATCTGTGAACAGTTAACATATGATGTATATGTCGTTGTATCCAACGCCTCCCCGAAAGAGTAGCGGTATTAGCTCCAGAAAATGGAGAAGTTCCCTGATTGATGACACCATTAGATCTAGGAGAAGCGAGACTTCCTACTCCTCGAGTAAAGGACAGAGGAGAAGGGGGCATATTTAGATCCAATCCATCAATGAGATTGATGCCTGTCCTCTGATCAGATGTATCATCCCGACTCATTGATGATCCAAGTGCCCCAAGTCTGCACACCTCACAATACCAGTTCCCCTCAGGGACCTCTCTCCCAAGACCAACACAATAAGTGTGAGCTGGAGAGTCACAGATATCACAAAGAAGCATAAGACCATCATCTCCACCTTGCTGGCATTCCATGCACATTACATTCTGATAGGGATCAAGATAGCCCCGTATTTCTTCCTCTGAGGGTTGATAGATCTGTTATCACCAAAATATATAAACTATGAAGAACAAGACAAATATATGAATGAGACCAAAAGCACATGCACAAACAGGACTGCAAAGTATTCTTCAAGAACTGGCGAACCAAGACCCTACAGCACTGGAAGCAAATAATTTTCCTGGTCTATATCAGCTTGTGTGCAGCTGCTATTTCTAATGCGCTCTAAACTGAAAAACAAACATCATTAAAACTGCATGCATCATGAAGAAGAACAAACAGTCAAGAAAGATTTGCATTCCCAGGTAAAGGGAAGTCATCTTATACCTGATCACGCTTTGGTACTTGTACCACCACATCCCTTAGATCAACTCCTGCTGTCAACCTAGCAGATTTACTGATGGTATTAAACCTCTGCTTGCATAGTGGGCAGCGGGATTCCACTTTTGACCATTCCATGATGCAAGTGAAACAAAAATAATGACTACAACAGTTCAGCGTTCCTTGAACCCTTCTCTTATCTTCCTCAGAAAGACAAATTCCACAAACTTGCTTTATTACTTCTAATTTTTGCTTGCCCTTTTGGCTTGGAAGTCTTCTTTGCTGCAGCAACTCAGCATCCTCCTCTGTTTTCCTTGACGGAGCTGCTCTCCTGGATCGAAATAATCCATCTTTCTTACACCCCTCACGGGAGGACCGAATCCTTTTGGGAGGGGAGACAATCAGATCCCCACAAATTTTACCGGCTTCTCTCACCTGCTCTCTCTCTTCCTCTGATATAGTGTACTCAAAATCAGATGATTCAGTGACCCCCAAATCTGAATCCGACCCAACCACATGCCTCCTTTGGCATCTTCCCAAATTTCTTCTCCCCCTTCCCTCAACAATCATGGTTATTTCTGCAAGATCTGAATCATCATCTTCTTCATATCTGACTTTTTTTATTGTTCGCTTGATTTTCCTCCCCCCTTTTCTGGTGTTATTCTTGGGAGGAGCCAACTTTCTCCTTGGTTTTCTACCACTTTTAGCAACATTTTTTCGCACACCTGGCTTACATACCCTCACTTTACTCTTGTTTCTCTTTGTCACGATAGAATCCTCTTCATCTTCCAAGCATTCGTCTTCATCAGGCATAAATTCCTCATCTTCCTCTTCTTCATCAACATTGATCTTATAATCCTCGTCGTCATCATCTTCCAAAGGAACCCTTCTCCTCTTCCTGGAAGCTTTGACTTTAGATTCCTTCTGTCCGCATACATCCCGTTTCACTTCTGATTCAATTACCTCATCCTCTTCTTCATCTCCATCAATCCCCTCATAGTCATTAACGTTAACACCGGTGTCCTCATTGGAGACATTTTCATCCAAAAACTCGCCTAGATCACCAAACTCAGAGGCAAAACCGACCAAATCTTCGAAATCCTCAGACGCATTGCTCTGGTCATCAGAAACTACATAATCTTCGTCTGAATCATCTGAACCCTTATCTCCCTTGATCCTCCTCCTAAAATCTCTCCTGGAACAGCCCTTCCCAGCCCTTACCATCCGAACCAATCAACAGGTCACAGTTCCAGAAATTGAAACCAAATCCAAATATCTAATAGAGAAATAGAATTAGTCAACCTCCACTCAATTGCAGACGTTCAAAACCATCCTCAAACTTTCACAAGGAAAGCCCATGGCCCATCTATGTTTCTCTGCATCCTACGCAGCTAAGAATCCAAACCCAGACAACAGCCGCAAGTCAAAGTTCAATAAGAAAAGAATACCATGCAACCGCCTACAGGAAGAATGTTTATCGGCAAATAGAGACTCCAACGGAGGCCAACCCGATTAAACCACCCAAGCCCTTTAAAATGCACGAATACGAGAACCCAATTCGAGATTGGGGCAGAAAAATGTAAGAGGGGCGGAAACAAGCCCGCAGATCAACCTGATCTGAGCACCGAATAAGCTGCCAAAAGACCAAACTTGCCGAAAGTGTCGGCAGCACGACCCGATTTCCACCGCCCGGGCCTCTAAACAACAGCAGCAGGGATAGAAGAACCACCTGACTAGGATTAGAGGTTGAAGAAGAGAAAAGGAAGAGCCGAAGAACAAACAGAATTGCTTCTCTCTCTCTCCCTCTCTCCCCTCGTTCGCGTTTTCGTTTGTTGCGTTAGGTTCGGCATTTGCCTTTACGAAATTTTCTCTACTTGTTTTTTATTTTCTTTTTTTGAATTTTCAAATTAATATATTAATGCATATTGATGAATGAAACATCGGGCGGCATTACGACGGCGCGTGTGAGCGAAGTCACGCCCTCTCATGCATAGGTGAATTTACCTTAACACCCCTCCTTTTCACTCTTCCCGAGGCGGTGACCAGCCGTTGAGTTTTGACTGCCGGCGGCGTGATTAGTTCGGATTCTGATTAAAATTAATCGGGTATATCGACAACCGAGTCCGAAACCGCTAGATCGAGATCCGAAAAATCGGATTTGATCGGATCAAATCGTCTAGTTTGGATGCTCGTACCCGGATGCACCCAATAATACAAACCTAGGTTCGGGAAAGTTCGAATTGGGTACTAAACCGGAGCATCTATAACCCAAACTATTTCCGGCCGGACCGGTTAATAACCGATTTATTAATTCATCATTACACCTCATCTGTTTTTTTTAGTAATTGAAGAACATATCATTAATAAGGTATTAAATACATTAATTACACGTAATTATGTGGGTAGTTATGGAATTACCCTATGGATCCGAGTCTAACACCATATACTTTGGACTAATTTATCAGCTAAACAGTGATTATTGGACTTTTATGGCTTAATTTTAGCCCAAGGGTTAGTGCAAGAGAGGAAAAATGTCTCTAGGCGGATGGTTCCTTCTCATTTTCGGCCCCAAAGGGCCTGACTCCGGCAGCCGCGTTCGGCTCATGCAAAATACAGGGCCGGGCCATGACAAGCACCGCCGGACAAATTGGCCATTCATATTCTGGGCCGGGGCCGATCTCTGCACCCAATTGATGGCCTCTCTAATGTGTCCATGATCCTAAATAATAAAATATTTTTTTATTTTTTTCCTCCAAAAATCATTTGATCACTGATTTTAATTATTTCCACTATACTCTTTCATATGTGTATTTTAGTATAATGAAATTGTTGTATTTTATAATATTATTTTGACATAAAATATTTGAGATAAATTATGTTAATAATATTAAATATTTACTAAAAAGGGAGAATTTAGTATAAAAATTAAAAAAAAAACTCATTTTAATTTAATCCAAAATTTAAAATTAATTAATAATATTGGTGGAACATGAAGTCAAGCATTACTTAATTAACAATGGAATAAACCTAGTACGGCGTACCCTCCACATGTCCCTTACTTGGAGAGCATTATGGCTGCAGTAAACTAACACTTCAAAACAAAATAACTTACCCATTGTCAAGACAATCTTCTTCATGCTGTGATGATCAAGGTGGATCCTCCCATTCTAACTCCTTTGTGTCTTCTAAAAGGAAATGGCACTTTATGAAAAGGGAGGAAGATGAGAAAGATTGAACAAGGGAGGAGGTGAGCATGGCAGCAGGGGCCATGGCATGATGCTTGCCCTTTTGCTTCTCTCCCTTCAATTCTGATTACACATCCATATGGCAGACCAAGCCCTCAACTTTAGGGTTCTTAGCTCTCTCTTTTTTTTCATTTATAGTGTCTGCCTTTTGCATCTTCATGATGTGGATAATTTGATATTCCTTGCATAAATTGTCATACTGATGGCATGTTAAGACACTGTGCTTGACATAAACTACTAATCATCTTCTGCTTTGGCACTTTTGCTGCCCTCAAGCCACTTGTCAAATGCCTACAACTTGAGCCCCCCTTTCTTTTTGCTCTATATCCATGTGCATGTCTCCCTTTCAGCTCTCCCTCAATTTTAATTGTAAGAAAAATGAGACTCTCACCTTTAAAAATGACCCTTCTGTAATCCAAAATTGGGTTGTTAAACTTTATGGCAGAACCATTGTTGTAGAGGAGTTCTAGTTAGAAGTATGGACAACATCCACCCAAGTAAAGTTACTAACTTTATGCCAAGGATTGAGCACTTTTGCTGCCCTCAATTCACTTTTGCTTCTGCTTTTGATGCTCTTGAGTTTCTATCTCCTTTTGCATCTGTACTGCCTTCAAGTACATTTTGATGCCCTTCTCCAACTTCCCATCTTTCTCATTTCTCATGTAGCCCAAGAAATTCTGGGCATGATCACCCGCAAACTAAAATGGAGAGGTTTGTCAATCATTTTTCTTTATCTTACATAAAGGGGAGGAATCATTGTGGGCATGATCACCCACATGGCAAGGATGGGGGAGGTTGTAATCTCAATCTATATAGATAACACACTGTGGGGGCAATAGGTTGGTTGTTTTTGCCCTCACTTTTATGTTGGAGGTGTCAAAAGCATTGTTGTGTGTCCCTTTGGTGCATACACTAAAATGTAACATTCCAGTTAAGAAAAAGGATATAGTGCCACTTTAGACATCAGCATGCTCAGTTTGGAAGGAGAGAAAAAGCCTCACATCTTGCAACCCAAATGGCCAGTTCAGCAACATTAAAGGGGAACATAATTATCATTAAAAAAAATAACAAGAAAAAGCAAAAAACTTTTTTGTTGGGAATAAATATTGTACCTAATGAATGAACCACGTGCACTATGGACATGGTAAAGGGGAGATGCCCCTCATCCTAGATGTGACTTGCACTAATTGAATGAGTCACGACATTCCTAATCCCATCTAATTATGTTTCTGATTTGATTAGATCGGATACGATACCTGCCGACAAAGATATCCTTATTGCAAAAAAATGCTTGGTTGGCGTATTTGATAGAATGTTTGATATGCTTATCGAGTAAGAAGTTTTATTAAATTAACTTTTAAAGTATCGATATATTCGACCCTTATTAGTATATAATATATTCTTATTATTCACACTTACACTCATCCAAAATTGTAAACTCAGTTTGTATTATTTATATTATGCAGAAAAAATAAATAACTCAGAGTTAATTATTTTTACTCATTAGAGATTGGAATAATAATATCTAATTAATATAGAGTTAATTATAAATTTAAAATTAAATAGATAAAGTATATTAAAAGTGAGTGCGGTAAGAATATAATAAAATATTTTTTAAAATAGATAATTATTATTTATTTATAAAATAATTATAAATTTTTAATATTTTAAAATTATTAATTTTAAATAAAAATAAACACGAGTAATTATTGTTATACAGTTGAATGAGTCACGACATTCCTAATCCCATCAAATTATGTTTCTGATTTGATTAGATGAGATATCATCCTTGCCGACAAACATATCCTTACAGCAAAAAACTGCTTTGTTGGCCTATTTGATAGCATGTTTGATATGCTTAGTCATGTAAACCACAGCTCACATCCTCCTCAAGGTTTTATAACATTTTTTTGTTTAATTTCATTAAGTATTGAAAATCTCATATTTAATATAAATAGAAAATTATTATATGAATATAATATTTTTATCACTTAAATAATAAATTTTATATGTAGATGCATTCATTATATTTTATAATAAGGTATTAAAGTTAAGTTAATCAATAAATTAATTTGTGTGCTGCACAAATATAAAATAAAAATACTTAATTAATAAAGAATTATATAATATATAACCCATATATAATTATTGATAATAATAAATTGAAAGTCACATTAAATAAAATAAAAATATATTATAAATATATAAGTTTATAATGATTTTATAAATTGAAAGTTATAATTTTTAAATATGTATATAACTTGTGTATTCTAATATTTAATATTAATTTAATATACTTTTATATGGGAATAAAATGGAAATTTAAAAATATAATTTTATTAAATATTGCGGAAGGTAAATCATTGTTTCCCGCTTTGAGATGTTAGGGAGGAACATGCTCTGGGCAATGCGGGCGGTGGTGGGACCGAGCGGCTGCGGGCCTGCGCCGGTAACTAATGCACGCGGCCGGAGAAGCCCTACATGTGGGTCCCACCCCAGCTCTTCTATTCCATGCATCATTTTTTTCCAACAAAAAAATATTTTATTTCCAAAAGCGTCGGTACCGAACCTGATCAGGTTCGGACCCGGACCACCCCTTTGAATATACCCCGAGCTTGGAGGGAACGGCCGTTTGAATTCCTCCGTCCCCACCGGATATTATTTCTCTTCATTTTGAATTTCTTGCCCGTTAACACACCAAAATTGCATTTTACTAATTGAACCCTAAAATGAGTTTAGCAATAGCGAAATCAATATAGATGATAATAGCGAATTAATTAATTATTATAATTTTTTAATTATATTATAATATATATATAATTATATACAAATTTCCTATATTATTCATAAATATTTTAACATTACAATAATTTTGACCCCATTTTATCTTATTAATAAATACTTATCCACTTTATTAAATAATTAATGATACAATTTTCAGATATATATTAATTTTGGTAGGGATCGATAAAATTAAGCTTGATATATTTTTTTATTAATGAAAGAGGACAAATTATTTTAATTTCAATTTATTAATATATTAAACTATTTAAAAAGGAGGTTAGTAAGTAATTTTTCACTTAATGTTCTTTTTTTAGGTGCTTAAAAAATGACATCCATCCCACCAATTACATCATATAAATACGTAAATATATCAAATAATTAGATTAATTTTTGTAAATATTAGGGATATATTTACGTATTTAATTTGTATTTCAAATTTATTTATATAAGAAATTCATGTTATTTAATGATTATAACATGTTATTTATATAAGTAAATATGATTACAATAATTTAATTTTGACTATAATAATAAATATTATTATTACTAAAATTAAATGATTAGATATCATATTTTACTTAGGTGTAAAGTTTAAATTATTACATCAATTTTACACTATATTTATATAAATATTTTAATGGTTTATAAATAAATTATTATTATTTTTACCACTAATTATTTTTTGAATTATATAGGAGACTCTTAAGATAAATATATGAGAATAAATAAACATATAAGTATTATAGTGTGAATCAAACATCCAATTTGGTAGTTTGAAGTTTAAGGGATGACATTTTTTTTTCTAATATAGATTATTTAGTAAAATATTAATATTTTAAATTGTTGAATATTAAGATATTCAAATATTATTCATATAAAAAGATTTTTCATCTAAATTTTCTGTTTTTTCGGACAAAAGAAATTATACATTTGAACATGGCCGTTTGATTTACCGAAAAAAAAACTTGGCCGTTTGAAGGGAGAGAGAGAGGTGAAGGATGAATGAAGCCGTTGTACAAAGGCGCCGTAAGCGGGAGGTTCGGAATCAGGTTCGGACGGTGGTTCGGGCGGTGGTTTCTTCACCATATTAGAGAGAGAAACGAAGCAGAATTAGCAGAGAACAGAGAGCAGATAGAAACAGAGTAACATAGATAATTGAAGGAGGAGGAGGAGGAGGAGGAGGAAGACTTGGAGAGTGTTTATCGAAGAGTTCTCTCTCTCTCTCCGTGTCTCTCTAACCGTCATTTTTACTTTCTATCTTCTTCGGTTTGACGTCCCTGTTGATTCAGCCTAACCTTGCGGCTTCTCGTGTTCATCCCGAGCTGTTGGATTATGCATGTTTAAGGTGGTTGAGTTTGACATCTGTTTTCTTCAAGGTGTTGGTTGGAATCTCTGAGAGATAGATAGGGAGATTGCGACGCAGGAGGCAGATGGGAGGCGGGGTTTGAATTCTGAATTCTAAGGGTGGAATCCGATTTTGTTACTTGGGGAAAGAAATGGCACCGGAGCAAATGCTGCCGTTCTCGTTGGAGTCTGTGGTGGAGGATGTTCTTCAGAAGCATGGCACACGGTTGAGCGACCGCGACCTGGCTTCTAGAAGAGCCGAGGAAGCCTGTAATGGAGCTATCTTCTTCTTTCTTAAGCTTTAATTGTTTCTTTGAATTTCTTGAAGAAGTAAAGACGATTTCTAGAGAAATGTGGCTTGCCTAATTGGATGGTAGAAGGATTTAAGAAATTCCAGTGTCTCGATAATTTTTAATATGGACATTTGACTTAGAAATATTAATATAGCTTGTTGATTATGGCAATTCTCAATTCAGTTACTTGGATCTTGATTATCAATATCAAGATTGTAGCAAGTGGAGATGACTATCCACAAGGATTTCTACATATTGGGCTGAGCTTCCGTATTTTCTTTTTCTTTCTCGTTGCAAGGATCCGTCTGAATATGTATCAATAATCTGCTTCTTGCAGCTTCAAGAAGGCACGAGGCAGCTGGGTGGCTGAGGAGGATCATAGGCGTTGTGGGGGGAAAAGATCTGCCTGCCCAGCCATCGGAAGAGGAATTTAGGCTTGGCCTAAGGAGTGGAATAATTTTATGCAATGCGCTCAACAAGGTTCAGCCAGGGGCTGTGCCCAAGGTACTACCCTTCATGCCCCAATTCTAGTCTATATAAAACCCGATCGCTACTCAAATCTATCAGGTCTGGTGATAAAATTCCATGGTTCACTTGCATTTAGGTCGTTGAAGGCCCTTCTGATTCAGTTATTATCCCGGATGGGGCTGCTCTCTCAGTATATCAGTACTTTGAAAATGTCAGGAACTTCCTTGTCTCTGTGGGGGAGATGGGTCTCCCCACGTTTGAGGCCTCTGACTTGGAGCAGGTATTCTTCTGAGTTGATCTCTGGTGAAGATAGAAAGGATTAGACTTATTTCATAGTGGATTCTCATATGTTAGATAAATTCTAGGGAGGAAAATCGGCCAGGGTTGTGAACTGTGTGCTAGCCCTCAAAGACTATAGTGATTGGAAACAAGGCGGTGGAGTGGGATCTTGGAAATTGGGTGGAAATCTGAAACCGGTCTCTTCTGGGAAACCTTTTATTCGTAAGAATTCGGAGTTGTTCATGAATTCTTTCTCCCGTGCCTCTTCAGCAAGCGGGCAAGCTTTCAATGGAGGCCTCGGTCATGACCTCAGTGATGCAGTGAGCAAGCTTCTCTCTGTTATTCTGTGAGGGGCATCTCTTAAACATGTATTGATGCATAATTTGTAATAGATTGTCATTACCATCAATTGTAGGAAGCATCTCGGTCTCTGCGTGTGTTGGTCAATCAGATTCTTTCTGGAAAGAGGCAGGAAGAAGTCCCCATCGTAAGAACCACACGTCACTACATCCCACCTTGTATACTGTCTGGTGGTGGAACATGGATTGATGAATGAATTCATCACTGTCTCGTAATTTTTTTTTCAGATTGTGGAGTCACTGCTTGGTAAAGTTATGAAGGAATTTAAACGTCGTATTGGAAATCAAAATGGATTGGTAAGTTGGGTATTCTATGCTTGCCGAGAATCATACATTTGTGAATAAGAGTAGTTTTTTTTCCAAGATTGAGGGTTCCTTGTTCTTTTGATTTCATTTCCTGCTCTAACTTTTCTGGATACTTTCTCATTAGATGAAAGCAGAGCAGGAAGATTCTACCGTCTGTCCGGACAAGCCTCTTTCTACATGTTCATCTGGAGACTTGAAGGTACTCTGCAGAAAAAAAAACATAGAATCACCAGAATTTCCAATTGAATTTGGAATCATTAAAAGAGATTGTCACACTGAAACTTAATCTACTTGTATTATTAGACAGAAGCCATGAATGAAGGAGAAGGGACGCCTGCACCAGAAATCATTAAGGAGCACCAGGAAGAAAAGTTTGATCATGATGACCAATCGACCGGTCAAATCATGAAGCAGCAATGTATTGCCGAGAGACAGGAGCAACACATTCAGGTAAAAGTATCTCGATGAATTACTCAAGAAAATATTATGTCTTGTATGAAGTTATGGTATATTATTTCTTCTAATCTGCAGGAGTTAAAGCATACACTGCTTACAACTAAGGGACAAATGCAGTGCTTGCAAATGAAGTTCCAGGAGGAGTTTGGCAACATAGGTATAATAAAAATTTATCCAATACATTCTTGGTCTACAGCTGCCATATGATCTTTCTTTTCTGTATATTATTCCTTGACCAGGAAAACAAATGTATGGGCTTGCTCATGCTGCTTCAGGATACCAAAAAGTTCTTGAAGAAAATCGCCGACTGTACAATCAGGTGCAGGATCTAAAAGGTAGGGTTACTATGAATAACAGTTCTCTTGTAGAAATCATGGTCAACCTGCTATTGGGAAAATATTTAAATATCTAAATCATGGACAATGCTTCTGCGTGGATAGGAAATATTCGGGTATATTGTCGAGTGAGACCTTTTCTTCCTGGAAAGCCGAGTAGTTTTAGTACCATTGGCAACATAGAGGATGGAACCATCACCATCCTCACCCATTCAAAAAATGGGAAGGAGGGAAGGAAAGTATTTACCTTCAATAAAGTATTTGGCCCTGCTGCCACCCAAGGTAAACGTTTGTTGAGGCATGGATTCAAATTCTCAAAATAATGACTCGACGGAAGGTTTATACTTTGCAATAACCCGGTTCTTGTCTTGCAGGGGAAGTATTTTCAGACACTCAACCCCTCATTCGCTCTGTTCTTGATGGTTACAACGTCTGTATATTTGCTTATGGCCAGACTGGATCAGGGAAAACACACACAATGGTGAACATTCGTCTCTGTTCGAGAAAATATTTTTCTTTGTTGCCTTCTCCCCTGAAACTAGTAATCTGATATTTTATTTCATCTGGTTTGTCCTTTCAGTCGGGACCCAGGGAGCTCACTGATGAAAGCATGGGTGTGAACTACCGGGCCTTGAATGACCTGTTCCTTCTCTCCAAACAGAGAAAAGATAGCACTAGCTATGATATTTATGTTCAGATGATTGAGATCTATAACGAACAAGTGAGGGATCTATTGGTGATTGATGGCTCCAACAAAAGAGTTGAAATTCGCAACAGTTCCCAAAATGGAGTTAATGTACCTGAGGCAAATCTAGTGCCGGTGTCATCTACTTCTGATGTTATTCATTTGATGAATATTGGACAGCGTAATCGTGCAGTTAGTGCAACAGCTCTCAATGACCGAAGCAGTCGTTCACATAGGTAACTATCTGTCCTCTTATCTGTTCATAGAATAGCAAGATTTATGTGTCTCGCTTCGGGAAACTAATAGTTATTGTTGGGCAGCTGCCTGACTGTTCATGTTCATGGCAAGGAGCTAGCATCAGGAACTATTACTCGAGGCTGCATGCATCTGGTTGATTTGGCAGGAAGTGAAAGAGTTGACAAGTCTGAAGTGGTAGGGGAGAGACTGAAGGAAGCACAGCATATTAACAAATCTCTCTCTGCTTTAGGAGACGTTATCTCCTCTCTTGCCCAGAAGAATTCACACGTCCCCTACAGGAACAGCAAGTTAACTCAGCTGCTCCAAGACTCACTTGGTATGCTTGACTCTCTCACCTGCTACCTATACGGATAGCCCTCTTTATTCACTTCTTATGGGTATTATTCATCTTTGCTGCTACTACTAGGAGGGCAAGCCAAGACACTAATGTTTGTCCACATTAGCCCCGATCCAGAATCTCTGGGAGAGACGATTAGTACACTCAAATTTGCTGAACGGGTATCCGCCGTGGAACTTGGTGCTGCTAGAGTTAACAAAGATAGCTCAGAAGTAAAAGATCTGAAGGAGCAGGTAGCTAGTCTTAAGGCCGCCCTAGCAAGAAAAGAAGCAGGAGAGCTGCATTCCCAATCAAGCAGCCCCGAGAGATTCGCGGTGGCATCTGCCGGGTCAACGTCCTCCAATCTTAGCTGGCAAAGTCATGTTGTCAATGTAGAGGCAGTGGTATGGTGCATACTATGCAGAAGTTATTAAACAAATTCATATCGTCCAAATTAACATCCCAAGCTCATGCTTGATGGTAATGTGCAGGTTCAGAACAGTTCAATATCCCAACCAAAAGGAGGTAGCTTTGATCTTCAAGAAGTGTTACCAAACTCACCTCCATGGCCACCTGTTAGTAGCCCTGGACTTGGTGGAAAGGAAGATGATAAGGAGTCATTGTCTGGAGAATGGGTCGATAAGGTTATGGTGAAGAGTGTAGTCTGCCAGGAAGAAAAGCCACCAACATCCTGGGATGTTAATAGCAACATGGAAATTCCTCGGGTGTTCTACAACGATCACGAGTCCGGCGAATTTGATGCACTAACAAGCGATTCCTCAGAAGCAGACTTGCCATCGCCCTACAGTGCATCCATGGTTGCCAAGAGCCCGTTGGGTCCAAAGAATGCTAAGAAGCCTCAGGTCAAGTCATCTAAGAGTTTTGAAGTGAGGTATAGCCAAGACAACATTCATTCTCAATTATAAGCTCATTATATCAGGAGCAGGTCTAATGAAGATTCCCTGATGTGTTTTACTGATCAGGAGCATGGTTCCCACATTAATCTCTAACCCATCTAAGAAGTCGCCGGCGATGCACAGGACCAAGGCCAGCAAGATCGGCCGAGGGAAGGCGGAGAAATAGGTAACTTGTCTAGTAAGGAAGCCTTTTCCAGGCAGCTCCAGCTCCGGCCATGGCGAAGCAGTCTCCACTATTTTTTTTCTCTGCTCTTTGCTACGTAAATATATTTGTTTCTCCTTCCTCCATGGGAGAGTGAATGAGTGAGAGGGTTATGTGCTGGTTGGTATAGATGAGGCAGTGAAGGCAACTTCCTAGTTGTGCACTGCATGTTTTCCGCTTCCCTTTGTTTATATGCATTTGTTTTGTTCATTGTCTTGTTTTTTTTCCGTGTTTTCTCGGCGTCCATAGCTTGGAAAACGACGCCGAAGAAGAGCACTCGGAAAATACATAAAAAAGGAATGATGATTTTTTTCCACAGGCTTTTATTTGCTCCCGTCTTAGAAAATTGTACACTTTGGAAAACTGTTTTCCATCTCCGGAAAACAATTTTCTTTTCCTTTGTTTTCTCGTGGATGGGACGCTATAGCACAGAGGGTACAGAGAAGGCATCATCGCCACCATCCCCCCACCACCCCCAAGGCCCAACTAGGTGCTAGTGCGCGTGACACGTCACTCTTCCACTTGGCTCCGTCCCCACATGAGAGTGGCCGAGCCATGCTGCGGGTCCCGCGCGCACATGGCCACGTCAGCGGGTTGGCTGGGATTTTACAAGAAAAAAAAAAGCAGCGTACGGGTCTTGCGTCCGCAATTACTGAACTACCCCTATTAGGACCTCCTCCACCCACGAGGGAGCTCGAGATATCGGGGTCATACGGTAATTTCAGCGCCGCCTTCCTATTTGCACTGGGTCATCCAAGTGTCCAAAT
Organism: Trapa bicornis; assembly: GCA_030064425.1. Lineage (NCBI taxonomy): Eukaryota > Viridiplantae > Streptophyta > Magnoliopsida > Myrtales > Lythraceae > Trapa > Trapa bicornis. The sequence continues at coordinate 25,777,465 of CM057751.1, forward strand.
GCCGCCTACCTATGACACATTAAATAGAATAATAATTTATTAATTTTATTATTATATATATATATTTATTATGAATTTTTACGGGAAAAAACGGCAGGTGATTGACTTTAGATTGGGCGTAATTGATTAATCCTCCAATTTTTAATAATTGGCCACAGCTCATATGTGCTATGCTCATTTTCTTTTTTCATTTAATTACACTAATATTGATTAATAATTTATTCATCCATTCCCTAATTTACACTATATTAATTCATATGTACATGCATATTATATAAAAATAAATCAATTATAAATAATCATAAAATAATATAATCTCATTTGAGATTTTTTATAAAAAAAAATGACATTATTTAATATTTCGCCAAAAACAAATAAAAAAAAGGGGTGGGTAAGGAGGGTCAAACTATAAAAAATTCAGCGTTAAGGGGTGTTTTTGTCATTTCTCCTACAACCCCTCATCAGAGCTGGTACCAACTACGAGTATGATTTTAGGACATACACAGGCGTCATTATCAAAATTCATTGCCCCAAATCACTCCCCCAAAAAATCCTCTCTCTCACTCTCTCTCTAAAAAGATGCCACTTTTGATGAAGTTCTGAGCTGCTCCTGCACTCTCTGCTGCTGTTTCTTAGAGCTTTCGCCCGCTCCAACAATTAGAGCTCAACGGAAAGAGATAGATTGTTCACGGATCAGCTCAATGTGGCTCTTCTTCTGCTGGATCCATTGACGCCTTCTCATTGTCCTCTCCGTGGGTCCTCCTCCCGTCTTCAGCTCCTCCAATTTCATGTGGATGCTGAGATTGCGCTTGTTTTTTTTCTCCACTCAGTTTTCTGCCACTGTCAATTTTCATACTTCCTCTGGAATTAGCTCCTAGTCCTTTCAGATCGGCCGGCGGAGGCCGCCCGATTTAATCTCCCTAGGAGCCTCAGCCTCGGTCACTTGCTTCACTTGTTGTCTCTTCGCAGTTAGGGTTTTCTTCGGCGACATTTCGTATGTGGAGATCGTTTTCGTCTTTTTTCTAGGTCGAGCCTCATAATTTGCTCTATTTTGCTTTTTGGAGGATGGCATGCTTTGTTCTGATCTGTCTAATTGACAGCTCCTTCCACTACTTTTTCGGGCTCCATTAGAGTATGCTGAGTTTATGTGCTATAGCTTTCTTGACTTTGACTCAGCTTGTGAAGGTCCTCCTCAAGAAATAATGCCTGCCAACCTGACAAATTTGCCTTTTTTTCCCACTTTCTCAGGGGCATATCTGATTATAAAGATTGAAATTACTTTCTGATTTTGAGAAAAATGTGCACACTCGTATTAGTTCTACAGATCATAACCATATCCGAGCTTGGACTCGTGCTACCACTTCTTGCATGCTGCATTATCTTGGTATTTACGTCATTGTCTGCCATGTGGGAGAGATAGCGGCTTTGCTTGCAAGCAATTTCTCCACAGAACTGTTCTTGGAATTTGACATTTATTATATGTGGTATAGGTGGAACGCACTGAAGCTTTGCAAGTTGTGTTTTCGACATGGTATTCAGACTTGCTAGATCATAGATCAAGATGAGCCAAACAAAAGCATCAAGAGGGAACCCTCCTCTTGTTCCGCTTGGGACATTGATCGGCCATGAGCTAAGGAGTGGGAAGGCTGAGAAACCTCACGTGAAGTATGGGCAAGCTGCTTTGGCCAAGAAGGGAGAGGATTACTTTCTGGTAAAGCTGGACTGTTGTAGGATTCCAGACGACCCGGCCTCATCATTCTCTGTTTTTGCGGTACTTTTTTTTCTTGCTGTGCTTCTTTTAGTATATGCATCTACTTGAGTTGCTATCCTAAGCTTTACAAGTTTATCCTATTATTGTATTTTCCATTCTTGGGATCTTAAGTTTGGTTTGGAATATAATATGTCTCTACTGGACAGATATTTGATGGACACAATGGTATATCAGCAGCTATATTCACAAAAGAGAACCTGCTGAATAATGTTTTGAGTGCAATCCCTCAATCAGCTAGTAGGGATGAGTGGCTTCAAGCCCTTCCCCGGGCACTTGTTGCAGGCTTTGTAAAGACAGATATAGAATTTCAGCATAAAGGCAGGTCTCCTAGCTGATTAATTGCACATCTACCATAACATTCTTTGGCTACATGCTCTTACCTTGAGATACTGGGAATTCAATGGCAGGGGAAACTTCTGGGACAACAGTTACATTTGTCATCATTGATGGGTGGACAGTAACTGTTGCATCAGTTGGGGATTCACGATGCATATTGGATACACAAGGGGGTGTCGTCTCTTTGTTGACTGTTGATCATAGGCTGGAAGAAAATGTTGAAGAGAGGGAACGTGTCACTGCAAGTGGTGGTGAAGTGGGAAGGCTTAATGTCTTTGGGGCAAATGAGGTAATTCTGCACTCTATCTTTATAGAGTTTTGCTAAGGCAAGATGAGGATTGTTTATGAATTCAATCATTCCTATGTACTGTCCATAGGTTGGCCCCCTACGCTGCTGGCCTGGAGGATTGTGCCTTTCAAGGTCGATTGGTGACACGGATGTTGGAGAATTCATTGTCCCAGTTCCACATGTTAAACAAGTGAAGGTCAGTACTAGCAAATGTATTGTGTTCTTGATTTCAATGTGATGTTTCCATCAGCTGCAGAGTTCTGAAAATTGTGTTTTGTAAATTAGCTTTCTAATGCTGGGGGAAGACTCATAATTGCTTCTGATGGTATTTGGGATGCTTTATCTTCTGATATGGCTGCCAATGCTTGCCGAGGCTTATCGGCTGATCTTGCTGCCAAGCTTGTTGTAAAGGTAAGATCTTTTATAAGATCTGGAATCTCATCTTCTTTCATTTTAACAAATCAGTGAATATCCCTTGTTCCTTTTTTATCATCCAGGAAGCACTGCGGTCAAGAGGCCTAAAAGATGATACAACCTGCTTAGTTGTTGACATTATCCCATCCAACAAACTCCTTTTACCTCCAACACAAAAAAAGAAGCAAAACTTTCTTGGCTCCATTTTTGGCAAGAAGCCTCTGAACGGAATGAGCAAAGCCACAAGTAAGCTCTCCTCTGTTGGGGCCGTGGAGGAATTATTCGAAGAGGGTTCTGCTATGCTTGATGAGAGGTACAGTCATCGTACTGGGTTCTGTACACATTTGATCTTGAGAACATCTCTGCTGTGGATGTCCTCCTTTCTTGGCCTTTTTCTGGTGCTAGATATCAGAATCAACCTGCCCCCTCTGTCAAGTGATCAGAGAGCCTACTCTCTTCATCTCATTGCTGTTACATTAAAAAATTTCTTTTCAGCGGATTATCACAATATTTTCACTTTCTCCTTCCAGGTTGGGTAAGAACATTCCTCCAAACCAGAACTCTGGGGTCTTTAGATGTGCAGTTTGCCAGGTGGACCAGTCTTCTTCTGCTGATGATGTATCAGCAAATATGGGGCCCTTCTCCACTACATCAAAGCCATGGGAGGGACCATTTCTCTGCCCTACTTGTCAAAAGAAGAAGGAAGCAATGGAAGGGAAGAGAGCAAGCTGAAGAAACTGCTGTTCAGATGCCAACTAGTAAATATTCATATCAATTCTTTTTCTGTGTGAGCAGCCTCCCATTTTCTTGTCAAAGGTGGTAATTGCAATGGAAACCCAGGAAGTGTGAAGAAAAGGAGAGGAGAAAAAGCTAGAGCATATTTGGAGATATTACTAAGAGGTTTGTGTTTGATGATAGATGGTATGCATCTACTACTACTTACTAGTAGTTTGTGCTCTCAACTGTTGGACCTGACTAACCAAGAAGACTAATTCCATATCTAATGAAAGTATTGTCCTTGAATCTGTAAAGTAAGACCAACAGTGAGATGCCCTTAGCTGTGTTGTGTGTGTGGATCATATTAGAAGGCACATCCTCTTATTGTTTGTGTCTTTCTATTCAAGGACTGGGCTAGTGTGGCAGCTTTTCTTTGTTGTTTCATTAGATCATACTGCAAGAGAATATCTACTGGACTGGAGGGTCCTTTGTTACTTCCAGTTTTCCCTAGTGTTTGAACTCACTAACTTACCCTTGATATTTTACCAGAATTATAAGCTCCCCCTCCTGCAACTTTTGAAGAGATGAAGTTGAGTGTAATACTCCCTTCACCAATTTCATACAAGTCAATAACTGTCCAGTTGAATAGTTAACACATTAGACTCGAAACACAGGTATCATGTGAAAAAATTGTACACATTTACTAAAATTTCTAAGTGGACACCTTATATTGCTTATTTTTTAATAAACTGAATATTTATTCAAATTGCACAAAGCATCTATATCAGAGATTTGGCTACTAGGGGAGACAAACAAACATTGATTTCACCACTAGTAATAAACAACAATAAGATATTGTGCAAAAAAACAAACAAACAACAATAAGACATCTTTAAGCAGCCTCTGGGTGACTTGGACAAGAATCTCAATAAAAAAAATCAGCGGTTTCCACGTGGTGGAATCCTAGAGGATGACCAGCTGGACCTTGAGGAGCTACCAAAAGTTGATCCGCGGCTATCAGCACCACTGCTGCGCCACCTGTCACTACTGCCATGAGGAGGGCGGTCGTCCTGCCTACCCCAGTGGTCTGGTGGCACTGGTGGTGGGGCAGCACCCTCAGCACCACCACGCCGGAACCTGGGCACATATTTACCTGGGGCTGGAGTGGCAGCCACAGGAGCAGCAGCAGCAGTGGCTGCAGCTGCCCCAAGAGGCTCCACAGGACGGGCACCACCAGGTGGTTCATAAGGCCTAGGGGGCTCAGCTGTCTTTCCCAAAAGGGCTTCTTTCTCGAGCCTTGCCTTCTCCTCAATTTCCCTCTCTCTTTGTCTCTGCTTCTCAGCAAACTCATCTAACTTGGCTTTCCTTTCGGCCTCTTCCTTCTTCTGCCTCTCCTCCTCTACAAGAGTTAAAAGACAGACATGAAGCATATGACAAAGCAAGCCCACTCACACTTATATCACAATAGAAAGATGGATGAACAAATGGAGCCATTAATATATCTAGCATGTATGTACCAGCAATTCTGCAAGCTTCTGCTTCCTGCGCCTCCCTTTCAAGCCGCTTCTTCTCTTCAATCAAGAAGAACTTTCGCTTTCTTAGGAACTCCCTCTCCTGTTTACGAGATTGGAGTTCCTGCCTGATCAGATCCTCTCTCTGAGCTCTTATTCTATCATACTCGGCTTGCCTAAGCTGCAGGACCCTCTCCTGGAATATCATCTGCAGATACCAAGAAGCCAAGACAGAATCAGGTCATGAACACCACTAGCATATATCTAAAAAGGATACATCCAAGGTTCAACATTGCCATCTACTATGTAAAAGAATCATGAATTGTTCATCTATCAAGCTCATGAAAAATCTTAGCCAACAGAGCATAAACTGGCACTATATAATAAGTAGAGGCTTGAACCTTGTTATCAGCCATACGAGTCAATCTGTTCTTTTCCTTGAGGTCTCCATCATGGCGATGTCTGCTGAGCTCCACTTCTTGCTGCAGGACCACATAAACCATGGAACGAGCTCAATGAATGAATATCCATAATATGAAGTGCTACTACTATCTAAGGAAATATTACTCTATTTCCATAACTCATGCAGCAACCAGGACATTGTTACTTATCCTAAATTAGTAGGATAGAAAAACATGAGAGGAAAACCTACTTGTTGATCATGCTCATGTTGCTGCCTTTCCTCTACCAAGCGCTGTTGGAAAGCAGCCTCAATTAAGGGAGCAGCCTCCTCTCTCTTAGCTCTCTCTAAGTAATCCATTGTCTTAACAAGCTTTTGCAGTTTCTTCTCCATCTCCTGACGCTCTTTGAGTTGCTCGCTGCGGGCAAGCTCCATCACTGATTGTTTTGTCACTTTCTCCTACGCATGTGATAAAATAATGCATCAAGTTTCTTGGATCATATAAATAAATAACTCGTTGTGCAAAAAATAAAAATAAATAAGTTCAAAATGCATCCATGGTTTTACCCCTTCTAGAATTGGTTTTTTCCCCCTCCGTTTCCCTTTGACAGCTTCCTGAAGTAGAGCGTGTGCTTCCTGCAGTTCTCGTTCTTCAATTTCCTTGAGGATTCTTTGGTTCTTCCTTCGCTCAATTTCAGAAGCAAGTCGCTTTTGTTCTGCTTCTTCAGTTACCTTCTGTATTTTATGCCTCCTAGACTCCTCCTCACGTTCCTTTAAGAAATTAAAAAATTGAAAGCATTTCATATATGAATAATGTAGATTCAAAACAGCTAACGAAAAGGTTGAAATACATTACATACCATTTCCGAAAGCTGACGTTCATGATCCTCTTTACGTTTTTCAATGATAGATCTCCTGGCAAGGAGTCTCTTGTGTTCCCTGTCAACAGTCTCAGCAAGCCTCGGCAAGATGTCACCAAGTTTTGACTCTTCCTTTCTAGGCGGATAAATCATGGTTCTAGCTTTATTCAAATTTTGAGCAAGAGTTGCAAGGTGATTTTTCAGTACATCTGATTCAAAGCCCTAGAGGATAGGAACAGTGAGATACAATAAACCAGAGACCAGAAAAAGAACATATTTGAATGAGGATAAAACATGCAAATAATTGCATCTTATAATCAAATGCCAACCTGATCTCCAAACTGAACAACACCTTTGGCATGATCAATCTTCAACGCCAAAAACTTGTGTTTGACTGCTTCCACTGATATCTTCTCCACAACCAAAAAATTAGAAAAAGGAATCATCTGAGCTAAGACTTCAATTTTCATCGTCTGATAAACCCGAGACACCTGAAAATAAAATTGCAGCAAAAGAATATTAGTAGAATTTAAATATATATTTCTCAAAATTTTCCTTTAAATTAAAATCAGCCCTTAACATAAGTTTACAATTAGGATGGTAGGAAAGAACCAAGGAAAGATAGAGCACCTGCTGGAGCACCCTCAAGGTTGCAATTTTCTCCAAGGCAGGAACATATTGGGACAACTGTACCTCTGGAAGAGAAGAGGCTGATGCAAGCTTACCGCCAAGTTTAGAAATTTTGTTCAGTAAGGACTGAATCTTGATTGCAATATCCAAAGGGAAGAATTCATGTTCCAGTAGGTGGTAAAGATCTTTCACTTCCTGTGTTGCACAGCTGAGGACACCTTTTGCAACCTGCATGGTCATTGCACAAAAGCATAAAAGAATGAGTTCATAGACAAAAAAAGTATGGGTAAAATTGTATCCCAATGTTTAGGTTTAGTTTCCTCACCAGTTTGGATAGGAGAGATGACCGTGAAAGCTGTGAAAATAAAAGGTTATATTAGTTATAAAATTGACAAAATTACCAGGACAAGAAATTCCAACAGCAAGTTACCAGTTCCCTATTCTCCACTTTAAGATCCACATTGAACCCAATTAGGTATGCCATCCTTAGGTTACGCTCTTTCTCATTTTCAAGTTCTAAATGCGATGCCCTGCTAGAACGTTCATATGGAGAGACAGAAAGGGCAGCCAAAACAACAGAGGAGGCAATCATCTGCAAGTCTTTTTGGCTCAAGTTCTTGTTGAAACTTTTCTGAAGATTAAAGACCTTTAACCATGCATAAGCATGGTACAAATGGCTGGACGAGATCCAGAAAATCTCAGTGAGCTTTGCATAATAAATGACCATGACTGATGCCTTAGGCGTTTTCTTGACTAAGCACATTAAACCATAGATATCTTCAACTGATCGAAAAGCTTCCTGCCAGAAAAAAAAAAAAGAAAACAAGTGTTTTTAAATTACAGGAGACACAACTAAATGATAACAAGAACAAGTTCAGAATAAAAGATGCTGTTCAGAGCTGAATGAGACCTGCCACAGATCAAGCTCAGTAGCAATCTTTAACTGTTCAACTCTTGTGTCAAGATAAAGCTGCAGGCTTTCTGGAGCAGATAAGTCAGGCCGGTCCCTTTGATCTTGGTACTTGTTCAGATTAGCCAAGTGATTTCTAATAATTTCACATAGCCTGCGGAACTCAGTTGTCCGTTTGTATTGCTTGCAGAATTGAAAAGCTCGATGTGCAGTCATCTGCAAACAATTGACAAGATTTAACGAACCTTATGCAATCAGAAGAACACATTTTCAAGATTCCTGGGGAGGGATGACATTTTCAAAGGTGAAATGAGAAAATGCACGGATGGAAAAAATACATAAGTAGAAATACAAAATATATAGATATATATAGCATTGTGGATCATTACATGAAAAATCGATTGCATGGAATTTGAAGCTTGGTTTCTGCAGAAAACATTGCCCATTAATGCAAAACTTTCTATACTGTAGATCAAAACAGACTCAATTTAATCTTAACTGTGTATCATTCATTGCATAAATAACTAGTGTCAAGGGAATAAGTATCAAACATTTCAATGGAGTCTTCATTTTTTCCCCCAACAAATACATCAGCATGGAAAAAACCTTTCACTCATGTGGCCATAGATATATTAATATTAAGCACTTTATTAGGATGAATGAGAACACTCCACTCCAGATGACAAGCAAAAACATGGATAGAATGTCAACTTTTAGCATATTATAGTGCAACTGTCCAAGAAATAAATCGTATCATTGCTTGTATGAGAATTTCAATCAATCCAAGGTAACATGATATCGGTTATAAAACGATTACCGCATAGAGAGCCTCCAACTTGGAGTTGTTCCTTAATATCTCAAGCACTGTTCTGTAAGTTTCCCACAAAAACTTGAACCAGGGCGTAACAACTTCCCTATCAGACCTATCTTTTCCTTTCTCACCACCAACATAACTCAGCATCAGATCCTCTGGACGCTTATCTGCCTCAAGGTCATCAACATCAAGAGCTTCTTCCAGAGCCTGAGCCTGGGCACGAGCCTGCTCTGCCTTCTCAGTAGAGAGGTGCATGAAATGCTTGATAACTTCTTCCAGAGAAGAAACATTCACTTGCTGGCACACAATTCGGTATTGAATCAGCCCATCCTTGGCATACCTCCCTCTTCGCATATCTACACAAAGCTCAATGTACTTGAACATGATCCGCTCAAGAGTCTTCTGCCATGCTCTGGACCTCTTCGAGGTGATAACGTCGTGCAGTGCTTGTAAAGCATCTTGCTTTTGCCCAACATTTATCAATTCTGTATCGATACAATACTTTTCAGTCAGTCCATTTCAACTAGATCAAATTAGTTGATAAATATTAAGATTAACTCGGTAAAAAAATTCTACAATAATGAGATTCCCGCCAAATGCAAGTTATAAGAGTGGAATGGTTTCAATTGCTGATAGACGATGAAGAATTTCACTCAAAATAATTAGGAGCAAAAACTCACCTTCGGCTCGCTTCAAGGCATTCTCTGGTTTGACGAAAGCAGACATGCTTCAACTTAGCTATCAGCCTGCCAATAAACCAAACAAGCACATAGGATCACCACATCACTGAGAACATATATCAACTCAATGATAGATATTTCATCATCCAGTCACAGCCACAGATCCACCAGGTCTCACATGAATAGGGTCTGAAGATAGCGAAGATATTCGAAATGAGTCCGAGATCGAAAATGACAAAGAGAAGGAACCGGTACCCACTCTCGCACAGTAATCAGCAGCGAAAGAGGAAAAATGACGAAAATTGAAACCAATAAATCGCATGAAATGCGAGAGAGAGGAATCACAGAAAAGAATGTTACCGTTGGAGAAGGAGCGAAATTCAGTCGGCCTCGAGGATGCTTCCTGTGCTGCAACGATGGAGAAGCTCTACAGTTTTAGGTTGAAGAAATGAAAACTTTACGGCGAAATTGGGACGACTTTACCCGAGGCTGGTAGGGTTTTATATTTGGGGGAGAGGTAAGAAAAGGGTTTTTTATGATCTTTTACGGTTTTGGGTTTTTACTACTGGTACGAAATGGCGGCGGAAAAAAAAAAGCTGTTAAAATTTTGATCCGTCCGATCAATCAGGTGAAAAAAATATTTAAAATGATGTTATTTTTTGTTTAAATAGGATAAAAAAAGATTTAAATGATATTTATAATAAATGATATTATATATCAAATTAAAAAATATAATTATATTAAATTATTTCATTTACCTAAAATACTATGTATATAAAATTAAGAAAATTTAATTATAATATTTTTATAAAATTATAATTTTTATTTATAAAATTATTTACTGTATTAATTATACTAAATAAAATAATATATTATATTATTATACATAATTATTCTAAATTATTTAATTTTAGTACAATAAAATAGTTATTACAAATAAAATTAAAAAAATAATTATATTAAAATATTTACTTTTTATAATTTAATATTGTTGCAATAAAATAAGATTTAAATAAACTTATAGTACGTTTGCATATATGGTATATAATTATATTAAATTATTTAATTTATATAAAATTTTCCAATTTTTAATTATATAAAATATTTACTATATAATTTGGTACTGTTTTATAATTATTTAATTATAAATCATTATTTTAAATTATTTTATTTACATAAATTATATTTAAACAAAGCATTATTTATATAATTACGTATATAAAATTAAAATATTATAAATTAATAAATTATTTATCGTAAATAAATTACTATTTATTAAAATTATTAGTAAGAATAAAAAATATTAATTATATAATTTATAAAATTATAGTTATAAAAATATATAAATAATTATTAAGTTAACTATTTATAATTACAGAAAATTTTATTATAAATTATATAAACTAAAATAAGTGCAATATTTTTGTGTATATCAAATCCAATCCTAATAATCATGACTAAATCCAATTCGACTAAAATAGGAACGATGGATCCCGGAAGTATGGCCTTAATTCGAATCAAATCAGGATAATACACTATTTGGGTACGAAGTGATCTGTCGGATTAGTGCAACCTGACCGAAAATCTCAACAGCCGTGTCCGGGTCCAAGTACTACACCCGAACCGCTGGTCCGCATGGAGGGACTTTTGCCACCCCTTTGATGGTATTGGACTTCAATTTCAAACAGAAATCATACACATTTAAGAAAACTGATGGCTAGCCAGGTCACATAAGCCTGAAGTTTATACCAACAATGGCTACAACCCGAGGGAGGCCCTTGGTAGCTTAGCTTGTTGGGTCCAGCCATCACAGGATCCGGGGGGTCTGTTCCATCGCCCTTTAACCAGCCAGCCCATAGGAAATCCATGCTCTACAGCTTCAATGGCTTCAACCCGAGGGAGGCACGGAGTCTGTTGGCCTCAGCAATCTCTGGATCAGGATGGTCTGTTCCATCATCCTTCCCCTTCTCTTTCTTTTCTTTCTTCTTCTTCGGTTCATCCTGGGCACGGCTGTCATAGGCCCTCTCACCATGCCTTCTGGGGCTCATGCTTGCACGGGCATGCCTCCTCTTTCGGTTGTCCGCACCATCGCGGTCTTTCCGGTCTCTGCTCCTGCTACGGCTCCTTGAGAGGCTCCTCCTCCTATCCCTATCCCTCTCTCGCCTATCGCGCTCTCTACCTTCACGTTCCCTCTCCCGATCTCTTTCTCGTCTATATTCTCTCTCATCTCTGAGACGGTGGCGGTCCCTGTCTCTCTCCTTGTCCCCGTCCTTCTCCCTATCGTGGTCCCTGTCTCGCGTTCTCCCACGCTCTCGACCATAATCTCGGTCGTAGTAGTCCCTTTCATAATCTCTACCCCTACAAGGAGAAAGAAAATGCAAATTCAGTCAAATAAACCAGACCGACAGCAAAAGAGCTACTGTTGATGACGAATGTGAAGCCATATGTCTTGTACAACTAGAATGTAAAATTAGAACCCAATGAAAGGTTAAATTAATTTTGAATGAAAAAGATGCATATGCGCGTAATAATCAAAAGGAAATAGCGCATCCTTCAAACAATATACCAAGAGACAGACAAGTACATTAGAATAGGTTAACTTTCTAAGAATCTCGCTGTTTGATTATGTTTCTGTTTCATTTTGTGATGGCATTTGACAATAAAATAAGATTGTTTCATCCATCATACTTCTCTCTGCACCCTGCCAGTGCAGACAAACCTGGAAGGATCATAGATATCAATGTAGGAAGCTGCATTGAATTCTAAAGGTAGAACCAATTACCACAAGAGGCATACTTGTTGAAAAGTGCAAGTGTTTTAAAGTGAATTCGGCTAATCAGAAAAGCTTCCAGGATACTGACAAGTATATCAACATTAGGAAAGAAGAGCTACTATGAAGCCAGTCTAACATGTAATGACACTACAATTCTCTATCAGCAAAGAAAAACCAATATGGATCTTTAAGTATCTATTGCTATATTCCAGATTATGCTGACCAAATGTACCACAACCACGCAGAAATGCAACTTAAAAACTCCACCCTGTGAAAGGAAAAGCAAGAAACTAGAAACATTTAGGGGATCAAGGTCCCTACCTATGGCGCTGGCTATCACGTTTTCTCCGGTCCTGGTCCCGGTCCCGGTCCCTGTCTCTGTCCCTGACTGGGCTTTTTCCCCGATAATGATCCTGTTTATGGGTCAGAATAAATTTGATATTAATAACAAATGATACAACACAGAGAGAACTAGAATGAATGTCAATACCAAACAGAAGGGAAAGGAAAGTGCACCTTTTTCTCAGCACCATCATCCAGATCCTCAGCAAGTTGTTCATTCTCCTCTTTCTCTTCTTCCTCCTCAAAATCATCTTCTAAAGCACTTTTCCTAGGATCCAGTGAACCAAGTGATTCAAGAGTCCATCTGTCAAGAGAAAGGAGGACATTCATCAAGCATCATGTGAAGTCATGATACCATATATGGAAAGAAAACCAACAAAACAGGCAATCTCCGGAGGGTAAACACAGTGACAAAATAGTTCACATGTGCTCACCTTTTCTTAATACGGGGCAGGGCAATGTCGCAGGAATAGTCTTTTGTCAACAGATCATCAATTACCTCATCCACATGCGTCAAACTGAAGGCTAATAAAAGCATATTGAGAGGGAATGGATCAGAACCAAGTATAGACATTGTAAAACAAGTGACAAACTACCTTAAGTGGATTCAAAAACCTACCTCCCTCAGGTGATTTCTGTCTCACTTTGCGGTAATCATTGTAAAGCGGCTCCAAATACCGATAAACATCAGCATCTGTCCCTGTAATACGCAAGTAGAAGGCTCCAAGCACACGCACGTACCTTCAGCAAAAAGCACAGCAAGCAAGGGACACTAGAACCAAAATTTTCAGCTAATGAAAATTAATCAAAACTTGAAATATTCGTATAGCTCCAAAAGGATAGCTAACTCAGAATAGTCAAAGCATTCACAACCACATGTAAGTTTCGGATCCGAGATTTTGAGACTCTTCTGCTGCTCATTTAAGCCCCTAAGGAGATTATTATAGCAACCTGGCAGCTAATTCACGAAATGAAATGATTCCACGGCATAATAGAGCAAAACCAAGCACGTCACTAGTATGCGCGAGACATGTAAAGGGAGGCAATCGAAGAACTAGTGGAGCATTTCAGATGAATTACTTGTAATCCTCGTTCTTGATGAACTCAACGACGATATCCTTCTCCGGCTGGATTTGGAGCATCTTGAGAACCAAGCAGAGGAACGGAGTGGGCTTCCGGCTCCCACCGAACGTACCTCCGACGTGATCCAGCTCCATGGCCTTGTCGACGAGCGTCTCGGCCGTCAGGCCGAAGCACTGCTCCTTCCAGTACGTGTTCTGGTATATCTTCGACCTGACTATCTTCTCTATCAGGTTCTGGGGGTTCGTCCCCCTTATGCTCTTCGCAGTTGGATCCGTCCGGTTCGCCATCACCCCGAAATCGAGAGAGAGTGAGAGAGAAACCTAGCCCTTCCGGAAGGACAGAGAAGGCGACAGAAATTGGGGACACCTAGCGGGGTGATAAGACAAGTCCATCGACTAATGATTAATGGGCTTGATCAATTGGGCCCAATATAGGCCTGTTTACATTGAACTGGATAAGCCGATAATAGTGCATTTAAAAATTTAACACACAAAAATTTCTGAATATTCCATATTTTTTTTATTTTATAAGCAAAAATACGTTTAATCTCTCCCAATTAATCTCTCCTACTGACTTTGAGATTAATCTTACTTATGTTAAGAACATTAAAATATGTCGACTTTGATTTTTATTACACTTGAAATGAAACATATACTAAAATTTTAAATTTAGATTATTAATTTATGGTTAAAAAAACATGCTATAGGTTGGGGCTCTTTCATTGTTAAAAGATGTGCAGAAACTAAGGTTAAGGATACATGTAAATGAGAGTGCTCTTGTTAAGGAAGACAATCAACTAGCAAACTGTACTCTCACAAATCATCAATAATAAGTGTTAAACAGTCCAAACTGACCATGACTATGGAGTTTCACCAGTACAGTAACTCGAACAGACTGAAATTCGGGCTGAAAAGGCCGGGAGATGTCTATGACAGAAGGGTTAGAGCATCATCATTATACTAAACGAACTGGAGTAAAACTGGACTAGGAACAAATAACAGATTATAAGTATACAAGAATGTCTCACAAGACCAATCAATCCTAGTTATGTTCCAAGCTTTTTTACTTAACCTTCGATTAAGGACCACTTGGATGCAGTAGTGGAGTCACTAAGGAACCCTAACAATCTACACGATGAAAAGGAGATTATCTGAGTTATAGGCAGATGCTAACTTACTCCGAGTGGGAGGAGGCGGGGTTATCTTTGTACTGGCTCAACTGTGTGGTTACTTGCGACAGAGGAGGAACCTGTCTTGCTGCCCAGGATCCCATTATCGGCGGGTGGAGCTGATCCCCACTTGCCTTCTGATTCCATGGGCTCCATCACTTTCACAGACCCATCGCTCAACCCCACGGCCAATTGATTAGGCTCGAATGGATGTGTGGCAACTACAAGAGGATAGACAGGATGGCTTCTGCAGAAATGAAAGATCAGAAGTGAGTTAAAGGGAAAAAAAAGCTAAAAGCTACAAGTGCTCTAGCATCAAGCCAATTATTGTGGCATACAATTCCATGTGTGGGCTATATCTAAATGAGGATATTATATTAAAGGTTCATCAGAAATTTGGTTTCAGCCAAGCCAATGACAAGTCAACTAAAATTTTCTCTAATTTGGATGGATGCAAGAATGGCTTTAGATCATTTTTGGACCACCTGCTGCAGATGATTCCTTTTAATAGCATCAGTATCAAGTGTCAACACAGCAATAAGTTTTTAAAGTGAGATTACCCATTTAGCACTGACTGGGATAAATATGCAGTTGGTGCAATGCGGCATCCTAGTCTGAGGGTATCAGCATCAAACACTCCAATGTTACCATCCATGAATGAGGCGTAGATTAACTGGCTGTTGCAGGAGTATGCAGCATAAGATATCGGGGAAGAGAGGGAGTCTTGTGGGATCCACTGAAATAGAAAATTTGTGACAAATTTATCACAATAATCTACATATAACTAGAGATGATCCATCCTTACAATTAAGATTAAAAGAGGCTAAACTGATTACCTGGCGAATACGCTCCACCTTGGCGGCGTCATAAATCGCCAGCTGAGATTCATGCACAACTAGTAAGCGGATTTGATCTGCATGGAACTGGACTCTTGTATCCCCATTAGGAGCCTTTCCACTTGGTATTTGTATTTGGACTAATTTTCTCTTCTCCCAGGTATCGATGTTCCATAAACAAATCTAGTAATGAAATAAATCTCTTTAGGGTGTTACACTTTTTGTGGAATCGAGGGAGCAGGATTACAACACTGGGGTAATCAAATCTTACTTGGGCATCAGCTCCTGATGAAACCAACATATTAAGATTGGTGGAAAAGGCTAAACCAGTTATTCGCTTCTGGTGACCCCTCAACTTTGATTTTACCTATAAGAAATTAACAGTATAGCTCAGTTCAGAAGAAAAATTGCTTAACAGAAACAAATAAAAGAAATACACATGAAAAGTACCTCATCTACTCTGACATTGTAAATGTGGATGGTTGAATCCTCCATCCCAATTGCAATAATGTTATTATCTTGTGGATGAAACGCTAGGAAGGTCGAAGCAGGTGGAGGTGGCATAAAAGTTGTCATCACCTATAATAAAAAAATAAACAAATTGAGCTAACTCATTGAAGGGAATTCCTTTTACTTTCTTTAGGGAAATTTCAAACTCAAAATTCCAAGAAAATAGGAGCTTCATTTAGAAATTACCTTGAAAGTCATCATGTTGAACAAAGATATTTTCCCACCACACGCGGACATGACATATGAGTCATTCTTCGAGAGTGCTATGCAAGGAACTGCTTCTTCAAGGTTGACCCCAGATACATCATTGCTCATGAGAAGCCCACTGCTGGGTTGCCAATGCTGAGGTGCAACACTGGCAGTAGCCTTAAAACCAACTCACCAACTTCAGTAATCCCATCCATAAAAACATTTGAAGGACTTAAACAGGTGGTCACAATCTAGAGTTGATCCACTAACCTTCCCACTTGGATTATGTTCATTTCGGACCCACTTCCATAATTTCTGGACACCATTTGCCCCCAAAGCCAACACACCAACACCAGAATTTGTATATAGAAGTCGAACAACCTGAAGCAGAAACATAAATAATCTCATGATGGAACTTTACTGACACATTCATTAAAGGAGAACATGCATGAAACATAAAAGATATTCAACATACCTTACTAGAAGTATCTCCACTGTCTGGCATGGTAACTAATTGGCATTGGATTGTATCTAGTATTTCTGTCAACTGCCACGACTTGGATTTTTCGACCACTTCCTCTACAGCTCTTGGTTTCTCCACGCCTCTACCCATTGCTTCGACTCCATTCTGGAAAAAATGGAAACAAAATAATGATTCCCAACTCAGAGAAGGTTGACTTAATTGTTCAAGATTTAATGGCCTCTTACATGTGCCAGAGTAACTAAATTCTTCTGAAAACACTTAGACACGTAATATTAGCATGCATAATGACAATGCCATAAGAAAGTTGAGGTTTTAAAATAACAAAACATGCCATAGCTTTTCCAGATAATGATTTCAAATCTGATGAATATTTTCTTTGTAAACCAACAAGCATTGGATTAGAGTGCCGATAAAGAAATTAATTGATTGCAATGCACACTATGACATACAATAATTGGAGAAGGCCTGGCGGGAGAGCTCCTTTCAACCTTCAGATTTACCGGGCTGGCATTTGTAGCCACAGAGGGACCAGAAACCTAAATAGAAATACAAGAAAAGGATAAATGCAACTTTTATTAGGACGAGTGAAACCATAAAAATATGAGCTAACCTTAACATATGAAGATTCAATTGGATTTTGCAGTACTGCTTCAAAGTTAGGGCTTTCATTCACCTTAACATATCTAAGGCCTGCATTATTTGAGAGTATCTTGAATCCATTATCTGCAGTTGTCACAGCTAGAAGATTTCCCTCCTTGTTGAATCTTAGACGAGGAAAGCTCTGCAAAATTATTACATTAAGTCATAAAAATATTCAGTGTAAGCAGAGTTTTCATAAGATGGGAATAAACAGACTTCATTATACTGACCAATAATCCGCCTTCTGCATCAGTGCTAGTAAGAAGGTTGACATTATCCATGTCCCAGAACTTTATCTGCCCATCTTCACCCACAGCTAAAAAGTGGTTTTGGGTCGTGTCAAACTGGACAACACCATGAGATTTCTTTTTTATTAATCCTGAATATTTCCTTTTTACAGCTCCTTCACTTTCATTCCATTCCACCAGAAAAGATTCCCCATCTTTACTTGTTCCACATGAAAACAATCTGCAGATTCGCATAGAATAAGGTGAAAATGGAAGAGGAAAAAGCATTATCTAGATCATATTGATTATGTAAAGACGGAGGCAACATGGCTTATAAAAAAAAGGAGAAATAAGAGTTTCATAATTCATCCAAAAACTGGAAAAGAAAAGATAATTCAGGAACTGAACATCAAAATGGTTCGATCAATCTCCCATGCAAGAGGCTACGAGTGCAAACATCCTTATATTGGCATTCAAAACTGAGCTCTTCTTACCTACTTCCATCAGCACTGTAAAGCATTGTAGTGCAATAATGACCAGGAGCATCATAATCAACTCTAGATCCTATATTGTCATACAACCAGGCCTTTATTTTCCCATCAACAGCCGTTGAAAATATGAACTAATAACACAAGACGAAACCAAGTCAATGCAACTAATTGTATAGGAACAAATATACAAGTGTAAGTATTGGAAGGGAAATTTATGCTCATTTGCACTGTTTCTAACTAAATACCTGGATATTCTCCTTATGATGTGGACAAATGGAATAAACAGAAGCCTCATGGCCTTCGAAGTTAAACAGCCTTCGCCCGTTTATGTCCCACACCTATTCATTATTTTTGGTAAAAAGATTTTGAAATAGAGCAATACTAAACATTAAAAATTTTATGAGATACTGAATCTACCTTAATCAGCTTATCATCTCCACATGTTACAATACATAGTTGTTTGTTAGGAATAGAAAAGGCCAGATCATTTACAGAACCAATATGTGCCTCAATCTGCAAAATAAGGAAGTGGTAAGATGCATTAATAGACCTTGAAACTCCCAAGTAGTACATAGGCAGCTTACCTCTGTTTGCTGGCGTAGATCATTTGATCCATGGCAGGCGTATAGGTGAACCAAGTGTTTATTGAATGCGGCACCTGTAGATCAAGAAAGCACCTATATATACATTTTTTGTGGAAAAGTTTATTCCAAGTAGATAAATTATAAACACAGACCTACAAAATTTCCATCTGGGCTCCATGAAACCTTATTAACAGAGATAGCTGGTTCTTTGACAGATGCCGCCTATAAGAAAAGCTCGTTCATTAGAACATTCAAACTGCTGTCATCCTAAATGGGCTACACTCTAAACAGAAGAAATTATTGGAGAACACTTTCATACAAACTTATCTGCAAGTTATAAGCGAGATTTTAGCTTATAGCAAATTATGTAATCATTAAAAATGGCATGCATACAACCTGAAAAGCAGGTGAAACAGACGATGAATCCCACGTTTTGAATGCCCTAGATACCAATATTTCTTGTGATCCGAGTTCCCAGATGGTAATCTCACCGCCGTTACAACCAACTGCAAGATGACAATGAGAGAAGAAAACATTATCAGATGGTGCACTGTAAGTCCACTATGTTGAAATTAAGGACATTCAACGAGGAATTAAGATAGAGTAGTTAAGGAACAGATTTTATACCAAGAAGCACTGTTGGGTGAGCTGGATGAAAATCCATGCTAGTTACGGGAGATCCTTGGCGAATGGTGAAAGCTACTGTCCTGGGAAGGTCTTCCAGAGACCAAGAAGCCTGGTGTCGAGCTATGGGGTAAGTAACCTAACAGACAAAATAAAAACAATTAGACATAGATGATATACAGGTATTTTATTGCAGGAAACCCTACAAAGCCAATGAGAGAACTAAGAAAATTCAGTACCTCCTCAACAGATTGTGTCGGTCTAAGCCTCTTCAGCAACTGCTCATGTTCTGTACTCTGGTAATCAACCATTCCAGGAGCAGTAGGAGTTAATGGTCGCTTCAGCATTGGAACTGCTCAAACCAAAAAGATATAGTATTTAGTTCATATTTTGGTGTTAAAAGAAAATTTAAAAAAACTCTTCACACCATCGACATAGAAGAAAAGAATATTAAACTAAACCATGTTGAGCTATTCTAAAGTTCTATCCCTTTCTGCAAATAAGCATTTAAGAAATGGGTACCAACTTCTTCTGAGGTTCTGACCTTGATTAGGAGGAACAGGTATTGAAGATGCATTGACAACAGCTGCTTGAACAGATGAAGATACAGAAGCATTGGCCATCCAACCAGCTAAAGCATTGGCATTAGCTGCAGCTGCTGTAGGTGGAAAGGGCTATACAAACACAATAGGTAAAAGCAAATAAGCATAATAGTCCAGACAAATTGTTTGAAGTAGGAAAATTCAGAATTTATACTACATCATACCCCATGAGCAGCCACCATAGTAGGGGGAGTAGAAAGCTTTGCAACTGCAAGGTTGATAGCTGTGGGAGCAAGGGGGCCATTCGGAGGAGTACATGTATGATCAGTGAACAAAGTCTTAATGTCTGGATTCGGACGAGGATTCTTGCATAGTTGGTGCTGCCAGTTCAAGCTAAATATATTGAAAAAAAATGTGTCAGCTAGAATTATGATTCTAAATTCAAATATATAGGTGCGGAAAACGAATTTATATCTGGATATACATGAATGTAAATTGTGACATTTAAATGAAATAATTAAGCAGAATTCTACCAACTTTTCAACTCATAAATCACTAGGAAGGAAACAAACAAGGATTTTAAACATGTTCAGTTGAATTCTAAAAAGTTAGCTTGCTTGAACAATGTAGCACTACCATGTGAACCAAAGGTAGAACTGCAAAGAGTAGGAAAGCTTACTCATTAACTTCTCTAATTAGCAATAGAATTGTGGAAAATGGCAAATGATCCTAACATGCAGAATGATTACTCACGAGAAATGTAATAATACCTCTGATTAATTAACGTCCTCAATCTTGAAGACTTCAAGGCAGGAAATACAAGCTTATCACGAAACAGGGGATTTGCTTCTATAAGTTTTTTCAGCTCTATCAGCATGATGTTACGGGCAGTCCTTGTATCTCCATATTTAGAAAGCTGCTCGTTCTCCCTGTTATAATAAATGCAAGTAATTATATAGAAGATGTGATTCTCTAATAAACAATTTAATATGAGGATTTTCTTATTGATCCTATATATCCTGTATATATGGATTCATCCCACCTCTTAGACACAGATTAATCGAAATAGACACTAATTGTACCATGAATGGTAAAGACAGCTTGACTAGAAATACTGAGTTATACACAGAGAATCTTACAAGACCTGTTCATATTGAATTAGACTATGTGATAATGCTCGAGGCAACAAATATAAGTGACATATAAAGAGCCAGGACTACCTGAAATTCCCAAGAGTTAGTAGCTGGGTGATTTCTTTATACAATTCATCATTGAAGGTGGAGAACACTTTCAAATCGCTCACTAAAATCTCAACTGCTTTAGCCTTGTCTTGCCTAAATAATCATCAAGACAATAAAATTGTCAAAACTGAAACACCTTCAACCGGGAAAGGAATGTGGCTACAACAAATAAGCAGTTTGAAATTTAAATTACCGATCAAGTGCTTCAAGGTACTTTTGCTTCCTGATTTCAAAAAAAATCTTCATTGAATGACGGTTGTCATCAACTTTGGTAAATCCTGTCAAGTACTTCTCAACTTCTTCCCATTCTCCAGCTAGAACTTTCTCCTCAAAATACTTCATATTAAAGTAGAAACCCGATTCTTTCTCGAGCCTGAATAAAAACATGATTTATCGAGGGAGTTTACCGATTAGAGTGGAAAACAAAAGTTCTGTATGATATATGAATAATTATTAGAAATTGAAAACACAAGCACAGTTAAAAAAACATTTTGCTAAATGTTAGACTCAAGACTTAAGCATCCAAATTGTGACATAATATGTAAATAAAGAAAAGGCGAGTATATAGTCTTCTCATACGGACAGAAATTTGATCATACAGACACACCTACATAATCATTGCACAATAACTCTGGAGAGGGTAACTATCAAAAAACTCTGGAGAAGGCGTTACTTTTTCTTTCAGATCAAAGTAAAATGTAAAAAAGTAAGAATAGAGGTCGTGGACGTAAGCTAACTGAAAATATATATATATATATATAGATTTTTTCATTGACAATTAACAAAAAAAAAACTCGGTGAAAATTTCATTCTTATTTCCTGGGCCATGAAAAATAACCGACGCAGAAATGGAATTGATGCAAGTTTTTGTTTCTTTTTAATCTATCTTTTCCTTTCTTATCATGGGAAAGCCAAGCGATACGAATCAGAGTTTTTTTTGCGTTAACATACAGAATAAATGTGTTCAATCAAAGGGGAGAAGCATCACGCTCTACAGAGGAGATAATCAACGACTAAGAAAAACATCAAGACATCCTATATCATCAAAAATGTTCTGCTTTCGGATTCAAGTCCATACACCAGCTAAGGACATGCTGAAACAAAACAATCGGAGAAAGAACTATGACTTGGAAAGAAGAGGCTTTACTTGTGAACGGACTCCTTGAACTTCTCTTCCTCGAGGAATTGAAGTATGAGAAACACCAATTCTCTGCTCAGGGAAGACATTTCTGGACCTCAAACAGGCAGAACCCGACTCAGCAACCAATCCGAGAGGAGAACCCGTCAGGAACCCAAATAGAGCGACAAAACCTCCAATCCAAAGCGGAGAAGCCAGATCTCACAACTCCAGGTCCAAATCTGAACTCCGATATCGCATAAACAGGCAACTCTCTAGATTCCGAGGCCCCTCAACGCACGAAGTCTGAGGACGTCTAGGGTTTAAAAGGCAGCAGAAGAGAGAGAAAGGAGGTGAGGTGGGATAGATAGAGGAAGAGAGAGACAAAGGGGAGATAAAGGAGACTTGGTCTCGCTATCTTCGATGCATTGTGCAGGCGTCTTTTCCCCCTTCACTGACTTATCAGTAATATGTAATTGCACTTATCAGATAAGAATATAGGAGTTAGAGAGCTTATCGGATAAGTACATTGAGCTATTAGAAATCTTATCATGGCCTGTGAAAAGCAGGGGCTCGACGGACTGGAAACCATGAATTCAAATCCAGTGAATATTCATCACACACGTCCAGCCAGTCCTTTCCATTCATCATACTATTGCTTTCCAATTTACCGCGACTCGGCTCTTTCTTATCGCGATATGTAAAGATAAGCATATCCTTCTAGTCCTCCATCCCCACGCGCTGTGCTTGTAAAGTGGTTGTACCAAATTTTGTTTGAGCTCATAAATTATTTAAATTGGTGTTAAATAAGATAATTGAAGAAAAATGGGAGTGAATTTGATAGCTTATTTGCACACAATTTTTTTAATAAATATATATATATAATCCTATTCTTATATAAATAAAGAGAAATTGGACATAATTAAATTATTTAATTATAGTTTTTCAAAAAAATTAATGTACTTTAGAAATAAGAAATTATGAGTAAAATTATCTAAATAAAACCTTAATTAAACACAATATGTATTTTAACATGATTTATAATAGAAATTTTATCAATTTAAATTTTGTGAATATAACGTCTAAAATTTATTATAAGGGTAATTATTTCTCGATTATAGAGTATTTAGGTTAAATAATGGAAAATGTATTTATAGGTCAAATTATTCATATTAAAATAAAAATTTAAGGCAAATTAATATTTAAATAAAATTTATTTTTATTCTAATAATATAATAAATGGAAGTATCAAACTTTTTCTTTTTCGGTTTTAAATTAAATATTAATTTGAGTCATTTTCCAAGTAATAGAGTAGAGGCGGGTATTAAAGTCCATATTTATAGGCTATAGTATTAAGTAAAGGTTCATTAACATAGACTTATAATCAAATTCAGAGGGCTATTACTATTGCAACAAGCAAATATAATGCATTTTTCTCCTATCCTTAAAAAATTACCAAAAAAAATATTGTTAATCAACCTCGTAGTCCAATAAGGTTAACTTACTAGTAAAAAACCATACACCCAAAAACAATATTCCATGAGACCAATGGGTGACAGTATCTTGTTGTGGATGGGTGGACCATTGGGCTCTCCCTAAGATGATAATAGGATTCAAGTGCATGTGCATAAATTAGCCACTACATATAAAAAAATAAAATAAAAAAGAATGATAATTATTATTTTTATGGTCTCTCTTGAGTAACATGTACATGTTAATGCCACGTGTCAGTCAAACCTATGTGTTTTCAAATACAATTGTCACTTTGCCCCCACAAAAACATGAATGTCAGAATATGTCAAGTTTGAATGTGCACACTTTTATTATTTGCATCATAAATAATCTTACTCATATAATTTAATATGATCACTCAATTATTATTCAATCCAATATATTTTTAACGGCCAATAAATGTTTTTAATTATTTTTTATGGGTATAAATATTTCTTTAATAATTTGCACACTTTTGTATATATAATTGATATTGATATAGTAATAAATAATTATAATTATAGCAATTAAAGTTTTATAAATTAATTTTTTGTTTAAAAAAACATTAAAAGGAGATGTGAGGGGGACGACACAACTGTCAGACCGGCCAGGCAGCCGCGTAAGCCCCATGCAAATGCCACGTGCCAGCGCGTGGGTGTGGCCATCTCATCCGCAGGTAGCGTGATCACGCTCGCTGTGGCGTCACCGTGACGGCAAAAGAGCGCCTCTCGATATCTCGGAGAGATAACGATGGGCTCCACAATTAATCGCCGCTCGTACCGTGTTGACGCGAACCTCGTCACGGGCCCACTCGCATGCTGGCCGCTCGCTGTCACGCCGGAGTATCATCATAATTTCTTTTTAAAGAGAACATTTTTTCTCTTTGTAAAAACGAAAAAAAAAATGACAAAAAAAAAACTCGCATCGGACCATTGACCTCTGGGGTCGAGTCCGTGGTCTGAACTGGAACGGATCCCTGGCCACCCCTGGCAAAATTAATTATAATATAATTTAATTGATAATATCATAATAAAATAAAAACATATTTATTATCATACTTTTAATTTTTAATATATTATCATAGAAGAATTAATCACATGCGGACGGGACCAGAACTCAATTGGCGGATTGAGTAGAAATGGACGGCCATTAATTTGTTTCCCAATAAATTATACTAATTTGTTAAAATTCTGATATATTATCCAAAAATTGATATAAAAACAATTAATATTTATATATAGTGGCATTTTTCCGTGACATTTCCTGCCATATTAGGCCCAAAAAAGGAAGTAAGCTAATAAAGGAAAATGTTGTGGGAAAAGTAATATAAGGATAAGGTCTATATATCATATAAGATTTAAATTTCTAATTATAGGCAGGGATTTTTTGTAAGAGCATTAGGTTAGATTATATTGGAGGGGATTTTAAATGGAACCCAATAGAAAATAAATAATTATAATAATAATAAATATAAGAAAAATTAACGATACCCAATTATGGTATATATTAAAAATATACTATATAAAATTTTATCAGATTTATAATTATGGTATATATTAAAAATAAAAATTCAACTGCATCTTTTATTCTTTAGTTTTTGTTGCCCTATTTATTAACACTGAATTAGAAATTTACAGGGCAAAAGTTTTTTTTATGAATTTAAGATTGATTAAGGAGTTTTTGTTTTCATCTTTTATTATATTTGTGAAAATATTTAATTATTATAAAAGAATTTTTTACTTAAAATAGATTGAATATAATTTTAGTAAAATTGTAATTAAGTTAAATTAAAATTTAATAAAATGATAATTTGTTAGAAGAATTTTATAATATAATTTATTACTTAATATATAATAATACTAAGAATTTATTATTAGTACTATACAATATATATATATTATTTATTAAATGCAGACATAAAATTTGGATCCTATTAACTCATGCATGTGACTAATTTAGGATTTTTTAATGTTTTTAGATTTTTTGTTTCGGGTAGTCCGAACCCGGTCCGGTTTATGTCGTGTTTTTCTGTCATCCAGATCTAATGGTTTTCGACCGGTTAAGGTTATCAAAATTACGTGAGGAAGCATAAACAAGACATTTTTCATTGGTCGAAGGGTGCTTAATAATTATTAAACCGACAATATTAGGGTAAAAGCAGGTGAGGACAGCCGGTTTACCGGCTAGACCGTAGCCTTATCGGCTCGAATCTGAAGGTCCGACGGCGAGGAAGAGTGGAAGAACAAGCAAATTGCAGAGATATCATCCATGGCTATCTCCGGCCTCTTGCGTCTCCATGCTCTCATCGCACCCTCCACAAGCCGTTTCGCCGACTTTGCCCTGTCCGGCGTCGAGGACACGATCTCCACGGCCTCCTGGTTCGTTACGACATCCCAAACCTGCAGAAGAATGGAGGGTTGATCCAAGATCTGATGGGGTGGATTGAGCTTAACGTTCGATTTATTAAGATGTCTAAGGGCATACCCCATCAGTTGCGAGGATGATGAACTGGTCACTGCTAGTGATGATCCTCTGGGTCACATCAGGCTCGGAGATCAGCCCGGAGCCCTTCACGCAGTAGTCCCCGAAGGCCCTGGACATTGCTAGGCCCGGCGACTCAACAGCGGGGAGCCAGAGACGGTGAACCCCGGGCTCGTCGTCTAGGCAGAAGACCCTCCCGTTGCATTCACTTATCCTCTCCGCCTCCTCTATTGACCGCAACAAACAAGACTTGTAAGCACAGACAAACCTTTCGCCTAACTCGAGGAGGAGGTTCAGAAATCCCACCTGGTAGATTTGGCTTGAAATCCACTGTCAGCTGAACCGGCAGTAAGGTGCCGTCATCGGAAGTAGTCGCCAGCACGGCCCGGGAATCGCCCACGTTTGCTACGACAATACGGTCACCCTAAGTGAAGAACACGCACATCTTACTCATCAGTCAATCCATCACTGTATATAAGACACCGCTTGATAGACTCGATCGCGCTTTGCCTGCAGAGAGAGCCTATTTACCTGCCTGACGATAGACAAAGCGGTGGTGCCGCTGTAGAATGAGTTGATGTTGCGGTGCTGGCTGAGCTCCTGATCGACTGCGGCGCAGGTCTTGAA
Organism: Trapa bicornis; assembly: GCA_030064425.1. Classification (NCBI taxonomy): domain Eukaryota; kingdom Viridiplantae; phylum Streptophyta; class Magnoliopsida; order Myrtales; family Lythraceae; genus Trapa; species Trapa bicornis. The sequence goes on from CM057751.1 coordinate 25,804,246, forward strand.
GTAGGAGCGCTTCCATACCTCGAACCAATGGTGCTTCATATCGAATTTCGAGCTAAAATTGGGGTCGATGGAGGCCTCGGCAAGAGTTTCTTGCCAATTGTACAGCAGAGATGCTGGCATAGTCTTCCTGACCCTCTTGGAAACATAATGACCCCATGGACCATGCCCGTCAAATACGCCACAGAAGATCATGTCCGTTTGGCACCCAAATTTCTGCAGAAGAACATCAACCAGATCAGTGAAAAGGCACACCTGAAAAGGGCTTCTATGGTTGATTCTGAAGGATAAGAATCTGCCATTAGAAGTGATTTACCTCCCAAACAATGCAGCAATCTTGGCTTATCCCTTTCTCGCCTCTTTGAGAGAAAACAGACACGAGATTCATAGATCCATCCACGTTCATGGCTCCTGAATTGCAGAGCAGAAAGTCCTTCTTCTTCGCTTCCTTGGCCATGGCTTCTGCAGCGTCTCGGTCATCGCAGGCGGACCCAAAGTTCTTTCCTTTCCGAACCGAGAGAGATCTAGCGAGGCCATTGAACATAGAAGATAAGTGCCCCATCACCAGCCCTACTGATGGTACCAAAGCTCAAGTCCCTGAGAAAAAAAAATGCAGAACATTTTCAATCTCTAGTTCTGAACTACTGTAAAAGACACGATCTGGCTGGGACTGTATAAAGAGACAGAGGATCTAAAAACATGAAAAGACAAGAAAAAAGTTTGATCCTTGAGTGACCACCAACGATCATCATGCCTGCGCGGTATCCATGATCGGATTCACTTAGAGAAGGAGACATTCATGCGTATAGACAGAGCAGAAAATATAATACTTCACAATAGAATGACCAGGAAGGAGACTAGAGGACCTCGAAGGGTTTGCAGAGAGCAAGCCGCGGCCGGTGAGAATCAGGCTGCCGGAACCTGACGGGACCGCAGGAGAATGGACTGGTGGGTCATCCGGTACACAAGAGGGTATCTGAGATTCCCCAAAGGGAGCTCAGAGGGAGATCAAAGTCCATGAGGAGGAGGAGGAGCTAGTTGGGTTGGGTTTGTCTATGTGTCGCTTCCTCGCTCTATATTATCCGAAAAAGGAGGGAGAAGATGCCATTGCTACTTGCCAACATAGACTCAGGTCTAACTATTGAGAGTACTCTTAACCCTCCAATTCCTCATTCCTAATCATCATTAGGGACAAATTAATTCTCATTAATGATAGCGTCATATTCATTATCGGCTTCCTTGTTATCCACTTCTCTGCTCTCTTCTTCATTTGTCTTATTAGAATATTCCATGCCCGACCAACCAACGTAAGGCTTCACCTGCTCCTGTATAAATATATATATATATATCTATAAATATGGTACGAATATTACATTTTTTATTAATTAAATTCATTAAATATTATATTATATTATACTAAATATAACATTTTATTAATTAGTTAAATTATATAAGTGAAACTTTTCAAAGGTTTTATTTTTATCAAATATTTCGTACAAAAAATAATATTTTTCAAATATTTGGCATTAAAATATCAATTGGTTCAAATGTTTAGCATTATTAATGTAATTTAGTTGTCATTAAATTATAAATAAAAAAGAATTATGGACAAGTTAATCAATATCTTATAAGCTTATGGAAATAGTTAATTGTAATAATGAGTGAGTGGCGCAGCATTAGTAATTAAGTGGAAGTATGAATCTTTGCCTTCGCTTGTTGGGATACCTTTGGCAATGTGGGGGGTTGTCGTGATCCGGTGGAGCCCATCCCACCTAAATGATCATGCCCACTATCATTCTATGGCTTGATCATGCCCACGGAGGCTTGGCGGCCTGTGGGACCCATAGTTGCCCCATTGGATCATCCAACAAATCTCCACCTCAGATTTTCCTCTTTGAGAACATCATTGTAGTTTAGTGCTTTACATAAAACGACAAAAATCTTACACGACAGTTATATATATATGGTACCCAACAAACTTGTAATTTCATACAATTAAATATATTCTCCATTTTTTTAACTTTTTTTTTTGCTCAATCTCATTTTTTTAACTGAAGTCATCATTCACCGATTAACCCGTGCTATTGACAGCAGTTCGGTAATGGCCGGCCGACTGGGGGCGGCGGAGCACATTCAGATTCTTGCACATGATCGACACACCATGGACGTGGTCAGCACAGGAGCCATGGGAGGACGAGGGCTGCCAGATGAAAATGGAGGGAAACCGAGATGGTCAGAGTCAAAGTAGGCCAAGGTCCACCACTCCCACCCTTTTGATACTAATGGCACCGGGCCCTACATTCCCATGTGGGGCGGTGAAGGTGGACAACGACATGATACGGCCCTTGGGATGGAGGAAAAAAAGCTGCCATCTTTCCATTGAATTGAGCGTTCTTGCTTTTGGTAGTGTGGATGGATCATGGGAATAATGCCCTTTAGGACGAAGATATTGCGTCCTTCCAACTTCAACTTCCATCAAAATATAAACCTCTGGTCTTGTGTTGAGGATAAGAGAGGAATCGTGACGTTACCTGAGTTGATCCTTACCTTGGATGATGGAACTCTTGGTAGTGTGCAAATGCCAAGTCCTTCAAGCTACCATGGCTGCCAGCTTGTTGTTGCAGGAGAATAAATAGTTCTCACAGGGACTGTTGTAGATTCAAAGCTAACAAAGCCCAAATTTCATTCCCTGCCTGAAAGTATGGCATGCCCAAGAAGCAGTACCGCATATACAGCTTAAACCAGTTCGAACAGCATAATGTCACCAATGTGAAAAGGCACACAGGAAGGATGAACACTGAAGTTTCTCCTTGCTAATGAAAATTGGTGCTTTTCTGCACAGAAAACTTGACCCGCTTGCCACCTGTTCCATTCTAGACCTTCACTGGACCATTTGATTCCCCTTGTATTCAGCTTGAAACTGTCTTACCATCTGTATAGACTCATGATATAGGTTGAGATCAATTCCATCCACATTTCTTCCCACACGAGCTTGCAGGGTTGCCTGGAAAGGAAATTAATGACATCCAGTGATGGTGTTGATTTACTGGTTGGAACAAGCAAAAACTTGGAGATTCCAAGTCCAAAGAGGAAAATTTTGAATTAACCTCATTCTCAGGTTGGATAATCCTGAGTTCACCAATGAATTGATAGATTGATCCAACTCGGAAGCTAAGGTCCCTGAGATGAACCGTGCTCACCTTTAGCTTGGCCCTTCCATCAACAATAATTGCAAAAGCAGTCTCCACTGAATACTCTTGTAGCCTAAAAGGAGCATCAAATACATATATATATATATATGAAATATAAGCTACTTTAGATAAAGACTTGTGAGTGCAGCAAGCTTACACTACCCCATGCGCAGAAAACAGAATTAAGAGGCATTTTTCAACCATGTAAGTGATATCAAACTAGTTTTCTTGGAAAAGTTATGCTGAGCAGACCCGACAACAGTGCTCTAGGAGATGGATATCAAGGCCATCATTCAGAGCCATTATTGTATAATAAGCCATGTGTAAGATGCAACTGCAAGATCTAGCAGAAGGAATGAATGAAATGGAAAGAAACAAAGCAACTGCAAGATCTATGTGTAGATGCGAGTGCCCAATTTTCATATTTTTGTACGAGGAGATCATGCTCTCTGCACTCGGCCATCGGATTCGCATCCTCAAAAACTAAGCTTGTCAGATTTTCCAGGAGGAAAAACCCATTAGCAAGTAGATGTGTTGATGAAGCATCGACTTTCAACTGCAAACCCAACCCGTGATTTCTGATAATCCTAGCAACTTCAATAATTCTAAGAAGGGAAGAAACGGTCGGAAGTAAAAGAGAGGAGCCCTGCCTTCCAATTACTCTGAGCGACGACCCGTTGGCAAAGAAAGGGGACGACGGGACAAGATCCTCCAGGGAGACCAACGCTCCTGATTTTATCGCGGACGCCATCGCTGAGACTGCTCCAGCGGACGAAAGCTCCACCTTTTCCGGCAGCCGAGCTCCAAGAGCAACAATACGGGCCGGGCTTCTATAGTGTTTGAAGAGAACAAGCTTGGGCTTAATAGATTTTATCCATAAGACTGTTACAGAAACGTCAACCATAGCCGCCCGCCAGCCCACCAGCGATGACAAGTAACCCTAACCCTAGCCGATAGCCCCCGCTCTTTATAAATGCCTCGGTGCCTCATCAACCGTCCTTACTTCCCAAATCACGTCTCCTTGCTCTTCAACAATGCACCCAGCTATTGATTTTCTTCGTGTTGAACTTTTTGCTGATTTTGTGTTTATCTGGTGGCGGTGATGATAAATTCGTATCCCAGCTCATTACGAGACCTGTGTTGGTCCATGAGTAGACTTGTTTCAACGTTTATCTGAGCTTCTAGGTTTCCATGGTTCCTTCTTTATTGCTTACAGGCCAAAAAACCGAGCTTTAGCTTACCTTTCGTTTGTTTCTCATCGTCTATTATGTTTTCCACTGTAAATGTGACGTTTTTATAGCCATACGCATGAATTTGCTCTGAATTATACTATTTCCTGAAAGTTGGTCGTTCCCAATGATGTATAAGATCGAACCATGCTAATGCTGAATATTTAGTGATTACTTCATTTGTTTACTTCTGAGGGAACTTGAATTCCATACGCCAAGAATATTCCTATTTCGTGAAAGTGGGTCACCTCTGGATGTTTCATTGATCCTTCTTGAGTCCACTATATGGCAACACTATTGTGTTCCATGTTTGTCAATTCTCATGTGTTTGTTCAGCTTGTAAAGTAAGTTCTTTCTTTAATTCCGCTAATGAATCAGTATTAATAAAATTGAATTTTGGAACCATAGTACATCTATTTTCCATAGTGAGAAGCATAAACCTTTATTTTGTATCATAATTTTGAATCAAATAGAATGGTTTTGCTCTGATAAATGTTTATCCTATCTCATTACGAGACTCTTTTGGGTCAAGGAGTTAATTCATTCCATATTCATCTGAGCTTAAATGTAAATCTATTTTTGTTTCTTTCCTATTCATAATCTTAGTTTTTTTCCACCATGCACTTCTTGCTTGATGTTAATCAAATGCAACTATTTGTGATGTAGTATTATTTTTCACCAGAGTATCTTTTGACAAATGCAATGTTTTCTTATGTAGCAACGATACTGGCAACAGTTGAAATCCCTTTGGCGCCCAAGCTTGCTGTTCTTGAGCACACCATTTGTCATGTATATGATAGTCAAACCATTTCCTGCTGCAGCATCACCAACCTCCTGATCTTTGTCTTCATCAGATCTCCTGGAAGTGATTCATTTGTGTTTGATATAAATGAATGGCACATCTGTGTAATTGAAATCAAGGAAATACAAAATATGTTCTACCAAATTTCTGCTTAATACAATTAGAGGCGTTTTCTTAATGTGCCACTCCTCTTGTTAAATGTGATTATAATTAAAAATATTATAGACTACTTTAAATAGTTTATATATACTAATAAATTTATTAAATATTTATGATTGACCATTTGAAATTATCAACTTTTATAATCATTGTACCATTGAACAAAAATAATATTTGTACTAATTTAAAATAGGGATCACATAATTTAAGTTAGTACGATCAAGATGAAAAAACCCAAATTTGTATAAATATTATATTTTTACATTTAAATTTACAGTGAAAAACAAATAATAATTATATTCTTATATTTTTATTTAGATTTATTTTTTATCACCTTCCTAACATAAATATACGCAAATTATTCTTAAAATTTTTTACAACAAAATATTTTTAAATAATTTTTTTTGGTGTTGAAATAATTAATAAATGTAATAATTTTGACAATTCTTGAAAAGTTTCACTGATTCAAAAAAAATTGTTTTGGGTAGATTTCTTGTAATATTTAAATTTTAAAAAATAGCATGAAAAAGTGAATTTGCACTTTTTGGTAATTTATTAAGCAAAAAAAAATCCAATTCAAAAGTGATATTCTAAAATTGTCAACACAATTTCAAACAATGATAATCATTAATTTTGGAAGACTGTCATCAACCTTCAACATTACCTGTCTCCTTCTTCCTCCAATCCATTCTCCTTCTCTCTAACCATCTATTTTTTGAAACCACCCTTTCTCCATCTCCCCTATCCCTCAATCCATTCACTTATGGGCCTCTCTGAGCTTTGATGAAGAGAGCCAATCTGAACCTCTCTTTAGATAGATAGACTTCCCAACTTTCTTTTGGGTTTTCTGGATTTTGGTTTCCTAGGTTTCATGTTTTGATCTTTGGTTCTCAAAGAGATCTGCTTGGCATACTATGGCGGAGGACAGGAAGAGGTTCGCCGTAATCGGGATTTCCTTCGTCGTCCTATTGGCCATCGGCGCCCTGTTGACCTTGGGTGTCGTGTACAACAACAAGCCTGGGGATGTGGAGACCAGATCGGTGACCAGTGATGCCATGTCGACGATGAAAACGGTGGAGGCGATATGCTCTCCCACGGACTACAAGACCACGTGCGTCAACAGCCTCAAGGGTGTCAACACGACCGACCCCAAGGAGCTGATCAAGGCGGGGTTTGCCGCGGGGGTGAAGAGTATTGGGGCTTCCTTGAAGAAATCGGACGCGCTGAGGGTGATCGAGAAGGATCCGAGGGCGGCCCAAGCCCTTGAGAACTGCAAGGAGCTCATGGGCTACTCCATAGATAACCTCAGGCGGTCGCTCGAGAATGCAGGCCACTTCGACCTAAATGGCATCGATGAGGTCCTCTCCAACCTCAAGACCTGGCTCAGTGCAGCCCTCACATATCAGGAAACCTGCTTCGACGGGTTCGAGAACACGACCGGTAATAAATCCCGGCGAGATATTCAGTGAGTTCTAGTTTACAAGGTCATTATTCTCGTCTCTTCTGCAGGTGATGCAGGGAAGAAGATGAGGCAGGCGCTGAAGACGGCGACTCAAATCACGAGCAATGGTCTTGCAATGATCACCGATTTCCACGATACGCTGGAGAGTATGAACATGCTGAGCACCGGTGTCCGGCGGGAGATGTTGTCGAGCGATGACCGTGTTCCCGATTGGGTCCCGGAGGAAGTGGTTATCCGTGGGCTCGTGGAGCGGCCGGCGGCTAAGATTAAGGCTGACCTCGTGGTGGCCAAGGACGGAAGTGGCAAGTACAAAACCATCAAGGAGGCTCTTAAGGATATCCCGAAGAAGAGTAACAAGACCTTTGTGCTTTACATCAAGGAAGGGGTTTACAGAGAGCAGGTTCAATTCAACAAGAGCTTGACCCACCTCATGGTGATCGGAGACGGCCCCACTAATACGAGGATAACCTTCAACAAGAACTACGTCGACGGAACTCCGACCTTCGAGACTGCTACTGTCGGTAAGTCGATGAACCCATTGACATCACGGTCGACCCGACCCGACCCAACTCGAACTGCTAGCTACATTTGAGTAACTATGATTGATTCTTGCATCAAGCAGCCGTTCTCGGGGATTTCTTCATTGCCAAGGACATCGGGTTCGAGAACACCGCCGGCCCTGAAAAACACCAGGCGGTGGCCCTGAGGGTCCAGTCCGATCGGTCGGTCTTCTACAATTGTCACATGGACGGCTACCAGGACACTCTCTACGCACACACCCTCCGCCAGTACTACCGCAACTGCGTCGTCTCCGGCACGATCGACTTCGTCTTCGGCGATTCGGCTGCCGTCTTCCAAAACTGCACTTTCCTCGTCCGAAAGCCGCTCGACAACCAGCAGTGCATTGTCACGGCCCAGGGGAGGAAGGAGAGGCGGCAGCCGTCGGCCATCGTGCTCCAGAACTGTTGCATCCTCCCCCACTCGAGCTACGTCAAGAACGGAAACACCAAGACGTACCTGGGCCGACCCTGGAAGGAGTACTCGAGGACGATCATCGTGGAGTCGTACATTGACGATGTGATCGACTCCGAGGGATGGATGCCGTGGGCAGGCAACTTCGGCCTCAATACATGCTTCTACACCGAGTATGGCAACACCGGGCCGGGAGCCAAGACCGCCGGCAGGGTAAAGTGGCGTGGCGTGAAGAACATCACACACCAGCACGCGGCGGATTTCGCCCCAGGGAGATTCATCAGTGGGAACACATGGATCCCTCGGGCCAGAGTGCCATACACTGCTGGATTGTTCCATGCTCACAGTTAAAAGTAGCTCATGCCTCTGCTAGGAGGAGGTTTGTATGAGATTTTTCTCTTTTCCCCTTCAATCTCTCGAAATTGTAATATGCAATTTTTCCTAATGGTTTATTTTTCCATTTAATTATACATATTTAAAATTAATAATTTTACATAAGGATTTATCGCGTTGTGTTTACACCGTATAAATCCAATTTAAACTGAAATTGAATATTGTGCAAAAAAAACTGAAATTGAATATTGGATAAAAACCCATAATTTAATTAAAAAATATTTAAAATCAGTTTTATACCATAATTTTTAATAATAGGTACGATAAGATCTAATAATTATAATATTTCATATTTAATCACATTTTTGTATTTAAACACTATTTTTTCTCAAATTTAAATATGAAAATATATGTAAATATGAAAAAGCCTAAAAATATATTTTATATTATAAATTTAAGAGAATTATATCAATCTTACAATAGTATATATTTTCTGTAAATATTATATATTAACTTAAAATAATTTATACGTAAAAAAATTAAGAATAGAAAAAAGTTGGATTTAAAATTACTTTAATTTAAAAAATTAGCTATTAGTATAAAATTTTCTATTTTTATAAATAGTTATATAAATTAGAAAATAAAAATTATGATGTTAAATTAATAGAAAATTAAAATATAAATTAAGTTAAAAACAGTTGAAATTAAAGCTATATATCAACCAAAATTAATAAATCGTTCAATTTATTAATGGAAAAATAATTCGTAATATTGTGAACCGTTTGTAATTGAATGAGTAATCTATTTTAAATATAAATAAAAATTAAAAAATTCTATAAATGGAATAAAATATAAAAATATTACTAAAATTATAAAGTTGAATGAGTAATCTATTATAAATATAAATAAATCTAACCACTTATCAATTTACGCTTATTTAATTAGACTAGGCAGGATTCATCCAATATTGGATGACTCGTAACTATTCATATTGACCTACTTATTTTCTACGGGTGAAAATAATATGAAAAATATATATTTTTCTATAAATAATTTCAAAACTTTATTTATAGAAAATGAGATATTTTTAGAGAAAAAATAATTGTAACATATATATATATATATATAGATATCTTCATTCAATTAACATGAATTATTAAAACTTTTCAATTGAGTCCTTGCACAAGAGGACTATAGCACAACAAGACTGGGACATATAAGGATTAATTCTGAAGTACGAGCGAGTGTAGGGATTGAAGTGAAACTTATTATTGGCTATTTCTCGTATTAAATGAAGACCTCCAGTAACCCTTTCCTTGCGCTTCCTCTCAGCTCTCACATCCATATCGGAAACCTCTTTCGAGATCGATCCATGGCGGTGACGAGTTCGGCTTCGTCTTCGTCGTCTTACGACTCATCTTCATCCGATTCATCGGATTCTTCGTCTACCCGTCGTCGCCGCCGCCGTCAGAGCCACCGTGGCCGTCGCGATAGGGACAGGGACGACGCCCTGAAGGTCCGGAAGAAAGACCGCTCGATTGGAAAAAGACGCCGCCGTCACCGAAGGCGCCGCTCTTCTTCTGACTCTCACTCGTCGGACTATTCGAGGTATTTTGTTTGAAATAGTACCGGATTGTTTGCATGAATGGTGAAATCTGATTCGGTTATATGTGAGGTTGATTCTTCCATAGAAAGCTATCGTTTGTGGCGTGGTTCTGATGCCAGTGATACAGGAAGAATTATAGGGATACATCTGCTGTGAATGATCCCTTTCCCTCTGAATTTGCCTGTTATCATTTTGTAGTGACACATCCGAAAGTGGTCATGAAGTTCGTGAAACGAAGCGCAGAAAGCATGATAGGTCAAAGAAGGTAAATGCTTTGCAACTATCTTCATGTGGATACAGACGACAGGTACTTTTCATTTGTTGTGATTGGTAGCTTCTATTGTGAACCAGCGCAAAGAGAAGGATAGAAGTAAAAGCCGGTACAATAAACATGACAAACGCAAATTCAAAGAGGTAAGCAGATGATTTACAGTATGACGCAGTGTTCTTGTGTTATTGATGGACTGGCTGAAAGTATTATTAGGTTAAATGCATAGCTTCTTGGTGGATCTATTATTTCTTTTACATGCAAGCTAGCGTCATGTTGATATATGGTTTCTCTACGCTGCTGTACCCACTGGGTTTTCTATATCTAAATATAAGCTGTACCTGGTCTAATTTCACAATTGAGGTGCTCATGATATTCTCTGCCTTTCTGGCTCTTTGAATTTGGAGCTGGGTGCTGTGACACAATGTTTGGGCACATGATTGGTTTGCCTGCATCTTTTTGTGTGGTCTATCCTGGCAATGTGAGCCATATGCAGAACCAGAAGGATGAAGGAAGTAGTGGTCCGGTTCAGCTTTCTAAGGTACTTGGCATGCACTTATGTTGCTAATGTGTGAACTATATTTTACACAAGTTTTTATACTAGTTCTAATTTGATGAATTCCATTCAGTTCCTTGGACGGGATTATGATGATGGTGACCGTCGAAGTGCTGTCTCTGGCAAAAAGGTAGGAAATTCTATCTATAGTAGCAGATGCTATTTCTGATCACTGATGCATGAATTGCAAATTTAATTTGTAATGCTTCTTTCTGTGCCATAGATTCTTTTGAAAGTTGAGAAGACAAAGGAGGACAAGCTGGAAGAAAGTAAACGAAGTGAATTGCTAAAGTTCTTAAATGCTAGCTTTGATTGATTCATTCTGAAGGTTGTGGACCACTTATGTTTGGAATCTAGCTGGTCTACTAAGTTAGGAGGTGCTCATCTATGCCCTGGATGTCCTTTGGTGGGAGGAAATTTCCTTTTGCTATCAGAAAGTGCTTGCTGCCCAGTTGATTGAAGTGTCAAGGTTTTACCTACATATGTGAGTTGCAATGGTCATTGTGAGGACATACGATTAAATAGTACCCTTCTGGCTCTTACCTTGAGAATTTGAGTAAGCTTGGCGTGTCTTTGCTTTATTCTTTTGATGATCTGGGTGTGCGAGTTTTGATTTTAACGTGCCCCCTCCCCCAACTTGAAAAGGTTTTGCCATTCTCATCACATCACATGCACTGTTGTTGAAATAGGTCAAAGGTCCAAACCAATTTTATCCTATTGTTTGAAACATGCTTAGATATTCCTGAAGAATGGCTTGTGAGTAGGGTATGTTCCTTTACTTGGTTGTGTATCTACCATATACTGGAGCATGTTTGCTTCATCTATCTTTGCATGATATATCATCTAAGATCATCAATCCATTTTCTTGTATTCATTAACACAAGGCATGTGCAGTAGTCCTGCCTTGGTGCATTCAAGCTGTTGTTTGACATGTTCTGCCCCTTGGATCTAAACTCCCATGCCTGCCTTATTTTATGCTTGTGAGCTGTGGGCCGCACCCAGTTCTTCTTGGATACCAGATGAAATGGATTCCAAGATTTATATGTACTGGATGAAAGCGGTGTTGTGGTCTGTGCCAAGAATTTGTTGGCCTTGAAGATGGTTCCAAAAATTCGGCTATATTGAGCTGCCCGACAAGAGAGTACTAAGATGGGTTGATTCTTTGGCATAGACCTTTTGAATGTTCATAGTGAACGGTCAAGATACCTCCTAAGGACACAAGATTGCCATTAAAACTATTCACTGCACGAGATTGACCAGTGACAAAAGAAACACCCTAATGTGTACACGGTCTCATTTATGGGCTATGCTCTTGGTCTTGTTGCTCTTTCTTGCCTTAGCATTCAGATCAATGCCCTGCGATTTGCGCATGACTGTATATTGTTTGTGATATGCGGATAATGATACGAAATTACGGCATTCTATTCGTGCGTTTTGGTTGGTACTCCGAAATCGATATAGGTTTGAATAGACTCTAAGTAGGTGCGTTTGAATCAAAACCCATCCCGAACTCATATTGAATTTAAGTTGATAGAATAAGAAATTGGGTTCCGCCAATATCAAATTAGATGTAAATTAACTAATAATGCTCCATACGTGGAAGGTCTTTGGCCCTTTTTGGACGAATACCTTCTCAAGCACTCCTCCGGGCTCCCCTAAAGTTCGAGTAGCGTAGTAGCACCTACCTCTGTATATGTAGCTACCAATTCATTGCCTTTCATATATATTCTAGCTCTTAAAAGTTCAACAACCCCATTTTCACCATATCTGGAACCATATATATCGAGATTAAAAGACTCAACATTTAGGAAGGCTTTGTGGCATATCGCGAGGAAGGAGATCCACCGAGGAGTTCGAGAGCATCCCTTGTGTGTTCAAGCTCATCAACGCCTACTTATGAACTTACTAGGGGATCATGAAGCCCAACAGCAGCATAATGGCCACCGTCAAGTACTCCCCTTCTGCCCTTTAGACCCTCTTCTCTATAAGGATATAAGCCACTGCAGCTGTTTCCTCCTCGCCCACAACAAGCCCCAATTCCATTGCAGCCCCCAACTGATCACTCACTAGCCTCCTTCCCGTAGAAGCAGGCACTACCAAGGGCAACTAGAAGCAGCTGAAACTTAACGGGGACGAGGATGCCACAAGCCATGGACTCAATCTTGTGAGAAAACAGATGTGATATATTTATTTTATTATTTTACATTAATTAAATAAAATATTTATTATATATAATTTTTACTTATAATTTTACAAGTAATGTGTTTTTAATATAATTTGTGTTGATTCTAAATTATTACTAAAAATTAATCAAAATTTTCAATTACATTTTTTATTATGTTAGTATTTTAAATATAAAGTACAAGTTTAATCATTTAAATAATCATTTTTTATTTTAAATTTAAATTTTAATATCAGCTCCAATTAATTACAATTCAAACTTTTTATATTGGTTTTTAATAAGTTAATTTATAATTAAGGCATCGTAGAAATCCTTTATAAGTCAATATATTTTCAAAAATGCATTCGCCCATATATTTTTCTAATCTTCAGGGGGGTTCTTGTGATGTAATGGAAAGGCTGAGGAGTTATATGAGGATTGATAGAAACAATAGGACTAATCTATCAAAACGTAAAATATTAATGAGTAGGACTGCGTAATGTTTCCACGCGCCTTCAACTAACATTCCAATGAACAACAAGCACACGGAGGAATTGGTCTCAGAATAACATCTTTTCCTCCGCCAAAAATTCCATCTTTGAGGGCGATTGAGATACAGGGAGAGACGATGGCTTCGATCTTAAGGTCCGCAGTTATTCCGGCCATACTCTGCCTCGCTCTGATCACATCTGCTCAATCGAAGCGATCCGCGTATGACCTCCTCCAGGACTACAACTTCCCCGCCGGGATCCTCCCTATTGGGGTCCAAGGCTACGATCTGGAGCCCTCCACGGGCAAGTTTTCCGCCTACTTCAACAAGACCTGCAGCTTCTCCCTCGATGGCTCGTACCAGCTCCAGTACAAATCAACAATTGGAGGGGTCATATCCAAGAACAAGCTCACGGGTCTTCATGGCGTGAAGGTCAAGCTCTGGTTCGTGTGGGTCGACATCGTCGAGGTAACTCGAAATGGGGATAATCTCGACTTCTCTGTGGGAATCGCTGGTGCTGATTTCCCCGTTGATAACTTCGAGGAGCAACCTCAGTGCGGATGCGGGCTGAACTGTAATGGTGAGAAGGTTGTCGGAATTAGGAGGACGAGCCCTTTTGTTTCTTCCTCTTAATTGTATGATTTTCTAGGGGCTTTTTCTCTTTCGCGACTCTTCCTGTTGAACTGTGATTATATAAAGCAATCGCTTCAAGATTTGACAAGAATTGCATCATTTGTTCCTTGTTTGATCTATCTGTCACAATTTTAGATGGGGGTGTGCATCTGTGGCTCAGATATCTTCCTTAACTACCAGTGCATTAAGCTTATCAGGGAGGGTTTCATTGCATCAGAGCAGATGATATGTGCACATGAATGAAGTTTTCATAGTCTAATGACTTAACATGTCTTTGCTTGCATATTTCCCAGATTTCTTTAGATGACAGATCATTGATAATTAGGCATATTTAAAGCAACTATTTCCATGAAGAGGAGATTTTGCCAATTTTTTTGGGGGACTTCTGATGTGATCATCTGGTTTCCAGCATCCTGGATTTTGTGCATGTTTGTATATGATTGATTCCCTCTACAATATGGGGATTTCTCTAACACTGATCACCCCATCTCATTGTAGTCAAATACTATAGATTTATGAACCAAACCAGTCTTTTCAAGTGACATAGTATTAGGAGCTAGATGACTCTCTCATGGACTTTTGATTCCAAAATATTTCTCTTGTTTTACCTAGAACATGTTCTTCGGGGGGAAATGGTTTGGTTTTCTGCCCATAGTTATCATTCTTTGGATTCACAATGGACAAAGTTGGATTATTAAACTAGTGCCCTTGTTGACTGATAATCAGGAAGCTGATGATTAGAGCTCATCAACAGTCTTTTTCTCAATCTAAATATAAGTCTTTGATAATCATAGGTAATGGAACAAGCTGAGTAGTGGGAATATGATTTCTTGATTCTTTCTCAAGAGATTCTCATAGTAGCCTAGATCACCTAACTTTCTTTCCCTGGGTTATCTTTCCTCATTTTGTCTTCAGCTTAATACGTTTGACTTTTAGTTGAGGTAGGTAGATGAAGAAATGTGAGCAGGCCTTCATCAGCAATAGCTTTTATTCTATGGTCTGTTAACTGAATTTCCTCGCCCACATGTTCAGCAATACAAGTTATACACCCACTGGAAAATGAATTTCTATGGGCATTACCTACGAATAACATTCTTTCCATCTTTTAAATTGATAGTGTTGCTAATTCTTCCTTTTGACTGAAAGGTAAGAAACTTTTCTTTTGGTGGAAGCTTTACATAGATGGTTAAAATAAAATATGAAACTTTGGATATTTCTTAGTTGATGATCATGGTTAAATAAAATGGGTCAATCTTGCTAGTTTATGCTATTTGGGAAGTTAACACTCAGCCAAGAATACGGGAGATCAACCAGCAAATGTCAGCCATTTCAGAAGCATTACAGAACTTCCTCACCACACCCTCCAATTTACTTTAGGGCCAAGTAAAGGACAATCTGATGAAGTTCAGTAAATCAGAGCTTCATTTTTTTTGCAAGTTACAGAGATTCTCCACATGAAGGCAAAGTTTATTGATGGCCTAATTTAATATCCTTTTGCAATTGGAGAAATAGTATCAACTCTACCTATGAGAGCTGTTTCACTTGCCATAGCACACTGACCCTTCCTCAAAGAAATAGTAGGACAGAGGTACCAATACCTGGCTTCCCACTCAGAAACCGGCCTCTCTCTTAGCAGCAGCTACCAAAACAACTATACTACCCCCCTTGAGAAATGAGTACAGGCTCCAGATGTGTTCAAACTTATGAGGAATCTCTTGTCAGCATTCCATGACCAGCTCTATACCTGAATTTAAAAATGGGGACAACTTAAACAAAAAGAAATATCTATAGTCCAGAGAACAAAAAAACTGTGGTATTAGGAAATTCTAGTGTAAAAAATTCAATATTGGAGGGGAACAGGCTCCTTAAGGATATAAAAGCCCTTTACACATGCTTTGATTAGTGAGTTTGGTAATTGGCATCTTACAAAGCCAATGAAATACTAAAATGAGACCATCTCACCTCTATATGAAACAAAATAGCGGGGATCATGTACAAGAATTTAATCAGACAGTCGTCTCCCTTTGCCTTTCCATTTTGCTGAACTGGCAGATTTTTGGGCTTCCATCCTTCTTGCAGCAAGTTGAATAGCAGCCAACTTCTTGCGCTGGCTATCGCCCTTCCTTTTGCTGCAAGTTTCCAAAAAATTGGAATCAAAGAAAGAATGATTTTCAACTAGATACAAGTCCAAGAAACATCTATCAAATTCTTAGTATTCTCAAGGACGGTAAATTCCCAAAAGGCATCTTACAAAAATTATACTTTCTTGAGGAAATCACTTGACCGAATCTCAAAGTAGAGCATCAACTCCCTCCCAAATAAAAAAAAATTTAGAATTAACTAGAACTTATAGAACATATCCTACTGCAAGCAATAAGATCAGTGTAAAGTTGGATTATCACTGATCACAATCAAGAATGTAACATGCTTATAACCATATTAGTTCGTGACACCCCACAAGATCTCTAACATCAATTATATTCAGGAAGCTTCCTTGTCTTGCCGAAGCTCTACAGCATTATAAGATGATAGACATAATAAAAACATGTACTTTGTGGATGAGATAGTTGTTCGTAGACGAACCTAAATACAAAAATAAACAAAACAAATCTGGGTCTCAAAATCCAAACCAGCAAGTGCAAACTCAGCAGCAAATGGGTTTGACTCACCTTATGACCAGTAATCCTGCAGTAAGAACCATTCCTCCAACTGCCCAGAAAACCTTTTTAATTAATGGCATCTCCTTCATCTGCTGCATGAAGGTTTCTGTAGCTGTTCCTTTCTCCGAGCTTTCAGTAATATCCGGACCAGAACTCCATGAGTCAGCTATTGAGTCCAGATTAGCCTTACTACCATAGCACATAAACTCTTCATCACCAAGATATGTTGACTCTTTGACAGAAAAACCAGCAGCTTTGCACAGTTCAGTGCCATTGGATACCCATTTTGATGCCCTTGCACATATTATTTCATTCGTTCCACATGGTATTAGAACCTATAATAAACAAACAAAATATTTCATCATCATGCTTGAAAGAATAAAGAACATAAGCTTTTGAACATGAATAAATAAACCAAGGAAATATATATACACAATAGGAAGAATAGCATAGCACATGCATCTGATATCCTCTTATACGCCCAGTAGTTTGAAAAACAAGTGTTGGGTTGAAAAGAAAAAAGAGACAAAATTGAAAGCATATTGTCCATTATCTCTAGTAGTTAACCACTGCAGAACCCGAATATTTCTATGAAACTTTATATCACATGCTAACAGTAGCCAAGCACAAAGCCAAAAAAATTTGTGCAGCTCACCTGAGAGATGGCATCCATAGAGAAATAAGCAGAAGAGCAAGCCTCAAAAACTCTATCACAGAAGGAAGCACAAATAAGGGGAAGCTCGGGCTGAACCCCGACACTAGGGTCACAGATCGAGCATTCCAACAGCTCCCACAATTGCACACACTCTTCAGTGGCTTCTCCTGTTAATGCAAGCCTTCTGATTGTTATTAAAGCGGGATGAGTCTGGGCTACATCACAGCAAGTCTTTCTGCGGAACACCCTGCAAAGGGTCAAGTCTTTGGCCCCTTTGCTTACCTTTCTAGGAGGCTTCCCTTCAGATGAGTATCGAGCGAACTTCCCCCCTTTTGAAACACAAACCTCCTCAGCTTTGACTGGATACAGAGCGAAGCCGTAAATTAATAGGAGTAGCAGAGTCTACATCAGAGACAGCATAGATGTAAAGGTGACTCTTTTCTTGTATCGGGAAAAAGATTATTCTTTCTGCCATAGACGCCATACTTGAAGCCAATCGTTAATATGTCAATTGCCAAGAAATTAATTGACTTGGGCCAGCAGCTTCCATTTACTCTGGAATAACCAGAAGAGAGGATGCTTCATGTTTCTTAAAGAGACTTTATTAGCAGAGCATCAATGCACATACACGGGTAAACAAAGATCTCGGAGAAGGCCGCTTATTAATCATACGACAGTCATATCTCTAACATCACGGATAAACAGCCTCCAACACTCCCATCAATGAAAAAGCCCAAAGATTTGATCGGATTTCTAAGAAAGAATCGAGAATCAGCTCCGGGTTCAACGACAAAATCGGACCCAATTCAATCGAAAATAAACACGCACCCAGCAACAAGAAGATGAAAGACTGTCCAAAGAAAGATTACCGTGAGAGGAGAGAAGCAGCAGGCTCATCACAACCCAAAGTGATGGGACCCGGAGACCCTCTCCGACGCCGGATCTCTTCATCCTCCTGCCCATCTGGAGGGAGATACCCATGGAACCACCAGGAGCAAAGGCGGAGGCTCAACCGTCGATTTCAAGCTTCGGAAACTCCCACCTTCACCCGAAGCGCAAGGCAGAGTTAAGTTAGACCCAGCAGGGTGTGCACTGCGGACTCCATGGAAGTAGATCCGAAAGTCAAAGTGGATGGATGATGGGCAGGGCTGGCTTAGTATCTGGCCCAATGCTAACAAACCTTTAGCCCATTGATGTGAAAATTCTCAACATTGGTCTATAGCCATCTTTTCCCTTTTTCCATATAAACCAAATAAACTATAATAGATGAATTTTAAAAGGTATTTTGATTTAAATAAATCATATAACATATTTTTTACCCAATAAATATGTTGGTGAGTTAGTTGCATATGCACACGTTTAGCTGAATGTATGTTTTGTTTGCTCAATAAAGAAGAGGAGGAAGAAGAAGTCCTTGTCCACTAACCTCCAATGGGCCCCTTGTCGGAGGCGGCTGGGGAGGTTCCCTAGTCACCCTCCGGGATACCCATCATGGAGAGGAGACTCTCTGTGATGGTCCCACATGAGGGTCGTTGGTCCCTCCCATTGAAGCAAGGGTCAGCATCCTCTCCCTTTTTTTTTAGACTCTGACCATTTGATGCACAGGGCTCCTCTTTGATTTATATTCATCAAACTATGGCATTCCTTCATATCCATAAATGCTGAAGTTGCAAAGAACAAAACCCAACAAGGGAAGCTTAAGTGGAGGGGAAAGGCTACAACAATATTACAAGCCAGAAACGCCAACAGTTACAGGCTATATATACATGGGTCGATCGTGTACATGGAAATTACTACAACGTACGTATACATGCAGTCACGAGCACGATCCGCTGGGGGATGAAGACCCTGAAGTTCTTCTAGATGGTGAATTAAGGTGTTAGATCTCTTGAATTCTCCATGCCTCCTACCAGGCTACCTCACATGTCGAAAGGACTCCTCGGGATGAACTCCCTTGTCTTCTCATACGTATCTGAGGTTGATCTCCGGCGGAACCGGGTCAAGCTGCCGGAACCTTTGATTTCAAGGCAACTCGTTAGGTTAATTAGGAATACATTCAGTAGAAAGATCAGATCTTGTCTAAGATAAAGCATGATTCATGAAGGTCGCAAACATATCCATGTGAAGTAGATGGAAGGGGATACGGTGGCTAGACTGAGATCTCAACCATCTGAAGCATAAAAAATTTTATTTCCAAGGAAGGTCGATCAGGACATCATATATTCATCTACTCTTCCCCACCTCCCATATTGTTGAATGACAGCTTGTTTTTGCAGAAATGGAGTCAACTTTAATGGCATCTGACTCTACTTCTTTGGCGTGATCTCTAGCTTGTGTAGGATGGAAAAATAAAATGGCGGCAAGCATAGATCTATGATCATAGAGCTAGATCACTGTGCATTTAGCAAATATAAGAATCTTTTGTCCATACGATATAGCTGTTAACGACTCACAAATGATATGCGTGCAATCACACGGGAAAAAAAGCTCGAGGGAGAAGATATTTGGAAGCTCACCGGAGAAAGGGGACACCGGAGGAGTCGATCCAGCAGGAGACGGCGGAGTTGAACCGGGCTGGTACCCAGGCGGCTTGATTATGGTTATGCTACGTGTGATCCTGACGGGTTCACTGGGCAGTTGGTCACAGTGTGCCTTCGTATTTCCGCAGGATTCTGATCACAAACAGCAATATCAGAATCATTAGTGAAACGGGCGACCATTGCAAGACCAAGAAAAGGTCAGTAGCTCAGAGAAGAAATCCAGTAACGGCCAAAATTATGCGCGAGCATCTTCTGTTAATGAGAAACTAGTTTAATCACGATACGAAATTCATCATCATCGTTCCCGTTCTTTACGAATCTCAGATCAATTTCGTAGTTAGGGCACCGAATCGAGCTCAAGCATCCGGTGTTATACCCTTGGGGGAGTTGGATCCGGAGCCGAAGGTTTCGAGCTTGCGGAGCTTCCCGAGGCCGGTATCCGGCGGGGGACCGGCGACGGTGTCGTCCCAGAGCTGGTCCAGCAGGCCCATGGCAGAGCGTCGTGATAGGATCGCCTATACCGCCGGCGCTAAGCTATCCAGAGAGATAGGAGAGGAGGTGGAAATCGCGGCGGGAGGGGATTTATAGCGTAGACGGAGGGGGATAGCTGATAAGCATATGGGCCGATGGATGATTAGCAGCCGTCGATTGCTGATATGCTCGAGTGGTGGCGATCGGTGCTGAAGTGGCAAGTGGAGCCAACGGATAAGATTAGAGTGACACGTGGGCCCCCGAGACTATCCAGATGAGGATTTGGCTCCGTCCGCAGGGAAAAAGCTACCTCACGTGACCGTGCCGCGTGGGATGGATGGTCCTGTGCTGCTCTGGCGCTGCCATGTTAAAAGACGAAAAAGTACATAGGGGGCGTTTGGTTCTTTGTAATAATGTTAGACTGCAATACAAAGCTAAATTACAGAAAAAAATAAATTTTATTCGACATGTGTAAAATTACTATTTTAAATATTTTACATTAAAATATAATTCATTTATAAATATTTTAAAAAAGATTGATAAAGAAGTGTAATTTAATATTTAAAAGTAAGTAATGAAGTCCCAAATTGATAATTGAGGCTACCAAAAGGACCATATTTAAAATTTGTAATTAATATAGTTGGGCCCGAATCTACAATATTTATAATTTATCCCACATATAAAATAGTATGTTCCGTACATATTTCACTTTAATAATATAATATTAGAATGTCAAATTGTAGGATTCCCAATCATAGTGGCAATACCGGCAGAAAAAAAAGATCATATTGGCAAAGTCATCCTTATCCAAATGCTAAATTTGAACTCAAAATTTAGCTATATTTTTTCTTTTAATTTATCTTATTTTATTTTTTAGTTTTATATTAAAACTATTTAAGCGACTAAAATTATACTATGAGTAAAATAAAGGAAAAAATTAAAAACTAAATGCGATGCAAAAATTAGGATAAAATTGACCGTTTGTTGTGCTTTTAGGGCTTTTAACTTTACCATCTAATAGATGGATGGCCCGATCCGTCGGTCCATTGGAGATATAATAATGGGCCATAATGTTTGTTACCGGCCCATTAAAAAATGGGCCACAGGATGAGGACTTTCCTCTTGGCAAACCCCTTACCTAGCAAGATGAAGTTTTACTTTAAACTACTAATATTGAAATCATCTAACAAGATG
The DNA here is from genome assembly GCA_030064425.1 of Trapa bicornis. Classification (NCBI taxonomy): domain Eukaryota; kingdom Viridiplantae; phylum Streptophyta; class Magnoliopsida; order Myrtales; family Lythraceae; genus Trapa; species Trapa bicornis. The sequence goes on from CM057751.1 coordinate 25,825,625, forward strand.
AGCAAAATGGTTGCATGTCTTAATTTTTTAGATATACATGTTAAGGATTTTAATATTAATAAAAATAAATGTGAAAATTGACAATCCATTTATCTACTTTAAATAAATGAAATAATATCCAAAAATATTTTAAATTAGCTAATAAAAATTCAATTTAACCCAACTTTTTTATAATTAAATGTCTGCCCAATCATATGTTTAGATTTACAATATGATATTTTTATTTGAATTGAATTAATATTGAACCATCTTAACCAAATTATATTTATAAAATGGTTCTCATTATTTGAATATTAGTTGATTTGAAGCCCCTTATGCCTTATATAAACTTTACAATGAATAATTTTAATTATTTTATAAAATTTAATTAAACTTAAATTTAAATTGCATTAAATTAAATATATCAATATACAAATAATATTTAGTAAATTGACATATAAAAGAGATTAAATATTCAAATGGTTCGGTCTAATTAAGTAATTTAACTTAAACTAATTTAGTCAAATTAACTTGAGTTAAAGATAATATAATTCTTACTTTATAATAAATCAATACTAATACATAATTATATTTAATTTTTTTCTCTATTATAACAATAATATAAAATCAACCAACTAAATAAATAAAAAATCATCTCCAATTCCTCTAACAATAACTATCCAAATATTATAGTAAATTCTCCTATGATCAAAATATTATGATGAATTATAATTTTGACGAAATATAATTAATATTATAATTTAAAATTAGATTATATTATCTAAATAAATACAACATTATTTCACAATTAATCGGTTAGAGTTTAATCAATATAACTACACTTTAATATATCTATTTTATCGATTTTTATATTAGTTTTAACCGAGTTTGATCGAGTTAAATAAGAACCATTACAACCCAATTCTTACCTAATATAAAAATGTGGTAATCATGAATTTGTGGCATGGTAAGTTTGAAAAGTATTATCAATTATAATATATACTAATTAACTTTATAGAAATGTCGTCCTTGTATACTACAAAAAAAATGTGAATTGGACTAAATTTTTTATTAATTTTTTTTATTTTTTCTTGGTACACAAAATCTTATGGAAATCGAATAAAATTTACTTAAATTTACCCATATAAGAAAACACCTTCCCTACCTTTTTTTTTTCAAAATTCAGGGTGGTGATTTGATAGGTATGTCAAGAGAGAAATGAGGGGTTGGCTCACAAGATACCCAAAAAATGGCTTTGGTCATGAGTGAAACCCTCCATCCTTACTTCCACACCATGAAATATGGGGGGTGGATGGATGATGTTGCACTGTGAAGTAGGTGTATCAGAAAGAAAGTTACAGAGTTGAAAACAAAGCATTTTCAGAAACCTACTGAGCACACACAGCAGCAGAGCTCACCACTACAGATGGTAAACTCCTGACCAGTCCACCCTCCACTTCCCCTCACTAAGAAGATTCAACCTTTGGAACAACAATGGCATATATCCCGTAGTTTCCCTGTAAAGATTATATTTTTGTATTAAAATTGAGGATGATTTCATTGGACTTGCTTCTAATCATAAGAGCTATAGTATATAGTGTGATGATGCCAAATATGGGGAATCATATCCTCACCTTCACCTCTCCTCTGCTCGCTCTTTTCCCAGCACCAACTTTTACTTCACTTCAGACCCATCTCTCTCTACACCTCTATGCCTTTCTGACTAAACTATTACTTCTATTACTGCACGCAACCTTCGTTTCAATCTCTATCCGTTTCTTCTGTGTCCCACCTGTGCCTTTGTCCCCCTTCATTCACGCCATGCCTTAGTGGTATTGACATACTTTGAAAATGGGACAGAGCAAAAATATTTCCCCCCGAGTTAAAATAGATTCATGGGGATGAGAAAAAAAAAGGTGTTTGAATTATATTTTTTCACTCTAAAAAAATGGCGGCAGAAAATCCTTGCGTGGATTCGTTGTAGACAGTTAAGAGATGGATTACGTAATCGGATTAGTTAATCAAGAAAACCTATCTCTTCCTTTCCATCCCCTCTGCAAGAAAAAGATTCAGAGGGTCCCACTCACTGTCACTCCACTCCCCGTCATCGTCTTCCTTCCTTTTTCTTCTCTTTACCATGTTCTTGATCATGCAAAGCCACACTGTTACCAGCTGAAATCAAATGAGTTGATATGATTTAATGGTGCTCTGTTTTTACAAGTACTATATTTGTACTGAATAAATGTTGAAAAAAAATCATCTTTTTGTATGAAATTCATTTACCTTTTTTCAGTTTTAAATCTATTTTACAAAGGGAAATAAAGAGGTGGTGGTGCATTTTGTCAAAGGGTAAAATTAACTTTGATGGGTATAGATAAAGCTCTCGTTTTTTAACATTCTTAAGTGAAATCTTTCACCTGACCCTAAGGGTCCATCATCAATGGCTGGTAGGGAGGGAGGAGGGAAAGGAGACGTGGAAAAGGGAAGAATCTGAGAGTCATTATTTTGATTTGAAATCGTTCACTTTTCTTGCCACCCCACGTAAAGAAGTAATGACAGCAGAAAAAGAAGAACTTGCTTCGTCTTCCATAATTCTTTCATCTCCTCCTCGCTTATAAATGGCTAACTAGGGGCTCATTATCTCTTGTCCACTTTAAGAAGCAATCCCTCTACACCTCTCTGTTAGTTACTTTCTGTATATAAAGAGATGTGAGCACAAGTCTTTTGCACCATCTATCCATTGATACATAGCGAGGATGTACATTCTGCTTCTATGAGATGGGTGAGCCGGCCTTGCTGGAGAAGCAGGGCACGTGCAAGCTTGCTTCTTCCTATAATCTCAGCTCTGCACGTGCTCCCCTTCTCCAACACGGGTTACTCACCGTTGCGGTTCTCTCTCGTTGTTGGCGTTGCATGGCAGCCATTCTTCTCCAACTAGCTCTCTGATTTGAACACCAGACCTCACTCTCACTCTCGTTTTCGTCACTTTTGTTCCTTTAAACAACTCTGTTTTCATAAGAGTTAATTGTCTTATTTATTATGCAGGCAGGGTAATTTCCATTGTTTGGGTTGACAGTGCATGCAATTCAAGCTCAAGGTCAGCTTATCATCCACATGAGAAGTCTCCACCAGTATTTACATCCTATGTATATGTAGTTTGTGACAATAATTATTAATGACAGTTTCCAATATTAAAATCTACAGCAAATATAATATAGGTATAAAATGAAACAGTGAAACGGTGAAAGTGACTGTGGCGATGTGAGAGGGATACGTAGAGCAGGCTGCCATATTACTTAGTCTGAGAAAGCGGGGGAAACTTCAGAGTTCTCTTCCTCTCTCTCTCTCTGACATATTGAAGTCCCAATTAAGGGAAACTTCAGTTGCAAGCAAGCAAGCAATCTTTCATATATCCGCAAGCTATATATGTTAGACTATTAGTAATCATTCAACTTTGTGGTGTAAGGTGAAACGGGTCAACTTTACCAATTTACTCCTATACTAAGATAGATGCAAATTGGTATTGGTTATTTGATTTGCTTGTCAGCCCAAGAACTGGATTTTAAGTTGCTTAGATAGCCCGATCTGATTCACTCATAACAAACTTCCATTCTTGAGATTCTATCATCACCATTAAGATAAGTAAGAACCATGAGATTTCATGAAACTTCAACCAAGAGGGGACCATCCCTACTTTCACTTTAATAGCTTCACCATAGTGCAATTGTCCATCTTTGTTCCTGGCTAGTGGGAATGAATCATGCTTCCCACTGTCAAGGCTTGATAAGTACTAGCAGTCTCATTTTCCTACAAGATCAATTACTTTTACTTTACTTGAACAATTAACTTTGATGGGTATAGATAAAGCTCTGTTGAAACCTTTGGCTTCACCTGACCCTAAGGGGCTATCTTCTACTGCTTGTATGGAGGGAGTAGGAGGGAAATGAAACATGACAGTGCAGAAAAAAAATAAAGAACTGCATCTCTATGTGAGTTATTTTATAAAGAGAGTGAGGTCAGGTCAAGTGTCATAATAATATTTCTCTGGTCAATTTTTAGTATTCAAGTTTAAATTTGGGAAAGCCACATTGGCTAAGGAGGGTATCCACCCTCAACCCCATCTCATTGTGGATTTTAAAATTTGATATTAAAGTATTATTTTTTTACAAATATTTAATATAATTAAGCTATAAAATCTTTTGCCCCCGTTAATATGTAGTAATCAATAAAAAAATGATATTTCTTGATGAAAAATAATGGTATTTGATTCCTTTGTAAAACATGATTCTAAAAATATTTTGTAAAACTTGGCACAAACTTGCATTTGTAATTCCAAGTGCCTCCGCAGTCATGAACTTGGAAAATTCTTGTATGCTGGATTTCCTTTTTTTTTTTCTTATGCACATAAACGTACCCATCAACTTTCATTCAATCAACATCAACTAATACATCAAAAAATTTCAGTCTGTGCAAATAAAACTTCAACACAGCCATAAGGACTAATAGAATTAAAAACATACTCAGAAGGACATCATCTTCTGATTTTCCTAGCGACACAATTAGTATCTTTGTTGGTGTCGCACTCGGTCCAACAGATGCTGATATCATGTCGACTCAAAAGACTACATGAGTTATTTGATTTGCTTGTATGCTGCTTCCACACATGGCTCATGCAGTTTTAACCCAAATAAATTTGCAGCAAAAAAATTAAGATACCTTGAAAGTGGCATGAGGTAGATTCCAATACCATACCTATCACACGAATGACATTAATAAATATTGCCGTGAAACTCAAATACTTTTCTTGTCTCGCGATTACAAATGATATTTAACTATTGAATATTGTTTGCTATCATAGAGTTTACAGGACTAATAGACTTACTATAAAGTTAAATGGAGTTCATGCAGAGTGGCCATAGAAGGAACTCACCATCTCCAGCCACTCAGGGGCAGGCATGCAGTCCTCTCCAAATGCGAATTTTGAATAAGGAATATGGATCAGATCAACAACATTACTACTGCATCAAGAGACTCCATTGGAGACTGATTGGCCATCAAGGGAGTGAGTCCACAAGGCTTCCTTAGAAGAATTCACTTCAGCTATGGTTTCTGGTTTCTTTTCTTTTGTTTTGCAAAGGGAGTGATAATCTGTGAATTGAATGAAGATGATAAATGTATATATATATATATATATAATGTATGATGATAAAATAATAATAATAATAATAATAATAATAATGTATAAAAGAAAGGAGCAAGCTTACATACCATAACATGCCATAGGATAGGATAGGGCGATAGCAGTGGCCTCCTCCTATCCTAATATAACAAGCTTCACTCTTCACTATGCTGCCTCTTCTTCATATGGTATGTAAACACGCTCTATGTGAGAGATCCGAGGCCAGCACTCTCCCGTATCCCTTTGGCGCTTTCTCGACAGCTCTCCACATTTAAGAATTTCAAGCCTCTTCAGCGAAGTGAGCTGAGAAAACCACCCGGGCAGAGTTTCCATATTCTTGCAATATCGTAATTTTAGACTTTCAAGTTTAGGGAGGTATTGAATCCACGGCGGCAGAGTCTTCATTTTATCCATGCTATATAGTCTCAACTCCCTCATCTTAGTTTGAGAATTAGGAATTCCCTGGATGGCTTTGTTATCCTCCTCCTCATCCATGGATGACAAATCCAGCTCCTTGCAGTTACGAATAATTAGAGACTCAAGGGAGCGTAGGTACCGGAAGATCGCCCACCCAGAGAGAGCTTTCAGGCGATAGCAATCAGTGATCTTAAGAGATTGGAGACGCGAGAGGGACTGAAACAACTCTAATGGCAATTCCTCTGTGTCCTCCAAGTTAATCAAGTGAAGTGACGTCAGCATATGGAGAGGAACAGATGACAAGGGCACAAACGTCAATGACCACATTCGGGTGGTAGAGATACTAGAACATTCCTCCTCCTCCTCCTCCACATTCCTCCTCCACAGCTCCTCCTCCAAATCTTTGTATTTCATTCCTCCCACTTGCAACGACACCCCTCTATAATCATTCCACGTGCAACATAGCATTCGACAACCATATATTCCGACGTCAACCTTTCTAGAGAAGGAGGGGATGAAGAATGGAGAAGAAGAATGGATAGTTTGGTCTCCACTCCTATTTACATCCATCCTCTTCGTCTTCCATCCCTTCAACATAGGAAGGATGGAAAGGAATACTCTTTCTAGAGACGGATACAAGCAGATACTCTTGTTTTCTGTCACTTCTATCCACTCCAATTCTAGTAAATAATCCAAAGCGATACTCTTGAGGGAAGGGAGCTGATCTAGAGGTGGTATGCTCCTCATATTATTGCAATGACTCAACTCGATACTCTCCAGCGAAGATAGCTGATCTAGAGGTGGTATGCTCCTCATATGATGACATTCAGTGATCTCAAGAGATTGGAGACGCGAGAGGGACCGAAACAACTCTAATGGCAATTCCTCTGTGTCCTCCAAGTTAATCAAGTGGAGATGCGTCAGCGTATGGAGAGGAACAGATGATAAGGGCACAAACGTCAATGACCCCATTTGGGTGGTAGAGATACTAGAACATTCCTCCTCCTCCACATTGCTCCTATTCCTCTTCCACAGCTCCTCCTCCAAATCTTTGTATTTCATTCCTCCCACGTGCAACCACACCCCTCTATTATCATTCCACGTGCAACATAGCATTCCACACTCATATATTTCGACGTCAACCTTTTTAGAGAAGGAGGGGATGAAGAATGGAGAAGAAGAATGGATAGTTTGGTCTCCACTCCTATTTACATCCATCCTCTTCCTCTTCCATCCCTTCAACATAGGAAGTTTATAAAGACGTATATCTTTTAGAGACGGATACAAGCAGATACTGTTTTCTGTCACTTCTATCCACTCCAATTCTTGTAAATCAAACAACGTGATACTCTTGAGGGAAGGGAGCTGATCTAGAGGTGGTATGCTCTTGATATGATCACAATTCTCAATCTCAATCTCAACCAGATTATGTAATTTCCCAGTCCATGATGCAAGTGTTGTACCGGGATATTCCACTATAGTAAAAGATTTTAGAAGATCCAGATTGGGTTTAAGTCTCTCTAAAACCTCTTCAGCATACTCACTTGGATCATCCGCACCTCTTCTTGCCCAACTTAAATCCAGACGTTGAAGACGGGATTTGTCTATCCAGAAGTAATCCGCATCAGATGTTGAGATACTATCCGACTCCTTCACTCTCCCCAAATATTCAATACTCAATTCTTCCAATCCCGTAAGCCTCCTCAACTCATTCATCCTTGCCGCATTCGATTTCCCCCTCTCTTCCACACGAAACCCCCTTAACACCTCCAGATTAGTCAAATTCCCTATCCCCCACGGCATACATGTTAATGAATCACATCTTTCTACATTAAGGTGTCTTAAATTGACCAACTTTGTAACTTCTCTCGGTAAACTTTCAAGTTTCAAATTCCAAGAGAGATCTAGGCTCCTCAGGTGCTTCAGTTTACCTATGGAACGAAGCACATCTCCTTTTGCTAACCGACGGAGACGTAGTGCCCGCAGATTCCTAAAGGATGAGATATCTCCGCTCAAGGTCTTTTCCTGCCTATGATAATGATTTATAAAGAGTAGAGACCTTATTATTCGTTGGTTTGGCCCCAAATCTTCCAGGTTACAACTTTTTATATCAATCAAAGACACATGACGAACTTCTTTTGGAATATCTTCCTGATTTGCACTGGAACCGTTGTTGATGATTGTGGTGCAACTGCCACCTGCTACCATGATCGCAAGATCATGCATCAAATCATGCATCTTACATCGTCTAATGTTTCCAAGTTTATCCTTTTCAAAATCCTGGAAAAAGGATCTGGAAGCTAACTCCATGAAGTACTCCTTGCCTACGTCATGAAGTGTTTTTCTACTAGTAGTGGATGACTTCAAAATAAACCCTTGTGCCATCCAAAGACGAACCAGCTCATTCGGATCTAGCTCGTAGTCTTTTGGAAACAGGCAGCAGTAGGCAAAGCACTGTTTGAAATGGGATGGTAGAAAATCATAACTAATTTTAAGCGCTGGCATAATATCCCCTTCTTCTTGTTTTATTCTTGAAAAATCCTCATCAAGTAAACTAGACCATTCTCTTTCGCTAAATCGAGATGATAGCAATCCCCCAATGGTCATGATTGCTAACGGAACACCGCCACACTTTTTTAGAATTCCTTTTGCTATATTTTCTAAGTTGTGATTTTTCCACTGATGTTCCTCCTTTCCTGCCATTCGCATTAGAAGGGTGAGTGACTCCTCCTCGCCCAATCCACTCAGTTTATGTGATGCTTTAGCCATGGTATTGGCTACAACGGGAGAGCGAGTTGTCACCAACATCTTACTCCCCTTTGCACCGTATGGAAGATGATTTTGGAGTGTCAACCATTTACTCCTATCCTCATTCCATACATCATCTAAAACAAGCAAGAACTTCTTTTCACCCAACTCTACCCTTAACTTATCATGCAATCCATTCATTTGGAGATGAGCAATTTCATCTTTTCTGCTTTCTCCAACACACTCTTGAAGTATATTTCTTATAATATTTTCCGTCACGAAATTAGTTGACACACAAACCCAAATCTTTTGCTGGAAATGGCCTTTCAAGCGCTCGTCGTCCTTAAAAACGAGCCTTGCCAGTGTCGTTTTTCCCATACCTCCAAAACCCACTATTGGGAGGATGGAGAGGTTCTCTTCAAAATTAGGATCGAGCAGGAAGTTTATAACATGCTTCGTATCCTCATCTCGCCCTACCACATATCGCTCATAATCAGATGAAAAGGTTAGAGGCCTTTTGTGGTGGCACTCCTCTAGACTCGGATCCTTGATAATACTTTCGAGCTTAAAGCTCTCACTATCCTTCACAAGGGAATCTAGATTTTCGCGAAAATTCTTAATTCGATGAGCCATCCTATTGGCGTAAATGAGCTGGTTAGAGGACGAGAAAAAGATGCTGACCTCATTCACCATCTTCTTACGCCCCCCCGCAACACTCCTGCGGCGGATGGCTTCGGTGTTGAAGTCATCCAGCAGGTCATCCGCCTCGTAAGCCAGATCTTGCAGCAGCTTCAGCCAATTTTTCAGGGCTTGGTCATTGACTTGTTTCTTTTCAGCATCTTGAAGCACCCCACCGATGACAGAGAGGGTGCTTCGGAGTTTCTTGAGCTCGAGCTTGACACAACATGTCAAGCCGATCTCACCAGAGAGGAACGAGAGGACGCGTCCAGTAAGAGACTCTACAACGCTTCCCAGAATCAGTTCGGCCATGGTTTCTTTTCTTTTGCAAAAAGAGAGAGAGTGATAATGTGTGAGTGTGTGAATTGGATGGAGACGGTGCAAGGGAATATATATTGGTGATCCCTAACTACTACAGTACAGCTAGCCATAGCCATCGTTGAAATATTAATAATGGAAAAGCAGTAGTGTAGCCACTTGAGGCAGACAGAGGATGGCTGGCTGGTAGACAAAATTGACCAAAACATTAGAAGTGGAATTATTTTATAAATTCAGGATTCAATAATTAATTGGTGAGTAGATCTTGAAAGTTTTGTTCCTCCACGTTGCCATTGCTGGCCAATAAGGTGTAGGCGCAATCTTATCTTCAATGCCATTGCTAGCCAATAAGATGTAGTCACTATATTATTATTAAACTATTAAATGTAGCCACTCCTCCACGCGTAAATAAGAAGTCTCCTACTCTATTCCAATTAACATATATATTTAAATTTTCAATAAGCATAAATATTTTTTAGGAAGCTAACAACTTCAAAATATTTTAAATTATTAAAATCTAAAAACCATTAAAGAACGATGGAAGAACGAAAATTATCTGCTCCCATTCTTAAATTACATATTTAAAGAAGGATGGAAAAACGAAATTAAACAGGTAAGTATTGATAAAATTATTTTTTAATATTATATTAAATTATATAATAAGTTGTTATTTATTTAATCAGTTTTTGATATAACGGACAAATAATAAATTTTTGGTGAAGATGTAAGAGAATACCAAGTGTACATTGAATGCAAATGTCAAATCTTAAATAAATTAAAGAGGGGTATTAAACTCAAATAGCTTGAGCTAAAAATAGTACATAACAAGTTAGTCTACTTCTTAAAAATTTCATATAACCTAATTGTATGTTTGAATGTGAAAAAATGAGTTGACGTTGAAGCTCTCGTTTAGTAATGGTCGAAAATTGGAGTGATTCGTTATTTTCAGTATTTTGACTTTTGAGTGATGGATAGTATGAATAGAGGAAAAATATTTATATAGTAAGGTGGTATACTTCTTTTTTATCAATCTATCTATCGGTTAACCATTAACTCTCCAATTTACTTCTGTTTTAGAGAAGTTTAATGGTTACCGGAGTTATGACATCATTTTATCTCCTCCTTGATGGCTGAAGGAAGAAGATGACTGAAGCTTGCCCAACTCAGTCAACCTTGCCGCATTCCACTTCCCTATCTTTCCCACAGAGAAATAAAGGTATGTTAAGACAAATAGGGAACGAACTAACATCATTGAGAGTTACTAAATTGTATACTAATATTTAGATATAAGTATTATATAATTGTAAAAAATATAAATAATAACAAAAATAACTCTTCTTATAATCATAAAATGAATTAACATTAATTGTGTAATAACATTATTGAATTCAATCTAGATTGTGGACTTCTACGCAACCGTTGACTTAGATAGGGCAAGAGTAGCATCCTCGACATGGAGCGTTTCAATCTTTTTTGGGACGAGAGTTTCTACATCTACACGGCTCATTACATCTCCGAGATCATATTCACAATCAAAGGCCACACCCGAGTCGGGGGTCCTGATCAGAAGGGCGCACGTCCCCGTCAAGGTGGTCAAAGGACTCATCGTGGAGAAATGGGTCGACATAGTCATCAACGATCGTAGCATTCAGGATGCTTATATCGACGCCATACAACCGGCCAAGAACTTCATCTACATGGAGAACTAGTACTTTCTCGTGTAAGATATTTGTTTAATTTTTATATATGTAATACATTAAATGTATGAGAAACAGTTTAAAGTTAGTCATTAATGTATATAACTATATAAATAGAAAGTTTTATTATAAAAATGGTAAGAAAATAAAAAATTACCAAAAAAATAAAGAAATATAACATTTGTTTTATTGTACTCTTTTATTTTATTATCTTGAATTTCTACACACATCACACCATTTCTACAATTGATACTGTAGTTATTCTTTTTTCGCATGCAACATAAGTACTTGGACAAGAGAAAATATAATTAGTACTATTCTCTATTAGGTGTTAAATGTTTGTATTTGCACTGATGTTGTCAGTGTTTCAACATTTGGTATCAGAGATAGGTTACCCAAATTGTATAATTGCTTAAAGGGAGTTATAGGCAAGAGAAACACAAAAATTACAAGTTGTTGAATAATACTGAAATGAGTAGTGAATATGTTAAAGCTCCTATTCCTATTCCAGGGGACGTTTAGAGTACGAAGAGCACAATTACAATATTTACTAAGAGAATTTGAGATATTGGAAATGCGTGAGAATGATAGTGTTGATGAGTATTTTTCAAGAATATTGTCTATTGTAAATAAAATGCAAGATTTGTGTTTAGTGACCCTGATATATCATGGCCCCTTTACCACATTTGTAGGCCTATTGGGTCCTAATGATCCATTAATTCGAAGGCATCGTGACGAAAGGATTTCTAAGCTGGATGAAATGATATTGTTGTGACTGCTGCACTCAACTGAAATAGATCTGAACCTACCAAATGCATAAGGCACGACCGACACTCAGCATCATAAAAAAATACCCACCTTCGAAAACATTGTTTGCCTTATATGAGAATAGAAGATTGCTATTGCCCTTCTGCTTTAGATGTCTGAAGCTTGCCTTTCTCCGGATATTCTTCTTCACTAGTCTCCTTTAAGATGAAAATCTGCTCCATATGGGTTGTGTCATCTGTTTTGCCTTCATGATGTCCACGTCCTCCTTGTTTAGATGGTATGCATCAAACATTATCTTAATCCATTTGTGAAGCTCCAAAGGAGTCCTGCTCATTGGGATTATCACTTAATCAGCTGCTCACTGATCCAGCTTCACACTATAGAATCCAGTCAAGGACACCCAAGCAAATACAGTTTGAGTTTCCTAGTTTAAAATAACTGACTCCACTAGTATTATTAACGAATGTAGAGAGCTTTTTGGTCTTTAGCTTCTTGTTCATCACAAGGAGAAAAGGCGGTAGAAAGAGCAGAGAACTATTCCTCAGGGTATGCTCACAAGATACTTGAGTAACTTTATTTCTTTAGGTGTGAAGACTCGAGCTGCTTTTTGTTTCCATGTATATGTGGTACATTATGTCTTTAACCTACAACAAATTGAAAACAATAGTGCAATAGATAAGTGGAGGTGGAATTTGAGAAATAGATTGATGCGAACCTCGCCAATATGCTGACGACACTCTACACCAAATATGGCAACGATCCCAAGACTTTCACTACGCAAGTGCGAAAAGATGGAATATACCTTGTTTATGTGAGAAATAAGGTATGGGATATGTAGACGCCACACCAAAATCCTCTAAGAAGAACTCTTAGAAAACCCCGGGTGATAAGTCTTGATTGCTTGAACGCCACAGGTAAAAACCTGATAAGTTCAAAAGCACTTTCAAGATAGAAAGAAGACAAAACTCACAGATTGAAATTGTAAAGTGTGTCCCTCCAATGCTGTGGAGTATGCGTTTTATAGGCTCAGAAAACAACCGAATAGCCCACAAAATGAGAAAAAAAATCTATTATGGTTATAAGATAACCATATCTAATTTAAATATCTAGGATATTTTAATAACTAATTTAAAAATCTAAACTACCTACAAATTGGAACAAAAAATGATTGTGGAGAAAATGTTAAAAACTATAACGCCTAAGTATAATTATGTGGTTTGTTCTATCGAACAATAAAAAAATGTGGATGTGTTAATTGTGAATGAACTACAAAGCGTGCATGAACAGAGAATCATTGGTTGTAAAGAGGAAGAACACGCATTGAAGGTAACTGACAGTGAACAGACTTTAACTTATCAAAATCATTCTAGATTTAGAGGAGGAGAACTCTCTCAGTTTTTTAGCTTCAGAGGAAAAAGTAGAGGAATATTTTGTAGTGCTAGGGGAAGAAACCGTGGAAATAAGGTTCCCTAGAAACCAATCAAACAACAAGTCTTAAATTAAGTGTTATAAGTGTCATAAATTGGGACACTGTCAATATGAATGTCCATCGGAGCAAAGAAGTGTAAATTTTGCTAAAACACATAATTAGGAAGATATCTTATTAATGACATGTGAAAAGGAGAATTTATCTTCGATAGATAATGTTTGGTTTCTTGATTCATTTTGCTCAAATCACATGTGTGGACAAAGAAAATGGTTTTCAGAACTTGATGAAAATTTTAGACAATCTGTGAAGCTGGGAAATGATGCAGTGTAAACCCCGCCCTTTTGAGTTAAGGAAAAATCGGGCAAAGAACCGGTCAAACCGAGTAAGAAAACTGAACCGGTTCACAAACCCGTTTAATGGGGAATGGGAAAATTAGAGAAATTTTAACTACCTTGTTATCTAAAGAGATTTATAAACCTTAGGAAGGAACCTTAGAACAAAGTGGGAGAGAAAAACCAGAATAGTTTGGGTGAACTGAACCAGATAATGAGGGAGCATATAAATAAGAATAGATGATCTTTGTGTCTCAATTGGATACCAAAATATTATAAAACCATGTCTTATTTTCCCCTATATATATATATTTAATTGATCAGGAGGGAATAAACCTAGAAGTTACTATACAAACATAGGGAACAAATAGTAAAACTTTCATGGAAGCCAGCATAAATAAAATGACTACAAAAGGGATCTCTATATCGTTTCTCTAGCAACGATACAAAGAGCAACATATCCAAAGGTGTAGCTTCTACTGTTCCAATTATAAGTTTTAACGTTTTCAAAGAGCAGAGAACAAATTACTACTAGCCGCCTTCCTATATAATAAATGCACAACAATACGAGGAATCTCTAAATCCATGAATACAATAGCTTACTAAGACCAAATCTTTCAATGATAACCTACAATAAAAATTGAATCACTTGGTAATTAGTACATATGTGCTGTAAAAAAAAGTTCATGGTAAACAAAATCCTAAATTGTTAGTATGCATAAAGAAGCCTTTTTCCAATTGATGTACTTATCTATAACCAAAACATGTTACTAATGAGAAGTTACAGTAGCCACATAGAGGGAAGGATATAGCTTCATAAATATTACCATAAATCATAAATACTGGTTTCCTCTAGCATGTTGCAGAGTTAGCCAACACCTTTGCAGAGGAGACAACTATGGATTAAAGATTAATTTGTAATTAAAATATTAGCAGTGGTTTGGTGCAATAAGTTCAACGTCCCAGATTTGGGTCGGTGGGTATCACCAACAATTACCTATTATTAGCCAAAAATAAGTTAATTAAAGATAAATTTGTAAGTTATTTAACTATCTATTTAAATGGACGGAGAAACCATATAAAACACAAACGATGGTCACCATAGAAGAGTTGTTACGTGCCCTATCAGCATCCCCTTGAAGATTACTCTGCTTCTTCTTATAGTGTGCAAACCCACCGTATGTGAGAGATTTGAAGCAAACACTCTCCGTCATTCATTCTCCATCTTCTCTATTTCGATAAAATTCTAAGTATAGACTTTCAAGTTTAGAGAGGAGGGATTGTATGTAGATCATACCCGGTTGGTATGATGAGACTTCCTTGAAGGAAGTTGAAAACCCGTTTATCGATTATGAACGGAGGTGTCCTTATACCTAGGTGGTATAATGGATAGAGAAAACATATGTTTTGTCGGAAGTGATCTCCCCTGACTGTGTGTCAATGCTTAAACAATTTGGGAGACCTTCTCAACGGGAGCTCGAATAGCTCTGATAGGCCGGAGGCCTCGGTTTTGGAACTTGGAGGCTAAATGTCCAATTTTGAAAATCTCGTATAGTGGGCCCAAGGCCAGTTGGCACGAGCAGGAGCTCGTAAACGAACATGATATATGTGCCATAAAAATTAATAAGTGAATTGTTTGGCCATGGTACCAAGATGGGACCGACATGCTCAGTCAACTAGCGGCAGTGCGACATGACAGGTCGACGGACCAGTCAAGACAAACAACTGCGGGTTGAGTTGAGAGTCAGGGCCGTTGGACCAGTGGCACCACAGATTAAATGGAAATATAAGAAAACATTGTTTGTGCATGCACTATGAGTACGGGATCATCAAGATGCCCATTAGGGGTAGTGATGCGTCCTAAGGGCACTGGACGACCCAGTGGCTATAAGGGCAGTTCGTTGTTCCAGTTGTCTATGCGAAATCTGGAGTAGTAGTAAGCACATGAGACCGGGGTGGGGACAGGATGAGGTCTCTGTCCTCATACGGACACGAAGAAGTGATTTCGGGATTGTGGGTCGGATGTCGCGTACATCCACTCATTACTGGGGTAGAAGTGGTCGTACTTCTATTCGGGTGGCAGGAAAAGTCGCTCCGAAGCCACTAGCGGGTTCAGTAGTGATACTGACTTGTGAATGTGTATAACCTTCATGATAAAGGATGTGTGTTGGGTGATGACACACTGTGGTAAATAAGAAATGGTGGAAAAACCCAAATTTTTAAATGAAGGGATTTTTGAAAAAAAAAAAAAGGTGTCTGGCACACTCCATATAAATGTTTTTCTTAAAAGTTAAAAGTAGACATTTGAAAACCCATTAACTGAGTAGTCGTATTCATCCTTCCCTTATATCCCTTTTAGGAAATCCCAATAATAATAATAATAATAATAATAATAATAATAATAATAATAATAATAATAATAATAATAATAATAATAATAATAATAATAATAATAATAATAATAATAATAATAATGTATGAAAGAAAGGAGCAAGCTTATATACATACCATAGGATAGGATAGGCTGATAGAACATAATACAACATCTTCATTTATCATTCCCCCGTATTTATTCAACTATTTGAGAGATCTGAGGCGAGCATTCTCCGTTGTTCTTGTTGTACCTTCTTGCATCCAAAAAGGAGGAGCGTCTCCAAATTGAACAATTTGCCTATGAAATTTGGAAGAGACGTCAGCGCTCTACTCCAAGAGAGACCTTATTCGTTGGTTTGAAACCAATTCTATCAGGTTACAGCTTTTCATATCAACCATAGACACATGATGGGCTTCTTTTGCAAGTGAACAATTGTTGATTATTGTGGTGCAAGTGTCACCTGCTACCATGGTCGCGAGATCATGCATCTTACATACTGTAATATTTCCAAGTGGATCTCTTTCTAGATCCTGAAAAAAGGATCTCCAAACTAACTCCTTGCCTACATCATGGAGTGTTTTTCTAATAGTAGTGGATGACTTCAAAATAAATCCTTGTGCCATCCAAACACGAACCAGCTCGTTCGGATCTAGCTCACAGTCTTTTGGAAACAGGCAGCAGTAGGCAAAGCACTGTTTCAAATGGGATGGTAGAAAATCATAACTAATTTGAAGTGTTAGCATAATATCCTCCTCACTTTGTTCTATTCTTGGAAAATCCTCCTCAAGTAAATCCGACCATTCAACTTCCCTGAGTTGGGTTGATATCCCAATGGTCATGATTGCTAATGGAACACCACCACACATTTTCTTGCCATTCGCATTAGCAGGGTGAGTGACTCATTATCCTTCAAACGACCAAGTTTAAGTGGTCTTTTATCAATTGTATTGACCACAATATTGCCTACAAAGTCATAGCGAGTTGTCACCAACATCCTACTCCCCTCTCCATGCACCAGGTGGAAGTCACTTTTTGAGTTCCCACCATTTAGACTCCTCGTTCCATACGTCTAAATTCTAAAACAAGTAAGTACTTCTTTCTACCATTTATAATTTTTCATGCTGAAACAATATATATTTTAGTATATTTTTTTTCTATTTTTATGGTATTAGAGGTTTATAACGTGCAAAAATCACATTTGGATGGTGTTTGAGTTTGTAAACTCACTTACATTCGATAATATGTCTAACAAGTATAGGTGACACTAAATCACATATGTAGTTCTTCAAAATAGTTGTATATTTAGAATTTATAGTATCAACCTAATAAGGTTGTTTTTGAGCTTGTTTAAAAGTTCGTGATTTTTGAATAGAAAAAATAAAAAATGAGCAGAATACCCAAGTTTAGTATGCCAAACAAGTATAGGTGACACTAAATATTTGGATTGAGGGGTTCGAAGGGATTTGGAAGTGAAGTGTTTGGAGGGGAAGTGAAGTGATAGATTTACAGGTGTGAAATTTTTTTAATAATTCATTGTTTGGATGGAGGGAAAGTGAGTGCAAGGATTATTAATAGAAAAAATTAGAAAAATAAATTTACTATTTTAACTAAATTAAATAATCTATTAGCTATAATATATTATTAAATTATATTTAAAATATTTTTTACAATAATTTTTTATTTATAATATTTGTATTTTATATTTATATTATATAATTTGATATAAAATATTATTAATATATAAATCTATTTAAAGTATATAAAAATATAAATAAATAAATAATAATATAAACAATAAATAAAGGTATTAAAGTAATTTAAGCTACACAATCACTACAAATAACTCTACACTTTTGTAGGGATTGTGTGGTAGTGTAAATGCATGGGTTGGAGGGGTTTGAGAATCACCTCCAAACCCCCTCCAAACCCTCCATTTTTTTTTACCATATTAGTGATTTTTTCACCCCTCCCAACTCCTCCCCTTTAAATCCCTCCCAAACCTGTATCCAAACACATCGTTAATATAAAATAACTAACGTTTGATAAATGTGTCGTACACATTTAGTACAATCCACCTTTATGAGCTACCCGGAACAATTCTTGATGATTGAGATAATTCTTTACAACAAAAAAATAGGGTGAAATTCCAATTAGCAATAATTGTCTTGGATAAATTGAGAGAATGAGAGTAAGTTAATGGCTATAGTGGGGACATAAAATACTTTATTTAGAGAGAATCGTTTAGTGGGAGTGGAAAATGAAGTATAATCGACAAAGAAAAATTTTAAACCTAAACCATCGCCTATGAGCAGTTGATCTGGATGAGCTATGTTCTCTTATAATGATAAATTTGAGAGATCATTTGTAAACCCCGTCCTTTAGTAATGAGAAAAACTAGGAAAGAACTAATCAATGTGAACTTTAAACTGAATTGGTCTACAAGCCCAACTATTAGGGGACGAGCAAATTTGAGAATTTCTAACTCCTATGTGACTCAAAAATATTCATAAACTTGGGAAAAGAACCCTAGTATGATATGAGAAAGAAAGATCGAAGCAGTTCAAGAAAACCGGGTCCGAACCAGAGATAACCGGTTTATGAACCAGGTTGATTTATGAATCAGAGCCGATAGAGAATTGGTGAACCGGGAAGCTTATGGATCTCTTGTGATTTAGAGAGAACTTATAATCCTTGGGAAAGAACCTTAGAACTATATGGGAGAGAAAAATCAGATTAGTTCCGGTGAACCGGACCCGAATCGGTTTAAGAACCGAGCTGGTTTATGAACCGAAATTTATAAAAAGATGATAAACCGGGAATTTTTTGGACCCTAAGTGACCTATGGAGTCACAAAAGTCATGAAAATGGACTAAAGGAAAACCAAACCGGTTCATGTGAACCGGACCCGAACCGGATTGAACCGATTTGGACCGGTTTGAGTCACTATTGAACAGGATGCTAAATTTATTTTTCTAGGTGGCTTAAAATTTTCAAATTTGAGATTTGAGACCACCATTGGATAGAGAATGAATTTAGAAATTTTTAGATTTGAAAAACTCGGTTGTATGGGGATGAACTGACCGGTTTAAGCTTGAACCCAGTTCGGTCCGGTTCGGAACAGTGTCATCTTCTTCCTTAGGATGACAACACTGTTCACTTGCCGGGAAACTGAAAAAATGCCGGCAAAGAAGAAACACCTCCGTTTGGTACGTTTCAGGTCATCAATTCTTATCATAATGGTGCCAAACGGACGACCAACGGGTCCCCGAGCTCCCTATATAAAGAGCCCCTCTCCATTCGTCCTCTCCACACCTAAAAAGCTCACTCTCTCTCAGTTGCTTAGTTTCTGGTGAAGCTTGAACTAGAGCTCTAATATAAGGTCAATTTTGAGCCAAAGAAGGCAAGGTTGGGTTCATTAGAACTAGGAGAAGTCAGCTACACGGTGGTAGCATCCGTTCGTCCCGAGAGTAGCTAGAGAAATGCTGGCGTGATCAAATAGTGAAGCAGCTTCGACGGACCGAAGTTGCCCTGTTTCGGCCGAGTTGAAATCGGCCAATTTGAGCCCTTCTCAGTCCAAACCAAACTCTCTCAACACCTTCTTTGCCCTTCCATGACCGAATTAGGACCGAAAGGTAAGCCAATTCGGCTCCCCTTTACAATTTCTGATCGTTGTTAGAGAGAGAGTCGATCAAATTTCAATGAAGAAATCCTAATCCAATTTGACATCAATTGATTTCATTCTTGATCCTAGGAAGAACCTCTAGAGGAGAGCTACCTGCCCAGATAGAAAGCTTCGACCGCTGCGCCCTCATCGGTAAGAAATCGAAGCTCTCTCTCTCTCTCTACAGTTTATTTTCCGGCGAATCTCTTTTTGAGCTCATTCCAGCGTTAAAATCTGCAATTCAAAGTTCCTTAGAATCGTATAAACATGTAGAAACTCAATTTGAACTCCAATTTCAAAATTAGTGGTGTTTAATCTTTCAATTTGATGAAATCAAATTCGGCAGTGTTGAATAGTTGAAATTGAGGAAAAATTGGGGGAATTTGGGGATTTTTGAAAATTAGGACCAAAATGTAATTTTCTAAAATTGAGGGTCAATTGGTAATGATAAGAATATTAGAGGGCTAATTGAGAAATTTTAGAATTTTGGGGCAAAATTACCATTTTTCTAAAGAAGGGGCAAAATAGTAATTTTGGAAAATTTTAGGGACCAAATTAGAAATTTTGGAAATTAAACCCCTTTGTGTGAAATTGAATAATTTGAAGTTCTAAGATAAATTTTAAATGTTCCGGGACTCAAATTTAGGAAAAACCCGGCAATAAGGACTTCAAGATTAAGAAAAATAACTTTAGGAACCTAATTGCAAATATATGTAAAGTTGGGTTTTCTCATTCATTTGGAACGAATGAAGGCTATTAGGCCACAGAATAATAAACAACCATGTTCATTTCGTGTAGTAGAACGAGACATCAGGAACACCAGTTGAGATCTAGCTTGCTAAGGACGGAACCCGACGAAAGTGGAATTTCACTACACTATCGGGTGAGTGGGATTTTATATCATACCCAGTTGGGGATGATAAGTACCTCGATATGAAAACCCACTATTTAGTGGTTTTGGAACTTGAGGGCTAATATACCTTGTTTTTGAAAAACTCAAACAGTGGACCATAGGCCAATGGACACGAACAGGAGCTTGTAAACGAACATGATATATATGTGCCATTAAACCTTAATAAGTGAATTGTTTGGTAAAGGTATCAAGGCATGTCCGACATACTCAGTCAACTACTAGCAGTGCGGCATGACCGGTCTCTAGTCCAGTAATAACAAACAGTTTCAGAGGGTCCCACTCACTGTCACTCCACTTCTGGTCATCGTCCTCCTTCCTTTCTCTTCTCTTTACCATGTTCTTGATCATGCAAAGCCACACTCTGTTACCAGCTGAAATCAAATGAGTTGATATGATTTAATGGTGCTCTGTTTCTACAAGTACTATATTTGTACTGAATAAATGTTGAAAAAAAAATCATCTTTTTGTATGAAATTCATTTACCTTTTCAGTTTTAAATCTATTTTACAAAGGGAAATAAAGAGGTGGTGGTGCATTTTGTCAAAGGGTAAAATTAACTTTGATGGGTGTTGAAATAGTATAAGTTATTTAAGGTAATTATGATATAATCTTGGATATTAAGATTATATCATATATTCTATTTAAGGTAGTTAATAAATATACATGTATATATATTAAGTTAGGGTTTGGAGAAAATAAAGGGGTTTTCAATTTCTCATCCCCAATGCCTCTCTATCAATATATTCGTTTTCCCTTACTCGAATTCAGTTTTATAACATGGTATCAGAGCTAAGGTTTTCTTCTATTTTTAAGGTTTTTTGATTTGAAGGCTCAAGACACGGCATAACTGAATTGTGGTAGAAGATGGAGAAAACGGATGCAGCATTAACAGGAAGGGAGTTGAAGGAAATTTTAGAAGGTATGGCCAAATTGCTTATAGGAAGAGAAGATGTATTGTCTCAACATAACAATACTCTCAATCGAGATTTGAAGTTGGAATTACTCCCAATAGAGCAGAGACTTGAAGGAACGAAAAACTATTTGAGTTGGTCGAGAAAGATGAGACTCATACTAGAGTCAAAATATTTGGAAGATTACATTGACGACTCGTATGAAGAACCCACTGATACTACCAGCACATCATGGAAGGTGTGGAGGGCGACTAATTCTCTGGTGGTTGCATGGATAATAGGATCACTTTCTCCTTCTATCGCGGGGTTGGTAGAAGGTATTAATAAAGCATCTGATATATGGAAGATTTTGGCTACTCAATTCTCTGGTATTGGGAATATGATGACTGTGATTGAGATTGAAGATAAATTGGATGCACTAAAGCAGGGGGAGCGAAGCATAATAGAATACAGTACTGAGCTGAAAAGGTTATGGTCCGAACTTGATTATTATGATCCATTAATTACATCTGATCCTTCAGATACAGCTTCTATTAGAGCATGGATGGAGCGACGACGTGTGATTCACCTCCTGAGGGGACTAAATCTAAAATATGAAAACAAGAGAGCAATGATATGTCATCAGTCTCCAATTCCTCCGATGGAAGATGTTATTGCTGCACTAATTCATGAGGAGTCAAGACAAAAGGTTATGAACACTTCTAAGATATCAGCAATACCAGTTCGCTCTACTCTAGCAAAACCGATTATTGACAACCGACAATGCTATAATTGTGGGAAGAATGGACATATTAGCTGGAATTGTTCCTCGACACGTATTCCTGCATGGGGTGGAACAAGTCATAGCATCAGAGGACGTGGAGCCCGAGGTTATGGACGATTTGGGGGACAAACCTATCGTGCTAAAGGTGCTGACATTTCAAACAACGACATGTGTTATGCTAATGCTGACTCAGGTATTATTACACATGCATTTTCTTCTAAACCATCTTTCACAGAATGGATTATTGATTCAGGCGCATCTAGACATGTGACAGGAACATCAGTAGAGTTTATTACATATACTGGTTCTCCACCTTTTTCCCATAATAGAGTTCAAACTGCAGATGGCACATTTCAACCGGTTATGGGATTCGGCTCGATTAAATGCACTTCATCAATTACATTATCATCAGTTCTACATGTCCCATCATTTCCAGTTAATCTATTATCAGTTAGTGCAATTAGTGATCAATTGAACTGTCAAGTAATCTTTGATCGAGATTCATGTGTCATTCAGGAAAGGAATACCAAGAGAATAATTGGGATTGGACGGAGGCTTGATGGATTGTGGTATCTTATGAGAGATGAGTCTAGCACAGCTTTAACCACTACCTTGTCTGAACGAGCAATGAATGAAGTCATATTGGAGCATCGTCGTCTTGGTCATCTATAGTTTGAGAATCTTAAGAGGGTAAGGCCTGACTTGATGAATAATGTAGAACGTAGCAAGCTTGTATGTGATGCTTGTGAGTTTGGAAAACATACAAGAACACGTTATTCTCCTACTGGTTTAAGAAGTATTTCACCATTTTTGTTGATACATTCTGATGTTTGGGGACCATGTCCAGTTACTTCGATTGGCGGATTCAGATGGTTTATTACATTTATTGATTGTTACTCAAGGATGACATGGGTATATTTGATGAAAAATAAATCTGAGACACTGGTTTGCTTTAAAGATTTTTTAGCTTTGGTGCAGACACAATATAATGCCAAAGTGAGTACTCTCCGTACAGATAATGGTACTGAATATGTTAATAGAGAATTCTCATCGTATTTATCTACAAAGGGGATTCTGCATCAGACCACATGTCCAGATACACCAGAACAGAATGGAGTGGCAGAACGGAAGAATCGACACTTGTTAGAGGTAGCTCGCACACTTCTATTTACAATGAATGTTCCAAAATATCTATGGAGTGAAGCAGTATTGACGGCAACATATTTAATTAACCGGATGCCTTCTCAGATATTAAACTTTCAATCTCCTTGTGAACTTTTGATGGGACGTAATATATATGCAATCCGTCCTCGTGTATTTGGTTGCGTATGTTTTGTGAGAGATCATCGTCCCACAGTAACTAAACTTGATCCACGTGCATTGAAGTGTATTTATGTGGGCTATTCTAGCACTCAGAAAGGTTACAAGTGCTGGTGTCCAAGCGAGAGAAGACTTTTTGTGAGTATGGATGTAACATTTCGTGAGAATGAACCCTTTTATGGTGAATCAACAACGTCATCCACAGTGCTAGATGATTTGATTGAAGCACAACATGGAAATGAAGAGAGAATTAGTGATAATAAAGAAGATGATGTCATTGTAGGTATAATCCCATGTCCTAAGAGATTGAGTAGCAATGAAGGAGGGACCAATGAACCAGAATTGAAGGTTTATAGTAGAAGGAACAAGAGTTGTGCTCAGGGGGAGGAAGATAAAGAAGATGATGGAGAGCAACAAGAACAGATACTTATACCACACTCATTGCCCACATATGTCCCAGATACCCATCAATCTTCTGACGATTCCTTATCATCACCGGATGTCCCAGATACCCATCAATCTTCTGACGATTCCTCATCATCACCAAATGTCCTAGATACCCATCAATCTCCTGACGATTCCTCGTCATCACCAGATGGTAATGAATCTCTGCCCATTGCTATTCGTAAAGAATCTAGAGCTAATGCAGGAAAACCTCCAATTAGATATGGTTATGAATATGATATATCTAATTATGTCTCATATGAATCTATCCCATCTACATACAAGACCTTTATTGTATCATTACAGTTAGTGCACATACAAAGAAATTGGCAAGAGGCTAAAAATGATCCAAAGTGGCTTGCAGCGATGCATGAGGAGATGCGTGCATTAGAGAAAAATAAGACATGGGAACTGGCATTACTTCCAAGCGGAAAAAAGGTTGTTGGATGCAAATGGGTATTCACTGTTAAGCAAAATGCTGAAGGAAAGGTTGAAAGGTATAAAGCAAGATTGGTAGCAAAAGGCTACAGCCAGACGTATGGAATAGATTATGATGAGACATTTGCACCAGTTGCTAAAATGAGTACCGTCAGAATACTTATATCATGTGCTGCCAACTATGGATGGAAATTACATCAATTAGATGTAAAGAATGCATTTTTGCATGGAGACTTACAAGAAGAGGTATATATGGAAATTCCACCTGGATTTGATACAATGAAGACCACTGGGAAGGTATGTAAACTTAAGAAGTCTTTGTATGGACTTAAGCAATCACCAAGAGCTTGGTTTGACCGATTTCGACATGCAATAGTTAGAATGGGATATCAACAATGCAATGGAGATCACACAGTTTTCTATCGACACTCAAATAGTCAAGTTGCTATCCTTGCAGTATATGTAGATGATATTATTATAACTGGAGATGATAGCGATGAGATAATACGACTAAAGCAAAGATTGAGCAAAGAATTTGAAGTGAAAGATTTGGGTGCACTTAAGTATTTTCTTGGTATTGAGATAGTCAGGTCTAGGACAGGCATAGTGCTTTCTCAGAGAAAATATCTATTGGATCTACTTACTGAAACAAGGATGTTGGGTTGTCGAACTGCTGCTACTCCAATTGAACCAAATCATAAGCTATGTGCTCAGTCAGGGGACCCAGTGGATAAAGAACAATACCAAAGAATTGTGGGACGACTTATCTACTTGTGTCACACACGACCGGATATAACATATGCGGTTAGTATTGTAAGTAGATATATGCATGATCCTAGGACAGAACATTGGGAGGCAGTTATGCGAATATTGAGATATTTAAAGAGTAGCCCGGGAAAAGGCCTTTGGTTCAAGTCTCAAGGTCATACTAAAGTTGAAGGATTTTGTGACTCTGATTGGGCTAGTTGTGTAGATGATAGAAGATCGACATCAGGTTATTGCGTGTTTGTTGGAGGTAATCTTGTATCTTGGAGAAGTAAGAAACAGGAGGTGGTCGCAAGATCAACGACAGAGGCAGAATACAGAGCTATGACTCAAGGCATATGTGAGATAATATGGATAAAGAACTTATTGATGGAGTTATGTTTATTCAGGAAAGAACCCATTAAGTTATGGTGTGATAATAAATCAGCGATCAGCATTGCTAACAATCCAGTTCAACATGATAGAACCAAACATATTGAAATTGATCGATTCTTCATCAAAGAGAAACTTGAGAGCAAGATCGTGGAGCTACACTACATGAAGACTGGCGAACAATTAGCAGATTATTTAACTAAAGGATTAGGATCTAAAGAGTGGATTAATATTTGTAACAAGATGGGAATGATAGATATTTATCGCCCATCTTGAGGGGGAGTGTTGAAATAGTATAAGTTATTTAAGGTAATTATGATATAATCTTGGATATTAAGATTATATCATATATTCTATTTAAGGTAGTTAATAAATAGACATGTATATATATTAAGTTAGGGTTTGAAGAAAATAAAGGGGTTTTCAATTTCTCATCCCCAATGCCTCTCTATCAATATATTCGTTTTCCCTTACTCGAATTCAGTTTTATAACAATAACAATCCCCCAATGGTCATGATTGCTAATGGAACACCACCACACTTTTTTAGAATTCCTTTTGCTATATTTTCTAAGTTGTAATTTTTCCACTCATGTTCCTCCTTTCCTCCATTCGCATTAGAACGGTGAGTGACTCCTCCTCGCCCAATCCACTCAGTTTATGTGATGCTTTAGCCATTGTATTGGCCACACGGAAAGACCGAGTTGTCACCAACATCTTACTCCCCTTTGCACCGTATGGAAGATGATTTTGGAGTGTCAACCATTTACTCCTATCCTCATTCCATACATCATCTAGAACAAGCAAGAACTTCTTTTCACCCAATTCTACCCTTAACTTATCGTGCAATCCATTCATTTGGAGATGAGAAATTTCATCTTTTTTGCTTTCTCCAACACACTCTTGAAGTATATTTCTTATAATATTTAATAACTAAAATATTACTTAATTATTGTATATATTGTATATATTAGTAATGTATTTTGTAATTGTTTATTATTTATTATTGAGTTGTATATAAATAGAATGTTATAGTACAGTTAAATAATACAACACAATCTTATATATCGGGTGCGCTCTTTATCTGTACTATTTCTTTTCTAAATTTCTTCATTTCTTTTATGGTATTAGAGCCAGTGGGCTCGCACCCGTACCCGACCCGAGGCCGGAAACTCGACTCATGGTTTGCCTGAGTTGGATGGAGGAGGAAAAAAAATACCCAACTTGAGGCCATTGTGTCCCCCCTCGTTCGAGACCGGAAGGGGAATACCCGGCTCGTAGACAGGTGTTGAGGGCGGGTGTTGAGAATAGATCACACATTGGATAAAATATAGAAATGTTGTGGGTTTATAAGGTTGTAAGGGTACTACTACTTACAAGTTATGACTTTTAAGTAGACATGGGCACGACCCCTTATCAGTCCACAATACCTTCTCTAACATGGTATCAATATTGAAGACTCTTGAGCAAAAACCACCTTCTATTCAAAACCAATCTTCACTCCCTACATTGCCTATCAAGCATATCAGTTATTTGGATATGCAGATGGTAGCCTATGGCATCTTATTTGGCAACCATTTCCAACTTAGCTACCTCTTTTGCTCAAATCGGTCCGAAACCAGATCATAAAATCAAGGACAAATTATTTGATGGTTTAGATAGGGAATGGGAAGCTCTTACCCTTGCAATGTCAACAGTTCTCGAAGCAATGACTCTTGATTCACTGAAGGCCCTTCTCCTTGCTCAGGATGCTCGATGAGTTCAAAAATATTGTACTGACTCCGACTCCAGTAGTACTCAGAGATTTTTCTAAGTGTGCATCTCATGCCGTTGCTTTCTCTAGTCATGGACCACGAGGACTCCTTCCAACTCCGCCTCGTCCTCGCTTCAATGATTTCAGAAACCATAATAGTATAGGAGGACGCAATGGAGGAACTGATAGAGGCTAGGGAAAACCTCTTGAAAATTGTGGGAATTTTTCTTTACGGGGATTCAAACCATGCAGATCTAGACCACATTTCAGCTCACGTCAGACGGATGCCCAACCCACCACACATTCTACAATTTGGCCCACTTCTCCCAAGCCCACCTTTTCCTATAGTGTGATATGCTAGCTATGTGGGCTCATTGGCCACTCAGCCCATCACTGTCCATCATTTGAATTAAAGCCCACATCCTCTACTGCTCAGGCTCATTCTTCTTATGGACATAAACCTAGTCCACATCATCTAGACTGGTATGTCGATTTAGGTGCTACGAGTCATATTACTAATGATTTGTTACACTTGTCTATTCAGGATAATTCGACACTCCCTAAGCACCTCACGATCGGAGACGGGATAGGTTTACCTATTATCTCTTCTGGATCTACCTATTTAACCTCACATTCCCGACGTTTCTCACTTATTAATATTTATTATGTTCCCAAAATTTCTCTCAACTTATTATTTGTGTCTTGTTTCACTCAAGACAATTCCTGCTATTTTGAATTCTATTCCACTCATTTTCTTATCAAAGATCTCTTTTCTCATCAAGAGCTGCTCCATAGGAGTCGTAGGAACGGTCTCTACTATTTGCACACTCTACTATTTTGAATTCTATTCCACTCTATTGCTTGTATTAGTCGCATAGAGTATGTTCCTAGGTGGCATCAACGTTTGGGTCACCCTTCTTTTCAAATTATGAGTCGTGTGCTTTTAAATCATTTATCAATGAGTAATATTTCTCCCTTACCCTTTTGTGACTCATGCTCTTGTGGTAAAAATACTCAACAACCATTTCCAGTCACTCACCATAAGAGTACCCATTCTCTCGAATTAATTCACACGGATATTTGGGGACCATCTCCCATTATTTCCTCTATAGGTCATCGCTATTATGTTCATTTTTTGGATGATTATAGCAAATTTTCATGGTATTTTGTTATGAAACAACAATCTGATGTTCTCTCTATTTTTCGTGCCTTCCGTTTATAAGTTGAAAATTTACTTGGTCAACGGATTAAATCTCTCCAATCTGACGATACTAAAGAATTTTTTTCTAGTGCTTTCCAATCTGAGTTACAATCCGCAGGTATTCTCCAATGGATCTCCTGTCCACACACACCTCAACAAAATGGATCTGCTGAACATAAGTATCGTCACATTATTGATATGGGTCTTACTCTTCTTATTCACTCTCATGTTCCCACCTAATATTGGTCGTTTGCCTTTGAGACCGCTGTCTTCCTTATCAATCGCCTTCCCACAAGATTTCTCCACTTTCGATCCCCCTATGAGGTACTTCACCATTCTACTCTTGATTATAAGTTACTTTGAGTTTTTGGTTGTCGTTGCTTTCCTTATCTCCGCCCTTATCTTGCTTACAAACTTCAACCTCGTTCAACTCCTTGTGTGTTTCTTGGATATCCCTCCAAATATCTCGGATATCGTTGTCTTGATACTCAAACAGGACGCATATTTCTATGTCCCACAGTCCATTTTGATGAATCTGTTTTTCCATTTGCCTCCTCGAGTTCCACATGTATGCCTTCCCCTCCTCCTGCAGTGCACCCTCCTATGGTGAATCTCCCCACACCCATCCCGTCTCCACCTCCGGACTCAGGTATGTTGTCCCAATCTCCTGTACAAACACAAGTTGACTCACCTATTGTTTTTGTTGAGGATGATCATGCTGCACCATCTTCCTCTCCTACATTGGATTATGCTCCTGCTCCACCTCCAATTTCGTGTATGGTGACTCACTCTCAAGATGGCAGTCTACCTCAATGGCGCTTCACTATTGATCCTACAGTGTTCATTGCCTCTATGGAACCCGTACTTATTCCCAAGCTTCTCATCACTCCTTTTGGGTTAAGGCTATGCATACTGAGTTTGCCGCTCTTCTTCACAACTAGACTTAGGATCTCATGCCCGCTCCACCTGGTTGGCCTTTTGTAGGGTGCAAATGGGTTTACAAAATCAAGTATCATTCTAACGGCTCAGTGGCTCGATATAAGGCTTGTCTTGTCGCTAAGGGCTACTCACAGCATCCTGGTCTTGATTATGATGATACATTCAGCCCTGTTATTAAACATGTTACTAAACGGGTAATTCTTTCCCTTGCTGTATCTTTCAATTGGGTCATTCGTCAGCTTGATGTGGATAATGCTTTTCTTCATGGTTATCTCAATCAGGAAGTTTATATGGATCAACCCCTTGGATTTGTTGATCCTTGCTTTCCTAGCCATGTTTGTCGCCTACGCAAATCTCTCTATGGCCTCAAACAAGCTCCTCGTGCTTGGTTCTTCCGCCTGAGTTCCTATCTTCATCAACTTGGTTTTTGTAGCTCTGTTGTTGATAGCTCTCTATTTATCTACCGCACGAGTGAGTTTGTTATTTTTCTACTTATCTATGTTGATGATATCATTCTCACTGGTTCTTCTGTTGCATCCATTAGGAACATACTTCATGCCCTTCACAGAGAATTCTCTATTAAGGATCTTGGTCCACTTCATCATTTCTTAGGCATTGAAGTTACTGCTCACTCTCATGGTTTATATCTCACACAACAGAAGTATATTCGTGATATTCTCTCTTGGGCTGCCATAAGTACTTGTAAGCCCATTTCCACGCCAGTTGCCTCTGGTCCCCGACTTTCACAATATGATGGCCTTCCTCTTCCTGATCCTACTAAATATCGTCAACTTATGGTCTCTCCACAGTATCTTACTCTCACTCGACCTGACATCGCATATGCAGTTCTTTATGTTTGTCAATTTATGCATCGTCCCACCACTACTCATTGGACTGCTGTTAAGCGCATTCTCTGCTATCTTTAAGGGACTCTTCATCATGGTCTTACTCTTTGGCGACATCCTCCTTCTGGTCTTAACTGTTTTTCTAACGCTGACTGGGCCTGAAATCCGAATGATCGACGTTCTGTTAGTGGTTTTGCAATTTTTCTTGGCCACAATCTTATCTCATGGAGTTCTAAGAAACAACGAACAGTCGCTCGATCTAGCACTGAGGCCGAGTACAAAAGTCTTACCAATGCAACCGCTGAGCTAATCTGGCTTCAGTCTCTTCTTAAAGAACTCGACATCTCTTTCACTCATTCTCTAGTTTTGTGATGCGATAATCTCTCAGCCATTTATCTCACTGCCAACCCCGTCTTCCATGCTCGCACAAAACATATTAAGATTGATTTTCATTTTGTTCGTGAACAAGTGTGTCAAAGTTTACTCAGTGTTCGTTTTATAGGAACTACTGCTCAATTGGCGGATTTGCTCACCAAAGGTCTCCATTCTACCCATCTCTCTTTTTACGAAACAAGCTCAACATCCGTGAACTCCTGTTGAGCTTGCGGGGAGTAATAACCAAAATATTACTTAATTATTGTATATATTAATATACATTTATCACACCATTTAATATAATGATTTATTACGGCACTTAATGTATTAACGTATTTTGTAAGATGTTATAGTACAATCAAATAATACAACACAATCTTATCTATCTGTGCTCTTTCTCTCTACTCTTTATTTTCTAAATTTCTTCATTTATTTTAATATTTTCCGCCACGAAATTAGTTGACACACAAACCCAAATCTTTTGCTGGAAATGGTCTTTCAAGCGCTCGTTGTCCTTAAAAACGAGCCTTGCCAGTGTCGTTTTTCCCATACATCCAAAACCCACTATTGGGAGGATGGAAAGGTTCTCTTTAAAATTAGGATCGAGCAAGAAGTTTATAACATGCTTCGTACCCTCATCTCGCCCTACCACATATCGCTCATAATTAGAAGAAACAGTTTGCGGCCTATCGTGGGGGCACTCCACCATACTCGGATTCTCGCTAATACTTCTGAGATTAAAGCGTTCACTATCCTAAACAAGGGAATCTAGATTTCTATGAAAATTCTTAATTCGATGAGCCATCCTTTTGGCGACTGAGTGGCATGAGGCAGATTCCAATACCATACCTGTCACAAGAATGACATTAAGAAATATTGTTTGCTATCATAGAGTTTCCAGGACTAATAGAGTTGCTATAAAGTTAAATGGAGTTCAAGCAAAGTGGCCATAGAAGGAACTCACCATCTCCAGCCACTCAGGGGTAGGCATGCAGTCCTCGCCAAATGCGAAATTTGAATAAGGAATATGGATCAGATGAACAACAGTACTACTACTTGTTGAAATAGTATAAGTTATTTAAGGGAATTATGATATAATCTTGGATATTAAGATTATATCATATATTCTATTTAAGGTAGTTAATAAATAGACATGTATATATATTAAGTTAGGGTTTGGAGAAAATAAGGGGGTTTCAATTTCTCATCCCCAATGCCTCTCTATCAATATATTCGTTTTCCCTTACTCGAATTCAGTTTTATAACATGGTATTAGAGCTAAGGTTTTCTTCTATTTTTAAGGTTTTTTGATTTGAAGGCTCAAGACACGGCATAACTGAATTGTCGTAGAAGATGGAGAAAACGGATGCAGCATTAACAGGAAGGGAGTTGAAGGAAATTTTAGAAGGTATGGCCAAATTGCTTGTAGGAAGAGAAGATGTATTGTCTCAACATAACAATACTCTCAATCGAGATTTGAAGTTGGAATTACTCCCAATAGAGCAGAGACTTGAAGGAACGAAAAACTATTTGAGTTGGTCGAGAAAGATGAGACTCATACTAGAGTCAAAATATTTGGAAGATTACATTGACGACTCGTATGAGGAACCCACTGATACTACCAGCACATCATGGAAGGTGTGGAGGGCGACTAATTCTCTGGTGGTTGCATGGATAATAGGATCACTTTCTCCTTCTATCGCGGGGTTGGTAGAAGGTATTAATAAAGCATCTGATATATGGAAGATTTTGGCTACTCAATTCTCTGGTATTGGGAATATGATGACTGTGATTGAGATTGAAGATAAATTGGATGCACTAAAGCAGGGGGAGCGAAGCATAATAGAATACAGTATTGAGCTGAAAAGGTTATGGTCCGAACTTGATTATTATGATCCATTGATTACATCTGATCCTTCAGATACAGCTTCTATTAGAGCATGGATGGAGCGACGACGTGTGATTCACCTCCTGAGGGGACTAAATCTAGAATATGAAAACAAGAGAGCAATGATATGTCATCAGTCTCCAATTCCTCCGATGGAAGATGTTATTGTTGCACTAATTCATGAGTAGTCAAGACAAAAGGTTATGAACACTTCTAAGATATTAGCAATACCAGTTCGCTCTACTCTAGCAAAACCGATTATTGACAACCGACAATGCTATAATTGTGGGAAGAATGGACATATTAGCTGGAATTGTTCCTCGACACGTATTCCTGCATGGGGTGGAACAAGTCATAGCATCAGAGGACGTGGAGCCCGAGGTCAAGGTCGAGGTTATGGACGATTTGGAGGACAAACCTATCGTGCTAAAGGTGCTGACATTTCAAACAACGACATGTGTTATGCTAATGCTGACTCAGGTATTATTGCACATGCATTTTCTTCTAAACCATTTTTCACGGAATGGATTATTGATTCAGGCGCATCTAGACATGTGACAGGAACATCAGTAGAGTTTATTACATATACTGGTTCTCCACCTTTTTCCCATAATAGAGTTCAAACTGCTGATGGCACATTTCAACCGGTTATGGGATTCGGCTCGATTAAATGCACTTCATCAATTACATTATCATCAGCTCTACATGTCCCATCATTTCCAGTTAATCTATTATCAGTTAGTGCAATTAGTGATCAATTGAACTGTCAAGTAATCTTTGATCGAGATTCATGTGTCATTCAGGAAAGGAATACCAAGAGAATAATTGGGACTGTACGGAGGCTTGATGGATTGTGGTATCTTATGAGAGATGAGTCTAGCACAGCTTTAACCACTACTTTGTCTGAACGAGCAATGAATGAAGTCATATTGGAGCATCGTCGTCTTGGTCATCTATCGTTTGAGAATCTTAAGAGGGTAAGGCCTGACTTGATGAATAATGTAGAACGTAGCAAGCTTGTATGTGATGCTTGTGAGTTTGGAAAACATACAAGAACACGTTATTCTCCTACTGGTTTAAGAAGTATTTCACCATTTTCGTTGATACATTCTGATATTTGGGGACCATGTCCAGTTACTTCAATTGGCGGATTCAGATGGTTTATTACATTTATTGATTGTTACTCAAGGATGACATGGGTATATTTGATGAAAAATAAATCTGAGACACTGGTTTGCTTTAAAGATTTTTTAGCTTTGGTGCAAACACAATATAATGCCAAAGTGAGTACTCTCCGTACAGATAATGGTACTGAATATGTTAATAGAGAATTCTCATCGTATTTATCTACAAAGGGGATTCTGCATCAGACCACATGTCCAGATACACCAGAACAGAATGGAGTGGTAGAACGGAAGAATCGACACTTGTTAGAGGTAGCTCGCACACTTCTATTTACAATGAATGTTCCAAAATATCTATGGAGTGAAGCAGTATTGACGGCAACATATTTAATTAACCGGATGCCTTCTCAGATATTAAACTTTCAATATCCTTGTGAACTTTTGATGGGACGTAATATATATGCAATCCGTCCTCGTGTATTTGGTTGCGTATGTTTTGTGAGAGATCATCGTCCCACAGTAACTAAACTTGATCCACGTGCATTGAAGTGTATTTATGTGGGCTATTCTAGCACTCAGAAAGGTTACAAGTGCTGGTGTCCAAGCGAGAGAAGACTTTTTATGAGTATAGATGTAACATTTCGTGAGAATGAACCCTTTTATGGTGAATCAACAACGTCATCCACAGTGCTAGATGATTTGACTGAAGCACAACATGGAAATGAAGAGAGAATTAGTGATAATAAAGAAGATGATGTCATTGTAGGTATAATCCCATGTCCTAAGAGATTGAGTAGCAATGAAGGAGGGACCAATGAACCAGAATTGAAGGTTTATAGTAGAAGGAACAAGAGTTGTGCTCAGGGGGAGGAAGATAAAGAAGATGATGGAGAGCAACAAGAACAGATACTTATACCACACTCATTGCCCACATATGTCCCAGATACCCATCAATCTTCTGACGATTCCTTATCATCACCGGATGTCCCAGATACCCATCAATCTTCTGACGATTCCTCATCATCACCAAATGTCCTAGATACCCATCAATCTCCTGACGATTCCTCGTCATCACCAGATGGTAATGAATCTCTGCCCATTGCTATTCGTAAAGAATCTAGAGCTAATGCAGGAAAACCTCCAATTAGATATGGTTATGAATATGATATATCTAATTATGTCTCATATGAATCTATCCCATCTACATACAAGACCTTTATTGTATCATTACAGTTAGTGCACATACAAAGAAATTGGCAAGAGGCTAAAAATGATCCAAAGTGGCTTGCAGCGATGCATGAGGAGATGCGTGCATTAGAGAAAAATAAGACATGGGAACTGGCATTACTTCCAAGCGGAAAAAAGGTTGTTGGATGCAAATGGGTATTCACTGTTAAGCAAAATGCTGAAGGAAAGGTTGAAAGGTATAAAGCAAGATTGGTAGCAAAAGGCTACAGCCAGACGTATGGAATAGATTATGATGAGACATTTGCACCAGTTGCTAAAATGAGTACCGTCAGAATACTTATATCATGTGCTGCCAACTATGGATGGAAATTACATCAATTAGATGTAAAGAATGCATTTTTGCATGGAGACTTACAAGAAGAGGTATATATGGAAATTCCACCTGGATTTGATACAATGAAGACCACTGGGAGGGTATGTAAACTTAAGAAGTCTTTGTATGGACTTAAGCAATCACCAAGAGCTTGGTTTGACCGATTTCGACATGCAATAGTTAGAATGGGATATCAACAATGTAATGGAGATCACACAGTTTTCTATCGACACTCAAATAGTCAAGTTGCTATCCTTGCAGTATATGTAGATGATATTATTATAACTGGAGATGATAGCGATGAGATAATACGACTAAAGCAAAGATTGAGCAAAGAATTTGAAGTGAAAGATTTGGGTGCACTTAAGTATTTTCTTGGTATTGAGATAGTCAGGTCTAGGACAGGCATAGTGCTTTCTCAGAGAAAATATCTATTGGATCTACTTACTGAAACAAGGATGTTGGGTTGTCGAACTGCTGCTACTCCAATTGAACCAAATCATAAGCTATGTGCTCAGTCAGGGGACCCAGTGGATAAAGAACAATACCAAAGAATTGTGGGACGACTTATCTACTTGTATCACACACGACCGGATATAACATATGCGGTTAGTATTGTAAGTAGATATATGCATGATCCTAGGACAGAACATTGGGAGGCAGTTATGCGAATATTGAGATATTTAAAGAGTAGCCCGGGAAAAGGCCTTTGGTTCAAGTCTCAAGGTCATACTAAAGTTGAAGGATTTTGTGACTCTGATTGGGCTAGTTGTGTAGATGATAGAAGATCGACATCAGGTTATTGCGTGTTTGTTGGAGGTAATCTTGTATCTTGGAGAAGTAAGAAACAGGAGGTGGTCGCAAGATCAACGACAGAGGCAGAATACAGAGCTATGACTCAAGGCATATGTGAGATAATATGGATAAAGAACTTATTGATGGAGTTATGTTTATTCAGGAAAGAACCCATTAAGTTATGGTGTGATAATAAATCAGCGATCAGCATTGCTAACAATCCAGTTCAACATGATAGAACCAAACATATTGAAATTGATCGATTCTTCATCAAAGAGAAACTTGAGAGCAAGATCGTGGAGCTACACTACATGAAGACTAGCGAACAATTAGTAGATTGTTTAACTAAAGGATTAGGATCTAAAGAGTGGATTAATATTTGTAACAAGATGGGAATGATAGATATTTATCGCCCATCTTGAGGGGGAGTGTTGAAATAGTATAAGTTATTTAAGGGAATTATGATATAATCTTGGATATTAAGATTATATCATATATTCTATTTAAGGTAGTTAATAAATAGACATGTATATATATTAAGTTAGGGTTTGGAGAAAATAAGGGGTTTCAATTTCTCATTCCCAATGCCTCTCTATCAATATATTCGTTTTCCCTTACTCGAATTCAGTTTTATAACACTACTACTACATCAAGAGACTCCATTGGAGACTGAATGGCCAGCAAGGGAGTGAGTCCACAAGGCTTCTTTCAGAAGAATTCACTTCAGCTATGGTTTCTGGTTTCTTTTCTTTTGTTTTGCAAAGGGACTAATAATCTGTGAATTGAATGAAGAGGATAAATATATATATATATAATGTATAATAATAATAATAATAATAATAATAATAATAATAATAGTGTATAAAAGAAAGGAGCAAGCTTACATACCATAACATGCCATAGGATAGGGTGATAGCAGTGGCCTCCTATCCTATTGGTTGTGTCTACCACTACTATTACTTGACTCTGTCCATACATATGTCCATCTTGGATTACTTTATATGGGTTGCATGGGTACCTCACTGCAGATTAATACATACCATATTAACATCGCCTTGAAGATTTCTCGGCCTCTTATTATTGTATTTAAACCCCAGAAATCTGAATTGAGAAAACATTCAAACAGAGTTTCCATATTCTTGCAACCGTATAATTCTAGACTTTCAAGTTTAGAAAGGTATTGAATCCACCAAGTAAGCGTCTTTCATTTTATCCTTGCCACATATTTTGAACTTTTCCAGCAGAGTTTGTCTGCAAAATTGAGAATTGGGAATGGCTTTTCTTCATATTCCAGTATCCCCCGTCAAGTTGAGCATGGGACAGAGAAACGACGTCAATGAATGAATGGAGGGTGGTGAGAAATTGAAGGATCAGTCTTCTCTTTGGAGCAATGCCTTCAAGCCCTCTTTATTTATCCTGATAGGATCAAAGTCACTGTATGTCTATCAAGTTTAGGCCAAATTTGTATGCTTCTTCAGAAATAGCTAATGCAGTTTTAACCCAAATAAATTTGCAGCAGAAAACACGGTACCTTGAAAGTGGCATGAGGCATATTCGAATAGCATGCCTATCATAAGAATGAGGTTAAGAAATATTGCCATGAAACTGTAAATTGCCAGCAGCATAAAGTGTAAAAGGGGAATATATGTTATTTCAAGAGAAGTCAAATACTCTTGTCTCATGATGACAACTGATATTTAGCTATTGAAAATGAACCTTGAAAAATAGCATGCTTCTACTTAAAAGGACCATAATAAATGAGGAACGAATTCCTGATTTTCCATTTCCTCCTCATTGCACACAAAATTCATTAAGTAATAAAAGAAACAAAGCCAAGACCACATTTCTTCTAGACCAGTTTTTATTAAAAATAAATGGATATGTATATATTCGACAAAAGCAACATGAATCATAAGAGTTTACATGACCAATAGACGTGCTATGAAGTTAAATGGAGTTCAAGCAGATTGGCCGTAGGAGAAACTCACCATCTCCAGCACACAGGGACAGGCAGGGCAGCCCGCTCCAAATGCGAATTTTGAATAAGGAATATGTATATGATCAACAATAGTACTACTACTACATCAAGAGACTCCATTGGAGACTGAGTGGCCAGCAAGGGGGTGAGTCCACAAGGCTTCTTTCAGAAGAATTCACTTCAGCTATGGTTTCTGGTTTCTGGTTTCTTTTCTTTTGTTTTGTAAAGGTAGTGATAATCTGTGAATTGAATAAGGAGGATAAATGAATTTATATAATGTATGATGATAAAATAATAATAATAATAGTATATAAAAGAAAGGAGCAAGCTTACATACCATAACATGCCATAGGATAGGAGAGGCTGATAGCAGTGGCCTCCTGGTATCCTAATATAACAAGCTTCACTCTGCTATGCTGCCTCTTCTTCGTATGCTATTGTATGTCAACATTCTCTTTGTGAGAGATCTGATGCCAGCATTCTCCGGTATTCTTGTTGTACCTTCTTGACAGCTCTCCACATTCAAAAACTTTAAGATTCTTCAGGGAAGTGAGCCAGGAAAACCACTCAGGCAGAGTTTCCATATTCTTGCAATATTTGAATTCTAGAGTTTCAAGTTTAGAGAGGTATTAAATTATAAGAACCATAATCGACTTCTTAATCATTATTAAGGGTATTTTTAATTGTATATAGCAAATGTGTTTCTGTTGTAAGTGAGATTAATGGTTGAGATAATGATTTTAGAAATACTTTATCATAATTAAATTAAAAAATATAAGTGTTAAATATATTATAATAAAATAGATAAGGGTTGTATATTTATAATTTTAAAAATATTTTATTAATAAATAATTACTTTTAAATATAAATGCGTACAAACCATTATATTTTTCAAATACTAATACTCGAACTCGTATTCGGCCGGATACTTTAAATATAATTCTATAAATGAAAAATATCAAATTTTATAATATTATTCTCCATTATTCGAAACTACAAAAATAATACTCTACTTTATATAAATTTATTAAATGCGGTTTTAAAATTGTTTGTAGAAAGTGAATACATATTATTACTGTGGTTGAGAATATTATTTTAAAATTGATAAAAATAGAAAATTATTATAAATTTATTTTAAGTAAAAATTA
Organism: Trapa bicornis; assembly: GCA_030064425.1. Taxonomy (NCBI): domain Eukaryota; kingdom Viridiplantae; phylum Streptophyta; class Magnoliopsida; order Myrtales; family Lythraceae; genus Trapa; species Trapa bicornis. The sequence goes on from CM057751.1 coordinate 25,864,737, forward strand.
TCACCGTAATTTATCCGTACACATAAATTCTTACCATTGTAACAAGGGATAGGGTATTAAGAACACTTTCCAAATGGGGATGGAAGAGGTGGGCGAAGGTGGAGATGGAAGGGCTGGAACACTTTCTAAAAGGGAAGTGGGTTGAGACTTGGAGTCGAATATAGGCAATAGAGCATGTAGCAGTATTTAGAAGGGGGTCCGTGGTCGGATCCTTACACCTGACCTCAAAAACTATGCCAAACACGAACCGAGTTGCTGCTGCTAGATTCAGTTCAAGGGTTCGACTTCATGGACCAGTTTCTTTGTGCATACTAGGGTTCACGTGTCCAATGCATCTGAGCATGCATAGTTGGCATCATCGGTGTTTTCTCTTGCATCTGATTAGTGATCATGTTCACATGGCGATGGACGTACGGATGCCGGCTTTTGCATTAATTTTTGCGAAATCCAGCCAAGCGAACGACTCCATATGTACGTTCAGAAACACAAAGGTGAATATTTTATACAGCATTCCGACAATGGTAAGGGGGATGTCTTTGTTTCATTCGTCGTACTCATTAGAGGAAATACGCCTCATTTTGCTGGAGATTCTTTCATGGCCATGGCATGACATTGGCAGCATTGCTTGCCCTTTTAACTCTTATGTTCAGGTGTATGTCAGTCGGCAAATGATGAGAAAAAACGAAAAAATGTTTTGTCAGCATTAAAAAAATGTCATACAAAATACTGACTTCTCATATAATAACATATAGAAGATATAAATGTATGCCACATCCTTACCATGCGCGCAAAGATTAGGGTTTAAGTTGAGCCCTTGTAAATGAATGTGTAATGCAGTGTAACCTAATTATATGCGATGCTTGAAGAACGATCAGAGAGATTTCAACTTAATGACTATTTGAACCCATTTAGCATTATTGGCCTGATACGGTTATGTTTAATGGCTCGGTACAATTATGGGCCCTTCGGCCTAATACAGTCAATTGCATGCATAATGGGCCTTAAACTATTGTGGGTCATATAGGCCAGACGTTTGCGTTACAGCTCGTCCCGATTTGATTCAAATGGGTCCATCTATGTGATGCATAATGGGTCTTATATTATTTACAGGGTCCGTTTTCACGATATCATTTATAAACCCAATGGATCTATTGGATTATACATTGGGTCTGAAAGATGTGTTGGGATGAAAATATTGATAAATGGACTCCAAGGCCCATTGGGCCCAATTTCCTTATATGCCTCGTATTTCTATATACCAAGTGTTCATTTTTATGGGATAACGGTCCAACATGTTCAAATGGGCCTATTTAGCCCAATTAGCCTGCTATGATGATTTTGGGCAAATTGAGGTGATATCAAGATTTGTGTTCAACGACCTGATATTATATCTTGGCCCCTTTACCAGATTTGGAGGCTATTGTGTCCTAATGATACATTGATTCAAGGCATGGCGATGAAAGGATTTCTAAGCCGCATGAAATGATATTATTGTGACTGCTGCACTCAACTGAAATAGATCCCAACCTTACCAATCGGCTGTATCCATAAGAATAATGGCTCCATACAGCCATGGAGTCGGTCTTACACGTTATGCAGAAGAGTCGTCCAACCTACAAATCGATTAAAAAAATACTCATCCCGGATGGAATAGCAAATTGAACATGTTTACTCGTCCTTGTGCCCAACCTTCACAGCTCTGATGGGTGATGGCGGGTGTAACTTCAGCATCATACATCATAAAAAAAAATACCCATCTTGGAAAACATTGTTTGCCTTATATGAGAATAGAACATTGCTATTGCCCTTATACTTAAGATGTCTGAAGCTTGCCTTTCTCTAGATATTCTTCTTCACTCGTCTCCTTCAAGATGAAAATCCGCTCCATATGGGTTGTCATCTGTTTTGCCTTCATGATGTCCACGTCCTCCTTGTTTAGATGGTATGCATCAATCATCACAGATCATTATTTTAGGGCATTATCATATAAAGAAAAATCATAATTACAACGTAGAATAAAGTTGCACTGCACAATAACAAAAGTATGCACTAAGCACCCTTTTCTTAATAGCTTTCACATAAAATGGTATCACTTTAGCACAGCCTCCAACTATCAATATTTTCAACAAGTTCAAAAAAGAACAATGAATCAGCCCCATCTCAAATGACAATACAGATATGCAAGATTCAAGCTGATGCAAATGATCTAACTAACGATGCACATCAATTACCAAGGTATGCACATCTTAGTCATAGAAAAACAGGAATAATCAGCTCTTGATCCTTCTCATGTAATATATAGAAACCAATGCGAACAATGATTAACTTAGGAGAGAACATCCTAAAAGTCGAAGCATCAGAATACCTCTTGTTTCATAGTTTTTGATTCCTTGGCTGAGGCCCAAGCAATGAAGGATCAATCAGGAGTCAAGCTCCTTTCCCTTGCCAAGACTTCTAATCTTTCCACATGCTGCATCAATGGATGGTGAGTTGAGAATCTCATCAAATTTGGCTTGAGCAGTATAAATATGGGAGTGTCGAAACAAGCATCTTCTCATAAAGCCAATTCGAGGAGGGCCGTGCAGCAGTGGGTTGAACCTGCAGTCATTTATATCCTCAGACAGGAAGACCCCATTCTCAATCAGGAACTTCACTGCTTCCTTTTTCCTCTCTTTAGCTGCACTATGGAGCGGAGTCCCTGAATGAATTCAGAGTGAACTTTCATGGAAGCCAGCATAAATAAAATCACTACAAAAGGGATCTCTATATCGTTTCTCTAGCAACGATACAAAGAGCAACATATCCAAAAGTGTAGCTTCTGCTGTTCCACTTATAAGTTTCAATGTTTTCAAAGAGCAGAGAACAAATTACTACTAGCCGCCTTCCTATATAATAAACGCACAACAATATGAGGAATCTCTACACCCATGAATACTATAGCTTACTAAGACCAAATCTTTCATTGATAATTAGTACACATGTGCTGTAAAAAACACAAACGATGGTCACTATAGAAGAGTTGTTACGTGCCATATCAGCATCCCCTTGAAGCCCTCTTTATCCTCGTAGGATCAAATTCACTCTATTAAGTATAGGCCAAACTTGTATGCTGCTTCCAGACGTGGCTCATGCAGTTTTAACCCAAATAAATTTGCAGCAAAAAAATTAAGGTACCTTCAAAGTGGCATCAGGCAGATTCGAATACCATACCTGTCACAAGAATGACATTAAGAAATATTGCCATGAAACTCATAAATATTTTTCTTGTCTCGTGATGACAAATGATATTTAACTATTGAATATTGCTGGCTATCATAGAGTTTCCAGGACCAATAGACTTGCTATAAAGTTAAATGGAGTTCAAGGAGAGTGGCCATAGAAGGAACTCACCATCTCCGTACGTACGTACGCAGGGGCATCTCGAGGCAAATCATACGTATTGTTGGAGCTGAAAGGCAGGCAGGGCAGCCCGCTCCAAATGCGAATTTTGAATAAGGAATATGTATATGATCAACAATAGTACTACTACTACATCAAGAGACTCCATTGGAGACTGATTGACCAGCAAGGGAGTGAGTCCACAAGGCTTCCTTCAGAAGAATTCACTTCAGCTATGGTTTCTGGTTTCTTTTCTTTTCTTTTGCAAAGGGAGTGATAATGTGTGAATTGAATGAAGATGATAAATGTATATATATATATAATGTATGATGATAAAATAATAATAATAATAATAATAATAATAATGTATAAAAGAAAGGAGCAAGCTTACATACCATAACATGCCATAGGATAGGATAGGGTGATAGCAGTGGCCTCCTCCTATCCTAATATAACAAGCTTCACTCTTCACTATGCTGCCTCTTCTTCATATGGTATGTAGTATCTCAACATCCTCTATGTGAGAGATCTGAGGCCAGCACTCTCCCGTATCCTTTGGCACCTTCTCGACAGCTCTCCACAATTAACAACTTGAAGCCTCTTGAGCGAAGTGAGCCGAGAAAACCACCCGGGCAGAGTTTCCATATTCTTGCATTCGTATAATAATAGAGTTTCAAGTTTATGGAGGTATTGAATCCACGGCGGCAGAGTTTTCATTTTATCCATGCCATATAGGCTCAACCTCCTCATCTTAGTTTGAGAATTAGGAATTCCCTGGATGGCTTTGTTATCCTCCTCCTGATCCATGGATGGCAAATCCAGCTCCTTGCAGTTACGAATATCCAGTTACTCAAGGGAGGGTAGGTACTTGAGGATCCACCACTCAGAGAGAGATTTCAGGCGATAGCAATCAGTGATCTTAAGAGATTGCAGACGCGAGAGGGACTGAAAAAACTCCATTGGCAATTCCTCTGTATCCTCCAACTTAATCAAGTCGAGTGATGTCAGCATATGGAGAGGAACAGATGATAGGGGCAGAAGCCTCAATGACCCCATTTGGGTAGTAGAGATACTAGAAGATTCCTCCTCCTCCTCCACATTCCTCCTATTCCTCCTCCACAACTCCTCCAAATCTTTGTATTTCATTCCTCCCACTTGCAACGACACCCCTTTATTATCATTCCACATGCAAGAGAGCATTCTACAGTAACTTAGTTTGACGTGAACCTTTCTAGAGAAGGAGGGGATGAAGAATAGAGAAGAAGAATGGATAGTTTGGTCTCCACTCCTATTTACATCCATCCTCTTCCTCTTCCATCCCTTGAACATAGGAAGTCTGGCAAGTTCTAGTTCTCTGAGGGACAGATACAAGCAGATACTGTTTTCTATCACTTCTATCCACTCCAATTCTGGTAAACTATACAATGAGATACTCTCGAGGGAAGGGAGCTGATCTAGAGGTGGTATGCTCCTCATATGATGACATTCAGTGATCACAAGAGATTGGAGACGCGAGAGGGATTGAAACAACTACAATGGAAAGTGCTCTTTATCATTGATTCAAAAGAGATGGAAAATATGAATAGCAGATATCTAATCATATTAGACGAGAATGAATTACTTTAATATTCCATAGATTGGATTATTAATTTTGGTGCATTAAAATATATGACAGGATCAATAGAAAAATTTAATACATATGATAAATATCCTTAAACTCATAAGGGAGTTTTCCATAATGCAGATGAAACAGTACAATCTATCAAAGGAAATGGCTGTTTTAGATGTAATGATTTGATCGCATTATTATATGTTTTGCATTTTCCCTTTTTTCCAGTTAATTTATTGTCAGTTAGTAGTATCATTGATCAATTAAATTGTATAGTAAATTTTTTTATGGGGACACTTGTGTCTTCGAGAGAGAAACACTAATAATATACTTAGAACTGACAGTAAGCGTGAAGGATTATGGGATATAAATAGAAGAGTTGTGGATAAAAGTTTGAGTGTTACAGTGAATAGTAAAGAAGAAGATGAAGTAATGTTAGAACATTGTCGGTTGGGACATCCATTTTTTGAGAGTTTTAAAAGGTTGAGATCAGAGTGGATAAGCAAAGTAGAACGCAATAAACTTATTTGTAATGCTTGTGAGTTTGGAAAACACACAAAAAAAGTTATAATTCTACTGGATTAAGAAGTATAGAGCTATTTTCATTAATTCACTCGAACGTTTGGGGGCCATGTCCGATTACCTCTATTAGTGGATTCAAATGGTTTATCACATTTATTGATTGTCACTCTCGAATGACATGGTTATATTTGATGAAGCACAAAGGAGAAGCACTATTATGTTTTAAGGATTTTTTGGCTCTTATTCAAACTCAATTTAATGCCAAAGTTTGTACTCTTAGAACAGACAATGGCACTGAGTATGTGAATCGGGAATTTTCGTCTTATCTATCTAGTAAGGTAATTATTTATCAGACTACATGTCTAGATACCCCTAACAAAATGGTGTTGCAGAGAGGAAAAATTATTATTTGTTGGAAGTTGCTCGTTCTCTTCTATTCAAGATGAATGTACCAAAGTATTTATGGAGTGAAGCTGTACTGACAGTAACTTATTTGATTAATCAGATGCCCTCGCAAGTGTTGAACTTTATATCACCTTATGAAGTATTGATGGGAAAAACACATACATACTCCCTCCTCATGTATTTGGATGTTATTGAAATGTGTTTGTCCTATTGAAATCTAGTTCACCTGAACCAATTTAATTTTTGTTTTCTAGTTTGTCTTAAATTTCTTTTCCAAGGTTTGGTGAACCTTTTGGATCACTCAAAAGTTGTAAATTTCCATATTGCTTATTACCAAATGTAAACCGACTTGGTTTTCTTATTCGGTTTAACCGGTTCTTTTCCCAGTTTTCCTTAACTCAAATGTGCAGGGTTTACAACTAGAGAATAATAAAACGTGGGAACTTGCTCAACTTTCAAATGAAAAAAAAAAGGCTGTAGGATGTAAGTGGGTATTCAATATGAAACAAAATGCCGAAGGAGAAGTTATGAGATACAAAGCAAGGTTGGTGGCAAAAGGTTATAGCCAAACATATGGAATGAACTATTATGAGACTTTTGCGCTAGTAGCTAAAATGAGCACTGTCAGAATGCTTATCTCATGTGCTGCTAATTTCAGGTGGACATTACATTAAATGGATATAAAGAATGCATTTTTGCATGGAGACCTATAAGAGTAAGTATATATGGAGATTCCACCTGGATTTGGTACGATAAAGACTATGGGAAAGGTTTATAAATTGAAGAAATCTTTGTATGGACTCAAACAGTCACCAAGAGCATGGTTTGATCGATTTCGACACGCACTGGTCAAAATGGGTTACCAGCAATGTAACGGAGGCCATACGGTTTTCTATCGACACTCTAATGGTCGAGTTGCTATTCTCGTAGTATATGTAGATGATATCATCATCACTGGAGATGATGATGTTGAGACATTGTAGTTGAAAAAATAATTAAGTAAAAAATTTGAGGTAAAAGACTTGGGTCCTATAAAGTATTTTCTCAGTATTGAGATTGCAAATCTAGGAAAGGTATAGTACTTTCTTAGAGAAAGTATACATTAGATTTACTCACTAAGACAGGGATGTTAAGCTGTCGATCTGCTTCGACACCGATAGAATCGAATCATAAGTTATGTACTCAGTTAGGTGACCCAGTGGATGAAGAACGATATCAGAGAATTGTAGGACGATTGATCTATCTATATCATACAAGACTTGATATCATGTATGCAGTCAGTATTGTGAGTAGATATATGCATGATCCCAGGACAAATTATTGGGATGCTACCATGAGGATATTGAGATATTTAAAAGGGGGTCTAGGTAAAGGACTTTGGTTTAAGCCTAAGAGTCACACAAGAGTGGAATGCTTTTGTGATTCAGATTGGGCAAGTTGTGTGAATGATAGGAGATCTACGTCTGGCTATTGTGTGTTTATTGGAGGTAATCTTGTATCTTGGAGGAGTAAGAAACAAGAAGTAGTTGCCCGATCATCAACAGAAGCAGAGTTTAGATCAATGGCTCAAACTATTTGTGAGATAATTTGGATAAGAAGCTTACTAATGAAGCTTCGCCTCTTTAAAGAAGAACCAATGAAGTTGTGGTGTGATAACAAGTCTGCTATAAATATTCCCAACAATTCAGTTCAACATGATAGGACCAAACACGTGGAAATTGATCGATTTTTTATTAAAGAAAAAATTGATATGAAAATTGTGGAACTGTAATATATGAAGACCAGTGGACAACTAGCAGATTTTTTAACTAAAGGTTTAGGTTATAGAGAATGGGATAATATTTGTAACAAAATTGGAATGGTAGATATCTAGCATCCATTTTGAGGGGAGTGTGTAATATTAATAAATTAGGGGTATATTTATAAATAGTATAAATATACCCTATATATATTCTTAATATAATTTAATATATAAAATTTTCTATTTTCCAATATTTAAGACATACGAATTGTTGGAGCTGAAAGGCAGATAGGGCAGCCCGCTCCAAATGCGAATTTTGAATAAGGAATATGTATATGATCAACAATAGTACTACTACTACATCAAGAGACTCCATTGGAGACTGATTGGCAGCAAGGGAGTGAGTCCACAAGGCTTCCTTCAGAAGAATTCACTTCAGCTATGGTTTCTGGTTTCTTTTCTTTTGCAAAGGGAGTGATAATGTGTGAATTGAATGAAGATGATAAATGTATATATATATAATGTATGATGATAAAATAATAATAATAATGTATAAAAGAAAGGAGCAAGCTTACATACCATAACATGCCATAGGATAGGATAGGGTGATAGCAGTGGCCTCCTCCTATCCTAATATAACAAGCTTCACTCTTCACTATGCTGCCTCTTCTTCATATGCTATCGTATGTCAACATACTCTATGTGAGAGATCCGAGGCCAACACTCTCCCTTATCCCTTTGGCACTTTCTCGACAGCTCTCCACAGTCAAAAACTAGAAGCTTCTTCAGCGAAGTGAGCTGAGAAAACCAGCCGGGCAGAGTTTCCATATTCTTGCAATTTATTAATTTTATATTTTCAAGTTTAGGGAGGTATTAAATCCACGGCAGCAGAGTCTTCATTTTATCCATACCAACTAGTCTCAAGTACGTCATCTTAGTTTGAGAATTAGGAATTCCCTGGATGGCTTTGTTATCCTCCTCCTGATCCATGCATGACAAATCCAGCTCCTTGCAGTTATGAATTTCCTGACGCTCGAGGGAGCATAGGTACCTGAGGATCGCCCACCCAGAGAGAGATTTCAGGCGATAACATTCAGTGATCTTAAGAGATTGGAGACGCGAGAGGGACTAAAATTTGGAGAGTAAATTAAGAATTAAAATCTTGATCTTGTTCATATTAATCTTAGAATTACCTTAGTGGAACCATTCCGTTGTGTCTACCACTACTATTACTTAACTCTGTCCATACATATGTCCATCTTGGATTACTTTATATGGCTTGGGTGGGTACTGCAGAAGAAAAAGGAAATAAATAAGATCTTGTGAGTTATTCAACTTTCTTTCTCTTTGCGAGTAAATACATACCATATCAACATCCCCTTGAAGATTACTCTGCCTCTTATTATTGTATTTGAAGCCACATCAGTGACTTGAGCCGAGCTGAGAAAACCATTCAGGTTCTATCAAGTTTAGGCCATACTTATATTATTTCTCGAGAAATCGCTAATACAGTTTTAACACAAATAAATTTGCAGCCAAAAGTTAAGGTACCTCGAGAAATAACATGCTTCTACTTAAAAGGAACATAATGAATGAATGACTAACAAATTCCTAATTTTCCATTTCCTCTTTACACACTAAATTCATCAAGTAATAAAAGAAATAAAGCCAATGTGGCATTTCTTCTAGACCAAGTTTTTATTAAAAATAAATGGACATGTACATATTCAACAAAAGCAACTTGAACCTTGGTTGCTATCAGAGTTTCCAGGACTAACAGACGTGGTATAAAGTTAAATGGAGTTCAAGAAGAGTGGCCATAGAAGGAACTCACCATCTCCAGCCCGCTCCAAATGCGAATTTTGAATAAGGAACATGGATCAGATCAACAACAGTACTACTACTACATCAAGAAACTCCATTGGAGACTGAGTGGCCAGCATGGGAGTGAGTCCACAAGGCTTCCTTCACAAGAATTCACTTCAGCTATGGTTTCTTTTCTTTTGTTTTGCATAGGGAGGGATAATCTGTGATTTGAATGAAGAGGATAAATATATATATAACATATGATGATAAAATAATAATAATAATAGTGTATAAAAGAAGGAGCAAGCTTACATACCATAGGATAGGATAGGATAAGATAGGGTGATAGCAGTGGCCTCCTCGTATCCTAATATAACAAGCTTCACTCTTCACTATGCTGCCTCTTCTTCATATGCTATTCTGTGAAAACATTCTCTATGTGAGAGATTCGAGGCCAGCACTCTCCCGTATCACTTTGGCACTTTCTTGACAGCTCTCCACATTCCGTAACTGTAAGGGTCTTCAGCGAAGTGAGCTGAGAAAACCACCCGGGCAGAGTTTCCATATTCTTGCAATCACTTAATGCTAGAATTTCAAGTTTAGGGAGGTATTGAATCCACGGCGGCAGAGTCTTCATTTTATCCATACCATCTAGTGTTAACTTCCTCATCTTAGTTTGAGAATTAGGAATTCCCTGGATGGCTTTGTTATCCTCCTCCTGATCCATGGATGACAAATCCAGCTCCTTGCAGTTACGAATATCCAGACGCTTGAGGGAGCATAGGTACCGGAGGATCGCCCACCCAGAGAGAGATTTCAGGCGATAGCAATCAGTGATCTTAAGAGATTGGAGACGCGGGAGGGACTGAAACAACTCTAATGGCAATTCCTCTGTGTCCTCCAAGTTAATCAAGTGAAGTGACGTCACCTTATGGAAAGGAACAGATGATAGGGGCAGAAGCCTCAACGACCCCATTTGGGTAGTAGAGATACTATTCCTCCTGCACAGCTCCCCCTCCAAATCTTTGTATTTCATTCCTCCCACTTGCAACGACACCCCTCTATTATCATTCCACGTGCAACATAGCATTCCACACTCATATATTCCGACGTCAACCTTTCTAGAGAAGGAGGGGATGAAGAATGGAGAAGAAGAATGGATAGTTTGGTCTCCACTCCTATTTACATCCATCCTCTTCCTCTTCCATCCCTTCAACATAGGAAGCATTTGAAGGTCTATTTCTTCCAGTGACGGATACAAGCAGATACTGTTTTCTGTCACTTCTATCCACTCCAATTCTTGTAAAACAACCAAGGAGATACTCTTGAGGGAAGGGAGCTGATCTAGAGGTGGTATGCTCCTGATATTTTTGCAATATCTCAACTTGATACTCTCCAGCGAAGATAGCTGATCTAGAGGTGGTATGCTCCTCATATAACGACAACTGATTAGATTAATCTCAACCAGATTATGTAATTCCCCAGTCCATGATGCAAGTGTTGTACCGGTGTAATAATATATAGTAAAAGATTTTAGAAGATCCAGATTGGGTTTAAGTCTCTCTAAAACCTCTTCAGCATACTCACTTGGATCATCCGCACCTCTTCTTCCCCAACTTAAATGCAGACTTTGAAGACGGGATTTGTCTATCCAGAAGTAATCCGCATCAGATGTTGAGATACTATACGGCTCCTTCTTCTTTACTCTCCCCAAATATTCAATACTCAATTCTTCCAATCCCGTAAGCCTCCTCAACTCATTCATCCTTGCCGCATTCGATTTCCCCCTCTCTTCCACACGAAACCCCCTTAACACCTCCAGATTAGTCAAATTCCCTATCCCCCACGGCATACATGTTAATGAACCACATCCTCTCATATCAAGGTGTCTTAAATTGGCCAACTTTGTAACTTCTCTCGGTAAACTTTCAAGTTTCTCGCATCCATAAAGGATGAGCGTCTCCAAATTCAACAATTTGCCTATGGAATTTGGAAGAGACGTCAGCTTATCCGAATCAGAGAGATCTAGGCTCCTCAGGTGCTTCAGTTTACCTATGGAACGAAGCACATCTCCTTTATCTAACCGATGGAGACGTAGTGCCCGCAGATTCCTAAAGGATGAGATATCTCCACTCAAGGTCTTTTCCTGCCTATGATAATGATTTATAAAGAGTAGAGACCTTATTATTCGTTGGTTTGGCCCCAAATCTTCCAGGTTACAACTTTTTATATCAACATCCATAGACACATGACGAACTTCTTCTGGAATATCTTCCTGACTTGCACTGGAACCGTTGTTGATGATTGTGGTAAAACTGCCACCTGCTACCATGATCGCAAGATCATGCATCAAATCATGCATCTTGCATCGTATAATGTTTCCTGCACGGTCTTTTTCAAAATCCTGAAAAAAGGATCTGGAAGCTAACTCCATGAAGTACTCCTTGCCTCCTACATCATGGAGTGTTTTTCTACTAGTAGTGGATGACTTCAAAATAAACCCTTGTGCCATCCAAAGACGAACCAGCTCATTCGGATCTAGCAAGTAGTCTTTTGGAAACAGGCAGCAGTAGGCAAAGCACTGTTTGAAATGGGATGGTAGAAAATCATAACTAATTTTAAGCGCTGGCATAATATCCCCTTCTTCTTGTTTTATTCTTGAAAAATCCTCATGAAGTAAACTAGACCATTCTCTTTCGCTAAATCGAGATGATAGCAATCCCCCAATGGTCATGATTGCTAACGGAACACCGCCACACTTTTTTAGAATTCCTTTTGCTATATTTTCTAAGTTGTGATTTTTCCACTCATGTTCCTCCTTTCCTGCCATTCGCATTAGAAGGGTGAGTGACTCCTCCTCGCCCAATCCACTCAGTTTATGTGATGCTTTAGCCATTGTATTGGCCACACGGAAAGACCGAGTTGTCACCAACATCTTACTCCCCTTTGCACCGTATGGAAGATGATTTTGGAGTGTCAACCATTTACTCCTATCCTCGTTCCATACATCATCTAAAACAAGCAAGAACTTCTTTTCACCCAACTCTACCCATAACTTATCGTGCAATTCATTCATTTGGAGATGAGCAATTTCATCTTTTCTGCTTTCTCCAACACACTCTAGAAGTATATTTTTTAAAATATTCTCCGGGACGAAATTAGTTGACACACAAACCCAAATCTTTTGCTGGAAATGACTTTTCAAGCGCTCGTCGTCCTTAAAAACGAGCCTTGCCAGTGTCGTTTTCCCCATACCTCCAAAACCCACAATTGGGAGGATGGAGAGGTTCTCTTCAAAATTAGGATTGAGCAGGAAGTTTATAACATGCTTCGTATCCTCATCTCGCCCTACCACATATCGCTCATAATCAGATGAAAAGGTTAGAGGCCTTTTGTGGTGGCACTCCTCTAGACTCGGATACTTGATAATACTTTCGAGCTTAAAGCGCTCACTATCCTTAATACGGGCATCTAGCTTTTTCTTGAGGTCCTTAATTCGATGAGCCATCCTATTGGCGTAAATGAACCGGTTAGAGGACGAGAAAAAGATGCTGACCTCATTCACCATCTTCTTACGGCCCCCCGCAACACTCTTGCGGCGGATGGCTTCAGTGTTGAAGTCATCCAGCAGGTCATCCACCTCGTAAGCCAGATTTTGCAGCTGCTTCAGCCAAATTTTCAGGGCTTCCTCATCCACTTGTCTCTTCTCGGCATCTCGAAGATACCCACGGATGAAGGAGAGGGTGTCTACCAGATCGTTAAACTCGGTCTCCACTCCACGGGTCAATCCGATCTCATGGAAGAGGGACGAAAGGGTGCGCCCGGCAAGGGAATCCACAAAGCTTCCGATAATCAGTTCGGCCATGGTTTCTTTTCTTTTGCAAAAAGAGAAAGAGAGTGAGTGATAATGTGTGAGTGTGAATTGGATGAAGACGGTGCAAGGGAATATATATTGGTGATCCCTAACTACTACAGTACAGCTAGCCATAGCCATCGTTGAAATATTCATAATGGAAAAGCAGTAGTGTAGCCACTTGAGGCAGACAGAGGATGGCTGGCTGGTAGACAAAATTGACCAAAACATAACAAGTGGAATTATTTTATAAATTCAGGATTCAATAATTAATTGGTGAGTAGATCTTATCTTCAATGCCATTGCTGGCCAATAAGGTGTAGGCGCAATCTTATCTTCAATGCCATTGCTAGCCAATAAGATGTAGTCACTATATTATTATTAAACTATTAATAATTGGAAGGCAATTTAATGTAGCCACTCCTCCACGCGGAAATAAGAAGTCTCCTACTCTATTCCAATTAACATATATATTTAAATTTTCAATTAGCATAAATATTTTTTAGGAAGCTAACAACTTCAAAATATTTTAAATTATTAAAATCTAAAAACCATTAAAGAACGATGGAAGAACGAAAATTATCTGCTACATATTTAAAGAATGATAGAAGAACGAAATGAAATACAGGTAAGTATTGATAAAATTATTTCTCAATATTATATTAAATTATATAATAAGTTGTTATTTATTTAATAAGTTTTTGATATAACGGATAAATAATAAATTTTTGGTGAATATGTAAGAGAATACCAAGTATACATTGAATCCAAATGTTAGATTTTACATAAATTAAAAAAAGTATCAAACTCAAATATCTTGCTAAAAAACCCTAAAAAATCAATCCTTAACCTGAGGCGCTTTCTTTTTGTTGTGTAATATCACGTTTTAAAAATTCAAAATTTTGGATAAGAAATTAAATAAAATGTAAAATAATTATTTGTATAAATTAAGTATTCTTAATTTTTAAAATTAAATTAATTCAATCAAAAATTATATATAAATTTAATATAACTTAAGCAAGTAAAAGTAATTAATGCCAAAGGGAATGGGTACAATCTTTTAAATTAAATTATTACTAAACATTATACAATTATATATATATATTTTAAATATATGTGAAATTAAGGTAATTACTACCTCAAATGATGATATAGGAGATAATCTCTCGTTTAAAGTAATGGGAGGGTCCATATAGCCTTAATAAGTTAAAGCGTGACTCGAATTAAGTTAAAAAACTTATACTCAAACTCGATTGTTGTACCGACGGTACTTTTCGGTCTAATCAATGCTTATCTGGTGATTATCAAGCTAAAAATAGCACATAACAAGTTAGTCTACTTCTTAACAATTTCATATAACCTAATTGCATGTTTGAATGTGAAAAAATGAGTTGACGTTGAAGCTCTCGTTTAGTAATGGTCGAAAATTGGAGTGGTTCGTTATTTTCAGTATTTTGACTTTTGAGTGATGGATAGTATGAACGGAGGAAAAATATTTATATAGTAAGCTCGTATACTTCTTTTTTATCAATCCATCTATCGGTCAACCATTAACTCTCCAATTTACTTCTGTTTTAGAGAAGTTTAATGGTCGCCGGAGTTATGACATCATTTTGTCTCCTCCTTGATGGCTGAAGGAAGAAGATGACATGTGCGGGTGCGAGTTTCACACATGCGAGCTATCACATGGTGTTTTGTGATTGGCTGGATTTATTGACTAACCTCCTACTTAGCGGCCAATTCATCCTTTGATTTGTTGACTGGCCACGTGGTGAGCTCTTATCGGTCACTTTCTCTTATGTGGTAGTTTAAATCGTGCCATTCCGAGAGGGCGGTGAGAGCAAATGTCATCCCGAGAGGCACGAATAGCCCAAATTGATGTGCATGCTTGAGTGCCACATTGTGTAGGAGAGCGGTTGCATATCTACTAGGACACCTGTAAGGCGACACGTGTGAGGTGTCGATTGTGGGAACACCAGGGCCTTCCACACAAAAGCTCTCGATCTGTGATTGCACGAGTGGCAATCCATTCCGGGCGGAAATATGAATGTGTATTTAGTGTCATGAGTTATCTCTTATTTTGTGTTAATGCCTAAGTTGTCGGGCTGGGACACAGGTCATATGTAACCCGGAAGTGTCGCCTGAGTATAAATCGTGTTGTATGCAGGACCATGTCCACTGTTTACTTTTAATGAATTAAGGGCATGGATACCTAGAAAGCGAATACTAACGATAGCCCGACCGTACAATAGGAGATTAGCACCGAGTGGCAATCCATTCCGAGCGGAAATATGAATGTGTATTTAGTGCCATGAGTTATCTCTTATTTTGTGTTAATGCCTAAGTTGTCGGGCTAAGACACGGATCATGCATAACCGGAAGTGTTGCCTGAGCATAAATCGTGTTGTATGCGGGACCATGTCCACTATTTACTTTTAATGAATTAAGGGCATGAATACCTAGAAAGGGAATACTAACATAGCCCAACCGTAGAATAGGAGAGGAACGAGAAGGCCTTATAATCTGTTTGAGGAGGCAAGAATAAACCACGGGCCTACGCTTGTAGGGGCGATGCTAGTATTAACCGTAGATATTTCTGTTAGATGGTTTATGGGAAATGTATGAGTTGTAAGCAATGTATTGACACGACGTAACCATCCCAATCATTTAGTTCCCCTGAACCATGTTTTAGGCTCAGTGAGCTTACTCTCCTCCCCAAACCATGTTTCAGGTAAGCCTAAGTGGATCGAGTCCGGAATGCATGAGCATACTTCAAAGGTACCCTAGTGCGCAAGGTAATCTCATAAACTACATACAAAGTACAATAACTATCATTTTGCTAATATTCACATGGTTTTAATTGTAAAAATGATTATGGGCTCATGTTGTATACTTATATGAAATTTTTTTAAATTTTCGTTGTTTTCTCTAGATGGTTTTATGGGTATAAACTTGAATTCTGTCTGTTTTAAATTGGCCAATGATCCCATTTTTGTAAAATCGAGTGGATCAACGGGATGTTCAAGTCCCTAATAGACAAAGATAGGGTTGGGATGTGACACTTAATCCGGTAAATAAATGATTATTAATAAAAAATGTATGACAAAATACCAAAATGAGATGATATGTGAAATGAGTAATACTTGTTTAATACTATTAAATCGAAGTTGAGTTATAATCAGTTAAGATATTAGTACAAAAAGAAATATTTTAAACTAAAATTATTGATTGTGTTTAATTATAAACCTGATCCAGAGATGTAAGATGTTTGAAATGGAGTAGCGACAGTTATAAATATGGTTAGTCAACAATAATATAAAAGACAATTACCGTTGTTCTAGTATTTATTAGTACTCTAAAAATGGTATGTGAATTAGACTTGGCTAATATAAATAATCATTTCTCTCAATAGACAAATTAAATCAATATATGTTGGGATTAGGTAATTGTAAATACCGATATGGGGAGTGAAGATATGAGTCATATATATATGATGCCTATTATAATAGATAATAGTATTTTTTTTAATGTTAATTCGATCATATTTTAAATATATTTAAATAAAATTATTTATTATTTTTACTCGTACTCACTCATTCTAAAAACTTCCATTAATTCAAAAATATAAGTAAAATAAATTTCAACCAAACTCAATATAAAAAAATTAATTTTTTTGGAAAAACTAATAAATTAGTGAGTTGACTTATAATTTATTTTTGGGCGTTATTGATGGCCAATAAGATGTAGGTTATCTTCAATACCATTCTTATCTTTTATATATGATCACCCTTTTAGCCCTTGTCACCATATTCAATAAAGGCTGCATAATTATCCCATTCATGTCTATTTTTTTTGTTGACTGCCTAATTTGACTAGTTACTATACTTATCTCTATGTATGATCACCGGTGAATCTAAAATCCTAATTATATATAATTTTTATTTATAATTTTGTTAATTAAAAATTATATACAAAAATATAAAATAATTATAATTTATTATTTCAAATTTATACACAAAATCTTAATTATATATATTTTTTATATATAATTTTGTTAAGTGAAAATTATATATAATTAATTTTTTAATATATATATTTTTAAGTTAAATAAAATATTTATATATAAATTAAGATATATATGTATCGTGAATATAATAGATTATTAGGTAAAGTAAATTATATTTATTAAGTTAATTCATTATTTAGAATATTCAACTATTGCATATAAAATTGTATTGGATTACTCAAGTTAATTTGCATTTTAAATATTTGGCAATATATGTTATTTACCCTAAACGTGTCTCATAGTACTTTAATTTAGTATATAAAATAATATTAAAGTTATTTTAAGCAAAATAAATTATAGTTATTCCAAATTTTTAAAATGTGTATAAATTACCTTTTTGTTTTAATGAAATAGTTTGGGCAGATTTATTTATGAGGGGTCCAAAAAATTTTACAAAAAGAAGGAATTCATTAATTACTCTATGGGAACATAGTGTGCATGTGGAAAGTTACTTTCAATACCAAAAACCTTGGGTAGTAGGTATCTATGTTGATGTTGGTGGGGGCGCACTCCATTCCATCACCCGTGAAGGATTGGGCAGGCAGGGGATGGCTGGCTGGCTGGTAGACAAAATTGACCAAAACATAACAAGGACTACTAGAGAGTCACCAGTCACCACTCCCTGTAGATGGAGCCTAGGAGGGTTCCATCCAACGGCCCTTTCTTTTAGATTCTATTTTTTAATTAATTAATATTATATTAGTGTCATGTTAGCATTGGTAAAGGATGTTAGTGGAGACAAGAGAGATGACATCTACAGCTCTCAGAAGTCAAAAAATGTATCTTTCTTGTAAGTAGTGTTCTTCTGCTACCTTCCTGGGCTCCACTCTTTCTCTAGAATGTGGGGTATGTTTTTTGGACTTGTAAGTTTGGCTTTTTTTTTTTGCACAAATGTAAGATTGGCTTGGTCCACACTAATTTTGACTTGGTTAGATGGAAATGGTATTTTGATTGGCTGCAAGTTGGAGCCCTAAAGAGGATACGTTAGTTGTAGTGGAATGGATCCATTAATGAACCTAAAGAGTAGTGGATAGGCCTTCAATAAAGGTAGCATAGCATTATCCCAGTCTCTAGTCTCTGTCTGTCTAATTTGAGTGGAATGTCTGGTGAAGTGGTAGGAAGGATGGACCAAGGAGTGGCCAGGAGAGGACAGAGCTTGTACCTTTTGATGGGTAGGCTTTAATCATCAATCATTAAAGGCCAATATGATACTGAAAATCATGGGAGGGCAATTCAGGATTGAACTCTCTCATTTCTATTCCCATGCAAGTCTTTTCATGAGAAAATAATTAATACTCAATTTCTCCCTCAATCCTGTAAGCTTGCTCAACTCAGTCAACCTTGCTGCATTCCACTTCCCTATCTTTCCCACAGAGAAATAAAGGTATGTTAAGACAAATAGGGAACGAACTAACATCATTGAGAGTTAATAAATTGTACACTAATATTTAGATATAAGTATTATATAATTGTAAAAAATATAAATAATAACAAAAATAACTCTTCTTATAATCATAAAATGAATTAACATTAATTGTGTAATAACATTATTGAATTCAATCTAGATTGTGGGCTTCTACGCAACCGTTGACTTAGATAGGGCAAGAGTAGCATCCTCGACATGGAGCGTTTCAATCTTTTTTGGGATGAGAGTTTCTACATCTACACGGCTCATTACATCTCCGAGATCATATTCACAATCAAAGGCCACACCCGAGTCGGGGGTCCTGATCAGAAGGGCGCACGTCCCCGTCAAGGTGGTCAAAGGACTTATCGTGGAGAAATGGGTCGACATAGTCATCAACGATCGTAGCATTCAGGATGCTTATATCGACGCCATACAACGGGCCAAGAACTTCATCTACATGGAGAACTATTACTTTCTCGTGTTAGATGTTTGTTTAATTTTTATATATGTAATACATTAAATGTATGAGAAACAGTTTAAAGTTAGCAATTAATGTATATAATTATATAAATAGAAAGTTTTATTATAAAAATTGTGAGAAAATAGAAAATTATCAAAAAAATGAAGAAATATAACATTTATTTTATTGTACTCTTCTATTCTATTCTCTTGAATTTCTACCCACATCACATTTATACAATTGATACTGTAGTTATTCTTTTTTCGCATGCAACATAAGCACATGCACAAGAGAAAATATAGTTAGTACTATTCTCTATTAGGTGTTAAATGTTTGTATATACACTGATGTTGTCCGTGTTTTAACATTTGGTATCAGAGATAGGTTACCCAAATTGTATAATTGCTTAAAGGGTAAGAGAAACACAAAAATTACAAGTTGTTGAGTGATACTGAAATGAGTAGTGAATATGTTAAAGCTCCTATTCCTATTTAATGGGACGTCTAGAGTACGAAAAGCACAATTACAATATTTACTAAGAGAATTTGAGATCTTGAAAATGCGTGAGAATGATAGTGTTGATGAGTATTTTTCAAGAATATTGTCTATTGTAAATAAAATGGGGACAAATTAGAACAAAAAATGATTGTGGAGAAAATGTTAAAAACTATGACGCCTAAGTATAATTATGTGGTTTGTTCTATCGAACAATAAAAAAAAAATGTGGATGTGTTAATTCCGAATGAACTACAAAGCGTGCATGAACAGAGAATCATTGGTGGTAAAGAGGAAGAACACGCATTGAAGGTAATGACAGTGAACAGACTGTAACTTATCAAAATCATTCTAGATTTAGAGGAGGAGAACTCTCTCAGTTTTTTAGCTTCAGAGAAAAAAGTAGAGGAATATTTCGTAGTGCTAGGGGAAGAAACTGGGGAAATTAAGGTTCCCTATAAACCAATCAAACAACAAGTCTTAAATTAAGTGTTATAAGTGTCATAAATTGGGACACTATCAATATGAATGTCCAACGGAGCAAAGAAGTGTAAATTTTGCTAAAACACATAATTAGGAAGATATCTTATTAATGACATATGAAAAGTAGAATTTATCTTCGATAGATAATGTTTGGTTTCTTGATTCGGTTTGCTCAAATCACATGTGTGGACAAAGAAAATGGTTTTCAGAACTTGATGAAAATTTTAGACAATCTGTGAAGCTGGGAAATGATGTAGTGTAAACCCCGCCCTTTTGAGTTAAGGAAAAATCGGGCAAAGAACCGGTCAAACCGAGTAAGAAAACTGAACCGGTTCACAAACCCATTTAATGGGGAATGGGAAAATTAGAGAAATTTTAACTACCTTGTGATCTAAAGAGATTTATAAACCTTGGGAAGGAACCTTAGAACAAAGTGGAAGAGAAAAACCAGACCAGTTTGGGTGAACTGAACCCGAACCAAATTAAACCGGTTTAAGAACCGAGGTGATTTATGAACTAAAACTGATAGAGAGATGGTAAACCGGGAATTTTATGGACCCTAAGTGACCTAAGGAGTTATAAAAGTCATGAAAAAGGACTTTAGGGTGAATT
This sequence comes from Trapa bicornis, assembly GCA_030064425.1. Lineage (NCBI taxonomy): Eukaryota > Viridiplantae > Streptophyta > Magnoliopsida > Myrtales > Lythraceae > Trapa > Trapa bicornis. The sequence continues at coordinate 25,885,575 of CM057751.1, forward strand.
GAAGATGAAAACCAAACCGATTGAGGCGAACCAGATCTGAATCGGGTTGAATCGGTTTGAACCACTATTGAACCAGATTCTAAATTTATTTTTCTAGGTGGCTAAAATAAATTCAAATTTGAGATTTGAGGCCACCATTAGATAGGAAATGAATTTAGATAAATTTTTAAATTTGAAAAACTCGGTCAAATGGGGGGTGAACCAGCCAGTTTAAGCTTTGAACCCTGTTCGAACCGGTCCGATTCGGTTCGGTTCGAAATAGTGTCATCTTCTTCCTTCAGATGACAATACTGTTCACTCACCAGAAAATCGAAGCAGCGCCGATGAAGAAGAAATATTTCCGTTCAGTACTTTTCAGGCCATCAGCTGAAAACTCCATTCTCTCTCAACTGCTCCATTTTCCGGTGAAGCTCAAACCAGAGCTCCGACATGGGCACTTTTCTGAGCCAAACAAGGCAAGGCGAGGTCGAGTTCTTTAGAACTGGGGAGAAGTCAGCTACATGCTTGTAGTCTCTGTTTGCTTCGAGGGTCGCCGGAGAAGTGCCAAAATGATGGAACAGTGAAGCAACTTTGACGGACCGAAGATGCCCTATTTCGGCCAAGCTGAAATCGACTATTTCGAGCCCTCCTCAGGCTAAACCAAGCTCTCCCAACACTTCCTCAACCCTCCCACGGTTGAATTAGGACTGAAAAGTAAGCCAATTCGGCTCCCCTCTGCAATTTTCGAACGGTGCTAGAGAGAGAACCGACATAATTTCGATGATGAAATTCTAACTCAATTTGGCATCAATTGATATGATTCTTGATTCTAGGATTAACCTCAGGACGAGAGCTATTTGCCCAGATCAAAAGCTTGGACTGTCATGCCCCCAACGGTAAGCTTTCGAAACTTTCTCTCTACAGTCCGTTTTCCGACGAAGCTCCGTTTGAGCTTGTTCTGATGTCAAAACTTGCTATTAAAAGTGCTATTCAATCATATGAAGATGGAGAAACTCATTTTTAACTTTAATTTCAACAATTAGAAAATTTTGATAGGTCAATTTGATAAAATCAAATTCGGCTGTGTTAAGGAGTTGAAATTGGGGGAAAATGAGGGAAACTTGGGAATTTTCAAAATTCGAAGGACCAAAATTCAATTTTATGAAATTGAGGGTAAATTGGGCATGATAATAATTTTAGAGGACCAATTGAGGAATTTTGGAATTTTTGGGGCAAAACTTACCATTTTTGTAAAGGAAGGGCAAAATGGTAATTTTGGAAAAGTTGGGTGACCAAATTGGAAATTTGGGAAATTAAACCCCTTTTTGTGAAATTGAATAAATTGAGGTACTAAGATAAATTTTAAAAGTTTAGGACTCAATTTGAGGAAAAACTAGCATTTGGGACATAAAGTTAAAGAAAAATAACTTTAGGGACCTAATTACAAATAAATAAAAGTTTAATTTTCTCTTTCATTTGGAATGAATGAAAGCTATTAGGCCGAGGGATAATAAACTGAGATGTTCATATTGTGTAGGAACACGGAGTACCGAAAACGCCAGCAAGGACAAGCTTGCGTGAAATACAAAGAACTGGTCTAGTGGAATTCACTAGGTTAACGGGTGAGTGAGATTTTATATCATACCCGGTTGGGGATGATAAGAATATTGAAATGAAAACCCACTACTAAGTGGTATTTTTAAATACCACAACTTAGAGGAGTGATGTGAAAATCATGCAAACCCGTTCCTCGAAGGAAGTTGATAAAACTTCCTCGAAGGAAGTTGAAAACCCGTTCATTGGTTATGATCGGAGATGTCCTTATACCCAGTCGCTATGATGGACAGTTGGAAACATAATTTTTGTCAGAAGTACTCTCCCCTGACTGTGTGCCAATGCTTAAACAATTTGGGAGACCTTATTGATGGGAGCTCGAATAGCTCTTATAGGCCGGGGGTCTCAGTTTTGGAACTTGGGGGCTAATATGCCAGATTTTGAAAATCTCATATAGTGGGCCCAAGGCCAGTTAGCACGAGTAGGAGCTCGTAAACAAACATGAGTTATATGCCATAAAACTTTAAATAAATGAATTGTTTGTCTATGGTACCAAGATAGTACCGACATACTCAGTCAACTATCGGTAGTGTGATATGACATGTCGACGGACCAGTCAAGACAAACAGCTGCGAGTTGAGTTGAGGGTCGGGGCGTTGAACAAGTGACACCACATATTATATGGCATAATGAGAAAATATTAATTGTGCATGCACGGTGTTTACGAGACCATCAAGACGCCCAAAAGGGGTAGTGACGCATCCTAAGGTCCTTGGATGATCTGGTGGGCATAAGGGCAGTTTGTCGTGCGAGGTAATCGTGCGAAATTTGGAGTAGCACCAAGCACATGAGACTAGGGTGGGGACAGGATGAGGTCTTTGTCCTCATACGGACATGGAGAATTGATGTAAATCCCATCCTCTGGTAATGAGAAAACCGGAGAAAGAACCGGTCAGTTTTGAATTTTAAATTGAATTGGTCTACAAGCTCGGTTATTAGGGGATGAGCAAGTTTGAGAATTTCTAACTCCCATGTGACTCAAAAAGGTTTATAAACTTGGGAAAAGAACCCTAGGATGAAATGAGGAAGAAAAACCGAAGTGATTCAAGAGAAACAGGTCAGAATCGGATAGAACCGGTTTATGAACCAAGTTGATTCATGAACCAGAACCGATAGAGAATGAGTAAGCCGAGAAGTTTATGGATCCCTTGTAATTCAAAAAGATTATAAACCTTGGGAAAGAACCTTAGGACAAAGTGGGAGAGAAAAACCAAGTCGGTTAGGAAGAATCGAGCCCGAACTGAATTAAACCAATTTAAGAACCGAGTCGGTTTATGAACCGGAATTGATTAAGAGATGGTAAATTGGGAATTTTATGGATCCTAAGTGACCTAAGAAGTCATAGAAGTCATGAAAATGGACTAGAGAATGAATTGGAGATGAAAACCAAACCGGTTCAAGTGAACCGAATCTAAACCGGATTGAACCAGTTTGAATCACTATTAAATTGGATGCTAAATTCATTTTTCTAGGTGGCTTAAAATTTTCAAATTTGAGATTTGAGACCACCATTGGATAGAAAATGAATTTAGATAAATTTAGAAATTTTTAGATTTGAAAAACTCGGTCGAATGGGGTGAACCGATTGGTTTAAGCTTTGAACCCGATTTGGACCAGTACAGTCCGGTTTGGAATAGTGTCGTCTTCTTCCTTAAGATGACAACATTGTTTACTCACCAGAAAATCAAAACAGCACCGACAAAAAAGAAACGTTTCCATTCGATACGTTTCAGGCCATCAATGTTTGTAATAAAAGTGCCAAATAAACGGCCAACGGGTCCCCGAGCTCCCTATATAAAGAGCCACTTTCCATTCATCCTCTCCACACCTAAAAAACTCACTCTCTCTCAGTTGCTTAGTTTTCCGGTGAAGCTCGAACTAGAGCTCCGATATAGGATCAATTCTGAGCCAAAGAAGGCGAGGTTGGGTTCATTAGAACTGGGGAGAAGTCAGCTACATGGTGGTGGCATTCGTTTGTTCCGAGAGTCACCGGAGAAGTGCTAGTGTGATCGAACAGTGAAGCAGCTCCGGTGGACCGAAGCTGCCCTATTTCGGCCGAGTTGAAATTGGCCAATTTGAGCCCTCCTCAAGCTAAACCAAGCTCTCCCGACACTTACTCAGCCCTTCCACGGTCGAATTAGGACTGAAAGGCAAGCCAATTCGACTCCTATTTACAATTTTCGATTAGTGTTAGAGAGAGAGTCAGCCAAATTTTAATGACGAAATTCTAATCCAATTTGACATCAATTGATGTCATTTTTGATCCTAGGAAAAACCTCTGAAGGAAAGGTACCTGCCCAGATAGAAATCTCAAACCATCGCGCCCTCACCAATGAGAAATTGAAGCTTTCTCTCTCTATAGTCTGTTTTCTGACGAAGCTCTGTTTGAGCTCGTTACGACGTTAAAACTTGTGATTCAAAGTTCTATATTATCGTATTAACATGTACAAACTTAATTTCAACAATTAGAGGGTTTTGATCGGTCACTTTGATGAAATCAAATTTAGTTGTGTTAAAAAGTTGAAATTGGGGGAAAAGTTGGGGATTTTTAAAAATTCAAATGACTAAAATGAAATTTTCTAAAATTGAAGGTCAATTGGTAATGATAAGAATATTAGAGTGCCAATTGAGAAATTTTAGAATTTTGGGGGTAAAATTTACCATTTTTGTAAAAAAATGGCAAAATAGTATTTTTAAAAAAATTGAGGGAGCACATTGGAAATTTGAAAAATTAAACCATTTTATGTGAAATTGAATAATTTGTATTTCTAAGATAAATTGGGAAATACTATGCTTATGTTTTATGTATGATTACCAGTAATCCCCAAAATCCTAATTATATATAATTTTTATTTATAATTTTGTTAAATAAAATTATATATAGAAATATGGAGTAACTATAATTTATTGTTTCAAATTTATACAAAAAATCCTAATTATATATAATTTTTATTTATAATTTTATTAAGTAAAAATTATATGTAATTAATTTTTTTAATATATATTTTTTAAGTTATTTAACTATTGCATGTGAAAATTGTGTTGGATTCATCAAGTGATTTTTAACAAAAGTTAATTTACATTTCAAATATTTGACAAAATATGTTATTTACCCTAAACGTGTCTCATAATACTTTAATTTAGCATATAAAATAATATTAAAGTTATTTTAAGCAAAATAAATTATAGTTATTCCAAAATTTTAAAATGTGTATAAATTACCTTTTTGTTTTAATGAAATAGTTTGGGCAGATTTATTTATGAGAGGTCCAAAAAATTTTACAAAAAGAAGGAATTCATTAATTACTCTGGGAACATAGTGTGCATGTGGAAAGTTACTTTCAATACCAAAAACTTGGGGTGGTAGGTATCTATGTTGATGTTGGTGGGGGTGCACTCCATTCCATCACCTCCCTCCATCTAATTTATTTAGACACGCAGAGGATGGCTGGCCGGTAGACAAAATTGACCAAAACATAACAAGTGGAATTATTTTATAAATTCAGGATTCAATAATTAATTAATTAACCAAGGGTCACCCATAAGGTTCCAAAATGGACTAGCAAATTCACAATGCATGAAGAGAATATATATTGGTGATCTCTGACTACTATAGCTAGCCAGCCATAGTGGGAATATTAATTGACCAAAACATAACATTTGGAATTATTTTATACATTCATGATTCAAAAATTAATTAATTAATTAATTAATTGGTAAGTAGATCTTAAAAGTTTTGTTCCTCTGCATTCTTGCTGGCCAATAAGATGTAGGCGCAATCTTATCTTCAATGCCATGCTTATCTTTATATATGGTCACCCATTGGGGCCCTACTCTTCTTAAACGACCACCGCCCGCCCGGACAAGGCATACTAGAGAGTCACCAATCAATCACCACTCCCCGTAAATGGAGCCTAGGCGGGTTCCATCCAACTGTCCTTTCTTTTAGATTTTATTTTATTATTATTATTTTTTAATTAATTAATTAATATTATATTAGTGTCATGTTAGCATTGGTCATGGATGTTAGTGGAGACCGGAGAGATGCCATCTACAGCTCTAGAAATAAAAAAATGTATCTTTCTTGTAAGTAGTGTTCTTCTGCTACCTTGTTGGGCTCCACTCTTTCTCTAGAATGTGGGGTATGGTTCTTGGACTAGAAAGATTGGCTTTTTTTTTTTGCACAAATGTAATAATGGCCAGTAATATGACGTTTTAGTAATTCAAATTTTTTTTATAAAAGTTTAAAAAAGTAAAATAATTATTAAATTTTATAAATAAAGTATTTAAATTTTTTTAAATTAAATTAATTTAATTAAAAATTAGATATAAACTCGATAAACCGTTATATTATATTTGTATTGAGCAATTAGTATATATTTGAAAAACCCGTGCTCCATGATGAAATAAATCAAAAAATGTATTTTTGTTCAAGAATAAAATCTTATTGGAACTGTCCATATCCAGTTCATGCTTCGGAACCATATACCATACCGGATCTGATGAAATAGGATGAATTAAGATGGTATTTTATAAATACGTAATTATCTTGAATATATTAACTATTTCTTTATTTTTCGATCGCCGGGAAGGGGCAAAAGAAACATCTTGTTCGTTCTTCAACAATTTCTGGTCTATACTGGACCTCTTAATAGGATTCGAACCCAGACGAAGTTCTGACCACCTGTCAAAAAAAAAAAAAAAAGAAAGAATGGATCTTGTAGGATTCCCAAGAAATTCTTCGATTTCTTCCGGAAGCAGATGATTATTCATCTCCTTCTCACGTTCCGTGAATAGCCGGGACATTAAGGAATATCTAGAAAGGCATTTAGAGAATCGGTCTGATACTATCTTTGTTTGTTCCGTTTGAAGAAAGGAAGGATCCCAAAGAATCGATCTTTCTTTTAGTTGTTGAATCTCTCTTTGATTGATCAATGTGTGATATTCCGAATCCTCATTACTAATGGAATCAAAATGATTGCTGGATTGATCAGAAGATCCTTTCAATTGGCTAAAATCCGTTACTTGAACAAAACTAGATCTTGTAGAATCATACTGAATATTTGACGATACATTCCATACCTTGTTAAAAAAATCGATCATTGTTTACCAACCATACATTATCTAACCAAATCCAATTCTCTCTCGATATGTTCCTCAAAAAATCTGATTCCTGCGTATTCTTCTCCCAGGTATAATTTTACAAATTATACCACCCTACAATATGCAGTACCACTCTAGAAGAACTTCGAATCATTCTCTTGAAGCTCATCCTTTTCATCATAAATGATCCGCTTGCCCTGAAATGACCTGGCCCAATAGGGAAATCCCAATTCATTGGGTCTTTCGATACAATCAAATAGAATGCCCCAAGGGCGCCATATTCTAGGAGCCCAAACTATGTGATTGAATAAGTCCTCCTCTATCTGTTGTGGGTCGAGGACTCCTTCCCCTTCTTCAAACCTCGATTCATATTTTTCATAGAGAAATCTCTGATCAACGATAGAACAAGATCCATTTTGCATCATATCTAAGGGATTCCTTTGTTTGGGCCGAAGAAGCAATGTTACTCGATCATTATCAAACCGACTGCAATCTTTTTCCGTCCGCGAGGATCCCACCAGAGCGCCTTCTACTTCTAATAGGCCATTAACTAGATCCGAATCATTCTCAATGAGTCCATAAGAAGTGATACCATTTTTTTCACCGGGTACGGGTAGAGACCAAAGGTCTTGAGCGATCGATCCGGCAGAACAACTCAAAAGATAAAGAAATATCGTTAATTTCTTCATGCTCATTCCAAGTTTGAAGTACCATTTGTACAAATAAGAATCCCCTTCATTACATGATTTCTTCTTCATATAGATAGATATAGGATCTATGGGACAATTACTTAGAAGTACATTTTGTGCAACAGCCCTTCCTATCTGATAGAAAAGGATTCCATGATCCTGAACCGATCTTACCTAGGATCGCAAATCCCAAGTTTGTCTATGAAGAGCACATCTAATTGTATTAGTGTCTAGAATTGATTTCTTCTGTGTAATACTAATTGATAGGGCCTCATTGGTAAGTGCTACAAGATCTTGTACATTGGAACCCATTACCTAATTATCGATTAGAAGATTTAGCTTGTATGAATCGATATTGGTTTGATACTAATAATAGCAGTCGTTTTAGTATGGTAAGGATACATATGTATCCACGATTGTAAATTCATTAATAACAACCTTTGGCATGCATTCTCTATCCTATCCGATATATGAAAGAAAGAGATACATACATGCATTTTTTACATTCCATTCTTATAACTGAATACTAATTCAATGCATGTATTAATATCCATTAGGTCTATAAATGAATCAACATAATCTTGTTATTTTTTATTTGTAATTTTTTATTTTTAAGTTAATAATAGTTTTCCCCTTTTTTTGAGTGTAGAAATAGAACCTCTTTTCTTATCATATCCAAATCAAATTGAAAACTGGATTAATTCAATTTTTTTTATGAGTTGATAAAATTAGTAGCTCATAAACAAATTAAGATTATTGTATATACAAACTATAAATGAGTAGCATTATTCTTACTAATTGATAAAATTTATTTATTGAATTGTAAAAAGAAAAATAAAAGGATAGAAGGTTCTGTTTTATGGTAAAAAATTCATTCATTTCCGTTATTTCACAAGAAGAAAAAAAAGAAAACAGTGAGTCCGTTGAATTTCAAGTAGTTAGCTTCACCAATAAGATACGAAGACTTACTTTACATTTGGAATTGCACAGAAAAGACTATTTATTCCAGAGAGGTTTACTTAAAATCCTGGGAAAACGGCAACGGCTTCTTTCTTATTTGTCAAAGAAAAATAAAGTACATTATAAAGAATTAATTAGTCGGCTGGATATTCTAGAATTAAAAACTCGTTAAATTTAAAAGTCACTTGAATTATTTGATTTACTAGATTTTGAATTTTGATGAATTTCTTTTCATTTTCAGCAATTCATGAAAGAATGAATCGAGGAATAACTTATGAATATAACAACTACAAGAAAAGACCTCATGATAGTCAATATTTTTCCAACGGCAACAAAAAATCTTCGTCGTATGTGGGCATTTCCTAGTATTTTACTATTAAGCATAGTTATGATTCTTTAAGTCTATCTATCTATTCAACAAATAAATAGAAGTTCTATCTATCAATATGTGGGCTCTTGGACCATTAATAATGATTTTTCTTTAGAATTCGGTTATTTAATTGATCCACTTACTTCTATTATGTTAATATTAATTACTACTGTTGGAATTTTGGTTCTTTTTTATAGTGATAATTATATGTCTCATGATCAAGGATATTTGAGATTTTTTGCTTATTTGAGTTTTTTCAATACTTCAATGTTGGGATTAGTTACTAGTTCAAATTTGATACAAATTTATATTTTTTGGGAAGAGATTGATATTAAAATATTTCTTCTTAGAGCATATTGATTTAACCCCATAAGCGGGACCACCACCACATAGCATGTTGCCGCCAGAAGCAAAACTCAGTATTTCTTCTAGAGAATCTCCTAATTTTTCTAGAGCAACTAGAAAGAGATTCTTTAACCAGAAAAAATTCAGTTCAGATGTAGGGTACCTATCCAAAAGTTTTCGCAACTCCATTATCTATGATGGAATCATCAAAGATTTGACCTTTTCGAACTCTGTCTGTAACTCACTATAGGCTCGAGAAACAAAGAAAAGATGTGTACGAACGAGATATCCAGCAACAAGAAGAAGGAAAAGGATTGAATAGAGGAAGTCCCAAACATTTGGCGATCCCAGATGTGTCGATATCAACGGTGACTCCTTATTTTTATGTCGACGAATTCTTTCTTCCGCATATGCCTGCTCTAACCGAAATCTTTGGGGATGATTCCGTACTACAATTTGGCGAAGGAACTTTAGGACACCCTTGGGGGAATGCACCGGGTGCTGTAGCTAATCGAGTAGCTCTAGAAGCGTGTGTAAAAGCTCGTAATGAGGGACGTGATCTTGCTCGTGAAGGTAATGAAATTATCCGCGAGGCTAGCAAATGGAGTCCTGAACTAGCTGCTGCTTGTGAAGTATGGAAGGAGATCAAATTTGAATTCGAAGCAATGGATACTTTGTAATCCATTAATTTTCGTTTGTTCTCTTAATTGAATTGCAATTCAACTAAACTCGGCCCAATCTTTTACTAAAATGATTGAGCCGAACACAAAGATTCTATTCTAGATATCAGATATACATATATATCTAGTATATTTAGATTCTATATCTAGATATAGAAGATTTTAAAATACAAAATAAAAAACTCAAATGCTTCCATTGTTTGTTGTGTTGGATCCACAATTCATCCTATGGATCTTTAGGATTGGTCTATTCTTTTATATTCTTTAATTTTGATCATGATCAAGGCACGTATCACAACTTCTTCTACCCATCCTGTATATTGTCCTTTTCATTCCGTGTTGGAATAAAAATTTGTTCCGATGAGATTTTACCAAAAAAAATTATTCATAACATAAAAGAGAACAAATATTTATTTTTTTTATTCGAATGTGACACAAGAAGAAAGAAATCCCTATTTCGATTTAGAATTTCTAAATTTTGATAATAAATTAATTTAATTCAATATGGAGTTCCATCATATATGTTATCAACTATATCCTATATAGTTATAGGGAAGAAATATACCCGGTTCTTACAAAATAAAATTATTTTTTTTAATAATCACTCCTTCTTTTAGTAGTTAATAATCCTAGTGATTGGATCCATATGCTTATTCTGATAGCAAATGAAATATTGAAATGAAAAACTCGGGTATAGAACCAATAGGCGATGCTTGGTTACAATTTAGGATACGTTATTATATGTTTGCTCTAGTTTTTGTTGTTTTTGATGTTGAAACAGTTTTTCTTTATCCATGAGCAATGAGTTTCGATATATTGGGGGTATCCATATTTATAGAAGCTTTAATTTTTGTGCTTGTCTTAATTGTTGGTTTAGTTTATGCATGGCGAAAGGGAGCATTAGAATGGTCTTAGTTCCTGAATATTCAGACAATAAAAAAGTAAAAAAAAAAATATTGAAACAGTTATAAATTCCATAAAATTTTCTTTACTTGCTCGAACAACCCAAAATTCAGTTATTTCAACTACATCAAATGATCTTTCAAATTGGTTAAGGCTCTGAAGTTTATGGCCGCTGCTTTATGGTACTAGTTGTTGCTTCATTGAATTTGCTTCATTAATAGGCTCACGATTTGATTTTGATTATTATGGACAAATATTACCTAAATGGTATTTTTTTCCCGTATTTCAAATACTTCGTACAGTACCCAATAAGTTATTGGGTGTTCTTTTAATGGTTTTAGTACCGGTGGAATTATTAACAGTACCTTTTTTGGAAAATGTTAATAAATTTTAAAATCCATTTCGTCGTCTAGTAGCGACAACTGTCTTTTGATTGGTACCATAGTGGCCCTTTGGTTGGGTATTAGAGCAACATTACCTATTGATAAATCACTAACCTAGATTGAGGATAAATGGAAATTTTATTGACAAAACCTTTTCAATTGTAGCCAATATCTTATTACGAATAATTACGATAACTTTAGGAGAAAAAGAGGCATTTACCTATTATAAAGATGATGCGATTTGATTATTATTATTTTTACTTATTCTTTCTTTGTATTTTTTCTATTTTATTTATCGTCTCCAGTCTTAGAAGAAAAACACCGGATTAGGGATATAAAATAAAAAAAAGAAAGTTTTTGAAATAAATCTATGCTTTTTGAAGGTGAAGTTTGTAAAAAAAAAAAATAATTCCTTCTGTCATGTATCCCCGATTAATGCATCCTCAGATGCTTTAATTGTTGATTCTAGTATTGAGCCAAAGGTTACACCTATGGGTTATGTATTGCAGGTCAACCCTACTCCATGAATACCAATAGGCGGCCGTATAGGAAAAAAGCACTACTCCTAGGAATCAACAACACAAAAACTTTGTTATAAATTATTCCCTTTCCTTATTGAGATCGGAACTAAGAAGAATGGTTGGGCCAACAAACATCCATCTCGTTCGTATTTTTGATACCTGTATAATCATCGAAGACTGTTGAAGTGACGAATTCCTGGAAATTAAGGGGCGGGATGGAAAATAGCTAAATTTAAAAATATAAAATATAGATATAAATAAGATGTGAACGAAATAAATATAAAAAATTCGACCCATAACATCTATGTCAGCTTTTCTCTTTGAATGAATGTATTCAAAATAATTTAATTTTTAGATAATCCCTCTAGAATAAGGAATAGGGTATTCTAACAATATTCCTAGTTACTTGGTTCTCTATTTCTATTTGAAATGATTATTTAAAATGATCCCTAGGAAAAGTATTTTATTTCCACCGAGTTCAAAAAATATGTTGATGTCCCTAGTAAACTAAAGACGTCCTTTAATAACTATTTTATTTCAATCTTTTCTATATAAACTAAAAATTGAAGATTTAGTTACGATTAGAAATAAACTTTTCTATCTTTTTCCATGGATTTTTTTATCCATACTTATAAAATTGGAAGTGTTGATCCAATTCAAACAAATATTATGTTTCGCAATTAATTTAATAATTCAGTTTTTTAATTTATACTTGACCCTTGGATACACCGGCGTTACAGAATTACGTAACTTACATATGATTAGATACCATATGAGCAGGCTTGACAAAATCCTTGTATAGCTTCTTCAATTTCTCGAAAAAAAGAAATATGACCGACCGTTGTTCGAATATATATACAAAAAATTTCTTTTTTTACACTTCTTACTATTAAATAGTGCTCATAAATCTCATAATAGGTACCCAAAGATTCATAGTGAACTTCGATGGGAACTTCTCTTGAAGCAATAACGCGTTGATCTAGTCTCCTTCTCACGTTTCGTGAATAGCCGGGACATTGAGGAATATCCAGAAAGGCATTTAGAGAATCGGTCTGATTCTATCTATGTTTGTTCCGTTTGAATAAAGGAAGGATCCCAAAGAATCGATCTTTCTTTTAGTTGTTGAATCTCTCTTTGATTGATCAATGT